>JABFTP020000001.1:20759301-22024361 GCA_013387265.2 Cryptolaemus montrouzieri | reverse complement strand
AAAAGTATGGAAGAAGGTTTGATCAAGAAACTCTCCACGATAACATCGAAATTATTCAACAAGTTTCGACTGCCGACATGGAGATTCTGAACAAATTCTTCAGAAAGAGAAATCTATGTCTTTATTTTTCGAAAACTGAGGAACATTGCTTTCAGCTGATTAATCATCAAAATGAAAGATATTTGACGGTAGTTTTCAATGATTGGTTAATAATTCCTATCTTAAATATCCTTTTGTCACACTAGACTCCTAATTAACCTTCAAATCGTAATAATAGTAATAATAACATAGTTGAAATAATAAGAATTTCTTATTTAATAACTACCGTGAGGCTAAGCAAACACATCACAGAGATCACAGAGAAATTATATTATGTCGATTAATGAATTGATCTAAACGAAACAATCTATTTCTCTCATAAGGACAAAAAAACCAACATGTCTAGAGAATACCATTACAATTTTATAACCACAAATTAATAGTCACAACGAAGAAAATAACTATCAGTGTCACTACCGGCATGAAAATTCACTATCGGCTAAATATGTCGCTAGCGGTGTTGAAAGTCACTATCGGTTTGAAAAGTCACCATGATAAGTCGGTATGAACATCATGATCGATATGAGAAATCACTATCGGTATGAATAGATACTATCGGTGTCAAAGTCACTTATTTATTATTTCATTGCCACAATTCTCACCAAGGCAGTTTATAAGATTAGAAGAAAATTTTCTGTGACTTCTTTGTATCCACCTTTTAATTTTTGAATATTATATACATATAGGCTGTTCTCAATTCGTGAGGAAGATAGTTGCCCAAGTCTTTTCCCAGCTCTCGGAGAAATGAATAATCTTTATTAAAAATAATTGTATTTTTCTTTGAAATATGTGAAAGACAATGTGAGCCGAGAACAACTGATGGATGTGAGCTCTTTGTGATAACCTACATAGATCGTAGTTGCCACAGGTTAGTAGTCCTCCGCAAATAATCCCTAATAACCATTTTTGTTTCAATTCAATAGTTTTAATTTTTCCACTTGATTTTTGTGAGCAGTTTCCCATCCTATAATATGATAAGTGGGATTCTACGAGAGCAAAATAGAGTATAAAATGGCATTTGATGTCAAGGATTTTCTTTGAATATCTGAATCCATAAAGCATCCGTTTTTACTATTTAACTATATTTTCTACGTGTTTGTTCCATTTCATGTCTGTAGAGGGTAATTCCTGGGTATTTGATACTCTCTGCTGCAGGTACGATAGTGGAATTATCCACGTGTAAGGTATTTTTGGCAGACCCGATGCATATGGTTATATTGTAATTACAATGTTTCTAGATTAAGAGTCAGTGTATTATTATTACATATAATCTGTCTGTCGAGGGTGATTCCTAGATATTTGATACTCTCCGCTACTGGTACGATAGTGGAATTATCGACGTGTAAGGAATCTTTTGTGTCGGACCTGATGCATATGATAATATTATAATCACAATGTCTTTTTAGATTAAGAGTCAGTGTATTATTATAACATATTATATATATATATATATATATATATATATATATATATATATATATATATATATATATATATATATATATATATATATATATATATATATATAAAGGACCTAAACTAACCCCGACGAATTGCCCAATGCAATCAAACTGATTTCATGAAAAATATAAATCTAACACCCGGTAATCAATACCACTGGCATTAATGATTATAATATATACAAAATATGGCATTATTAGCCAATGACATCAATGTACCAAAAGTAGTGTCAGAGACTTTCTCCTCGGAAAAATCCAGTGTATGGACCTTAGTCAAGTATATATACTCGTATAATAGTATAAACAGTTTTCTGTTAACGGATAGAAAGAACAGATTAGATGTAATACTAATACACTGACTGAATAATTATTAATCAAGTCATATGCTTTAACCCTAAAGCTTATGTAATAGTTTTTCGTGAGATACTGTATCAAAGACCTTAGCAAGATCTATAAAGATAAAGAGGGCTTTATTTCATCTAGACATTTATATATGATTTCAGTTAGTTCTCCGATCATTTTTCGAGTTAATTTACCCTTCCTAACACTAAATTGATTATGGATACTAATTTCATATTTGCCCAAAATCCTAATGATACGTTTTTGATGTTCTTTTATGAAATGTTATATATCTTCTGGAAAAATTAATCTGGAGTTTTGTAGTGAAGTTTTCTCACCAGATCAATAAAGAGGTTTGATTACTATAATCGTATAGTATAAAGTATATATCAGGAAAAACTCCAGTTTTGAGACCAAGGTTGGACAGAAGTGCAATAGCTCCTGATATCTCTACTTTTATATTTTTCAATACTTCAGATCTAAAGCCATCGTGTCAATAATATGCCTTTTTGTCTTCAAGTTATGTTATGATCTTTTCCACTTCGTATTAATCTGTTGGGTTAAAAATAATGTTTCATTTATAATTCGTTCTGTCTGAACTTCAACGGATCTTTTTTTTTTGCCTCTTATTCTTTACCTAAAAATCTAACCTAACCTAACCTAAAAAACTGAAATATTCATTCAATTCATCAGTTATATTTTTTTATTTACTAATCAATTCGTTATTTGTTCTATTATCAATGCATCTGAACCTGGCCATCTGGGCTCTCTCGGTCAAACAGAGATGGAATTTGAGGAAATATCGCAGGTTATGTATTTTTTTATTATCTCCTTAGTCCCTTTCATGACCTTGCTTGCTATGTAAAATCTTTTCTTAGATCTATTTAGACATATAAGAAGTTTGATTGTAGAAATAATTTTCTGCTCGTTTTCTTTTTCCATTGTTACAGTCCCAAACCCCTTCCTTTCACCCTTGTCTCCATCTGGATATCATGGAGTGCAAGATGAGAATTGAAGCTGCTAAGCAGAAAAATCTTTGGTAGTCTTTATGTACACACGACACTAACACATCATATTGCTAGTGCAATAGCGACAGGAAAACGAGTTTTTTCCTCAGGTTTTTCACTCGTTTATTGAATCATATACAAGATAGTATGGTTCCCCTGTTACATTTCATAATTTTTGTAAATCCTCTCTTTTCAAAAATTATATATATATATATATATATATATATATATATATATATATATATATATATATATATATATATATATTTTATATATAGATCGTACTGCTGCTCTTACTTTGATCTTTTCTACCGATGAGAACTGCTGTTCTGCTATACTAAATAGAACTCACGTGCATAGAATTAATTCCCAATTGATTTATGCCAGGAGAATTATATCCGATTCACCGCGTCGTTGGCTACATAGGATATGAAATATAATTGTTCCTCTTGTATACAGACAATCACTATTGTAAATAAGTTATAGAAGAATCATTTTCTTCCAGAACATTCTCTTACCATCTAAGAACTTTAGAATTCAACTTTTTCGAGACTGAATTCTAGGAAACCGTTTTGGTTGCTTGATTTTCTGTGCTTTATTTTGATACGTTAACCCTTTGTGAAAGTAAATAGAAGTGAAGTTTTGGTTTTCAATTTATTTCTCATACAAGATCCTACTCAGATAATTTCTAGTTTCTTTCTCTGAAGGAAGATTTAGTGAAGCTAAATCGTGGGCGATATAAAAGTGTGCTTTTCAAGAGGAATGCCGTTAAAAATCGAAAATGTGAGTGTAGAGAGGCTGGGAAAACTGTAAGTTATTTCGTCTTGGACTGACGTATATATTCAATTTGAACGGTTTCTACACATACATATAATACCAGATTCTTTTCTAGTTTGATTTGAAACATTATAAACAATTAAGTACCACAGAGAATTACTGCTGCTTTTCTTTTACCTTTCAGATCCCTGCCATATAGTCTCACATCCACCTATCGAAGTTTTGGTTAAAACACGAAGAATGAAACGTTAACAAAAATCCTTTTGTTCTCACTTCTTGTTTAAAATACATTTATAGTCGAGCTGTTACGGATGTATCAGATATAGAACCCTATATCAAAATAGGGTTTTTCTTCATATTTTTCTCTTTGTTCTCTTGAATCATGTAAAAAATTACGTATGGTTACTTGTTTTCATTGTCCTGAGCTTATACTTTCACGTATTTCTGCATCTTGCGATATAGTTTTCTTTATATGTCACTCTCTCTCCTTTCATTCAGATATATAAATATATAAGCATACACCTGTGCAGTTTTAATGGCTTACATCTAAAATTTACAATTATATTTTCCGCACATCCATCTAATTTAGCATCTTCCTCCTAATGAGTACTTTTCATTCACACACAATGACATCTAACTTAAGATCTGTGTAATAGATTAATCCCCACGGAAATAAGATCATGATTTACGGTGCCATGAATTGAGGGGGACGATGCACCTCTAGCATTGTCACAGAATTAAGAATACAGCTCAATATATTGAAGTCATCAAGAAAAAAGTGATGCCCTATTTTATAATAGCTACAGGTGAACGTTTTTCGTTTTTGAATGATATCTCACTTTTCACTAGGAAAATAATAAAATAAATTGCATCCAGTAACATTGAGGTTATCTCTCCGCTAGAAATAAAAACATGAAAATACAAGAAAACTTCTGAGAACAAAGTATAGAAATAATGAAGATATTATCTACATGTAAGCCAAGTGTATATATTGGATGATTTGAAGCATTCATGTTCCTATTGAATATTCACTACATTTTCAATATATCTAAAATTAATATGGAAGACAAAATGTTCATTCTATGATATTTTCAATACTTTATCAATAAATAAGGAGGTACAAGAAATTTACACTTTAAGGTGGCCTGGTATTTGGGAATATGTTCACTATGCGCAATATTTGCGCTCAGCTCTGTCCTTTTTATTTTTTATATAAAATTTTATCGAGGATCTTGAAAAGTAGGAGAACGAAGTGAAAGTAAATATGAATTTCACAAAAAGAAAAGTTTTCTTCCCACAACAGTTGTTCGAAAAGATTTAATTTCTGAAATTATATATTGTATATTTTACTAATCCTTTCAGTAATTAATTCGTTTTTGCATTGATAAAAAGGAATTGTGAATTCCTTATCAGGCTAAGTTTGGAACATCTTCATCTAGAATGAATAAGAACAGGTCCAGATTGGGACCAAGAGTCTTTTCGAGTCCAGTGATCCGCATAAGAACCCTCTTATATAAACTGTCCATTGTCACCGAATTCTCTTCACGTTTTGTTCGAAATCATTCTACCTTGGCCGATTTAAATCCCATCGCATTATTTCGAACAATGCTACCAACACACAAGAAAGACACTACCCTTAGGAACCTTCTGAATCGATTGCGATACAATGCCCTCGGGTCGTTGAATCAGTGCGTCTAAATAGGTGTTAATAATTGCTGGATTTCTAATAAATAGTAGTTGCAAGAGAGCATTACCTGATTATACATAGGACATAGGTTAAGAACTTGACACTGGTTTATCTAGATAAATTTGATAAAATTTTTGATTGCCTACATCATTGGAAAGTTGCAGCTACCTAATTTTCAGAAATATCGACCCGCTTTAAGCTCAAGAATAATCGATAGTTTTTCAAGATGCGGTGTAGCGATAACCTGTTTAGTTTATTGCTGAAACCAAAAGTACAATGTCCTTTGCATATATTTATTCATCAGGTTCAAACTGTTTCCTGGGTGTTTTTTAAGTTTTCGAGAAATTTCCTGCTTTCCTTTTTGAAGAACAATTCATAAATATTATCAATGAATCAGAAATAATATATAGTAAAAATCTATTGCGCAAAGAATATTGTTATTGTCATAAATTTGTTAATCTTAATATAAGATCTCTTTTCTCGTTCACATTTTGGGCACCTCTGGTGATACCAATAGTTTTGGAAGCATTGTAGATGTATTTTTATTTCGTTCAAAGCCTTTCTTTCATATTCAAAGTGGTCCATTATTTAGGGCACCATTGTTAGTCCATTGTGTACCCATCTGGAAGCCTTTTGATTCGCACAGGTGAGCAGATTTCGCCTTAGGTCTCGATTATGGGAAATCCTCAATAAATTGAATAGAGAAATGTGAATAAATATCAATAAGAAAGCTTTTATGACACAAGAAGTGTCAATTCATACATGCCCTGATGAACTAAAGAAAAGGATGGCGAATATTCTACCAGTTTTTGGTTAGATTGGTTAAATACTCAAATCATATAATAATACTAACCATAACGTCATATCAATTCGATGTGATTTGATTTTTCGTTCAGAGACAAAAAATTTCATATATGGATATACTCATGGATAAACTAAAACAACTGACCAAATGGATATTATCATGCCCTAAATTCATAAAGTATTTATTTTCTGGTTTTTTCTATATTGGAATATAGTAATTGAAAAATTCATTTTTGCTCTTTGCGTTTAATAATACTTTTTATGTGGGAGGTCCAAAAATACAAAGTTTAATCAATGTACACAAAGAAGAAAACCGCGCTAGTCGAGTTGGATCTTCCATGAACACATCTGCAGGTGAATTAGCAATTTTTTTCTAAGATCTGAGAGATGAACTCTCGATGAATAATAGTTTTAATTCTAAATTCGTCTCATTTGATCTAAAAAATACGTACCCAAACATTAAAAAATATGAATATCCGCTTCTGATAAAAGAAATCTTTAATCAAAATAATACTTCACCACAGAATTTTGAAATCTCCTGAAGAGCTATTTGTCACAAAATTATTTTCAGTTTGAATCAAAATTTTCCAAACAAAACTACGGACACATGAGATTCCTCTTCAGCCCCTTATTAGCAATATTTTTATAAACAATCTTGAGAAACCGATAATGAGTAATAAGGTAGCAGAAAAACATATTCTTGTGGGTTTTCAAGGCTCTAAGAGACACAGATCAGTTTTCACATATTGTACATGAAATGCACAATGAAAAAACGTTCACTGCAGAAATTGAAAGCAACAATTCAACAAATAAATTTCCTAGACATAACCATCACTAAATTCAAAAGATAAAATTCAAAGATTATTTGAAAGAGGAATACAAATCTCATCAGCAGTTCATAATGCTCCAAAATATGTGGACAGTATTGATCATCTCCGTTATGCGCTATACGTCAAATCTATAAAGCTGAATAAGTCTGTGCAGCTGACAAATGTTCCACCAACATGTGGAGCAGCTCACCAACATTTCAATCGTGTTTATTACCAAGTTCAAACCTGGCTAGGGCATGAGTTGGAACCCCAGCAATGGGTTTGGATAATGCGTAGCGAATTCGTGGAACCTATTATGACAATTTTACCACCTGCTACAAATGAATTACTTAACACAATTTTCTTTAACTGCAAGGGTGATTGTGGCTCAAGATGTGGATGCAGGAAAACGGGATTGCAATACTCTTCAGCTTGTGGCCAGTGTAATAGGCAAGCCTGTCTCAATGCTATACCATATCAGACGGATGTCAATGACGATGTAACCTTTGACCCAGAAATCATGGAAGACTTACAAACAAATGTTGTTAAAGACGACAATGATGAGGAACTGGAAATTCTACAACAAGGGGACGACGACGATGAATTATTATTTATTTTCATCAATTTTGACAATCTCCAATACATCGAATGACACTCCATAATGAAAACGTTAATCAAAAATATATTTCTTTTTTTTATTCATTTAAAAAGTCATTAGTATAAATTAGATGAGTATCAAAATTGAATGAAGGCAAATGATTTAAGTTTATCCTCAACAATTTCTTAACTACACGGGAAAGTAAGTGTTATTTAATAATAATACTTAATTGAAAATAGATAATTGAGCAGAACAAAATATCAAATATAGTGTATTAGGTAATAAAAATGATAACATTATATTTAGCAATAACTGTTGAGTTGACCTCAAATCATTCTCTTACCCCGCGCTCTCCTCCTCTATCTCGACAACAGTTAGATGTATGAAAAATATTTCAAACAAAAGTTGCAGAGAATTTAATTCCCTATAATATTGTTATTGATGACAAATAGTGTGAAACCTGAAGGAAACGAGATATTTTCAAAAAAATGTGTGAAAAAATCGACTTTTGCGATCTTTGAGCTCTGATTTTCAAAGACGCGAACATCGCATCATGTGTGAGTTTTGGGACAAGCTTAAGGATGTAAAAATAAAAGTCTATTCGAGTTTATAGCTGGGTATCTCGAGTTGCGAGATGCTCACTGACTGGATTATAATAATCGCACTTACACATATAACATAAAGAAAAGAAACATTTACAGACTTAACAATCCCAATGGACTACATGAGAAGAACAAGAACAAAATTCTCTATTACTATACTCCATTATAGAAAAAGCAGGAAATAATTACGCTAACTAACATTGGTCACCTCCTAAACAATATCAGCAGTTTAAACTGAACATCTTTTTCCAGTAGTCCCAACATGACCAAATTATTATTCAATGTCAACAAACTAATAAATTCAAACATTTTGGAATATACAGAATTTAATGCAATGAAAGTCCAACAGCTTGCATAGGACAAACTGGTCAGAATTTTGAATCAACATTCCAAAAACATCTGCCCTCAGTTGTTGAACTGATAAAAACAGTGAATCACAGTATTACACTGTATAATTTAAAATTATCCATAAATGCAATAATGGGATGAGAACAAACTTTTTAAAAAGTCACCACTCTCAATAGTCAACTAGAATTGAAACATATTCACTACCCAACTTTTGAAATAGGTATTCTCATAGGTTAGCTCATTCTTTCTCATAACTGTTAGCTCTAGACACTTGAAAATAACGTGATTATCGAAAATGGTGGTGTGTATTAAAATAAACATTGTCGAAGTCAGACAGAAGGATTCATTTCGTTTATATTATTCTTTTCTTTTCGAATCAGTGATTATAAATATGGAACATGAAAATAATTTATGTTTTGCCGAATTTCATTTCTATATTCGATGTCATTCCTAGAAACCCTCTCAATAATATTTAAATATTATTCTGAAGATCAATTTAATATGGAGAGTTACAGAAGATAGAAATCATCATATTTTGTAATATTCATTATAGGTTTTCCCAGGAAAATATTGAAGTAAAGGTTTTCTCGTTTGTAAAAACTCCTCAGAATATTATTTCAAATTCAATTTATTAGTATATAAGAATAAAATATAATTTGCTGGAAAAATATTCCATATATTTAGCAGTATTTGATTTAATCATTCATCACTTCATGATACTAAAATAATAAAGTGAGTGCATTCAGTGTTACTGGATTGAGGTTGTACACTGGACTTTTCTGGGGAGAAAAGGATATATTGTGATTATAATCACAACGCCCAGCCGTGTTATTGATTGTTGGGTGTTGGAACTATAGATTTTGGTGATATTGCCTTGAAAACATAAATAGATATGAGACAAATCGTTGTGTCCATTCAGGGTGTAATAGGACAATAATTTTACTCCTGTTGAATATTAAGAAGAAGTATACAGAGTGTTTCAGAAAAAATACCGTAAGTGTTAGAGATGAATCCTTGAGTGACGTCAAGAAAAAGATTCATATACATATGGGTCGAAAAACACACATGCGTCCATTGAGTCAGAATCTATGGATATTGGATTGAGTTATACTTCCATTCAAAGGATCCTTAGGAAATATAACATGCACCCGTATTCTTTTATCAGACTACAAAATTTGAAACCAACTGACCTTCCCAAGCGGCTAAATTTCTGTGAAAATTCATTGATTCGGCTTCAAGAAGATGAAACAATTCTGCAAAAAATTATATGGTCTGATGAAGCCAAGTTCAATTAAAGTGGAATAACCAACAGGAGAAATCGACATTTTTGGGCCACAGAAAATCCACATTTCATTGAGGTTATTGATTTCCAAAATAAATTCAGCGTGAACGTTCTTGCAATTTTAATGAATGATTTGTTGGCTTATCACATTTATGAGGAAAATCTTAATGGACAAAGATTCCTGGAAATTTTAAGAGGAACATTAGCAAATTTTTTAGATGGATTACGCCTCCACATTCTGAGGAATTGCTATTACCAAATGGATGGTGCACCAGCACATAAAACACGAGCTGTAGATCCGCAGCTAACAGAAATCCAGTGTACGGACTTTAGTCAAGTAAAACTGAATGTTACTCATTCATAGTTTTCTTTGTTTTCGAACGATCGAATAGAATATTACCCTGAATATAAATATGATGGAATTGTCAGATAATTATATTACATTTATATATTCAAATAAATAAAATATGAAATGAGATTCTGAGCAGTTAAACTAAAGAGAAAACCTATGACTCTACTTCATTATTTTTGCGGAAAGAAACCTACGAAGAATATTACAAGATTTGATGACTGTTATCTTCTGTAACTGTGCAAATAAATTCTTCTTCAGACCCAAATCTCAATATTTTGTGTAGATTTCTTGGAATAACACCCGTTGTAGAAATAATATTCGGTAGAATAAATATTTTTTCATTTTCCAAATTTTTTAATCTTGTCAAAAAGCGTCATATATTTTAATTAATTTTTTCATTGTATTTATTTTGTATATTATGTGTGTCGGGTATAGCAATATCAATTATATATTTTATTCTATTCTGTTTATCAGTAAGAATGATAATTGGCCTATTGTGTTCTACAGCTCTGTTGCATAGAATTGTTTTATCAAAATAAAGTTTATATTTATCGTTTTCACAAATAATCTCTGATTCATATTTGTAACATTTTTTCTTTTAGGAATGAGATCATGTTTAATTCCTAAATTAAAATGAATAATATTAGCGACGGCATTATATCTTTCTAAATAATCTGTTGAAGCAAGGACTGAGCAAGATGACAATATATGTAAAACTGTTTCTGAAGAACAAAAACATCTACGGCAAGAGTCATCTATATTTTGCTTGATGATCTGTTTTCTATAATTCTTCGTGAAAACAACCTTCTTCTTGAATGTGCTTTCAAACAAATTGTTTGGGAAGACTTTGGTATAAATATTAACGGCGAGATGCTGACTCATCTCAGGTTTGCAGACGATGTGGTTTTATTTGCAGATTGCATTGGAAATGCTGAGAAAATTCTCGAAAGACTAAACGAGTCTTCCTAGAAAGTAGGGCTAAAGATAATGTTTCGAAAACTCAACTGATGACAAATCTTAAACTAAGCGAAAATATGAATATTAATGGCATCCCAATAGTAATGACAACACCTTATAAATACTTAGGTCATGAAATACGGTTAGGTGAAGATAATCAGACCTGTGAACTCCATAGAAGAGTGGGGTTGACATGGGCAGCCTTCGGAAACCTAAGACATATTTTCATATCTCACCTTCCAATCAGCCTGAAGAAAAAGGTTTACAAATAATGTGTTCTCCCCGTTCTCACATATGGTGCAGAGGCATTAATTTTGACCAAGAAATCTGTGAATAAAATAAGAACTACACTGCGTGCAATGGAAATATTGATGCTAAGTTTATCGCTTAGGGATAGAATTTCCAATAGAGAAATCCACAGAAGAACTAGAGTGATAGATGCTATTGAGAGGATCGCAACTTTTAAGTGTAATTGGGCGGAGCATGTTGCCAGAATGGGCGATAATAGATGAACGAAACGACTCATAGTGGAGGCCTAGACAGGAAGCGACCACCAATCTGATGGGCTGACGACCTGCGACCAATTCATACTAATTGGATTCAGAGTTTTCTTCAAGGTTTTTGTCACTGAATTCTGCTATCTAATTCAGTGCTCGACTTCCGTTAGCGTCAGTTTCTTCCACAGACAGACAAATTTCAGCTTCTTTATCTTCCATCAAAACTGTTAGTGTTCGTGTTGTGTTGTAGTAAGCTCAAAATGATATTTTCAACTTTCAAAGCACTTCACACTGCTTAAGGAAATATTTTTCCAGATAATTTGCCGCATAAATTCAGGATACCATTGAAGAATTAACTCCCATGACTAATTCCTATAGCATATACTATGTTTATTCACTAGTAAGAAATATAATTCATACTGTTTGTCAAGAACGAACACTCAACTCGAAAGAACGCAATAGTATAAAAGGTTCCAAAAAGAAATTCAAGAATTGAAAATGACCTATTGACTTTGAAAATCGAAAAATTGAAATTGGGAATAATTAACCAAAAATGAAAATTGTTCATAATAAATAATGGAAAACTGCGAAAATCAAAAATCAAAAGTTATCGGCATTCAATCATTCTCATACCAAAACTCATCAAATAATATAGTAATAATTTTTGAGGTATTTTATGTAAATTTTGTGAGTTTATCAACAAAATTGTTGATGAATAAAATGCAAAATATGCTTTTCCTGTATTTGTTGAAAATATATATGACATCAAATAAGTTTCAATGGGTATTGGAGTAAATTTTTAGTAGTCATTAAATACAACATGGTCCATTTGAACTTTCTCAAGGGATGATCTGATGCAAAGAATTCGAGAAGCATTTCAGAATATTACCCCAGACAATCTTCATAACGTGGGAAGAAATTTTGTGCATTGAATTGTTATGAACATTCAGAAGAAGGAAGACACTTAGAACATTTTTCAGAACGAATGTAAGTTAATTTTTCTAGGATATTGTTCGTAGTTTAGAATGATAGTGTAAAATTTTTTAAGTTTAGGTGAAGATCCTGCAAAAATACATAATCATTCTTAACTCTGAATGTACTGAAATAGGTATAAGGACACCTAATATGTTTCAAAATAGGAATTGCCTTTAATTTTCAGTTACAAAATAAACAGTTGTTTCATTTGACATTCACAGAACACCCGGATGCATCAACTATTACTTATTATAATATAACGTCTTTAAGAAGATAAATTACTATCGAAATTGTGTTTCTACGACGATTCCCCAGAAAATTCAACAAATTTTCGATAATAGGTAATATTTTCATAAAATGTCAATTAATTCGAGAACGATTCAGTTGGGGGTTATAATAATCTAAATAAAATAAAAGAATGGTAATGTCATAATGTTAAACGTTAATGTGAGTTGAAATAGATTGCGGGAATGCCATAGAATATTAAAACTATCTGCTTTTTTCAAGGAAATTTCATATAAAATCTTTTCAACCCTAAAATTTCAATATTTTGAAAGGGTTATTAGCACTACCCGCTGCACGAATAATAACAGAAAAATCATTTTTATATTCATATTTGAAATAGTTGTTGTTTGGAATGAGGTCACATTTTGTATATTCTATTATATGTACATAATATAACAAAATATATAGTAAATGTTAACAAATTTAGTTTAAACAGTGAAAGATTTGATTTTCTGGCACTGCATAACTCGAAAAGTTATTACAAAATTACCCTGAGTAACTTGAATAATGTCTTGCACTACTCATTGATACATCTCATCCGCCCATAAAGGTATAGTTTTTGAATATTTTGATAGTTTAATAGTACTCGACAAATATCTGTATAGTGGAAGAAATCCTGTAGCACTTCTCATTGGTACAGTGATATCATTTGTTAATGAAAAGGTTTGTAAATTAAGTAATGAGACTAAAAACGTCGCTTCTGATCCGGCAACGCATGAGGCAAGAACTATTAAGCAGCATCAGGAGCACATATAATGTCCGTAGCATCGGGTTCCATAAAACAGTTATAGAAATTCTAAAAATGAGTGGCATCAATTTCGAGCAACGGTGTGCTATCAATATTTTCTTCGAACTTGGACACATTGCAACAAAAATATTTGGAAAACTTTGGCTGGCCTATGGAGAAGCTGATAAAAGGTGAATCGCGTACCAGAAGGTCTTCAAAACAAACATAAATAAAATTGACAACAAACAAAGAACTTGTGGCCAAACGAACACTTGAAGGACACCGGAAATGAGTCTTTCGTGTGCAGCCAAACAAACAAATACAACTGGATGTGGTATCAAGACTATGCACCATATCACACTGCAATCTCAATAATGGAGTTTTTAGCCAGTTAAAATATTCCTGTGGGCCTCAACCGCTCAGACTTGATCTCTTGTGAATTTTTCCTCTTCCCACGAATTGAAAATCACTTCCAGGAAGTCATTTTGGGACACTTGAAAATATTCAAATAATTGTAACCGACCCGCTGAAGCTAATCCAATATCCAAGTTCTAGCAATACTATGATGATTGGAAGGACTGTCTCTAGCGCTCTGAGGCGAGAAGTATTTTGACTAGCATTGTGTTGTATTCGAATAAGAATCAGTCTCATTACTTTATTAACACTCCTTCTATCTTTTCATAACAAATTTTGTATACTAATATACACTCGGAGTAGAAATTAGCGGAACACTCGAAAATTTAACCAAATTCGAGGTCCGATATTTTTCCTAATTCTCAACCGATTTAGATGATTTTTTCGGCAAAATATAGACCACCTTTCTGCTTTGTAGAAATTATGAGAGAAAACGAAACAAAATTCGAAAAAAATTTTATACGGGGGCAAAACTAAAAGTGTTTTTTTTTGTCAAAAATTCGTAGCACCCTGTGGAATTTCGTGGTCCGAGTTGAAACGTACAATATCATGGTCTGTCAAGACACATCTTCCTACAGTAACGCTCTTCTTGTTTTATGCATTTATCCCTATTTTTACAAGAGATATCCAATTTGAAGCGAAAAGTCACAAATTTCAAGAATTTATTTTTAATCTTGCGTAGGTGCATAACATCGGAGGTTAGCCAAAAAATAAAATCAAAATTAGAGAAGCGGAAATCTAACGAAATGAAAATTTTTGAAATTCACTGGCCAATTTCACGCTCCGGGAGAACTCGAAGTACACTGGAAAAATCGTTGATTTTGCACATTTATTTTTGAATTTTTTTGTGTGACACTCTATAATAATTATCATTCCTGTCCAAAATTGAGAGCATGTGTTTCCTGGCGATACACTTGTGAAATGAAATGAACATGTTGAGACTAATGTTCATGATGACCCACAAAAATAAAACATTTGATTTTAGTAGCGAGTATGACCCCCCCGAGCTCTTATTACATCGCGCATACGATTTCGCATAGTCCCAATGATGTTGTCTATTATCTGTTGAGGTATGTTGTCCCACTCTTCCACCAAAGTCAGCTCTTCAACGTTGCCTGGATTCCGTTGTCGAATCCTTCTTCCAAGAATGTCCCAAACGTGTTCGATCGGGTTTAAATCCGGTAACCGCGACGGCCAGTCCATTCGTGTGATCCCAACTTCATTGAGATATTCTATCACTATGCGCGGAGTATGAGGGCGCGCGTTATCGTGCATAAAAAGGAAATTTTCCCCTATGTAAGGAGCAAAAGGCACAACATGGGGCTCCAAGATTTCTGTTATATACCGATGGGCATTAAGTGATCCATTGCCAATAATCTCCAGTTCTGTTCGTACTCCCAAGCATATGCCACCCCATATCATAACTGACCCTCCACCGTATTGCTCAGTTCCTGCGAAGTTCGCTTGATTGTACCGTTCTCCTCGATGCCTCCATATTCTATCTCTACCATCCACGAAATTCACACAATATCGGCTCTCATCACTAAATTAAACTCGTCTCCACTGATTGATTGTCCATGCTACATGCTCCCTAGCAAACGCCAATCTTGCTACCCGATGGGCTCTATCGAGTCTTGGTGCTCTTGCTTGCGCGTATGATCTCAGACCAACTTCATTTAATCGTTTTCTGACTGTCCTCACACTGACGTTAATGTTATCCACTGCTTGTAAAAGTTACGTGCCTGAACAGCAGTAAGACGAGGATTTCTTATGGTTTGATTGACGATGAAACGGTCATGTATAGCGCGGGTTGCCCGATTTCTTCCTTGTCCTCGCCTCCTCACGTACAATCCAGTTTCCTGTAACGTCGGTAGATTCGATGGATAACCGACGTCGAGACACCAACATGGTACCGACTGAGCGGTAGGTGCGCCTTTCCTCGATCAATGTAACTGCCCTTGCTACTGAGGTTGGTGGTAAATCTCTCATTCTGAATGAAAAATACCGTTTCGAATCGTAAACAGTAAAGAATCACAAAACACCGCAACCGATCGAATTTGTATCAAATCAAAGAATGGAAAACTCTCATTCTTTAAACAAGTGCAAATGTGGTCATATACAAAAAACGTGTGTTGTATTTCATATTTGATAAAAAAGGTGTGCACATGTGTAAATGAAAAGTTTTATCAATGGTCCCAGAATTCGGTTGTGTATTTTAATACCTACCGACTGTTATCTCCTATGAATTCCTAATTTTCACCAAATTAACCAAATTGTCATCAATAACTAATGCAATTCGAACAAAAAAATCGCAAACGACAATTTCGACACGCCTGAGTGATAATAAGAAAATTCCAAATTGATAGACGAATTTTAATGACAATTTCTTGATTCAATGGAATTTCTCCAAAATGGTGATTTTCCACTTGAAATTAAACATATTTTGCAAAAATAGAGATAAACGCATGAAACAAGAAGGGCGTTACTGTAGGAAGATATGTCTTGACAGACCATGATATTGTACGTTTCAACTCGGACCACGAAATTCCACAGGGTGTTACGAAATTTTGACAGAAAAAACACTTTTAGTTTTGCCCCCGTATAAAATTTTTTTCCAATTCTTTTTGTTTTCTCTTATAATTTCTACAAAGCAGAAGAGTTGATCTTTAACTTGCCGAACAAATCATCTAAATCGGTTGAGAATTAGGAAAAATATCGAACTTCGAATTTGGTTAAATTTTCGAGTGTTCCGCTAATTTTGCCTCTGAGTGTATATTAATTTCAGGATATTAATTACAAGATGTTGGGATAATATCTCTTCTTGGAATTGTTTTGTTAAGATGTACAGATACATTTCATCGCGGTGAAGCCTTTCCTATATACATATTATACAGATATTCAACGATTTCATTATAAAACAAGTGAGAGGCTGACAGGAATGGAATTTCGTACTTCAGTGCATTTCTCCTGTACACAATCGAAAAGATTCGTAGCTTTTATTACTGATTCAATACACGAACCGGATTACTTTATAGTTCAAGAGAACGCGAGACAAAATCGCCTAATTAATCATTAGTTGACAAAGAGCATTATTCTCTGCCTATATCTCATTGTCGCATCTGTGTTGAGTCCCTATTCTTAAGCCTGCTGCCATTGTTATTTTTATCGGAGTAGTTCTCTTGCAAATCAGAGTACGTGCTTCGGAATATTTAAAATCGAATGCATTGTCCAGTATGCACTGGTTTCAGAGATATTCAGGAAACAGAATTATTTCGACTCTACTGAAAGAATTTCACCATCTCTGCCACAATTTTCTCCCTCGAATCTATTCAACTCTTGGAAAGACTATTTCTTTTCCACTACGCTGTATATTGTTCCTAAATTGGATTACTAGGCATACCACCACCATATTTGAGAAATGTACATGATGCTTTGTGTCTTTAGAAGTAGAAACAATTTGTCGATACAGCTTATTCTTGTACTACGGTACGAAGATAGCTTATCTGCAATTTCAATGAAAAAAAGTATGTACGTGATACATATAGATTGAAGTGAAGGCTATTTGTCCACAGAAAAATTAATGTGCAATAAATTGAAAGAAAGACGATTTTGCAAATGAATGCCATCGAGAATAGACCGAGATTTAAAAGTCGACAATCTAAGCACTGAATCGATCAAATGATATTGAACATAGACGTGTTTTGTTTTATTCAAGCTCCAGACATATATAGAATAAGATCTTCAACTTCGGGAACAATAGAATAAATCCTAATTTATCAATTATCTATCCTGAGTAATTTTCGGTAATACTTATACCTGAAAGCGAAATAAATTTCTTTGATTCTTTTTCTTCTAATTTCGTAAAGTAAATCACACATCTAATAATAATGAACCATGTACTTCAATTATTAAGGATTGAGATCAGGTATTAAAGACTTCTGTAGGTCCTTCTTGGTAGCTTTTCAGGGTGTGTTTGGAAATTGCCGAAAACTTTAAGTCCCTCTAAAATTCTCAATAATCAATGGAATAGAACGATTTTTAGGACAGGTAGGACATTATTGGTATTAATCGCATCAAATATATTGCAGAAAAATTCGAGAATTCCCGGACTAAAACATTCTCAGTGTTCAGGAAGAAATATTACTCTGTACATTGAATTTTCAGCAGATACTATTTTTTCTAGTAAAAGCACTTCAATAAGTTGAATAATCAGTACTATAATATCATGGCACACCTAAACTTATTTTTCGTCCGGAAATTGGGAGACTATCTCTGGAATCGAGCAAAAACAGAAAAACATCTTTTCAATTCACGTCGTGAGTTCTAATCGACCCGCGAACTAGTGAACACGTTTTACATATGCGAACATCGATAAAAACGAATAAACAAATCATAAACATTGTGTGATAAATTTTCTTACGTTGAAAGGAGAAGTGATCTCCGAAACTGTGAGTAGAAAAAACTTACGATATCAATCATTCAACATTAAATAGTTTCACATGAGCACCGGAGCATAATAGCCCCGATGTTTGAAATACATAATTATTCAAACACATAATGGATCCTTCAGTGACAGTTTCCTCTGGTCACAAAGGAATCAACTCAACATTGAATGCTGCTGGTCAAAGCGACACGTCAAACATCTCCGAACAACTTGAAATCTCACAATCTAAAAGTTAATCCGTTCTAAATGAACAACAGTTTCTGTCCAAGAGAGAAGCTATCATCTTCAATTCACTTGAGGACGTAGCACCCTATGAATACACAATTGCAGTTGGCAAACTAGTAGGACCAAAAAATATCACATACGCCTCCAAGATCTCAAACAATAGAATATCATTTTTCTTGCAAAAACAGCAATTGTCGCTCAATTTATTTCTTCTTATGGTTCCATTCAGTTGAATAATCAGACAGTATCAGCTCGAAGAATAATAACGCCATCCTCGCGCTTAGTATTATCCAATGTTTTCTCCACAATTCCACACTATGTACTCATTGAGGAATTGAAGAAACTGACAGTGAATTTGCTATCCTCAATGAACTTCCTGCTGATGAACATACCTGACTCGAATTACTAGCATGTCCTCAGTTTTCGGCATGTATATATATATATATGTCTCCGGAGTTATCGTAGAGCACGAAGACACCCAAAACCACATATTTCTGTCCGTAGATGATTCCACTAGCCACAGGTGAAAAAAACCTAGACATGTAGCTGCAAAATGTCCCCTACACATGAAACTTTCAAACGAAATGACAGAACCACAAGCTGATGAATATAACAATGATGCTCAAAACACCACCAACACTACTGAAAATGAAACAAAACCTCAAATAGAAATATTTTTTCAAATATATAAATGAGCAATATCCGAGTCGTCAACACCAACTCTCGAAAAAAATACAAATGACTTACCATTTACGAAGCCTAAATCTGTGAAGAAACTTAAACATAACTTGCATACTGAACAATTACACTCAATGATGACCTCCAGCCTACGAAAGAAATAGATAGTAGATAAAGAGAAGTTCGTTCTAACCTATGAATCAACTCCTTAGTTTTTTCGAAAACTCGCAAAATACCACTGACATCCTAGGAGTAGCAAGACGCTGAGAATGTCAGAGATATAATTCAAATGTTAACACACATTTACCCATTTATCCAACAAAAAGCCATGAAAACTGGATGTACCAAATTACGGAATCCTCTGAATAAAGAACTAATTGCAGAGAGTAACCCAAACTACCCTATCGCTTCAGACACTGAAAGCGGTAAATCACTCACTCAATAATATGGCTACAGTTCTGCAGTGGAATTTAAACGGATACACCACAAATGCTGAGAATACTTATCAATGACCACAGCCCAAAAATACTTTTTCTACAAGAAACACATTTCAAAACTTTCATTCCTGATTCAAAACATTATAATTGCTTTCATATAAGTAGATTACAAGCAGAAAAAGCATCCGGTGGAGTAGTAATATATATTTATAAGTCCTTGAACGCAACACTAATAAACATCAATTCAAATCTTGAGGTAGTAGCAGTGTCTGTTGAGCTTCCTCAAAAATTATATAAATATATATATATATATATATATATATATATATATATATATATATATATATATATATATATATATATATATATATATATATATATATATATATATATATATATATATATAATATACTGAATATTTGTATATATATATATATATATATATATATATATATATATATATATATATATATATATATATATATATATATATATATATATATATATATATATATATATATATATATATATATATATATATATATATATATATATATATATATATATATATATATATATATATATATCACACCAGATAGGGAATTCTCTGCACAGGAACTGAGAGATGTAATCAACCACACATCCTAGAATCGTTTAAGGACATTTCAACAGCCACAACATATTTTGGGGCAGTGAGTCAACTGATAGACGTGGACGAGATATGGAAACATTTCTTGATCAAACAAATTTGGATGTTCTGAATAACGGACAATTTACAAGATTCAATAGTTACACAGGTACGTACTTCACAATAGACTTGTGTATCACGGACCCTCAATTATCTGCAGAAGTAAAGATTGAGGTTCTGCCATTCATTTATGGCAGCGACCATGCACCAATAATAATAAAATATGACAGAGATAACTAAGATACAACAACGAACCCTCTCACAACATGGCGCTTGAAGTATGCAAACTGGGAGGAATTTGCTCTTTAAATAGATATAGCTACTCGTTCCCATGAACTGGAAAACGACATAGATCAAGAAGTTATTCTGAAGTAGTAGCTGAAGTAGGAATTGGCAATACAAAGAACTTAAAAAAACGAACTGGACTCACGTTTGGTGGAACGATGAATGCGAACAAGCTATTAAAGCATCTAAATACGCTTACAATATCTTCAAGTGACATAAAACAAAAAATTGAGAGCTAAAACTAGGTTCATTCTGAAGAAGGGTAGGAAAGAGTGCTGGAGCAATTATGTCTCGTCTATCAATAGAAACACACCGATCAAAACAATGTGGGACAAAATTAAAAGAATAAAGGGTGAGAATATACACCATAAGATACTATACCTAGAACAAAACAATACAATATATCAAAGAGGAGAGGAAATCGTTGAAATCTTAGCAGAGACATACGAATTCAACTCTAGTGAAAACAACTATTCTGACAACTTCAAGAACAACAGAACTTACGAAATAGAGGAAAACAACAACACAAATGATGCACTTAACCATACCATAACTGACATTGAACTTGAGGACGCAATAAACAAGATTGACAGCAAATCAAAGGCAGGTGCTGACGATATTCCAGCAATGTTTTACTCTCACTTTCCTAAGTCAGCAAAGATACATTTATTGAACATATACAATAAGATTTGGGAGGAGAAGAAATTTCCAAGACAGGGTTCCAAAGCAATTATAGTACCAATTTCAAAACCTGGAAAGCCGAAATCTGATCCCAACTCATACAGACTGATTTTTCTTACGTGCGTCATGTGCAAAATAATGAAGGAAAATGATCAACCAAATATTGCTGTGTTTCCTGGAACGTAATGCTTTCCTGATTCCAGAACAATCATGTTTTCGTGAACATCGTACCACAATTGATAATTTGATAAATATCGAAGCGGAAATACACGAGGCTATTGCAAATGGACTGGAAACTCTAATATAATCATAGCGCTCAACTCATATGGCATAAACGGCAAAATATCGGAGTTCATCAGAAATTTCATGGATGATAGATCATTCCAGGTTCGTGACAATAGAGCAATATCTACTAAAAGAGTACAAGGCAACGGTACTCCACAGGGCGACATTGATCCATGAATCGTTGCGAGACTCTATGCCGATGATCTGGGAATTTTACTCTCTGGAAAAAGCTCCACCGGATGTTTCAAAACATACAGAAAGTCCTCAACCAGTTGGAAAGTTGGACTAACACAACTGGAATTTTGTTCAGCACAAATAAAACGAAATTTATTGTTTTTTCGAAGAGAACCTCATTGCTACCAACACAACTAACCACCTATGGTAAAGAATTCTTGGAATGAACCTGGACAATAAATTGAAATGGAATCTACACATAAAAGACCTAATATTGAAATGTCAAAATGGACTTAAACTACTAAAATGTTTAGCTTATCATAAATAGGGCTCGTTGATGATGCTTTACAAATCCCTTATTCGATCCAGGCTAGATTATGGAGCGCAAGCATACGGATCAGCGAGTAAATCCTTAATCAAAGCATTGAACAGCAGAAAAAGCAAGGCTTTGAGAGTGGCAACGGGAGCTTTCAGAAGCAGTCCAACAGAAAGCCTGAATGCATTAATTGGATAACCTCCCCTAGAATACCGAAGACAATATCTTGCTCTGTCATATTACTTCTTGACACAGTCCTTCAATGATAATCCATCCCACCATTACACTCATTCAAGTTGCTCTCGTAACTTGTACGAGAGACGAAAAAGATTATCCTTGCCCTTCTACTATAGAGTAAATAAATACAAAGAAAAACTAGGAACGCAACTGCCAAAAACCATTACCCATAGATCACTGGAGGAAGCTTCATAGACAATAAAAATACCTAAATGCAATACCTCTCTTACCGATTATCGCAAAGACACAGTTTCACATAGACCAATCAACACAGCATTCAGGAACATACTAGATCGATATGACAACAATGGCTTCACTAGTATATACACGGACTAATCTAAGTCGAACAGCGCCGTCTTCATGGCCTCTGTTATCCCAACTGGGTGTTTTTATCTCAAACTCAATCCTTACTCTAGCATTTCCTCGGCTGAACTCTTCGTCATCCAGAAAACCCTAGAGTACATTATCGAGGACAACGATGATAAATATATTATCGTAACAGATTCTCTAAGTAGCATAAATGGACTCAAACAACTATATACAAACACTCGAATTAGATCACTGTAAAAAATCTATTATCCCTCATCCAACAACAAGACAAGGGTATTTACTTTATTTGGGTTCCATTGCACAATGGAATACCAGGTAATGAACAAGCGGACTCAGCTGCACGTCAACATGATGAATCCGATTATTCAGCTGATACAGAAGAAATTCTCCTCTCTGACATGAAATCTACTCTAAAGAGAATCTTCAAAACCACGTGGCAAGAAGAATGGTCACAATCTAAACGCACATTACTAGAAACAAAACCAAGTGTATCACCTTGGACGAAAGTGAACGGAAATCTCTTAGATCAAGTCCTTATTAATTGTCTCTGCGTAGGACACACACGATTAACACTTGGTTACTTTATGCAGATGGGAAACAGCAACCTAAGTGCTAAGAATGTGACTCCATCTTAACTGTCAAACATCTATTAACAGAGTGTCCAGAATATAGAATCCAACGTCAGCAGAGCGGAATAATAGGTCCAGTTAGAGTAATACTAGGAGAAAAATGTAATGTGAATAATTTGAAGAAATTTTTATTAAGTATGCAACTGTTAGACACAATTTAGATATGTAAATGTGGTCTCCAATAACCCTATAGTGGTTGATGAGACGTTAAATTCGTAGGAAAAGAAAATTCACGTCGTTTACCACCGTACTGCCTAATACGTTGAATTCCTCATCAGATTCGACTAGAAAGATCTGGTTCGAAAATATACAATATACAATACAATACACTCAAATTTTTTGAAAATCTGGTGTCGAAGCATAAGCATGTTATCTTCCCTTTTTCGACTACGACGAACTCACAGAAAAAATGAGCATTTCAAAGTTCGTTTCATTCAGAATTTTCATTAATTCATCGGCAAATTCATCGAAGGAGAAATCAAGATCACATTCGTGTATCCCTTTATTTTCAAGAAACGAATGAAATTCAGGTCTGAATATTAAAAAACAAAATAAAGGCAAGGACTACAGTAAATTGTCGAGAAAAACAGAAGAGGAAGTAAATAATTGTAAAAAAATTGGAAAAAACATCAATCCTGCCAAACTAACTCGAAAAAAATTTTTCTAATGCAAAACTTCAAACCAGTGTGAAATTTAACAATAATTTTGAAATATCATAATAAATGTTGAATATGTCCTCCACCAGAATTAATACATTTTCTGGTCCGAATCAAGAGGTGGTTAATTGTTTCCTGATAATGTCAGGCCGATTTCGCACCTCATCGCAAGTTTCGCAAATTATATCTTCCAATTACTGACGAGAATCAATTTCCATCTTATAAACTGAATCCCTTAGGTACCCCTATATCAAGGAGTTCAGATCTGAAAAACTGTTTGGCCAAGATACAGTACCTCCTCGGCTAATCCAATGCTTTTGGAATCTTTCATTCAAAAAATTCCTAACTGGTGAGTGAGCACCATCCTGCTGAAGATGAACTCCCCTATTCGCAATAGTCTCCATGAGCATAGGTAGATGATTTCGAAGAAAATCCAAAAAAAAAACTCGAGCCCTTACACAGGAATTCTTCAGATAAATAATTCCATCACCAGCAATTTTCGTCAGTGAAAATAATTCTGAGGTTGGCTCTTCTGGTACCTAATGACCACGTAGAAAATTGAACTCGTGGAGAATAGTCTGCTAATTCTGAACACTGAACCTTTTGAAAATGGTACGGATGGAATCTCTCCTTCCTCAATATACTGCATATGCGTTTTTGAATTACTTCCATTCTTGTGGCCACCACTCTTGTGCTAATTACAGATTCAATGTCGACAATTTCTGAAATCTCATTTGCTACTTCAACTACTGCTGAATTAATTTCAGTCTCTTGTTTAATTATGAGAAACTTCCATGTTCTCTACAGTACCTGAATATAGAAGAGAACGTCTAATGATTAGGCGTTCTGCTGTACCTTCTCCGGTATTTACTTGCAGCAGCTCTTCCATTACCATTGCAGTACCTATAAACGAATATAATATTAGCATATTCCTCGTTCGAGAAATGAATCGGCATTTTCAATTTTCGAAAATACTCAGTCATGAAATTATTCATGAACATTGTTTAACATTCTGTTGGATAATGTACAAACTTATGTGGAAATTTAGCTTAGGTCTACCATATTATAAAATAAATGTTCATTTCCATAATTTACTAAAATTATTGAGTTCTTTGAAAAATCATAAACAATATCTAATTATTAAAGATTTTAACTTATAGAATTAAGCTTAAGTTGAATATGCATGAAATTCATGAAATAATTATTTTTGGTAAACGTAACTATCTAGATCAGGGGTGCACAAACGGTCGATCGGGATCGACTGCTTTTTGGGTAGATCTCGAGAAGAAAAAAATTTTTAATAGTAGGTAACTGAACTACAAAAATTTATTATGTAATAAAATAACTCTATGTTATCGGCAAAAGGCGGCTATATCAAAGGAACGCGCGGTGCTTGTCAAAGAAAAGCCGCGTTTTTTATTCTTGCTGCTTTTCTAGAAATTTCGGTGGCGCGTTTGACGGGAACATTCAAGAGTTTCGTTCACGCCGAATAAGTTGCGCCTGCAGGAATTGGAGTCATTCTGAATTGTAACTTGTAACAATACTACGTCGATACAAAGTTTATTATTGAAAGTACAAAATGAGTGCAGCGAAGAAATCTGAAATGTATCATATTAATAACGATTGTGAGGATAAAGTTTTCTTTTGTATGGTGAAGGATAAGTGCATTTGTCTTATTTGTCGTGCGTCAGTTGCAACACCTAAGCGTGGTTACTCAGAGAGGCATCATAAAAACTACGAAAAGGATTTTCCGTTACAGAGTGAATTAAGAAAACGAAAAGTAGGTGATTTGATATCTTGTTTGAAAAAAGAACAAACCATGTACACAAGACCAGCCAAACAATCAACAGTTGTTAGGATGGAGTTACTTAAAATATCTCATATATTGGCGAAATACAAAGATACCATTCGAAGATGAATCGGATGTGAAGGAAGCATTTTTTTGAAGCAGATGAGACATTATTTGGAGATTTTAAAACTGAAACAGAAATCATGTCTGCTATTAGAGAACTTCAGTTATCTCGTCCGACTGTCACGAGGCGTATTGAAGTCATGAGTCAGGGCATAGCAGATGAACTAAGATATGATATCATGAAATTTACATACCTTTCTTTACAGTTCGACGAATCCACCAATATGACAGACACTGCCCAGCTGTGTATTTTTATTATGATGGTATTCAATGACATGTTGGCTAAGGAAGAATTTTTGACAATCATTCCTCTGAAGGAGAAGACCCGTGGCGAAGATATATATGACGTTTTCTTCAATTATGTGAAAAACTACAAGTTACCGTTATATAAATTAGTGTGCATTAGAACCGATGGAGCACCAGCAATGACTGAAAACAAAAACAGTTTTGTGACATTGTGTCGAGCTATTGAAGAATTCCCTACATTTTTTCTATTCCATTGCATTATACATCAACAAGTTTTGTGTTCGAAAGTTTTAAGCACGGAGGAAATTATGGACATTGTAACAAAAATTGCGAATTACATCCGTGCACGTAGCTTGCAACGGCGGATTTTTAAATTAGACGAAAGAGGTGATGACTCAAAGATGTTGAGAAACGAAAAATGGCTGACTGATTTGGCATTTTCGACTGACATCACAATGCACTTAAACACCATCAACTTGAAGCTTCAAGCTAAAGGAAAAACTATTATTGAGATGATTAGCGCAGTAAACACATTCAAAAGTAAATTGCAACTTATGATAGAACAACTGAAAAGAAAGGATCTGAAACATTTTCTGTCTTTGAAAGTAAGGATTCCTTAGTTGAATTAGGATACGTATGAGGCTCAATCATCAAATATTTTGGGACAATTCGGAATGCGTTTTTATGATTGCAGGAAATTGGCGAATATAGCATCATTTATGAGTTATCCATTTCATATAAAAACATTGAGTAATTAGCTACTGAGATAGCCAGTCAGTGTAATATGACCTCATGTTCTATTGAAGATTAGTATATCAGATATAAATCTCAAAGCTACAGCGTCTGATACAAATTTCTGGTGTTTTATATCTGACCATAAATATCCGAATCTAAGGCAAATCGCCCTTCATCGGACGGCAATGTTTTACACCATATGTAACTCTTTTGTTTCGTAACAACCAATAAACTCGCAATTTCGAATAACTATGACTTTTTTCATTGATATTATAGAGTAGAACTTAACTAAACCTAACCTAATCCTCGACTAAAATAATGTATATTGCACGAAAAGCTAATATCTATATATGCTACGGTACACCCTACCTAGAAAGGTGGGTAGGTAGGGTGTATTGTGTATGTACGACAACCCTGCATTACACATACTTGCAGCCTTTTAGAGTCGATCGTATGTAGTCGGAAAACATTGATATAGATCGCCATTAGTTCAAGTTTGAGCATTCCTGATCTAGATATTCATATTGAAACATTATCGTTTTTAAATACATAAGTGTTCAATTGAATCAATTTTATTTTCGAAGAGAACCTAAATTACATAATGCACTCGGGATTCTTGCCAAAATATCGGACGGTAAATAAAAAATATCACCTAAGCGTTACGCGGCGTTTGAGAGAGCAAATTGGTGGAATTTGTGGACAAAAAACTTATAATTTTGCCACACGATAATGCACCATCTCACAAGGCTATCATTGTTAATGAATTTCTGATCAAAAACTCAACAAATACAATCGAACAACCACCGTATTCTCCTGCTATGGCTCCTGCCGACTTTTTTTTCCAAAACTCAAATTACCACTTCGAGGTACCCGTTTTGAATCGATAGAAGAAATAAAAGAAAATTCGCGGAGGGAACTGAAGTCGATTCCGGAAAGATCGTTTGAAAAATATTTTGATGAATGGATTCACGTTGGAGTAAATTTACTATTTCGGAAGGCGATACAATAAATTTGGATGAAACATAAATATTTTGTGTTTCATTAACTAACTACCGGTAATTTTGACAGAATACAGAATATTACAGAAATACATATCGAAGATATGATTTCTTAAATGAGACGCCCTATGTTTCTCATCATTGTTAAACGTGTCAAACCAAAATGAGGTGAGTTTCTTCAGTTCAGTTCACGTCTGAACTGGACCGTTATAGAATTTCGACATTTGGTGAAAATATGACTATTTTTCGACCATTGCTGCATCTACTGGAATCGTTTTAGAATCTCAATTTTGAAACTTAGATTCACTAATAAACTTAAATATCCATATTTTGCATTATATGCTGGAATTTTAAGGTTACTTTCTTCGGATTAGTTGACGCCTGAACTAAACCGTTATCGAATTTCCACATTCAGTGAAAATATGACTATTTTTCGACCATTGTTACATCTACTGGAATCGTCCTAGAATCTCAATTTTGAAACTAAATTTTACTATTAAACTTGAATATCCGAAATTTTGATATAATAATAAAATAAATAATTTTGTACTAAAATTCTTATACAAGATCTGGCTAGGAACAAAATCTTACATACACTTTGAAAAATGTTCTCTGGAATGCGTTATCAAAATCGAATCAACTCGGTAACGAATCGGTGTGGTCTTATAGACCCCACATTAATGCCACTCTTGCGTTATTTAGATGTTTGTGCAGCTAATGTTTTTAGGAGCTTCTGAAAAGACATCCTCCTGGACAATGTGTCGAGTAATTTAATTGTTATAGTAATTTTGGCGAGTGCACATCAATTTTGATCATCTGGGGTCCAACGAACCCCACCTGAGTGCTTAAATTGAATGTAATTAAATTTTGAGTGTAAGGAGCGTTTGATATTTAGATTTACGCAAAAACAATTTTTTTTCAGAAATATAGCTACGAAAACCAACAACAATGACTTCTGAAATTTTGGAATGAGTTAAATCATCAAGAAGAAGAGCAACAAGGTTTTATTAACAGCGAAAGCGATTTTGAGACAGACGATATTGCTCAGGCTGAAGGCCAATTCCAAATAAGTAACGAAACACTTCTAGGCGAATATATGGGGTTTACGGAGACTATGATGCGGAGATAAGAAGCCAGGAAGAACAGGATGAAATAAGTGCAGCTAATGTTAACCCAGGAAATGATGACGTTCAAGATATATATTTCAAGGTAGAGGATGGCAATGAATTGTTGAAAAATTGCTCTACTTCTCTTTCGATTGATGGTTTTGTTTATTCTTATCAGATGTAACAAAATATACCTTAATAAAAATTAGGAAAATAGCTGTGAAGTATGAAGAAAAGTATTTTTATCAGGATGAGAATGAGGTTTAATAAGGCGATAGAAAACGTATTTCATTTACTTCATGTTGCTGGTGTGTTTAGGAAAAACGTCAAAAATTTGGAAGATGTTTGAATAGATGATGGAATAGAATGGAAATTTTTTCAGCAACAAAGTCTGCTGAAAGATTTATATTTGTATTGACCTATTTGAGGATTGACAATATTGAAAATAGGACATAAAGACAAAAAATATAGAATTGTTTTTGAAAAGTTTGTGAGTAATTGGCAATCTGTTCACAGTCCTAGTGAGTTTGTACTTTTGAACGAAAAACTGGAAACGTTTCGAGACCGCTGTGCGTTTCAACAGTATATTAAATATAATCCGGCAATATCGCTCAAAAATACAAGCTTTAGTAGGCTCTAAAGCTTTTCATACGATGAACATCTGTACGCAGGAAAACAGCCAAAGGGATTTTATCAATCGAGTGATACTGCTGAAGGCATAGCTCTTCGAGTGATTGAGCCAGTTTCAGGAACCATCGAAATGTCACATTCGATAATTGGTTCACCAGTTAAAAACTTGTCGAAGAACTGTTCGAAAAGCACAAACTTCATTCAGTGGTTACTACACTGAAAAAATAATAAGCATATTCCATCTCAGCTACTGTCAACTAAAAGCAGTCCTGAAAAATCAAGCCTCTTTGGTTTCCAAACAAACATAACCATTGTGTCGTACGTTACTTCCACTTCCACTTCTTTCATCGCTCCATCATGATAATTCCATCAACAATACTGACGACAAGTAGCTTCCCTAAATTATTAACTTGTATAATTCAACTGAAACAGAAGTCGATGTAGCAGATGTATCAATAGGTTCTCATTATGTTGCTCGAAACAGTTATTAACTCACAAGATGCTTATAAGTATATTGTAGGTGATTATAAATAGAGGCAGGACTATTTTAAAATTTGACATCAACAATACTGACGACAAGTAGCTTCCTAAATTATTACTATTAATGCTATTAATAGGTATTGAGCCCTTTTGTATAATAATATATTTTCTGGAAGAAACTCGATAAAGTTTTTGTTAGGTCATTTAGAGTATGTATCATATGAATATTGAAAGCTATCCACTAAATGCTGTATCTGTATTAAAATATTTCAAGCTGGATGCCAATATGACCGTGCCATTTCAAATTGAATTTTTGTTTCAGTTTATTCAAGAGGAAGTACGTTTCTATTCTACAATTATCCAAATGTAAAAGTTAATGAGATTCAATGTGTTTGACAATGTTCAAGTTCGAACCAAAGAAAATAAGATCTCAAATTTGCACGCAAGGTAATTATTGTGAGTTCCTTCTATTCATAACTTATAATTACTGTTTCTCAGGAAATTTTATCAAGGTTGTTGAATGAATGACAGGAATTCCTCATTGATTTGAAGTTTTAAGTTTCTCTGTTATAGGTGTCTGATAGTGAGAAACATGATGTTCAAATATGTAGAAGTTGCATATGAAGTTTTATTTTGTACAACCACAACTTTCAATCCAAGATTTATGAAAGTCACAGGAAACATGCTGCTGCTTATGTGAATCATGTTTTGTGTAAAATGAGTATGTTCATCACGTAATATGGAAATATGAAGTTGTTTTAATGCAATTTTGTCCTTTCATTTTCATTTCATAGTATGTTATAGAGTTTCACAAGAAAATGAATTGAAGAGAAGAAGAATTGAAGAATAGAAATTTCAATTATTAGATAGCAAGTTTATAAGAATCTGACTGCTCGAAACCAACTGCCAACTTGACAGTTAAGGATCTAGGAAATTAACAGTTACAAGAAACAGTTTCACAGAATCTGATATATAGGTAACATCATTGTATTGTTTATGAGGGTCCCTAATGTAATTCAATAAATTTGTGGATCTGATTTCTGCTTTCTACAAGAACACTTCAATTCAGAAGATGTTGGTTCTTTCTGGTAAGCAAATTGTGTGAATTTTGGTCAATTTCAATTTATACGAAAAAGCTATGTATAGGGTAATCACATAAGGTGAAAATTCTATGTATTCAGTAGTGTTCCTTTACTTCATTACTAGTTTCTCGCTTTTGTATTTTGGATACTCAAAAGAAATTTTAATTCGAGAAGAACTTTTATTTTCTATTTCATTACTATACTTGAGAAGTAATTCTTCCACCTTGCTGTTTCAAGCTCATATTTGTTGTTTATTATAATTCATGAATCCTATTGGATTCTTATCTGATCTAATACAGTTCAGAACTGTTGAGTAAAAATTAAAATTTGAAACCATAGATCTGCGTATATTGATCTTTTTGAAGTATATATTTTATACTTTTGGAACTAAAATTTGGAATAAGGTGAATTAATATCAGAGTTGTTGATAATTAAATTTCTATGCCTAAAGGGTGATTGAACAATTTGGTTTTTTCAATCAATATTGAAATGTTTTTAATTTCATCTTATGCTAGCTCAATTGAAGAAAGTTTGGATTTTCAAATTGAATGTTTTCTTTTGAATTGGGATGGTAGTGAATAGTGTTGAAATGTGTGTGGTTGATGAATCAGTATCCATAAAACAATACTGGAAGCTGCGTTACCCTTAGGATGACTGAGGTAATATATGAGAGATTTCCATGAAACATACAGAACTATTAAGTAAAAATATGAATAATGAAGTGAATATAATAAGGCGTTCATCATAGAAATCGTTGGATATGAGAAGGCGTTCAGTATATTAGGCTATTTAAAAATAAAAAGCGATCTTAATGCGCTCACTAGTTTAGTAGACAACAGTCATTTATCCAACCACCATTATGCAGTATTGCATTATGAAAACATAGATTAGGTTAGATTGAAGCATTGGAATCAATAGATATATACATTTCACGAAAATTCTTCTCTGTTGACTTTTTCTTTACCATATGTTCTTCTTTGACTGGTAAAACACTTGTAAGAATTAAATAATCTAATGGGTTATAATTCGAAAGCATGTCGAACTTGACTTTTAACTAGAGTAGCGACAGTCTTGTCACTTCTAAAAGATATTTTCAAGACTAAAAAACCACTAAACTGTTGAAAATTCTTCAAATCTACTATTTAAAGACGCATGAGTGTTTGGCTGGTGAATCCTGTCGATGTCGAGCATAACAAAGACCGAATTTTAAACAATTAAAATAATCTATTTAATCAGTATTTTATTTAGAAGATATCCTTCGATTTTACTGAAAAATACAGTGAGTGCAACAGAAGTGCATATAATAACAATCCATTACCCATTGTCCTTGATGCTTGATGCGGAGGCATCTCTTTGCATCTCACTCGGCTATTGTTTATAGAGTAACGGGACGGGCTGTAGCAGCAGCTTTTCTTTTTCTTCCTTCCACATCAGAAACGCCGACTTCTATATATCTAATCGGGCACAATAACATACGGGAGACAGAATAAGTGAACGTATAAATTATAGATAAAAGAGCAGAGGAAAGAATGGGAAAGAATGGTTGTAATTTCTTATTTCTTGTCGAGTGGACAGCGCAGTGGGATTTAAAGCATCGAGCTATAATAAATGAAAAAGTATTCAGAGTTGTAATAAACTGAATATACGCTAGCTAATAGTATACTTCAATGCCTAAATTTCATGTTATATATTCCTCGGGTTGACCAGTTACTTTTCGGAAATACACCATTGTATAGTTGAATCACGCTTTATAATTTCTGTTCTTCTTAAATATCGCATCTCTATCAACAAAGATAGATAGGTGCTTATAGTTTGGTATAACCAATCTAGAATAATCAGGGTATGTAGGAAGTTACCAAGCATAACTCGATAGAAGTAGAATGGTTATGCGTAGAATTTTCAATATTTTATCTTTTGAGGCATTTAACTGTTAAAATTCAATATCACAATAAAACATGTGAAATAGTTGAGGATTTTCTCATTCATTATTTGTTTCCAACATATGAATATTATTTAAACGCATCAAAGATAAAATAAAAGAGATAGTATTTCATACGCATCTTGATTAATTGTACGAATTACTACTACTGAGCGTTGTATTATAAGAGCTAAAAAGTTTTTACTTTTTCGAAACAAAGTATATACTTAATTGATATGTTTGTTATTAAATTTGGAGTAGAATAAAATATTCGAAAACGGATCTTGACGGTAGTATTTACAAGTGGGCAATTTCGACGTTCTAACACTTGAGTTATGGGAAATATTTTGCGTGAAGAACTCATTGCTGCACTATGCCCATTCACAGAATTTACATGGAATGATTGAAATAGCTTAAGTATGTAATGTGCTCACATTATGACAGTTCGAAAATCAATGCTTGCAAGGACCATTCGGATTGATGATTTAATGTTTTTTCTCCAGTTATATGTGTAAATATATTATCGTTTGTGATAACGATAAGCGACCATGTCGTACGAAAATGGTCAAGCAATTCGACGTTGGTATAATGGCATGTAACTTATTGTCCGACTAAAACATATTTCGATATACAGAGAGGACAGATTTCAACGTTTCAATAATGCAACTATGTGCAATTGTGAATTGAGGAAAAAGAACACCCCTCCTTCCCCGTTCATTTTGCGTGAGGAATTCATCACCTCAAACAGATTTTTTTTGCGTTTACCAGTTATTTGGAAAATTTAAAACTTTTTGGAATCAGTCAAGTTTCTATATCACGGTTGTTTTTGAAGTTATGTGAAAATGATTTCGACATTCTAGAGCCACTTTTCCACGTACAACCGAACAACGTACGGAAATTTGTATTTTGTCCTTCGGTTTTTGAGTTTTAATACAAACTTGAGTTGTTTTTGATATGAACCATATGTAACTTTGCTTTCATTGAATAGAGTTTTTCTTTCCTTTCCATATACAGGGATATCCACCGGGACCGTCCGTTAAGAACTTTTTGAGTTTCAATTACAATATCAAGCTGAAATTTTATACGCTGCCATAACTAGCGATTTCATCACTTTGTTATTTCAAATGGGAATCTACCTTTTTTATTATACATCTAGAACCGACATTTGAGCAAGGCGTAAAGTACCCAAGCTGTTGGCATTTATCTGTCAAAAGTTTCGACAGATTTAATTATTTTTGTTATAAACTCGATTTTTGAGGAACATTCAAAAAAATTGTAGCTCGTAGATCTTTTGCACTACAGACACAATTTTTGCTTGGGTGGATAGAAGAAAGATCAAGGAATTCTTTAAGCAGTCTACACATGTCAAATGTTTATTGCGTTGTTTTGTATGATTTTTTCAATTTGGCCTTTTTCAAATAGCAATAATTCAATTTTCTCAAATGGCACGTGCCAATTCTTATATCGCCATCAGATGAAGCGTCAAATTTCAGATGGAATTGTATCAGCATGTACTATACCCATCTCTTATAGTTTCAAAATAATTTGGGAATATATTGAATTTTGATGATTTTGCAAAAACTAACAGAGAATGCTTTGAAATATTTGAATCAAGTAGATGAACTGGCTACGCTTACCTGACAGGTGCCTAAAATTAATGTACTTGTCACTTCGTTCATTCGGATTCGATATTTCAACAAGAATTGTTGGTAATTTGAAGTGAAAATTTTTGAAAAACACCAGATTGATAATAAAATGTCTGATTATTCAAACGAGGATATGTTCAATCTCTTTTTAATTCATGGCGAATGTGGAAAAGTGGTGGATAGAACTTGCAGGCAATTCAATAACCAATTTTCAATAACGGCGCCTATGAGTAAAACAAAATTTCGAAGGATTAGTAGCAATTTTCTGCAATTTGGAGGAACAAAATACATAGAAACTAGAATAAAAACCAATTCTGGAGGACGACGACAATCAAATTAATACGCTAGCGTTTTTTCGTTCCAATCTACATGCGTCCATTAAGTCAGCATCAATGGATATTGGATTGAGTTATACTTCCATACAAAAATTGAAACCAACTGACCTTCCCAAGCGGCTAAATTTATGTGAAAATTTATTAATTCGGCTTCAAGAAGATGAAAAAATTCTGCAAAAAATTATATGGTCTGATGAAGCCAAGTTCAATGAAAGTGGAATAACCAACAGGAGAAATCGACATTTTTGTGCCTCAGAAAATCCACATTTCATTGAGGTTATTGATTTCCAGAATAAATTCAGCGTGAACGTTTTTGAAATTTTAATGCATGATTTGTTGGCTTATCACATTTATGAGGAAAATCTTAATGGACAAAGATACCTGGAAATTTTGAGAAGAACATTAGCAAATTTTTTAGATGGATTACGCCTTAACATTCTGAGGGATTGCTATTACCAAATAGATGGTGCACCAGCACATAAAACACGAGCTGTAGATCGGCAGCTAACAGAAATGTTCAAGGATAGATGGTGGGGTAATCAAGGACCAAATTTATGGCCTCCGCGTTCTCCGGACCTGACGCCCATGGATTTTTATTTATGGGGCAAAATCAAGAGTAAAGTGTATCTTATTCCTGTAAGAAGTAAAGAAGAGTTACTAGAGCGCAGTGATAATGCTTTTAGTGATATTGATCCTGGGGAACTGGAAGGGCAACTCATCATGTTCGTATACGAGCTGTCAAGTGTTTCAAGCAGAATGGGGCCCATATTGCACGTTTATTCAGATCGTAAATTATTTTTCTCCTATGATGTTTGCTATCATTCATTCGTATTAATGTAATTATCTTCGATGATTGGTTTTCGCTTAGTTCCTACAGTTTTTATTCATCCGAATTGTATAAAATTGCTTCTTATGCTTCGAAATTTTATTTTACTCATAGACGGTAAATTTCGAAATTGGTTATTGAATTGCCTGCAATTTGTACCCACTACTTTTTGACATTCTAAAATGAATTAAAAAAGATTAAATAAATTTTCGTTTGAATAACCAGTGGTTTTATTCCAAATGTGTTCTATTTTTTGGATATTGTCAATCTGAAATGACGACAATTCTTGTTGAAATATCAAATTCCAACGAACGAAGTGATAAGTACACTAATTTTAGGCATCTGTCAGGTGAGCGTAGCCAGTTCAGCTACTTGATACAAATATTTCAAAGCATTCTCTGTTAGTTCTTGCAAAATCATCAAAATTCAATATATTCCCAAATTATTTCGGAACTATAAGAGATGGGTATAGTACATGCTAATACAATTCCATCTGAAATTTGACGCTTCATCTGATGGCGATATAAAAATTGGCACGTGCCATTTGAGAAAACTGAATACACATTTAACATGTGTAGACTGCTTAAAAAATTCCTTGATCCTTCTTCTATCCACCCAAGCAAAGATTGCGTCTGTAGTGATGAAGATCTACAAGCCACAATTTTTTTAAATGTTCCTCAAAAATCGAGTATATAACAAAAATAATTAAATCTGTCAAAAGTTTTCAAGGATAAGTGCCAACAACTTGGGTAATGCCTTTCTCAAATGTCGGTTCTAGATGTATAATAAGAAAGGTAGATTGCCATTTGAAATCAGAAAGGGATGACCCACTTCCGGTATACCCGAAAATGGTATCACTTCGAAAATATTTCACTCCTATTGGTAATCGCTAGTTATGGCCGTGTATAAAATTTCAGATCAATATTGTAATTGGAACTCAAAAAGTTTTTAACGGACGGTCCCTGGATATCCCTGTATATATATATATATATATATATATATATATATATATATATATATATATATATATATATATATATATATATATATATATATATATATACCCGATAGGGTACCCCGATGTAGCTTTATGGGATGCTGAGAGGCGATATGCGAAACTGATGAGTTCCTAATGAGGACGAAACTGCAGTCTGCCCCTTCGTTTGTCGGCATCATGCTTTGTTGCACTATTGTGGCGCTTGGGGGCTGCTTGCATGGCGGGCAGATTTGGAAACTAGCTTTTGCCAGGAGGGATTATTCATTGATCTACAGATTTTTTAATAATTCGTCTTGTCTCAGATTTACATACATAGACTCCACGCGAAGTTTATCGCGGAAGATATTTGACCAAATATTCATCGACGGGATGGTTATCTCGGAAGCAGAGCACTATTCCAGCGGGATTATTTCGCACGTTTTCTACCATTGATGTGATTCACGGAACGGCGAAAGATGTCTCCCAAATGTATGGAATTTTTAACGTTTCCATATCTGTTTGTTACTGTTCGCATCTTTCTCGAAGTCCGGTAGCGGGTTCGCCGTGTCGGTCCATAGAGGGCGACTCTCGTACGTATGTACGAGGTGCGTCCTTCCTGGAATTGATAGGGTATCCCGATGTAGCTTGGTAGGATGCTGAGAGGCGATATGCGACACTGTTGAGCTCCTAATAAGGGCGAAACTGCAGTCTGAACTGCAGTCTGCCGTTTCGTTTCTAGGCATCCTGCTTGGTTGCACTATTGTGGCGCTTGGGGCTGCGTGCATGGCGGGCAGATTAGGAAACCAGCTCTTGTCAGGAGGGATTATTCATTGATCTACGGATTTTGAATAATTCGTCTTGTCTCAGATTTACATACATAGACGCCACGCATATATTTATCGCAGGAGATATTTGATATATATATATATATATATATATATATATATATATATATATATATATATATATATATATATATATATATATATATATATATATATATATATATATATATATATGTATGTAAATCTGAGACAGAAAGCTTGGCAATGCGATCCAGGACCAGGTTGTTTTCACAAGGAATTATAGAAAACATATCATCAAACAAAATATAGATGATTCTTGCCGTAGATGTTTCTGTTCTTCAGAAACAGTTTTTCATATATTATCATCTTGCTCAGTCCTTGCTTCAACAGATTATTTAGAAAGACATAATGCCGTCGCTAATATTATTCACTTCAATCTAGGAATTAAACATGACCTAATTCCCAAAAGAAAAAAATTTCAAAATATGAACCTGAGATTATTTGTGAAAATGACAAATATAAACTTTATTTTGATAAAACAATTCTGTGCAACAGAGCTGTAAAACACAATAGACCAGATATCGTTCTTATTGATAAACATAATCAAATAACATATATAATTGATATTGCTATACCCGACACATAATATACAAAATAAATACAATGAAAAATTTCTAAATATATGATGCTTGGCGACGAGATTAAAGAAATGTGGAAAATGAAGAAAATATTTATTCTACCGATTATTATTTCTACAACAGGCGTTATTCCTAGAAATCTTCACAAAAGTATTGAGATTTTGGGTCTGAAGAAAAATTTGTTTGAAAAGTTACAAAGATAACAGTCATCAAATCTTGTAATATTCTTCGTAGGTTTCTTTCCGAAAATAATAATGAGGTAGAGTCATAGGTTTTCTCTTTAGTTTATACTGCTCAGAATCTCATTTCATATTTTATTTATTTGTTTATATAAATGTAATATAATTAACTGACAATTTTGTCATATTTATATTCAGAGCAGTATTCTATTCGATCGTTCACCACTTCACACAAAGGAAACTATTAATGAGTAACATTCAGTGTTACTTGACTAAGGTCCGTACACTGGATTTTCCGGGAGAAAGCCTCTGACACTACTCGTTGGTACATTGATATCATTGTCTGATGATGCTATAGTATGTATATATTCTGGTAGATTGATATATTCTCATAACATTTAACGTTATCCTAATATATAATTACTCCAGGATATGTTTTGATTATAATCATTGCCTGGCAATGGTATTAATTACCGGGTGGTGGATTTATATTTTTCATTAAATCAGTTTGATTGCATGAACAGATATATGGGCAACTCGTCGGGGTAAACCCTATATATCTCCTTGATATATATATATATATATATATATATATATATATATATATATATATATATATATATATATATATATATATATATTTCCAATATCGAAATCGAGCCAATGCATCAAGGAGATACATATAAATATCTTGGATTTTGTCAAGAGAAGACAATTAACCATAGCAGCACTAAAGAAAATATTAGAAGTTCATATTACAAAAGACTTAGAATTATCATCAAGAGTCATTTAACTAGTAAAAACCTTTTCAGAGCTATCAACTCCTATGCTGTTCCTATTCTTACATCTTCTTTTGGAATTATTAAATGGTCTAAAACTGATCTAAATGAATTACAATGTCAAACGAGGAAAATGCTCTGTGAATATCATAAGCACCACCCAAAGTCAGCTGTTCAGAGAGTTACACTACCTAGACATCTTGGAGGTCGTGGATTAATTGATTTGAATAATCTTCATAGTAAACAGATTTTTCATCTACGTTCCCATTTTCATGATAAACAGAGAACGTCTAAATTACAAGATATTGTTGTTGCTTCAGATTATAATCTTACACCTCTGAACTTGACAATGCAAAAGGTAGATTTTGATATATTTGATGATAATTCTAAAAGAAAGTTGGATGCAGAAGGAATTACACGGAAAGCACCCTAAAGAATTGAAAATGATTATATTGATGAAATTCCATCGAATAAATGGTTAGTATCTGGAGAATTGTTTGCTGAAACAGAAGGCTTGGCAATTGCGATCCAGGATCAGGTTGTTTTCACAAGGAATTATAGAAAACATATCATCAAACAAAATATAGATGATTCTTGCCGTAGATGTTTCTGTTTTTCAGAAACAGTTTTTCATATATTATCATCTTGCTCAGTCCTTGCTTCAACAGATTATTTAGAAAGACATAATGCCGTCGCTAATATTATTCACTTCAATCTAGGAATTAAACATGACCTAATTCCCAAAAGAAAAAAATTTCAAAAATATGAACCTGAGATTATTTGTGAAAATGACAAATATAAACTTTATTTTGATAAAACAAATCTGTGCAACAGAGCTGTAAAACACAATAGACCAGATATCGTTCTTAATGATAAACAGAATCAAATAACATATATAATTGATATTGCTATACCCGATACACATAATATACAAAATAAATACAATGAAAAAATTTCTAAATATATGATGCTTGGCGACGAGATTAAAAATGTGGAAAATGAAGAAAATATTTATTCTACCGATTATTATTTCTACAACAGGCGTTATTCCTAGAAATCTTCACAAAAGTATTGAGATTTTGGGTCTGAAGAAAAATTTGTTTGAACAGTTACAAAAGATAACAGTCATCAAATCTTGTAATATTCTTCGTAGGTTTCTTTCTGAAAATAATAATGAGGTAGAGTCATAGGTTTTCTCTTTAGTTTATACTGCTCAGAATCTCATTTCATATTTTATTTATTTGTTTATATAAATGTAATATAATTAACTGACAATTTTGTCATATTTATATTCAGAGCAGTATTCTATTCGATCGTTAACCACTTCACACAAAGGAAACTATTAATGAATAACATTCAGTGTTACTTGACTAAGGTCCGTACACTGGATTTTTCCGGGAGAAAGCCTCTGACACTACTCGTTGGTACATTGATATCATTGTCTGATGATGCTATAGTATGTATATATTCTGGTAGATTGATATATTCTCATAACATTTAACGTTATCCTAATATATAATTACTCCAGGATATGTTTTGATTATAATCATTGCCTGGCAATGGTATTAATTACCGGGTGGTGGATTTATATTTTTCATGAAATCAGTTTGATTGCATGAACAGATATATGGGCAACTCGTCGGGGTAAAACCCCTATACAGGGTGTTTCCGAATAAGATGTCATAAATGAAGGATGCGAATCCCTGAATGATTTGAGCAAGAAAGTTCGAAGAACCAATGGTCAAAAAATGCTTCGTTGCCGAGATACAGGGTGTTAAAGTTGAGAAAATTTTTCGATTTTCTCTCGATAAAACCTAGACTTCTCAAGATTTCGGGCTCAAATTTTCCACATAAGCTATTAAACACAATCTGAATCACCAGGTGAGGCCAAATTTTGGAACAATATACAGGGTGATACTTTTTCATTGGCCATATTCCATTTTTACCCTCGGAACTTTTTTTTGGTACGCCACTGGCACTAACAAAAAATAAAATCGAATAGATCATTCAATTTGAAATTTTTTTTGACTGCATTTTGATCGTAACTATCACCGTTTCTGAGATATTAATTATTGAAAATAATCCAATAGTTTTCCCATATCGAAGCCATGGAGATATTATCTTAATAACTGATGCAATTTTTCAGGAATTGAGCTAAAATTTACATCAGATATCTCTTTATTGTATGTTTATAACAAAATGAGGCAAAAATTCCTGACAGTATACAGGGTGTTATTTTTTCAAGTGCATTTTCCTCTTTTTGCCCCCTGAACTTTTTTCGTGGTGCGCTACTGGTATATTCTGAAAACTTTGGTTTATAGCTCTCCCGTGAATACACTTGAAGAATTGAGGAATAGAATTACAGCATTATGTGACGTCATCAGAAATACCCCAGGAATATTTCAGAGGGTGCGCACTAATATGCGGAGACGAGCAGAAGCATGTATTCTTTCAGGTGGAGGACATTTTCAACATCTTCTTTGATTTGTTCTGTTTGTTCAATTTTTGTTTTCATCATTATGAGTTTTTGTTATTGAAATCATTCGCGATTATTTATGTTGTTTATTCATTTACTTCCGATTTATACACTCAATAAAACACATTTTTGAATTCGAATTCAATGATCAGGGAAATGATATCACCCTTTATACTTTCTCATAAATCCTACCAATCTAGTGGTGCAGATCTTAAAATGTGAACTTCGTTTGAAATTCGAGCTCAAGGTCTTCACAAATTGCCGAAATAACATGAAAAATATCTTCAAGCTTTCAATACGGAAGGGACTATACGATTACTTTTCTTGATTAATATCTCGAAAATGGTGGCAGATACGGAAAAATACAAAGAACAGAAAAGTTTTCGCATTGAATAATCTGTTTGATTCTGTTTTCAGAATATACCAGTAGCGCACCACAAAAAAGTTCAGGGGCAAAAGAGGAAAATGCACGTGAAAAAATAACACCCTGTATACTGTCAGGAATTTTTGCCTCATTTTGTTATAAACATACAATAAGGAGATATCTGATGTAAATTTTAGCTCAATTCCTGAAAATTTGCATCAGTTATTAAGATAATATCTCCATGGCTTCGATATGGGAAAACTATTGGATTATTTTCAATAATTAATATCTCAGAAACTGTGATAGTTACGATCAAAATGCAAGAGTCAAAAAAAATTTCAAATTGAATGATCTATTCGATTTTATTTTTTGTTAGTGCCAGTGGCGTACCAAAAAAAAGTTCCGAGGGTAAAAATGGAACATGGCCAATGAAAAAGTATCACTCTGTATACTGTTCCAAAATTTGGCCTCACCTGGTGATTCAGATTGTGTTTAATAGCTTATGTGGAAAATTTGAGCCCGAAATCTTGAGAAGTCTAGGTTTTATCGAGAGAAAATCGAAAAATTTTCTCAATTTTAACACCCTGTATCTCGGCAACGAAGCATTTTTTGACCATTGGTTTTTCGAACTTTCTTGCTCAAATCATTCAGGGATTCGCATCCTTCATTTATGACATCTTATTCGGAAACACCCTGTATATATATATATATATATATATATATATATATATATATATATATATATATATATATATATATATATATATATATATATATATATATATATATATATATATATACATATTCACACTAATTTTTCATCCAACACGTGTTTTCATGAAAAATTGAAAGTTGTATACAATTTCCCTCATTTTATCTAGTAATTCTATGGTCTATAACCAATCACAGAATGTACACGAAATGGTTGAAATAGCTTTGGTATTTTATGATAGTTCGAAAAATAATTCTTGCAATGACAATTCAGATAAATTACGTAATGGTTTTTCATCAACTTTTGTGTGAAGTCTCGTTTGTAATAACGAAGAGTCCATGCGTACGAAAGTTTAGAAAAGTAACATGCAAACTTCCAACCCATCGATTTAAATTGAAGCAGGGACATCGTGTGTTCAATAATAACAACAAAAATAGATATAAATCTTATAAAATGAGAGTATTCCAATATTTACATCCATGAGATTCACAACGCCGACTCGATTTTGCAACTGGTTTCTGCAGAAAATACGCATCTTTACCGAGAAATAATATGGACCAATGAAGTTCACCTGGAATATTCAATCGTCAAAATGAACATAAATGGTTGGATGTGAACCCACATCGCCATAATAATTTTCAACGTCAAGTCCGATATAAACTTTGAATTGAAAGATAATCGCATATTAACGCATGAGATTTTTGATTAAAACCTCGTAGTGAATTATATCAAAAAACTGTAAGCAACATTATCGATGGATATATTGATGAATTGTCTTAAATTTTTGCAATAATTAGATTGGAATTAGGGAGCTAGTAAGAAGACCGGCTCGTTCCTGCAGCTGAACATTTTTGTTTGGATATATATCAAGTATCTGTTCGAATCGGAGTATTCTCTGGTCGCTTCGTTACTATATTTACACAATGTTGTGACTGGATGAAACAACATCAAATATTTATCTGGATTGTCAATTCATGAATTAATTTTCGAATTAGCATGAGAGCACAGAACAAGCTTGAGCTATTTCAATAATCTCTTGTAAATTCTGTGAACGGACAGAGAGTTACTAGATGAAATTAAGGAAAAGTTGTACAATTTTCGGTGGTGACACCACGTACTGGGTGAAAAAACTGAATGCTCGTGTAATATATATTTGAAAATCAAAAATACTCTATATTTCGATTCTGCTTAAAAAAGTGTCTCTAAAATGTTTAAACCATTCTTACATAACTAAAAAACAACCGACATATTGGTAATGATTCGGAAAATTTTTCAGAATTTCCAAATTACTCGAAAACTGAAAAGGCTATCTTGAATCTATTTCCGCAAATGATTTTTTCACGCAAAAAAAACCTGCAGAAGGGGATAATTTTCGACCATTCAAAATTTTCACATAGCTGCAGTACTAAAACGTCGAAATGTGTCTCATCTAGCCTAACTTCGGTGCAATAATCATTGCCAATCTAGCAGGATTTGTGAAGTAATAGTTATTGCAAAAGTCTCAGAGTTCACTTCAATTCAAAATGAAATCAATTAAAGGGTTGAAAATTATTTTAATCTATGAGAAAGAATATAAAATGAATTTTTAGGATATACTTCTTTAATCGAATTCAACCATCGTCATTCGAACACAATATTTGGAAAGGAAAGTTTTAATTCTTATAATAAGAGATTTCCGTTCACGTATTTCCGTTTCGATTTATTCAAATCTCTTCAATGAAAATAATTGTATATCTCATCATTATATGTTTACGTTTCTAGATAAATCGCTCACTATCCGAACTATAATATCCGCTCACTTTCACTGACTTCTATGATTTTATCAATAACCAACGTGGGCTCTTAATCCTTGAACGATTGTTCAAATTTGAATGTTGAATGAATGGTCGCAGAATATTTTCCACTGATCTGAAATGAATGAATAGAAAACTCATCACATAGTTTTTACAAAGTGCTAATGGAGAAATCTACCGGGTGTAACTGAAACTAAGGCCACCCTCGTAACTTTGTTTCTATTTGAATACCACATCCTTAATTTGATAACATTAATATGTTTGACATTTCGTTTCTGGTTATGACAGAAACGATACCAACTTTCGATTTTCAAATAGGACACCCAGTATTTTTTTGCTCATTTTGATTATTCATCTCATTCTACAACTTTTTGACATATTTTTGGAAGAAAAACAAAACACAATCTTTTTGTTTCGCAAATTTCATCTTTCGTTCTAGTAGGCCATGAACAGTGACAGTGAATAGGTTTAGCTCAACATCTTCCATCACAAAAATACTAGATTGTATATAAAACTTTAATTAATCATTCTTTACGGGGTGTCAAAAATAATAACAGAAGAGCGAACAGCGAAAATGAAATAATTCTAATAAATGTTCAAAAATACCACCATTCTCACGAACCCAATATCGATTGATGGTTTCTCTAACAACATTATTTAACTGTTGAGCTGTAATGCCTGCAATTGCCTGTCTTAAACGAATTTCCAATTCTCGTTGGTTTCTAGCAGGTGTTTGGTAAACGTAATTTTTCAAATGGACCTACAGAAAGAAATCTAGTGGACTCAAATCTGGCGATCTAGCTGGACATCTTGTGGCCATTTGTACTTATCCATTTTTCGGGAGAAATGTTGTCAAGATACCGCTAGACCTCCCTTGTGTTGTGAGGAAGTGCACCATCTTGTTGAAAATATATTTCATATATATAGCGAACGTACCATGGGGCGTCCACGGCCATCCTCAGTGCTTTGTTCTGCAGGACTTGGAGCTTTCGGATATGACATGCGGCTGCATATCCCCAGGCTTCTGACGCATAGGTCATCATGTGCCTAATGATGGTCGTGTAAAGCTTCAGCTTGTTCGCTTCACTCAGGTTTCTCCGCTTGTTCACCAGGGGCTAGAGGAAAGCTCGGGCTGCATTTGCTTTGCCCATGCAGTCTTCTACATTTTGACGCTATGTCAGACGTCAGTCAAGAGTAACTCCAGGTATTTGGCCTAGGTCACCCTTGGGATGGGTTGGCCGTTCATCGTGATCTGTTCCTTGGGGATTCGTCTTCATCGGTACAGATAATACTCTGGTACTCTAATACTGTGGGGACAATACTAACTAATATATACAGTAAAATTTTACCTACGAGGATCAATACCCTTACATTCAGTAATAAATTTATGATTATATGCAATGTGGGTTTTACTTTATCATGATTATTGAGAATTTCAACCAATTATGAATACAGGTCATTTCCTATTTTAAATCCTATCCAAGCAACCATTTATACCCTTTCTAACAAAACCTACAATAAAGATATTGAACTAACAATACAAATATTCGAATAAAATATTTATATATTTATATTCGATACTTTCTATGGGTTTTGTGCATGTTGAGCTTATTTATTACAATTCTCAATAATTTGCTCGAAGCTATTTTTTCATTATTATTGAAATATTATAAGGCACTAAACACTACTGGTCTGGGTGATTTCTGTGAGGGCATTACTGGCCTTTCCACATATCAGTGAAAGAATTAATTCATGACGAATTTTCAACATTTTTGTCCCAATATTCACAATACCTTCATGAAGATTTGATATTCATTATTCTATTTGATAGTTTTCCTGACGAGACAGATCAACAGATTGCATCTGAAAATGATTTTTTATTGGTCTACAATATCTAACTGATGCAAATCTCGTAGTTTGCCGTATATCGGAATTCATAGTAATTAATCGAAGCGATATAAGACAAAAATAAATACAATAGAATCGTTAACTTGGAAAGCTTGCTTATAGGAGCATATTCCGAAGACCCATCAAGTCCCCATTTAGATATTGACTATATCTTATTAGGTTGGGCAAGAGTCTGGGTAGTGACGACGGAATGAGTTCAACGTAATCGAATAATAGTGTCATGTTATAAGAATTGCAACTTGATGAGAGAGCAACAGTTCGGTTTCGAAATTTTTGTGATCTACAAGGATCTTGATGAAATTCAATATGTTCTAAATGATTAATATTTTTCAGATCTTTTGAGCCTTCTTGAGGTTGAAGTTGATTGCCTCAATTACTTGATCTTGTAACCTTTGCTATTTTCTGGGAACTTCTCAAAATAAGTTACTGATCAATCGCGTTTAATCATTGGGAGAATGCGGTGTATATATTCTTTTGAAAAGAGAGGATTTACAAAAATTTGAATAATTGTATTTACAATATATGCTTATATCTATAATTTCGGTGTGTGTCAGAAAAAACACAAGTGTGAGCTCAGGAAATGTAACAGGGGAACCATACTATCTTGTATATGATTCAATAAACGAGTGAAGAAACCTGAGGAAAAAACTCGTTTCCCTGTCTCTATTGCACTAGCAATAGCTTGCCTGTTTATATTGTGTTAGTCTCGTGTGTACATAAAGAGTACCAAAGATTCTTCTGCTTAGCCGCTTCATTTTCTCTTGCATTCCATGATTTCCAAATGAAGACAAGGAGGAAAGGAAGGGGGTTTGAGACAGGAATCTGTAACAATGGAAAAAGAAAACCAGCAGAAAAATATTTCAACAATCCTACTCCTTATATGTCTAAACAAATCTAAGAAAAGAATTTATATAGCAAGTAAGGTCATGAAAATGACTAAGGAGATAATAAAAAAATACATAACCTGCGATATTTCCTCAAATTCCCTCTCTGTTTGACTGAGAGAGCCCCGATGACCAGGTTCAGTCTTCCAAGTGATGCCGATTATGATCTATAGATATTTCAGAATCATTATGGACCCAAAAATTGACATCGCCCATGTATTATTTCGTCGTGGAACTTGATTAATTTAAAGAAAAATTTGCTGAAAAATTTCGACAGTCGTTCGAAAAATATGACAAATGTCATGTATTAAGCCAGTCTTTATTATATTTACATAATTTTCTTTGTATCCTATACGTTTTCGCTCATCTTGACTCACATACTTGGAAACTTGACACTACTTAATTTCTTCTTCAGACATTCATCCTTACAAATTGTTTGTTCCTCCTAATCAATATATATATATATATATATATATATATATATATATATATATATATATATATATATATATATATATATATATATATATATATATATATATATATATATATATATATATATATATATATATATATATATATATATATATATATATATATATATATATATATATATATATATATATATATATATATATATATTATATATATATAGATATATATCCTATCTGTTGCCCGAAACCGTTCTCCCAACTTTATACACTATATTCAAAAGAACTTGCTTCATAATATACAGGGTGTTACATAATAGTATGTCAAAACTTGAGGGGATGAATCTACGTGCAATTTTAAGAAAAAAAGTTCATTTGAATATTGGTTCGCAAAAGCTTCGTTACGGAGCTACAGGGTGTTGAAATTTCCGGAACAAATTGTTTTTTCTTCAAAACTCCTGCAGTTTTTGAGATATTCAGCCCACATTTGGAATTCAAGCTATTTTTCACAGCCTCCATCATTATATTATTATAAATTGTAACTAGAATCTACAAGATAATTTCTTTTCCGGAGCCATGTCTCCTTCTGCCCTTTCAAACTTTTTTGCAGTACGCCACTGATCAGCGTACAAACAATTTTCAACATCTTCGTTCAATTTAGAAACTTTTTTGACACTTATAATTTACTCTAATCTCCGACCGTTCTCGGGCAAACAAATATTGAACGATTGTATGCATTCGCTGAATTGAAAGCACTTCTAATTAAAAAATTGAGTAGTAGGCTGTGAGTTTTTTCATTTATTTATTCATTTTGAGAGTTGCTAAAGTTAAACCAGTGTCTGCTCCAATTTTTTATTAAAAAACGAGTGATTTTAAGACTTTTGAAGTTATGGCTAATTTTACTAACGCCGAATTGGCTGATATTCATTACATGTACGGTCTGGCTGGCGGAATCACAAGAGAAGCTAGGCGATTATATCAGGTGCGCTTTCCAAATCGAGTACCACCAGAAAAGCGAACATTTTCAAATATCCACAGAAGGTTGAGGGAAACTGGTACTTGTACAACAAATAATCATTTGAAAGGTGCAACCCAAACTATGAGTACTCCAAATATTGAGGAGGCAGTTTTGAATTGTATTGATTCGAATCCTCATGTGAGTACAAGAAAACTTGGAAATTAGTTGAATATTTCACATGTTCTAGTTCGGAGGATTCTCCACGACTTTTTATTGTACCCGTTTCATATCAACGCGTCCAAACTCTACTTCCTCGAGATTTCCCTTCAAGACTAAATTTCTGCCGATGGTTCTTAGATAAAATTAGAGAAACTGGTCATTTTGATAGTGAAAAAATGTTCGCGGACGAAGCTAACTTTTCGAGAACTGCTATCACAAATTCTCGCAATAATCATTATTGGGCTGAGGAAAACCCCCATTTGATTGAAGAATCTCATCATCAGGAACAATTCTCACTGAATGTCACTGAAGGTCTGGGAATAATTGGAAATTATTTGATTCAGCAATTTTTTTGCCTTACAGACTAAACGATTTCGCTTATCGGCAATTTCTTGAGGAGTAGTTACCTTTATTGTTCGAGGATGTGCCACTTTTGGTGAGAAACATAATGTGGTTCATGCATGACGGGGCACCAGCACATTTCAGTGGAGAAGCTAGAGAATTCTTGAGTAATACATTCAACAATCGATGGATAGGTCGGGGTGGGCCAGAACTATGGCCGCCTAGATCCCCAGGCTTAAATAGTTTAGACTTTTTATTATAGGGATATCTCGAAAGTTTAGTCTATACCACTTCAGTGAACATTGTAGAAGAATCGAGAAATCGAATAATAACCTCTTGTGACACGATAAGAAATACCCCAGGAATATTTCAAAGAGTGCGTGATAATATGCGAAAAAGGACAGACACCTGAATTCTTTCAGGGGGAGGACAATTCCAGCAATTTATTTTGTTTTTAATTGTTGTTTTTTTAGTTTGATATTGAACGCGTATAAGTTGATTCTCAGAAGACGAGCTATCAAAATAAAAGCAAATTTTGGGCATACCTATCGAGTTTTTCTGTTTTTCTTTTATTTAGCGAATAACATACAATTGAAATGATTCACAATCAATAATTTTTCACTCGAAAATTGTTTGAGATACGACACAATTATTAGTGTCAAAAAAGTTTCTAAATTGACCGGAGATGGGGAAAATTGATTGTACGATGATCAGTGGCAAAAAAGTTTGAAAGAGCAAAAGGGGACATGGCCTCTGAAAAGAAAACACCTTGTGAATTTCAGTTGAAATCTAGGACTCGTAATGATGGAGGCTGTAAAAAATAGCTTGCATTCCGAATTTAGGCTGAATACCTCAAAAACTACAGGAGTTTTGAAGAAAAAACAAATTTTTTCCGGAAATTTCAACAACCTGTAGCTCCGAAAGCTTTTGCGGACTTTGTTTACATGAATTTGTTTTCTAAAAATTAGACGTAGATTAACCCCCTCAAGTTGTGAATACTATTATGTAACACCCTGTATAGTGTTGATGGGTCTTGCAATGAGTATTCATCAATAACAGATGCAGACATCTATTTTGGTTCTGCCAAACCTCTTTTGTATTTTTGGTTGCTAAAACCGAATTGAGTGTCGAAACTTCATATCACCAGAAAAATTAAACATCCCACTTGTCAGGTATTAATCCTATTTTATATTCGAAATTAGGAAGAAGCACAGACTGAAAGAGTTATTAGAATAAGCCACCGCACAATATTTGATATTGTTGCCAAACTAATACTATGGAAATAATTGAATCATATTGTGAATAATATTACATCAACACAATATGTTACAGAAAAGAGTTATTTTTGAGAACTAACAAAGTTCATCCTTACTTGAAAAATATAGATTCTTAAATTATCACTAGTATTTGATTTCCAAGTCTGGTGGGAAATTTGAACATACACGTGTATCATCATTCTTTAATATTTCAGAAGGTGTATTGTATCTTGGTTATTCGCAAATCGCGCATCTACAAATTTCAGAATATTTGGATGAAGGGATATGACGACTGAAAACATATTAATCAATCAATAAATGTATTACACCATCAACATATTACACGCCAGGTCAATTGAACGCTCAACAATTTCAAAATTAGGACTAAAGAATGATGAATACTTCAAAATAAAAATTGGTACACTACAATAGACTAATATGAAATAATATAAATACATGTACAAGAAACTCCTCTGTGAAACAAAACGGATTATCCATTAGGATTTTTCTCATTTCTCTAGTAAATTGGGTTTAGAGGTCGACTCTTGATTCTCTGTAGTATCTCGTTTGAAAACTTAAATCCAATGTGTTTCTTCTCGAATTGTGTCCTTCCGATGCGATGACGGGTTAAAGAGATTAGGTCCCTGGTATGTTGCAATGTAGTTATGAAAATCCCCATTCGGAAAGAATTCGACTTTTAAGTTTTTGCAGTTTTTATAAATAGTCTGCCACAACAGTAACAATCGGTTGCGATTTGAGAGCCTCGTTCTGTGTCAGGTGAATCCTACCGATTCCCGAGCTATGACCCAACAACACAATTCCATATATGACAAAGGTTGAAAATTGGCGAAGTAAGCTAATTTGCATATGGGTTGGGTCGATGCTTCCATGATCTGTCGGTTAGAAAATATCGCTGAGGACAACCTCCCTGAGATATTCCCAGTGCAGCTTTTCCATATAAAACTATTATCAGTTACAATACCTAATAAGCTGATTATAATGTCTTCTCGTCAAGTTGTTTGGAACTTGATTCTTTGCTTCGTAGTCCTGTTGATATTCGGCCTATTAGCTGAAAACCATTCCTCAGCCACATCCAAAGTTCTAGATACCACCGGGTTCAGCTCTTAATGAAGAAGACACATTTATTAGATTTTCATCATCATTATAGAGATAGGTCTCAGGGCATGGTAAATTTGGTGACAAGCCGTTGATTCATACACAAAATATAACTGGACTAAGAATTGATCCTTGAGGACTCCGTGAGTAGTCCCTATTTTCTCTGAGACAACATCATTCTGACGCCAAGCAGAAGCATACTTTCTTCTCGTGGCAATTTACGTGTTAGAAGACACGAAATACTAAAAATTCACCTAGATTATTGTCTAACGTATCAACAGTAGCGCTTGCACGAATCACTAGCAAAAGAGCAAAAATCCATGACCAAAAATGTAAAATCTTCTGGCGGCCGAGTACTCTCTCGACTCCTTCATATTACTCTGCCATTTTTAATATGTAATTTAGCATTTCGTAGCCTCAGAGAAAATGCCGGTACCAATGATCCAAGCTCCCGAGGAAACTAGTATTGTTCAGTAGCAAAATACGCGTTGCCAGTCAGGTAAAAAATATCCAAAAGTACATAATGTGCTAATTTCTTTGCTGTTGCTAAAATAGAAAATGCATACTCACAAATAAAATAAACGAAAAAATGATAATGAAATGTCAAAGGGACTTATTTACTCGCGGTGTCTACGATTGTAGACCATTTTCATTTCGACATAAAAACCAATATCATTTGAATACGTATTTGAAATGAAATAGTTCCTTTCATCATTTCTGATTGAAGTTCTTTCAGTTCTTATGAAAATATTGATTTTTCCTCTGTGGAATTGAAAAACACCAAAAGTCTCAGAATAAATCCTTTATTTGCCATAGCTCAATATATTTTCCATTCACTCAAAAATATATGAAATTGAAAAAACATGAAGTATAAAACTGAAAAATAAAGATAACAAGCTAATGAAAAAATGTTGACAAGCTCAAAAACTACCAATCTTTACTCCTTTTATGTCCCCCTGAAAAGGGTCAATTTTGTTCACCTAAACAATTCACCACATATTTAATTCATATGATTTCTACAAGCATACCTGTAGCATTTCGCACAATCTTCTCGTGTCGATGCATTGTCACTTCTAGGACATATGCAGCAACGTCCAACTTAATTTCTGGGCCTCTGAGGGGGAGGTGGTACGAACTAACTAATGCCTAATAGATGACAAGCGCGGAGCCCTATTTCTGCAGGTAATTGTTCTATAGTTGCCCTAAACTCGATTTGAGGTTTTATGAGTTCCTAAGCACATTTTCCCAGGAAATCACTATGGGATACTCGTTGTACTGGGCGATTAGCTTTGAATAAGCAGAATGCGTTTATGTCTGCAATGTTCACTAAGCCATAGAACACAATCATAGGCCACCGACAGGTATCCTTAGCAACATTGTATATATTGCAGAGTTGATCAACTTAATCAACACCAATTTTCGTTTTGTTATAGTCTGTAATGATAACTAGATTCTTGTCATTTCCTGTCTCAGCATCTATTGAATTGCAGTGATGCATTGACGATAACAACATTACTGATTTGTTTTTTTAGGGCAATATTAAACAAGGGTAGATTCTTCCTTGAACTCAAAAATTGAAGGTTTTACTTCAAAGTTTTACTTGGTAAGAATTCTGCTGGAATTTCCTGTTTATTCCTTCGCAAGTATCAATTTGTGTCAATTTATGATTTCTCAGTAATTTCTCAACAAGTGGTAAAGTACTTAACCAATTTTCCCCGTTAATATTACAATTGGTACCGGAAATTGGATGTATCAATCGGAGGGCAATGTCTTCAGTAAAGTTAGTTACCCATATGAACCTTCAGGTTGCATCTCAACATAGGGTTCAAAATTAATCGTGCACGATGTTTTTGCATCAACAAGAGCAAACATTTTGATACCATATTTGGCAGGCTTATTTGGTACATATTGTTTGAAGCCACATCTTAATCTGAAAGCTTATACTTATACGTCTACGGTGAGGAACTTACTTGGAGTGAAATTGGCTTGAAATATCACTAAAAAGTTTTCAAAAACTTCCCGAATAGGGGCCAACTTATCAAGCTCGCATCTCTCTTTCCTAGTTTCTATGTTGTCGAATCTTATAAATCTTAGAAGGAACCTGAATCTATTTTCACTCATAGAATTATTCGATTCCAATTCCTCCTAGATTGTCCCAAATCTTTTTCAAATTTTCTCCTAAACTCCTGAAAGTGCTAATGAGGAACATAATTCCTCTAAACGCACTCATTTCCATTTCATCAGTTTTTTCCGCATCCCGAATCCTGTAATATTTTTGTTGACACCGTTATCATTCGAATGATTATGTCGTTTACGAATAATTTCAGACACTGGATTTCGGTTCTTACGTCACAAGCATTACCTTTCTTTCCAGGGAGTTGTGTCACAATATTATGTAAACGAACTCGGATCGGTGAAGTTTTTTTGTTATTTTGTCTTTTCCTACGTAATAAGCGGAAGAACGGCTTGAACTAGAATCATTTTCTCCATAGGAAAGTTCTTCATCCTCTATTAAACCCCGCTCTAAATCTGTGTCATGGCTGCTCTCCTCAACAACAACTTGTTCTGCATTATTGTCTTCCTCATCATCGTTTTCATCAGAGGGATTTTCAAAATCAATAGGAAGTTCGTTGAACCACTGTAACCAGAGTTCAGGATCTTTGTTGGATTGCACACGTCGTCTTTTGGGTTCAGATAAACCTCTTTCTTTTCAAGGTACCAAGAAATCGAAGTTAAACTGAACTGACTCGAAACACAAAGTGGAACATGAATGCTCGCGTGGTCTACAATCATAGACGAGTCATATTCAGAAGCGAATATCTTCAAAAATCAATCGCTAATAGTGTCAAAAATATACTGATTCACTAAATACTTCAGTTTCCTACAGCAACTGAAGAGGTGACGCCCGCAATAAAAATAGTCAACCAATGAACGTAATTCAAAATGGCGTGGTCAACGATCGTAGACCAACCGAGGGTTGACGATCAAACTGCCTTAGCAATGTTTAGCCAAATGAATAAATCACAGAAATTTTTCCGAGGATAAGATGTTGCTAACATAATGAAAAGCACTTATGACAAAATTCAAAAACTCATAAAGGATATCGAATTGCGGTATATGTTCACTGGGCTACTCTTAACTTAAATCTAGTACTGGGCACAGTTTCGAAGGATGGAATATTTTAGTGAAGTTTGTATATAACAAAGAAATTGAATCTTCGATAACATTAAGAAAATGAACTCTAATAGATGGGCAGGGATGCTAAGTCCGATTTGTTGAAGTTTAAGAACCGCTAACCAAAACAATTCTGTTGAATGGTAAATCTAAACTTGAAATTATATCAGGTTATTGTTTTTCCATTGTAAAATACAGCAAACCATTGATACATCATCCAAAGCAATTCATTATAAAGCCACGGATCATTTGAACGAATAGGACGCTAGAAAATTAGTGTAGGAAAATTGGAAAATTGTCGATATAAATTGCAGAGTTAAAAAATGAAAGCAATTAGTGTAGCAGACAAATAGTCCATCAATCCCCTCATGAAGGTGGCACCCCATTTTGATGAACTTTGTCAAGATGAGCATGTCCAAGTTCCAGAAATTAGTTCACAGTGCACATATTACGTCGAGTATTGGATAAAATTATCAATCTACTAAAGTTTCCTTCCACTAAATAAAATTGTTTTGCAGTTTGCTAAGTTCAAAAATCACTGATTTATTAAAACAAGCTATAGAATTTGATAATAAAAATAAAGAAGATACATCTAACTCTTCGTGCGTAAGCGATTTCAGTGATTTATCAATAATAAATTATCACTATATGCTTTCCTGAAATATGGACTCCTTCATTGTTAGGTTTCAGTTCCTGTTATCAAAGCTTGTGATGAATGATAATTTTTGAAACTGAATGATTAAAGAAAAATTTACGAAAAGCAATGGGACAAAATAGGCTACCTAACTTGGTTATTCTATCTCTCCAAATTTTATCGCCCGGTCCTTAAACTTTGATCGTGTTTTAGATACTTATGCAGAACAGAAGGCCCAGAGGAAAGAATTTTATTATCAAGCATCTAATGAAAATTAAACTGTTATTTCATTATAAATATGTGAACCAAGCTCTTGGAAATAAAATTGGTTAGATATCTAACCGAAATATACACAATATTATTGTTAGTTGGCTACTTAAGTTGTTTATTTAAAATAAACTCACAGGGTATAGTTACGTCGCTGTTTACACTATTTCGGTCCTGTTAACTCACAAAATTTGACGATTCGAACGTTCAATAATAACTGACACATAGTTGGCATTTTTATCTAGTGACTTCTGACTTAGAAAGCTTTAGTAGAAAGAGAATAACAAGTACATGTTTTAAAATCAAAATGTTCAACTCATTTTTGAAAATGTTGTTGCCTTCTTTTCAGCAATTTTCTCAAATGTCAAACTTTCTCGGAAATATTTGAAAATTTATAATTTATGGTATGATTCCTCTGTTATGTTTATCACAATTTAAATTTAAATGGAATAGGAAGCAAACATATTGAAGCAACTGCCAGTATTATTAAAACAAATAATTCAGTTTGCACAAATTGTAGGAATTAAAACAAAAGAGAAATTACTTCAACAAGATAGAGATTCCTTGTGATAAAATATAGAAATTGTTTTCTTGAAATACAAGAAAAAGAAAAGATGTAAAAATTTATTACACAACGCAATCAACAACAGTCTCTAAAGAAATCACTTCTGTGGAACCTCCTTTAATCATGTAAGGGTATCGAATATTCTCAGAAACGAACATGCATCACAGTCACAATCGCATGAGCATGTGTCAGCCATTGCGAAATCTGCTTCTGCTAAACTCAGCCTTCTTTTCAAGACTTATCACTACTTCACACCATCGCGGTTGATGGATTTATACAAAACGCAGGTGCGGCCTGGTCTGGAATACTGTTTTCCTGTGTGTGGCTGCGCTTCGAAACATTCATTATATCAGATAGTGTTCAGAAGAGAGCAGTGCGCGTCATCGACCATCGAGGTTCGAGATCACTCGTGGTCTCCAGCCTCTTGCTCAAAGGAGGCAGTTTGCAAATATTATTGTTTCACAGGTATTTCTATGCTCTGAAAAACTGAAAGGCTTGGTTCCGGAAAGAATCTCGTTCCAAAGCAAAACCAGGCTGCGGAAAACTCCAATCAACGGTCTGTACAACTAGCGACGACACGTACCTCTCCTTATGAAAATTCTTCTGTTTACAAGGCTAGTATGCTGTGGAATTCGATTCAATCAAATATCTTTCCGATAATTTACGATTTGGCTTTCTTCAATTTTTGTTGAATCGATTGCTTATAACAGAAAACCTGTAAAATCATTGAACTATCAATATACATCAAACCCGACGTTTTCATTACTTACTCAATAACTAAGATTTCTATGGATTCCCAGCACTTAATGAAGTTCAAGTAGAAAGCTGAAATTAATCACTATTGTTGTTTGTCCACTATTCCAATTGAATTCTACCTTTATGCGTATACAGGAATAGACCATTCACAGAAAATCATTTGCAACCTGAATAATTTCATACAAATGTATTCGTTTTCTTAATCTAAAAGTTTTCTTCGTTGAATAACAAAGTCTACCTATACTCAAATTTAACCTCCTTCATTTATACGTAATGAATTTTCTTCAATGGCATTAAGTTGGATCTCAATGATCGTAGTAGCGGCACGAAGTTTGTCGCCCTAGGTTATCTAGAGCCCACCATGACTTGCAAACACGGCAGGGCTAATTTTATCTCGTCGAAGTTGGCTACCGTTGGGAGTGGGTGCGTTCAATGTTGCACCGCTGAATGACTAGCGAGAACAGTAAATCATTCGTGGTTGCATATTGACCGTGGTTAACGAGCTGACGCAATGGTGATATCGGCACTTTTTCACAGAGTACTTGGACGTGAAGATGATTTACCAATTGATGATGGATTTCGTGCCGTTTAAACATTTACGAGAGTGGAAGAGTAGCTTCAGTGATATTGATGACAGTATTATTGAAGCAATTTTAACTTTCTAGTATTTGTCCCTATATATGTTCATATGATAGAAACAATTTCATGATGAAATATAAATCCACCCTGGAAATTAATTCAACTGCTAGCCAATAATTATAATCACAATATATCCTGGAAATTTTTAAATACTAGGATAACTTTAACTGTTATAATAGTTTCCAGGCCTTTGTCAAGTAACACTGGACGCAATTACATTCTAACCAGTATTCACTAAAGAGAAAACTGCCTACTCTTCCGCATAATTTTTTCCGTAAAAATCTACGAAGAATATCACAAGATTTGATAATTATTATCTTTTGAAACTGTTGATATAAATTTCTCTTCAGACCTAATACTTCAATCTTTTCGGGAAGGATTCTAGCAATTACAACAGTTCTAGAAATGAAAATATGATTTTTAACGTTGCAGTGCGGTGGAAATTGTGCAACTGAACATGTTGATAGTCTGTTGGCCACCGGCAGGAAGTTTCGCTACGTTTATCGAAGTGGTCGAGAATATTTGTCACAGATGTCGAAACAAAAACACAATTCTAGCTCGAGACTTCAACGTCCCATTTGGTATGGGACATAGTGAGGCCTCCGAGCTAGTCTACTTGCTCGAGACATACGGGTTTACACTCTTCATAAAAGGAGCATCCCGGGGAAGAGCCTGTATAGATAACATCTTCACAAACTTCAACCATGACTCCTGTGTATCAGAGTTAGTAGATTTTGGGAAATATAATCACCTAGAACAACTCAATCAAATCGAGCACAACATTGACAACAAACCCCCAGTAAGAAAAATATTTCGCCCAATAACACAGACATTTTTCTTTGTGTGATTGAACAAGCCCTACTGGAATCTTTCCCTAAAACAAAACTATTTGGAACAAGCCCAAAAAGAACCCATGGTTTGATGAATCCTCGATACTTATGAGAGAACAACTAAAATTCCTGTCAGAGGTGAGTGAAGAATACATAGAGCTGAAGACTTGGAAAATCACAGAAGGCTCAGAATTCAATATAAGCAAGCCATAGAAAAAGCGAAGAAAGTGGCAAATGACAATGCAATAAATACCGCAAGAAATCCCATAAAATGCATGTGGAACATTATAAATTAAAAGAGAGGAAAAAAGAATGAAACTGGAGAAAATTGCCTATTACCTAAATACTTTAGCAATTTGCGCAGGTTCCTGATAAACTGATAGACGAGATACCTAAGACCAAGCACGACCGCCCACCTACAACAGGGTTTAAATTCAGAGAGGTAACTTTGGTAGAGGAGCGAGATATAATAAACTAGATGAAGAATAAGAAAAGTTCGGACATATATGGAATGACCGTTGAAACTGTGAATTCTTCAAAGAACCTTATAATTTCCCCTCTTACAAAACTTATAAACAACAGTATAAGATCCTGTGTATTTCCTAGAGTTCTAAAGGTGGCCCTGGTTGTGTCCATACTTGAAAAAAGTGACCCTACAGTGCTTGAAAATTATATGCTCATCTCCTTGTAACCAATTGTATCAAATATCTTCGAAAACGCCTTAGCAACTCAGATCATGACCTTCTTAGATACAAATAATTTAGTATGTAGCGAACAGCTCGATTTCAGGCCTGGCCGTAGCACATCCACGGCTATTCTTGATTTGGTTGACAAGATTCTGGAGGCCTTCGAAAATCATGAGCTATTCAGCGCTGACTTCTGCGTTCTTAGTAAAGCGTTTGACTGCGTCACACATATTATCTTAATAGAGACGTTCGAGTATTTTTACTTCAATAATGACAATCTGCAACTATTGGGAATCGATGCCAGATTGTAAAAAAAAGGGTGAGGTAAATCGTCTGACATGGCATATCTAAATATAGGGGTTCCTCAAGAATCTATATTGAGTCCTATCCTTTTCCTTATCTTTATAAATGACCTTCCCCAATCAAACAGCGCAGAAAGATATGTCTTTTATGCTTATGATACTACTGTCTATATCAAAGGAAAATCGGTGAACGGTTGAACAGGAAACTAGTATTGCGCGAACAAAAGTGAAAAAATGGTTCCAATCAGATAGACTCCTGCTGAACCAGGAGAAGACGCAGACCATGACCTTCTCATTGAGGAGGCATGGGGACAAGAACGCTGAGGGGGTGAAATTTCTTGGGATTCTGTTGGACCGTAAACTGAAGTGGGATTCTCATGTTCACAATGCCAGTGGAAAATTGTGTAGTAGCGTCTTTTTGATGTGGAACTTGAAAAACTGTGTATCGGAATATGTCTTAGAATCTGCATATTTTTCTTTGTCTCATAGCACTAGGTCTCATGCAATAATTGCAACTTTCCAGAGAAGGGTCAGACGAGTTCTGGCTGGCTTGGAATATCAGGAAGACTGTAGGCTTGCTTTCACAAGACTTGACATACTGACTATTCCATCTGTTTTCATCCTCCCAAATGTCCCATATATGAAACGAAATTAAAGTCAATATCAAGCACATCTGAACGTCCACTCTCATGACGCCCCTTACAAGCATAACTTGATAACACCACAATACAGGCAACAGAGAAGCCATCGTTCTTCTGGCTTTATTGCTATTAAACTCTTCAACTGGATACACCACTCAATAAGAGAACTACCTTTTAAATACTAAAGAAAAAATTGAGATGCATCTACTCAAGGGCACTTCTTACAGTGCAAGCGAGTTTCTAGAATTTGACCATAATGCCATTTTAAATTTGTGAAATATATAATGTAGTTATTTTCATTGTAATATGATAGTTTGTTTGATGCTTCTTCCTGTTTTTGACCCTGTACAATGGACAAACCTTGACGAATGTATGTACTTTGTATGCTAACATTAATATATTTCGATTTGAATATTTTATTTCGTCTGCTAGTTTCGTATATTTAGAAACTGCTATGTTTCAAAGAATTATTCTGTCATGATAAAGTTTATATATACCGTTGTCACAAACTTCGATATATTAATTAATATTTCTAATACTTCTGGCTCTTGAAAATGAGGTCATATTTTAGTGCTCAATTAATATTCACGACGCCACTGTCTTTCCAAATAATTATCAATAATCATTGAGCGAGATTATAACATATGAAAAACTATTTGCGAAGAGGAGAAACACCTATGGAAGAATCATTTATAATTTGCTTGAAATGTATTTTCTATAATCTCCTGTGAAGACAATCTGATGCAGGATCGCAATTGCCAGGTCATCTGTATCAGCGAACATTTTTCAGATTTAAACTATTAAGCGATTTCATATATAAAATCATAATCATTTTGCAATTTATTGGAATGCTTACCGCCCAATTCATTTCGCCTCTAACAATCCTTTTGAGATTTATTTTCCAAGATATCCCTATATAAGAATATTAAATGAAGATTAAATCTCAAATTCTTCATGACGAATTAGAGAAAAAAACAAACTGCCACCTTAATTTTTCGGTTTTCCTCAACTATTAAATTTGAACATGAATAACTGTGTTTCAGAATGGAAAAACCCTAAATATACTAAATATGGACTGAAATATCATGTAGAATTCGATCAGTTTAGAACATGAAGCCATGAAAATTCGATGTTAATATCTTAATTCCAAACTGAAAAGAAATTGTTCTGAAAGTCACAAATATTGTGATTGTATTGGACGACCACGAATATTTTAATCCGAATTACACTAGATACTAGATATAGCTGAAAACGTGAAATCGAATTATCAGAGAGGTTAGTTATGTTATTATAATACACTTCCAACGAAATTTGCCCCTCTCTCCAATTGAAGTTGAAACTTTTACATCTTTCAGCCAGCTAATTAAACAATCCTCATTTTTTGCATGATTAAGTACAATAAGTACAAATAAATACAGGGCAAAACATATACCTGCTTCTAAACAAAAGAGCTTTCTTGGACAATGGGATAAAGGCGGAAGTAAATAGATGAAAGTACAATCGGCTGTTCAAAGGCTTGAACATCTACGAACACTTTAGTTTATTACTATCAGCTCCACTAACTTTGTCATGAGGTTCTGGAGACTTAGGAAACTTGCTTGCAAGAGCGAGAGAACAACCACCACAGGAAATAAGGAAAAAATGTTTCAAGGTCATACATTCAGTGATTGCACATATCCCTAAACTATCCAAAATTTCTATAGGATATAACATTACCAATACTTTCATTATAAACGATTGATGAAGCCAAGAGTGAATTGATTTTCACCCAGCTGTCTTTGACATGTCGCAAATGGATCCATCACTAAACTATTTTTCCAAGTTTAAAAAAAGCGGCAAATCTGAGGGAAGTTCGTGGAATTAAGGAGTACGGTGATAATTTGATCTTCGATTCTATGATTTTAGCTAATAAAATTGCAGTCTTGTGTCTTGTTTTATATGACTGGAAAAAAATTCATTTGTCTCTCAACTAAGTGTCGTCTTGTTTTACTCGTTCGACTGATGCAATTGCGAATCCCCAGTTATTGTTTTCATTTAAGGTAATCAATAAGCATTAATGCTGAGGTATTCTGAAAAACTGTGGCCATAATCCAAACTAGTTGAATTCGCCATTCTGAGCCCGACCACGTTGGAAATTGCTCTATTTTCACCGTTTCTTTATCTCTGGATTATAAAAGTGTATCGATATTTCATATACAGTTAAAACTCGACACAGAAACTCTTCAGAATTGTGAACATACAGCGGCCAAATAGTTTCAGAATGAACCATACGATTGAGTTTATTTTCTCCATTCAGGGCGAAAACGTCTGGCCGAAAATTTTTTAGCAACCAATTTTTCTGTTAGATTGCAAACACAATACCTTGGGATTTTCTTGTGTTCTGAACTGTTATACACATTTTTATTCGTCGATCAATTAAAATCATATCGTTGGTTTGATCATACCTTTTGGAAATACGCATTTCTTGATTGAAAAAAACTAATATGTTCAAATTTTCACTATATTGACAAATCATGACGTGACTCACCACCCTATGGCTTGTTCCGATGAGAAGTACATTTCTTAAATGATGATGTGCTTTATGATTGCATTGGTAAGAACAGGTACTTAGCTAAATTGGAGAAAAATCCAAACAGGATCCTTTTTGTTTAAAACTGAAAACATTAAGTGAAAGTGACTATTTTAGATCTAATTTACTACAAAATAAGTTTCCGAAAATTTTCTATGTGTGATTTCCAAAGGTTTCAATCTATTATTTTCATTATGTAATATATCAAAATTATTTATATCGTTTCCTTTCAGTAGAGGATTTGCACAGTGAGAATCTGAATTATGTTTTTCAAGACAGTGTTTACACTCCGATATTCTAATACTGACATTTCTGAAAGTTCATCTCTACATTCACAAGAGAGTTCATAAATACCTGATTTGTTTCCCTCATGAATTCTAGTTTAACTGTTTTCAATATATCTGCCTAGACAGCTATCAGTTCTGGAAGCTATATTCAAATTATGAGCTTAGAAGACTGGCTTAAAATTCAGACTGGGTTTATCAACATAAATTAATATATTATATTTTTGATTAGTATCTTTAGCACTAGGAAAAACCTCATGCATTGCATGTTGGTTCTTTACGAGGAAGCATAATGTCAATCATATCATAATTATAACGATTATAGACCGATATTTGTTTTGTAATAATAAGCTCTTTTAAGACATTATTTTCTGTCATCTGTATCGTGTTGAATATGTGTATCATACTGTTATAAGCAGCTAATATATGGTAATTTAGATGAGCGAAGAATTATGATTGGTAATGTCTGTATGATGATTTAAGGAAAATGAAAATTCATATCTGAGGTCAATCTTGGGAAAAGTTAAATCTAAAAAGTTAATAGAATTCTCAGTTTCCAAAGTGAACATTATATTAGGGTGAATTGATTTTATGAAGGTACTAAAGGAATCTAATTGTCTATGTGTACCTGTCAAACAGCAGACTATGTCAATGTTATCCATGAAAATTTCTGCAGGTAAAGGACTGAGAAGATTACCAATTTTGATTGTGTTTGGTTATGTAAATTTCTTCATTGAAATTTAGATAAATTTGTTCTGAGCATAGTTCTCAAAGATCTATAAGTTCTGATTGTATAATGGGATTCACATTATAATTCTGCAGAGAGAAATTACATGAAACTTCAATGATGTTCATAAGATAACTTTATTAATTTTGTTGCTGAAGTGGTAAATTATGAAACAAATGGTCTGTCGGGATAACATTTTCCATATAGGTTGACGAGAGAATGAAGTTCTGGTGACTGTAGATCATCAACTGCAAGTTTGTATTTTTGATTGTACAGTATTAAAGATTTGGCATTCTCTAAGGCATGTTCAAAATTGGATTCAAATTCTTTAGTAAATACTATGTTGTCTGATTCACAATTTGATTTAATGAATTTCGTACATTTACTTATAACAAAAAACTTTATTGTATACAAAAATTATCATAAAATATAAAAAGATCATACCAATAAATTTAAATCTGATATTAAATCCAAATCTTTCATACCGAACAATCAAAAATACAAACTTTCAGTTGATAGTCCGTAGTCAGCAAAACTTTATTCTCTCGTCAAACCACATGAAAGAAGTTGTACCATCATACCAGTTGTCTCATACCTTACAGCCCCTACAGCGAAACTATGACGTTTTCTTAGAAATATTGAACATCCATGTAATCTCAATCGAAAATTTTCAATTCGGAATTCTTTAGATCTAATAGAAAACATTCAAAAAACTGTACTACCATATAGAGCTAAAGTTATATCCTGAGATGTAGTAAATCTCTACCCTACTGTTCCATCTCACGATTCATTGAGATTGATTAACCAAGCTCTGCAGATTAATAATTTCAATACCATTATACAATCAGAACATATGAATCTTTCAGGAATGTGTTGAGAACAAACTTATTTCAACTTGAATGATGAAATTTACATGGGCGACAACGAATTAACAAAGGATGATCCTTCCAGTTCTTTACTAGCAGAAATTTTCTTGAACTATATTGAAAAATTATTCATTATCGTCCACTGTCAAAACTCTGCTTTAATTGGTTTCGATATAAGGGAATGCATAGTGTGTTGTTTTACATGTACAAGTAGACAGTTAGATTCATTTAGTATCTTCTTAAATGCAATTCACCGTAATATAAATGTCACTAGTTGCTTATACCAGTATAATACATAGACTCACTACGATACCAATGTCAGAAAATAATTTTTAATTATTTAATGGTTTGTTGGGAGAACTCAATATTATGATACAAATAGCAGTTAATAATGATTATAATTCTAGTATGATTGACAGTATGCTTTCTCGTAAACAATGTGAACGTGAAATCCATGAGGTTTTTCAAAGTGTTAAAAATACTAATAAATTCACTTATACTTATAAACCCAGTCTGAATATTCGTAGTAATTCTTCTCATTTCATAATTTGAATATAGCTTTCAGAACGGAAAACTCTCTAGGCAGATATACCTATTAGAACTCTGAACCTGAAATTGAGTTGTGATGAAATTTATATCGAAATTCTGGAAATTTCATTATTAGGATATCGGAACATAAACGCAGTTTTGACAAACAAAAATGAGATTTTCACTATGCAAAGCATATTATCGAAGAAAACCATACACTTTATAATAATTTTGATATTTTACATGGTGAAAATGATCGATTGAAACTGAACCTATGGAAACCATTGGACATCAATAAACGTAATAGTTACTTAATAGTTAATTGGACATCAATACTTAATTATTTCTATTCTTAAAAGAAGCAACACTGTTTGGATTTTCCTCCGCTTAGCCAAGTACCTGCTTTCACCAATGTAATGTACAAGGCACATCAGCCATTCTAATGTACTACTTATATGAAGAAGTCATAGTGTTGTGAAACGCGTCATATATCTATCAATGTAGTAAAATTTCTACATCATAGTTTTATGTTTTATTTAATTAAAAATGTATATCAAATTACATGAAGTAACGACCTCCTAAATTAAATTAGTAGGTATTTCCACTAGAAGTGACGGACGAAGATCATCTTTTGTTGGTGTATTTTGTTGTTGACCTATTAAGTCGTTTACCCGATTGTTAAAAACGCAGGCCTAGTGCAGATGTGATGTGTCATGAACTGCGTCTAACGCAGTTTTAATTTCCTTTGTATCTAAGTTTCTTGAATAATTTCGAATGAATAAATAATAATAATGAAAATAAACTTAAATAACCGTAGTATGAAACCCGCTCTATAAAAATGGATGCAACTTTGCCTGATATCTAGTGTGAAAAACCAACCATTTGCGATGCTCCATAGGCAAACTTTTGAACTTTGCAACTCTGGTACTTTTACTGTTGACTGGTCCATCCGACAACTAAGTTGTGTATTTTTTTATACATGATGCTCGCCATGCTACTTAGCGTGAGATTGAAACACCCGTAAACATTAGTTCCATCAGAGTACATTCAATATTGCATGATCATTTGACAGTCAAAGCGAAACGAAACAACAAGCCACATATGGGTCTTTCAAGACGAGCCAAACCCAACAAAAAATGTTCGTGCACGAATCACTTCGAAGCTAATGTTCGCCTGTTTTTTTAGGAAAACCGGATATGTCGCCACCATAGATTAGAACGGTCAATTCTGAATGGTATAAAACCATTTGTGTTCCGCAAGTGTTCGATGAGTTGAGGAAATCAAATCGAAGATTCTGGATCATGGCAATGCAAGCTCACACACATCAGGGCATACGATGGAGTATTTGAACAGCCAAAACATTGAATTAATAAGCCGTCCGCCTTAAAGTTCCCATTTTGGCAACAAACGACTTTTATTGGTTTGCGCACATCAAGAGAAAATTCCGTGGGCAACGATTTCCAAAACTATGACTTGAAGGTATCTTATTCGGAGTAGCAAAAGTGTCTGGATCTTCATGGAGAAAAAATAGACATTTTGTGCTAAATTACTCATTTTTTTTCAGGCGCAATTACTTGACTTAATTTCCTTGTGCTTTGAAGTTGATGACAACAAAAGCAAAGATATTTTGCTTCAAAGATGCTTCAAAACTATTACAACAACTCTTTATATTTCCATTTCAAAAGAAAAACGTTCTCGTAAAGAAAACTATCTAACTATGAACAACAAAGTATAATTTATTTTGTTGAAATATACCGGATGACACAGGACCATGGTACACCTCTTATATCTATATTTCTGCAGGTAATTTATCGAAATTTTGTGATTCGATCAAACTTATCACAGGCCACTTTTTGACTTTTGAAACAATTTTTTCCACTTCCGGTGTCGCCGGAAATGGATCTAACCTAACATAACCTTTAATGAAGATTTTTAAATGGAACACCCTGTATATTTTTGCAAGTTGGCTTGCAAATAATTTTCCGAATTCAATCATACCTCACAATTGATATTTTGGGCGACAAAATTATTTTTGGTTCGGTTTTTATTTTTCAATCTATGGTGCCATGAATATTGCCAATTTACCATAATTGATCAAAGCAACACTTAAAAAAAGCAACTCACGTCAAAGTTTCAGATTTGCTATGTCCAGGCCAGATTAATATTCTCCAAAATCATTTTTCCATTAAAAGTCCATTTTTTTAAATGGCACCAAATTGGTACCGAGGTACCATGAGAAGCTTGATACTATGGGTAAACAAATTCTGTAAACACTTTTTGTAAGAATGCAAACAAATTATGATAATGTAAAAAATTTCATTCATTTTATTTCAATTCTTCTAAGTAAATCCAGAAGGCTATGGAAAGGAACACTGAAAGCAAGCAATCCTGACATTCGAAGGATCATAGAGAAATAATCTCATTTACTTGTATTAAGTCCAATCTAGGGTAAATTCAGCTTCGTGCTATAAGAAAACTCAATTTCTCTCTAAGAATCCAAAACAACAATAATGAATCCCAATACAAGAAATATAATCTGATCCATAATAATAGATCACGAGCAGACGAAAATACAAATTTAGAAACATAAAAAAAATCATAAGAATTGTTGTAAATGTTGCCCATTCTTGTCTACGCACATTTGAATCCGCTCTTGAAAATTTCTAGTTACACTGGTCAATTGTTCAGGTGTTATACTGCCGATGGCTCGTCTGACTCTATCCTCTGTATCTGCACGCGTAGTAGGCGCTGTTGCGAAAACACAATTCTTTAAATAACCCCATACGAAAAAGTCTAACGGAGTTAAATCAGGTGATCTTGCGGGCCATTTTATTTGACCATTCGTTGCAATCCAATTTTCTCCGGATCTCTCACGCAGATACTCTGTGATCTTCCAAATATCCCTCAATCTCATTCTGAATGAATTGTAAGATTCTATCGCCAGTCAACGGCCCATCATAAATCACGGGACCAATTATTCTGGTACCAATCACACCTAATGAAACATTAAAACCGAATTGTTCCTGAAAACTACTCTGGTTGAATAAATGTTGATTCTACTGAGACTAATATCTTGTGTTTTCTCTGTTGAATAACCCTAAATTAGTAAACCTTGATTCATCTATAAACAAGATTATTTTTAGGAAATTATTGTGTGGTTGCACTTTATTTTGCATCATCCAATTGCAGTATTCCATACTACTTGCATAATCACCTCCATACAAATGCTGATGCAGTTGATATTTGTATGATTTATAATTAAACTTCTTCAAAATTCGACGAACGCTTTCACGACTCCAGCTCAAACTCAACTTGCCTTGTGGAAATGGTTTTATCAATTTCCACTCGCGCTGACACATTAATTTCAGTGTCTCCTCCAATGATTAACTTTTCTTCAGGTGCATTACTGGATTCTCTTCTAAATTGATCCTCCAGGTGACTAAAATGATTTCTTGCAAGGCATTGTGAATGGGGGTATCTTTCGGCATACAAATTCAAAGCACCATTCTTGTGGCATTCCTCGTAAATAAGCAGCATATCTACTTTCTCATTCCTTGTGTATGTTTGAGGCATTTTGAAAAATAATAACGCTTCAGTAAACTAAATTCGAGTGAAATCGACCGATGGATGCAAACTCTACTACCCGGATAACTTTTATATTGGAAACTTCAAAGTCGTTTGTTTTCATAGCATTCTTTGTTCGAAAAATGAAAAACCCCTCAAAAATAATTCCGATTCCTGAACTATCCAGAGGTATGGTTTAATTTGGAAAATTATTTGCAATCCGCATAACTAAAATATATAGGGTGTTTGAAGATCTCCATTAGCCTACTGGATTTACTTACACGAATTGAAATACAATAAATGAAAATTTTTACATTTTCCTAATTTGTATGCATTTTACAACAAAGAGTGTTTACAGAATTTTTGTACCCATAGTATCAAGCTTCTAATGCTACCTTGGTACCAATATGGTGCCATTTGAAAAATTGGAGTTTTAATCGAAAAAGGATTTTGGAGAATATGAATCTGGGCTGGATGGAGCAAATCTGAAATTTTGACGTCAGTTGCTTTTTTGAGTGTTGCTTTGATCAATTATGGTAAATTGGCAATATTCATGGCACCCTAGATTGAGGAATAAAAACCGACCTAAAAATAATTTTGACGTCCAAAATATCAATTGTGAGGTATGGTTGCATTTGAAAATTATTTGGAAACCAAATATGCAAAAACGTACAGGGTGTTCCATTTAAAAATCTTCATTGAAGGTCATTTTTGGCGACACCGAAAATGGAAAAAAATTGTTTCAAATGTCAAAAGGTGGCCTGTCATAAGCTTGATCGGATCACAGAACTTCTATAAATTACCTGCAGAAATATAGAAATGAGAGGGGTGTACCATGATCCTGTGTCACCCGGTATACTACTGATATTATAATTTTATTTATTCTTGGAAGCACAATATATTTCATTGCTCTTCATATTGGTCAACGGTTTACCAGTTTATGCTTCCCCAATTCCTTAACATAGTTTTCCACCTCATAAATAATTTTTATATAGGTATGTAGAACAGATTTCAATCATATAATCATCAAATACTTTCTTCATATCTGAACGATAATTTATCAATCAATAAAAATTACAAAATACCAATTACCATAAAAACTAGGTTACTTCGCAGTCGCCATATCTTGAATCACTAAATAATAAGAAACAAATTGTGTTGTCTCTTGTACCTGTTTAGAACGGGTATTATTACATCGGATGGAAAAATGCCTCGAATAAACAGTGTTTCATAACCCATGCTTCATGTGACAAGCTATAAATTTCAAATAATTTATTGGGAGAACTTTGTTCATAATCGAGCACTTTCGAGATTCAAGATGATGTCAGAATCGGATAGAAACAAAAGAATTTTTTATATAGAAGAATATAAATTCAAAAAACAGAAAAGCAGAAAACGAAAGAAAACAATTAGGTCTCAAATGTTCTTATGTTAGCATTTTATAATATTTGAATAATAATACCTGAAAACGTTTATCATATATCTCAAAAGATGAAAAAAGGTCTTCTATTATTTCTTCATCTTAATTATCACCTAATCAGTTTTCAAGCATTGTTTTCCAATTTGTATTAAAGTAACTACACACTTTTTCATTCCGCGATATTTGAATTCTTTTGTAGAATTCACCTGACTAGTATTTCTGTATGTGATTAATTTTATTTTCCAATTATTCATTCAAGTTTGATGATAACGTCCCGATGATTTAGAAGTTAACTTTCTCTATACAGCGTGCTCAATTTTGCGAGTAGACTACGATACAAAATGTTTTCGCAAATTTGTCATTTTGAGACACCGCCTCGCGCCTGTATTTCGGCCTTTGCGAAATATAATGGAAAAAATTGAATCGATATTTTCTCACGTAACATTCAGTGACGTAGGCAAAGCGGGGTTCATTCTGACACAAAGCACATTGAACATTTCAAAATTACCGCCCTACAATTGAAGTTTGAAGTTTCCCCAGGGTGACAGCATTGTAGTTAGTGCTACCGTTCAGTGAATGAAAAATTCATCGCCATGAGAGCATGCGTTTGGGTATTGTGATCAGAAAACAGGTTCCTAGTCTGTAAAGTGAGTCTTCTCATTTGTAAGGATTTACAGATCAAACTATGCGATTTTCTTAATTTCGACTATTTACACCTGAACGATGCATTGATTTCGAATGAATTGTCGTTGTAATATTAGCAGGAGTATAACCTAAAAATTTAGAACTGGTTTTTAACGGAAAAATTTAATGGTGGAGCTTATTTTAAAAACTGATTCTTGGTTGCAGATGGTGCGAAGATATAAGAAAAAGACAGATAGAGCCGATTCAGATGAGATATTGGGCGTAATGAATAATAAAATAAAACAAGTTACTATGTTTTAACTATCACTATTTTATTGAGGTAAAGAATGACAAAATTTTTACATTGGTTGGACCGGTTTCGGACATACGTCCATTATCAACATTAAGCTAATGAAAACTGTTTTTTTTTCAATTATTTTATTGGGCGCGCTGTTATTGCAATGATAAGGGACAAAATATCGCTTCGCACCGCATCTTCTCAGTTCAATGTGAAAGAAACAATGTGATTCGATAGAGTTTAGTGGCGACTTGGTCATGTATTGGTTGATGACTCGTCAACGAGAGTCATGACTCCGCAGAGAAATAAGGGAATTCAAAATATGGGTCTAGACAAGTATTTACCATCACGCGTGAAAACTAGTTTGTGAAATATTTGAAAATTTCTTTCAATATACAATATGGGTTAACTTACAGTACTTGTAAGGTATCGGCATTTCAATATACTTCAAACATATATTCTCTTCCATGGGATACGAAAAAGAAAGCCGGAGAGGACTGGATAAGTCAATTTATTTTGCAACATCCGAATTAGATATACCGAAAACCCGAAAACATTAGAATGGAAAAAGCTTATGCTTTCAATTAATCCAATTATATCTATAATAGTTATAATCAAAAAGATCCTGGAATAATTATATATTAGGATAACGTTAAATGTTATGAGAATATATCAATCTTCCAGAATATATACAACTATAGCATCATCGGACAATGACATCAATGTACCAACGAGTAGTATATATATATATATATATATATATATATATATATATATATATATATATATATATATATATATATATATATATATATATATAGAAGTTTTGAATCTGTTGCCCCATTGGAACTGCTAGACGATGAAATACTTAATGAGGGAGACTATGTACTGTTTCAATTCAATACTAAAAAACGATTCGTTATTGCGTTGGGTAGTAGATAATTAAGAAACAGGACGATTCGGAACTTTCCGTGGGATGGATGTTTCGTAGAACAAGAGGAAAAGAAGGTACCATCTGCCTGATGTTGATGACTCATCAACCTTTCATAAAGGAGGCATTCTAGAAATATCGCCCGGACCCTTAGAGGTACAAGGCACATCAAGGCTGAAAAAGTTCATAAAATTTGACGGAAATCTCGATATTCGGTAATGCTTTTCTATCATTTTCCGTTAAGAAAATGAATTATTATTGAAATTTTCAACCTGCATACTTGTAATTTCGTTTAACTCATTGAAGATAGAGCTGCTCTAATTCATATATTATCATTGTCCGAATGATCTCCACCATTGTTCGAGAGTGCCTTAATCAGAAAAATCTTCAGAGATTAAGTCAAATACTCTGAGTATATTAAAGCATATATGGGAATCTTTTCATATCTTCGAATAGTATCTAGTATATAATAAGTATAAGTATAAGTATAAGTTTTAGACATCTAAATAGCTGTTTGGAAAGAAGAGTCCTTCCTACTCAGTTGTTTTCACAAAGTCTGAGATCGTAACGGTTCAAATTCACAATTTTATCGGCCTGTGGTATCACGCCAACAAGAATTTTATTCACGTGATATATAAAATTCAGCCTCCGTCTAAGAGTTAAATTTCATAAAATAATTTCATTCATCATAATTTTCGTCAACATAAGGTGATATTTCGTTTAATAATTAAAAATTCATAAATCCTGTTTGCTTACCTTTGTTTTGCAATAGCTTTGATTGAAAATGAGGTTAGAGATATTGAATTTCTGACATTTTGAGATTACTTGTTGAATGAGTGTTCTTTGAATTGGGGTTGTTCTCAAATGTATTACTTAATGTCTTTGATTCATGAGATTCCTGACGGTTTGATGTTGGTTTCTCTTATGTTTTGGAATAGTTATTCATCTTGATTTTTTGGCATAATGAGAGAGCTGGACCAAATAGCCGATCGAATGAGCTCACTGTTATTTCTTTTGATTGTAACCTTAGAATGATAATAAATAAGATGACTATCCTTTTAAAAAGTTTTGTGGAAATTTCTTGTTATGTTCCGAAGGTGTCGTTTACGCAACTATGTTTTACAAAGACAAAATTCTACTCAGATTAGAGTTTATATTCTACCTTCTTATATCTTCATTCTGAGTTTCATCAGGAATTGGAACAGTTCTTTTCTGTTTCATTTCTAATTTTGTCATCATTTTGGAAATCATCAGTTTTAGGTACAGTTATAGATATAGTTTTTGTTAATGTTATAGAAATTTATAGATTTGTGAAAATAATAAACTAATTAACTTAATTAATTTGATCTTCTGCAATTTTCACTAAATTAATTTTAAATCTTTCAATTTTATAATAATATTTTGTTGAGGATGTGATTCTCTTGAATTCTTTCAGTCTTTGTAGAAAACTCACTGGTCAGGTTAGTATCAAAGTTGAGGTGTACTGCCGCTATATTTTGGAAGAGATTCAGTTTCGAGATGCATATTTGTAGTACAGTTCAGCTTATTTTCGAGTTACTCAGACACTCAAGTCTTGGAGACATCCAATCTCTGGAGATGCATTTTTCGGATAATCTCACTTCATCATCTACATAGTGTAATTTATGGTCTTGACCATATATTTCGAGTTTAGTTTAATTATCCGATCGGTTACTTATTGGCTCATTTTTAGCCTAGTAAAACTCAAATTCATCAAAGTAGTTCTCCACTTTTTTGGCACAAAATTATTGTGTGAATCTCTAAGTCTCTCGATCAGTGACGAGGTTTCATATTTTATTTTATTTGTAAAAGTTAATAACTATTCATTAATCAGTTTTTACTCTTTTGTGTATGAGTTTTTTTGAGCCTGAATCTTCTAATTCTGGATTGCACAAAAAATTCATATTATTGGATGTTGAATCCACATCAATCTTTTCCGACCTGAGGTAACTAAAATTGTTCTATGGTTAGCCACAAGAGCATAATATTAAAAAGTGGTATAATTACGTGACTCTTCAACAAGTCCATTTATTGGGACTATTGATAGAATCTTCAATTAAAATCCCTGATTCAATTGGTGAAAAGTGAAATTTCATTTCATCTTAGTGGAAGATTATAAGCGATTTCTATGAAAGATTCGATTTAACAAGCCCGAGCTTTAGATGAAGCCATTTGTAAATTTTGACCATGGTTTTTTTTTTGAAAATGCTTTATTAAATACATATACATATTGAAAATCATATTTCATTTGTACTGAATCTAAACAGTACTAAGTACTGATATCGACAGTTTACATCATTTTTACATCGAAGGAATACTAATATCTAACCAAATACCCATAAATTCGAACCAAAACCCAAATTCACACCCAAACCCAGAATAAATCGAAATGACACTTCAAAATCACATATTCAAATAAACCCTAACATTCTTTAAAAATATTGAGAATTTTTCTTCCCTCTTTAAACTTTCTGGCAATCATCATTAATTGCTTGTGAAGCTTGAAATACTGGATCAAACAAGCCCTTGCACGTTCTTACATCTCGAGGTATATGCTATATTGTGCTCTGGTGTAATATTGATGTATATCCCAGGCAAACTTAATTTTTGTGTTACATTTTTGGTTTTTATACAGGATTTTGTGCATTAGTTTACACTGCTCAAGTTCCATAGGTTTATGCAATTTGCTAACTTTTGATTCTCTATATAAGTCGTCTGATGGCGTAAGGCGATCATAGTTAAATAAGATTTTCAACATTTTGTTCTGTAATGTTTGCATATTTTTGAAAGTTGATTTGCTACACATTCCTCGAATCGGAATAAAGTATCCGAAATAATATACAAAATAGGATCGATATACGTCCATTTTTGATTTTTTTGAGAGATAACTTTTATTCGTAGTTATGGCACTTAACATTAGCACAATTTTGGAATACATAGATGTCGTGTGGTCTTTCCAATTTAAGTCCTCATCCAAAATTACGCCAAGATATTTTATTATATTAACTTTCTCAATCTCAATGTCATTTAGTGTTATTACTGGAGGATCCATTTCTTTATTTTTTTGCTTGAAAAACATATATTTGGTCTTGTCTATATTAATTCTCAACCTATTTTGGTTTAGCCAAGCTACAAAGGTTTTAATGTCAGAGTTTATTATTAATTCGAGTTCCTCAGTAGTATCACCGCTGTAAAATAAGGCTGTATCGTCGGCAAATGTATAATATCTGGCTCTGAGTCCAGCGAGTTTAAGGCTAAGAACATACAATAAATACATAAGAGGTCCGAGCACAGAACCTTGTGGTACGCCATATTCATTTGTTTCCGAGTTACTAACATTGTCACCCAGCTTTACATATTGTGTTCTACCCTGTAGATATGATTTCAAAAGGTTATACATTTTTCCGCAAAATCCCATTGACCAACACTTTTTTTAATAATTTTCCAATGAAAACAATATCAAAGGCTTTCCGTAAATCTATGAATATAACGATTACAATTTTTTATTAGCAAGCTCTTGCTTATTTTATTGATCAAGTCAGCTACTATACTAAGCGTATTGCTACTCTAATAAAACCCTATTGAAATCTATCAAGGCTAATATATTTATCTTTAACTACAATCATTCTTTTTTAAGAATTATCTCGATTATTTCAGAGAAACAGCTTATTACAGCAATTGGTCTATAATTACCCAGATGATTCTACCGGATTTGAAGATTGGACTAATCTTGCTTACTTTAAGTTCTTGGGGAAATATACCAGAGATTAACACTTTATTTATTAACTTCGTCGAATTAGGCACATTGCTCTCCTTTATGTTTTTAATATCCCTTACAGTTATCTGATCTTGTCCTGGCGCAGCATTCTCCTTTAATTCTGATAAAACACCCTCAATCTCTTGATCATCAGTAGACTTCATTTATATAGTAACATCATTGTGAATTTCGGCAAAATTATTGTCACCATTAGTAGTTTGATATTGCGTTGTTATTTCTGTGGCGACGTCTTTTCCAATCGTGCTAAAGTATTTATTCAATTCATCGACGATAGTATTTTGGTTATCCACAGAATTATTGTGTATTTTAAGGTTTTTATATTAGTGGATTGTTTTTCCTACAGTTAAGCAATTAATATATCTCCATTGCCGTTTTACATCTTTTCCAGTCTCATTCCATTTATCTCTAAAATATTTATTTTTTGTATCTTAATCTTATTATTTATTTTATTTTCAATCTTTTTAAATTCAGTTTCTAGTGTTTCATGTTGCCTACTTCCCTGTTTCATTGTTTTGTAGAGTATGTCAGGCTCCCTGATTAATCTAAGTAATTCTTTCGTAATCCAGTTATCATTATCATAACATTATAAGTTTCTGGTATATTCTGATTCTCTCTTGCATTACTTTATGAGTTTTTCAAGTGTTGAAAAGATTCTATATTACTATTGGATGATTTAATACTAAATAACTTTCTGAATTTATTATGGTTTACAAATATAATTTTGTTATTAGTTTTGGGTTTGTGCGACTCAATATTTTTTGCAATTGAGATTAAGAGCCTATTATGGTCCGATAGTAGATTTTCTTCCATTTGTAGATTGTAATCCAAACTTTCTATTCCATATATTTATTAATAAATGATCTACCAAACTCATATATATTGGATGGTGTCTTACGTGTGGCGTTAAAAGCTTTTAGATTACCTTTAATAATAAAACTGGTTTATATATAGTTACATGTTTTCTCTTGTTACAGGGATATTCACCTTTTTTGCGGATCACAAGCCAAACTAATTCTAGGTCTTTGACATTTGTACGAGTTATTGCTTTACAAGGGTTCCCCAAACTCTTTGGCAAACTCAATCAAAGCGAAGTGATTCCTGAAGTCATTCTAAGATAAATAAATGAGAACAGCTCGGTACTCATCTTTTTGATTTCGGAGATATTCAGCTCCAATAGTTTAATTCACGATTCCTGAAATCATAACATACGAGAGCGAATGTAGTGTTACCATAGATAGAATGAAATACGAGTACATGTTTCGTTGTACAGAAGGTAACATTCGTAGCCATAGCAAAATTATTATCAGAAAGGTTTAGTTACTCTTGATATATAAATGTCAAAATATCTTTTCTGATAATCATTGTTTCGAAATCTTAGATCCCTCGAATTGAAAATGTATTCCTTCGGTAATGAAGAATATGTTGATATGATATATCTTTATGGCTTTTACTATGAGAACGTTAGAAAAGCTGATACAATATACCATAGATGATTTCCTTGAATCCATCCTCCTGTTGTATGACCTGGTCAACATGCAAATTGTGGAAAATATACTGTGTTGAAGTTAATTCTCCGAAAAATATTCGGCACATTGCAAACCAGTTGCAAATGCCCCGAAGTGTCGTGTGGCGTGTTTTGAAAGAACAGAAACTACACCTTATCGTCTACAGGAAGGGTATACATTGAATGAAGCGGACGAGCAGATCGACTCACATTTCGTTGCTGGATTTTGCTGCAACATGCTCAAGATACAGATTTCATGGTGAGATGAGTTATCCTCCACACGAGATAATATGAATAATGATCATTTATTGGCCCTAATGAATCCGAATGAAGATAGGCAACGACGTTTCATCAATATAATCATTTTTTAATTCTTTAGGGTGCTCTTTGTGTAATTTCTCCTGAATCCAACTTTCTTCTTCAGATGTATTATCCAATACATTAAAATCAACTTATTGCATTGTTAAATTTAGAGGTGTTAAATCATATATCTGATGTAATAACAATACCATGCAATGCAGATGCTCTCTGTTTATCATGAAAATGAGAACGTAGAAGAAAAAACTATGATGAATATTTGAATCAGTTATTCCACGACCTCAACGATGTCTAGGTAGGGAAATTCTCTGAATTGCTGGCTTTTAGTGCTACTTTCGATATTTCTTTGTTATACATTGTAATGCATTTGGATGTATTTTAGACCATTTAGTCATTCCAAAAGAGGACGCTAGAATAGAAGCAGTTTAGGAATTGATTACCCTGAATACGACTTTTGATAATTCTCTGTATTTATTATATACACTTTTCATATGAATATTTTCGGAAAAGTTGAGAGTTAACTCAGATAGTTTTTATATGAGATCTAGCTCTAACATATAATAAAATTCAGCTGATGAACTTTCAATTCAAAGTCGAAATTTAGCACTTAATTTACGAGATAATAGACAAAATCAAAGACACCCAAAGAATCTTCTCAAAAATTTCTGATTTAAATGAAGATTGGTTCTCCATAAATGTGGAGAACTATCGAAGAATTGTGTTAATAATCAAAAGCAAGATTAACACGTATATAGCTTTAAAATGGATGAAAGGGTCATCATTATTTTAATAATACAACAATTCAATATTTTACGGAATATCCATTACGGATTTCAGTACATTATGATTCTGATGCGAAACATAAAAATATATACATGAATGCACCGTTTCTCCATCCTTGTCGGACTTTGAAAGATAGCCTGATAGCCACTGTCCAGCAACTACAAAAAGTGTCTTTGTCTGGGATTCAGGTATGTTAATTCCACAGTGCGATAATTCATGCCGCTTGTACTTGCCTTTGACTCTCTCGCATTATTATAACGTACGATTGCCTCATGTGCGTGTATTACACGAGAGTAAAGAAATATGATGCCTTGCATCAATACAGAGAGACTAAGCAGTTATCCTTTAGTATTTTCGAAGACGGATGCAATTCCTTTTATTACTCACAAATAGTAATAATTTTTCTAATATATGTGGTTGCTTTTAAGACTGTCACATAATCGCATATGATTTGTATATGGTGTCCGCAGTTTTAAAACAATGATTTCTTAAACAAAATTTTATACAAAAGAAAAAGAATGAGATAAAAATAACCAATGAATAGAACGAAACCAATATGAGAAAATAAAGAACATCGAAATTTGTGTTCCTCTATCATTATTTTATTTGAAATTCTTCATTCTGATATTTCGTACATTCACAGAATTCACTAGATCGTCCTATCAGAGATTTAACTTTTCTGGAGGCTCCGTTTTCTATTTCTCTGAGATATTTTTTTAATCTTTCTAGATATGATAATGTATTGGTTCAAACTGGGTAGTGTTTTCATAAACTTTATATGTGAGGATATATCAAACATATCAAAAATATTCACAATATTTTGCTTTCATTTATAAGAGCTAAAATATGATCAGATAAGACAATTTTCAATATTTTTTGTGTAGAAACTAAGGAAACCCGATCATAATTTATCATAATTATTATTATTCCATAATATATTTCATATCTGCGAAGATTCTTTCAATTATTGCTTATGTTTTCCTAATTATCAAAGAAACCATATATTACATATTACGATTATAGTATACAAATATAGATATATCTGACGCATTCTGAAAGCAGTATGTAAATTTACTATCTTCACGATAGATTAGATAAAATCCAAAATCAACCGTAGTCCAAGAAGGTTGGAATAAACCAACATAGAATTCAATTCAAATTGAAACGTCAACGAAGTAGTGAACTAAGCTACAAGTGCACTATGAACCTTAAACAACTGGTAGGACGAATATTGGGTCTGACCTCCGAAATTAACAAACGGATCTACACTCAACTGGTCAGACCAATTATTCTATGTCGAGCTAATGTATCTTGGAAGAAAACAGAACTCTGCAGCTTCCGAAGGCAACTGGATAAGACTTAAAACGAAATAAGGCGTGATAGTGGCCATCAAGGCTGCCAGATGGCCATCATAGATTGAACTATCGCCGCTTCATCTGAGCATAAAATAAGAAGCTGCTACGTAAGCCTCGACCCAGATGTGGGAAGAACAGGTGATCAACACTGATTAGCTACGAGAATAAGAGCCTCAGATCTTCAGTTCTTATAAGAAAGAATTGAGTTCATCACCTAAAAAAGGTCCAGTGTCAAATAAAGAGTATTATTGACATTTATTGCCTACGCAATAGAATCACGATCGGAAAACCAAGGCATACTAGAGTTTGGAGACATTCGGGCAACGAAGCTCTCTTGCAAGATGCACAAAATTAATTTCATATCCTTAAAGCTCAAGTGTAATCAAGGTTAGAAGTATAATGAATGACTCTCGTTTAGTTTGAACAAATTTTAACATGGGAGTGTTACCATAGATATCAAAGCTTCAGCATCTGATACAAATTTCTGGTCTTTTATATCAGAAGATAAATATCCGAATTCAAGGCAAATTGCCCATAAACTAACGGCAATGTTTGGGTCAACTTACTTGTGCGAGTCTGAATTTTCTGAAATGAAAGTGATTAAGTCAACATATTGCAATCAACTAACTGACGATCATATGATATCATGTTAGCGATTAGCACTCATTGGTAACGTACCATCTTATGAAAAGTATGCTGAGGACATGCAGTGCCAAGCTTCAACATCTAAAGTCACTGCTTAGTTATGTTTAACACCATATGTTATTGTTGTCTTCTTTTTATCGACAAATAAACTCGAAATTTGGAATAACTATCAGTTTTTCATTGATATTGTAGAGGAGAACCTAATTAAACTTAACCCAAACCTTGACTTAAATAATGTATTTTGTGCGGAAAGCTAATATTTATATATGCTACGGTACACCCTACCTAGGTAGGTAGGTAGGTAGGGTGTACGACAACCCTGCATCACACATACTTGCAGCCTCTCAGAGGCGATCGTAAGTAGTCTGAAGATATTGAGGTAGATCGCCAGCAGTTCAGGATTGAGCACCCCTGCTTCAGTTTATTAACTTTTTTAATTATAGCACCTTATAGTTTCATTACTGGATAATTCACTTCTTCATACATTTGATGAACGAATATAAATTTAGTTTTGTCTAAATTAATTTTTAACTTGTGTTTAAGTCATGCTGCATAAGTTTTGAAGTCAGAATTTATCAGTATTTCTTCTCTATATTATCGAATAATCTAAAGTTTTAGAAGGTTATTTTTATTACGATGAAACCAAATTTTTTCATCATATTCGATTAACTTTATGCTCCAAATATATGGTACAGAATTTTTGATTTTTAATTATTTCCTTAAGCCATTGTGAATAGACAGAAAGAAAGAGACCTCATCCTACATAATGATATAATTATTGGTTGTGAACTACTTCTAACAACGAAAACATTCAAATGAAATATTTTAATTTTGTTAATTGAGAAGAGAAGACTAGATAATCGTTAACGTTCTACACCTACGCCATATAAAGTGTAGTGGATACGAAGTTATCGTAATTTATGATAGAAATACAAACAACTTATTCCAATAATTTATTCTCCACTTGGTGAAATGGGTAATACTCAAAACTATCCTGCCCTCACTCCCGATTTTTGTCCTCTATTAATTTCGTTAGTGTAGGGCCTTCGTCTTCGTCCCTAGCGTTCCCTTTGTCGATTATTTTACAAGTTAACTAAGTTACGAAGTTGTGAGCTGCACGTCTCTTGGAGCGGTATTCATCAGACAATGGAGCAATCAATAGGGTAATGAGAGGACACTATATCTAATTATTGGTGCGGTCATCCCTGTTTCCTTGCTTCGGGCTCCAGGACAAGACGACGAGACTCTCCCTCCGAGACTAATGGAGACTGACTTCATATAGTCATCAGTTGTCATTCTACAAGTGAAGATGAGTATACTATATGTGCGTGAAACAGACAGAAAGGTGCGATGAGGAAAAGTTAGGAAATAGCAACACAGTTCTTATGAAAGAAAAATTTCGGTGAGTTATTTTGAATTTGTGGCTCTTGAAAAATTCTTATCATCTGCTTACATATATTCTTATAAAACTCAAAGTTATTCTTATATGTTATCGTTCCAGGATATATGTATTGTTATTATAACCAATTTTTAGCAGTGGTATCAATTACCGGGTGGTGAATATATATATATATTTTCTCATAAAATATATACTATATTTGCGTATTATAGCATAATTTCAAGATCTAGGTCATATAACTTTCCCGAAAAAGAAAACTAATTGAAATATCGATATACACGGTGAAGTTATATCTGAAATTATTTCTAATACAGTCCTGTCTTTCTTTCGGGACAGGAGAATTGGATTGAGGGCAACTCATATGATTAACTCACGAAAATTAAACGAAATCGCTTCGATAGCTCGGATGACTGGACTCATTGAAATTTCGACTGAACTCAAGAAACAGCCTGTATATTAGGGTGAAACAAAAACCGTTTCGATTTACAATTTGTAATAGTGCGAAAAAGTGAAAAACGTATTTATGATATCGAATGCGACATACAACTTTCTTGACTTTTTGGATTGTTTTGTCGCAAAGGCGATGTAATTTCATAACAAATTACATGTTTTTCATGATATTTTTGTTTGTTTTTCCTTTAACGTGCTCTATTTCCGCCTTTCGATCAATGACACGCCGGGGAATTCTGTCACCTCACTAACCCGAAATTTTGCCGAACCCCTCTCGTGTCGAGGGAAGGGATCTTTTATGTCCAACACATCTCTGTTAGACAGGCCCTCCTTACATCTCCTCCGAAAGATAGATACTCAAGCGATTCCCAGAATCCGAAATTTTGTGGGGATTGAACCCAGGTAACTCTGCGCAGGAGACGAGCTCATATCATCTACGCCACCGAGCCGGCTAATAATATTTCTATGTATCTCAGTCGTCTGAATATCGCAATGAAAAGTTTATGGCTTCATAGAATTTGAATAGAAAGATAAAATCAATAAAGTCATCACTAATGGTGACGCAAGGATGAGGGTGATGGGAGGCAAATAATTTTTCGTATTTTTGGAAGATTAAATGATCTGCTTGGAATTATTCTGCCTACTCACTAAAACGTAATGCTGTGCTACTGTTTTATTAAACATAACCTAAAAGGTAACCTCAGGAAAGGATCTTATGTGAAATATCTGTAATTTCAATTTCAAAACTGAACAAATATTCCTATTATTTCTAACTTTAGAATTTCACATATAATAAAAGTTTATCATCCTAAATATGGGAATTCATTAAAATCGAATAGTGGGAAAGGGTAAAATAGATTTGGTTCGAACCAGGAAAGTTTAGAAAAGAAGCTGAACGGTTGTTTGATATTGCTGCCTGAAAATGTCAAAACTTTGAAACTTGCAGTTGTATGAAAGAAATAGAGTAGCCGGTTTTGGAACAAGGATTTCTGAAAGATTAAGGCACGGCTAGAGAGATGGTTATAAGCAATATTGATTGAGCTACTAGAAAAGCTTCGAAGAGAAAAGATGCAAAAAACAGTAAAGAACTGCGGAGAATGGTTAAGTTCAATCAAAAACACAAAAAAAACTAATGCATCATGAAGGGCTTTCGATGAGTGTAAAAGCGGTGGAGATCAAATAGAAGAGCAAACAGACTTGAAACTTAAAGAAGAGCAGCAGCAGAGTTATTCACCAGAAGCGGCAAACCAACCATGTCCTTCAAATGATATACAAGAAGTGACAAATATATAAGACGTAAAATTTGAACTCAGATGCGAGTCAAATTGCCATCTGTAACTTCCATCTGTGACAGTATTGGCATATCAGATAGAGCGGCTACACTTATAGCTGCTGCTTTTACTTGAGGTGTAATCGAAGGGTAAGATAAAACCAAGCCTGATACATAAGATGCGAATTAGACAATCAGGATCGAAAAATCGAAAATCTGGCACCGTAAAAGGCATAGAAGAGAGTAAATTTTTTAAAGATAGAGAAGAAATCATTGCAAATACTAGACATAAGATTGGTATGATTTCTATAATCGAAAACGTAATAGGAATATCTTTACACTGCTCAATATTTTCATTCCATGAAAATGAGCTGCCTTCAAGACAACTTTTTTGTTATGTTGATGCTAAAACTAAAGGACCCAAGGAGTTTCAAGGAAAGATAGCAGCTGAAAACTGTGCTAATCTTCTGGTGGTTACTGTTATACCACCACTGTTAATATCACAATGAAGTATACTGAAAATGTCTATTATATGTGCTGTAATAAAAAATATAAAATTTATTTCATGAGCCTTTATTATTATTTGTAATAATAAAAATAGTTCGAAAAATTTAATAATTCAGCGAGAATATAGACTTTTTGATATTAAGATTAATTTCTACTACTTCTATGATCTGTATTTAATATATTTCTTTCATTCAGAATAGTAATATATGAGAACACCGTGAGAAACAATGACTCAGTTTGAAATTTTTAAATATTTGAAAATTTTTACCAATGTCCAGCCTATTGCGGCAAGATGTTGTCATCTGGTCGAAACTAAAAAATACATTTTTATCGGTTTTCACATCCTTAGTCAAAAAATCATTGGTAGATCATATTTTCATACGAACAAATTTTAAAAATATTATTATGGAACCATCTATTATAAAATCCGCACCAACTAATCATTACTTGCTATCTTTTCATTTTAATTTACCAAATAATAATGCAGTCGAAGACATTTCCTTCACGAGTACTCACCACGCGATAGATTCATCTCAAACATGATTGGAACAAGAATAAAGAAAATAAAGAGTAAGAATCGCAAGTTGAAACCTTGGATAACCCAAGGATTGATAGTATCTATACGACGCGACTACTTAAAAAAACAATTAATTAAAAATTCCTCTCCTGATAAAATTTAAGAATACAAAACTTTCAGAAATTTTCTACATAATCTAATAAACATTACAAAAAATAACTATTATGAGGAGAAAATTCTTAATGCCGAGCAAAATTATAAAATGTATGGCAGGTAATGAATGAAGCTTCTAACTACACTTAGACTCCGACGAAAAAAAAAACATAAAATTGGAAAACGATGCATGTATGATTCTAACAGAAACTAAAGAAGTCGCAAACTGCTACAACAGTTTCTTCACGAGTATTGGTCAAAAAATGGCACAAAGAATTAAGCGCAGAGAAAATTTTCTGCCAAAAATGCGAATTCGTGTGTCGATATTTCTGGACCCTGTAACGGAAAACGAAGTAGTATCTTTAATTCAAAAGTTGAAATTGAGGTCATCTCCGGTCTTGATGAGTTGTCGGCTAGCTTTATAAAGAATTGTCACATGTACCTTCTAAAACCTTTAGTCCATGTTATCAATATATATATCACATATATATATATATATATATATATATATATATATATATATATATATATATATGTCCGTATATAGATATATATATATATATATATATATATATATATATATATATATATATAATATATATATATATATATATATATATATATATATATATATATATATATATATATATATATATATATATATATATATATATATATATATATATATATATATATATATATATATATATATATATATATATATATATATATATATATATATATATATATATATATATATATATATATATATATATATATATATATTTATATAAAGAGAGGATTTACAAAATTTGAATAATTGTATATTATAATAAATGCTTGTATCTATAATTTTGGTGTGTGTCAGAAAAACACAAGTGTGAGCTCAGGAAATGTAACAGGGGAACCATATTATCTTGTATATGATTCAATAAACGAGTGAAAAACCTGAGGAAAAACTCGTTTCCCTGTCTCTGTTACACTAGCAATAGCTTGTCTGTTCATGTTGTGTTAGTGTCGTGTATACATAAAGAGTACCAAAGATTTTTCTGCTTAGCCGCTTTATTCTCTCTTGCAGTCCATGATTTCCAAACGAAGACAAGGGTGAAAGGAAGGGGTTTGGGACAGAAATCTGTAACAATGGAAAAAGAAAACCAGCAGAAAAATATTTCTACAATCATACTTCGTATATGTCTAAACAAATCTAAGAAAAGATTTTACATAGCAAGCAAAGTCATGAAAAGGACTAAGGAGATAATAAAAAATACATAACCTGCGATATTTCCTCCAATTCCTCGTCCCATAACGTTGATCAATAACTTTATGAAAATTTACGAAAATTCTCTTAAATCACGTTTATAAAATTTTCTAATAAAACACGAAATTATTAGTATCACACAGTTCGGCTTCTTAGAGGGCTTGGGCACTGAGGACGCCATTGCGGAACTTGACAAACGTGTGATTTCAAAGAGTAATTTCGATAAAAAATGTCTTGCTTTATTCCTAGATTAAGCTAAGGCATTTGATACTGTCAATTTGGAGATCTTATTGTACAGAATGGAAGCCATCGGTATTGGTGGTAATTCCTTGAGCGTCTTTCCTAGCTATCTCGAAAATCGTTCACAATGAGTGAAAATTGGTAACCACCTGAGTGATCCTCTTCCCGTTCTTATGGGTGCCCCTCTGGGAACCGTGTTGGGCGCCTTATTATTTCTTATTTACATAAACCCTCTGGGTAGTTTGGATATCGATGCCAATACTATATCATACGCTGATGATACGGTCGTTAGAGTTGCGGACGAGTCTTGGGATGGTGTCTTCGAGATAACGAAACTTGTTCTTCAAAAATTTATGCTTTTCTAAATAGAAGCCTTCTGAGTCTTAACGCTGATAAAACATAGTTCATCACATTTTCTGCAACAGTTGTGGGTCAACCGATTCAAACTCGCTTAAAAGTTACGATGAGGATTGCGAACTACAATACAACTGTTCCTGCCAGTCGGTAATCAGAGTGAAATCGATCAGATATCTGGGAGTGGAGGCCGATCAACACCTAAGATGGGAAAACCACGCGAATAAGTTGGCGCTGAAGCTGAGAGCTCTGGCAGGTAGATTCTTTAGGTTAAGAGATGTCTTGGATAAAACGAATTTGATCATAACTTATAACGCACTTGTGAAGTCAATGTTGAGGTTTTGTATTGTTGTATGGGGGGGCTGCCATAAAAACGCTTTTAACTCGTTTGAGAAATTTCAAAACTACGTCTTAAAAGTCATCCTCAAAAAACCAAGATTGTTGCCGACTGCAATGCTTTACAATGGAGCCAGTGTGATGAGCGCGAGCAGGTTATATTATCTTCAGAGCACTTTATGGGATAGAAAATACCTGCTCAATCCTCAAAGAGTTCACCATTATGGCACTAGACAAGTCGATCAAGTGCAGCTTCTTATTTTCGAAACTTCTTTTGCACAAAGAAATATTTTGTACTATCCCGCCAAATTTCATAATATATTACCTCGTGAAATAACTCAACTTAAAAGTCCGTCGAGATTCAAAACTGAAACCAAACTCTTCATTAACCAAAATGAAGAGACATTCGCCCGCGTTTTGTCGCAGTGATGATGTTTAAATTGATCAAGTGAATATTTAAAATGAACTTTCTTCCTGGTCAGTCTTCACGGGGTTTTCTATACCAGAAACATGTCTTTTTCTTTCTAAGTTTCGACAATATACTCACCATGTTGGTGCGATCGAGACATACACAAAATTTTATTTTAGATGATAGGTCCACAGTACTTCACCACATTGATTCACAGATTTGTCCTTATTACATTGTACTTGTATCTGGTGTGCGAATAAATTTCTTTCTTTCTTAGTCTTGATTCAAAACTAGATCATTGCCTAAATAAGTAATTCTGCTTTTCATTCACAATGCTACTCAATAATGCTTCAAGTTATTGAAACTTTCCTTTTTTTCAGCTTCTTTCTATCTATTATTGGTTCACATCAAAGTGTTTTCTAACATGACTTTTGAATTATTACTGTTATATAAAATTTCAGGAGCCTGATTTTAATTGTTTCTGAAATACTCACGAATGTCTTATCTGGTTACAGCCAATACGCAATTCGTCATTCGACTTCGATTCACCACAGCTACGTATCACTGTGGAACAACTACATAACCATAAAAACAATTCTGTTATAGATTAGTCTCAGAATTCAATGGATTGTTTAGCTTCAATGTCGTTTATGTAAGTAATCTTCTGATCAATGAAGGAAGACGTAATATTTAATTCACGTTGTGACTCTTTCAGATTCTTTTAGTTTAGAAGAAATTTATCTTTTGAACAAACCCAATGTTTAAAGCTATCCTGAATCTTGAAATCTATCTTTTGTATTTTTGGAGCAAACCCACTTCTAAATTCCACTTTTGTACAGACCCAAAGCTTAATGGTACGTTTTGGAGAAGATACAGAAACTGCCAAATTGTGCAATTTTATTTTGTAAGGGCCTGAATTTTGAGGTTGGTTTTGGAGAAAACCAGTTTTGATACTTATTTTGAGGTCTAATTTGGAGTACAGTTCAGCTGTAGCTATGTTTTTGAGCAGAATGCCTCCAACTGACTTTCTGATCCATAAAGGTGAGGTACCCAACATCTGCTCAAGTATCACAAACCTGCTTTCATTTCATCATCTGTAGATATAACGTGATTTTACTTGTGTTTGTGGATCAGTTTAGTATGTTTGCTTATTCGATTGAGAATATAGTGTCTCATTTTTGTATAGTATATCCTTCATTTTCTAAAGCAGTTCTTAGCCCTTCAAGCTTTCATACACTCTCGATTGGTCTCAATTATTTGTTTTTCATTTCGGAGGGCTGAACTGATCTGGAATTCTGTCGTGCATGAATCAGAATCGATATTCGAATAGAAGCGACATCTTTTTGAGGAAAACGTGTCAAATTTCTACTAAAAACTGTAAGTTTGATCCATTCGAACGTTATGAAATATTTTTCTGCCCATGCATGATTATTATAAATCATTATGGAGTTTTTGCAGAAGCTAGTTTCGCCCGTAAAGGAAATTGAGAATGTTTTTTTTTCAATTTCAAAAACTATCTCAAAAATTATTCTCGAAATTAAACCCAGAGGAAGTAGAGTCCGGACCGGTTGAATATGATAAGGATAATTTGATTTATTCTTCCCTAGTAACAAGGCGAGGCTAAGTTTAAACCCAAAATCATTGTTTTCCCAGAAATTTTTTTGCAGTAATAATAATAATTATAATATGGTATCTGGGATATCAACAAGCCGGATTGCTAGACCAAAAACAGTCAAAGGAAAAGATTCGTTCCGAGTACAATCAGCGTCTGAAGACTGTGCTGAAGTCAATGTTGAACTCGGGAAATCTAGTCAAAGCACTTAACACCTACGCCATTCCAGTATTGCTTTACTATTTGTAAGAATCAGATGAACTAAGACAGAACTGGATGATATTCAAAGGCAGACAACGATGCTGACAAAGTACAACAGTCACCTTCCAAAATCGTCGTTGATAAGAACAACTTTGAACCGAAAAAAGGAGGACGCAGATTGATAGATGTTGTCAACTTACATATCGAACAGATAAAAATCTCAGAGAATTCTTCTCTGCAAAAGCTCGGAATTCTGACCTCCACAGAGTGGTATCGTTGGCTGATGAGGAATATACTCCTCTGAATCTTGCTACCAGGGATGACCTGCTGAATCGACTGTTCCTATCAGATACTGAAAATCAATAGCAATTGTCAAAAATGAATTGCATGGACGACATCACCATGAGATTAATCAACCACATATTGACAGAGAAGCTTCCAACAAATGGCTGATGAAAGGAGAACGGAAACAGAATGATTCTTTATGACCATTCAAGACCAAGTCATCGCTACAAACAACTACAAAAATGTATAATGAAGGACGGAACATTACAAACAGATAAGTTCAAGAAATGTCACATAAGATCGGAGACCATACAGCATATTACGTCTGGGTGCGAACAACTGGCCATTACGGACTATCTTCACAGGTATAATCAAGTGTGCAATATTAGGCATCTGAAACTTGCACACAAGTACGGACTTCTGAATGCCTTCCAGCCATATTACAAGTATCAATCGGCGCCCGTAGTCGAAAATGACTCTAGCAGATTATACTACGATAAGCCTGTTATCACTGATAGAATGGTCACGAATAATAGGCCGGACTTAGTGGTGTATGATAAGAGAGCCAGAAGAGCAATGCTGGTGGTTGACGTCATACCGAATAATAACAACGTGCTGTACAAGTTTCAGGACAAAAAGTTCAAATACACAGACCTTGCTATAGAGATTAAGCACAAGTGGCACCTCGATAAAATAGGTGTCGTTCTTGTCATCATTTCTTCGCCTGGGTTATTACCCAAAAGTTTGCATGATGGCCTTAAGAAATAAGAATTGCATAAGAATACGTTTATAGAAATGCAAAAAGCTGTAATTCGTAATACATGTAGGATAGTAGGAAAATTTATATCAATCGAGCCTATTCCTTTGATTGCTGAATCTGGGAAAGGTAAATTATATCCAGCTAACAGCTGATATAGTACACAAGTCCAAGATAATAAATTATAATGAAAATCTTCATTTATCCAATTTGGCATCTAGGATGAATAGGACCAGTCATTAATGAAATAAAGAAATACAGTCATAGAACGGTTGCATAATGAAAACCGACCGTAGTTTAAATTTATTTGGTAGATGAATGAAATTGAAATGTTTTCTAACTGGCCGGGTGAGGATCTTTCATATTTAGAGGTATTAGCCGTGGCATTCTTAGGCATTAATAAAACTTCTACATTACGGGTAGATATTTATGAAAGCTACATAATTGTAGAAAATTTGCTTCCTTTTTCTTTTCCAAGTTTAGAAACATGGAAACGTGAATATTTCTCGACTATTAAAAGTGGATCTGCAAGAGACGCAAGGTCCTAATCTGAAAATTAGTAGTATAATACGCCTTTGCACAACATGCTCTCTGTCAAACAGATGAGTTACCCCTTAAGATAACATTATAATTAAAATGGCCATAAACAAGTTATAATATACATTAACTAGAGAATTTATATGCAAAGAGTCCCTGATTTTATAGATTGCATAAAACGAGGAAATAAGTTTCCTACTGATTGCCTTCACGTGAAAGACCAGTTTAAGTCTGAATCGAGGTACATCCTCAAGAACCTGACCTGACTGCTGGAAACCAGCTGATTTTTCTCGCAAATAACCGCTCTGCTGACATCATAACAGACCCTCGCATTAAAGAAGGTACATTCAGTTTAACTAATATTCAATATCAAGGAATTCCATCTTACACCATCAGCTGAACTCGTCCATCATGACTGTGCACCTCTCCGAAAGCTTCCCCAGGCTCCTCGCCGTTAAAAAAAAGAAATTTCATTAGGAAAAATTATTGTTACATCGACATTTATTAGTTCAGAAAGATCGTTTATGAATAGTAGGAATAAAAGTGGACTGAGCCCCGCAGAACTCCAAGATCAGCTGACAGCTTCTTTGACAGTTTATTCTGCATCCTAACCTTATATGTCTGTCGGATAAAAAATTGTTGATCTACTCCAAAATTTAGAGAATGAAAATTTATGTAACTGGCAGTTGAATGCTCGCGTAGATCAAAGAATAGACCTGCCACGAATAGACCAAGATCAAGTGACTCATACACATGTTCTACAAAAGTAACAAACGCAGACTCCGCAGATTTCCCCAAACGAAACCTTGCTGACAATTTGTTATTCTATTATGTCTATTTAAGTAATTCATCATCCTATAGAAGACAGTCCTTTCGAAAATTTAGGAAAGAACACCCAAAATAGATATTCGACGGAAGTTTTCTATTTCCAACAAATCATTTTTCTTATATATAGGTATCAAAATTGCCTCTCTCAGAAAGAGTGAAAATTCGCCAGAAGTAACTAACAGATTTGATAGTGGCTGAGGTATAGCCTCTAACATTAATTTCAACAATTCTGCAAAAATGAGCTCAGTGTCAGAGTTTTTTTGATTTTCAGGAGTTTAATAGGGGACAAAACTTCTCCCTGGGTTATGGGAAAGAAAAAAAGGTATTTCTTGCCTTACAAGATGAGGTACTGGATTTCGGTAGAAAATTTGTTTGAACTGACATGTCTTTATGGTTGATCTTCGACAGCCAGGCCAATGGCCTTTGAGTAATCACATTTGAAATATCTCATTCTGAATTTAATTGCTGTTGCATCTAGTCGACGAGTCATCTTATTCCATTTATATTATTCGCTGAATGTTGCTGTAGTAACCTGATGTGGACCATTTTAACATTTACAGCAGAGGTGCTCAAACTTGAACTGGTGGCGATCTACCTCAATATTTTTAGACTAGTTACGATCGACTCTGCAAGTATGTGTGATGCAGGGTTGTCGTACATACACGATACACCCTACCTACCTACATAGGTAGGGTCTACCGCAGCATATATAGATATTAGCTTTCCGCACAATCTACATTATTTTAGTCTAGGTTTAGTTAGGTTCTTCTCTATATTATCAATGAGAAAACTCATAGTTCTTCAAAATTGCGATATTTTGACTTAATTATCTTCATTTCAGAAAATGCAGCATTCGCAAAATCGAGTGTTTCCTCTCCGGGCCCTAATTTCTGCTAGTTTACGTCTCGGAAGCCTCTCAAACAAATTTTGGATGTACTCTTCAGTCACTGAGTTCCAACTTTCAGGAAGCAGATTTTCTAGTTGTTGGAGTGTTCTACAAGGCATCCTACGTTGCTGAATTTGCCACCCCATGTTGTCCCATACATGTTCAATGGGATTCAAGTCTGGACTTCTGGCTCGTCATCTTAAAATATCAATTTCGGCATTTTGCAGAAATTCTGTAACTACTCTAGCTACAAGAGGCCGAGTATTATCATGCATATAAATGAAGTTTTCACCAATCAATGGGCCAAAGGGTACATTATGGGGTTCAAGGATATCTGCGATGTATCTGGCCGCTGTCATTCTTCCATTATTCACTAGGACTAACTCAGTTCAACCATGTAAAGAAATGCCTCCCAACACCAGTAGTGAGCCCCCTTCGAAGTTTTCGGTTTGCCGGATATTGCATTGCTGATACCGTTCCCCTGGCCGTCTGTATACAGGCATGCGTCTATCATTTGATACTAGACAGAACCTGCACTCGTCGGAAAAGAGAATAATCGACCATTCCGGAGTACCCCAATTTGCATGTTCCTTCGCAAAATGAGTGATACTTATCCCAAGACGATTTAAGAGCTAATTTCCTGCGAATATGGGAAGGAACTATATTACAAATAACCGGAAGCCAAGGGGTAGCAGTTGAACTGATACATCCACTTATAACTCTCATAGAACAGTTCAACTGAGAATCAATCTTATTGATATGAGCACTATTCAACCACACCTGACAGCAATATTCTGCTGCTGAATATACTAAAGCTAAAGCAGTAGTTCCCAAAGTAGAGACTCCGGCGCCCCAGTTAGATCCAGCTAGTTTATGTAGTATATTGTTTCTTGTTTTCAATTTTTGACATAATTTATCAATATGAAATTTGAATGTCTAAGAAGGATCAAGCTTTACACCAAGATATGTTCGAGTGAAATTATGAGTTAATAGTGATTGATTGAAGAATACTCTTAATTGCCTATCCTTCTCATGATTATTCAGATGAAATCAAGAAACCTCAGTTTTCGAATGATTTGGACATAAAGGCCATTTTTTAAAGAAAATGTTCAGAATATCTAAATCAGAAGTCAGTGTATGCTCAATTGTTTCGAAGTCATAGTGTCGAAAAACCAAAGCAATATCATCAGCATAAATAAACTTTGTAGAGGAAGTTTCAGGGATGTCTGACATATATAAATTGAAGAGAAGAGGTGCAAGAACAGATCCCAGAGGTAGGCCATCATTGAGAGTCTAAAATCTACTGCTCTTCCCACCGATGAAAACTCGAAGTCTTCTATCAGATAACATATTTTCAATCAACCTTACAATTTTTCCACATTGAACTACTTCAAAGAGTTTATAAACTAAACCATCCTTCCAAACTATGCCGAAGAGAGATCTACAAATACAGCGCCTATTTTAAGTTTACCCTGAAATCCTGTCTCAATGAAAGTGGATAAACTTAAAACCTGATCAGAACAATTTCAGTTTTTTCTAAAACCTTTCTGAGAAGTGGACAGAGCTCTGTCAATGATTGGTTCTAACCTCTGATATAGAATTCTTTCTAAAATTTTGAAAGAAACAGAAAGTAAACGGATAGGTCGATAACTACTAGGAAGTTCTGGATTTTTCTATATCAGATGATAATTACACTTACCTCTAATATATTGGGCGAATAAGGGCCTTAGTGTCACAAAAGTCTGAATAATTCCAGAACTATAATCCCAAAGGTATAAATCTCAAAATCTTCGCACAAAAGCAAGTTGCTGTTGAAAGGCAGGAACCAGAAATGATTCGTTGTCGAGTCACTCCGAAATCAAAGAATCTATAGCATGCGCAGGAGGGCACGGAGCACTAAACCAAATGAACTATGGTTAGTACACGGCGACACTGCCAGTTCTACAAGGTCCGAATGGCATCGCTCAAATACGAAATGATGAAAGTGACATTTTACACGTTACAATTGATGCTATGAAAAATTGTGAGTTGAAAAAGGCTTAAAACACTAAAAAACTAATAGTTCAGAACACCAAATCGTTCTGATTAAATAATGATAATAATCATTACAAACTTGAACAAGTAAGTCGAAAACAGAGCTAGATTAGCAAGAATTGCACCTTAGAAGTGAAGTGCAAGCGAACCTATGTTTATGATAAAAGTTGATCCTAGAATAACCTGAAGAAATCATTTTTGAATCTTTGTGAATCAATGATGAACAACCCTGTATGTATTGAATGTTTTAGATTAGTGTAAAATGGGGTAGAACACTTCGAGAATTTTGGGGTGATGATTTCTCGCAGGACGACCAGTTTAACATAGTTAATAAATAATATAAATTCAGCTTAATAGATTCTTATGGTACAGAGTATCTCTTTCTCTCAGTTTGCTGCTTTCATGGCCATTATTATGGTAAACACGATATTTGAAATGTTGGAATATAAACAACTTTCGCCGTTTTTCTGTTGCACAGGGAAAGGAAGAAGAACTCTCAAATTATTCTTGACATGGGAATGGTCATGTGTCATTATTTTGAAAAGAAAGATTACCTGAAGAAGTTACGTCGCGAAAAACGTTGTATCGAATAATAAAATGTAAGCATATTAGAAATTGAATGAATCTCATTATATTTCCTTATCAACTATAATTTAATAGCTACTTTAAAAATGTATACCAAACAAAATTTTGAGTTAACTTTTCCTAGGAAGAATCTCTAATATCTTGAAACGCTCAGAACAATTCGCTTTCTGCCTGCATAGTCACGTAATTAATTTGACATGAAAGGTTCTCAAATGGTATCGAACTGAGTTTCGTGAACATAGTTCAAGATACGTCAGCCTTCGATCAGCTCTTATCTTTTGACTGTCTCTGGTAATGATTCCTACGGACCATTGTTCACAGAGCACGGGGGCATGATGGGCATGAGTCCATTGTAGAGTCAATCATGTGGTGCGTGCTTTTCGACTTCGGGGACTAATCGTAGGCTCGATCTGTTCATTCTTCGTCCAGTCTTTTAAATAACAGAACAAATAACTAATTATTTCGAAATTCGTAAAAGTTCTCATATGGCAAGCTGAAAGGCTCTCAAGGAGATTAAGGATACCTGTTCGATTTTATGAAATATTATTGAATGAAGTTATGAATTATAACCTTTATTGGATGATGAAAAGTCATAAGAATTGATTTGTCAGTGGGTATTTTTCGCTTTACACCATCACATAGTTGATATTCCGAATAATTATGAATCATCTGAATATACTCATAATACAATACCCAGTGAAGTCTATTTTCATATTCATAACGCCAAAACTGTTATATCACATTAATTTATCAGTGATTTTCTCTCGACATTATATGTATGGAAATCGAAATTTTCAGAGACACTGAAATTGATATATTTTTCATGACTTCGCTATAATATTTCCATCAATGTTAACATCCTTGAGAAAAAGCTTTTTCATACAAAAATCAAATCACTTTATCAGTTAATATTGTAGAAAAAATATCAATAGTTGGTTGGATTTTTAATGCCACTAATTTACAATTAAACACAATCTAATAGATTTATAATTCTGTATTTTATCCATCCTATATGTAAGGCCGATCAAAATTGTCATGTAAGTTAGTCAGTAAGTTAGTACAAATAATGAAATAATATAACGTAATGAATAGATACGGATTACTCTTAGACGACAAAAGGTGCATAATAAATTCTAAAAAAACATCAATGAAGAAATGAAACTGAGTTACTTAGCATCCATTACGACGATCCAGCTAAAACTTTCTTGCGAAGCCCAAACTGAAACTGAAAAACTTAGGCACCCAGAACTTCTCTCCATTTTGAAATTGGAAAGTTGGAGATAATCAAATGGATCAACTTCCTTCTGTCGCGTCTTAAACGAAAGGACGTCTTCGTTTATCCTCATATGATCTAATATGATTTGTTTAGACATATAAGAAGTATGATTGTCGAAATATTTTTCTACTGGTTTTCTTTTTACTTTGTTACAGATTCCTGTCCCAAACCCCCTTCCTTTCACCCTTGTCTTCGTTTGGAAATCATGGAATGCACGAGAGAATGAAGCGGCTAAGCAGAAAATCTTTGGTACTCTTTATGTACACACGACACTAACTCAACTTAAACAGACAAGCTATTGCTAGTGAAATAGCGACAGGGAAACGAGATTTTTGCTCAGGTTTTTTCACTCGCTTATTGAATCATATACAAGATAGTATGGTTCCCCTGTTACATTTCCTATGCTCACACTTGTGTTTTTTCTTTTTTCTTACACATACTAGTTATAGATACAAGCATTTATTGTAAATACAATTATTCAAATTTTTGTAAATCCTCTCTTTTCAAAAGAATATATATATATATATATATATATATATATATATATATATATATATATATATATATATATATATATATATATATATATATATATATATATATATATATATATATATATATATATATATATATATATATATATATATATATATATATATATATATATATATATATATATATATATATATATATATATATATATATATATATATATATATATATATATATATATATATATATATATATATATATATATATTCATTCAAAAAAAAAAAAATTTTTTTTCTTGCAAACAGGCTTAAAAGTTCCTTTTGACGTAAAAATATACCAGTTAAAATTTGCGCCCTTAATATTGATATTAAGTTTGTCCGCTTCGCACTTTTCCATTTCTCGTAAGAATAACATGGAAAATTTTTTTTTCAATTTCTGATTTTAATGCTAGCCTGTCGTAGGTTATAAATGAAATCGGTTTGCTTATCTTTGTAGAGAATTACCATTCTTTTAAAAATGTCTCCTATGGTTTTCGAGAAACCTAATATTTTAAAAGTTATTAGAGGTCAAAGTTCAATTTATCGCAAATTTTAAGGTTTTGATGCATAACAGCAAGTTCGATGGTCTCGTTGAAACAAATTACTAAAAAATTAATGTTTACTTAAATCTTATTTTTCAGACAGTAATTGTTGATAATCTTTTGCAGAAAAAAATTGAACAGTTTGAAAAGATTATTTTATATAAATTACTGAAATTATTTTATGAAATAAAAAATCATTTTAAGTAAAGTACTGCATTTAATTTCTTCTTGTGCATTTAATGGTCTGTAAATGTTTTAAAAGTCATTAATGCTAATTTGAATTTTCAAAATTATTGGTAAGAAATTATTTTATCAATTCGCCGGTAAAAAGAAATTTGTTAGATTTTATCGGTAATATAGATTACATTTTTCTACTATAAGTGGAGTTGTAAATAATATAGTTTAGTTTGTTGACATTTGTGAAAATTGATGATACTTGTGTTCTTCAGCATATTGTTTCATTGAAAATACTGATAGCTATTCAATAATTTTGAGTTTTAATCTAATTTTGTTATGATCAGATTTATTTATTAACCATGGATTATTTAAGTCGTATTGTTGGTTATAATCCAATTGAAGAATTTGTTGGACATAAGCTTCCTTCCGTACAAGAGGCTATGTCAGTATACCTTTATCAAAAACAAAACTAAAAATTACAACGGAGAGAATGTCTCATGATTGCTATCGATAAAGTTCAAGAAAAGTGGTCACAAGCGGGAATTCCAACGCGTGGAAAAGATTATGCAATTAAAAAACTTTCTGGCTTCTTAGATCAAGTGAAAAACTTACAAAAAAGTTCCAAGACGTTCAAAGACACAGAAGCAGAAAGAATCAAATTTTGGTCACAAATTGAAAAATTTATTCGACATTGCTAAATTCAACGTTGAAAGATTTATCAATGACGATCAAAAATTATTCCTGGCCGGTCAAAGATCAAAGAGTCGATTTGGATTAATGGACAATACTCTAAAACTGGAAGAGATTAATGAAGATATGATTGTTAGTTGTGCTGGTAGGTTTATGACATTTTTAATAGCTGCTTTAATTTGAAATGATTATTCGTTAGATATGAATGAATATTTTTTTTTGATGTAGGTGTGGTTGAAGGTAATATGCTATTAGCCACTCAGAAATCTGGGATACTTCAATCTGACTTATCAGCGACCACGTCTAGTCAAACATCTAACCCAATATCTGACTATGAAATTCCGATGAGCCAGCAAAAGAAAATTGACATCATGACACCTGAACTTGCTGGAGCACTCGATCGAGGAAAAATTAGTAACAGAAACGCTCTTTTCATATTAGCTGCTGCATATAAAAGCGTAGGGATTGATATTTCTACCCTAAATCTGAGTTACAGTACACTTTATCGTGGCCGTATCAAGTTTAGAACAAACATCGCCGAAGATTTGAAAAAGGAATTCCGCACAGAAGAACGTTATGTTGTGCATTGGGACGGTAAAGTTTTATGTGATATTTCTGAAAAGAAATCTGTAGATCGTATAGCGATTCTTCTATCCGTTAATGGAGTTGATCAGCTCCTTGGCGTTCCAAAGGCTGATAGTGGGACAGCATATCAACAGGCTTCAGCTGTCATCTCAAGTTTAAACCAATGGAATGTAGCTCCATACGTGAAAGCAATGTGTTTTGACACGCCACCCGTCAATACTGGTAAACTTTATGCAATGAATAAATCACTCTAAAATTTGATTTTATTTGTTAATTTCAAAATCTTTTATCTTTTGTGTAGGTATTCACAAAGGTACATGTGTCTTGATTGAAAAAGAGTTGAACCGGAAGTTAGTATGGCTCCCATGCCGCCATCACGTAATGGAAATCATTTTGCGAGGAGTTTTTGAAGTGTATTGGAATACGACATCTGGTCCTAATGTACCGATATTTGGTCGTTTCAAAAATTCTTGGGACAAACTTGATCAATCGAAGTATAATAGTGGAATGGAAGATGAAACTGTCCTAAAAATTTTAACAAATGAACGTGCTGAAATCGTCACATTTATTGTGTTACTCAGCAGAGTCATTTATTTTAAGCGTCCTGGTGCCATGCATCATGCCCGATAGATGTCAAAAGCTATCTACAGCTTAAAAATATTTATGTTTCGAGATCAGTTTTATATTTCGACTCGCGAAACAAATAGTATACGACAAGTTTGTATTTTTGTGATCCTCTTCTACATCAAAGTATGGTATACTGCAACATCTGCTATTCTGGCACCAAATAATGATTCAGAATTTAAAAAAGAATTGATTTCCTATGATAGCGTTGATCCGGCAGTTTCACAAAAAGCTTGTGACAAAATGAGTGACCACTTGTGGTACTTGAATGAGGAATTGGCTGTTATCTCTTTATTTGATACCAATGTTTCCGTAGATATAAAAAGAAAGATGATTGAGGCAATTAATTCTCGACCAGCTTCTACAACGACAAATCAGCGATATCGAGTGCTCGAAGATGAACTGGAATTATTTTCTAAAAAAGATTTCAGTGATTTTGTATCAAAAAAATCATTAGAATTATTTAAGAAATTTGATTTACTGAGCGATTTTTTAGAAAAGGATATTTCAACTTGGTCTAATGATGATAGTTACATCGAATGTGCTGAATTTTTTAAAACATTAAAAGTAACGAATGATGTACCTGAAAGGGGAGTTGCGTTAATCGAAGAATATAATAATTACCTCACTAAAGATGAAGAGCAACTACAGTATTTGTTACAAGTAGTTCGAGAACATCGACAACGTTATCCAGACTGTTTAAAGAAAAACCTTCAATAATAGTCATAGTCATAACAATAATCTAAATTGAATTTATGACTAGGTAATTTTAAAACGACTAACTTATAAGTCAAGAAAATAAGTTTTTAATTAAACAAAACCAATCGTCACTTAATTTATTTTTACGCAAGTATTTCAAATGACAAAAAATTTTTCTCTTTAGGTTAAACAGAAATGAGATGAATATAGCAAAAAATTATCAACAATTATTATAAAAAACCAAGATTTAAGTAAACATTAATTTTTTTAGTAATTTGTCTCAACGAGACCATCAAATTTGCTGTTATGCATCAAAAAGCTTAAAATTTGCGATAAATTGAACTTTGACCTCGAATAACTCTCAAACTATTAGGTTTCTCGAAAAATTATATGAGACATTTTTTGAAGAACGTTCAATTCTCTACAAAAATAAGTAAACCGATTTCATTTATGACTCATGACAGGCTAGCAATAAAAATCAGAAATTGAAAAGAAAAATTTTTCCATGTTATTCTTACGGGAAATGGAAGAAAGCGAAACGGACAAACTTAATATCAATATTAAGGGCTCAAATTTTAACTGGTATATTTTTACGTCGAAAAGGAACTTTTAAGCCTGTTTGCAAGAAAAAAAAATTGTTTTCTTTTTTGAATCACCCTATATATATATATATATATATATATATATATATATATATATATATATATATATATATATATATATATATATATATATATATATATATATATATATATATATATATATATATATATATATATATATATATATATATATATATATATATATATATATAATCCGTAGATCAATGAATAATCCTCCTGACAAGAGCTAGTTTCCAAATCTGCCCGCCATGCACGCAGCCCCCATGCGCCACAATAGTGCAACCAAGCAGGATGCCGAGAAACGAAGCGGCAGACTGCAGTTTCGCCCTTATTAGGAGCTCATCAGTGTCGCATATCGCTTCTCAGCATCCTACCGAGCTACATCGGAGTACCCTATCAATTCCAGAAATGACGCACCTCGTACATACGTACGAGAGTCGCCCTCTATGGACCGACACGGCGAACCCGCTACCGGACTTCGAAAAAGATACGAACAGTAACAAACAGATGTGGAAACGTTAAAAAATCCAAACATTTGGGAGACATCTTTCGCCGTTCCGTAAATTACTTCAACGGTAGAAAACGTGCGAAATAATCCCGCTGGAATAGTGCTCTGCTTCCGAGATAACCCTCCCGTCGGTGAATATTTGGTCAAATATCTTCCGCGATGAACTTCGCGTGGAGTCTATGTATGTAAATCTGAGACAAGACGAATTATTCAAAAATCCGTAAATCAATGAATAATCCCTCCTGACAAGAGCTAGTTTCCAAATCTGCCCGCCATGCACGCAGCCCCCAAGCGCCACAATAGTGCAACCAAGCAGGATGCCGAGAAACGAAGCGGCAGACTGCAGTTTCGTCCTTATTAGGAGCTCATCAGTGCCGCATATCGCTTCTCAGCATCCTACCGAGCCACATCGGGGTACCCTATCAATTCCACAACAAATACTGTTCTTGATATATATATATATATATATATATATATATATATATATATATATATATATATATATATATATATATATATATATATATATATATATATATATACATTTTTGATATTTATTGATTTATGTCTTCATCAGGAGTTGATAGTTCTTCAGTTCTGAAGTTGAGATTGGTTAAAAAGTTGGTCAAATTACATAACGTCACATAACACATTAAAAGTTTGCGGAAAACAGCTTCAATTTGGTCACATATCTCTAAAATATGCTTATTCTTTCATTTTTTCGTTCTTCAGATGCCAACAATTTCAATAAGGTTAGAGTGAGATCTATTCTTGTGTTCAGTGGTCGAATCTTCTTCTTCCCTTGTGTGCTCGTCTGCTTCTTCATTTGTCTCATTCCTTGTTACCGGGACCCTTATCCTTGTGAGTGCCAAACTTCATCACTATGGCCTTGATCATCTCCTCGCATTTTATCTCTCGTTCTATTTTTCAATTTTATGTCTATTAAGTGTAGTGCAGACCAGGTACTGCATAAACTATACTTAAACTTTCAATGTCTCTTCTTGCATTCATAATTCTCCCACCTACTTGCGTTATTCGAATCAACGCCAAAAATTTTGTCATACCGAGGTTTTTTCCTGATCCAAAACGGAAATTTTTCCATAGTCTGGTTGGTGCCCTTATCGTGTTGTATGTTTAGCTGCGCATGTGTTAACTGCTCTCCTACAATCACTTTGGTGTGACGTGATTCTTTTGCTCAAAGTTCTGCAGGTTTTCCAATGTAATTCAAGGTGCATTCAGAACAACAACACATTGTCTCATTATGGGCGGTTTGTCTTTCGGCTTTGTGTAATTTTTCTGAACAGTCCTTACATGAAGACATGAGTAAATGTTGAAAGCCTGAGTTCATAGAAAAAAGAGTACCACTTTTATAAGGCATGCTGCAGTCTCAAATAACTTGTCTCACCTAATATTCCACAGCAAGTATTCTATACCATATATATATATATATATATATATATATATATATATATATATATATATATATATATATATATATATATATATATATATATATATTTTGTTGGTTAAGATATTGTTTTTTTTGGCAACTATGAGCATTGGATGAGTTGGATATACCTGTTAGATTCCTAATATGGCACTTAAGGAATCAGGAAGAATTAGTGCTTTTTGGTTTCTGTTGATTCCAACCAATATGCTTGCTTTAAATATCACGGGAAGTTCTGGAAAAATGGAAGTTATCGGTTTCAATTTGTAGTTATGACTTACTTCTCTTTCAATTACAATCCCCACTCTCTTTTCTTTTTTGGTTGCATCGGTGTAAAAGTGTTTCCAGTTGATGTATTTATTAATTGTTTTTTCAAAGAGGGTCTTGACTCTTGATAACTAATTCAGGAGTAATTTAGTTTTGGTGAATACTGATTTCTTCATCAATTTGTGGTTCATCTACAATCTAAGGCGAGGTTCTATGTATGTTATGGGCATAATTTCTTTGTTATTTATCTACCAGTTCAATAGTTTGTTATTTTCGGTACAAATATGGTTTTATTTTTTTAGCGCTCAGTTTGAATGAATCGCTCTGTATTATATATACATATCGTAAATAAAATGAGGTTCGTTCTCCAAAACTACATTATTTTGGTATTATAGGATTTCTCTTGGCGAGAATTGATTTTGATGTGTCTTCAATCATACGTTGAGTTCTATGCTCGAGATAATTACAACTAGTCGTACTGTATAGTTGATCGTTGAAAAAATTATAACATATATTAACGAAGCAGTTTAAGCCACAAGTTGGTGAAAATATAGATATAGATTACCCGTAGGAAGAGAGCGAATTACATATAGTGTCCGCTCTATTAGAGTGAACACTGCTTCGTGGTAGGCCCGTATCAAAATGCTCATTAAAATCTCCACAGATAATCACTCTTGTTCGGAGGCTGCAATGATTCATCACATTTTCGGAAATTGGAGTACAACTTAGAATGTTGCGATTGATAATCTGCCACAATTAATATATTTAACTCAGCCAAATGTGCAGTATCTACCTCACACCTGCTCGTTATAAATGTCAAGAACCCATCCATATTTCAGTTTTCATGGTATTCGGAAAATGATTAAACAGTATTGGAAAAGCTTCCCTGAAGAATCGCAAAACTTCTTCGCCAATCAATAGTCTATCGAAGAAAGAGGCCATAAAATCATCAACAGCCTCTGACTTTAAATCATCAACAATCCTTCCTCAAGCACTGAGCGCCCGTTGATGTACGAGAGCGGTTTGATTAGTCAGTGACTTTTTGAATAAAACAAATTTTTTTCGGCAAATAAACATTTTATTTTTTCTACATAATTATTCAGTCCAGCATCTTTTTAACTTTTTTATTCCCTCCAACTGATAGGTTTTCTCAAGGCTTTCAAAATCCGAGTTTGTTTCGGTAACGACTTCTTCATTCGAGTCAAATCTCTTACCGCCCAGCCATTTCTTTGGGTTTTGAAACAGAAAATAGTCGCAGTGGGCTAAATCTGGAGAATATACTGGATGGAGTAGTAGTTCGTATCCCTATTCGTGGATTTTGGCCATCTTGACCTAGACAAGTGTATCGTCCTAGTGAAACGGCACATTTTTCTTCGCTAAATAAGGCCGTTTTTGCTTCAAATTAACGTCGAATCGGTTCAAAAGGTTTTAGTAATATTCGCTGGTGATCGTTTTACCTTTCTCGAGGTAATCAATGTGAATGACACTGCGTGCATCTCAAAAAACTGTGGCCATGACCTTGTTGGCTGGCAGACTCTGTTTGGCCTTCTTTGGTCCTGTTTCGATTGTTCCTTGGTCACTGACATATTGTAATGGATCCATGTTTCGTCCACAGTAACAAAACGGTGCAAGAAGTCGTTAGGATTACTGCTAAACTCTCTTTTGAAGTGGTCACTTGATTGCGCTTATGGCCGAGTATGAGCAATCGCGGCACTCATCTCGAAGTGAGTTTTTTTATGTCCAATATTCGTGTAAAATATGATGAAACCGTTCAGCTGAGATACCTATGGCAGGACCGAACTTAGTCACTTTAATTCCCTGATCCAATATCATACCATGGATTTTATGGACGATTTCCGGCGTCATCACTTCTTTTGTGTGATCTGAACGGTCGGCGTCACTAGTGCTGGTACTACCACAACGTAACACTGTAAACCACTTCTTAACCATTGAAATTGATGGTGCCGAGTTCCTTTACTATTTATCAAGACTTTCCTTAGTTTCAGTGACGGATTTTTTACGTAAAAAGTAATGGTTAATCAGCACATGAGTTTCCCTTCTGTTCTATTTTCGTAAAAATTTACGAAGTTGTCTGCTTTGAACGGCTATCAAACACCAACGACGTAGCTTGCTCAAATTTGAAAGTTGCTCACTGATAGATTACAATTGACGGCGGCACTGTTGCATTTGAAATAACTGCGCGTGAAATTCAAAAATTCACTGACTTATCGGACCACCCTCGTAGAAAATTATTCATACGAACAATTTGTGAGTATTTGCGACTATAGTATATAACGTTGAGTCTATTGACGAACAAATTTTCTCAAAAGATAAATTCATCAGTAAACCAAATAAATCTTATGTAATTCTGATTGATTCTCTTCTAATTTATTTTAAATCCATTCGTAAAACCCAATTTCTCAACGAATTCTTAGTGTAATGAATATTGTATGAATGATTCTTATTTTCCTCTAACAAATTAGACACGGAAGATTTTTTCATAACTAATTCTGTGCTCTTTTCCGTTTAGTTGGCTTATGATTTTCTTCCACCGACAAATGAATTCCTAATTATTTATATTCTGTCAAATCTGTTTTCGTTCGTGTTATTTTTACGTAAGGAGTACTTTTAATCTGCTGAAATTGTCGTTTTAAACTTTCGTATTTCATTCGAAGATGAATTCGGAATGCTGATGAACAATTTCCGGGACTAGTTTCCATAGTACAAACATACATGTTAACTTATCCTTCAGTAGTTAATTGTCAGAAAAGAAAAAGAAAAATAATTCGAAAAAAAGCAAGTTTGAAAAGATGAAAAGATTAGAAAAATAAATCAAAAACTCGAAATGAACAAACAACTCTGAAAAGCATTATATATATATATATATATATATATATATATATATATATATATATATATATATATATATATATATATATATATATATATATATATATATATATAATATATCTATAAATATATATAATTCAATACGTATAAATAATTACGTAAAAATTCATGAAAATAGGCTCTCACATCATCGCATGCTCCTTCGGCCAGAGAGGATGAATACTTTTTCCTTTCGTTTTCTTATTGCCCAAGGACAACTTTATTGATGAATTGAAATAGATTATCCTATTTTATTCAGGAGTGACTCAAAAATTATTGAATATTATAATTTCGAAAATGTCATATCTTGATTTTCTCAAATAGAATATCCTGTATTTTATTATTCATGTCAACTCATAAAATATTGTACCATATTTTTGCCAAAGTAACCTTATCTTTATCTTCGACCATTTTCGAAATAAACAAAAATAAACTAAAATAATAAAATCAGAGGTTGCGAAAGAAGAGTTTATTAGTACATATCATTATACTTGATCAGAGAAATTGAGATATTTTAAGGTAGTCGTGTATGAAATACGTAATAGATTGGTTTTTGGTGAGAAGATCTACAAGGTGTTGAACTATTTCGATAAGTGTTCGAAATGTTGCCCGTTTCTTCGTAGACACAACTCAATCCTTCTGAGGAAAGACCGTTGAACTCTCGACAACATTTGCGGATTAACTGGCTGAAAGGCGTCGACTATTCTCTGTCGTATGTCCAACTCTGGTGTACAAGGAAATTGGTAAACGATACCCTTAATATAACCCCACAAGAAAAAATCTACACTTGTACGGTCCGGAGACCTAGCTGGTCATCTAACAGGACCACCACTTCCTATCCATTTGTTTGGAAATACATGATTCAAATGCTCCCTAACCTGATGTGAGTAATGTGCCGCTGCTCAATCTGTTGAAACCACAAATCTTGTCTTATATGCTCTGGTACATCGGCAAGTAACATTGGTAGATGATTTTGCAGAAAATCGAAATACATTTCACTATTGACGTGCCCGTCGAAAATGTGTGGCCCAATTAGATATCCATCTACTATAGCGGCCCATACATTCAAGGACCAACGATGCTGGTGATCTATTTGTCTCATGAGGTGTGGATTTTCCGTGGCGTAATAATGAAAGTTGTGACTGTTATCAAGCCCATTCTTGTGGAAAGTTGCCTCGTCCGAGAAACGAACTCTGCTAAACATATTTGAATTTTCTGCTACTTTGTAACTGGCCCAATTGCTAAAATTGATTCGATTTTCATAGTCTTGATTGTTCAGTAGCTGGTGCAGCTGTAAATGATATGCATGAAATTTATTCACTTTCAAGATTCTCTGGACGGAAGTTTGACTTATATCTGTTAACTGAGGAATCTCTCTTTGGCTTTTATATCGGTCCTCTGTCACTGTAAGCAAAACTGATAACTGGTTGTCTTCAGCTGTAGCAGTTTTTGGTTTTTCTTGTTTTTATTAGCGATATTACCAGTTTCGATAAATCTAATTAGAGGTTTTTCAAAGCATCTTGAATCAGGATGCCTCTTATCAGGAAACCTTTGTGCATAAACTCTACTTGCCAACAAAGAATTTCTATCACACTCGTCCAGAATAAAAATCATATCAACCATTTCTTCTTTGGAGAACTTCAAGGCAGTCAATTGACAAAATTGGTTTCAAGCCTCACTTCAACACTGTTTAATAACGAAATACTGATAAGTTCACCATGTAAAATGCAGAATATGACATGTCCGGACACCTGACAGAAGGCACACACAAAAAAAATATCAACCCATACCTCGATTAACATTCAAATCATCTTGATTTTATCATTCGTTGAAAGAATTATCTTCTTTAGGTTTCATTTTTTACTACTTTTATCATTACAGAGAACTAAACTTCTGTGCGAATAATGATGCATGTTGATAAGTTTAATACGGTTTGTAGAAGTTTCATCAAAAAATTTCACGCTTCTGAATCTTCAACAAAAAAGTGGTCTTCCAATCTGAAAAAACCTCCGAAGATTTTTTTATAGAAAATTGGGACACCCTGTTTACTTCAAAATAAATTGCTGAAGTAGATTCTTACTTTCTAAATACAATACCGTTCGAACAAAAATGAAAAATGAAATCTTCAAGAGTGTACGAGCTACAGAGTACCGCGCCACTGGTGAATCACCCAGTATATATATATATATATATATATATATATATATATATATATATATATATATATATATATATATATATATATTCAACTTATATAATATTAATATTCAACGGCATCACGGTAGCTAATAATGTAGCAGGACTTTACATAAACAAACACCTATTTATGACTCCATTTCATGAACCTATTCATCAATGCAAATAAGCGCATTTGTTATTGCAATTCACAAACGCACCTTGCGGAACGTTATCGCTACCGAACTCTCAGCCTCAGGGCAGTCAATTAGAAACAATTTGGAGCAAGCACCTCGGTGCCACAGCACCCAAGAAGACGGTAAAATCTTCCCCAGTGGCTTCTAGAGACCTGCCTGACGGCATATACTTAAGTGTCCCCCCACCTGCTGCTCACCATTCTTACCTTCCACATGTGATCAGTGCAAGCAGCGAGTTCTTGAGAAACGCACCGGACAAACGCACCTTATGAATGGACCTTGTTTAAGGACGTTTTGCTAAAGGTTGTTTCACACACCCCTCGTAAACGCGAGAAGTCTTACTTACCTACGTTTCGTAGTGTGTCTGTTTACCTTATTAGATTTGAACGCATTGACAGTTCTATTGTAACAGTAACGGTGTGAGATTGCATCCTAACCTAAAACGTGACTGTGACGTTTGTCAAAAGAGTAGATTATAATGAATTTGTGGCGCGCTGTGTTGTGAAAAGTGTGTTTGTATAGGGTGTATGATACTAGAAGATGGATTGTTTTGGCTTATGTGTAATATTGATTAACTAAGAGGTAAGGGTAAATAATATAACGATTGAAATGCAATTAGAGACAAAACTATTTTCTATCCATTACAAGATATTATGAATAGGTAATTTATTTATGTTACGATTATAATATGAAAGATCAGAATTCGAGAATACTGAATGTAGGAGTATGTCCTTTAATAATAATAATGTATGTGAACCGGTGAAATCGATATCTTGAATTCTTTCAGATTCATGCAAAGCTATTTATTATGAAAAGTCCGGATCTTTACGTTTATTAGTATATTACTAATAGATAGAAGTCTTGATGAAACGCAGAACACAGTTTAAAATTCTCAGTTTTGAATTGACAAAATTAAGTTGGATAACGATAAGTTTTTGGTAAATATATTACAATTTTCGTTCTGCTCGGTTCAGGCTTACTAATTGCCAGATGAATAATAATCAAGTATTGCCAGGATATTATATATAGGTATATTGCTAAATTTGATAAACTGTAGGATTTTTCAACAAATCATTTTGAATTTATACTGTTTCTCCTTATGACCAATCAATTTAATGAATATTTAACCGATTCTTGGCATCTCGTTATGGCGTTAGATTAATTATAATCTTCCGCTATATTTATTTCAGGATAATGTTCTTTACTGTATTTCTATTGATAGATGGCGTGTCTATCGATTTTCTATTTTCCAAAAGCATTCATACTAATTCTTTCACTCTTTTCCTTCATGTTTTCAGTAAGGACGAATTCTTATTTTATATAGATGGTTATAACATAATCGCATCTAATGTTCTCTACTTTCTATTGTATTTCATTCTATTTTTGGATATCGTTATTTCATTGATCCCTAGTAATTCAACTCAAACAGCAAGCATGGCAGCAAGTCAGCCATGTCTTCAATATTTTCTCAAGCAATAAATTTGCAAATACAGAGTTGAGCTTGCTATTTTAATAAGAGTTTCACTTATTTGTCAACACAAATGCTCATTAATTCATACGTTAAGGGTTTGAATGATTTTAATGAAAATTTATTACAATTATATCTACTAAACATTACGTGATCTAATTCAGTTCATCAGTTATTTATTCGAGGAGCATAAACACTCGTGCTTATTTCGGCGGTTCAAGAAAGAGATCTCTTACAGTGACACAGAAAGTTAATTATTGTGAAGACTTACACCTCTCCTTGGCTAAAATGATTAAAATAGTCAAATATATAATTTGAATTTGTATGTTCTCTGCAGAATTTCTTGTGTTAATGGTGTAATCAATTCCATGAAAAAGATAAATCCACCCCCTATAATTGATATAATTGCCAGGCAATGATTTGGGTCACAATATTTCCTAGCATGATCATTTATTGGGATAATATATACTGTTATGAAAATATACCATTCTATCAAAATATACATAAACTATGAAAGAGCCTAGGTAAGTTCCTACTTTTTTTAATTTTTAATTAAGCTCAATTTATGCAATTTAAAGATAATTTTACTACGAGAGTAAGCTTTTATTATGTGGATATTAGAAAACATTGAAAATAATGAACTGAAAAGGAATAAGAAAGAAGAAAATAGGAACCATTATAGGAGCGATTACCTACAGAAGATATGAAGAAGTAAATTCTTTTATTGAAATCTATCTTAATAAACTTATTCGCCTTAGCTAACTAGCCATAAACTATTTGATAAATGTGTTAAATAAAATCCACCATATAATTTTAATAAATGGAAAGAGAGATTAACCGCACTTTGAGGACTCTGTCTCAAATGCGGTATCTTACAAGAAAACACCAGAAATGTTCCACTTTTCATTAGAAGAAAAGAAACACAGCCCATTTCTTATATAAGAACATCAAAAATCTAAAAGGTAAACCAACAACATATTAAAAAATATAAAATGGAAAAATTTAATTTTTGAGCGCCAAGGAAATAATTACACACTATATACTGTCAAAACTTAACGAATGCAATTATTTCATTTTGATGCGAATATTCAATAATCTAATAAAACAACTCTAAACGTTAGGAAAAGTGAAAGGAAAAAAAGTGCACGACTAAATATCGGCATTTTTTCAGCACGTTATCTCCCCTAGCAACAATTGATGCAGCATTTTCTTGAGCATTACAGACATATGGGCTTTTACATTTGATGCAAGTGAAAAAGGTTTTTATTCTTATTCGAGAAGGGCAAATTTACCAATATTTTCGTTCTTCTAGGCGGTCTTCTGGTGCTTGCTCTTCCGAAATCTTCAACATTCGACGTATAAGTGATTTTATTTCCCTATTTACAAAATGATTTCGAGTCTATTGATCATATGTTGTTCAGTCGAACGATAGGCTGTCCTGCCAACTTCTTAACTAAATCAAATCGTTTCATGTCATTTCCAACGAAGGGAGAGTACATGACATATGCGTTCACGCTGCATATGTCCAATATTTTATGAAAAATTGCCATTGGCCATCTTCTAGTGCGACGACTACAAGTGTATTTCGCATATTTTTCATCCATAGCATCTACACCTCCTTTTGTTGAATTATAAAAGGCAATTATTTCAAGTTTTCCTTTTGTGATGCTTCAGAGTGATGCATGCTGGACAAAAGTAACTGCCTTATTTTTTTGGGGACATGTGAAATGACTGCCATCGTTTTAGTAAACCCGTAGATGGTGTCACCCTGTGCTCGGTCTCTTCTTGGTAGAAACTCCCGAGGAATTACTCTCTTATTTTCTTATGTTCCTACATATGTTATATTATGTCTTTGTAAATGTTCTGCTAGTTCTACCTAGGATAACCAATTATCTGCCGTGATATTTCAATTCGAATTATGTATTGGTTTGGCAGATCTGACAGCTGATTGAGTTAGTTTGCTCGATTTTTTTCTTCACTGGTTAATCCTACGCCATCAGTATATTTATCGGCATTGATATAGGCATTATGCAAATAATTGGTTTTTGCATAAGTTAATGCCATTATTTTTATGCCGTATTTTTCAAGCTTAGAGGGAATATACATCTTGTATTTACACCTTCCTCTAAACCCAACTAGCATGTCATCTGCACATGTCGTGGCTCCAACTGTAGATACTGATTCAGTAATCTCAATGAGCAGATACAAGAGTTCGCTGATTGCTGCCAATAGATTTTCTTTCTTCCTTTCTTCACGATTTTCTGGATCGTCGAAACGTAAAGCTGTTAATAAAATTTGGGACATGACCACAAGGAGTATATCCCTTCCTGTACCATCTGTAGCAAAAATGCTTCTCATATCTTCATTGTTTTATTTGAATATCGCAGTATATAACAGTAAGCCAAAGAGTGCTTTCAATTCGACGGGACTTGTGTCGGATAGCTCAGGTTTATTTAGCCGCTTATATTAATGACGCATGTCCCTAAGCTTTCTATTTGTCCAGGTAACAATCAGGTTACATATATTTTCGGAAAGCATTTTATGAAAAAATATAACAGGGTTAGCTTCCTCATCTTCTATTATAGCGGTGCGTGTTCCAGGTAAACGAATTATATTATGAGAAGGGGTTTGTACATTTATCGTGGGCTCCTGACTACAGCATTGAATATATTCTTGCCATGAAAATAATGTTGTATATTTTAATTGCCATTCTCAACATCACTGTCGGATTCCATATCTTCTTGGTCTTCACTTACTACATTACTCACTTGACCTAACGGAATAATATAATCGTCAGAGTTACTTTATTCCTGTTCGCTTTGAGATTTATGATCATTTCGTAAAAACACATTTCCGTCATGTCAACATCACAATTGTCACTAAAAAGATCTTCATACCATCCCGTAACAACTGTCCCGTAACAATTGTCGCAAAATTTAGGTCGAGCACACTCCCGCGTTCAAGCCTATTACTACTAGAACTAGGAGTTATCGACAACAATTACGTAAACACGGACATGGAGTCTTGCAAACTCCCGGCTAGTTAGAATTTGAAAATAGCAAGATAACTGAAAATGCAGAAGTTACTGGAGGCGGACAGAAATCGAAAAAAATTGTAGTGTTAAGTCACAAATATATCCCGCGTAGTCTGCCAGATCCCGTGTCCGTGGTTAAGATTAATAAATGTTATAGCCAGAAAATTCAAGAATACAAAATAAATTTATATATACTATCACTGCCAAAGCACGTGTGACCACTTTTCGCAATTTCTTCAAGAATACCACAGCCTTCTTTCGCCTTCGTCCAGTTTCTTACTGTTGAATCCTTTTATTCTATTAATGCTTGTTGATTGTGGTTTTCTGATCATGATATCGAAACAAAAATCCGTACAGCCAATCTTTGCCAGCTTTTTCATTAGCTTCATGAAAGCCTTTTGATAAACCGCATTTCACCACCGCGTTACATATTTATGATTGAACTTTCGATAAACCGTTATACATCTCATGAAGATGAGCCAGGGTTCTTTCTTGCTAAGTCTTGAAAACAGTATGTCCAACCCCAGCTTTGGAGCACAGTTGTAGGTTTTATTGTTAGCTTCAGCCATTTTGTAAATTTCATTGAGATAATAATGTTTGATAATCCTGTCTATGTAGCGATTTAACACACCGATGTGCATTCGTTTCGCAGGCTGTGGATACCAGCTTATAAAACCTCCACTGTCCACAAAGCTTTCTGAGTTGAACAGTCCCCTTTTCGAGACATTCGAAAAAAAGCAGTCATAACTAAAATGTATTAGAAATAAAGTAGGAAATATTAATGATATATAAATATCTAGTAGAAAGTACGACAGGTTATCTAAGGCATATCCTTCTATATGAGGGGCAACGTGTGTCACATCATAACCCTACTACTCTAATTGGGCATAAACATTTTATATAATATAATAACATCCCTATTTTTTATAGCAATTTGAGTGGTCACGTTACAATGACATATATATGGCTATTTAACTAGTACAAAAATATTATTGAGAAACATGCAATTTATGCTTTCCTGTGACGATGAACTAAATATTGAAACAATAGTGATAAACCAACAACTGTCTTGCACATCTGAAGGGACAACTCTTTGTGGGCGATCTCGATAGTCGAACTTTATCCAACGTTTCTGAAGGCACCGGATTGAATTTTGTTCGAATTTGCTTTGGAACAGCCCAATTTTGCAAGCCATTATTTATCAACGTCCATATGTATGTTCATGTAATCGAAGCGATTTGATGAAAGAATAGGAATTAAAATCATTGCCAGGCAATGGGGGGTTTAAACCCGACGAGTTTCCCATATATCTGTTCATGCAAGAGGATGGTCAGAAAATTTTTAACATGCTCGTAAAGCTGCAATGGCTGCCTTGAAGAGAAATCTTCCGGCAGTTCAAGTAGTACCCATAATGGTGAAGGAAAAACAAAAAACTTTTTGAGTTCCAATTACAATATCAAGCTGATATTTTATACACGGCCATAACTAGCGATTTCCAATTGAAGTGAAATATTTTCGAAGTGATACCATTTCCGGTATACTGGAAGTGGGTCATCACTTTGTTACTTCAAATGGCAATCTACCTTTTTTATTCTACATCTAGAACCGACATTTGAGCAAGGCATAAAATACCCAAGTTGTTGGCACTTATCCGTCTAAACTTTTGACAGATATAATTATTTTTGTTATAATCTCGATTTTTGAGGAACATTTAAAAAAGTTGTAGCTCGTAGATCTTTTGCACTACAGACACAATTTTTGCTTGGGTCGATAGAAGAAGGATCAAGGAATTTTTTAAGCAATCTACACATGTCAAATGTTTATTGCGTTGTTTTGTATGATTTTTTCAATTTGGCCTTTTTCAAAAAGCAATTTTTTCAAATAGCTCGTGCCAATTTTTATATCGCCATCAGATGAAGCGTCAAATTTCAGATGGAATTGTATCAGCATGTACTATACCCATCTTTTATAGTTCCGAAATAATTTGGGAATATATTGGATTTTGATCATTTTTCAAGAACTAACAGAGAATGCTTTGAAATATTTGAATCAAGTAGCTGAACTGGCTCCGCTCACCTGACAGGTGCCTAAAATTAATGTACTTGTCACTTCGTTCATTCAAATTTGATATTTCAACAAGAATTGTTGGTAATTTGAAGTGAAAATTATTGAAAAACAGTTGATTGATATTAAAATGGCTGATTATTCAAACGAGGATATGTTTAACCTCTTCTTAATTCATGGCGAATGTCCCAAATTGGTGGATAGAACTTGCAGGCAATTCAATAACCAATTTCCAAATTAGGCGCCTATGAGTGAAACAAAATTTAGAAGGATTAGAAGCAATTTTCTGCAATTTGGAGGAACAAAATACATAGAAACTAGAAGAAAACCAATTCTCGAGGACGACGACAATCAAATTAATACGCTAGCGTATTTTCGTGCCAATCCACATGCGTCCATTAAGTCAGCATCAATGGATATTGGATTGAGTTATACTTCCATTCTAAGGATCTTTGAGAAACATAACATGCACCCGTATTCTTTTATCGGACTACAAAAATTGAAACCAACTGACCTTCCCTAGCGGCTAAATTTCTGTGAAAATTTATTAATTCGGCTTCAAGAAGATGAGACAATTCTGCAAAAAATTATATGGTCTGATGAAGCCAAGTTCAATGAAAGTGGAACAACCAACAGGAGAAATCGACATTTTTGGGCCACAGAAAATCCACATTCCATTGAGGTTATTGATTTCCAAAATAAATTCAGCGTGAACGTTTTTGCAATTTTAATGAATGATTTGTTGGCTTATCACATTTATAAGGAAAATCTTAATTTACAAAAATACTTGGAAATTTTGAGAAGAACATTAGCAAATTCTTTAGATGGATTACCCATTAACATTCTGAGGGATTGCTATTACCAAATGGATGGTGCACCAGCACATAAAACACGAGCTGTAGATCGGCAGCTAACAGAAATATTCGAGGATAGATGGTGGGATAATCGAGGACCAAATTTATGGCCTCCACGTTCTCCGGACCTGACGCCCCTTGATTTTTATTTATGGGGCAAAATCAAGAGTGAAGTGTATCTTATTCCTGTAAGAAGTAAAGAAGAGTTACTAGAGCGCATTCATAATGCTTTTCGTAATATTGATCCTGAGGAAACTAGGAGGGCAACTCATCATATTCGTATACGAGCTGTCAAGTGTATCGAGCAAAATGGGGCACATATTGAACATTTATTCAGATCGTAAATTAGTTTTCTCCTATGATGTTTGCTATCGTTTATTCGTATTAATGTAATCATCTTCGATGATTGGTTTCGCTTAGTTCCTACAATTTTTATTCATCCGAATTGTAGAAAATTGCTCTTAATGCTTCGAAATTTTATTTTACTCATAGACGGTAAATTTGGAAATTGATTATTGAATTACCTGCAATTTCTACCCACTACTTTTCGACATTCTAAAATGAATTAAAAAAAGGTTAAATATATTTTGTTTGAATAACCAGTGGTTTTATTCCAAATGTGTTGTATTTTTTGGATATTTTCAATCTGAAATAACGACAATTCTTGTTGAAATATCAAACTCGAATGAACGAAGTGACAAGTACATTAATTTTAGGCACCTGTCAGGTGAGCGTAGCCTGGTCAAATTGAAAAAATCATACAAACAACGCAATAAACATTTGACATGTGTAGATTGCTTAAAAAATTCCTTGATCCTTCTTCTATCTACCCAAGCAAAAATTGTGTCTGTAGTGCAAAAGATCTACAAGCTACAATTTTTTTAAATGTTCTTCAAAAATTGAGTTTATAACAAAAATAATTAAATCTGTCAAAAGTTTTGACAGATAAGTGCCAACAACTTGGGTATTTTATGCCTTGCTCAAATGTCGGTTCTAGATGTATAATAAAAAAGGTAGATTGCCATTTGAAATAACAAAGAGATGACCCACTTCCGGTATAACCGGAAATGGTATCACTTTTAAAATATTTCACTACAATTGTAAATCGCTAGTTATGGCCGCGTATAAAATTTCAGCTTGATATTGTAATCGGAACTTAAAAAGTTTTTAACGGACGGTCCCTGTGGATATTCCTGTATATAATATAATCCTGAAAATAACATACCAATATAATTCATTAACCTCAACAAAGTTTTAAGTGTTGAGAATAATTAAAATTATAATTCTCAATACTTCATGTTCATTATTCGATAAAGATTATCTGTCCTCTCAGAAAGTCAACCGAAATCTAAAGGATCAATTTGATAAGTTATAACAGATTTTAACATTACAGTACAGAATGCACTTACAAAAAAACAAATATTCAGTTGGGAAGGAGAAAAAATTATAATGGCTATTGCATCAGATACTAATAGATCCTTCTGATCAGTCAGTTGAATTGAATTCTATCAAGTATTGTTGTGATAGAAGCAGAGAGAACACCAAGTGTAAACTGGATATGAGACCTTTAGTCCTCAATTTATGACAATACATATTCTACCATTAAGGGAAGATTTCATCCAGAATAGAAATGCATATATTATAACATAATATTCTAATTCGGGCCCAAGAAGGCAGTCTTCAAATAGATTTAAGCTACAGATTACCTAAGAAAATAGAGCAGTCAGCGATATAGTACAAAAGATTCGTTTGACACTCGGTAGGAATAAATGAGATAAAGCAGCTCATGTTTTATTAGGAAAGGCAATGAATAAGTCGATGAAGAATTTTCCAGAACATTTGAAGTTAACTTTTCATCAAACACGAAAAAATTATACTATAAAGAGAATAATAATTCAGTGAGCTCTGTTCATTGTTCACGAATAGAGAAGCATTATTATTTTCAATGAGTTCTCATTTTCAGAAATATATACCTATGTATTATTTTCCGTAGTTATATGGTAAATTGATATGTCGAATATTACTTGAATGAGTCATGTACTTTTGCAGAACAATTACAATTCTCTTACTTACGTCTAAAATTGAATTTAGGTATTCAATTTTCAATACGTGTGAATGAAATCTCCGTTAAAATAAAATATATAGGAATACCGTTTTCACAATATAAATATTGCGGAAACAAAACCGTCATGGCTTTATTAGCCTTAGTTTTTGAGGTTTTTTGCTTGTGAAAAATTGCCGTAAGCAAACTCTCGTCATATATATTCATATTTCAGGTAACTTAATATTAAATTGGAACAAAAATGCTTCTATATGGTTTATTTGAAACTTGATGTATTTGTATGGAAGAAGAAGAATAGGATATAGAAAAAATGAGTGTTGTCAACATAAGTTTTAGAAGTGAAGGTAACCGAAAAAGGAAAAACAAATATATGGCTGCCTTCTCAATACATCAGATCCTTTCCATCACTGTTCTGTTCTTTATTTCTGCAAGATCGTTCTGCTGGGGTACTTGTTCAATGTTCCATTTCGTCCATCTTGCCCATAATCTAACCTAATAATTTCTTTTACATTCAGTCTCTTCTTAGCTCGTATAGTCCTTGAGAACCAGGTACACCCGATATGTCTTTCAAAAATGAACATGAACTTTTTCGTATAAGTCGTATATGAATATAATGAAATCCCTCATACCTATCAGTGATAATTGTTCCATCGGTCCACATAAATCCGTGAGAATAATATGCAGGGGTTGTGAAGTTTTCATACCAATATTTTTGATGAAAGACACTCTGCTCTGTTTAACTTCGAGGCAGATGATACATGTGATCTTTACTGTTATCAGGAAATGAATTTACTCTCTCTACGCACACTTCGATAACTTCATAACATGTGTAAAATTCTTAACGTGAGCATACGATTTTTTTGTTTATAAATCACATTATTTGCCTTTCTAAAATTAATTCTGTCCCTTACAATAATAATAATTGATAACACATTGGCGAGTAGTGCCTTTTAGTTTATTCATAACTATTTAATAAGAAATTAATCATCCCTATAAGGTAGGACTGTCTTATTAGCAACACTCATGGTGGATAACGATGGGCTTCTTATTTTATACATCAAGTAAGATTTGCTGTTCGTCGTCATGAGGGCTTCGATTTCTTTGTCTGTGATGGTAATGAAAAAGCTACATGAAAACTTATAGTTGTATCACCCGATCATGTTAATATTTCGGGTTCATTGTAGTTGAAATAACTATTTAGAACTCAAAAATGCTTGTACTTATTTTCAACTTCACACATCAATATAAAAAAAGAAGAAAAATGAAAGAGCTAATAAGAAAAGTGTAGCTTTTTCAGAAGTGAAGGCAACTCTAGAATGGCACTTCTCACTATGTAACATCACATGTATTTTCAACCGATATTGGATTTCTACAAGTTTCTTAGATGCGCTTGACTCATTAAAATTCGGCAAAACTATAATTTCATTCTATATAATTGAGCTGGACATCCAACATTGGTTTGAGAATGCGATTTAATCAAAAGTGTCTTTGCCAAATTATTACTTATCATAGCTCTTTGTTTTGTTTCGTTTTCGTATCTTCATAAGGAAAAGGTTGGGATATTATTGTTTAATTTAATTGGTGAGTATGCTTTATAAAGTCGAACTAAAACTGTTGAAGCCGTCCTTCATCTTGTCAGGCATTAAAACTACTATTTATGAATTTTTATCGGGTATATGTTCAAACTCATTTCAAAGACCCATACAGGAAGAACACATCTTTTACGAGATATATCTCCCAGGATTAAGCATAATTTGATTGACTGTTCTGCGTTATTATGAGTTACAAATAGATAATAAGGAAGAGACGAAACAACGAAATTAATGGTTCTCATTTATAGAGCAAGAAAGTTCAAATTCTTGCTCGTCAAAATATTGTTATAAATTAACTGAAAACTAAAAACTATCAACTGAAAATAATTTTTTAATGGATTGCTAATGTTTTCATCGATCTGTGACTTGTGACTCACTCTATTTAACATTATCAATCCTCAAACTTAAGGAATGTCGTTATTGCATCAGAAGTTTGTTTGTTTTCCTTTAACGTGCTCTATTTCTGCCTTTTCGGCTAATGACACGCCGGGGAATTCTGTCACCTCACTAACCCGGGAATTTGGCCGAACCCCTCTCATGTCGAGGAAAGGGATCTTTAATGTCTGTTTAACAGGACCAACAGCTTTACATCTCCTCCTAAAGATGGACGCTCAAGCTATTCCCAGAATCCGAAAAATCGCACTGACTTTGTGGGGATTGAACCCAGGTAATTCTGCGCAGGAGACGAGCATCATATCCCCTACGCCACCGAGCCGGCTGCAACGACGAAGTACCCAAGGAAAAAAAACCTACATCTCTTTGACGCATATAAAAAACAATTTCCTAATTTAATTAAAATTATTTGCGAAAAATTGTACTTGATTTTTGCATATGAAGAAAACGTCTGAATCATATTAAACCTTCATATGTTCAAAAGTGTTATAAGGAATGAATTTAATTATGTAACTTAATATTCAAATATTTTTCTTTGAATCACTTCATACTTTTCATATTGTTTCATTATAATTTGATTTTATTTATAACCAATCATTTCATAAGTTTTATGTAGTTATGTGTTCGATAATATGCTCAATTAGTTAATTTATTTGCAAATGAGAAGATAACTTTGTAAGATACTTTCAAAATACAATAAAATTGTTCTGAAGAGAAGAATTTTGCAGTGTACTAGAGCTAATCGGCAATCATATAAACAGTAGATTTTAAGGTTATATATCAAAAGAGTAAGGAAAAACAGTTTTTTGATTCTCAGGTTGATAAATATTGGTTAAAACTTCATTTCACTTGTAAATGAATTCTTTATTGTGTTAGAGTGAATTTAAAATTATTAACTCATCTGATTTTGAGGTTATGTGCCAAATAAGTATCAAAAACGATGGAAAACTGGTTTTTGCGTTTTTTGAGTTTGACGCACCATGAATATGTCTATTCGGAAATAGCACTAATTAAAAGATACCCCAAAAATTTCGAACATACCCTTAAAAACAGTTGAAAATTTCTATTATTTTTCCTGGGCACATATGTGATTAGAAAAATTCGGAAAAAAATCATCGTTGTTCATGACCAAAGATGAACCTCCATGAATTTTTTCGGATTTTTTTTATTGAAACTGCGCCCGTAAAAAAATAATTACGAAAAAAGAGAACATAACCTATAATATCGACTGTAGAGCCCCTAGAGGGCTGAAATTATTTTTTGTAGGCATCTTTTTACATCCTTTATCGAATGTGATACCTGCTGTAACGATTCGTTCCTAGGCAATTTTGATCATCTTATCCCGCTGTAGCCTTTGAATCTGTCTATTCCGAACCTCATTCATGGTGGTTTTGTGGGCTTCTCAATCATCTATTGAGATTGTTCCAGACATGATCGATGTGATTGAGGTCCAGACTTTGTGCAGGCCACTCCATTGTAGTGATTTCCTGATCTTGAAGGTAGTTTCTAACGATATCATCTTGGTGAAGTCTGGTGTCTTCATGATTGGACAAAAAGTTTTCATCCATATTTGTCACAAATGATTCATGTTCTTCTAAACTGTCGGTAACGTACCTCTGATCTGATAAGTACAGGCGTTCAAAGAAATTCCCCATTAAAAAAATACACCATTATAGAACGTCCACCAAATTCATAGAAGGTAGAAAGTTGCACTCCACTTCAATTTTTACTCCACTGTTCTGTCGAAGCTGCATTTGAAGATGTCTACCAATAGCGAGCCATTGTCTCAACGAGAAAATTCTTAAATAACGGTTATGGTATTTGTTGCTCAAGGTAGTCCTTGCCCAGATTTCCTTTCATGATTACCAGACTCCCGGTACCTACGGATTATTCTGGTAACAATTGAATAGGACAGCCGCATTTTTATCTAAAATGAATATTTTCAAGAACAAACGTTACTCGCAAAATTTGATCAACAATTGCTCTTATTAATATGTAGTGGTTTCTTGCAGTCAATTCATTTCTAATAAGAGTAACACGTGTGCCGAAAAATGATCGAATTTTGTTTTTATATGTCAGGATATGTCCGCAAAAAAACAAGTACTACTAATTACCTACCTACTAAGAAAGAAATTTTTATTATTAAAGTTGTGCGTTAATTTCTTGGCGCAGTGTATATATGTCGGCTTCAGACGCCGTAGAAAAATATTTCGAATTCGTGCATTGACAAACAAGATCGAAATATATAATAATATATATATATATATATATATATATATATATATATATATATATATATATATATATATATATATATATATATATATAATATAAATATACTATCATAGATTTTAAGGAGGAAAATGGATTCATATTTATTTCTCTAGAGGTATCTGTCGAAATATTTCAGTCGATATTCTAGAACCCCTTCGAAAATTTCGATTTTCTTGAAACCTTTTCCATACGTTCAAATTGCATACACATTTGGTCCTACGTGTACTACATTAACAGTAAATAGTAAGATTTGAAGAGTTATTTACAAGATATTCGGCGAAAGCAAATACAGTTATCCATCGGTCGATATAAAAAAATAAATATAATATTTCCTTTGAAAGGTCTTGTTCAAGTGAGAATGATCTCCATCATAGCCATTTTGTTCTATATCAATTTGACATAATTAATACACACACCTCAAAAATTGTCGCATCACCTGGTATTCTGAATTCCACAATCGTTTAAGCAGCTCGATGGCAGTTTCTTTGTCAACATATGTTTCTGTACATATGAGGGGTAAAAAATCTTATCTATGTAGTAACATTTGTTTCCATATGATCTCAAACACGTCCGAAACAGAATGAGTTTATTTGACTATCAGTATTCATTCAATTTCTCTTCAGTTTTCACGCTAAATTAATGCAAGTTTTCTGTTTTTCTTGTTGATTTTCGAAATTTTGAATTTATTGTAATGGCTGCTGAACGTTCTGGACGCTATTTGAGTGATCATGAAGTGGTAAGAATTGTAACACTTCTAGAGGAGGGGCAAAGCCAACGTTACGTGGCTAACTTGTGAATGTTAAGCAAAGCACTACTTCAAGAGCAATTAATCAGTACCACAAAACGGTTGAATATAGAAGAAGGGTCGGACAGGGAAGAAATCGGATAACAACACCAGTTGATGATCGTTGACTTCGTTTAACTGCACTAAGAGTTCGGCACTGTACTGCTAGAATGCTACAAAATGACCTTGCACATTCCAGAAATAGTGCATATTTCATTCGAAACTGTTAGGAACAGGCTCAGAGAAGACGACTCAGACCGAGGGTGGGTTCTGCCGGCCCGCGTCTCACCTGAGAGCATCGAGTTGCAAGACTTAAGTTTGCAAGGGAACATGCAAATTGGGGTATTCCAGAATGGTCGAATGCTTTCTTTTTCGACGAGTCCAGGTTCTGTCTAGTATCAAATGATAGACGCATGCCTGTATACATACGACCTGGGAAACAGTATCAGCAATGCAAAATCCGGCAAACTGAAAACTTTGGAGGGGGCTCAGTAATGGTGGGAGGACGCATTTCTTTCCATGGTCGAACTGAGTTAGTCCTAGTGAGTAATGAAAGAATGACAGCGGCCAGATACATCGCAGTTATCCTTGAACCCCATGTTGTACCCTTTGGCCCATTGATTCGTGAAAACTTCATTTATATGCATGATAATGCTCGGCCTCATGCAGCTAGAGTATTTACAGAATTTCTACAAAAAGCCGAAATTAATATTTTAAGATGGCCAGCCAGAAGTACCGACTTGAATCCCGTAGAACATGTTTGGGAAAACATGGGGTGGCAAATTCAGCACTGTAGGATACTCTGTAGAACACTTCAACAACTAGAAAATATGCTTCCTGAAATTTGGAACTCGGTGACTCAAGAGTACATCCAAAATTAGTTTGAGGGGCTTCCGAGACGTATACTGACAGTAATTAGGGCCCGGGGAGTAAACACTCGATTTTGAGAATGATTGGTAATCATTCGATGCTAGTTGATTGGTCTCTTCGTGAATGTTCGAAGATGGTAGATTTTTTTAATTTTTCATTAACTCGGAAATTGTTGATATTTTCCATGTAAACTCATCTCTTTCGAATTATATCTTCTTATTTTACACTTCTGAAAGTTACCAAGCGACTCTTGAATGGCCAACCTAAAAGTTTATAGTATTGTCGTAAAAGTATGATGCGACAATTTTTGTGGGGAGTATATTATTTCATTCAGAACAGAAATGACATCTGAATTTAAGTCGAAATGCTTATTATTTCGGAACTAGGTTATAGTTTTTCTCAATAACTATTATTATTGTGAGGAATAGAAATTTCTCATAGTTACAAATTTTTGAGTTTATTGAAATATTATTTATAGAAAGCCTGATTTGCTTCCGACTATAAAGAATAGATGCCTGAATGAATTATTGCCTATCATGATTCATGATTCATAATTCAATGGAACGCGTCCATTTCTATCGAAGTATTTGTGATTTCACTATCACTTCCGCTGATCAATAACATGTTAATAATAATAACACATATGCTAACTCAAAAAAATGCGAAGAACCGAAAAAGCTAATAGCTACTCATTATTTTCCTGGAACAAAACTTTAAATATAGCGTGCTCGGACTCTTACGTGTGAAAATGCCTTACTACTTCGGAAACACAAATTGTTGTATAATTTCTGCAATTATCCTCGAAAGTATAAAACAACTCCATGAACTGAAAATAAAACGAGAGAATGAAACACATATGAGAACATAGCAAATAAGGATACCGAAATTGATATTTATATAAAGATATTCAATTACGCCGTAAGATATTCGAAATTTTCAGTATAATTAGGTAGTTTATTGACATCAAGTTGCATACAAGGTGTTAATTTATGGATTGAATGCAATAAATTAAATTCCTTTCTAGGACACGTGAGCATTTTGTTTTCCTTAATTTTTCTCGGTTATATATTATTCCTCATTTTTCGAGGATATTTTGTATCAAATTTGACAGAATTCGATAGAAAAATTCTCAAAGTGTTAAAATAAAGTACTTGTGTCTTGTAAAGCTCAGTTTTGCACTATTGAAATACATTTGAAATACATAAAACTAAGGCAGAGTTGAAGAAAACATTCTACTGCACAATATTACTCATAAATTTATGAATAAAATTAGTTTACCAATCAACATATTATATCTATAAAATTTCTTTAACTATTGTTTTCAAAAACCTCTAAAGTGGGACTTTTAAGGACTTACCTAGTATAGACCTACACACAACCCAATTTATATGGAATCACCCGATATTTTGAATATTACCTCTGGGACTTCGAAAATTTTGAAGGATTGTTAAAATTGATTTTTGTTGATATATTTCAATTGAAAAAAGAAATAAATTGAGGTTTATTTTAAGAAAGAAACAAATAAAAGAAAATAAGAGACTCTTCCCGCATGTAATAAAAACATTGAAATTTGTTTTCTCACGGAGTAGGTGTTTTCTCCTCGACCTCAGTAGCTTGTATTACCTCCTCTTGGCCTGATATAAGCCTGAATCAGTCTAGGCATGCTTTGGAATTGGTTTTCGACCTTCTCTGGGGTGATATTCTGCCACTCTTCTGTGTCGGTTTGGATGACCTGTTGTGGGGTTCTTGGATTATCCTGGCGTGATCTAATTTTCCTTTTGAGATTATCCCATGAATGTTCAATAAGATTTAATTCTGGAGAGCAAGCTGGCCAGTCCAAAATAGCGATTCCCTCTGTTTCAAGATAATGTGGCGCAAGGTAGCTGGTATGCGGAGGAGCACTATCTTGCATAAAAGTGAAATCTTCACCGTGGGCACCTCGCCAGAGTCTCACTATGGGCTCTAGCATTAGGTCCACGTAATTTCTAGCCGTTATACTCGGAGGAAACGGAATCAAATCTGTTTTGCCCCCCAGCATGATGCCATTCCAAAACTTCACCCTGCCCCCTTGGTATTTCGGAATTTGTTTTGCTGTTCGGAGTCTAGCTTGTCTTCCAAGACCCCTCGAAACCCGAATCCGGCAGTCACCTGATCGAACACCACTTCTGATCTCATCCGAAAAAAGAACATTTCGCCAATTCTCAATGCTCCAATTTTGGTGCTCGATACACCAATTAAGCGTGTTAATTTTTTGTTGGAACTCTTAAGTCCCTCTGCTGTACAAACGCCTTGAACGAAGTCTTTGACGTATCGTTTCGACTGATACACTGATGCCTGTTGCTTCCAGAAATTGGCTATGGAGTATGGGATGCGACGCATTGGGGTCTCTTCTTGCAATTTGGCACAAAAAGCGGTCTGGTTCTTCAAAAGTGATCTTCCTACGAATTCTTTCAGGCAGAGATTGTAGCTCCACGTATCAGGCGTAGATCACCCCCTGTGATACCACCATTGTGGCCCTTATATCCCTCTGTTTCACCCCTTCTTCGATGAGAGCAATTATTGGACCCCTCTGCACATCGAACAATTCAACGTTAGACATTTTCAATTATGATTATAGGCTTTTTTAAATTTTGAAATTCACAGTTTCAAATCTCAGTGACTGAGTACAAAATCCCGAACATGTGGTGATAATTTAACATTTCTAATCACACTATCCAGTTCTTTCACAACAAAAAACTTCATTCTTCACGAGTGGTCAAAGATTCATGGTTAAAAACAATCAATGAAGTGAAATACTGAGTGATTTCATATAAATTTGGTTGTGTGTATATTAATAACGTAATTTATAAACGCTATCAAAACTATAAATATATATTTTGAATAAGTTTACTTAAGATATGAGATTCTTAAATGATCAATGTTTTACAATAGTCTTTTTATTTACAAATTGTTCGGTGGGCCATCTTGGGCGTCGCGAAACTTTTTTATCTAAAAAACTAAAATTTCAAAATGAATTCAATAAAGAACTTTCTAGCTCCATCATTCTAACAGTGAACATCGGTTCCCTTCATAAGCAAGAAATTGTTCCTGGTGGTGCAGGGTTAGTCGACAACCCTTTCCATCAATATTATATAAGGGTTCTCGATGTTAAGAAAAGTCTTACTCGTCATATAATTTTGATTGACCAGAAATGTTGTTGCACAATGTGCTTATTCTGTGTTTGAATCCTTGTAGGGTTCATAAACTTAACTTTCCGAACAGAAATTTCGAGGTTTCGTTAAAAAAAATTATTCAGCCATTTTTTCCTCTATTGTCACTGAAAAAATTTGGCAATGAGTGGTCCTTCACAAAATAAGTAGTCCTGCTTTCTCACGAGTCAATTGCGCACCTACTTGAGCCAACAGTATTATATGTCTGGTTAAATTTTTTCTTGGGCATAAGTTAACATAGTTGCTCGAAAAATTCATTTTTCATCGCATCCAGATATTAGGTGATGTCTAAGAGTTTTGCTTTCGACACAAAAAGTAGCTACTGCTGTCGTTGAGATATACGACGATTTACAGATTCATGTCATGTTAACTTTAAAATTCTTCGAAAAATCCGATAAGTCAAAGGTCTTGAATAAACTCTACCAATCGATATAACTGAATTGCACATCTTTGAAAACCATTATTATGTGCTGACATTGGCGTTATGCTTATTTCATTGGTTTTACTAAGTAATTTATTGAACGGATTTCAGTTAATATATGATAACTTCTTACCTTGAATATCCACTTCATCATTGCTTAAATGGAAACAATATTATCCCAAGTTAATGAGGAGCGTCTGAACAACAAAATGATATATTCTACTAATCAACAGTCTTCCAAATTTTCTTATGACTAGTGCTTTATGTTATAATTTCTTGCAGACCTTCATGATTTTAAGATTAGAAGAATGATTAATTTCAACTCGAGGGAGACGAATAAGTTTTAGTTTTCGAAAATTTTCCTTTATCCGTCCGATGTGGCGTTTCTTCTCGTCAAATTTGCCATTTCTGTATTAACACACTTTACTAGTGAATGTCAATACAAGCAGTAGAATGCAACAATAAACGACCATGTTTATCGGTTGTCTTGACTTAATTATTCCATTTTCTTGAAGTTCCAAAAAGTTCGTCTTGAATATTCGATTCAATTCCAACTTCCCCCGTTCCTGAGAAAAAAGTCTTGATTGATAGCTGGGAAGAGGACAACGAAATGTCCTATAAAACTTCTGTTTTTTTCTGGGTAACAGAAGCCTAAAACTGCTCTACAATGTGCGATAATTTTTTAGGCAACTCATGTAACAGCTGATTCTACCAGTTTTGTCGGAATTATCGAATTAAAAATTGCTACTTGAAACTGCGCGAAATTTTATTTTTCTCCAAAAAATGTCGAAACGAAGGATCATCTTTCGACTATCATATTTAAAGATGATTGATTGAAACATCGAAATTGGATGATCTTGGACAGGACATGCAGAACTCGATGTCCTGAAAGCAATAAAAATAGTATTATAAAAATACAGTACGATAAAAACTGAATGGAGGTTCACAAATTGAATTGTCCGATTTTCAGACATGAGCATATCTATTTGGACACTAAACTACTGAATTCGTCGATTTTTTCTCTTTTAGTTCACTTTCATTTGAAAAAAGATATTAATTTTTCGTGAAGAGAAAAATTTTCTGTTGAAAAATTTAGGGCTGTCATTAAGGACTGCAGAACTGAAAACTTGTAACTATGAAAATGAAGTGTGTTTTTGGCTGTTTTAACTGTATATATAATCAAAAGTCAAATTGTCATATTGACAATTTTCACATCTATCAACATTCTCAGCAACCGTTATGAAGATTTTTTGTACTATATGTTCAATAATCAAATGCTAAATATATACCGGGTGTAACTGAAACTATGACCATCCCTGTAACTTTTTTTTTTTGAAATATTTTGATGAAATTTGAAAATCGGATAGAAGACAACATTTTAAGTTCGTTCACATTAATATGTTTGACATTTCGTTTCCGGTTATGCCGGAAACGATACCAACTTTCGATTTTCAAATAAGACACCTTGTATTTTTTTGCTTATTTTGATTGTTCATCTCATCCTACGACCTTTTGACATATTTTTAAAAGAAAAACAAAACACAATCTCTTTTTTGCAATTTTCATCTTTCGTTCTAGAAGGCCATGAACAGTGATAATTGGCTTAGCTCAACATCTCCTATCACGAAAATACAAGATTGATCAAAAGAATTAATTGCTCATTTTTTTCGGGGTGTCAAAATTGATAACAAAAGAGCGAACAGCAAAAACGAAATAGTTATAATAAATGTTCAAAAATTAACACGATTCTCACGAACACAACAGCGCAAACGATTGATGATTCCCCTCACAACATTATTTAACTGTTGGGCTGTAATGCCCAGAATAGCCTGTCTCGAATGGTTCTCCAATTCGTGTTGGGTTCTAACAGATGTTTGGCAAAACTCATTCTTCACATGACCCCACAGGAAGAAATCTAGTGGACTCAAATCTGGCGATCTAGCTGGCCATCTTATAGGACCGTTTGTACCTATCCATTTTTCGGGAAAAATTTCGTCAAAATACCGGAAGACCTCGCTCATGTTGTGAGGAGGTGCACAATTTTGTTGAAAATATATTTCATTCACAACAGCTAATGGTAACTCGTCCAATTCATCTTCTATTAGGGTCCTCAAAAATTCCAAATATCTCTCCCCTGTCAATGAAACTTCAAAAATTATAGGCCCTATTAAATCTCTTTCCATCATCCCCTTTCAGACAATGAACCCAAAATGTTCTTGGAAGTTTCCATCTTGATATCTGAGCTCATTTTGTTGCTACCAGTACCTGGTACTTTGCCTATTAAACATCCCATTGTTCGCGAAACGTGATTCGTCACTGAATAAAATCTTTGTGGGATATTGTTGATCATCCTCCATTTTCCTCAGGTACTCTTCACAGTACTGGAGTCGCCTAACACTATTGTTGACATACAGTTGTTGGTGTAGTTGATATTCAAATGAGCGGTACTTAGGTTTTTTCAAAATTCTCCATCCGCTTTGGTGGCTTATTTCAAGTTCTTCGGCAATTTTCCTTTTTGATGTGGTTGGATTAAAATCAACAAATGTCAATACGTCTATTTCGGTATCTTCATCGATAACGAAATCCTCCTCTTCAGTAGGTTTCACCTTTAGACGAATTGGTTCTATTCGGAAGAAGTCTTTCCGTATAGCGCTCTCTGTATAATTATTCAACGTGAAAGCTATTTTGCCTGCACTCTCCATAAATAAGGAGCATATCGACTTTTTCGCTGTATTGATGCATACTTAAAAAATTTACTAATTCGCAATGTCGATAATCAACAAGAATAGAATTTTGACATGTGACACTGATATTTTTATGATCACAGAATATTATAAGTATGAACAAAAATTTTGCATCGTCAACGTAGTCATTGTTATTAGCGAATGGGGAATATTTGCAAAAATTGCTTAGGTATTTTCCACTAGAACTCCGGAACCGTTAAGAATAGAGTGACGTGAGTGGTATAAAAAAAAAGATAAAAATATACTGCTTCTGTAATACCGGGTGGCCCGATATGGTTGTCTCAGAAGAAAACCTACTTTTTGAGGAAAAACTGAAATTTAAAACTTCAACAGTCCGTAAAAAATGAGCAATTAAACTTTTAGATACAATCTTGTATTTTCGTGATAGATGTTAAGCTAAGCCAATTGTCACTGTTTATGGACTTCTAGAACGAAAAATGAAAATTGCAAACAAAAATTGTGTTTTGTTGTTCTTTCAAATATATCTCAAAAGGTCGTTGGATGAGACGAACTATTAATATAAGCAAAAAATACAGGATGTCCAATTTGAAAATAGAAAGTTCCAGCATAACTGGAAACGAAATCTCAAACATATTAATGTTATCAAATTCAAAATGTTTGTTTCCTATCCGATTCCCAATTTTTATTGAATTATTTCAAATAGAAAAAAGTTACAGGGGTTGCCCTAGTTTCAGTTTAGTATAGCTAGATAGTAATAGTGGTGCGATCTCATACTAAATCGTATCGTACTGATATAAAAATCGGCCAATGGTTTTCACTTCAATAGTCTCCCATCCAAGTACTAACCGCGCCGATGGTGTTTAGTTTCAGTGAACGGAGAAGAACTGGCATTTTTCAGTTTATTAAGATAATGTTCACCTAGTTCAAGATCTAAAATACGTGGCTTTCTGGTATAAACTCTGGAAATTGCCTAACATTCAAATGTTTGACAATGAAATAATAGGTATTGTATAATCCAGTCTTATTTTACGCTTACGAAAACGAAAATTTGTTTTGCAATGAACAAGGTATTTGCTTCAGTTAAAAACGCAAGCTTAAGCTTTCAACAATACTCTGCAGACTAAAAAGTCACACTGACGTGAGTGTAAATTAGAATACAATTCCAAAGGAAAAATTAAAAGAAATATGTAAAATATAAAATATTAATGATTAGTTCGTATTTTCACGAAGAAAATGCATAGTAATAGAACATTCTTCTGTGCTCCTTGAAAATGTTTTATTCCGATTACGGAGGGGCAAACATGTATTTCCAGAATTATGAAATTTTTCCGCTAACTATAAGGATTATCCAACGATATTTATATGAAACTTGAATAGAAACTGACCAATAACTTTGCATGAGACGTGATCTCATTAGACTTCGTCTTGTGGAGACCTTACAAAAAGAATCTACTAACTAATGACATTTAAAAAATATCAGAAAGGCTCTAGATGAATTATGTACAAAAATTTCACACAAGGCTTCATCGAGGAATTTCAGGAAGAGTTTAGGAGTAGAAGATCCAACAGTTGGTATGGTAATTGTCTACATCAAATTGATAAGTAGTATTTTCAAATGATAATAATTATAATTGTTCAAATTCTGGACAATTATACGTATTTGTTATTTAGTTAGCTAATCATTAAAAATTATCAGATTTTCGCAATTTCAGTGCCATGCTTGCTTATTCAATCCGTGACAATACGCAATATTGGTAATGCGTTTCTAAAATTTTTAACGGAAGAAAATCACAGAAAGGATAATTTTTCTGAATATAGAACTTCTGCTCATTTATTTGTTCTCTTATCATTCAACAAATCTACATTGAATTGACATTATTTATGAAAGTATCGAGGCATGAATGAGAACTTTGAATATATACTTATTATTATTATTAATATGAATTGCTGTTCCAGACATTCCATAATTCAAGATGTTAGAATATATCTTTATTTACTCAATTTCTAATCCGGTTCCTGTCAAAAGCATTCAATTATCCTCCTTCAGTCATTAATTATCAACTACCATCAATGTATTGTTCCAAAGCAATCCGTTAGCACACATTTGCGCATCTCTTCAGGGCAAATTCACACGCTGTGAGCGCTCTCTAGCTCGCTGAATATGATGACCACGGTATTGTGGATTGAGGCATGTGGTTATTGTTATTTCTTATCCAACAATTCCAACATGTTGTATGCTTTTCGTATTTATCACGATTCACATTACACCACTGATGTCGAGATGTTTCGCAAGTGTTTTATTCGTTTTTAATGTATAGGTGATTTCTATTACTATCCAGGATGTACAATTGAATGTATTGAAATCTTCTGTTGAATATGTTAACAATAATCGTCGACAAGAGGCAATACTTTCCTTTCACTTCGTCAACTTCTTTCAAACATTCAATGATTGAACTTTTGTCTGAAAAACCTGAAACCTCTAAAGGATCAAGAAGATAAAAATTCGAATGTCAAAAAGGTATTCGTTTGCCATCATCTGCTCACATATGTCCTTTTATTTGGCTATACGATGTACTTTATATTATCCCTTCACATTTTCAGTGGTTCTCTATCAAGGAAATAATATTTCGTAGTTTTGCAAGCAAACTTCAAAATCCACAAAAACATTTTCCATAAAACTTGTTCTGCAAGTCATCATTTTTCGTATATTTTGTCGTAACTGACGAAAGTTCTATCTACAAGTTTAGTCGTGTATGTATCTTGATATTCTAAACTAACCTAACTGATCATTGATCTTCAATTTGGGTAACGTCTCGATTCTCTTAGACAGAATGCTTGCAATTTAAAAATTTTCTAATGATTTTATAATATGGGTTATTAAAAATTCAAAAAACTGAAACACCCAGAAGTTGATGATATCAACAACTTTTAGTTCACAAAATTCCTTTCATTTATCAAAATTAACAGAATATTCTTCATTTAAAATCAAGAACCCTCAGTTTTTCCTTTATTTCGTTAATCACAAAGTTTTACTTATTTAACACCGAAAAGTGAGAATAGCAATGATCTGTCTCAAAAAAGACCAATTATCTGCTTCCCAATAATATATAAACTTTCAACTGCCACTTAAAGAATCTTTCACATTTAGAGAATTATAGTATTCTTTCCGAACAACAAAATGAATGTAGGATTTTGGTTCTAAAGAAGAACTTGTAAGTGATTACGTTACTTTGTATCAAGCTCGTACAAAGAAAAGAATGTTTATATAGCTTTTATTCATTACCAAAAGGCTTTTGATAGTTCTCCTCATACACGGCTTCAGGAAATTTTGGAAATTTATGAAATTGATGAGACATGTCGTCTTCTTCTTGAATTCGACAAGAAAAATTGAAGAACCAATCTTCATTTGAATATTCATAATCAAACATCCAAAGTCATTCCAGTCAGAAGAGGCATTCTCTAAGTGTCTAAGTTGATCAACTGAATTTAAGTGAACTAATTTCATTGATTTAGACTATATTAAATCACATGCTGGAACAAGATCTCATTTAGAGGTTCTACTGTGAATAACTTTGAACCCCCCAAAGATATCCATATGGAATTTGGAATTCCTAAATGGACAACTTTTTCTATTGAAAAAGAGAGATACTTTTCGATTTCGAATTGAGGCAATAATATCGAGGAGATACATATGAATATCTCGAATTTGTACAAGGAAAGACAAAACAAAATATTAGAAGTATATAATATAGTAGACTGAGAATAAGCATCAAAATCATTCAACTAATAGAAAACCTTCTAAGGAAAATTCCTATGAGTTTCCTATACCAGTGTCCTATTTTTGTAATATTAAATGGTCTAAAACAGATCTGAATGAATTACAATATGAAACAAGGAAAATGTAGATGTTATAAGCACCACTCAAGTCAGCAGTTCAGAGAGTTACACTACTTTGACATCTTGGAGGTCATGGAGTAACAAAACAGTTTTTTTCTGCATTTTCATTTTGTCATAAACAGAGAACATCTGAATTGCGTGGTAGTGATGGGCGCAAAAATAATTACACGGAAAACATCCCAAATAATTAGAAAATGATTATATAGATGAAATCGTTTCTAATAGATGACTAGTACCTGGAAATGTGTTCGCTGAAACAGAATTTCTCACTGTATTAAGTTCAAGTATTTATGTAAAATGCTCCAAAACTCCACAAAGTTGATAGAAAGTTTACATTAGACAGACACACCAATGGTTAAAATGACGCATTAGGTACTCAACAAAAAAAATGGAATGGAAAGAAGTCCCGTGCTTTAGTAGATCACCTTCAAAACCTAGGCACATATTCGATTTTGAAAACGAAAAGTTTTATCCAATGAGAACCATCCAATGAGTATGGTTTTTCAAGAAATGCATAATAAAGGAAAAAACAATTTGACTATAAAATCAATATATAGGTTTGTACTACCGTAAAACCGTCGCAATTTGATCTGATTCTGATATAAAGAAAAAAAAAGTTCACTTTGTTGACGTTTGAGAAAATGACAGGTGTAATCTTTAATTATGAGAAATATTCTCAACACTGCATTGTCTACTAAACGATGAGGCATACTTGTTAAGCAGACCATACATGTGAATCAATGTAGATATAACGGAAAATGCTTTAAACGAATATAAAAACCCAATGAAATTAAAAACATGTCGAAGCTGAAAGACTTTGTGATTCTGCTGATTCTATAGCTGCTGTGATTCTCAAAATATTAAGAGTTTTATTCGAACAAATACTGGAAATGAGAATCGTTAATCATATACATCGATGATAGTATTGAATTCAATAAACTAGATGTTAATAACAAAGAATGCAATAATAAATAACATATAATATAAAAATATATTTACTTGAGTATTGAAGCAACGAAAATCAGCGAAAGTACTAGTGATCACAACGTTAACTGTTGTAACCTGCTAAAATCACGTCACAGCTATTTGAATTTAAAACACCCAATTTCAATCAACCCTCCATATATGCTCAACAGTTACGCTACTGGCTATAACTTTTCATCATCGAACCACATTTCAACATTACAACCTAATAGAAATCTAATGCGCAAAATCAGTTGTCACATTTTATATTCTACCGGCTTCAAAACTTTCACTTTTCACTTTCCCTCTTTCAGCTGCCGACTTTCAAACTGATGAGTTCAATTGAAAGTCATTTCTGATTGTATCTGTCTATAAAAAGTTCTCTATTGAAAATTAGAGCTATATCTATATCTTAATTACTGTGTAGTGACCTATATCAAAAATTTAGGTCGTAGGTGGAGCCCAGAGGTCGGAATATAATTTCTTTCTGCAGCTCTGAAATCTAGATAAATCCAAGTTGACGAGCTCTGAAGTTGAAATAAAGATTCTCTCTCCATACGCAGCAATAAAAATACAAGAGACTTTTGGAACTTGAACTCACATAGACGACCTCTACCTCATCTATTTCGTCAAGATCAACGATCTCTGCCTCGTCTGTTTCTTCAGGAACAATGATTTGTTGACTATCACCAAGATAAGTGAAATAAAAGAAAAGAAGCATTTGTTTGTGAAAATTGAGATTGTAACCCTATAACTATTAACTGATAATTCTAATGTTTAGTTGAATATCTAAGTGGAACAATCTTGACTTTTTCTTCCAAGATCTCAGGAACAAATTTTATTGAATTAGAGTTTCATTGCTCTATTTTTCCGTGTGCTTATCCAGTGGGGTAATCACGTTTCACTGTAGTAATTACACCATGATCGGAAAAATCCGTAACGCTAATGCCGCAGTCACATGTTTCACGCTGAATTTGAGAATGGTAACAAACAAACAATACGCGTTAAAGTAGATGTTTCCAGTCACATCAAGCATAATTTCATGAGGCAGGAATTGGAAGCTTCCAACGGCGCTTGCAGAAAAATAAACACGAATCTATCGCTGGCGTGTATTCACGCGACATTGAATAGCCACACTTGTGATGAAACAGTTTCTAATCCCTATAAAAATGATGAATTGTCAATGTTGCTTTACAGAATCATGTACCTGCAGATATATTCTATCTAATATTTCTTAAATCCATTCAATTCAGATTCAGATTTAGTGTAGCTCCTTATTTCCTTTTATTTGCTGATTTCGGGTTGCCAACAGAACTAGTGTTCCAATAAAGGCTACCACTGATTACACGAGAGATCTATGAGTTAAGTACAAAGTTATATTTGAAAACTTATTAACTATTTCAAACGAATTAGAATTCATATTATCAATACTTAATTATAAGTTTCAAAAACTAGGCGTCTATAATAAAGAAAATGTGAATCCAAGAATCTACATGTTATTGAGCCTAAAAGACCAGAGTTACAAATGTGTTGAATTTACTCTTTATGATTTTTCTGAATTTTTCAATTCTAATGTGAAAATGTCAATATTTTTGCAGTAGATGTTTACAAATTTTGCATTCTCACTAAAAGAGAGTGGAAGCCTAAATTTGTTCGACAGAAAGAAATGTTAAAATACGTATTATGTATATTACAAACCCTAGGTGGTGTAGAGAAATTTATTTTCGACAGTAGATACAGTAAGTCGATATAATCATTCATTATTTTTATAGACTACAAATAGCAGTAATTATTCTCCTCTGACAGAGCGGAACGATATTGAACCTTTGATGTAAAGGTCGATAGTTGTAGTCCTCCATAATAATTTGGGCTTTGTATCCTAGATATTTAAGTAATTTGTTCTGGAGTATGAGAGCTGTCTAGGACTTCAAACGGAAAAAACAAACAACAACCTCCCATTAATGAGAACATTATATAATCTGACTTTTGTGTAGGGATCATGAAAATATTTGTAATTTCGCTTAATAAAGCCAACAATTCTATTGGATTCATTAACTAACCTGTCGATGTGTGTGGAGAAATTCCATTTTGTATCCAAAGTGATTCCTAAATCTCTAATTTCGTTGACTGTAGTTAGGACCGATCCGGACATATAATATTCTTGGTGAACAGTATTTTTCTTTCTCGTGAAAGTGACTGAGAAACATTTGGAATGGTTCAGAAAACAAACTATTTTCTGAACAGAATCTCACGAATCGATCTAAATCATTCTGCAATTTTACACAGTCAAGAGGATCCCTAATGATATGGAAAACCTTCAAACCGTCAGCATAAAGTAATATAGAAGAGTGCAGAAAGCATAACTTTACAGAATTCATATAAATAATAAAAAGAAGCGGCCTGAGGTGGCTGCCTTGGGGAACGCCGGATGTTGGTAAAAAGTACTTAGGCCTAAATCCATTCATACTCAAAAACACTCCTCTCCGAGAAGGATACGAGTGGACCCACCTCAACAGTGAGCTATCCACCCCGGCCTCCGCAAGCCTTTCCAAAAGTATTCCATGGTCTACTTAATCGAAAGCCTTGCACAGGTTAGTGTAAACAGCATTCACTCGTTCACCTCTATCCAGGGCACCCACGTTATCATCAGAAAAACTGAGCAAATTCGACTCTACAGATTGCCCAGGATAAAATCCATGCTGCTCATCAATTATTAGGTGTTTCACTGACGAAAATATACGCTGATAGATAAGCTGCTTGAATATCTTAGATTACTTAGTGTGCTCCCCACCCGCCCATGGTGGCCTGGTCCAGTCATTGGTTTACTTGCATTGCGGGTGTGACAACACTGTATCCTTTTTCCTTTTCCTAAAAGATTAATAGAAACTATTAGCAGTATTAATGAGGAACCATATTTATACCATTGCGATTCGATGAGTTAGTAGACAAGGTTCAACACTTCCCATAAGGTTGTATTTGTTAGGCAGGACCCTGACCCGCTGGCCCTTTAAAGCAAGCTACCACCATTTGGTAGAAATAAATTCATTAAAAATATTTTTCATTTCTTATTCATTTGTTTATTTCTCTAGTACAATATCAACAGAGACTAGAATTATTTCCAATCCAACGGTTACTTTAGATTATGTAGGAAACATGGTAAATAATTGCGAAAGCCAACAAGAAAAACAGTAACAAATCATCTTATCAACTAATGAATATTTCATTAGTTCCAAACAATATATTGAAAGTCACTAAGTAAAAATACCTTCATCGAAACAATCACATAATTTTTATTATTTTATCCCGGCAACTGTTGATTTATAACGAAGATGATCTCACGATGGTATGCAAATTATTTGTCTTTCATTTTCCATATATTTAAATATTTCCAGTTTGAGTCGTCATTTTCTGAAATGATGCAAGTTGTATATTCAATGTTAATTCATTATTGCTACTACAAATCTACATAGTATTATATTACAAGTGCCTAATATTGATGGGGAACCCACGACCGACGCATGTTTGTGATGGTATAAAACCTGAAATTTTCATCTAATATCTTTCGTTTATTGAAAATTAAATGGAGTTTATTATAAATAATAGAAGAAAACATTGGAAAGAAAATTCAATCCCAAATCATATCATATTGTCGTATAACATTTATTGACTCATGTATAGTATTCATAAAGATATTCGAAGTTCAATTTTTTGCCAGTACCTCGAGAAAACAGCACCAAAAGTATGCCATATGTTGTGAAGGTACTGGGCTGTATCATTATTCCATTTTTTTTTCATTTTTCCTGTTTCTATACACGATAAAGATGCTTGCACGAATCGCTTGATTGTGATTTTCTTAGTACGTAATACAACTACAATTCGCCACTAAATTAACTCACAGAATCGAAAATTCGGAATGTAGAAGAAGTTTTTCAGTAATTCACCAGCACTAAGGAATGCTTTAGAATAGTCTGAATGAAAATGATACTCTTAAAATCAGTATTGAAAAACGTAAAACTTTCGGAAAGAATCGAAGAAATGTAACCCAAAAATGTGGAAATACCTGATATTTCTACCATCCCTTGGGAAAATTAATGATAATGAAAAATCGATAGCCTTATAGCATTTTGAACCACTTCGTTCCAAATTTCGATTAATTTCCTTCAAATCTCATTCACTATAGCTGGCTGGTTTTGCTGGCTCCTTAATCTTCTATTGAGAGTGTTCGATGGAATTGAAGTATAGACGTCGTGCAGGCCACTCCATTGAAGTGCTTTCGTGATCTTGAAGATAGTTTCTAACGATAAGACCTCGGACAGATCTGGCATATCTGGCATTTTGATGTTTGTACACTAGAGAACGTCGATCGCAATGAAAGAAACAAAAACTCTCTCTCAGTCAGGTTATAGCAATTGACATGTTCCCTGGAAAAATTCAATCTGGCTATACGGTGTGCTACGGCTTGAAAGTGCCTAGTAGAGAACCGCTGTCTCAACAAGGATATTGTTCAATAACGGTTATTGATCGCCGTTTTTGCTAGATGTCGTTCTTGCCTAGGTCTACCTTCATGACTACCAGTCTTCCTGTACCAGCGGATCATTCCACAACAACTTCAAGCCTTTCGCCTATTCTTATTTAAATCTAACCTCATCTAACACCTCTGCTCCAGCATATTCTGACAGGGCCGAATTTCGTGATTCGCGTTGCCTTTTTACTGAAAATTGAAATTTTCTAGTAGAACAATCGTTACTTACTAAAATTGATCAACAACTGCTGTTATATTATTTCTTTCATTTTATTTCTCTTGAGAAGAACACGTGCGATGGTATTTGTTGAGTTTTTGTTCAGAAATTCATTCACAATGATGTTGATGAGTCTTGTTTCCAAAAATCTGGCGGTTTTCGACGAATTTGCTGTCACAAACGCCGCATGATCTGAGATAATCACCTGTATTTACCGTCCGACCTTCTGGCAAGAATTCTGAGTGCACAACACCTCGATAATCAACGAAAACATTCAAAATCACCTCGACTTTTATTCGACTTTGACGTGGTTTTTTCGGTTCAATTGGAAGGCGCCATTCCGAAGCTAGTTGACTGGTTTGCATGACCCATGTCTCATCACCAGTTACAAAGTGTTTAATGAATGTGGGGTAGAAATTGACTCGTTCTAGCATATCTTCAGCGACCTTTATCCGATTTAATTTTTGAAGAAAATTAAAGCATTTTGGAACTACTCGAGCGGCAATGCGTTTTATGCCCAAACAATCGTTGAAAATTGTACGAACTGATTCGTGAGACACAGAAAGTTAGTAAAATTAGTTTCATTATGTGAGAATATATTATAAGGTCTTCCATAACGTGCAATGAACCATCTCAAAGCTGTTATAAATGTATCACAACTAAAATTATCCTATTCTAAATAAATTATGATAATTACTAGCTTAAGGAATTGTGAATTGATGTTTAAGAGCTAAGATGTGAGCATGTCTTTTATTATAAGCAAATACTGACTTATTATACAGCCACCGATTCTTAGTATACCAGTCTTACATGAAAGCGGATTCAAAGGTAAAATATGTCTTTTAGAATGCATCTTTTACCGCATCCTTAGTTCTTTATTTCAGATTCACAAGATGATAACTATTGAGATGATCATATCAAGGCGTTAGTACCATTTAAAATTTCTCCAATTTGTAGGAACCCGCTTTTTGCAAAGGAATATTCTTGCTATTAATTATAAATCTAAGACACTACGCGATCACTTGTATCAATTTGGATAATGTCGAAAATTTGTCAACAATACTGTCAACAATAGCTAAAATGAAAACAGTTGTAATCTTCTTAGATTTAATCTCCACAATGCCTGGTTAGGAACGAGTTGAAGATCTACAAGGTAGAAAACCATGGTGATCAGTCTACGACAGGCGCGAATTGCAAAGTATCTAGGTTACAAGCTTGTGAAGCTAACTCAGGTAGATTATCCTTAGAATTGACAGAAGTGTCCAATCTGATATCAGTGTCCGATTTGGAATTAGCGTTACCCGATTAGCCACGAACTCCATCTTGACGGATCCGAATTAATCCAATTCAATGCTAGTCGAATCACTACTAAAATAAAATTAATTTTAATAGCATCTTTTACACTTGCAAAGAATAAGAAAAGAGCATGTAGTAGAGCATCGCATAGATCTTACCTTGGTAGGAGGATAGTTGTTAGAGGTATGACCTGGAAGTAAGAGCACAATAAATGAAAAGAATAAGTCTTCAGATCATGTGTCTTAGAACGTAGGTGAAACGAGAATCATAAGCTCTATCTGATGCAATAACAAAAACAAGTTATATTTTTGAGTAATTTTACTGAATAATTCTAATTCGTGACGCGTTTCACTACACTGTAGCTTCTTCAGACGAATGAATGTACAGAAATTATGACAACTATATATAGATACAATTAAGAATATAAAACCAAATGTTCTTAAGTAATTGAAAGCTTATTGAGTTGCTTCTTCTTAAGTGGTTGTTGATGACAGGTATATCCAATAAAATTAAGGAATAGATTGCTCCCTGAAGAGATTCAATAGAGGTGAAGGGCTTAAATCGACTTGTTCATTAATGAGTCCACCTGAGTGTTTGTGTTTGTTGATTTCTAAAGTTTCCCAAAAATCTACTTTCCAAAATTTATTATCTGTATGCAAAATTTCAAACTGTGGGTCAAAAAATGATTATTTTCTAGGAGATGATTCGCGTAATTTGAATCTGATTTTTATTTGAAAACTGCGTTTATGTTCTAATATTCTAATATTAAAATTTCTGTGTTCCACCTATGTAGAAATTATCACAGTCATTGCAATTCAATCTATAAACACCTGATTTATTATTGTTTATCTGATTAGGTTTTATTGTTTTTTATATATTTGCCTAAGCTATTAATAGTTTGGAAAGCTATGTTGAAATTATTTCTACTCAAGAATGATTTCAGTTTTTCCTTGTAATGCCACCGTAGGTTAAGGTGTTGAATTTTTGTTTCAAATTATCGACAGGGTAAACTTCATTCAACGCGATTCTACTTTGTTTTTATTGAAAATATTGTTTATTATTTTGGGATTATAGCCATTATTTTTAGCTATTTGTTTAATTAAATTTAATTCTTTGTGAAATTTTCTGGTGATAACGGAATGTTAATCAATCTATGAATAAAACTGTTGAATGCTGACATTTTATGATGATACGGATGACACGACGAGTTATGTATTATATTTGTTTATATCAGTATGTGACGGCTTATAGTAGATTGCGAAAACATGTTTATCCATTTTCATTCGAAATTGTTACGTCTAAGAAATTTATTGAACTATTGCTTTCTATTTCGGTTGTGAATTCAATTTTAGATGTAATGAATTTATATTATTTTCGAAAATTTTCAACTGTTTATTTATTCCTGTGAAGCAAATAATGATATCGTCTACATAGCGATACCAGTATGAACAGTATTAACTAAGTAGATGATTATGAATCAATTTCTCTAAATTATTTATGAATATTTTTGCTAACAAAGGACTTTGCCCATAATCAAGCCGGCTTCACAAGTATAATAAGGAATGAAAATGGAAAACATGTTTTCGCAATCTACCATAAGCCGTACATGAGCACATATAGATATTATAATACATAACTTGTCGTGTCATCTGTATCATCATAAAATGTCAGCATTCAACAGTTTTATTCATAGATTGATTAACATTCCGCTGTCACCGGAAAATTCCAACAAAGAATTAAATTTAAATAAACAAATAGCTAAAAAATGGTTATAATCCCAAAATAATAAACAATAATTTTAATGAAAAACAAAGTAAATTCGCATTGATTGAAGTTTACCCTGTCGATAAATTGAAACAAGAATTCAATACATTAACCTACGTTGGCATTACAAGCGAAAAACTGAAATCATTCTTGAGTAGAAATGATTTCAACATAGCTTTCAAACTAATAATAGCATAGGCAAATATATAAAAACAATAAGACCAAATCAGATAAAAATAATAAACCAGGTGTTTATAGATTGAATCGCAATGACTGTGATAATTTCTACATAGGTAGAACACAAAGAAATTACAATTTTAGAATATCGGAACATAAACGCAGTTTTTCAAATAAAGAATCAGATTCAAATTATTCGAATCATCTCCTAGAAAAGAATCACTCTTTTGACCCGCAGTTTGAAATTTTGCATACAGATAATAAATTTTGGAAAGTAGGTTTATGAGAAACTTTAGAAATCAACAAACGCAAACACTCAGGTAGACTCATTAATGAACAAGTCGATTTAAGCCCTTCACCTCTATTGAATCTCTTCAGGGAGTAATCAATTACTTAATTTTATTGGATATACCTGTCATCAACAACCACTTAAGAAGAAGCAACTCAATAAGCTTTCAATTACTTAAGAACATTTGTATTTATATTCTCAATTGTATCTATATATAGTTGTCATAATTTCTGTACATTCATTCGTCTGAAGAAGCTACGTTGTAGTGAAACGAGTTACGAATCAGAATATTTCAGTAAAATTCCTCAAAAAATATTACTTGTTTTTGTTTTTGATAATGATATTCATATATTTCTTATGCGTCCGAAAACCCATATAGCTCTACTTGTACCGAATAAGAACATGTTTTGGAATAGCCAATTTGTTAACATATTCAAATTCTTCCTGATCCATTAGCAATTATATTTATGGGACAAAGTAAACCAAGCAAATCAAATATCTCAGTCGTCCCTGATAAAACTTTGCATTTAGTAACAGCAACATTATTTGAATTAATATTTTGATAACATGAATATTGAAACTGATATAATTTTGTATTCCACAGAATTCCCAACGTTTTCTTCGTAGAATCATCCGAGATTTAAATGATTTGTTCTAAGTTATGTATTAGCTCTAATATCATCAAATTATTCGACATCCAGTTTCAAAGATCAAAATCTACAGAGGACAAAATTTTCAGAATTAGTTGACTGAAAACTGAACGCCTTTAGTTCCATAGTTGTCACCTGATAATAAATCGTCCAAATAAAAATCAGAATCAATTATTTGACAAGCCTTGGGATATTGAGTTTTAAACTGAATTGCCAATTGTTTTAATCAGCGGGTAGCAAGTTATGGTGCTGCTGTATTCAACTGATTGGATTATTCATTCGAATTTTCCCGTCACAATATTAATTATAAACTTCCTTGTTGCGAATCAATTATTAATATATACCTATACATCTTGACTATATCGGCAGTAAACACATAAGTATGTTTACTAAATCGCAAAATAATAGAAAAAAAATCGACTAGTTGGACCTACGTATTGGATGTCATTCAAGTACAATCCTAATATAGTTTTCGCTGACGCTTCAGACACACTCCTAATTTTAGTCGTCGTACTGCTTTCCTTCAGAAAGTTTACATTTATCCGATAAACACGAAACTGCTTACAGCAGAAACAAAGTTCAACGTTAACTGAAATAATTTCGTATAAAAATATAGCATTAAAGTTTCCCATGCTTTCTTTCAGAGAATTCGCCTCATTGTGAATATAGTTTTTCATTAATGTTAATCACAAAATAATAAGAATAATGGTATAATGACAAGATTAATAAGACATTAAACTTCATATCACGCTCTTGAAATTCGTGATGTCGTGACTGTTAAATTCGAATCAATTATAACCATTAGTAAAAATGAAGCGAAAATTCGAGGAACACCAATTATTTCACGAGCAACTGAAGGCGGATCCCGGCATGGTTATAAAATGAAAGAAGCATGCTAATAATCTGATCATTGTAATGTCTCGATTTTCCCTAAGTGATTTTAAATATTATTATGAGCCATACGTTCTTCAATTTTGAGGCAAATATTTAAAAAAATACTTGTGAGATACATAAGTTTTGTCGTTATTGAGATACAACAAGTTCAATGTTATCATTACATGGAAGAAAGAACATTTTGTGAATCATAAACATAAGGAAGTACATTTACGAATAGCCTTGAAATGTGCACTTTCAGTTGAAATACTAGCATCCCTTCGAGCTCTTACAGATTTGCGAATACGTTCAAAAATTTGGTTAAGCAGGAATGATTCAAATGAGATCTTCTCGTATTCAATAATCGAGCAAAGACTTATTTGAAAGCTACCTCACGATTACAGCAAAATTGCTAAGTAGAGTCTCATTCATTGGTTACAAGTTTGATGAGCTATTGTTCTGGTATATCTCAAAATGTTCCATAATAATTTGAAGAATCTGATCTGACCGTCTTAAGTTCTTTCTTAAGACAGATTTCCACCTCCTCGTGAAGAAGACTCAGCACTAGAGACCGGACTATGCGCTTATATGTGCAAGGTTTTTATCAAAAATATGCAGTTATATGCACATTATTACTTTCATATCAATTAAAAAAATGACATCCTTGAGCGAGTTAATAATGAAAAATAGGAATACAGGATGAATTGCAATACATTAAATGAAAAAGTAATAATAATAATAGAAAAATTTATTGCACACTTCAAAGAATATGTACAAAAAGAAAACATTAATATCAACGCTCTTCCATGCCCCTTCGAGTTTATATAGAGGTATAAAAATTCAGTATATAACATACACAGTGGTTAAAATATAAAAAACAACAATTTCACATTCTTGGATTTCCACGGGTCAATATATTTTTGTGAGCCGTTTTGAAGGACTTTAGCGAGCAACCAAGAAGACTGGAGAATTCTTCTTTATTCAGCAGATGTACTGAACTGTAGGCAAAACATCTCGTGAACTTAGCTGTACTGTGAGGAAAAATTTCAAACCGATTCTCTACATTTCGCATCTGCCTTCCATGAATTGTACTCCTTGGTATCCATAAGTCATACAAATATTTTGGCTTTTCATTTTTATATGTCTTGAACATCATCAGGACCAATGCCATTTTGTGACGACTCTCGATCTTCAGTATATTTTTGTCATTGTACCATGGGCTCAAGTGTTCATATTCTGGTATTAAATATGTAAGTCTTACGCATTCTGAGCCAACTAAACCTTATGCTTGTAGTCAACGGTGAGAAAGCTGTAATACGCATTACACAGACAGTAATCCCACTGTGGGTAAAGTAGAGACTGTATTATTCTGAGCTTGGTGTGTTCATTCCGTATGTATTTGAATTGATATAAAGCTTTAAGTTTCATATACAGCATACTGAGTCTCTTTTTTACATGCTTTTCAAAGTTCAGCTGACCATCAAATATGACTCCCAAATTCTTTGCATTGTCGCTTTCCGGGAGTGCAACATTATTTATATGGAGAGTAACAAAATTATTAAACATAGCAATACTCCGTGCAGCCGTTGTGCCAACTAACATGAAACAACTCTTCAAGGCATTCAAAGTTAGTCCATGGTCAACTGACCAGATGTATATACGGTTGATATATTGATTTACTGCTTGTAGTGCCATACTAACTTGTCGAGGAGAAAAAGATTTTATAATCTGTGTGTCGTCTGCATATAGTTGTATCTTGCAATTTCGAACTACTTTTGGCATAGGTGAACTGTAGATGTTGTAAAGGGTAGGTCCAAGGATGCTTCCTTGTGGTACGCCTCTTTTGACAATGATTGGTTTTAATCTTAGTCCATCGATTTCAACTATTTGTATTCTATCTACCAGATAGGCATGAAACCAGCCCACCCATCGTTCAGAGACACCGAAATACTGCAGCATAGCCAACATCAGGTTATGATCTATAAGGTCAAAAGCCTTGACGTAGTCTAATAAAACTAATCATGATATATCTGAACGGTCTATTGCCCATGTCAACTCAGTAGTCACTCTTGTGATGCTGTAGCAGTACTATGGCCAGAGTGGAAGCCAGATTGCTCATAGGCTATAATATCATTCGTATCAAGATACTCCAAGAGAATGCCATGCACAATTTTCTCCATCATTTTGGACAAAATAGGGAGGATGCTTATAGGTCTCAAATCATTCAGTATTTCAATGTTATAGACTTTTGGGAGTGGTCTCACCAATGACACTTTCCATATATGTGGAAATGTGCCTGACTGCAAAGATAAATTATATATAGTTGTTGATATTCCGCTAATATGAGGCAAACTATATCTAATAATGTCATATGAAATCTCATCGGCTCCCATGGCCTTTGATTTGATACTTTTGAAAGCTGTTATAGTTTCCCCTTCATTTGTTTCTTTAAGTTCAAGAATTGTGTCGTCCCTGTAATTTTCATTGAGGTAGAAATTAAGAGTGTCTGGGCTAATGAATGAGTCTCTTTTTGCACTTCTGTGAATGCTTAATTTATTGAATCAGGGTCTTTCATGATCGCAGGTATTTCCGCCAGATCAGCACTCTTAACACGCCACTGCTTAAGTTTCGACTAAATCTTCTTTGCATCTCCTCCGATTAAATTATTTTCCTGGTTCATGTATTCTGTTTTGCCTTTCTAATAATAAAATAGAGATGGTTTCTGAATGTGATATAAACATTTCTGTTTACCAAACTGGGTTGATTGTTCTGTTTATTGAAGGCTTTTTTCTTTAGGATAATGAGCTCTTTTATCTCTCTGGTTATATATGACCCGGATGACCTTTTGATGACGCTCGTTTTGAAAGGTGATAAATATTGAATGCATTAATGAGAATTCTGTTTAGGTACACTACTTGTTCGTCAATTGTACCAAGCTTCGTCAGCGGCAACCAATTTATATTCCTCATATGGACACCGAAGTCGTCTTCAGAGTAATTAGAAAATTCTCTGAATCGAACTCTTGTAGGCTTTTCCTTTGGAATTAGAATATTCAATTCACAAAAAGTGGGTCTGTGATCTATCATATCATACATCTCCATCGTTCCTGATCGTGAGACTTTGACTTAATTTCTACACAAATGATATCTATAGTGTGCCGCTTGACTGAGTTACTCTAGTTGGCTCCTAAACAACTTGGTTCAAATTAAACAATGCCATAAGATCATTCATATATCTTTTTTCTACTGTTTCATTAAAAAAGTCTATATTCAAATCCCCAGCTATTATACATGTATGGTATTTCATAGAATATTCCGTAAATACTTCTTCAATGAGGTTCAACCTCGCATAGGCCACATTTGGTGCTCTGTATATCACTCCTATTAGTAAGTTATATGTTCAAATATTAATCTCCATCCAAATTGATTCCACATATCTCCAGTATTGATGTTATCTCTAACAGTCACAGGGTCAAGAATTCTAGTACTGATGTGATCTGCAACAGCTACTCCACCACCTCTAGTTGGTCTGTCTTTCCTATTGAGTCTGGAATATGCAATGCAGAATCGGGAAACTCTGGTATCAACTAAGTTACTGAGACGCCGATTATGTGGAATCCCTCTCTTAACACTAACTCTTAGAAGTCACTAAACCATGGTGTGATAGAGCGAATATCAACATGGCTATATACAGATGAGATTTATTTTGTCTATGAATGGAGTCATTATTTCGTTATGAGTCACGGTTGGAAATTTTCTGAGGCTTGAAACTGAAAATTTTCAGGATTAGAATTTTGTCATCTCTATTTATTCAGGGTGAAATTATATCGTCCAAAAGCGACACCACTGGGCCAAAATTTGCTATCATAGATCACTTCTTTATGTTTGAACTCAACACCTATCTGAGAACATTTATTATAATACGTATACTACAATTATGTATTATCCTAAAATTTAAATCTTCTACTCTTACTTAATTTCTCATTCTGACCTAAGATAAAACTATTCTTTCTCAACACATGGTTTTATATATTGAAAAGTTTCTTTCTGTGTCCACTGATGTTAAAAGGGCTTATTGGAAATTTGTAATTTACTCTATATTCGAAGAATTTTCTTCCACGATTTCACTTCTTAGAATTCGAGCTACTTCATTTAGAACACAAGGCCTTCATTTTATTGAAGTACTGATTTATGTTTCAAATTTTAAAGAATTCCTATCATTAGGTGTGCTATATACCAACCTAAATAATCGGTTTCGTCGGCACAAATGTAAAAATAATTATTTCCAATAATTTGCCTAATTTTCTTCTCACACCACAGTAAAGGTACTGTCATCATCTTGTTTTCTCAAAGTACTTTCGTCCAAAATATTACGATGTTTCTGTAAGAAAGATTTGAAATGTTGTTTGGCCAATTTATTGAAGAGAATAGCCGCAGCTGTAAGGCTCGGCATAAATCTTCATTGAAAACATGCTAGTTTGATTGATTTGAGACAGCTTTTAAGTATTGTCCTAACAAATGCTGCCTCATACCATCATCCTAAATTTGCTTCATTTTGCTGAAATACAGAACTGTCCTAACGTGTTGATAAACTTAAAATTTTTTTGTGCATGAGATCTGCAAGCAGAAGTAAAATATTATCAAATGATATCTAATATTTTGCCATAATTGAAATGTTGAATATTGGAATAAATAATTCGAAATCACAAAAAGAAAGTTTGAATTGAGTTCGAAATGGAGCGGGTTTGAAATATGTTGAAATTTAATTTAGAAATACTTACAATTTTGCTGCACACAGAGCAGAATATCGCTCCATTGTCAAAACGTAATTCTGGATACGTTCTGATACAGAAAAGGCTACTAACAGCAGTACACGTCACTTTCGGCATAATTAAAAATATTCAATCCCCAGCATGCGAAACTTTTATACAAATTGCAGAGAAACACTCACTAGATTTGTTGATACGAACTAAGAACTCAGGATTCTAGGACTGAAGTTTTATATGGGGAAATAATTGGAAATTTCATAGATATGTAGGGTAACCTGAATACTCCCAGTAAATAATAATGGGATTATCTTTGGCATCAAGTAGAATCACTCACTCAGACTCGGAGCACACATAGTAGCAACAATGGATGATTTTGAGATGGCACCACCGGATTAGTGGTTTAGACGAACCAATGTTAACTTATGGGAGCGACCTCACATCACCCTTCCTTGTTGAAATCAAAAGTCGATTATAAAAATATTATTGGTTTCGGCGTCACCGCAAAATCATCTGTTACCACTACTATGTGTGGTCGCATGATAACAAAGATTTCAAGGTATTAATAGAATTAAGAGTGAATAGAGATAAAATTCCTCAATTGTATTACTTTGCCCCCTAGAGGTGCCATTATGCTTGACTAAGTAGGTACTTCATACAATGGGGAACGGTTCTATACGTGCAAATGACCTCAAATCTAGTTGGAAAACCCACTGTCAATCTCTAAGTGTAAGCAAAATAATAATATCAAGCAGGATATGCTAATAATCAGACTTTTATGTCCAAATACTGGAAAATGCATAAATATGCAAATATGCACTTTGCATACAATCCGGTTATTACTCATCACAAACTAATCTTTCAGAAAAAGACTGGTTCTTCTATATTTATAAATGAAAATTTCAGTTAACGTAGTTTGAATTTATAACGCTCTTTAAAAGTGGTGACAAAGAATACGATATACCTCTGACAATTCGTATTTGTCACCTTGAAAGGTCTTTAAAAATAATCTATTAAATGAAGCTCCCTCCTATCGCTGTTCAGAATTCTAAAACTGTTTTAACATATCTGCAGGATGTATTAACAAATTACAGTAACAATGCCTAATGTCGTGACATTTTCTCCACTTATAATCTTGTATAATCATACATGACAGCAACACATAAATATTGTATGAGTAAAATGAATATCTGATATTGAATAATTGTTATATTCTTTGAGAACTGTTGTTGTGAAAATACGAGTATATAATGTCCAAACTAACAGGTTCAACCAAAATTATACAGAAATTGAAGGTATAAAAGAGCTGTTAATGCATGCATATTTCTTATTTTCAATTCTGAAATTTGTGCAATAGTAAATTCACGTCGATATAGCTGTATGCTTTGCATATAAGATGTGATTTAGAATGAATTCACAAATACGGAATAAATTGATTTGACTATGCACTTTTCCCCAGTGAACTTAAATATAAAAGCACAGCTACAAATATTTATTTTTCATAAATACAGCAGAAAAATAAACAGAGACGTTCATCTAACATAAACAAATGAAGTATTGATTCTCTCAAAGCCACTATCACTATCATCAATACTTGTTATTAATAATTTCTGCTATTACCGGTATTGATAGAGATAGTAATGTATGCTTGATATTTTTTTCGAATTTGTGTGAGTTATCATTCGATAAAATGTGAAAGCTAATCGCAGTTCAGTATATTCAAAATGAGCACACCTTTCCGATCTGTGAACCTCTTGAGTTGTGTTCTCTTGTGTCCAAAACTCATCGTTTTTTAAATGCTCATATTTCAGATTCCTCACGCCATCGGCATCATAACAATAGCACCGATTTGTCGTGTACACGTTACTCTCGAATTTACTGCAGTGGACGTTGGGGTCGTAAGTTAACAACTCGATGTACTCGTGTTCTCGATGCTCTCTGGTCCCTCCTGCGGCGCAGACGAGGCCAAAAGACAACACGCGAAGAGATCTGAACAAACATTTAACAATGAGACTAGCATCAGCGGGAACCGAATATATCTCACCCGGCATGGTGTAATCACAAAATAACCCGTGTTGTGCGTACGTAATTTTTTAGGGTCGAAGCAGAGTTTGTTTATGAGAAGATGGATATTGTTTGATACTAACTGTTGTCATTTTCCTTTGGACTAGAAACAATGAAGCAAACGAAAACTCCACTTACTGTATTGTGCTTTTTCATTCTCAGAAATTTTTTTATCTGAAGGTAATTTATAGTTACTTTATATTATATCCGTTACATAATAATTGACCAACCGTTTCTAATATTTAAACTAATGAGTACAAAGTGAATCGAATATAAGAAAATCCACTGTTATTATTCGTTTTTCCGTTCTTATGAATGTAAACTTCCTAGACATCTTTGAATAATAATAAATAGCTTTTACTAGTAATGAGATATACTATGTCTCACTTGGTATAAAGTCTTCGATCAGTTTTAACCAGTATAAAAACGAAACAGCTATATCGTAAAAGATAGTATATTCAAAAAATTATTGGGTTTCTAAAATTCTATCAGCTTCATTAACAAAAGTATATTTTTGACAGATTTCAAACTATAGAGAAAAGTAGAGTATATTACACTATTTTTCAAATCAACTTTTCATCTTTTGATCGATAAACATATGTTTGCGTACGTTTTAGTCCCTGTTCTTCACCTAAAAGGTACAAGGGTGAAGTTGTTGTATTGTATCATTTACCGATGTCATCTTCAAAGAAAAGAACAGTTACGAGCGCTTGGTATGTTGAAAGCAGATGTGACATAGAGAACTGTTGCAACTGTATTGGCGACTAATCAGTTTACTATCAGTCGCTTGTGGATTCATTATAATCAAATTGGTGATATCAGTGAGCAACATATTGGTCGTCTACAACTGCTGCTCAATATAGGTTTTCAAGAATTCGACTCACTCAGTTGGTCAATTTAATATGGAACTCAGGAATGCTCACAACTTACAGCTAAATGATCAAACTGTCAGAAATAGATTACAAGGTTTCAAGTTAGATTTCCGACGACCATAGAGGGTTTCTATATTATACAGAGGAAGTTGCGAAGCCTGAGTAGCCTGCACTAGAGATCACCTTGAATGGGAAGCTGCTCGATGGGCACTAGCGTTGTGATCAATCCAGATTTGGTTTAGGTCTAGATACGAGACTTACTCTTGTATGGAGATAACGTGGAAATAAGTGAGGGCAATAAGCTGTGCTAGAAGTTGCCAGCTAATAAGGCTGACATATAACAGTAATGGTATAGGTTGGCATCAGTATCAGCAGAAGGACCGAACTCGTTTTACTGGAATAATTTGTAAACGCACTGAACTATATAAAGCTGATTCTTCGACCACGTGTCATTCCCTGTGCAGTTGAAAGAGGCCCAGACTTCATTTTCATGCATGATAATTGAATAACTGTTTACATTAGGTGTGGTGATACCTTAATCCAATTGATCAAGGTAGTATCGTAAATTCGATTGTCAGTATGTCGTTGTAGAGCAGTTCTAAACATTCTTGGAGGACAAGCATTTTATTAGAAATCCAGAGGACATTTCAATAATGCTTTAGTTATCTAACGAAAAAATTCAAATTTTTACTTTTGTTAGGCGAATATTACCGAAAACTTTGAAATAGATTTGTTCGACGAGCTCATTCAAATCTTAGCAATATTCGTATTGATTCGATGTATCTCGACAATAAAAGAACTCCAACCTCAGATCTATATCATAGAAATGAACGAAAAATATTTATAATGTTGGAGTAATCTCCTCAAAGGAAACATAATTGTTTGAATATTTTCAATGAAATAAAACTATGGTATTTAGATTTTCACTATATTAACAAAACTATGACCGGTTTCACAACACTGTGGCTTCATGAGATAGATATAAACAATGAACAGAGTTATTCCATATATATTAGTCGTATTTCCTACTTAATATTACAATAGGTACAAGTACAAGATCTTTAGGCCGACATATCAAAAACTGCAAATCTAAAATTGATAAAGGTAATATATCCGGTGTTTATAAACTGTCTTGCGGGAATTGTAATAAAATTTATATTGGTAGAACTTTCAGAAATTTCAAAGTTATATTATCCGAGCACAAACGTAGTTTTAATTATCATAAATCAGATTCCCATTATTCTAATCACTTACTCGAAGAAAACCATAATTTTAATAATAATAATTTCAAAATTTTACATAATGAAAATAATAGACAAAAACTCAATCTATGGAAAATTTCAGAGATTAACAAGGGAAGAATTCAGATAGGTTAATTAATAGTCAATTATATCTAAATCCTTCTCCTTTACTCAATCCTTTCAATTCATAAATTGAAGCAACTCCGATGGGTTTTCCAACATACCCTTGTACTTGTACCTATTATAAAATTAAGTAGGAAATAAGACTAATATATAAGGAATAACTCTGTTCATTAGTTTATATCTATCTGATGAAGCCACAGAGTGTTGAAACCGGTCATAGATTTGTTAATATAGTGAAAATCTAAATACCATAGTTTTATTTCATTGAAAATATGTCAAGTAACAACCTCCTCAATCAAATCAAATAATTGTTTAAATTTTCTGATATAATATTACTGCTTAAATTGATCAGTTTTCAGGAAAACATCAGATCTCAAATATGCTTGTCTAATTTGATATTCGATTAATCGTTTAATTTATTTTAGACGTCACCTCTTATGCTGATCATGTTCAAGATCTTATCTTCACACCGTGTGAACGGATCATGAATAACACATCGAATTTAACCACCACGATATACGATTTTATAATTACTCCACCAAAAAATAAAATAAGCATTAAGAATGGAACAGACTTCACTTCTCTGAATCTAAATTAAAAGGAGATCCGTGATTCCCTAAGACCTCCTACCTGCCAAGATGCAGTCTGACCGTTACATTTTAGTAGTATGAATGACTCTGTTTAAAAGTGACCCCTCTTAATTTTGAATAAAATTATGTGCAATATAATTTCTACCTGATTTTGATGATTTCGAAGCAAATGCAGATAAGTGCAAGTCTTGCAGTTCTACTCTGGTTTTTATCTTGAATATTTTAATCAAAATAAAAATACAAAATTCTGTGGTACCTCTACTAGTTCAGACTCTTTTTCATCAGAATCTTAATATTTATCAGATCAGAAATGTCTTAGTCATACCCAATGGTGCCGCGACTATCTTTGAATTGAATTTCATTGATCAAATATATATTTAATCTACTATAGAAATCATTTCAATTCGGTTACTTGTTCGAGCCAAGATATGTATTTAAAGGAACGATGCTAGTATTTGGTCACCCTATCCGCTGAATTAGCAAACCGACAATGATTAATCTAATGCATTTTGTGAATATCTACAGTTTAAGTTCCTTGAGAACGTTTCGTTGAAATAGAGTTTTTAATTTTCTCGATGTATTTCTCAAGCTCTCTATCTGAGACTAGGTATCGGATAACCTATTCGAATTACGTTTGTCAAGATTCAATAATCGAACGGTCGACATAGTTGATAGACCATTCCAGAACAATGACTATTATTGCAATAACCGGAAGTAATGTTAGACCACACATTTATAACTATGAAAAAGGGGGGCAAGAAATTAACGAACAACAATAAATTCTAAGAATTTTCTTTTCGTATATGTCCGGACATATGCTAACAAAATTCGATGCTATTTCTTGGCGCAAATGTTCCTTTCATGAGAAATAAAATGGAAGAAGTAAATTGAGATTTTGTAAGAAACCACCACATATTGATAAATGCAGTATTTGATGATTTTTTCTGGTAACGCTTGTTCTTCTAACTTTCGGTAATGATGCAATGCGAATCAAGAAATTTGATCACGGCAGAATCTGCTGAAGCAGTGGTATATGGTATCCTAGATTGCACTCATACAAGTAATATTGCGCAGGTAATGGGAAACTGGTAGTCATGAAAGTTGACCTGGGCAAGGACAACGTCGTGCAACTGCGTCGGTCCATTACCGTTATTTCAGAATTTCCTCGTTGAGACAACAGTTCACTACTCCTAGGCACCTTTAAATGCAGCTTCGACAGAACAGTGTAGTGCAAATTAGCACTGAAACGATACGACTGATGGAATTTGGTTTGGGTCTTGTTGTCGCAGCTTTAACCACAGCACATCAAAGAGCCCGATTGAATTTTTCCAGAGAAAATGTCACTTGGTTAGAACCTGACTGTTTCCAGATGAGTTGAGAATTTGTGTTTTCATTGCGATCGACGTTCTCTAGTATACAGACGTCTTAATAAGATATATATCAAGTGCAACTATTCACTAACCTATGGTTTCGATGGAAATTCAATAAGGGTGTAAGGAGGAATTTCTTTGGACGTCCGCACTGATTTGGTCGTCGTAAATAATGAAACCCTGAATGCTCAGAGATACGATATAGATATTTAAGAATAACATGTTGTACAACTTGCGGCAAACATTAAACTTTTTGTTCGTACAGGATAATGCCAGAACCTCATAGCTCATATTGTTAGAAACTACCTTCAAGATCACAAAATGACTTCAATGGAGTAGCCTCCAAGAAATCCAGACCTTAATTCCAGCAAACAATAGAAGATTGAGAAGCTATCAAAACCAGTCAGCCTCCGTGAATGAGGTTCAGAACCGACTTATCAAAATTTGCAACGAAATAAATCAAAATACTATAAAGTCATTGAGTTTAAGTATGAATGAAGTAGTTTTGCCAGGAGTATCTGCTATCAACAGGTTTCTTGGGACTTTTTACATTTTCGCATGTTAATTTTATTTCAATTTCTGTGATTACCATTTTTATTTCGATTGTTCTCAAGCATTCCTTAGTGCTGGTGGATTACTAGAAGAGTAGTTCTTCATATATCTTAACTTCTTCAGAATAAATATGAATTTTGAATTTTGTGCATTAATTTCTTGGTGCAATGTACATTAGTTCTTGAATCATACCTTAAAATATGCCATATATCTCTATATGTTCTTATATGAGATATGGAAGGTTATTGCAATATTTTTTCAGTTTTACATGATAGAACATAATGAAAAAACTAGCTCGCACGTGCTTATTCGATGAGTCGAACTGAAACCTCGTTATTTATTGAAGAGTTTTAGCGGCATATGAATAGTTATATCTGAAGAGCAATCGATTATATTCCCACAACCGAAGAATCGTTTACATGGTCGACAACTAGATAGATATTACGTTTTGGGGCCATCGTCTACTAGAAAACGAACGTCTTCGAACTCGACGACTCAAGTATCTTAAGACTATTCATGTGGGCTAAAATGCACTTCCGTAAACACTCCACCACACGGAAATTTCGTTGGTTTGTCGGCACAGTCAGTTTAAAGACGACGAAGCTATTAGTAAATATTAAATTCATTTATGTAGTAGAGAAATATACTTGTTTAAGTTCAAGACTTTATTATATAAAATCTATGGTCCGAAGTAGGAGAAGCATAAAAATGATGTCGAAGATTTTCCAATAGTGCAGAGAATAGGAGGGCTTGATTTAAATGACGGTTGCATACGAATCTAGCGATTTCAGTTATGACGTGTACGAAGTATGACAAGATTTTTGTGACATAAGTATCAGAGGTTAGAATTGCATAAAGGATGAAGGCCCTTGCACTCAATATTTCATTTCGCAATTTTGACAACTTTATATTATTATCAATTTTATTCATTGTTTTCGTCTGATTCACTCTAAAATAGCATTGTGAATATATTCATCGAAGAATTTAAGAACAAATATAGAGAGAAGAAAGGGTAAATTGGTAGAGGAGATGAAATAATTCTACAGAAATAAGTTGTATCATTTATATCCAGGAGAAAAAGTATCAATATAAGTGAAAGAAACTTCAGGACTATTCACATTCTTACGAATATATATTTATATATGTACATTCGCAACATTAATACAGCCAGTTTGTTAGAATATCTCTTGGATTACAAATATTAACTGTTCCCTTACAACCGTCAATATGAATGACGAAATAATTTCCTTTGAAATTCCAATTAAGAAAGTTTAAACACAGTCGCTTTGATACACACCTGATCACAGATGAGAAAAGCCCGATCTGACCTCAGTGACGTCACGAGCGTTGAGATGTGTCCAGTCGCCTGGTTCTTCTTCCGGGTGACCTTGGACAGGAGAACACTGAGCGCTTTTCATCTCTTTGTGGTTCTAGAAGACAGGCGTCAACAATTGATTTCAAGTCTAATTTATTGGATGGAAAGAGATAGCGGTACTACCGCTGAGCCCATCCTCTTCGGGGTTAACACTCGTATAATTAGAACTCGTTTTGTTTTTTAGGTAGGTAGCAGAGCATTGTTTTGAGAGTCGTAAAGATTGTATAAATGCTCTATATCAATGGAAACGGGAGTTAAGGCGAATGAATTGGTTGTTCGGCTACTTTATTTTTGTCGAATGGCTAGCTTGTGCAAAATGTGACAGGTGGAATGTTGTCGATACAGTTTTGTTGATAGAATGTTTCTCAATCATTTGAAGAGTATATTCGTATATTACATTATTCTTCAAGTTATTGGTGTATTCTATTGTAATCTTTCACGTTATTGGAAATATATTTAATGATATATATATATATATATATATATATATATATATATATATATATATATATATATATATATATATATATATATATATATATATATATATATATATATATATATATATATTACATATGAATGCTTATATCTATAATTTATAATAAGTGTGAGCTCAGGAAATGTAACAGGAACCATACTATCTTGCATATGATTCAATAAACGAGTGAAAATGATATAAAAGATACTGATGACAGAAAAACACCAAATAATCAACCGTATCCATTCTCAGGAAAGTCTTATCATTATAATTCCGTACTAAGGGTGATTATATATTAATGACAAGATTCAACATAATTTCATGCTGTTTGGTGTGAAAATTTCTACACAAATACAATAAAAAATTGTGCGAGCACGACTCTCGGCCAGAATATATTTATTTAAGTACGTTCTAAGTTCTTTACTGAATATCAGTCCTCAAAACGTATATGTATTTAAATGTTTTGTATATTTAGTAGCAGTGTTAACCAAAATTATATTATTTTGTCATGAAATAACGAATTCGCAGTTTTCGAAATTTTCCTATATCTGGGCAAAAAGTAATTCCTTCAGTCAAATTTCATGTTTCTAGTTCAATGACAAGTAGCTATTTTGATTGCCGTCTTGAATACTCAATTTCCGCTCTATGCCGATACTTGTTTCTAAGCAAAAATTTTTAACATACAGGCACACAAACCGACAAATAAACAGAGAAATGAAGCTATGAGGCTTCCGTTTTATCTTTTGAGGTTTGTAACAGCAGATCCCAATCTACATTATGAATTTGTAGAATAATATCCGAACATCATCTACTAAATATAAACTTATATAAGAAATATCCTCCCCTTCAGGGAGAGATATTTAATAATCTACGGAAGGTTGAATATTGAATTGAATAGAAGTCTTTCACATATAGCGATAAATCTCACATGTTTCTCTGTGTCATCTTGTCATGTCATCATTATTGACATATGATATTAAAGAATTATTTAAAAACGAGGGAGAAATTGCAGTTTGTCGTTACATCTTGTATTCAATAAAATCGTGCAAGTTTTAGATAAAAATTTGTATATTATAAAGCTTAACTTTCAGGACACATGCATCCATGTTTCCGAAATTATTAATGATAAGGACTGAAGACATATGAAATTATAATCAAAGCATGTTAAATGAAATTGAAAGAAGTTGTGTTTGATTTCACATAGGACCACATTCATGGCAACATGGCAACAAACAGTGAAATATCGTCTGAGCTCGCTAAGCTCAAAAAAGAGTATCTAATTGATATAAGAGTGACGAAACGGATTCCTACTGGTGTTTCCGTGAGTGAAGAACTTCTAATTTTGGTGTAAAATAATGAAAATGTTATCTTGAATGATCCGAATGGTGATTTTCCCGAAAATACTAATAGAAACCTCAAATCAGCGGTAGAAATGTTGACACTTAAAAGTGAATTAAACTGTGCTCAAACTGTAATAAAGGGTCTTGAGAAGACAATTAGTGATAAAAAATGATAATTAATCTCCTAATTTCATATCGCAATAAAAGCATGAACAAACCAAAGTGCGATGTTGCCGACGTGACTAACAACTCTGAAAACGATAAGACAATCTAATGTGACTTTAAAAAGTACCAAGGGTGTAGAACGGACACAAAAAGTAACTCCTCAGACGTCAGAGGCTGTAACAAAAAATTAAAGTTCGAGAAATACTCGCGAGACTGCAGTTACTAACACAGTAATTCAAGGTAGTGGACTCTCCACTATGACTATTGCTGGTGCTGCCCGAAGGGCATGGTTATATGTTAAGTCGCGCCAATACAAATGCTAATGAAGAAAACGTCAGAAGCTACCTCTGAAATAAATTTCCTGGCAAAGAATTCATGGTAGAGCCACTGCCCCGACGAAAAGTTTCAAATAGCGTGTCATTCAAGGTTGGCGCAGACATGAGTCTTCTGGATGAACTGAATAACCCTGAGATATGGCCTAGCGAAATTGTGGTCAACAGATTCAAGTGTTTTCGGAACAAGCCCCAGCAAGAAAACCAATATTGAGGGCAATAATGTTTTAAGAATAGATTGGGAGAGCTTTTTCAGCGATAAAAATGCCAAAGATGCCTTTACTGCATCTTATGAGCTTTGGATGCACTTATATGATGAATATTACCATGAAATTGAGAAAGAAATTGAAAAAAACGCAAAGTAAACTATGTCGATGCGGATCTTGAGAAAATAAGATCCAAACTTGATATTTTGCAAACTGTAGATAGGGTTCAGAGGTCAGAACAATTAACTGCGGCCTACAAAAGTTGTAAAAGTCAATACATATCTACTTTCGACCACATTAGAGATAAAAAATTATGACTATATTAAAGCCGCTCCGAATCAACCTAAAGCAATCTGGGACGTAATAAGTAAAGAAACCAATCCTCCGAATCGTGAAACATCTATGGATTTGATTCCCACTGTTTCTGAGTTTAATGAATTTTTCGTAAACAAAGGACTGAATCATGCTCAGGAAATGGTCACACTAAAAAATAGCGATGTATCGAGCGATCAGCCAAATAGAAAAAATCTTGAAAACACGAAATCATTTTACTTATTCGACTGTTCAGTCACAGAAATTAAAGGATCAATTGCTTCATTAAAGCCGAAATCATCTAAAAATATATACGGGATGTCCAATGTAATAATGAAGAAATTTGAAGATGAGCTTGCACTCCCCTTGACATTATTGATTGATAAATGTTTCAAATACGAATATTTTCCAATGAGCTCAAACTCACAAAAAAGGTGAAAAAACTAGATGCGATAATTATGGTCCAATTGCTCTGTAACCAGCGATGTCCAAAATTTTTAAAATGGCTATTAGAGACCGAATGGTTAACTTTTTTGAAAAGAAGAATCTATTCATCAATGCACAGCATGGGTTCAGAAGAAACAGAACTACCACTTCTGCAATTCGGGGTGCCCTTGATATAATTATGAAGGCTTTGGATAAGGGTGACAAAGTTTCAATGTTGTATTTCGATTTAGGCAAGGCTTTTGATAGCCTGTCGCATGATATACTTCTGAACAAGCTCAAGCTCTGTGGTTTTCTTGGCAAAATACATAATTTATTGAGGTCATACCGCATTGGCAGGCAGCAGATTGTACAGGTTGGAGATGAAAAATTAGGCATTCTTGAATTGAAGTGTTGGGTCAATGATATTGACATACCAGGTGGAAATGCATTTCTACATTTTGATGATACTCGAAATGAAAAAGGAAGAAGTATTGAATGATACCAGAACTTGGTTCTCGAAGAATAAGTTGAAATTGAATGAAGACAAAACAGAAGAACTCACCTTTGGACCAGGAGAAGAGATTGCATCAGTGATGTTCCTTGGTGTGTGGATTGATCCAAGAATTACCTGGGCGACACACATCTAGGAAACGTGTGAAAAATTGTCACGGTCAGTTTTTGCCTTGCGAAAAATCATGATTGTAAGTACGCAACAATCAGCGAAAATTGCGTACTTCGCTTACTTCCATGCTGTAATGTCATATGGTATACAGAAATTGGGATTATTATCTGAAAGAGATAAAGTTTTCTTGTTGCAGAAGACGGCTCTACGAATGATTTTCAAATTAAAAAGAGAGACTGAAGTAGGCCAATCTTCAGGAGGAAAAATATACTGACCTTACCGTCTGTGTATATCTATGAAGTTCTGAAGCAGCTTCATGCAGATAAAAGTGTATATCCAAAGCGGGTGATCTCCACTCATTTACCACAAGAGGCAGACAGGATCTGGCGATCCCTCTCCACCGAATAAAATTGACTCTTAACTCGTATTTATACTGGGGGATCAAAATGTATAAGTTGCCTGAAAATATCAAAAACCAGAAGCAAATCCAATTCAATAAAAAACTGAAGAATTTCCTCTTGAGCGGGTCTATTTATTCACATGTAGAATTCATAGACTCAAATTGTAATGTATAAAAATTTTAATAAGTATGTATACATAGTTTGTCAAATTATCTGTTGTACCTACCTGTGACGTGTCATGTAATCTTTGATGACAAATATATTTATTATATTCTATTCTATTCATAAGAAAATGTTAAACTACACATCGTGCCAAAAGTCTTGCCCTTCTCGCTAAGGTTTTTCTGGAGAGGGAACATAAATGAAAAAATTTTTACAAAGGTTTCATTGCTCTTTTCACTAAGAGGTGAACCAATACTTTTTCATTTGTTTTATCAGAATTTACACAGAAAAAGCATGAGGGAAAAGGTTAATTCAATTTTTTCTTCAACTTCAAACTCTTCGAAAATAAGAAAGTGGAAAAATCACCAAGTTAGTAAACGGTATGCCCCCCTTTTCTGTATACATGAACTCGACAGTGCATGCCAACAATTAGGTTATTGATGGTGCCTATGTGGATGTTATGCCAGCGTTTATGAGGTCATCCCTATTAGAACAAGTGGGTTTTTTTACCCTCTCAAATATATTCTACACATATTCGATGTGATTCAGACCTGGTGAGTTTGCAGGCCACTGCATCCTTGGTGCGATTCTCTCTTGGTGCACTTCTTGCGACCCTTTCGTTCTGTGCGGGTGGCATTATCGTCCATAATTGTGAATTAGTGTTCAGTTGCGTTTCGTAGTTGATGAATCGTTATCAAAACCAAACGAATTCCTTCCTTAAAAGGAAAAATTTCCCTGGTGACTGCTAGTCGTTCTTGCATCCCTGATCCCCTCCATACTCTCTCTTGAAGATTGTCACTCTCAAATGCAAGTCTTATGGTGGTATGTGTATTTTATCAGGTAGGACATTTAGGAATGTTATTTATTTTAGTGTAAACATGTTGCAAAATTTGAAGATATTTAAATGTGCATATGGCTGATTTTCCTCTTCTGTGTATACTCCATAAGTGAAATTCTTAATTTACTGTGGCTTCAGCATTATTAGAATGTTACTAATAATAACTATAATAAGCATTAGTAGAGTATACTATAGATCAGAGGTCGCCAATTTTCATACGGCAAAAAGGTATTCACTGATATAGAATAATATGAAATCTGTAAAATGTCAAACATTGTCTCATTGTGACAAATAAACATCTCTGGTAAACTGAGCCAACAACTGCATATTTCGATCGAATTGGTCAGGCAGTTAATCCCTAATAGCCTTCTTCATACTACAAATGTCGAGTTCCATTATTCGAAGCTTTCAATTACAATTTACTGGAGAATGATGTTAATATATCTATTAGAAAAGAAATATGTCAAAGTAATTGCTGGAGAAATTGGGCAGTTGCTGGTTTGTTTAAAAAAGCGAATACAGAACTCTGTTCATCAAAATTCTAACAGCTCTCTTAGTTTTGTGTTGATATTTTCGGCACCATTGTCCAAAGAAGATTTTTGAAATGAAAAATTATTTATGTATATTTTCAAAAAAATTGATGAGAAACGAATCTTCTCATTGATTTGAATGATTTCTAGGATTCGATAAATCTACAACTGTTTTACCTGAAACATGCAATTTTAAGTTGAGTTCACTGAGATAGTTTGTAATATTTATTGGCCATTGCTGAACTAACGTACATTAATATTTCAAATTTCTGCAGAAACGTCTTGAATTGTCTACAGGGCGCGGTCTTATCGTTGAGATTTTCCCTTTCCCAGACATACGTGTTTCGCGTATTAAAAATGCCATTTTTTCGAAATTTTGCCTCATCAGTGAACAAATATAAATGAGTGGGCAACTTTTTAGTACCCAGAGGGAAATCTCCTGGATGTAGCAACTAGACTGGTTGGAAGTGCTAAGGATACGTTTTTCTTTTTTCTTGACTCAAATTCAATGTACTCGCCACTCGCCGTGTACTTATGTTTGGATTGTCCTCTAAAATTTCAATGATATCGTTTAACCCTTTCGAAAGTTTGGTGATTAAGAACAAGCTGTTGTGGATTCGCCGCCGATATTCGCTTACATCTGTCCGGGAATTACAAATACAATACCCATACACCAACATCTTATCAGCTTAGTGATTGTTCGTATAACGGAGCATATAGAAGAATTTGATGATAATGCGAAACTAAATTGTAAAATTCATGAACTGGATAAGTAGATCATCAGGAATTAATTCTTTGTTGTCATATTATTCGAAACCAGCCGGATGTTATTTGAAAATCAGTTGGCCATCTGGCAGTTCGCTGGAAGATATATGTAGGAGGAGGGGAAATTTTTGAAAACTTAAATTAAATTAATTTTTTGTTAGTTCTTGTTTTGTTACGGGTTGATCTGTTTCCGTTCTCGAATGAATTTTAAGTTTGAGTTTTTATCAACGTCTCTGACTGATATCTTTTAAAAGATGCATTAATTATCTTCTAAATATTAATCGAAATGTCTCTTATGGATTGTTTGTGTGGTCAGGCACTGCTTTAATTGACAACAACTCTTGATATGAAAAATTTTTTGAGATATTTCCATGGGATTGGAAAACTTCCTGAAAGATGCACACTGTATTTTTCCAATATAAAAATTGAAGAATAATTTTCGGAATACGCCCTTGTCCTTCTTCCTCGACTTCATTCTGTGAAAGAGGATTAGGTGAAGTATTCCCAGGAAAAAAACGATAATACCCAATTCTGATTTTTAGTATGAAGGTAAGTTACATTTGGCGATCACGAAGTTTTTTCAAAACGAAGAAAAAATGAGTTATCCTCATAGGGATCTCCAATAAAAAAGTTCAATGGAATGTAACAGTTTCGGCAGTGTACATAATTTAAGAGTAATTTTTTCTGATTAATGTCGTGTGTAAGAGTTCTCGAAAAGTCATGTATGGGATGTTTGTCAGTTATTTCGAGAAAAAATATTTTTTCATCCGGCCTGGAATTTGATTTTCGTCTACAAATAGTATTGTTAACATCAGCGATGTTATTTGTGGTACGAAATATCAATGAAATCGGTCCTTGCGTTCAAAAGTATTACGATTAGAAAATTCGACCCAAATCCATAATATCCTTTATATCGCAATTTTTCCGATGAGAAAGCCCCTGGCACTACTCGTTGGTACACGGATATTATTGGCTGATAATACTATAGTTTGTGTATATTCCTATAGATTGTTATACTTTCATTACATGTGAAGTTATCCTAATGTACAGGGTGTAACTAAAACTAGGGCCACCCATGTAACTTTTTTCTATTTGGAATATTTTGATGAAATTTGGCAATCGGATAGAGTAGAGGACAACATTTTGAATTTGATAACATTAATATGTTTAACATTTCGTTTCCTTGTATTCTTTTTGCTTATTTTATTAATTGTTCATCTCATCCAACGACCTTTTGACATATTATTGAAAGGAAAACAAAACACAATCTTAATTTTTGCACTTTTCATCTTTCGTTCTAGAAAGCCTAGAACAGTGACAATTGGCTTAGCTCAACATCTGCTATCACGAAAATACAAGATTTTATCTAAAAATTTAATTGCTCACTTTTACGGTGTGTTAAATTCAGTAATAAAAGAGCTAAATGCGAAAACGAAATAATTAAAATAAATGTTCAAAAATACCACCATTCCCACTAACACAACATCCCACACGATTGATAGTTCCCCTCACAACATTATTCAACTGTTGGGCTGCGATGCATGCAATAGCCTGTCTCAAACGGTTCTCCAATTCTTGCAGGGCTCTAACAGGAGTTTGGTAAACCTAATTCTTCAAATGGCCCTACAGGAAGAAATCTTGGGGACTCAAATCTGGCGATCTAGCTGGCCATCTTATCGGACCTTTTGTACCTAACCATTTTTCGGGAAAAATTTCTTCGAGATACCGCGAGACCTCTCTTGTGTTGTGAGGAGGTGCACCATCTTGTTGAAAATATATCATTTACAACAGTTAATGGCAACTCGTCCAATTCATCTTGTATTTGGGTCCTCAAAAATTCCAAATATCTTTCCCTTGTCAATGAACTTTCAAAAATTATAGGACCTATCAAATATCTTTCCATTATCTCCATCCAGACATAGAACCCAAAACAATCTTGGATGTTTCCATCTTGATATCTGTACTCATTTTATATCGACCTGTACCTGGTATTTTGACTATTGAACAACCCATTGTCTGTGAAATGTGATTCGTAACCTGAGTAAAATAGTGGGATATTGTGGATCACCCACCATTCTCAACACGGCTTTCGAAGGGGTAAGTCGACTCAATCAGCCATTATGAGTTTCGTCAATTTCCACCTTGAATGCTTGAATGGGAATAAAAAATGTATTGCGGTCTTTATGGATCTCCCAAAGCCTTCGACTTGGTGGTGCACGCTATATTGCTGAATAAAATATATTCTCTAGGATTTAGAGGAGCAATACATGACTTAATAAAATCGTTAAATCCTCTTTGCTCGACATAAAGTGTGGTGTTCCGCAGGGCTCCGTTTTAGGGTTATTTATTTTATTTATCAACGATATGCCTGATATTGTTGGTGACCCTAGTAATTTGATTATGTTCGCTGACGACACTTCATTGCTCAGTGCGGATCTTGATCTTTTCTATCTGGTTTGATGCCAACAAGCTACTTTTGAACATACCAAAAACTGTTTTTATTAACTTTTCACTCAAAAATTTTGGTACAAACAATGCCTGTAGTCATCTATTGAGGGTAAAAAGTAAATCCATTCAACAAGTTCAATCCACAAAGTTCCTAGGCATCACAATCGACAGCAGACTAAAGTGGCACGAACATATTGACCAGCTGTGTAGTGTCTTGTCTCCACTTTGTTTTGCATTGTACAGATTGAGGCTAACGACCAACAGAGAAATATCTTTATCTTTCTATCATGCATATTTTCGTTCTAGACTTAGTTACGGTATTATGTTTTGGGGTGCTTCAAGTTATTGTGACAGGGTCTTTAAATTACAGATGAGAGCCATTAGGAATATTGTGGGTATATCTACGCGTACTTCATGTCGCAACTTTTTTCGTGAATTACATATCTTGCCTCTCGCTAGTATGTTTATACTTGAGATTGTAACTTACGTAAAAGTTAACTTAACTAACTTTCCACCCAATAATTTTCATCACAATTATCTAACCAGGGGATCAGATCTATTAGTCACACCATCTCATACTCTATCAGGATATGAAAGAGGTCCTGGGTACATGGGAATTAAGCTCTTTGATGCACTTCCCAGAAATGTTCGGTCAAGCAGTGAAAGTGATGTCAGGGTGTTTAGTTGAGCCGTTAGTAGATTTTTGCACACTAGATGCTTCTACTTACTAGATGAATTTTTTTCCAATTGTTAGTTTTCTTGTAATATGTGGACATGTCTTATACCTCTAATTACTTACTCAAGTATTTTAATGGTCAAGGAATAATAATAAATATTATTATTATTATTATTATTTCCTAAGGTACTCTTCACAGTACTGGAGTCTCCAAATACTATAGTTAGCATACAGGTGTTGGTGTAGTTGACATTTAATTTTCAAAATTCTCCATGCGCTTTGGTAGCTAATTTCAAGCTACTCAGCAATTTCCTTGTTGATGTGGTTGGATTAACATCAACAAATGTCAATACGCCTATTTCGGTGTCTTCGTCGATAACGAAATCCTCCTTTTCAGCAGGTTGCACCTCACGGTATAACCGGAAACGAAATATCAAACATATTAATGTAATCAAATTCAAAATGTTGTTTTTATCCGACACTCAAATTCCATCAAAATATTCCAAATAGAAAAAAAGTTACAGGTGTGGCCCTAGTTTCAGTCACACCCGGTATATTTGTTTCAGGTTATATTTTAATTAAAATCATTGCTTGTCAGTGGTATTAATTGCTAGGTGCTGGATTTATATATATTTTTCATGAAATCTCTTCGATTATATGAACAGAAATATTGGCAACACGTCGGGGTTACAACTCTTTTACTATACAGTTCAGCACTGCAGAACAAATTGTCCCGCGGCTTGTTTAAATACTCTTCTCAATTCTTTTTTGCTTAATTGATTTCAATTTTTCTCATATTCTCTTCCACTGCACCCAACCAACTTGTTCGTGACCGACCGCTTCCTCCTCTATCGGTAATACCTCCCTTCAACTTTTGTTGTTTTGTTGGCCTACTTTCTGACAATCTCGCTATATACCCTAACTATCTCATCCTCTGTACTCTTGCCACACTGGTAATTGACCGATCACATGGCTAATTCAGGTAATTTTTTGTTTTTCGAATCCTTGCTTCCTTCCTACATATATATTTCGCAAGAGCTTCATTTCCCATATCTCTAGAGCTACTATCTCAACAACAACAGTTGTTTCCTCTCCGTTGTCAGCTATTTTGACGCCAAGATAAGTAAAATGTTTCACTTTCTCAAATTCACAGCGTGGTTCGTCTGTAGCTGATACTTTCAAAAGCAACAATCGCCGTTCTTCTTCAATTATCTTATTTCCATATATTTCAGCTTCGTCCAATTGATTTTAAGACCTTTAGTTTTTGCAGCTCCCTCAACCCTCCTTATCCCTTCTGTTAGAGCATGGCTATTGCTCGATATGTAGAACTTCGATCAATATTTTTGTTTTAAACTCAAATAATTCTATCTTTCGAAATCTGAAGTCCCAAATATTTCTCGGAAGATATAATTTATACATTTTATTGTATTTTATTTCTGACAACTTATCAAAATAGAGGCTATTTACCAAGGAACTTATAATGTATACGTTGAAATTGCCAGTAATAATGATAACAATAATTTAATTTCTAATTGGGTGTCAATTATTCTAACCATTAAAATAAATTTTCATATTCCTTTATTCTGATTTGCCTTATCTGATAACAAATCGATTGAATAATTTGAAAAAATCTATGTTGTGAACTTAAGTCTTTTGGTTTTCATTTCGGGTTATCAGAACACCAACATTTCATTTTGTTACATAGAACATTTCATTTGGTATTCATTCTCATACGACCCTCGCAAGAAATAGTTATTTTACCGTTTTCATGCTCATAAAATAACCAATTGAATTTTTATCTCCAGGTACTCACAAATCACCTACAGCCTTTTTTAAAAAGATAATTTATATAGTTCAGCTCGAAAACCAGGAGCATTTATATCAATATCGAATACACGAGAATAATGTTAATCGATTGGCCCGAAACGGTCTGTTCGTGACCTGAATGAACTAGACTCCGAGGGCTTACTCTTCTCTGGCCCCAGGTAACGAAAACTGCGGCGTGGGCAATCTTTACGCTCTGGCCACGTTCGGCTCTTTTACCTGCACGTATATTCCGTGCTTGTAGTTTATTCATGAATGGTAGCCCATCAAGGTATCAGGGTGTTTTCTATTTTTAAATCGACAATAAATGTGATTGGAAACGAACTCCCGAACTAGGGTGGAACATGATAGAGAACCCTTTATTCTAGTAGATATGAAGGCAATAATTAATTTTTTTTTCATAAATAATTGTTGATTCATTTTTTCAGTTTTACTTTCATAACCTCCATGATTCAAATATTGACTGTTACTCAAAAATATATGGGATATTGTTACAGTAATTTAGAATGTGGATGAGCTGGCAGAGACGTTACACAAACGAATTTTTGATCATAATTAAATCTTCTTAGCCTTTCGATATTTTCAGGCTGTTTTTTTGTGAATAAAATCTTTCGATCTTTCCAATTAAATAGTTTCTCATACCGGTTCGTGGCATAATATTACTCAATTAGTTACTCAATCCTGTGCCTGCTCTACCGTGAAGTACGAGGTGGCATGAGTCAATTTTTATCCTAAATGTCATTCCACTGATTCTTCACAGTTTATTATGAACTTTAATTCTTCCAGCCTTATTCCCTTTTCTTCTGCCTCCTCTTTCTTTTATTATTTTATGTCTTCCTCTCACTAACTTAACCCTGACTCTGTCGGTCTCATGTCATGCATTCTTTTTGTTTATTGTTTCGAGAATACAAACAGGTTCAAACCCATAAAACAGTTTTCACTAAGTACAATTAAAAAAAAAAGATTAGGTATTAAGTAAATAGAAATAGAAATTATGAATATTTGAAAAAAAGTACAAAAGAAGAAACTACATCAAGAACAAGTCTCTTAGAATTTTTTAGATCTTACGATGTTATTTGAAAAAATATCAACAGACTGATTAAATTAGTTAGAATGTTTAGTTCTTTTGAAAGGAATGTAGAACAACTCATGTTTCCTCAAGTGAAAATTAGTAGAGTTGAAGAATATATTTTCCAGAATACCTTCTGAAGAGTTAGGATGTCATTCATCTTTCTTCTGTCCTTAAGTGAAACCTAGTGAAACTGTTTTCTTGCTTTCGCATAGAAGTTAAGCCCCTCCGCCACCGTGAAATTACACAAACCAGATATTATAAAAGTTTATTCTGAATCTTTTCAATTCGCGAGATATAAACTTTATACTGAGGATTCCATATTATGGAGGAAAAGTTAAGTTTGCTGAATACGTAGGCATAGTAAACACTGAGAACTGAACTAGAATTTTTGAATATACGACACTGGCGGAGAGTGTACCCCAACATTCTACTTGAAGAGCTGACTATGCAATCAATGTGTATATCGAAAACCAACTTCGAATCCAGGATGACTCCAAGATCTCGAATTTGTGACACTTTCATTAAAATATTGTTATGTAGCTGATAAGAAAAATTGAAGGATTTCAAATTTCGAGTGACCGTGATAGTTTGACATTTTTTCAAATTCAGGAAAAGGCTGTTGGTTTTGCAATACTCTGAAAAAAGCGAGAGCTCTTCCTGTACAACGAGACAGTCAGACAAGCTCCTGATGGTATAATAGATTTTGAGATCATTAACGTATAGTAAAAAGTTACATTTTTTAAAAATATATCTTATATTATTTACATATATGAGAAACAGGAGTGGACCAAGGTGTGATCCTTGGGGGACCCCAGATGTACAGCAATATGTCTCCGATCTATGCCCACCACCAATACTGCAACATACTATCGTCGATTTCGCACATAAGAGTCGACCCATCGCAAAAGTGAACCACCCACACCAACCTCCTCGACCCGACAACCAAGAGTATTATGACAAATTCTGTCAAAGGCCTTTCCGAAGTCGGTGTAGACGGTATCCACTTGCCTTCATCAATAGCACTCAAAATATGCTCGACAAATATCAATAAATTAGTTTCGATTGACCTGTTTTTGAAGAATCCATGCTGTTCAGGCATAATTTCAAATTTGACAAGATAAAAAATATTTGTAGATCAATATTCAAACAGTTTGGCGAAGATACATAACTTGTTAATGGGCCTGTAATTTTCGGCATTGATTTTGTCTCCACTTGTAAAAATAGGTGTCACACTCTCGCATTTTCAACGATCCGGAAAAACCCCGTCATAATTCATGGCAAGACTTTACAAAAAGAGAAGGTATTTCATCAGGTCCAGCTCCTTTTTTTTTGATCAAGAGCTCTTATTGATGTCTCAATCTCTTTTGGAGTTAACGAAATGAATGAAAGATAAGGAGGGGTTCTGAACCTGGATCACCGCGAGGAGTTGCTGCTACTGTTGGCGGCACAAATTCCAAGCGAAAAAAACTAGCGAACATTTCACAGATTTCCTTATCTCCATTAGCGGTTTCATTGTTATAGTGCATTGACGACGGCAAGCCGCTACCGAGTCGCCTAGAAGAAGAGATACTTAATATTCTTTTTGGATTCGTTTCGACATCTTTTTCGATATTTGAGATGGAGTTATTATATTCTGCCAAAGTCCGAGATTTACTTTCCCTTCTCAAATGTTTTAAACTTAGGAAGCCATCGTAGTTTTGATAAATTTTCCATTTCTTGTGAATTTTGCTCTTTCGATTGATAATTTTTATAGTGTTTCTGGAGAAGTAACTCGGAAATTTTTTACTCAATGACTTTTTAAGTACATGATCATCGATAATATTATTGAGTATGACGTAGAAGGTGTTCAGATCAGCGTTTATATCACCATTTGATAATGGTGATATAAACTGAGATGTACCTTGGACACAAGGTACATCTGAGATTCTTCGATTAATAGTTATATAATCAGATTTGTGGAACCTGAAGACCTCCGTATTCTTGCGAGTTTCTAAATATTTATAGTTTAAGTTGAAAAGGAATTCAATACAAGGATGATATTCATCCTCCCGTACAAGAGGGCTATCACATCGCACTAAAGATGATACTCTAAATTTATTGCAAAAAATTAGATCAAGAGTCTTATCTGAGCATAAGTTCACAAATAGATATAGAATCCAAAACAGTGGAAGAATTCGAATCGACTCCTCTCGGTGCGAGGAATGAGAAGTTCGAGTCCGTGTCACGCACCCACCGAACAGATGAGAAGTTCATGTCACCGCAAATTAATCTGATCTTATTTTCAATTTTATCTTTAATTTCACAAAACATTGAGGCGAAACTTGTGCTTGCATTTGAATCCTCTGGACGGAGGTAAACGCAACACAGTAGTGATTTAATTTTTCCTATTTTAATTTCGACCCACACATTCTCGGCGTCGCTTTGGAGATCCACCACATGTTTCAATCCAAGGTATTCTTTATAGCTATAAAAACACCTCCATCGTCTTTTTTACAACTAGCACTAGCTTCGCGATCGCGACGAAAAACAGAGTAGATGTTCGTATCAAGAATTTCCGAGTCTAGTATATTACTGTTCAACCAGGACTATTGATCATAGAAGGCAATTTAAAGTCGCGCAGTTTAGTACGCTATTCTTCTGTAAAGGCTCTCTTCTGACATCCAACAGCACATGATCGAAACATCTCAGTTGGTTTACCGCAATTTCTCTTTTGAATGGTCGAATTTTTGTCTCATTCTTTATTTTGTACAATCTAGTTTTGCCTTGATTTCGTCAGGAATATCCATTGCATTTATCTTCATAGTGTTTCGTCGATATCACGTCTTATTATCGTTGGTCTCACCAGTTTCCCTATCACTTTCGAAGTTCTATTGACTCATCCACATAATTTTTTTCTGCTGAAGTTATCTTCGTTCGGTTGACTATCATTCCTATTTTTCTAATTTTGTCATCACATCCTCTAATTGATAAACATTATTGTCGTTTCTAGACATTTTATATCTTCAACATACTATTCTCCTTCCATAGAGTTTGGTACTGAGAGTATTGTTTTGTCTTATTAGTTCATAATTTGATTGGTCAATATTCATTCACGTATTCATCGTGAAAAGTTTCTTTCATAGCTCATCTACATTACGTTGATGATTTGTTTGCCTTTTTGGGTGGTATCGCCATTATATCGTCCGCAAACATCAGTTCTGTGATTTTTGTTGGACTCTTGTTCTTTTTGGGTTCTTTGATGTCATCATCAATCACCTATATGTACAGAAAGGGGAAAATAACACAGCATTGTCTTACCATTGCTGCCTTGGACTCCTAATTCTTCTTCATTAGTTGTCAAATACTTCGAGTTATTCGAAAAGCGTTTCTATTCGAATCTACTGTTTCTATAGTCATCTCTGGGGGTTCCTAACAACCCCACTCTGATATTACCCGTTTTTTATTAATAAATTACCTATTACATATAATGAAGGTTCTCATATAAAATGAACTGTATGTCGTTCATAACTTAATTTATGTAAAAGTGTTCAATTTAAAATCAATTGAAAACAAGAATAAGAAAACGTTATTCTCACTCTTTGCATTTTGGTGCGTCTTGCAGGTGAATTGGTGTCAACCAAGAAAAGCTTATCTTCATTCAAAAGTTAATATTAATTTCCGACCACGTAGGGTGTGAGCTAATCAAAATCCTCATGTAACCATGAAAGCTTCGAGGAATCCTGAAAAGAGCAACTGTTCGATTTGTATTACGAAATAAAATGATAGCATCATTGGGACATTTAAGGCTCCTAGGTAGGATAGCATCATGCCTGCCTTGCTACAGATGGAGGTTGACATCCTCTTTCCATGCCTCATTAAGTTCTTGCGGCCAAGTCTGGCCGCTACAATGTTGTAGCGACTCGATGGTAGAAGGTTAGGGTTATATACAAACCTAATCGAACTCATAGCCCGAATCGTTCAGACCGATAAGTCACATGTATCTTCTTCTGAAAATCGTGAAGAAGGTGTTACTTTGCTTCGTCAAGAATGAGGTGTTATCGCAGAATACGCTGTTAAGAAAGGTAAATCAATTGCTCTGGCACTCAACAAACGTACGCGGATGATATAGCCATTCTGGCTTCCGGCGATGACGATGACGTCGCCAACAGACTTCAGAAAGCTACTTGAGATATCCTGGGGTATTGTCAGGGTGAAAAACTCAGTATAAAACCCCACTAAACCCTTATAGTCCCGTTCACTAGAAAAAGAAAGATATTCGTATCTGAGTTGAGTGTTAATTCTGGTTACTCAGAAAGCAAAATATCTGGAGCTACCTTGTATAGTAGGCTCTCGTGGAATTTGCACGAAAAGCAATCTCATTTCAAGCTCTGTAAATTGCAGAAAACGGCGCCCAAAATGACACTGGAGCATTCCGCTCTACACATACTGTAGCCATGGAACTGATATTGGGGCTTCCACCTCTCCACCTAGTGATGTGAAAAGCAGCTAAAATGACTACCTAAATACTCCATTTATTCTCCCGATATGGTACAAATATATTCACCTTCGAATCCATCGCTTTACAGTCTAAAATTGAGAACAGCGAGATGCTGAGTATGAAGTCTGACATAACAATATCCATAATCAATATGGAGCTACCATCCCAGATCATCATTTCTAGTAGACAGAAATGGGCCAGCTCCATGGACCGTCTACTTGAGAGTTCCTGTTGGTTCCAAAACTGCCTAAGGTGTTGGAGCCAGTGTATATAGTCGAGGGGCTGCCAAGAAGCGGTCTATCTGTCTTGGCGGGCTTTCAACTGTTTTTCAATCAGAAATATTCTCTATTGACCACTGTGCTTACCTCCTGCTGGGGGGTATTAACAAGTAGGTCAATAAAAGTTATCACGGTTAGCCAAGCTGCACCGAAGGTATTCGCATTTAACAACTGCGCATTACTCATTATGCAGAAATGTCGTTCAGCCCTCGCCGAATTTGGAGAAAGATATACCTCCGTCTGATGTGGGTCCCCGGCCTCTTGTGTCATGAGGGCATTGAGGAGGCGTACTCATTGGCCATTCAAAGAGTAGCCTTGGGATCGACTGGATTGAAGCCTAGGCTTGGAATTCTCTTTCAAACCGCAAGGATGGAAAATAACAGGTGATTCGACCTGAAGATCCTGGAGTACTAGCTGGGCCTCACAGGTCATCTATTCTCTCGGCTCGCTTTCGGTGGAGCTTCTATTGCGAGAGCCAAGGCTTTATTTGAACTCTTCAGGTTAGACTTGAGAGTTCTATTTGCCATATTAACGGGGCACTGTTAATTAATAAATCAACTAAATAAGTTACAATTGATCGAGGACGCATCATGCAGAATGGTCAGATGGGGACAGAATCAGGCTTGAGATACTTGTATCTAACAAACAAACTGAAGCTGATTGAGCTTATTAAGCTCTCTATCGAAAAGCTTGTAACCTTCACAGGAATAAATGAATTTGCAGAGAAAATTTAGGACAGAGCGTGCAACAATAGACCTCTTTGTCGCAGTAGCAGGGTTGTCAATCAGTCCACACTCAATTTCAATATCTATCATTTGGGTCTACTTTTATTAAAATGATGACGGTTAAAGCGTTGTACACAGGATGGTTTACAATATTGTCAGATGGTCCAAAATCCACAAGTATAAGCCATGCTCATGTAGATGAATTTTTGATTCAATCCAAATACCCTCCGATATTGCTTCAAATTTATAATTTTCAAATTTGATTCAACATAATTGTATATGAATCATGCTTCTGTTATCAAAGTTATTGAAACATGCTACAACTTACAGAAGGTATTCAGCTTCTGAAATTTGAAATAATTTTCATTAAGTTACTTAGCGCAATAGCAGAACAGAATACATTGAAGGCAGTTCTCATTCGGAGTATGCTCAATACTATCACAGTTGTTTTAGTTTATTGTAAATCACTATAAATGTCATTCTAACATTTAGTTCATCTGGCAGATCATATACTTTCACGATTGAAGTCAATGATTGTAATAAAGGCAGTACGAATAAAACTTCTAGTACACCTCATTATCTCATTTCGAGAAAACATCAGCTGCATTCTATGATTTTTGCCAGAAAAATCGAAAAGAAGTGTTCACTTTGTTACAGCAATGTTGTTGATTGAAAAGAATTAGAATGAGCAATAACACAGACAGAAGATGTTTTATTGATCCATTTTATAGATTGAAGCTACAGCGTATACCCTCAACTATGTGTCAACGTATTCGTTACAAAAATCAACAGCAATTTCAAAACACAATGTAGATATCAGCCAGTACCATTGGTTCCAAAAAAATTGGAACTGATGTATTCAAAACAGGTTATATAAAAAATATAAAATATAACATGAGATGAAACATAATTTCAGTCCGCTTGTGATGCTAGCACCTCGGTTTCCCTCAGGCACCCAATTTCACCCTCCATTTCTAAAATCATCTTGTGTCATATACTATTATATGATATTTCCATTAAAACCTGTTAACCAACAGTTTTCGCTTGAAAATGGCATTGAATTTGAACATTTTTCGAAAGTATTGAAGTAGTTAAAGTAAAATATATAAGTCAACTATAATTTTTTATACTCTCGAAAATAATATTGATCTTGTTAATTGGCTCCTTATTTATCAGTTTTAGATATCTTATTCATAAAACCAATAGTTTATAATCGAATTAACTTGTTTATGGTTCGTCATCTTTCAATAAAATCTTATTGTATAACTGTTGAATAAACTCTAATATCCTCTGTAATTGACCATAAAAAGAGATCCCAATCTTCATTAATTCAGAATTCAGAACCTTAAGTACTATTACTCAATAAGCTGAGACAAAATAAAATGACGATGAAAAAGCACAGAATGAAAAAATCGAGTTCTGTAAAAGGCGAGGATTTTAATTGCCAATAAATTATAAAACTAAATCTATATAGTTGAAAGTAAATATCTGTGATACCTGTTGTACATTAATACCAGAGGTAAACACGTACTTCAAGCGCAAAAACGTACATCCGCTATCGCATTCTATGTTGCGGAGACGTTGTCTTACGGAGTAGATCAAAAAACAAAGGAAAATCTGCGGAGTAGCCAGAGCACTGAGCCGCATCATACATAATGTATTTAGCAACGTGGCTCTGTGGCCGGAACATTGAGATTATTGGATTGCCGTCCAATCGTTAGATCGTGATACGAATACTATCCTAGGCGAACTTACTTTGTTGAACTTGCATGTATGGCTGATCCAGACTAGACAGAAATGCTGGAGATATGGTTCATTTTTCAAGAATTCAAACCTATTTATTTTTCTGTATTTCATTGTGAGCAATGATGTTACTTAGTGAAATTTTCTTTGATTACAAAGTAGTACAATATTCATGAACGCTCCTCTTTATAGTACAAAAGGAATAAATATAGTGACCAAAAAACCTTATGCTCTAATGAACTTCTATAAATTAAATTGTTGCATAGTCAGATTATGAATTCTTATAAAATTAACATTGGAATAATTTCATGAATGACTATTGACATTTATGGGACTAACGTAGATCGCTGATGTTGAATATTCTCAACAGGTGTGACAAATAAAATTACAAAAGGCACAGAATAAAATTTTTCATGATAACTGTAAGTTTTCCTTCTGGTATCAAGGTTCATAGTCATTATTCTAATTTTGATGGCTTATTCGAATATAGTTTTTTATTCATTTTGCCACTACACTTTCAACATATTCGGTGAATACGACGTTGATAAGAAACTTATTTTTTTTCTCAAATAACTATTTCGTAAGTTATGGGAAAAGCTTCGCATGTTCTGTTTACATTGAACGGATTTATTATGTAATAACCAAAATAACTGTTTCAACAATAATGATTTCCATTATCTGCTACATAATCGGCTTGATATGGATCGTAATGAATATATCGAACTGCATTCAACTTCAGACAGTATGTTCTATATCAAATGAGCCACTCTGTATAGTTCTTATATCGTAGTGATTGGAAAAGTTTGCTGAAACACATCGAATTATTTTGTTTGGAGGGCATTTTTCGACGTATATTTGAGGCTTTAACCACCAATCCCCTAAGATGGCCGCTTCAACCCTTCCACAATGGTGTACCAGAAAAGTGAGTTTGACCAACATTTTTCGCTAAAAATCATTTTTTCACCCTTTACTGGTGTTGACACGATAATAATTGGGTTTTTCTTCCTAGTGAAACATTGGTTCAATGTTTCGAATGCTAACAAATTAGAAAAAAAAAACGAACACTGGAATTACGTATGTGAAGTATGTTTTCTGAGCAAATAAATTTTATTACTGAAAACAAACGATAAACTGAATTTTTTCTCATCAACAATTTAAAAGGATTGAAATAGAAAAATATAACATATACAAAAAACGTGCAAGGGATAAAGTCAACGTAACATAAACAACGAGAATGCTCAATCTTCATCACCGCCTTAAAAATCAGTCTACCTTTTCCATTATTTGCAAATAGACCTCGAACATCTTCAGGATTTGATTTATAAATTGAGGAATAAAGAAGTTACTCCAGAAATGCACGTTATTCTTTGTCCTCTATGTCAGACAGTTCAGCTCACAGAAAGTTTTTCATTTGTTCTTTGTATAGGAATGTCGTACATATCTGAAGTGTACAATTTTTCGAAAAAGTAGACAGGACTATTTATCTTCTGTATACTAAAACGTATAAATGGAATTATGATATTGTGAGCAAGTGTACTAACATTCCGGGACGCTTCTTTCTTGCTCCATTTGAACCTATTTTTCCGTGATAGTAATCACACGACTGACCCCTTTCAGCGTCTTCTTCCTCAATAAATTCCATAGGAATGATCTCCCCTGCATCGTCCTCCTTATTTCTTGCTCACAGTTTGTTTCATGTTCACTTTGTAAATATTTATCTTCTTCACAGTCATCGCCACACTGTTCACCTCGTTCCATGCATACTTCTTCAAAACTTGCGTCTAACACGATCACCATCTTAGGAGACGCAACCATTATGAAGTTACACTAGTAGTGTTCATGCGTCAAACTGACTCCGCGAACTAAATATCTTCTGAACGAGTCGACGCTTTTTCAGTGTTTGAAAGGTTACTAAGGTCTAGGAAGGTACACGGAAGTGCAATATTCTGAACGACTTGTGGTGGGAGTAGTACTACGTAAATGACAACGCGAAGTCAATTTGGCACTGGAATACCAGTTAAGGGTTAACCCAAAAAGGACGACATTGAACATTTTGACAATTTTCCAGATTATTGAAGAATGAGAAAACAAACCAACTTTTGTTTTAAAAGCATGCCTATCGAGGGTAGTTAGCACCTGTGTGCATTAAACAGTAAATTTGCTCAACTGTAGGTCTTAGAGGATAACGAAAATAGATTTTCTTGTAATGCCTTTTGAAAGCCCTTTTCAAATAAAAACAATCTTAAAAAAGATTGTATTGCTTCATTTGAATTGCAATTCTTTCTTATTCATCGGGAAGAATTCTCCCAAACCATGTATAAATGAAGAAAATAAATAAAACCATTCATTTTGGCTGATTTTTTGTTCTTGAAGCAAGTTCTTTATCTGATAATACGTCTGTTTGATCATTCGATGCATTGTTAATTAATGATTGAGTTACTTGTGGTAAAAATTTTAAAGATAATTATGATATGTTTATTCCTAGAATGTTTGGAGCTGGTAAACTTTCATTACCCAAATCAAAATTTTGCCCGAGTGGCTGCAAAGATATTTAACCAAATCTATCTTGAAGGTAACGTTCTCCATTACTACGCTATGAAATTGATATCTACGTTTATTTATACGGGTTATTGTGACTGATGAAGCAGTAGGTGTGGTAAAATTGGCTCATGACCAATCTATGCCAAACAAGCAAACTGTACGATGTTAGCCAATTTCACATTTTTAGAATTTTGCATAAAAACAAGTTCCATCCGTACAAAATGAAATGAATTAAATAATGATGATTTGGATTTGAGGCGAGAGTTTTGCGGAATTATTAACAAAAATCTTCTCTATTACTTTTCACTTCCTGGAGTAGTTGTCCATCCTAACTGCAGATTTTGGAACGATATGAATCCTCATGTATTTTTGCAAACCCACATACAATATTCGAGAAAACTGAATGTTTTGGTAGCAATTTCGGAAGACCACCTAATTGATCTTCTGTTTATTCTTCGCAAACTAAATTGCAAAATTTACCGATATGCTGGAAAATGCGATTGATCCATTGATGACAGAAAAAACTAAAAAACGATCCTATACTAATTAAACAACAATTGCATTTTCAATATGATGGAGCTTTTTTTCTCTAAGCCCCACCAGTTTACCAATACCTCAGTTTGCGATATCCTTGCTGTCGGAATGGAAAAAGAAGGTCCTATGGATTTGCCCGCCCGATCCCCTGACCTGAACCCCCTAGGTAATTTCTTATGGAGACTTGTTCAGTCAAAAATTTGCCTGACAATCAAAAATCGACGACTGCGAATCCAAGATATGTGTCGCCAAATAACTCCAAATATACTGAACCATCTTAGAGAGGATTTTCAGTCAAGATTGTTCTATTTATTGTATTGCAGTAAATGGAGGACAATTTGAATAATCGAGTTGAAATCATCGGATTTCTTTTTCTATTTTTTTTTTAATTAAAACAAATAAGATTTTCTTAATATTGTTATAGTTCGTAGAAATGGCTTTCATAAGACATTACAACAATACATACTTCCTTTTCTAAAACCTAAACGAAGTGAATGAATGATAATTGCAAACAAACACTAACTATCTACAAAGGTTTCCTTCTAAACAAAAATTGATTTGTTTTCCTTTTTTTCAATAATCTTGAAAATAGCCAAAATACTTAAGGCTCGTCACGTTTGAGATAAAAAATGTTTTTTGCAAAAGTTATTCATCAAAATTATAAAGAGACTTCGAGAGCTTTCAAATGAGGTATCGCTCGACTCCTTTGCCCCATTCAATTTCAAGGGGTTGAAACAGCCCTCTTAGTCCTTCTGCTTTCTTTTCCTATACTCTTCTTCCTCTTTCAGTTATCCGGATCGTAATTCAGTTTTAAGAAGAAGAAACAGAGTTTGAAACATAGAATGCACACGAAAACAGAGTTTGAAACATAGAATGCACACGAAAACAAAAAGTTTCGAAACATGTCAAATTATTCCTTTAATATGATTTATAAAATTTCAAAATATTATCTAAGAATGTCGTCAACAATTAAACACTCCATTTGAATACATACTTTCTCTTTTCTCATCATATGGGAAGAGAAAGATTTATGTCTGAATAACGGAACTCAGATATCATCTGCTCAGTAGGTGTTCCTCAATCCTAAAAAACTCTTTAAGTTTTTAACTAAACACATACACAATTTGAGATGATGAAACGCACGTACCGACTGTTTCATGTAGAGATGGAGAGATGGAAAAATCTTACCCACGTCTTCTCGAATTATTGATGGCAGCTATTCGTCAATCATCCCAAAACTGCGTTGTTACATTAATTTTTGAAATGTATGTAATTGAGTACGAAGTAAATCTTTAAGAAACTTGCTTGTAACATCGTTTATGGAAACATATTAGGCATAAAACAGTCTTTATTCATTAGTTGATCGAGGGTATGAAGTTTTTTCCTTCTTTCAAAACATTCCAAAAATTACTATGCATGTGGCACTATAATATATAAGAAAACGTTACATGAAGTTTGAACCATGACCGAAATGTCTTTCTATAAGATTATCTTTTTAGCAATCATAATCTTTTATAGAACAATACAACTGCATACTTAGTTATAATTTTTATTTGTAAATGTTGCAATACATAGAAAATATATCCTACGAAATTTATGCTTTAGCTTATCGTACAATAGATTAATAATTGTATTATTGTACGTAAAATCCATAGGTTGCATTCGTGGACTCAAAAGTCAATATGCAACTGATTTGAAACATTGAAATAATTTCGGAATTATTAGAAATTACTTTTTCGTGCAAACTTCATTGCAATGATTTGATTGAGGAGGTCGTTACTTGATGAAAATCGATATACATATTTTCAATGAAATAAAACTATCGTATTTAGATTTTTACTATATTAACAAAACTATGACCGGTTTCACCACACTGGTGCTTCATCAGATAGATTCAAACTAATGAACAGAGTTATTCCTTATATATTAGTCTTATTTCCTACTTAATATTACAATAGGTACAAGAGGTATGTTGGAAAACCCATCGGAGTTGCCTACTTTATGAATTGAAAAGATTGAGTAAAGGAGAAGAATTTAGATCTAATTGACTATTAAGTAACCTACCTGAATTCTTTTCTTTGTTGATATCTAAAATTTCCAATAGATTGAGTTTTTTCTGTTATTTTCATTGTGTAAAATTTTGAAATTATCATTAAAATTATGGTTTTCTTCGAGTAAGTGATTAGCTTAACTTATATTGGTAATCCTAGTCTAAAATTAAAATCATTCTTCTCGCATTATAATTTCAATATAGCATACCGAATTGATAATTCTTTAGGCTGACATATCAAAACTGCAAATCTAAAATTGATAAAAGTAATGAATCCGGTGTTTATAAACTGTCTTGCGGGGTTGTAATAAAATTTATATTGGTAGAACTTTCAGAAATTACAAAGTTAGATTATCCGAGCACAAACGTAGTTTTGATTATCATAAATCAGATTCCCATTATTCTAATCTCTTACTCGAAGAAAACCATAATTATAATGATAATTTCAAAATTTTACACAGTGAATATAACAGACAAAAACTCAATCTACTGGAAATTTTAGAGATCAACAAAGAAAAGAATTCAGGTAGGTTACTTAATAGTCAATTAGATCTAAATCCTTCTCCTTTACTCAATATTTTCAATTCATAAAGTAAGCAACTCCGATGGGTTTTCCAACATACATCTTGTACCTATTGTAATATTAAGTAGGAAATAAGACTAATATATAAGGAATAACTCTGTTCATTAGTTTGTATCTATCTGATGAAGCCACAGTGTCGTGAAACCGGTCATAGTTTTGTTAATATAGTGAAAAACTAAATAATTTAGTTTTATTTCATTGAAAATATTCATTGCAATGCTAATCGTTTTTTTTCTATTTATGCAAAATTTATGTTAAATAATAGATTGACAGAAAATTTATCTGAAAAATATTTGAGAATAGCAAATTTATTATCGCGAACATTCCCCATCTTCACATTGAGAGTAAGCAATTAAAGAAGAATCTTCCTTCAATAAAATGAATATGAAAGCGTAATATTCCAGAGCTCAAATCATGGAAGCATTTTGTTTTACTAAATATTTAATCTTTAGCCACTACAAAGCTGATTTACACTTAACATGGAATGTGGAACTTCATGACGACTTTTGTTGTGAATTAGTATTAATTCGTATCATTTGTTCTGGTGTTATTGGTCAGCGGTCTGGCTATATGGGAAAGGAAGATAATAATTTTGTGCTTCTAACTAAGCGATATTTTTTCGCACGAACAATGCTTTTGACGAGGTATAGTTTCCTATAGTATGTTGTAACGCTTATGACTTATGTTTCAAATATTTTATGTATGTTACCAATAAAAGATTATATTGCTCAATCACAGGTTTGTCTTGAAATCGACGGGTTGTCTAAAGAAGATTTCAAGTAAAGTATGTAAATCCTCCCTAAGCTACAACTTTATATAACTTATATTAGATGTAAGGTAGGGTTATAACATATATGACAGTGACGAGTCTAAGTTTTGCCTGAGTCAATAACGATCTATAAATGGAATACTTAAAATTTACTATTGACCTGTACATAAACGACTCAAACCGTATATAATTGCTCTCTAACTAATTTTTCACGGAATCCTTAAGGATAAACGTTTGACTAGGTGAGCGGCCAAGAACAAGAGATTAATATTTTTAAGATGCGCTCGCTACGGCCTGCTAATCGTTTGTAAAGTGATGTGCCCTGACCTGACACCTGCTGAGCTGAGCTGGTGTAACCTTTCTCTTAGCAGGCTCCGAACTTTGGCTGTTAGACACACAAATAACGTATGGTACGCAGAGACGTAACGAGGCAACACCATTAAATATATGAATTTAATTGAAATATGAAGCCACATATATGAATACCTTAGTATCCGTTTCATAAAACTATACAAAAGCTATGTTTATTCAGAACGTAGCTTCGGAGTGTTCATGGTTCAAGTATTGTCAACTTCAAATTTGTGCTTTCTATTGAACAATAAGATTTTTAAGGTGTGATTGAAAGATTTATAACACTTGAAATACTTTTGGTGAATCTGTAAAGCAGAAATATTGAAATTGAGCATGTGGTGATGAAAATCCAGTGTTTGTTGGGGTGAATTGATTATGTTTAAGTACGTTGACATTGAATACCATGGACTTAACGAATTAGACGTAAACCCAAAACAAAAATTAATCTAATTTCTCACGTCATCTAGGGCTAGGACTATTCTTATAACTATGTACATCAGAACTCAGAATGCCGAAGTATGTTAAGTCTCGATTATTCCTGGATTTTCTTTTATTAAACTGTCAACTGAGAATTGCTGACTGAATTTCGTTTTAATTTTAAAATACTTAAATTTTATTGTTATAAATTCAGATGTTTTTATAAATAATGCCATTATCAAATGTCAAGAAGTGTCACTAGTAACCGACTGAGTATGTTATTTGCCCTTGATAAAGCTGCACATGCGTTCGAAACGCACAATGTCCAAATTAAATATTCAGTAAAATCACAGTTTCGTGTTTTGTTTAATCATTTTAGGCTTTGCTACAGAAAACCGTTTATGATTTACGAATAGTATTACCTAATTTGGTGTTCAATGGATGTCATACAAGTTAGAATGGAAGTTCTAGAAGACTTTCCGATGATAATGATTTTTCTCCCATCTTTCTGACAAAACTCAAATACCGTGACGGTTGAAGTGTTCGTCCTCTGAGGCTATTCACGAATCAAGCCATTAATTGAGCTCTTTATATGAGCGGAACTGCTGATTAGCCAGACCATGTGCCATCGAACGGAACAAGTAATAATCGGATGGTACAATATCTGGGGGATATGGCGGGTGGGGTAGGACTTCCCGTTTGAGCGTTTCCAAATAGGTTTTAACGGGTTGGGCAACGTGAGCCCGAGCGTTGTCATGCTGTAGAATTACCTTTTCGTATCTCCGCTCGTATTGTGGTCGTTTTTCGCTCAGTGCCTTACTCAATCGCATCAATTGAGTTCGATACCGTTCCCCAGTGATGGTTTCGTTCGGTTTCAACAGCTCATAATAAATAACACAGATTTGGTCCCGCCAAATACACAGCATAACTTTCGCAGCACGAATATTGGGCCGAGGCAATGACGTAGAAGAATGACCAGACAGTCCCCAAGATTTTTTTTCCTTTGGATTGCTGTAATGAATCCATATTTCATCACCTGTTACGATGCGATAAAGAAAACCCGTTCTTTTTTGCCTCTGGAGCAGTTGTTCAAAGGCGAAAAAAACGCAAAACGTCTCTTTAAATCATAAGGAACCCAAGTTCCTTGCTTTTGGATCATTCCCAACGCATGCAATCGCTTGGAAATGGCCTGCCGGGTAACTCCTAAGGCTGAAGCAAACTCTTGTTGCGTTTGGCACGGATCCTTATCGAGCAAGGCCTCCAATTCAGCGTTTTCGTTAGGCCTTCCTTCACGGGGACGGTCGTCCACATCGAAATCACAGTTGTTGAAGCGACGGAACCAATCCTGGCACATTGTTTCACTTAGAACAGCATCTCCGTAAACTTTTCGGATCTCTCTATGACCTTCAGCAGCCTTTTTCTTCCAATGAAAGAAGAAAATCAACACTTCCTGCAAATGACCATTATTTGGCACATTTTCTCACAACTTAAAGTATATGACGCAAAAACAAAATCACTAATGTGTCACAGTGGTTTGTTTACCATATGTCTAAACTTTGTTCAAGACGTTCTTGATATGTAAAAATCGACCAGCACTTACTGCTGGAGCCATCTATTGACAAACAAAGATAACTTAGTTGCGCACCTAATATTAAGCCCGGTGGCAACGATGCTTCTACAATACTACTGTTTTCCATTACTCATCAATATGTGCTGATTTTGCCGCTGACAAATTTATTAAGAGACAGCGACTATGTCTGCAAGAATTAGTTGCCACTAGTTATAACTTAAAACAAATGTAGCACATCGATCTACGAGGAATGTTGTTTTAGGGTTTTGAAGAGACGATTTCCCTGTTTGTCCGTAGGGCTCGACATAAAGATTAGGACAACTCTTCACGTAATAGTAGCTGATTCAGTGCTACATAACATTTGCATCCTTTAGAACGATCAACACCATGATGACAATGAAAATGAGTTACTTTGAGAAGAAGCAAAATTGCATAATGACGACAATGAAATTGTGGTAGTTCGCAAAGCCATAATAATAGTCAGTTTTTGATATGGCATGAATCCCCCTTGCAATAATATTCTAGTACATGTTGAAAAGTACAATGGATAATAGAAAAACATGTTCTATCAATCGTTCATTTTAAAAGTTCTGATTATTTTTTCTTTATTTTGACCTCTAAGTTATGGAGACTTTTTTTCATTTTGATTAAAAACATGCAGTTTCAATTTTTTTTGAAGTATTATTCTTTGAAGTTTTGTTTTTCTCAAATTTTTCTTTAAAGATTTGATTCTTAGGCTGGCCGGCTTACCAAGTCTGGGTTAGGAATGGGCTTTTGAGTTGTAATTTTATGCTAAACTTCCATAGAAAGCTGAGGAAAACTTTTCGAATATGATGAAAGATCAGCTTACTCAAGAGGTGGTACAGAAATGAATGATAATCTTTAAAAACCTGACTTCGTTCTCAATTGCTTATCACATCAACATTGCTTTGACAGAAGTTAGCAACATTATTTAACTCGTTTGTTCGAAGGTCAATTTAGTCCCCAAAAATTGTCAAAATTTGGGCCTCAGTGTCATTCAATTTGGGATTATAACGACTCCGTCTCAAGTTTTCAGAAGCTCTCTTTCATCTTCATCTGCTACCACTTTTGAAAACAGGTATATTCCTTTCTGTTGAACAACATTAAGCGTATTAGTAAAGAAATAGGACTATTTCAATTTATTTTCACGTATTCTTCAGCAACACCTTTTCTTGTCCTCCTTTTCAAGCATAAAGCATGCGGAGATGGATGGAAGTTCTCGAATTATCTGACTTCTTATTGAATCCTTCCGCTATCTTCTACCAAGTTGTTTTTCCATCATTTATTGGGTCAAATGTACTCTTGAATTCAATACTATTCTTGTCTCTAAGAAGAAATGGAGGAATAGATAAACACAAGTAATTGAGTAGAAAGGAAAACATTTGAAGAAGTCATGGAAAATGAATCAACCTCTGAATTAGAAGTGGCAAGTTTCTTCAATATCACAAAATTAGCAGTAATGAATACGATTAACTTATGAAAACATAATTACTTGTATACAATACTAATAAAAATTTGCTTCTCTCTCAATGTTAAATGTGCGGATCTCTTTACTTAACTCATTCTCCTCGGAATTTAAAATATATTTTCAAGAACGAAATCATAATAAACTGTTTTATCCTTTTCGCCAAATTTCTGTTAAATATCAGAATTTGAGGTTTTGAAACGACATATAAGTGACATTGGCATTCTGCAACCAAGTATTACTACCAACCTCACGTTGGTAAACGAAAAGTCGCTGAAGTTCTATGTCAACTCTTTGTAAACTTCAGGTAACTAACAAAAAGTTAACAAAGCTTTATGCAACCCAACATCATAGCAGCCAGTTTTTGAGTAAGGTTTGATCAGAAAGTGTAATCAGAATTAATTGTGTTTGCACTTTATTCTTCTTTCTAAGAGTTCTAATACTAGCGACTTATGGCGACTACCTGAACGAAAAAAAAAGCGGAAACCGTGGGGTAAGTATCATTCTATACTAACCGGAAAAAGAATACTTGCCAATTTGGAAACCACTTTTGTCTTCAGAAAAATCTACAATGATCAAATACAACAACAGAATATTTTCTGTAAACTTGATGAAAGAAGATTTATTAAAAATCCGTAGATCAAATAATCCATCCTGACTAGAGCTAGTTCTCAAATGCACTGAGCCATCAAGAGAATGCCGAAAAACGAAGCGGCAGACTGTAGTTTCGTTCATATTAGAAATTCATCAGTGTCGCCACCAGACTTCGACAGAAGCAACGAACAGTAACAAACAGATATGGCAACCTTGTATACCATCTTTCGCCTATTTGTGAAGCGCATCACGGTTCAAAGAAGCGAAATATTTATATTGGTTTCGGTACTCCAGATCACAATTTTTTCAAGAAAAACCTCCGGTAGCAGTTTCCCTTACTAGGTCCATAGAGGGCGACTCACGTATGTATGTACGAGATGCGTCTTTTCTTCAATCGTTGAGGTGTTCCAACGAGGTTGGTTAGGTTACTAAAAAGCGATACGCGGCACTGATGAGTTCCTAATAAATACGAAACTGCAGTCTACCGCTTCAGTTTTTGTCATCCTACTTAGGATCAGCTTCTTTCAGGAAGGAATATTCATTGATTTATAAATTTTGAATAATTCTTGTCTCAGGTGTACTCCACGCGAAGGGTATCGCGAAAGATTCATCCTTCGTCAGAATATTCTCTGTTTCCAATCGGGCAAGCCAAATAACCAGGTTCGAACTTATGGTGATGGTAATTAACCCCAAAATAAGGGTTCCATCTCTCATATTTAATTAACAAATATCAAACTGATAACTCACGAAAGCATAGGGGTACAGTTTTTAACACGAACAATTTGTAATAAACAACAAGTATCAAATATCTATCCAACGAAATTTATAACTTTAGTAATCGAAACCATGAAAATATTCTATTGAATATCCGGCATGATAATACTATCGTATATATACATAAACTATCCGTTGGAAAATTGTTAGAAAATTAATTTTCTCTAGATTATTTATTTTTCTTTTCTCATCAATATTCAAATACTAAACATCTTCTCGATGCAGACGTAAAATCCTACATGAAAGGGGTAAAAATCGGTAATTTATAGCAGTTCATGAATTTAAAAATTTTGTTTTCATTTCGATTTCCTCATATAAACCCAAACGTCAAACCCTTTTCAGCGAATCAGTAGTATAGAGTTTATTTCTCAATACTATGTGAATGAATTTGAATTGATGAATTTGTTTGAGAATTACTGCAGTAATCACATTTGCTTTCAAATCTCTAGATAAGTATTAGTAGCCCGTTTTCATAGCACGATCTCCTCATTATGTAGAAATGTTTCGCGACACTCAATCGGGTGCTATTCTGAAACTACATCTAACAAAAAGTATTCATTCATATAGAGTTGATTTGCTAAGAAATTTCATGAAAGCATGAAAAAACCTACAATAGTGCTACATAAAAATGACGGAAAAAAGAAAACGTTGGAATTCCTTCAGATTACTTGAAAGTCTTTTAGCATTAGGAAACTGGTGAAGTACATCTAGTCTAACCAGAAGAGAAAGACTTGCCAGTTAGTTCTCGAGTAACTGTTGCCGGAAACTTTAGATATAACTTATTCGATAAGCATCAGTTAAATTAGCTCAAAAGTATACCTCTCCGATGATATGACAATGTAGGAGAAAAGATATGTCCACTGAAGTTATGATTAAATCATAGAATTCGACCAATAAACAGACATATAGATGAATGAGCACACTATAACAATTTGTCGCCATTATGTGTTCAAAATCCAGTGACAGACTTTCATCGTCTGTCTTCTATTGGAGAAACTTCACAATGATGTGAAGGTATGTCAATTAAGTTCGCGGATAAGTGCCCGAGTGGGAAAGTACATAAATACTTGAAAATACCTTATATTCCTTCGCAATAGTCTCCCTCGAGTTCGATCCACCGGCGCCACCGTTGAACCCACTGTTGGAAGAACACCCTAAACCCCCCCGAAGATAGGTCCCTCAGAACCGCCGTCGTGATGCTATGACCTCCGAAACCTCGTCATATCTGTTTCTTTTGAGCTACGACTTCAACTGTGTGAACAAATGGAAGTCACAAGGGGCCAGATCTGGAATGTAGGGGGGACGTTTCAAAACCTCAATGTAGAATACTGCATTGACTGTCTGACCGGCTAGAACGTATTCGTGGTGTATTAACTCCATTAATATCGAAAAATGCGATGAGTAAAGATTTCACTTTCGATTTTGACATTGTGGCTTTCCTGGGGCGCTCACCCCACTGCATGCTCTGCCTTTTGGTCTCAGGGCACCCACGACTTGTCACGTGTGATAACATTCGTCAATTTGAGAAATCATGTCTTGACAGATGGACAACCGGAGCTCTTTCTGCTCAATTGTGAGCACTTTGTTAACCATTTTCGCACATAGCTTACGCATCCCGAAATTTTCGTGTAGCATCTACCTGATCGTCTCCTTGTTGATGCCCAACTGGTCTTCCAATAAAGTAATGCTTACCCGACGGTCTCCGAGCACTCGCGAGCTTAGCCGAGCCAGGTTTTGTGCGTTTCGAGAGGTGGAGGGAGCCCCTCGCGCGGATCATCCTCCACTGACTCTCTGCCGCTTCTGAACCGCTTTGCCCAATCGTAGACAGCTGATTTTTTCAGACAGTATTCCTTATACACGTCGGTTAACTGTTTCATAATTTCCACGGAAGTTTCGCCGCGTTTCACCAAAAAATTTAATCACTATTCTTTGATCAGTTATTTTATCTTCACTACGGTGGGTCAAAACAGGTCGATGTTCAAAGGACAATAAAGCACGAAGTATATAACCAATCAACACGAAACTTGCACAGGCTAACGCAGAAATGAATTCTGTTTCGAATGAAATCAATGCGAATGCTGCAGAGTTACCAACCGCCGCAGCATTGCCAACTTCCAAGATCTTAATTGACGTACCTCGTATACCTATTTCTTATTATTTTTCGTTAAGTTGTGTTGATCTGCAATCCTTTATTGATATTTTCTTTATAATAATATTATTTGAACTTCATTGTTTTTTTTCCGCTTCGCAACGTCTTCTAGAGATTTTGCGATACAATAAATCGCGGCGATCTACACGTTAAAAATCACTGATTAGTTATATTCATAAAATTGTATAAGAGTGATTGCCAGTGATTGAAACCTAGAACAGTTCCATTCTCCGTTTCGCCATCTCTACCCAAACTTTATTATCTCTCACCGATCAGTAATATTCATGAAATTAAGTGGGTGGTTCAGACTGTTAGTGCTTCGGTGAGAACTACTTCAAGTAAAAAAAGATAATGTTTGAAGCCAGATTCAACGCTATTCCCTTATATGTTGTCTTATCAAATTCTGAGCATTAATTGGAAACATTCAAGTTTCTTCTTAAATGTATAAAATCTTCATACATTTCCATATATCCGGCTCTGTTCTGAACTTGTCCACATATCCTCCTCTTCTTGTTCGCGTCATCTCGGACAGAGAGAAGATTTACAATTCGATTAGATTTCGCTATAAGCGACTCTCTCACGGCTATCATAGACTTGGTGTTGCACCTCTATCTCATTATTACTGGACGCTGTTTTCTTCCTTTTCTTTTAATCAACCTTAATATCTACTACAAATAAGAAATCAACTACTAGTTAATATGCCCACGCTTTGTAAGCGACGAGAAAACTGATACAGGATGTTCGTTTACAAATGTTGTTATGAAAAATCAGCATTCCTTTTACTTTCCACGATTATTGGCAGGAAGTTGAAAATTATGGTTCCATTTGTTTGAGCGTGGATAGTTTAATAAGCGTTATCAGTTTATTGACATATCATGGATATTCCAGTTATTATATATAAAATATTCATCAAATTAAGTAGTATTTCCATATTTTATTGTTTCATTTGTTCTAGATAGAATTGATTTGTTATTTAACGAATCAGGCTTGTAAAATATGTATTTTCAATATTTTTTCAAGTATTTGGCTAATAGTTGCAAAATTCTAGAAAATTTTAAAATTACAAACGCATATTTTACAATTATCTTTCAGTCATTACTTTGAAATGTCACATGAAAACAGTTAAGATCTGTGACCTCATATATCAATCGGAAACATTCGAGATTAAATATTTCTGGACACTGAACTCTTTGAATTGATCATTTAATCGATTATTGGGTTTCAATTTGGCAGTTCCATGGCAGCACAATTCATATGCGAGGTAGATTACAAATGAAAAGTCCAAACTTTTTAGTCCAGAGAAGAGAATTATAATATTATATATATTTTATTGATTACCGAACGATATAAGCTAGTTCTTGTCATTTATGGCCTCACAAGAAATTTTCGTAATTCATGAAATTGATAAGGCAGTTCGTCTCTTTCTTGAATTAGTCATAAAGAATTTGAGAACCAATTTTCACTTGAACAATCTAATTCAAACATCAACATTCGAAATTATTTCAGAAGAGGTATTCTTCAATTATCTGAGTGCCCTTTGGTTTTGTCTTTGCCTTAATCTATTATCTCATGAAATAAATGGTACTACTTTCGACTCGAAGAATCAATCAGTGGAATTTAAGTTGAATCATTTTATGTAGTTGACGTTTGGGATATGTTTTCTATCAATAGCATTATAAATAGCTCATATAATAGTCCTTCAACAACGAGAATATTCATTACTATTTCTGAATTAAATTCATTAAAAGACTCAGAAAAGTTGAGGAACTAGCATAATGATAAAATAGATATATAAAATATTAATGTATATATATATATATATATATATATATATATATATATATATATATATATATATATATATATAAAATTAATGTACCACTTGGCAACAATTTGGGATTAGTGCCAAAAACTAGTTCTTGCGATACTCAGAGAATATTAAAAGTGGTAACTTAAAGGCTACAAATGTTCAACTTGTATGTAGTATGTAACTGACAAAGTTGCAGCATCAAATAACAATGCAGCTGTTATGAAAAAATTTCGTAAAATATCTATAATTAATGAACTATTCTGTTCATGCTACTAGTACCCAGAAACTGATAATGTGTTATTTGAACATCTGAAATATCTGAAGCTGAAACCAAACTAAATGTTTCAAGTGAGAAAATAAGCGGAAAATAAAGATAAGAACAAACAAAACTTCTGAAAATTCCCTTCATTATATTTTGAACCTATAATATCCTATTCCATTTTCAGTGAAAACCAAAAAAAAATCTAGGTAAAGAAAACATTACTAAATGTTTTACTTGTTTGATCTGCCCTGAATAAATCTTGATGAGAATATTCGGTAACTAATCTGCTCTTGTGGATCAAACTGTATAAAACCCTCATGAGGTATGTCTTTTGTTACTCTTCCGAGTGTTCTTTAACTTATATTACCTTTATTGAACTTCAGAGTACATACAGTTATTCATATTACCCTATAATATCAGTAACACTGTCTGTTGCAGAATTAATCCGTAAATTACAAGTAGCTACTGACAAAATAACCCCATTCCGAAAACAAACAGTATTTTATATTCAATCGTCTATGCCAGGGGTGCTCAAACTTTAACTGCTTGCGATCTACCTCAATATTTTCAGACTATTTACGATCGACTCTAAGAGGCTGCAAGTATGTGCGATGCAGGGTTGTCGTACATACACGATACACCCTACCTACCTTCCTAGGTAGGATGTACCGTAGCATATATAGATATTAGCTTTCCGCACAATATACATTATTCAAGTCAAGGTTGGGGTTAGGTTTAGTTAGGCTCTTCTCTATAATATCAATGAAAAAATTCATAGTTATTCAAAATTGTGAGTTTATTGGTTGTTGCAAAACAAAAGAGTTACATATGGTGTTAAACTTAACTAAGGGGTAACTTTGGATGTTGAAGCGTGACACTGCATGTCCTCAGCATACTTTTCATGAGATGGTACGTAACCACTGAGTGCTTATCGCAAGCATGATGACATATGATCGTCAGTTAGTCGATTGCGATATTTTGACTCAATTATCTTCATTTCAGAAAATGCAGATTCGCACAAGTAAGTTGACCCAAACATTGCCGTCGGTTGAAAGGCGATTTGCCTTAGATTCGGTTATTTTTCTTCAGATATAAAACACCAGAAATTTGTATCAGATGCTGAAGCTTTGAGATGTATATCTGATAAAATCTGCACCAACTCATTTTCAACAGAACATGAGGTCGTATTAAACTGTCTTGCTATTTCAGTAGCTAATTCCTCAATATTTTTACATGAAAAAGGATAACTCATAAATAATGCTATATTTGCCAATTGACTGCAATCATAAGAAACGCATTTCGAATTGTCCCAAAGTATTTGATAATTCAGCCTCACAAGTATCATAATTCAACTGAGGAATCCTTGCTTTCAAAGACGGAAAATGTAACAGATCCTTTATTCTCAGTTGATCTATCATAAAATGCAATTTACTTTTAAATGCGTTCACTGCGCTAATCAACTCAATAATAGTTTTTCTTTACCTTGAAGCTCCAAGTTAATGATGTTTAAGTGCACTGTCATTGTGCAGTCAAGAATGTCAAATCAGTCTGTCATTTTTCGTTTTCAACATCTGAGTGTCATCACCTCTTTCGTCTTGAAAAGCTGTTATTTCGGGTAATAATTCTTGAAACCTTTCTAGGAATTTTCCGCGACTCAACCACCTGACGTCAGTGTGAAGAATTAAATAATTTAGTTCAGATGACTCCCTCCCTATCTTCCAACTGCAACTTGAAGAGCCGCCGTTGCAAGCTACATGCACCGATGGAATTTAAAATTTGCGTTGCAATGCCCATAAGTTCCTTCATGTTTGAAACTTTCGAACAAAAAACTTGTTACACAGTTGGGCAGTGTCTGTCATATCGGTGCACTCGTCGAACTGTAAAGAAAAGTATGTACATTTGGAAGAACATCATGTTTCAATTTATTTGCTGTCCTGAATCATGACTTCAATACGCCTTCTGACACTCGGACGAGATAACTGAAGTTTTCTAATAGCAGACATGATTTCTGTTTCATTTTTAGAATTTCCAAATGAAGTCTCATAACCTTCACAACCGATCCATCCAATGTTTTCTTGTGTTTCATCAAGATATTTTAAATGACGCAATCGTAACAGCTTTTGATTGTTTGGCTGGTTTGTGAACATAGTTTGTTCATTTTTCAAACAAGATATCAAATCACGTACCTTTCGTTTCCTCAATCCACTCTGTGGCGGATAATCCTTCTCATGGTCTTCATGAACCGTTTTATGATGCCTCTCTAGGTTACCACGCTCAGGTATTGCAACTGACGCACGACAAATAAAACAAATGCACTTATCCTTCACCATACAAAAGAAAAATTCGTCCTCCCAATAGTTAATAAAATAATACCTTTTAGATTTCTTCGCTGCACTAATTTTGTACCATATAATAATGAACTTCGTATCGACGTAGTATTGCCTTCAAGTTACAATTCAGAATTACTCCAATTCCTGCAGGCGCAACATTTATATCCGCGTGAATGAAAGTCTCGATTGTAGCCATCAAACGCGTCGCCCGAAATTTTCTAGGAAAGCGGCAAGAATAAAAAGCGCAGCTTTTCTTTGACAAGTACCGCGCGTTCCTTTGATGAAGCCGCCTTTTACCGCTAGCAGAATGTTATTTTATTACGTAATGCATTTTTGTAGTTTAGTTACCTACTTATTAAAAATTGTTTTTCGTCTCGAGATCTACTACTCGCGATCGACCGTTTGAGCACCCCTCGTCTATGCATACGAAATTCAATGGCAATGAATTATTATTATCCACACCGTGTTAGTGAAGCCATGTAATAAAATTCTATTATGATTCAAAAAATATTCTCAGACATACACAGTACGATACCATTTTTCTTCTGATATAGTCTCATCACATATTATCTGAATAAAGAAGTTCTCCAGATATCGAAGAAACTTCACGAGAAACTTATCAGAAATTTGCATTTTGGTATTTATAGTCCATCAGAAAAATTTCCTGTTCACTATAAATGTCAGTATGGAAATTTATGAATCTGATCCAGAATGATAGTCTTTCAATGAATTTTGAAGATAATGAATGTGTGAACAGGTTACCTTAAGATCTAATAAATTAAATTGAACAACCCTATCTCTTATTTTTAAGCATATGTTTTATATTAATCCTTATGTGTTTCCCCAATCAGTATCCATATCAGAGAAGGAAAGTGTGAAAAATTGACATTAAAATAGTTCTTAATTGAAATCATTATACATATAATTTTACCTTGTATCTGAGCGAGAAGATACAATTCCAGTCATTTGTTTTACATAGTAGATAGTTTTGTCTGTTGAAATTATTTGTCACAACTGGGGCGTTATCTATGAATAATTTGGGATGGAACCATCACCATGTATATTACAACATAGTGAAATTCCATAGTCTTGAAATAGTAAGTCTGCATAGAAATGATTTGGTATGTTTGATAAAGATCTATCTGCCAATAATCACAGGCTCCATAATTTCTTGACAATAATTAATCAAAAACTTCGATAAATTTGAAAGTGATCCAGAGATCGATCAGGTATCGAAGTACATCTCAACTTATATTCATTTGTATATAAAAATTTCTTTGACATACACTAGTAGACGATTTCAAGCAGCCACGGTTTCTGAAGAGTTTCAATAATTATGAAATATTATCGTTCATATTATTATTTTCTCCTATAATGAATATCTAGCATGAAAATCTGTGAAAATATTCAAATTTGAAGAATTTTATTGAAATAATCTGCATTCGTTCTTAAACAGATTGACTACAAGGTACAAAGATATTCTTTTAACGATTTACATTTTCTGATATTTAATATTTTCGAAAAACAATTATATTCAAGACTGGCGATGATACTCAATAAACTAAATTTACATATCAGAAAGAATTCAATGCACTCTGCTTCCTACATATTATCTAAATTCGAAGAATTGAATTTCTCTTCTTGGTAACATGCATTTAAATGTTACAAAAACTCTCTAGGCAATGAGGATTTTCTCAACTGGGCAAAGTGAATACTTACTTCCCCAATAAACTCATACTTAATATTATGGTCATACATAGGAGAGACATTGAATAATATTCGATTTAGCCAATGTAATACAATGTAGAATTGAAATCGTTGAAAAATTCCATTTTATAAAACTGTTCTCATCGACTATCTATTTAATCTATGAAATTCGATTCATCACTTTTATCTGTTATATAAATGAGAATTAAAACACAAATGAAATTTTTGACTACGTATTCATGTGGCACATATATGAGTAGCTCGAAATTTGGATTTGGAAGAACCACATATTAGGTCTGTAGTTCGCCAACTGTTGAATGGGAATTATTATTTGAATACATAAAAATTTGGAATTTACATAGATCTGACTGGTCGTTCATAATCTGAAAGTTGTAATTGAAAGTATTTGAAAATTTCATCTGTTTCTAGGTTATTGGGTTTCTACCCTTTGGAGCTATGTGTAGAACTTCAATTTTATCAATACTAAGGAGAGACCATTTTGAATGCAGTGATTAACTAATGTTGAATCTTATTTATTTTTATTGAATGATGTGTTTTATATCTAATTTTGAAGTACGACCAGTCTAACCTATGTAGAAATTAATGCAGTCTGGACAAGATAACTTAATGTGGCCAGTTCACAACAGGAGCTTGAACAGGTGACATCACGAAACCTACTCAGGGCGGAAGAATGGTTCACAGCAAACGGCCTAAAATTAAATGTAGATAAAACTCAAAGATTATATTAAATACCAAAAACGTTCAGAAGGGTACAATTGACTTGTTAGGTATCACTTTCAGCTCGGATCTTACATGGAGGGAGTATATCTCTGGACTGCTTTTGAGGTTGAGCACAGCTATTTTCGTTATCAGAAGAACGAAAGCCGTTTCATCGCAGGAGGTTTGCAAGATGGCTTACTATTCGAGTTTCCATTCACTGGCCTCATATGGTATCTTGATATGGGGCTATAGTCCAGACTTACAGAGGGTTATTCTGAAACAGAAGGCAGCAGTTAGAGTCATATCTGGTGTTCCCCGTAGGCAGAGCTGTCGAGAACTATTTAAGACTCAGAAAATACTTACCGTTACATCAGTTTTCATACTTACCTGCTTAAGATTCGTGCATGAGAATAAACATAAATTCAAAACTAACTCCGTGTTTCATGTGATTACATCACACGAAAAAGAAAAGACCTAACCACAAGGTTCCATTGGCTCGCCAGAACGCAGACCGCCACAAACCATTCAGGGATTGCATTGTGTAACAGACTGCCGTCCAGCATAAAAAAAACCTCTCAGTAGGCTCTTTTACAGGAAAAATAAAGGAACGTTTATTACAGCAGTCAGTATACACAATCCAGGAATTTATGATGATGAATTGAAAAAAAAACCTCAATAGTATTCAGGTTTGTCTAAATTAAACACCTATAGATCACAGTATTTATTTTCCATCATTTTGTATTGTTGTCTCATTTGTTCTTCTCGTTCGTACATTTTAGATTGTTTTTGACAAGTATGTGTGCATACATTTTGTTATATGTTCAAATTATGACATACCATGTAAGTTTTTATGGTTAAATAAATATCTGACTCTCTATTATAAGCTCCTGATTTATTTAGATTGTTCATATATTCTTTATAGGATTTTCAGCATTGAATAAAAGCATTGAGTTTTCAATGCAATTTTAGATTTGAATTTGGAAAGGTTCTTTGCGATATTTTCATATCTGTCCAAAATATGTTAAGGGATCAATTTTTCGTATTTGTTGGTACTGAGCTAATAGTTATATGTAATTTTTTTCATTACACTATTTCTTCAGTTGAGTGGCGATCCAAAGCGATGTTTCAATTCGTTTTCAGGATTATTTAATTATAAAGGAAACACAAATGCTGTGTGAATTGCATGCCGAAATTTGCATGGTTCGAATCCTTGGGAATACATAGTGTGCTAGTAGGTTTTCTACATTTGTTAAAAATTTCGCTATTTGAGTAGGACATTGAGAAATCAAAAAATGATATTCAATTATATTTGCTCTTTCTCGAATTTAAATTTAACCATTTAGACAAATAAGTATGTCATCGACTAATTTATGTCAATGTATTTTGACAGGCAAGTTAGAATTTTGTACTTTGTTTTCTATCCTAGACATGAATATATCCGTTGGAAGGTGGCTTAGCGCTAACTCATTAAATTGAAGATAATCAAGGTGTATGCATAACTTCAAAAGAATGATGAATTCGCTATGCATCAAAGAGTTAACTTGTGATTGTTTTAAAATATTAGACCTTAAATTAATCCTTTAATTTCTAGGAATGTTTGAAAACATTTTGTCTACATCTAAGCTAAGGTACAATAATTCGGTGAAGTGAAGTTCTCTATTTTTAGTAGTATTTTAAGGAGTGAAGTTTGTCATTCTTTTGAATATCATATTTCATTCTTTTTCAAACTTGTAAGTGGGACTATTAACAAATGAAACAACTGGGCGGATCGACGCTTTTTTTTTGTGAGTTTTCATCAGACCATACAGTTGTGGCGGGATGGATTCATGTTTCTATAATAATGAGTAATCTTAGTTAAAATATTAGATGTCATGTCTAATTTAATACAATTCAGTAATTTCTGATCATTTGGGATCATTAGGAATTTCTTATAAATGTTGTTCTTTCATAGAATCATTCCTTTTGTCTATGTATTATAATTATTGTGATAAAACTGTCGCGTCGGATTTATCTGCTTTCATGTTCATAAGATCAGGGTTCCGAATTTCTTGTCTTATTTCAAGATGTTGAGTGTTAGATTATGTTTTTGAATATTACATTTCATCCCTTCAATATATTTTGAGCAGCTAAGTGAAAAAGTCGAAATAACATTTCCATCCTGAAATCTAAGTTTGCATTCAAACCACAAAATAGATATTCGGTACCCTCAGTTAATACAAAAAATCTTCACGACAATATAAAGTAATCAGGAGTTTATTGGTTTTCTTGTCCAGACTGCAATAATTAATATACATAATAGTATGTCACAACTTGAGGGGGTAAATCTTTGTGCAATTTGAAGGAAAAAAATTCATATAAACATACGTCCGCAAAAGCTTCGTTACGGAGCTACAGGATGTTGAAAATTTCCGGAAAAAATTGTTTTTTTTTCTTCAAAACTCCTGCAATTTGACCTGACCAAATTTGGAATGCAAGCTATTTTTACAGTCTCCATCATTACACGTCCTAGATTTTAACTGAAATTCTCAAGGTGTTTTCTTTTCGAAAGCCTTGTCTCCTTTTGCATTTTCAAACTTTTTTGCAGTACGCCACTGATCAGCGTACAATCAATTTTCGTCATCTTCGTTCAATTTAGAAACTTTTGTGACACTTGTAATTTTTTCGTATGTCAAACCGTTTTCCTGTGAAAAATTATTGAATTTGAATTATTTGAATTGTATGTTATTCGCTAAAAAAAAATAATAGAAATACTTGATAGGTAAGCCCAAAATTTGCTTTTATTTTGATAGGTCGTCTTCTGAGACTCAACTTTATACTTATTCAATATCAAACTAAAAAAAAGAACAATTAAAAACTAAATAAATTGCTGGAAGTATCCTCCACCTGTAAGAATACAGACCTCTGTCCTTCTTCGCATATTATCACGCATTCTTTGAAATATTCCTGGGGTATTTCTTATCGTGTCATAAGAGGTTATTATTCGATTTCTCAATTCATCTACAGTGTTCACTGGAGTGGTATAAACTAAACTTTCATGATATCTCCATGAGAAAAAGTCTGAACTATTTAAGTCTGGGGACCTAGAAGGCCATGGTTCTGGCCCACCCCGACCCATCCATCCGTTGTTGAATGTATTATTCAGGAATTTCCTAGCTTCTCCACTGAAATGTGCTGGTGCCCTATCATGCATGAATCACATTATGTTTCTCACCAAAAGTGGCACATCCTCGAGAAATAAAGGTAACTCCTCCTCAATAAATTGCCGATAAGCGGGATCGTTTAGTGTATTAGGCAAAAAAATGGCCCAATCAAATAATTTGAAATTATTCCGACCCATACATTCAGTGAAATTGGTCTTGATAATGAAATTCTTCAATCAAATGGGGGTTTTCCTCAGCCCAATAATGATCATTGTGAAAATATGTGATAGCAGTTCTCGAAAAGTTAGCTTTGTCTGTGAACATTATTTCACTATCGCAATGAGCATTTTCTCTAATTTTATCTAAGAACCTTCAGCAGAAATTAAGTCTTGACGGAAAATCTCGAGGAAGTTGAGTTTGGACGCGTTGAATATGAAACGGGTACGTGAAGAATCCTCCAAACTAGAACATGTAGAATATTCAACCGATTTCCAATTTTTCTTTTACTTACATGGGGATTCAAATCAATACAATTGAAAACTGCTTCCTCGATATCTGGAATTCTCATAGTTTGAGTTTCACCTTTTAAATGGATATTTGCATTAAAAGTACCAGTTTTCCTCAACCTTCTGTGGATATTTGAAAATATTCGCCTGTCTGGTGTTACTCGATTTGGAAAGCTTACTTGATATAATCGCCTAGCTTCAGTTGTGTTTCCGTCAGCCAGATCGTATATGTAATGGATATCAGCCAATTCGGCGTTAGTTAAATTAGCCATTTTTCCTTACAGCAGTAATGTCAAAAGTCTTAAAACTAATCGTTAATTTAATAAACAATTCGAGCAGACACTGGTTCAACTTTTGCAACCGTTAAAATAAATGAATGAAAAAAATCAAAGCCTACTATCCATTTTTTAAATTAGAAATGCTTTCAATTCAGCGAATGCATACAATCGTTCAATAGATTTTTGCTCGAGAACGGTCGGAGATACGAAAAAAATTACAAGAGTCAAAAATAAGTTTCTCAATTGAACGAAGATGACGAAAATTGATTGTACGCTGATCAGTGACGTATTGCAAAAGAGTTTGAAATAGCAAAAGGAGACATGGCCCATGGAAAAAAAACAACTTGCATTCCAAATTTGGACTGAAAATCTCAAAAACTGCAGGAGTTTTGAGGAAAAAAAACATTTTTTTCGGAAATTTCACCACCCTGTACCTCTGTAACAAAGCTTTGCGGACCTATGTTTATATGATTTTTTTTCTCAAAATTGCACGTAGATTTACCCCCTTAAGTAGTGACATACTATTATGTAACACCCTGTATAGGTCAGATAGGTAGTTACTTCATTCATTAAAAATATACAAGATTCAACTAACCACTGTATCCAAAATGACAACTTTTTTCCTAGAATTAATAACTTTTAAGTACTGCACATAGCCCGGAGGGGTAGAAAAATCAATTACCAAGAATAAGAAGAGATTTTCAAATACTTATTCATGACAACTTTCAGATTATGAACAACCAGGCTGATTTATGTTTTCGATGTATTCACATTATAACTCAATTTCGATAGTTTGTCAACTCCAGTCCTAATATCTCGTTTTTCGACCTATTCTTATATATTTCATGTCACTCAGTACTTGGTTTTCTTACCGATAATAAACGAGAGTTCCAAGCCGCGGAAGCAGTGATCTATTAATTCGATTAATTTTTTGATAGTTTAAACACTTCGGCTAAATGCATATATTGTCGTAAATGTGACTGTTCCTGTTGTACGTCGAGGAATCCACTGAACCAAAACACCAAAATACACAATCTATATTTCAAATTTTTATCCAGTATATATTACCAATATAATGATTAAAAAAAACAAAATTACGACGAAATCAATATACCCGAACGGAAATATGAATACTCTCATCGCTAAAACAAAAACATTGAACAATAGGGATACCGCTTTTAGATGTTCTGACCATGATAATTGATTTCTTGGAAACCAAAATTATCAGTTCACACAGCAGTTTCGTCATCCACAGCTGAATATTTACAGCTATAGCGTAGGATAATGATAAAGATTGGTAATGTTATGAGCATCGAGTTCATCCTTGACGATTTAGCTCACGGTTGATCCGTAATCGTATTTCGATTTTTATTATAGAAAAATTTGCAGTGATAAACTTTTGCACTTATTTTCCATATGAGCAATATGAAAACGGCGATATGGGGAAGAAATATCAAGAAAATTTTCAGAAAAATCAATGCGATCCGAATAAGTTGCCAAGCACAAAATGCTCCTACTGCCGTATCCATCAGTACAACTCTGCTGAAACGTTTGTGGACTTCTGAATGCCTTCAAAAATAAAAAATTATTTCATAAATATTAGTCAACGTCATCACAATTTCGGTATACTGTCTCTGAAAGAAATCCGTAGCACAATAGTGATAAATGTTCATCACTTCTTGGTCCAATATTCCCGACTCTAGTGCTATGTGATTCTAGACAGTATGCCTGAAAGGAAGATGTCATGAAAGATCCCAGGGGCACCATCAAAATAATTATTATTCAGCAGACTGAAGGGGCAGTTATATGAGTATCTGAATACACACACGGCACTCGCGGTGACATGATGACCAGTTGTCGTCCTATAAGGAAAACACTGCATAGCAGTAGTATCACAAAAATCACATCACAAAAAAATAGATTTTATTATAGAAAATTATTTCTCTACCCTTCGCTGATCAAGGCTAGAAATGAACTCACTCTGGTGAAGAAAATCCAATTGAGAATTGACTCGAACTATTAAGGGTAGGTTATAATAACATTCCTTGAAATGAATCTTTAACCTAATTTTTGATAATGTTGTTGAGAATCCCTGTTTCAATGTAAAGGTTGTTTCAACCTGTCTTTGATAAAAGGCAAGATTATATTTCAGCAAATTCATTCTCAAGCTTCTCACGATATGGACAATATCTTCTGATCAGTGAAAGATTTCGATTTACACAAAAGCGAATTTATTCTATTGACTCACATTCGATTAAAAAAGTCTGTGATATTTGACAATAACATAGCGAAACAGCCGTCTTAGAAAAAATAAAGCTGACTATATTTATAGGAAAATGTTAAGTAATTATTCAGTGAAAACTGACTGCTGCTCATTTCAATATGATACATAATGTATATCGTAATATGATATAAAACATATCATTGCAACCAGGTATATTTACTATAGCAGTTTTATAACTTTTGTATCATAAAAAACTAAATTAAGCAAGAAATAATTAATCAAACTTAATAGGACAGTTGGTTGTGTTAACTATCGAAAAAATAGAAATCATTTATTTTGAATCTCTTGTTTGTTTTGATATACTGTGTGTAACAGAAACTAGGGCCACCTCTGTAACTTTTTTATTGGGAATATTTTGATGAAATTTGGGAATTGGATAGAAAACAACATTTTGAATTTGATAACATTAATATGTTTGACATTTCGTTTCCGATTATGTCGGAAACGATAACAACTTTCGATTTTATAATGGGACACCCTGTATATTTTTGCTTATTTTAATTGTTCATCTTATCCTACAACCTTTTGACATATTTTTGAAAGAGAAACAAAACACAATCTTTTTTGGCAATTTTCATCTTTCGTTCTAGAAGGCCATGAACAATAACATGGCTTAGCTCAACATCTCAAATCACGAAATTACAAGATTGTATCTAAAAATTTTATTGCTCATTTTTTACGGGGTATCAAAATTTTAATTTCAGTTTTTTATCTTTTTTTTCAAAAAGCATTCACTACGTTGGCGATGCAAAATTTTTGTTCATACTTATAACATTCTGTGATCATAAGAATATTAGAGTGACATGTTAAAATTCCATTTCTGTTAATAATCGACATTGCGAATTAGTGAATTCAGTTTTGAATATGAATCAATACACCCAAAGTGAAAAAATTGATATGCTCCTTATTTATGGAGAGTGCAGGCAAAATAGCGTTCAAGCTGAACAATTATACAGAGAGCGCTATCCGAAAGACTTCATCCGCTGAAGAGGACGATGTCGTTATCGACGAGGATACCGAAATAGATGTATAGACATTTGTTGATATTAATCTTACCACATCAACGAGAAAAATTGCCGGGGAGCTTGAAATTAGCTTGAAATTATAAGTACCGCTGTTGGAATTGAAATATATTTCCAACAAGATGGTGCACCTCCTCACAACAAAAGGGAGGTCTTGCGGTATCTTGTCGAAATTTTTCCCGAAAGATGAATTGGTACAAATGGTTCCATAAGATGACCAGCTATATTGCCAGATTTGAGTCTACTAGATTTCTTCCTGTGGATCCATTTGTAGAATGAGGTTTACCATACACCTATTAGAACCCAACAAGAATTGCAGAACCGTTTGAGACAGGCTATTGCAGGCATTACAGCCCACGAGTTAAATAATGTTGTGAGGGGAGCCATCAATCGTGTACGATGTTGTGTTCATGAGAATGGTGGTATTTTTGAATATTTCTTATAATTATTTTGTTTCCGCTGTTCGGTCTTTTGTTATTAACTTGTACTTTCGTGATTTGAGATGTTGAGCTAAGCCAATTGTCACTGTTCATGGCCTTCTAGAACGAAAGATGAAAATTGCAGAAAAAAAGGTTGTGTTTTGTTTTTCTTTCAAAAATATGTGGAAAGGTCGTAGGATAAAATGGACAATTGAAATAAGCAAAAAAATACAGGGTGTGCCATTTAAGAATCGAAAGTTGATATCGTTTCCAGTTTAACCAGAAACGAAATGTTAAACATATTAATATTATCAAATTCAAAATGTTGTCTTTTATCCGATTCCCAAATTTTATCAAAATATTTCAAATAGAAGAATGTTACAGGGGCGGCCCTAGTTTCAGTTACACCCGGTTTATATATTTCTGCGGTTATGGCTTTCCACCACTGAAACTGGACCACATGCATATTTCACTATAAATTTATTCTAAGGTGAAGGGTGTATTTTGAAGAAGTTCTGAAAACCTTAACATATATTTATGCCTTGAGACTTCAGTATCAAGTGTTCACATAGTCTAATAAAATATAATTAACATTTGTCCAATTGGTTCTTCACCATTTCTCGAGTGAGAATAGGATGCCTTTGCCGAGGTCTTTAATCTAAGTCATAATGTAGGTAATTCTTGTCCTGTAATTCTTGCGTATATTTTATATGCATGCATCGGTAGTCCGATGCCTCGTTCTTCCGTGAAAGTATCTTGCCTATTTTGAAATAATCCCAAGATAAATTACTAGATTATTACCTCTTCTTGTACCATGTTATTGTATTTAAGTTTAAAAATTTTGTTGTTCTATTGAAAAGGATAGCTGAATAGCAACATATCATCTTCAATTTTAACCACACGGTATCCGACGTTTATCGACTTTGGAAGAGTTAATGTGGTGAATGGTACATTTGAGGTCGATACACGCGAAGAAAATGCTTTCAGCAATTTCCTGCTCTTTGAATGGAAACTTCGAAATACTTGATACCTGTTATAGTTAACGATATGGAAATGCTATGTTTCGTGAATAATCCATTTTATGAATAACAGATAACAAACAGGATGAAGAGTAAAAATAAAAGAAAATGAATGTTAAAATCTTTTGTAACATTTACAATTGTTTTCGATATTTAGATTCCAATGCTGAAATTGAAATATACACTATAATATACAAAAATACCACATACAAAGACGTAAATTGAATTCACTTCCTTCTTAAAACAAAAAATAGAAAGACATCTCATAAACCCCTCAGTAAACAAATTTTAAAACCAAATCAGATAAAGGTGATACCGTAGTAGCATTACACAAACCTGACTATATTCCTAAAACGGAAGATTTTCTTAGATCTCAAAATCTATCTGAAATTTCGTTCGATCCAATTCATTAATTTCAAAATAAAATTGAAAGTTTATTGAAAGATATTGAAGTTTTTCTAGATGACGCAACAATATCCAACTGATAGTAAGTAACTAATCCACTAGATACGTGTGTAAAACAAAATGACTTTGTTTTTAATTTTTCATTTTACCGTGCGGGCGAGGGCCGTATTATGGAAAATCCACTGACAGATAACTTAGAAACTACAATACGTAACAACCAATAAGCTAAATATTTTTTATTTTGGTTTGGGTATGTGGATGATGTCATTGTATGTTTAACTGGTACGGAACGTCAGTTTAATATTCTCGATAAGTTTACGAATTCAATTCATCCAAACTTGAACAAACCGATTATATCAACTTCTCAGATTTAACTTTTACCAAATGAAATAATAGACGTAAATTGTCCATCTTACATAAACCGTCTCATAAGACATCGTAATTCACAATACGTCATTTCATCTGGTTCAACATAAAATAGCAGCTTTCCACAGCATGATTCACAGATTATAGAACGTTCTTCTATATTCACATAACTTCAACAAAGAACTTGTTCACAATCCAAATATTATAAATAAATTACCTAACAAAGAACGGAAACTCGAAGCAATAGAATTGGTGTACCTAAAATCTAAAAATCAACACATATGTAAGTTGGTAAAATTTGCCATAATGAGAAATAGTTACTGCAAAAGTTCCAGTTACACATCTTATTCCGAACCACTAATAACTTATCTAAATATACATAATATCCAAACATAATAATAAAAGTAAGATCGATGAAGCAAAGAAATCTGGTCAATAAAAACTTAGCTGCGACACTTGTAAGATGAATATTGGTAGAACCTACAGAAATTTCAATAATAGGGTAAATGAACATTATGGTACTTTCATCAATAAACCAACATATTATTGAGTGAAGGAATAGATTTTGACAATAATTCCCCCTTATTCAATTCATTTCCGGCTGAGTCATTTAGACAATAGTTCCGTGAATTACCGTAAGAGGTTTTACTCACTTTTATCCCAATGTTATATACAGGGTGCTTCAACGAAAACTAAACAGAGGCTATATCTACCAAGATATTCATTTCTGGTCCAAACGCAAAGACAGGTCAATTTTTGTTTCAAGGGGGACATCTTTTGGGATACTAAACTTGCCTGAAATATCAACCCCCTCAGCGGGGGTTGCAATTCTTGAACATTTTGAATAGGGAAGATGGGTCGAATGATGACTAACAGGAAAGGTTGTATCTTTATCTACATAGCCTTTAACGAATTTCCATTTTTAATTGAAAACTGTAAAAGATACAGGGTGAGCAACTGAAAGATAGGGAAGACTATTTCGCTGAGACTATTCAAGTTTCAGTGAAGTAAAATGGAACAGATCCATGCTGATCAATGACAGTCATCATAAAGTACCATCCTCATCTCGAATTACAACCCCTAGAGCAGGGGTGACCACCCTTGAAAATTTTGAAGAGGGTAGATGGGTCGAGTGATAACTCGAAAGAAAGGTATTATCTTTGTCTGCATTCCCGTGAAAGAATTTTTATTTTTGATTGAAAACTGTAGAAGATACAGAGTGAGCCACTGGAAAATTGAGAAGACTATCGCCCCAAGACTATTGAAGTATTAGTGCGAAAAACAGGAATAGATTCATTTTAGATCAAAAGCTGTCATCTTCCGAAATCACCCTCATCTCGAATTTCAACCCCTCGAGCAGGGGTAATATTTCGATCCAGTGATACCTTTCAAGTAAAGGATTTCGATTGCCTTCATGACTGCTCGCAATAATTCTATTCTCATTGAGTTCCATCGGAGTTGGAGTAGCTCACTTTGTATCTTCTACAGTTTTCAATCAAAAATGAAAATTCGTTCACGGGGATGCAGACAAAGATAATCCCTTTCTTTCGAGGTATCATTCGACCCATCTACCTTCTTCCAAATTTTCAAGCGTGGTCACCCCTGCTCTAGGGGTTGAAATTCGGAATAGGATGGTACTTGATGATGACTGCCATTGATCATCATGGATCTGTTCCATTTTACTTCACTGAAACTTGAATAGTCTCAGGAAAATAGTCTTCCTCATTTTTCAGTTGCTCACCCTGTATCTTTTACAGTTTTCAATTAAAAATGGAAATTCGTTCGAGGCGATGTAGATAAAGATACCACCTTTCTTGTGAGTCATCACTCGACCCATCTTCCCTATTCAAAATGTTCAAGAATTGCAACCCCCGCTGAGGGGGTTGATATTTCAGGCAAGTTTAGTACCCCAAAAGATGTCCCCCTTGAAACAAAAATTGACCTGTCTTTGCATTTGGACCAGAAATGAATATCTTGGTAGATATAGCTTCTGTTTAGTTTTCGTTGAAGCACCCTGTATAGCTCATATATAATTTATTTTACCATACCTAAGTTTTCATTTTATATCTTTCTGATGAAGCAGCTGTGTCGTCGAAACGCGTAAGAAATAAAGTGTGAATCAAATTTTATTCAACTCATCAACATCATTGGTTACAAATTCCAATTTATTGAAACTGAAGATATTTCATGTTACGCGGAGTTCTGAAATCCTGTATCAAAATAGCAATTTTTCGAAATTCGACAGAAGTCGTCAAGATTATGCCACAACTTCAATAACTAATTTTTCATAAGACCTAATATAAATACATTGCGCATTCCTCTAACCAGTGCCAATCACAAGGAACTCAGCGAAAATTCTAGCTGGTAACATCATGTTCCTATGTTACATAGAAATAGTTTCAACTGTGAAAATACCCAATTACATTCAAAATATATGTCCGATAACCAAAATTTTGTTTCAATATTCAACAATAAAATAAGTTAGAAATTACACTTTGTTACTTATATGAACCCCAAATTCATGTAAAATTTTTTCATAAAGGAAAATCTAAATATTCTATATAACAAAAATTTGTCCATTTATTCAGAATAATATAAAAAATTTTCAATATACTCAACACAAAACATGAAAATCAGATAATTACTGCCAATACTAATAATTATTTTTTCACATTATCGAACAATTTCAGCTAGCAATAATTCATATAAACTAAATTGAGCATTGTGGTCCTGCCAAGTTATTTATTCTGCAACCGTTTGAACTTCGCAAAGAACTTACTTCTTTTCATTTATGTAGATTACTAAATGCGTTTGAATCCTAATAAACAGTGTATTCCAAGTTGAGTGGCGTATTAGACGTTTATGGAGAACTAATAATACTATTGATCTGAAATTTCGACAGTTAATTCAGCTGGTCCGAAACTCTAATTTTAAAATATTTTCACCTAAGTGACACTTCCGGTTACACCGGAATTGCGTACAAAATTTGTTATTTAATATAGAACACCATGTATATTTTTGATGACTGGTTCCATAACACTTGTTATTCCAATTACTAAAACAACCTAGCTTGTTTCGTTCATGAAATACCCTAGTTTCACTTGAAAATTATCGATTCTTTCCTTCTCGAAAAAATTGATATATCTCGAGAACGGCTCGAGCTACAAAAATAATGAAAGTTGTTTTGCAAACAAGGAAACATGCGAAGCGGAACATAACTTTTATCCTACTGAATCTCAGTCAGTATACAGAGTGTCGTTTGTTAGCCTCACATTTCGACCTTGGAGGCAGTTCGTTCCAATCCATCTATCTTCAAACATATCAGTTAAAATTCGATAATTTTCATTTTGCGATGAGCTGGCGTTCCATCGAGTTGGTATCAACAACGCCTTGATTCAGCTCCTGATAAAATGTCAACGAAGTCACTTAATACTGTCCTCAAAATTTCCCTTATAAAGTTCACCATTTAGGTTTACATCATACACAAATTACGAAAATCTGTTGTTTTTCAAAATTGCAAACACATTAAAACTAAATTTATTATGAGGATTTCTTTCCCTCGTAATATGAGGATTTTGGTTGGCCTAAAAATATGAGATATTCCGGTTGAAAACACCTCACTAGAAAATTTGGCCTCAACCGTCTAGATAATCTTTTTGAAACAATCGGGATCCTCTTTTGTTTTGAGAAGCAGGATCTCACACAGTTTTATTCGAAGTTGATGATCGCCATCTTGTAGAGTTTGGACCACTGAGAATTTAAACGGGTGTAGTTTATGTTGTTTTAGAATTCTGAGAATACTACTATGAGCTAAATTCAGATCATGCTCTGCTATTTCCATTGATGCACGTGGATTAACATCAAAATGAGCTAGAACGGCAATTTTATTGTCTTCAGGCGATGAAAATGATGTCTTATTCTGGACTGTTTCAGTCGAAAGAAAATTTGAATTTTTTAGCTGTCGTAGAGGGCATATTTGGATATAATTCGTTAAATCTCCTACAAGTTCTACTCACATTCCGTCCCTAAACTTCATGAATAAAAAAAAATAGAATAAGTATTTGCTCATTTGTGTAGCTAACCATTCTGTTCGAATCAATTCGACTGACAGTTAAAACAATAATAGTTTGTTACCTATGCTCTGGAGCCTGTCTATGCTCTGGGATATATCTATGCACCTGCAGAAATCTCCTTTGCCAACTTCAGGTAGGTACGTAAACTTCGTTTTTTCGCCATACCTTGAAAACTTGAAATCTCTGGTACAGTGTATGTATGGGGAACTTTATTTAGTTTTTTACGGTGAATCTAATGAATTCAAAAAAATTATGATTTATATTTTGTGAAAACATAGTTTTTGATGTTTCTTCGTTTCGAAATGTGAGGCGAAAAAAAGAGCACTCTGTATACCGACGGAGATTCATCACCTTTTATTATTTTGGTAGCTGACGCCGTTCTCGAGGTATATCAATTTTTTCAAGAAGGAAAGAATCGATAATTTTCAACTAACACTAGGATATTTCATGAACGAAACAAGCTAGGTGTTTTAGTAATTGGAATGAAAAGTGTTATGGAACCAGTCATTAATAATAGACAGGGTGTTCTATATTGAATAACAAATTTGGTATGCACTTCCGGTATAACCTGAAGTGCCATCGAGGGGAAAATATTTCAGAAATAGAGTTTTGGACCAGCTGAATCAACTACCAAAATTTCAGACCGATAGCATCATTAGTTCTCTATAATCGTCTAATAGGCCACTCAACTTGGCATACCCTGTATATATGGGATTGTAAAGCCCTGACTAATTGGTTGAATATATTTGTTTGATATCTGCAAAGTGATTGTGAACATGTGTCCTATACCGTATATGATTACCAAGTTTGAGTTCTGTTATTTGTTACCAATATCATAAATATATTCATATTGATAGAAATATTTCAACTTGTCTATTTGCATTATTCCAAGTTCACTCACTATATGAGATGTCTATGGGTGTTCATCGATCATAATTAAATAATACTTTTAACTTATTTAGTGATACTTGTACTCTTTCAGTTTATTTAGTTCACCAGTCCACCATACTAGAGGTAACCACAGAAAATGTGACAAAGCATATGCGTAGTATACATATATTTAACTTATTCTTATTGGTTAAGTAATTTCTACACTATACACCGCTCCCATTATTGGTATAAGTTTATTATATACATGAGAAATATGTTCAACTTAGGTGTTCATCTGAAATAAATTTCATATAATATAATGAAGAAACTTCTTCTAATTTCATTCTTTAAGTGAAGTATAAGCTCTGAAATAATCTAATTTTTTAGTTTAACAATATGTATTTTATTTTTATGTTTATTTTCAATTTATTGCTTAGTAGTCAATTAGAATATAGTCAGAGTTGTTTCGTTTATAACCTAATTCTTCCTTAGAAATTCCGGTATACACTAACACAGTATCATCAGCAACTGTGTTATATCGTGCCTTCAATCCTGCAGTTTTTCAATAAAGGGCTAGTAGAGAATAAATTAAAGGAACGAGTACTGAACCCTGCGGCACACCACAAGTAATACATTCAAGAATGCTTACAAAATTATTAACAGAATATATTGTCTTCTATGAGATAAACTATTGACGAATTATAGCACACCCCCTAAGGCCTGAATCATATTATTTTTTTCAATGGAATTTCAGTGCCAACCACATCAAAGGCCTTTTTTAAATCACTATTTTTCTTATCTAACCCAGTGGATACATCTTCTACAAGGTCCATAGTTGCGCTCAAGGTATTATTGTTGTAAACAAAACCATATTAATAACTATCAACTTGAATATATTTATATATAAATGACAACATTCTAGTCTTATCAGTTCTTTTTCTTACTTCTTGAGGAATTCTCTTCTCTAAACGACCATCCTACCTTACTAAAATAGTTAGTTCTTGTTCCTGCCGTCGGGGTTTGTGGTGGAAAAGTACAAAAATTCAAATATTATGTCCTCCGTAGAAATAAGGCTTCTTGTATCTATTGGATAGTTTATCTTTCATTGAAGCATAAGTTGAATCTAGAAAAAATTTGTCGCCCAAAACTAGAATTTGTAAACGTTCCACAGAATATTTTATCTGCTACATACTTTGCTCCATGATTTCATGATTAAAATATATATGGATATTTTTGTTCAAACAGATAAGATACTTAAATTTTCAGTTCATTTTTCTGACAGCTCTATAAAATGAATATATTCTCCGCATACCATTTTATTATTTCAACTATTTTAGCTTGAAATTTGAAGTTCGCGTAATTATTTAATTCCAACTTTTACCTTTGTTATAAGTGAAATTGATACAGTTTTTCTGAATAAGGATTTCAAATATAGATATCCCGCCAATCACTTGAAGAAACATTTTTACAAAATAATTAAACAATTGAAGAAAAACATCAGGCGAAAGTTCCACAATGAATAGAAATATTTTTCGAGTTATATCTCATTTTCAAAAACTAAGAGGAATTCAAATATAACCATGTCATATATACCTAAGAAACAAATGAGAAAGTTTGGACAAACGGAAATCAAGCTGATTATTGTTACTGGTAGATTATGTTTGTGAGCTGATGAAATTTCTACGAATTATACTAAATCTAATCTCTTGCTTCTGTTAGCTGAATATAAAACTTAAATTTTTCGTAAAATATAAGGAATAATTTTCGTTTATACCTACAATGTTCTGAAAGATTAATTGTTAATTTATAATGAATTATTGATTTCTTCTGCTCGTCTACTCTAATATTTATGAAACTACCAGTTTGGCATATATAACAAGCAGGACAATCATTGCAATATAATTTATATAGATCGCTTTATTCACCTGAATCAAGTCGATCTTTTTATTGACCAAGGGTGAACATAGATATTTCCTATTCGTACGTATTGTATTGATTCTATTTTAATCTGACAATTCAGTACTCATTTATGGAACATAATGCTGTGATATTTTATTGTTTCGTGAACCTGAAGAGTGGGGTAAATCAAAAATAATAATAAGTAGTATTGTTTTTAGCTTAATTCATCTATGATGTTACTGTCATTACCCATATATTATCAAAATTCTAATTTTTCATAGTATTTCGTGAAACGCAACGGTGAGTAATCTATTTCCAAATGTATGAAACGCGGACATCTTTATTTCAGGTGGATGAAAACTACTATTATTCATTAAGGTGTCAGTGAACGTTGGTTTTCAATGAATGAAAATATAAAAGTAGACGAGGATAAGAATCAATATTTCATTTTAATTTCCTCTTAGTTATATGTCAAACATATTTTCATTATTATGTTTCTTCTTCAATTTTTAAATAATTAAATGAAGATTTTACAGTTCCTTCATTATGTGTTGATGATTTGTGATGTTTGTGTGTGTTTTATATCAATGACACTGTCGTAGTCCTGGATCTGATTTTCTTCTTCAAAACAAAATATGATTCGTTAAAGCATTCATTAAACTCAAATATTTTATATTGACAATTGTTTTTCTGTCGGTTCAAGCCATACAAACATCCCTAAGGGAAAGTGAACCTATCGAATTCAAAAATGATTTTTCAAATCCCTCCGAGTAATCAATCAAGATGTTGGCAACACTGCACGGAAGTCCACCGCCCTCCTTCATCGGTTTTATAATGCACCTTACTTATTCATTGCACACAATCGCGTCAATAATTAATGAGGCTAGGGGTCAGCCTGAGCCTTTTTAGAGGACCCTACTTTATCGGCCTTCCCGGCAAATAGCTTGTTTTTGTTTGATAACTTTATTTGATGGCTTTTTTACTCCGCTGCAAGCCCGGGCCGGCTACATAAATTTAAAATTATACCGTGATGGAACACGACCCTTGGAAAAGATGAGATCGATTCGAAGATGTGGTGTCGTTAATTCGATTGTAATTTTGATGGTCCCGAAGTTAGGACTGAATTGAAATATTTAAAGAAAGGGGAGACAGATGTAAGGGTTCATTCAGAAAAGTACTGTTTCACATTTTCAATGAAACACATAAGTGAGATTAATTGTAATATGACATTTTGGAATATAACAGCTATTTATATGTACTGAATATTAATCAGAGTAATGACTTCACTTCCTTTACGTGGTTATACTAGTTGTTATTTCATTAATAAAAGCAGCACTTTCTAACCTGTAATTTTCTGGAAGATTGTTCAAAAGGGTTCGAAAATATTTGAATTCATAATAATTTGTTTTAGATATCATAATGTTTTGATTAATGTCAATAATATTATTTAGGTTTCGCTATACAGAACACCCATTCCACTTTTATGTGATCTAAAGCCATAATATTTTCAATGCAATATTTCAACCTTTGGGAAAATATATCCATACTTCTTTTTTTGTATGTAAGTACATTTTACTGGATGACTTGTAAACTAATATGAAATTATATGCACAGCCTGAATGTTTAGCTCGGAATGCCAGCGTAAAGGTACAGATAGACATGCTACTAAAACAATATTCTTATCAGCAGCAAGCTAGGTGTACTCATTTAACTGAGAAGAATACTCGATCAAAGGATGCTCTGGAATAACTAAGCTTTGAGCAGAGACACATACCCCTTAGGAGAAGTTCTGTTGGAGTAAAACAATTAAATCCGTCAAAAACGTTGGGTCATTTATATGAATGATTTCTGACTATATTGACTATATTCCTGAGGCATTCTCGGTTTCCATATGAAGTAAAGTAGATCGGAAACATCGCTACTGCCTGCGGTCTTTTCTATGTAACTGTACGCTCAGAGATAGATTAATATTTGACGAAAAATTGAGTTTTTACTGGGCAATCAATGCTCGAAATGTTTGGTCTGTATTGTCAGGGCTATATTCGTTTGAATTACTAATTACTGCATATTTGAATTATCCTTAATTCAACAAAAATGATTATAACAACAATCCTGTAGATGATTAGTTGTGAAGATAACAAAAATTGAATACAAAGGGTAATCGAACTAAATTGGATATTATGCTCAAGTTGGACGAAAACCAAGTTACTTCTAGTATTCCAAGCTGTCCCATTTTTCCATGTTAGCCATTCAAGGATCTTTCCAATATGAAAAGAAAATTCAAAATAAATACCTTTAACATAAAACATATTTCGGAAAACAAATAATGGCAATTTCAGGTTAAAATATGATCCAGTTACAACATGATCTTATGAGTGTATCTTTACACTGGACGATCATGCTAATCATTATACTTCTGCTGTTCGTCCAGGGGAATACTAAATATTTCCAAAGCAGTTGCAGATAGGTAGAGGACATTGTTCATGCGATATGTGATATATAATAATATTCATGGTGTTGTGCTCAACATAAGAAAGGTGGTCGTGATCACTGACACACCCTGCATATAAGAGTTTGCGAATAAAAAAATCAAATATTCCATCAAATTTCATTGAATCGCTTAGATATGAACGGATACATGGCAACTCTTTTTTTATGCGCGCTTACTAGGAATAGGCGAACCTTTTACACCACAAGAGTGAGAGCCTAGGAAGAATTGAGGTGTCTGTTTATTCGCTTCTTGAAGAGGGCCAAATTTTACGATGTTAGGAAAATGTTGGACGAAAGCGAGTTCCACATCTTACCGGCCCTGTAAACAAAGAAATTCTTAAAGACAGAGGTTTGAGGGGTCGCTTAATGTACCGCCATATGATGAGAGCTCCTTGACAGCCTAGTGTTGCGGCAAAACATGAGTTTTCCTGGAACAAAGTCTTTCAGCTCCTTGAGGTATTTCTCATGAAAGTATCTGTAAAACTGAAAAAAGATTTGTAACTTGTCTTCTGAGAACCTGCGGTTGGAGATCGCGGTTGATCTCCGGGTGGTTGATGAGTTCTTGCACACTTTCCAACATCTGCAACGAATGTTTCGGCACAGATCCCCATATATGGGAACAATATTTCAAAGCAGGTCGAATCTGCGCCTTATATAGAATCTGAGATGACGTTAAGTATAGCGTAGCTCTGAAAGAAAACTGAGTTTAGCTTATGCAGACTTAGCTATTGCTGATATATGTTCAAACCAGAAAAACCCTGAGTTGACCGTTATTCCGAGAAGGTGCATCAGATCTCTGGATGCAATTTCTTGGTCTTGCATCGTTAGAGGAGGTTCTCCAGTGGGGACCTTTCTAGAAAACGTAGTTCCTTGCATCTTGCTCGCATTGAAGCTCACAAAGTTTAACTGACCCACTCCGATATCTTCTGTAAGTCAGAGTTTAACTTATTAATTTGTTGACATCTCTGAGATTCCGCATCTGTAATCGGACGCAGACTACTGAAAGACGAAATCAAGGCAAAATCGCCTACAAAACCGAAGATTTTGTTCTTTGTAGATGACATAAGATCGTTTATCTGCAACAGAAACAAGATTGGCGAAAGAATGGATTCCTGACGTACTCCTTTTTTTAACTGGAAACAATCAGATGTTATATCGTCGACCACAACTTGTATTGATCTATTTGAAAGAAAGCTACTTATCCAACCCAGCAATTTTTTGGAAGCCCATATGTACCAAGTTTATTCAACAAAGCTGCATGCCAAACCCTATGGAAGGCTTTAGAGAAGTCAAGGGCTATTCTTCTAGATTCCCCATGTTTTTCCTTCGTTGATGTACAAACATGAAGGACGTAGGCTAGCATAATCTCTTGTCTACCTTTGCCTGCGAAAACCGTACTGACGGTCGTTGATAATTCCCTGCAACTCAAGATATTTGGTGAGTTCATCGTTTATGACTCTCTCCATCACTTTGGACATAATGGGAATAAGTGCAACAGGGAAGTAATTTTGGGGTAAGGACTTCTTTCCTTTCTTTGGAATCGATTGAATTCTTGCTATTTTCCAGCTGCTCGGAAAAGTCTGGCTTTCATAAAAAATCTGAAAGAGACTGTTAAGAATGGTTGCCAGTTTGAAAGCATACTTTCTCAGGACGATAAGCGGTATTTCGTCTAGATCAACTGCTTTCCTATAGTTCAACTGCTCTAGAGCCCGTGTCACATTGCGAACTCTGAACTTGATTTCTACTATGGGAGAATTTACAGGTGGAATGTTGGGTGGTATTACGTTAGATGAATCTAGCACAGAATTCTTTGAGAACAAGAGAGCAAAGAGATCGGATTTCTCTTTCGTCTTCTCTAACAAGAAGCGGAAACGCAGATTTGCAGAAATTGGCGCTGAAAACCTTAGCCATAGACCAAAACTGTTTAGTCCCGCTTGCCTATTCAAGGAGTTTATTAGTTTCCCCTTCGTTGAAATTGGCCTTTGCTCTTGCAGTTTTTAGGTTGCATACGTTCCCTATTCGTACGAAGGTTGTTCTTGTCTCCTCTGTTGGTCTTATCTTCAATGACTTGTAAGCTCTGTTCTTGGCTGCAGAGGCTTATTCGCAGTCTTTGTTGAACCTTGGCTTTTGAGCTGTTCTTTTCATGGAATGAGGGATGTAGAGATCCATTCCTGCATGAATGATTTCTGTAACAGATTCAGTGCACACATTGATGTCAGGATCTGAAAAGCAAACATCAACATGGAAAGTACGAATAACATTGACGCAGCTCATCCCATTTAGCACGGTTATAGTGCCAAATGCGTCCAGGTGGTTTAGGTTCTTGGTTTAGCGGTAGCACAATGATTCCAGTAGCAAATATAAGGTTGTGGTCTGAGTTGCCTAGCGTTGCTGAGACCTCCACTCCAATATAATATGGATCTGAAATCGAAAAAGGATCCGAGGAGTTCGGAAAGTCGGTTAGGTGATTAGGTATTCTTGACGGTTCGTCGACTAGCTGCGTCAGATTATGGCTGATTGCGAACGTTTCAGTCTGTTTTCTCGCCTCATCTGTTCTATTGGAGTGGTGGAGCCTATTGGTGTTGTTAACGTTGAAGTCACTCAGTATAATTACCTCAGCTGCTGCATGTTGTGTTTGAATCCAATCCTCTTTATCACCTAGATACTCAAACAGTTTAGAGAAGTGAATATCGTTAAGCGAGCGATATAGACAGCATAAGAACAGTGTTTTATTTTGCAAACAGATTTTAAACTACGCAAGGTTGAAAGCGTCGTCCTCCATCGTGTTCCCTCTCTGGCATGCATCTTGTGTCGGTTGTTTGACTTATTTGGGTTTCGGTTAGCTTCAGCACATGGGGTAGTGCGTTTTTCAGATGCTGGTGGACTGCATCGACACTCACGTTGTTGTGCCCCTGTGCTCTGATTTAGAAAGTGAACTCGTCAGGGTTTGACACCCTTTATATTCATCATATTTTTGTTGATAACTCTTTTACTTTTCAAGGGATCTAGCTCCAATTTTCTTACTAACCGATGTATTAGATGTGTCTAGTAATTGCGAAAATATACAAGGCGATATTTTCGTCAGGGTCATGCTACCTTTGTCCCCAAAAGAATCATAGTATAATGCGCCACTGCTCTCTCCAAATATATTCATTGAAAATATGTTCCAATTTTAACTTCTATCGTCTTCCAAAATTCATTCTAGAGCAATCCGTTTTTAAGTAAAAAATTATTTACACGTGAAGCTACGCGTTATTTGAGTCAATTGAAGTGATGACCGTTAATCCATAATTCAAAGGTAGGAGCGGAACTGATCACCTAATTTCTTACAGAAACTGGAGAAATGACCTTTTTGAATAATCTTTACCTCATTTTGAGTATGAATTCACAGAGTGTTCATTTTATTTAGTGGACATTGAAACACTCGGTTGAAACATTGAAGTATTTTAGTGCATTCTTATTTCAAACCAGAGTGTCTTACAAGAAATTGCATATGACATGATGAAATGAAAGAAAGCTTATGGATAATGATATTCGGTGTTTAACGAAAATAGGAGCAACAAACGAAAAAACCTTCTGACTTAAACTAATGATCTAAAGTAAGTGTTCGAAATTATCATCATTCATTTCTGCAGGTGTTGTTAGGCTGCTATTCATTTAAGCCAACAACTGACCGATAATGCTTTGCATATTCCTTATTCTTCCACATCCATCCAAAACACGTGCATTCAATTTCTTTATGGTAGCAACAGGTTGAAACCATACTAGGAAAATGCCAATAGTCTCGGGTATTTGAATCGAGAGATCGTGAATACCAAGCTACAAAACCACCTCTACCAATCAATCTCTTGGAATATGCTTGAATCGACTGATTCCTCACTATTAGTATCACAAACTCGGGGAAGCGCCATAATGCATAAACCACATTCCTCTTCTTATCGCACAAAGACCCATCATCGAAGAAATCAACCAGAGTGCTAAAGGAAGGCAAAGTATGCTGGAGAATTCAACCTTTTAGGAAGAATTGCTGGCCCCAACAAGCTGCCATCATACCAACTGGTCTGAACATGGATGGATTTCTTTTCTTATTAGATACACTCCATTATCTCATGAGGATTTTCTTCAACCGAAACGTAATCGTTGTGGAAATTCATTATATATACTCTCTCCGTGAACCCTGATTCGTCTTTCTATGAAATTCAGCATTTTCAGTACATTTTGTAGTAGCCATTGGCAAAATTCGAACCTCCTGGGTAGATCTTCAGCTTTGAGGACTTAAAACATCTGGATATGGTAGGGGTATAACAGTTGCTCATGCAAAACTTCCCAAACAGTCAAATATGATATATGATAGCCAACCTGTAGAGATAACTTTCCAGTACTGATTTTTGAATTATTATGAACTTCATCCAAAATAAGTTCTTCATTCATCGGTATGCTGACAAACCGAACTGGTCCAGAATTTTCGTTGACTAGTCAAAACCGTCCGGTTTTACGAATCGAAGGGTCAATGGAAGTTAAAAATTTCTAGAAAGGTATATTTCTGCTTGGAAAAGCTACCACATAGAGTCTTCGGAATTCAGCTGCATTACCACCTCATCGGCCATGAAATAGATGAATATCAACCAATTCTTGAAAGATAAAATCCATTCTAACTTTTCAAAATACCACAAACTATGTATTATTGACAAAAATCAACTCCAATCATGAATGTATATTGCTGCTGGTACCAGCGATATCAGGTTTCAGTTAAAAGTACCTGTGATATGATGGCCAGAAATTTAGAGGTCATTTGAATTTACATGAATTAATGAACACTCTGATAGTCAAACTAGAAATAACGTAAAAACTACTTCAGAATGCTATATTTTTAGTTTTTGTGGAAGTATTGAGAACAGTTCCATTAACTCGTTGGTATTATTGATTGGAGTATCGACCCTCATTTAATTTTATTCAAAAAATGCGTGCCTTCTCGTTCAAATCATTCGTTTATTTGAAAACGGTTGCAATTTCGATAAAATTTCAAGCCCAAAAAAAATTACCAATTGGAAAATTTTTTTAAATTAATATTTTTGAAAAGACCAGAGGTGCACTACACTATAATCTTGATGGGGTCAAAGGTAGCATGACCCTGAAAAAAATTTCAAAAATCTTCCTGAAAAATATCATCCATTATATTTTTGCAACAATTGAAAAAATCAAATCATTATGGTTATTTTCAGCAAATCAAAAACAGACAATTCATGTGCTAAATAATCGTGGCAATAATTAACTATTTACTCGAACCATCTATATTTATTTTCTGTAACCAAAATAATATTCATATAATCCACGATTACCTCACAAATCAACTCTAGGACAACTAATGCAAATAGGAATTGGTTTCTGGTGATTCCCGACAAGATAACGTCTAGAACAGATGGTCACTGTTTCCATAAATTTTCTTTCCTATTACCTTGTTTTCAAGCTAATCTGACAACGCCATAAATAATATAAATCCGATATGTTAAAACAATTACGAAACGTATATTTTCAGTGAGTGTCCCAATAGATATCTGTAAAACATTTCTATGAAGTAACTCTCGATTTTACTATTTTCATGCATGAAAAGGATCTTGTGGAATACCTTTATTGATGACCATTATGATATCATGTGAATCCTAATGAATCACTGACAATTTTTGAAATATCAGTCGTTCAATCACTTTCTGTAAAAACCAATAGGTTGCAAATTATTGTTTATTCAATTAGGATTTCTTAGAATGGATTTGATATGACTAATTCGCAGGCCTTTTCTAAAATTGTTATTACATCTTCAGAATGATTACTAGTTTCTATTATTTCGATATCCATTTTTTATAGCAGTATTAAACACTTAATTGCACAAGTGAAAACCCAGAGCCTCGAAGTTAACGTGAACAGAATATCCACATGGTGGAGGAAATAATCGTTAAGAATCAGAAAGTATTCTGGTCATACTTTAGAGAAATGAATAAGAAGGAATCGGTGCCCTCATCGATGATTGATACTACGGGGAATGTTACCACGGAATATGAGTCTGTAGCGAATTCCTTCAGTGAATATTTTGCGAGTGTTTTTGAGAATCCTAATTAGCCAGTCCTTTATATGGGCAGAAATAATTACAATGCGGACTCAATTTCTGTGCATGGCATACTATGTTCTGATAAAGCCAAAAAATGGAGTTCTATCGATACAAATAAAGGCCCAGGTTCAGACCCTATCCCGCCAATTCTCATCAAATCTCTAGCTGGGTCATTAGTTAAGCCACTTCATATAATTTTCAATTTATCCTTATCTCAGGGAATCTTTCTAGACAAGTGGAAAGTAGCAAAAGTAACACCTACCTTTAAGGGTGGTAAGAAAACTGAAATTAAAAACTACAGACCGGTTTCTATTTTAAGTCACTTGGGAAAGATTTTTGAGTCGACTCTCACAGATAAGTTATTTCACCATACTAGAGCAAACATTTCGGAGCATCAGCATGGTTTTTATAGAAAGAGGTCAGTTTTAACAAATTTGACCCCCTACATTCACCAATTAACTGAAAGTTTTGATCACGGGCTACAAGTTGACTCTGTCTATACAGATATGGCGAAAGCCTTCGATCAAGTTCACAACGCAACTTAGGTGAAGATTCTAGATTATTTCGGTTTTAATGCTCCTCTACTCAACTGGATTGGTTCATATCGGTCTAATCCATATGAGTATGTTGTTGTATCTCAGGCTTCATCCGCTAAAGTGCGCATAACATCTGGGGTGCATCAAGGTTCGCACTTGGGGCCTCTGCTTTTTCCGATATATATAAGTGACATCTCAGCCTGTTTTCGAAATGCCTGTCATGATCTTTATTCTGACGACTTGAAGGTCTACATGTTGATTAAATCTGTGCAAGATTTCATTCTGCTCCAGGAAGATCTTGACATATTATTTTCTCTTTGTGAATCTAGAATCTTATGTTGAATGTTGACAAATGTAAACATATAATATTCACAAAGAACAACAATGTTTCGAATGTACCCTTGAAATTGGAGAAAATATTATAAGCAAAACAGATCAAATCAGAGATCTTGATATAAAGAAATTGTCGTTTGAGCAGCACATAGAACATATTGTAACAAAAAGTTTCAGGATGTTAGGCTTTATTTTGAGAATCTCGAAAGGTTTCAAAGTTGAGATTATGTTGTATTTTTCCTTGGTAAGGAGTGTTTTAGAGTACGCAACGCCTGTATGGTCACCATATTATCACAAGTATATAGACCGAGTTTAAAAAGTTTAAAAAAAGTTCGTCAAAAACTTAAATTATAGATTCCGCAATATTCGGTTATCGTCACTCAGTTATGAAGAGATTCTTCACAGACACAATATACTGAGTCTGGAACATATGATGCAATATTTCTAGATCGATTTCGATTCTTGTCTGGTCAATTTTTTATAATTCAATGTAGCAAGCTATGTCACTCGTCGAAAAGCTCTGTTCTGTGTTCCTAAGGCAAGGACGAATCTCAACTATCACTCAGTGTTTCTGAGAATTTCTAGAATTCATAATTGGCATTTGAATGGAATAGATATTTTTCGCATAAATTTAAGTAGCTTAAAGAAACAGTTAATATCATATCTTTTAACAAAATATGGTAAATGATTCCGTTAGATTTTTGATAAATGTTTTGCCTTTCTGATAGCTGCTATTGTTGGCTTTTAATACTATTCATTTAGTTTCAAGGTAATATTCAGCTGTTAGGTTACTAAGAATAATTGTTAATGTTAATTTTGACTGCATACTAAGTTAATTAAATTTTTTTGCATATTTTGAGAATCCCTGTAAATGTGTTTTACCTGTTGGGGTTCCAAGATCAAAAATAAAAATAAAAAGAAATAAAATAAAAACTGTTGGCGCATCAACAATGCTGTTGATCCGCCAACAGTTTTCTAGAATTTCGTTCCAGTCAATTCTTGAAGCAGAGTATTCGGGAGACAACAATGCTGTTGATCCGCCAATAGTTTTTTCCATAATTTTATTTCAGTCTATTCTTCAAGCAGAGTATTCAGAAGACAACTTAACTGTTGATTCGTCAACAGTTTTTTCCACAATTTTGTTTCAGTCTATTCTTGAAGCAGAATTCAGGAGACAACAATGCTGTTGATCTGCCAACAGTTTTTTTCCATAATTTTGTTTCAGTCTATTCATCTAGTTTCAAGGTAATATTCAGCTGTTAGCCTACTAAGAATAATTGTTAATGTTAAGTTTGACTGCATACTAAGTTAATTAGTTTTTTTTGCATATTTTGAGAATCCCTGTAAATGGGTTTTACCTGTTGGGGTTCCATGATTAAAAATAAAAATAAAAAGAAATAAAATAAAAACATTGCATTAGAATGACATTAGGACGTCATGTTCTAATTCATGCCTGCCAATGTGGGATTGGCCCGCTTATTTTTGCAATAAGAACAACAAAAGTAGAAAAAATTTCTAAAATAAATCATATATGTATACAGATACCTAGAACTTAGATTTTCGAATTGCAGTTGCATAAAATGAACATTGCTCGCGAGCACTGCTTCGAGCATTCGAGCAATGATGGAACAGTATGAACAATCACCTGATTTAAAACTTGCTCACGAGAAGTACTGTTTCATAATCGTAATCTATTGCGACATTGTAACTATCAATTTTTTTCTGCGATTAATAGTAGATTTCACTTCTTACACCACACCCTTCCTCATCTTTTTTCTTCAATAGTAATAATAACAGACGACGCAGCTTTGGTCATCTATATGCCATTTATCTTCGCCATCAGTCCGGCTACGAATGATCGAAAGAAATCATCGGAGGATTTTCACGAATATCATGAAGTACACGCGATAAGATGAGAATGTTTTTATCTCATGAATACTCTTCTTGAAGAATAGACTGCAACAAAATTGTGGAAAAAACTGTTGGCGGATCAACAGCATAGTTGTCTCCTGAATACTCTGCTTGAAAAAAGACTGAAACAAAATTATGGAAAAAACTGTTGGCGGATCAACAGTATTGTTGTCTCCTGAATTCTGCTTCAAGAATAGACTGAAACAAAATTGTGGAAAAAACTGTTGGCGAATCAACAGCTAAGTTGTCTTCTGAATACTCTGCTTGAAGAATAGACTGAAATAAAATTATGGAAAAAACTGTTGGCGGATCAACAGCATTGTTGTCTCCTGAATACTCTGCTTCAAGAATTGACTGAAACAAAATTCTGGAAAACTGTTGGCGGATCACCAATGCTGTTGATCCGCCAACACGTTTTTCCCCAATTTTGTTTCAGTCTATTCTTCAAACAGAGTATCTAGGAGATAAAAACAGTCCTCTTCTATCGCGTTTTCTTCATAATATTCGTCCACAAGGTCACGAATGATGGCAAGAAGTTCTCTGAGAAATAGGAACGTATACCCTTGAACCTAATTTCGCAATTATTCGCAAATCATATTAGGATAAAAGTTTTCCTACCGGTATTCAAGAAACAAAACCTAAATGGGAAAATTATTCAGATATATCAAAAACCAATATAACTATTTCATGATGAATAATCCTTTAAGGTTGAAAATTATCGTAGAGTTATTCAGGTAAAAACAGGATTTTGAAGTAACTTATCAGGTAAACCAAAGGGAATTAGGTCCATATTTGTTATCATTGCTGACGGTTCTTTCTACTATGTCGAAGTACAGTTGATGCTGTTATAGTTGTAAAAGTTCCTTCAATTAAATGACCAGTTGTTAATATGGAGGAGAGCAGTTTAAATCCATATTCTTGAACTTGTACCGCAAGAAATCTTCTTGGACTGGCGAAATATTGTGCAACTATATTTCACATCAAAAATTTTACTTTTCACCATAATACTGTTTTTATGATCTGGACATGATCTGTCAATACTACTATTTGACTAGATTGTACTTCATTATCTCTAATACAGATTTATTGTATGAGATTACGAAGAAGTTTTTGCCTTTCCTTCGAGGTATCAATCCGTCAAATGTAACATCTTCAGGTAATTCATGTAGAGTTTTTATTAGTATTCAATTAACACTATCCATCCAAATTGGATACGTTGGTAAAAGGTTTGTCTGTAGAAAGTAATCGATCAGTAGAAATACTTCATCGATACATTCTTAATTATAGATTTAAATATTATTCCATTATTCTGCTCGACGATTATTAACATATTTTTGATCGCCGATAACTTGAGATAGTATACGCTGGAGACTGTCCTTCCAATCATCATAGGATTACTGGAACTCAGATACTGAAATAGTCTTCGGCTGATCGGCTTCGGCTGTTTGGTTTGTTGTTTTCAAGTGTCGCAAAATATGTTCCCGGGAAGAGACGAAAATTCGCAAGGACTCAAGTCTATTTAGCAGGAGACTGAAGCGCAACACGAATGTTTTTACTGACTAAAAACTCTATCATGGAGGTTGCTCATTCGTGCTTTCTTGGGCCTTGGAGAGGGTGCAGTGTGCCACACCATGCACTGGTATTTTCAAACACCTAAGACTCGTAACCAGTAATGACACGTTTCATAAAGTGGGGATCATTCTCAATCGATCTAAAAAAGTTAAGACTCAAAATCATTTTCATCCTGGGAAAAGCTTTTCGGAACCATTTTTGCACAAAGTTGTCATCTCCAATTCATTATTCCAAATCAATTGAAATTCAACTATTTCACGATCATTCTGTCTGTCAACCGTCGATCTGAACTCACAAGATGCCGAACTCTGTTGACATTTTTATCGGTGTTTGCACTTGAAGGCCTTCCGCTTCGTGGTTCATCTTCAATCGACTCTCTTCCTTTTGAAAATCCAGCGAAAAATCTGCCTTTACAAAACACTTCAAATGTTTCTGTTCCATGGTGTTTAAATTTGAAGCCTTACTTGATAGCAGGCCATTACTCAAAGCTGAAGCTACTCATTTTAGAACACACAAGAAAAACTTATTTCATGAAAACTAACGCTATGGACAATCAAAATACCAGTAGCAAGTTCAAACTCATACGCTACTCAAAGCCTGTCGTCTCGCATATTTCTGCAGCGGAAGCGACATGGTTAGTTTCATTACTTTATTTACAAACCTGGTAATATCGTTACATTAATTGGTTTCATATTTTATTTATCCCTTCCGCCCAACGGCTGCCAGGTTTATTTTCGGGTAATTGTCCAACCGAAGTCATTTGGAAAAACCATTTTTCCTCGAAAATTTCGTGCATAGAAGAAGCACTGTTCCACAGTTGAGTAATTCATTACAGAAAGGTATCTAATATCAAATAGATAATGAACTGCATGATCTTGAACACGGCCATGGAGGTTATCCAGAACCCGTTAATGAAAACTGGAGGAAAATGGAAATAAAATGTTAAGGTTATGGTTCATCTAACTTGAGAATACATGGGAAGAATACCACTCATACATGATTAATTCAACGGTCTTCCATATCTTTGCTGGACAACTGAGTGAAAAGCCAAATGAATCGAATTATCCAACTAGTGAATTTCGTAACCAAAAGAAAAGAGCAGTTACCGTTAAGAATCGACATTGTTTCGTGTTAACCAAGTTCTGTCTTAATCCTGGAGTCTTCTTAAAATTGTCTTGCATCCCCAAAAGTCTATAACATGAGGAAGCCAGCCTAATTAGGTAAAACTACGTAGCAAACTTACTGCTCAACCGAAATCATGATCACGACCGAGACCAAGACGCAACACCAAGACCAAAGTTGATTAAGTCTCGTGCTAGTTTTGTCATTGGATAACTGTATTATATGCCATTTGTCTATAGGAGTCCTCGAAAGTAAGTGGTAATTGGAAGTTTTTGGTGAGAATGAAACTTTTGGGTTCAAATTCATTTTCATAATTGATTATTTGTAGTATGTTAATCTCATCTAAAACTAAAAATATCTTAAAAACGAAATTTTTGAGGTTAGTCTCATTTAAATGATTTTATCTAATCGTTGGTGATTCGCCAACACTGGTTATATATAGCCTAGGTAAAAGTGGTGGCTTTGATGATAAGGTATTGAAGGACACAAAGCTGTTAATCTAATATTTCCTCTGCCATATTACTATATTATCAATCAGTCTTGTGGTCATTCAGAATTCTGTTCAATGTAATTTTTCAATATCGTGGCTGTATATCACGTTCTCAGAACAACGTATACAAATGTAATTGCTGAAACTCACTCTGAATATTTCTGACTTCTCATTAATAATTGACAAGCATTACTCCCCCGTTGATAATATCACAGAAAAACTAGTTATTCTAAATATTATTCTAATCGTTATTTGATTTTTTTGACCTTGAACTTGCAGTCAACAACAAGAATCTAATGTACTATTGGAATAACGCTTCCTTTCGCATAACCAAAATAGCATTGGTCATTGGCCAATGGTTTAGTATTCTCTCAATATCCACTGCGTCCAAATTCTGAAGCAAATTTCTCTTTTGTAGTTCCTAGAAGTGAATTCAGTAGGAAATAAAAACTATGTAGGATCTGGATGGAAAATTTACATGAATTTTGCAATTTACTTCATGTATGGACTTGCACTAAATCAACTTTTTAACGCATCAGAAACAAAAGAGCCCAGTCGTTACATAAGATGAACCAATTAAATTCCGTTGTTGCGTATGCTATAAAAGATGATATCGTTTTCCTTATAGGTTTTGAACCAGACGACTGCAATTCTCTCACGTAGCTGTAACCGCAGACACACGTTGCACGTACGTTCAATGAGGTCTGACCGGAGTATGCTCCGAGCAAGACAAATGAACAATACAGATGCAGCGGTTTGTCTACTGAGATGGACGTCTGCCAAGAATGCAATATGAACAGTTTCTCGAATGTTTCAGTGAAAGTTTCTCTCTAGGAGAAATTTACGAGCTCTTAGACTTTCATCATTAGATGTAACTTTGTTACAACAACCCTTAAATATTTTTCTTTCGGTAAAATGATATTTCGGTATTTAATATCATGCCATTTTTATTCAATGTATTTTCAATAATCTTGAGGTAGTTATGTATTATATATCTCCTTTATCGTTCTATTGTTTTGTCAAGTTGTTCCTTAACAAAAGTAGTTCTTACTTGAAAGTCCTTTCTTTCTCCTTTAATGTTATAGTATATTTCTCTAGGGACTTTCAGTTTCTCAATCGACTGCGTTTCTATGATCTAAATTCTTATTGTTGTATGTAGTGCAGATTATATCATAGAATATGAATATAAAAAATTTGTCACTACATTTCACCAAAACTCCAGTTTCCGTTTGGAAAGAGAAGAATATTTAGAATGTTCTTTTGTTTCTTATAAGTTTATGATAAAATTTGGAAATCTTTGATATTGAAATAAATCTGTGTTAACTAAGAAACCTAGTTTGTGAAATTTAAGTGGAAAGCTTAGTAAAATTGTGAATTTGTGTATATAAAACAATTAGTTGGCGGGAATGTATAATTTGGGATTATTTTCTAATTAATACAAAGTCAATAATAAAAACAAGTACTGTGTTTCAAGGAATTTTACTTAATAATTTATTAATATAATATTTATTTATTAAGTAAAATTCCTTAAAACACAGTACTTGTCTTTATTATTGATAATGGAATTTTACCAAGTAAAAGCCTCCCAAATTCAAATAATACATAAGTAATACTTTTTCGTGTTTCACGAATGAGAATAAAAGAAAACCGAATAAATTAATCAACGTCATTCATTGTAAAGAACGAAAGAAAGAGAAATCAACTACGTTTCAATCATCTTACATTTTCAAAGATGACATTAGTGGCTTAGGATTTCTACCTATTCGTAAATAATAAATTTGTCAAAATGAATACAGTACTGAAGAAAATCAACATTTCACATAAAATACTACTACTACGTTCTAAATGATGTCCCGAACTACGTGAGGTTTGTACCTAACCCGAAAGCACTTGGCGCCCGTCGCTGATCTGCATTAACCACATGATTGCTAATATACTGATACCTAGCCGTTTAACGTTGCAACTTTATCTACTCAAAGCATCAAGAATTCTTCCTAAACTTTAAGACACCTGCAAGAATGTTTTAGTTACTGGGCCTTGTTGAAACCTACATGGATCACTGAAGGTCAAAATACAATGAACTTATCTTACGTAGCCTAATCTTCTGTTCATGAATGACTTACATTACAAGTCTTTTTTATATGAATAAAATGATGCACTTTTGTGCGATTTCCACAATGATTTTTTATACACACGACCGGTTTCGTCAGTTGCGGCATTTTCAAGTGTTTAGAGGTAACAGTCGTGAGAATGAATGTGCTAATTGTACCTATTTTAAATGTTAAGTAGGAGGGAGTGGTTCAGCTCTAGTTGACAATTGAGAGTGGTGAATTTTGGGTTTTTATCAACTTTCCAACAGATTCGTTATCCTTTTATTGCATTTGTGGAGAATTTTTTTAATATCTAATCTAATGTAGTTATATGGTTTGTAGATTTAATATGTTTCAAAACTGCGGATTTGTTATCTGAGGAGGAGAAATGTTCATAAAATTTTGGTTCAAAATTTCCGCAAACACTCTCCTGAACAACAGTAATAATAGATCAATCCTCAACAATGAGACCAATACTCGTATTAGCCAGCAGCTCCACATGGACAATGTACACTGCAAATGCAGATCTATGCGGTCCAGTTAGAGTTAGTAACAGCTTTTTGTGGTGTTATCAAAAAGGAAATGTTGTAGAAAAATGCAGAGTAATAGATATCCATAGGCGGAAGATTCTTCATACCAGTTCCAGTTATCGAACCAACTCCAGATTCCCTCTCTGAAACCTGAGGAGACCTACAAATACTAATAAGCCAGTCTTTGGATATTTGAACAGCAAAACTGAAATATGTATATTACAACCAACTGCTTCATAATATTCAGCTGGTTCTGCAGAGCAAAACAAATGCAAAGGCTATGTTCATAACGATCAACGTGTGAGCTATGCCCAGCATGACTTACAGTTTTCGAGTGTTAAACTGGTCTGTCACTAACTTGAAAGCCTTAGATACCAGGGTCAGAACTCTTGTAACCAACGACGGTGCGCATCACCCTCACTCGTCAGTGAATTGCCTGTATCTATCTAGACATGCTGGAGGAGAAGCAGAAGCAGTCGGAGAATCACAGAAACTTTTCCTAGTGGCCACGTCAACGCTTATGAGTTCAATATGCTCTATTGATGACAGGGTCTTGCCACTGTACGTACCTAAAATCAAACCACCACCAACCGTATTACCACTGAAATGATGGCAGGATGGAAGGCAAAACCGGTATCTGCTGGATAACCTAGATTGATATCTATCCTCAACCTACCTAAAAGCGGGATATTTACATCCAGAAACCGAAGGCTGACTTATAGCCATGCAGGACCAGGATGTGGCCACAAGAGCAAATCTGAAGAGCACAGCTGAGGTTTACATATCAAATACCAATTCTGGAAAGTGCTCCAAGCATTTGTAATCTGTACATGATATCCCTGCGGGATGAATGAAGGTTCTTTTATATGGCGAGGTGCATCACAATAAGTGTAGAATCTGGAGTGACTCTAACCCCTATTAAGAGTAGGAGAATCTCAAGAACTACAGCAACCAGCAAATTGTTAGGCAACCACTCTATAGTGGATGGGCCACTTAGAATATTGGGGGCCACTTAGAATATTTGCGAAAGGAATATACCACAATTAAAAAAATGAAACCCAATGATATCATTATTGATTTCCATGAGAATAAAAGAAGTTCAAGCAGAATGATACTTGGATATAATGGGTATAATATCCCATTATAAAAATTTTCGGGATGGTAGTTGATACGGGAGGGGATGTACACGCAAACGTTTGAATAGACTAGAATAGAATAGAATAGATAGAATAGATTTATTGCGTGCTTGCACTGGTTTCACAAAGTAGTTTGCACATGTCATAAGCTACAAATAATTAGTGTAAAAATAAAAAAGTATAGACAACACAAATAAAATTAAAAATTACAACTCAAAAGAGTTTACTCTAAACACAGTAGAGTAAAAGGAGTTCACAAGCAGAAATTTTTTTAAGGTTTTCTTGAAATTATAGAATGAAAGTGATCTTATAGTCACCGACAACTTATTAAGAAATATCTTATAATAATAGTTTCTACTAAACCTACTCGATTCCAGGCGTAGATAGTCTCCACGTATGTCACAGCCTGCCGTGGTAGGATAATCATGAAAATCTCTATTTAATGAATGGCTATTATCCCTTTTCCCCTCCAATAAACGTTGTAATATATACAATGAAGGAAATGTCATGATTTTGAGTCTATGTATTGTTTATTTGAAATAATTCGTATGACTTTGCGTTGTAAACCAAAAATTCTACTAGCATGTGTTGAATGGCCCCAGCTTGTCAAAGCATAACATTTGTTGGATTGAATAAGTGGAAAATAGGCAGAACGAACCACATCTCCCGGAGCATCTAAATCAGTTTTCGAAGCAGAAAAATGCCTCCAGAAATCCGAGCCGCTAGGCAATCGACATGCTGCTCCCAGCTCAATTTAGAATCGACTTTTACCCCAAGGAACTTAACGCTTGGTGGACTAACAAAATTGACTTTCCACCAAGCATTAAGTTAACACTCTTCCGTTTCAACCAAATCAATTTTAATCGAATATTCTCTTCAAACCTCAATTGAACGGATTGATTAAGACAAACCTGAAATTTTTCCAATTCTCGATTTCAATTATTCATGCGTTATTTCAGAAAGAAAATAATCACGTAGTTATATAGGCAATAATATCACCTTTTCAAAAAGGTATCACACGATCTCTTTATCCTATGCAAAAATTTGGGGTGGTGGCCCCAGCTTGTCAAAGCATAACATATGTGGGATTGAATAAGTGAAAAATAGGCAGAACAAATCACATCTCCCAGGAGCATCTTCATCAGGTTTCGAAGCAGAAAAATGCCTCCAGAAATCCGAGCCGCTAGGCAGTCAGCTCAATTTAAAATTGAGTCTTACCCCAAGGAACTTAACGCTTGGTGGACTAACAAAATTGACTCTCCACCAAGCATTAAGTTAACAAACACTCTTCCGTTTCAACCAAATCGATTTTAATCGAATATTCTCTTCAAACCTCAATTGAACGGATTGATTAAAACAAACCTGAAATTTTTCCAATTCTCGATTTCAATTATTCATGCGTTATTTCAAAAAGAAAATAATCACGTAGTCATATAGGCAATAATATCACCGTTTCAAAAAGGTATCACACGATCTCTTTGTTCTATGCAAAAATTTGGGGTGGAAGCTACCAGGTGTACAGACTTGATAGGGAGAGAATGAAACATGTAATAGAAAATGTCCCCCAAATCCAATAAAAAATCGAGTTATTCAGGGTGGTTGATTTTTCATACTTTCGTTTCGCCAGTATCAGAATCTGTATGTCTTTCGGTTGAGCACGAGTAAAATATAACTAAACAAAGAAATATGTTAGAATATGCTTTCTATTTCGACTGTATTCGTTGTAATTCGTGATGAAATTCCTTTGGTTATCATGCAACTCTATTCAATATCCGCAAGGTTCTCCTTCAACAAACTCAATACTTTGTTCTCCGTATTATAATCTTATAAAGTTACTGTTTCTAATCATACTTCTAATGCATTTATAGTCAAACAAACCCTTTCTATGTCGAAATGTTCCTCCCCAAAATCCCATTTCCGTTTCAGAAAATACCAGTAGGATATTTAATTTCGGCCATCAACGGGAACAATCATGAGGGGGCGTGAAAGCAAAAAGAAAAGCGACCCGCCAATATTCTTTCAATCAGCACAAAACATGTCTCATCCACGCTCGTCACATAATTGAACTCGCTCTCGAAAAAAACGGAAATATGCAGCACAGGATGCTAGCGTCGATTATGGAGCTTTTTCAATTTTTCCATTGCCTCGATTCTCTATGTCGCCCGAATCCAGTGCTAAGAAAATCCACTTAGTTTTCCGAATTTCCATCGCATATACTGCAGGGAAATTCTGTCAGTTTTTAATATCCCAGTGTAGACAACGAATTTCCGTGAAATCAATGACGATAAACATAACCACGATTTTGTTTTCATTAACTGAATACAGAAATTTTATACAAAGAATAATAAGCGCTTTGTGAGATTTAAAAAAGCATTCAAAAGTTGTTGAACAAAGTTTCCTACAAAATATGTTGCGAATTTTCTGAATATATTCAAAACTAATATAAATGAATTTTACTATTAAATAACAATATTTTTGTCAACATCCGTCGAATTTATAAAATTGCATGTAAAGATTGTTATTAAAATTCATTAACAAACGTTTAACTGACCTCTGAAAGAATTAAAGAGATGGAAAAATGATTGAGTATGAAATGTTACCTCCTCATGTATTATTTATGTTACCTCTACAATACCTTTTCTACTCAGAACTATCATATCCAGATCTTTTTAGGGAATTGCGATACATCAACGTCAAATAGAATTGAATAACTGATATCGATATCAAAAATGATTGCGATCCCGAAGAATTTTTCGCTGAAGCATATCCCAATCATGCTCAACAGAACTAAGAATAGAAAATTGAACGCGCCAGTCTTAGACGGTGATATTTTGTTCTCCCAAGAAACTTCTTGTGACTCGCTGTAAATGTAGTAGCATCATCAGTCCTTAGAATGAAGTGTTAACCAAAAATATCTGTGTATCAAATATCAGCGAGTTCTATAAATTATCGTTTGCCGATAGAAATCTATCCAGCGAAACACTTGAGTTTCTCGACAGAAGAAAATTCTATCCCACACTGTACCAACTCTTCTTTTTGTTAATACAAGTTAATTTTGCCAGCTCCGCTAAAAAAACGATTATATAGCATGTGAGTAGAGGAGAGATAATAAAAGTCTCTTATATGCGCCAAGCTAGGAGTTCACAGTGAAAGGTAACCACCAGTATTCAAGAAAGAAGCCCCAGTGTTACCAATGTTTATGGTTGCTTTTCAATGAAATGGATAGTGTGAAATCCTACCTAACCTAACCACCAATATTCAAGAAAGAAGACCCAGAGTTTCCAATGTTTGTTGTTGCTTTTCAATTAAAGGGGTAGTGTGGCAGAAGACCATAGAGTTGTTTTTAGAATTACCCGCTCAAGACTGAAAACTTTTGATTTTCATGCCAAAATAGGTCAAATCACAGCAATCCCAATTTCTTCAACAGCTGTCTCGTGTAGATGATGATTTCTGAGCAAACAACCAGGTTTTATGGAGGTCAACTCCACTCCATACGTCCGTTAAAATAGCCTCTTGAGATAAGTGGAAATCTCGCTGCCTGTTTAGCTAGACGCTAAGAAAACGTAGATGTTTTAAATACTTCAGTGAAAAGCAAAATATTTTTATGAAACCAAAATATGACCGAGGCTACAGGATTTCCAGGACTTGTTTGAGTTGTTTATCATAATTATTAAGGGTGAGAAGATAACCCATAAGTCTTAGCTTAGAATGTTGAATCTAACATTAATCATTTGTATGTGCAAATTAGTTACACGACTACTCATAAAAATATCTTTATACATTGCTCACTATGTAAACGGTATGATGATATAAACACAACGAAACGCTCATTGAAGTTTCTAGAAAATAAAGATGGTAAATATGGTAAGCTCAGTTAATTAGTTGTTCTTCATTTAGACCATAGTCCCTGAAAGTTTATTCAATGGAGAATATATTCCATTTGGTATTCACGTGCTTGAGAAACTTGGATAATTTCAGAAAATGTTTTCCATTCTCAAATTTGCGTCTTGTCAGCATATTCATTCCATCTGCTCCTGGAACAATTGACATATAATATCATTAATTTATAATCAGCAGGGAATTAGAGTAATATATAAATCTTTAACAAATTACATTGCATATAACACTCATCATAAATTCCTTTTACAGGAAAAATATTTCTTTCTAAATTTTCCTCATTGTTCAGATGACTCAATATATAAAATGTTTTCGCGATTGAAGTTCGAATTTGAACATCATATCTTATTTAAATATTTATTTATTGGTTCAGTTTCTCAGTCCATATAAAATGTCTATACAATCTATCTGCGGAATTTTATCTGCATGCTCCATTGTGAGAAATGATCAAAATGTGAGTGCACATCAACAAGTGGATTCAGTATATAATACAAAATACATTTTCAAAGTATCTTAACACACGTGACGAAGAACTTATAAGAATTCAACTCCTGTTATACCGGATAATTTTTCACTTCACAGTGACAACTTATTTAAGAATATTCCTACGAAAAATTAGCAGTAATAACTAATAAGGCGAAACATTCCTACCAGTTGAAACTCAAAACAAATTTTTAACTTCAACTCCTTCCTCTCACAAAATGGCCTAAAGATTTTTAGAGAGCAATTTAAATATACTATTATAAGCTAGGATTTATGCAAATCATTATTTATTATTTGAGAATTAATTTGTGAAAATTTTTTTACTTCGGTTAAGAAAACACTTTATTATCGATTAAAACAAATGAATAATGATTGTCAAATAGTAAATTTATATCAATATAAACAAAAATCAATAGTCACTTGTATGCCTCAGTGTGACTCGACAATGGCATGCCCGATGCTGTGGCTCTAACTAAGGTTAGGTTAGGTTAGGATCTAACCTAACCTAACATAACAATACATTTCGCAATAAGCAATAATATTTCACTCATAGAAGTTTATTTGAAATCAATAATTGACTGTTGTTTTATACCTTCGGTGCATTCAAAACAGCAAATTTGATTAATTTGGATTATTGCAATAAACCAGTCGTTTTCAACTTGAACTTCATTAAAAAATATGCCACCTGTCAGACGTCGGAATGTCGATCGACATACGCGAAGCGCAACCCCACTACATGATCGTTGAATCAATCAAACTGATGTAACTCGAGAACAGCGTTTTGAGGCAAATCGAAAAAGAATTTCTCAATCGTATACATCCATAAAACTGTTACTTGCAAGTTCCATCATTTTCATCCCAAACTTCAATCCACAACATTCTTTGCAACTGCACCAAATTTTCAAGGAACAAAATTCTAATTACTGTCACCGAAGGTGAAATTTCAAATGTAGAATTTAATGTTGAATGTTAATGCTGCTTGCCATATCAATCACTCCGACATATATGTCATTAGATCTCAAACGCTTTCAGTTTCCTGCGCATTCGCGTTTACAATGACAGTCAAAAACAGCCGTTTAATTGTATAGGAAAATTTTGGATAACGAATACTTCTCAAATCAAGTCATAAAATAATAGGGTAGCCTAGATGTGGAGATAGAGATAGACAGCAAATGTGCGACTATCTTTTTTTGAATATTGCATAGTATTTGCCGAACAATTCGAACAACTGGCCACTGAATGATCAAAAGCTTTTACTCTCCTAAATTTTCTGAATGAACCTATACTGCTACGGCTATTGAGAAAGATGGAATTACCTTAGGAATTACACTGCAAGTCATATGTTCATTAGGCTGCTCTGGAGAGCTTTGATGCGATTGATTTGATTTGATAGTAAGTCGGTAATCATCGCCTTTTCACATCGTCCTTTCGGACCTCCCCTATGAGACCAACATCGTAGTTCCTTGAACAGGTATAGCTTTTTAACGAAGTCAGTTGTTCAGTGAGAAGTTTCACAAATCATTGTATTCTAGGTTATACTAAAGAAAACTAAGGCAAAGCCTGGAAGACTCAGAATGGATTCAAAATGATACGTATTGTAGCCTTGGTCGATATATGTTTATATTTTTTTACTTCAATATATAGGCTCCTAGATGACTGTTCATAAACAGCGCACTAAAAGCACAAGCCAAAAACCATGCTCGGAATAAAATAATATTGGTATGGTATTGCAAATTTGAAGAATTTTGAAATTTATGAATGTCCGACCGTAAATTAAGTGTCGATGAATAAATGACCAAAACTCTCAGATTTAAATCAAGAGAAAATAATATTAAGATTATTATAATAATCAATCAATAAGAAGAATCATTATTTCGCTCAGCATATATATATATATATATATATATATATATATATATATATATATATATATATATATATATATATATATATTGATAATAAATTGAAGTGAAACAACTGTTTATGATAATGGTAATTGAAATTTTGATATATTTGCAAAATGTCTTGGCACTTTATTTCATTTTCAATGTTTCCAAACTAAAGAAGTATTCAAGTCGTTCTTTTAGAGATTCACATGGTCTAACTCTTTGAGTTGTAGTCAGTTTTCTCTTTTAAACTCCTGAGTAACTGAAGCTATGTCCCAAGTTTTGTGAAATGACACCGCTAACTAACTAATTCTTGGAAAAATGAGCTTTTTTCCCAGAACGCTTCTGAACACTTAACTGACATTTCCACTCCACAGCCCTCGACAGATAGATGCATGATTATAAATTGTTTGAATGCTTCTAACTTCAAAGATGTGAACAAATTTAAACAATTTATTTTGATTTCGTGTTCAATAGTATTGATGTTTGGGATTTCATTGCGATAACATTAATTCTAGTCCGGAGCAATTAGTGCATTGGTATCTGTTCCTAATCAAAAATCAATACGTGACGTTTCGAGGACACTGTGATCCTTTAAGTTACCTCATTCGGCAACTGGATCTTTTGTTCATCCAAATATGGTATCATAATTAGTATATAGCTTCTGAAAAATACATTGTTCCACAACTATAAAAAATAACAGAATCAGACTACACTTCAATATAAGTATATATCCCTTGTATGAGACATTGGTGGTGTTGTTTCAGGTTTGAACTGTTCTGACTACTTCACCGGTACAGATATAATGAATATGGTACAAATACTCTTATTACTTTCTTATTACTGGCCCAAAATCAAGCTACTAATTCGCAATTGCTACCTAGTATCATGCATGAACGTATCTTGCTAGAAATAAGCATGCTCATTTGTAGCATGATCAAAACTCGAACGTCGTCCGATTTTCGGGTATATCTGCCTTGATGACACAAGGCGTGTTTTGAGCGTGTGGAGTCAGTTTTGCTTACGAATATATTAGTATTCATCAGTTGTTCGCTACAAGTGTATATTTGTATTGTACAGGATATGTCTAGTACCTATTGTTATTCTGCCTGATTGTTTTCGAATACCTAGATTTATGATATTCTTCATAAGTAGTTCGAAATACCCAATAAAATTTTCTCAAAATTTGTATTATTTTTTTAAATTATGATTTGCTCTTGATAACCTGGTATCTATTCAGTATTTCCTCATTGTAAATTGCAACAAGTACCTACAATTTCTATCGCAAGTGATGAGACTTCTTCTAAAGTAATTCACCTAAGCCCAGTATAATTGGACCATTCGTTTAAATACGTACACACACCACAAAAACTGTCGCATCACCTAGTATTCTGAATTCCACAATCGATTAAGCAGCTCGATCGCAGTTTCGTTGTCAACATAAGTTTCTGGACATATGAGGGGAAAAAAATCTTATCTATGTAGTAACATTTGTTTCCATATGATCTCAAACACGTCTGAAATAAGAATGAGTTTATTTGACTATCAGTATTCATTTAATTCCTCTTCAGTTTTCACGCTAAATTAATGCAAGTTTTCTGTGTTTCTTGTTAATTTTCGAATATTTGAATTCATTGTAAAGGCTGCTGAACATCCTGGACGCTATTTAAGTGATCATGAAGTGGTAAGAATTGTAACACTTCTAGAGGAGGGGCGAAGCCAACGTTGCGTGGTAAACTTGTTGAATGTTAACCAAAGCACTATTTCAAGAGCAATTAATCGGTACTATGAAACAGGGGAATATGGAAGAAGGGCCGGAGAGGGAAGAAATCGGATAACAACACCAGTTGATGATCGTTGGCTTCGCTAAACTGCACTAGGAGTTCGGCACTGTAAGGCCAGAATGCTACAAAATGAACTTGCACTTTCCAGAAATGTGCATATTTCATTGCAAACTGTTAGGAACAGGCTCAGAGAAGACGATATCAGACCAAGGGGGCTTCCACTGGCCCGCATCTCACCAGAGAGCATCGAGTTGCAAGACTTCAATTTGCGAGGGAACATGCAAATTGGGGTATTCCAGAATGGTCGAATGTTCTCTTTTCTGACGAGTCCAGGTTCTGTCTAGTATCGAATTATAGACTCATGCCTGTATACAGACAATCTGGAGAACGGTATCAGCAATGCAATATCCGGCAAACCGAAAACTTCGGAGGGGGCTCAGTAATGGTGTGAGGAGGCATTTATTTCCATGGTCGAACTGAGTTAGTTCTAGTGAATAATGGAATAATGACAGTAGCCAGATGCATCGCAGATATCCTTGAACCGCATATTGTACCGTTTGGCCCATTGATTGGTGAAAACTTCATTTATATGCATGTTAACGCTCGTCCTCATGGAGCTAGATTATTTACAGAAGTTCTGCAAAATGCCGAAATTGATATTTTAAGATGGCCAGCCAGAAGTCCCGATTTGAATCCCATAGAACATGTTTGGGACAACATGGGGTGGCAAATTCAGCAACGTAAGATGCTTTAGCTTGGTTATACTGTGGTATTGTCTGCTTTTCTCAAGCAGATGTATATAACTGAAATATGCTATATCTAGTCGTGAGATTAATAATCCGTTCTCCAATTAGCTCTTCTCATATAAGACTCTCAAACGATTGGACAGGAAATCTAAGTTCGAGAAAGGGATCTATATTCTCAACTTTATACTTCGAAAAATCACTGGATATCCTCATAAAAGCATTCAACAGCTAGACATGAATGTTACTCCAGCTAAATAGTAAACGATATTCTCTACGTCACATATTGTAGCTACATAAGGATCATCTTTGGAACATGAAATGAAAATGTTTTCCTAGAAAGGGGATCCGAAATACTCAGCTTGCCCGAAGAGTCATGAGTTATGAACAAGACGATGGTATTGTAACGAGATATAGTATTGTAAGGTCAATCGATTGTAGTATGATTGCAGACTTTTAATATTACATCAACATTTAATTCTATTTTGTATCTTGGTCTCGATGTTACCAAGCTGCAATTTTTTCAGTCCTGCTTGGCCAAACATTCCTAGATAGTAGTTATTGATAACGAACATTACCATGACAGTTAGGTGACGTATATGGTGCTACAGAAATCTGTAGCAAATCTGTTACACCTGTAACATTGTAGATACTTTTCGAGGAATTGATTTGTAGAAGGCTCGTGCTTTTCCAGACGGCACTCAGTGTTGTGTAGCTTTGACGTAGGACAGATACTCGCTGCTGCTGAACTTATTCATCCAGTTTCGTTGAAAATTTTAGCACAAATTGAATACAAGTAATTATGATCTCATACTGTTTGGTATGGAATCCAGTAGAAAGTTTATTGACTCATACTTTCTTGTTGAGATAACGGGGGAATCAATAGTAGTGAAAAACTCTGTGAGGAACCTCAGTGTAATTTTCGAAGGTGATCTTCGTTTTCAAGCTTATCTATCCCAGATGATCAGAAAATATTATGGAGCCTTGAATGTTATTTTAAATTCCTCTCATAGCAGTTAAAGTGAATAAAGATTAATTAATGATCTTGGTCTGAAATTTAGAAGAATATCACTTAGTAATTTATTATATTGGTTGATTCTTGATAGGTGTGTGAAGTTTCAATTAAAATCTGCCATTTTGAAGTCGTGCCAAAAAGATCAAAAGGAGGCTTGAGCTCTCCTAGTCTGTGCTATGTCTTACAAGACAGCCATCTGTTAGCGACGTGGAGAGATGTTAACGTTCAACGGTTGAAAATTATATGATCAAGACTTAAGTCTTGATATATGCAGAAGAAGAGGAATTATCGAAAGAAGAATATTGAAGTTCGAAGAGTTGTGAGATATTTAGCTGTACCAATTGGTACTTCTTTAACTTCAGTACATCATACAATGATGGAAATTGGGCTCTCCTATAATATTTACCTTTATATTGAAGAAAGAGCAATGAGGAAAACAATTCAACAAATGAGATCAGACGTATGAAGTCTGACAGGAAAAAAATTAGAGAACATTTCAACGAAGTCAACTACCCATAATTGTAATGGTATGGCACCTCTTTCTAAAGAAACCTTAGCTTAGGACAAATAATGTCATGAACATCCCGCTCGATCAACTTATGATTAATCTTCAATCATAATTGTTGAAACTTGTAAGTGATAATTCACAGGCTTAGGCGAGTTAACGATGATTTCATAAAATAACCAAATTCCATTAAATTTGCGAATGTGAAAGACATTTTTATTATGACGCATTTTAAAATTCGTTTCACAGATTGGGAATCTATTTAACGACAAAAAGTGGAAATAATGCGTATAGATTCTCAATTTTTCGAAATGAAGTTGATAATATCCCCGTTTTGCCTAAACTAATACAGTTTGGATAATTTGGAAGAATTAGGTACAACTATATTATGGCGAACCTGACAGCTTTGGTAAAACCTGACTGTTACATATAGGTTCGTCAATGATTTTGCATTCAACAAAGAATTGACTGAATTTCTGCACAACAATTATATTTCTGTAGATATCCCAAATTTCTAGGAAACATTATGTTCATGTGCCAGCAAAAGAAATTTACATTGCGAGAAGCTATAAGATTCTTCAAGAAAGTGTGTATAATATGTAATAGATATATTATGCTGAAATATATTTGGGATTTCGAGGCATATTTACTCAAAAACCAGTCTATTTTCACCAATTGTTAGCTAATCTTATCGTTCTCTATAATATACGTATTTTAGTGAACGAATTGTCAATATTCCATATATTATACAAATAAGATATCGTAGATATTTCATGTTTGTTTCTTTAAAAAAGTTTATTTAATTCAGATCAATCGAATCATTTCAAGGTATTCTAATACATGACTAGGAATATTGTTGATTTTGACAATGGTTATGACAGTGCAGTTTGAGATTTTGCGCCGAACTGATCGAATATTTTGTTGTTGCAGAAATACAGCGTGTTGACAAGGGGGTGTGCCGATGCCATGAATACAGGGTGAGTAGAAAAGACTGTTTTTTACTCCAAGACAAATTATATGTTGATGTATAATAACTAAGTTAGTTTTTAAATAAAAACACACCAACTTCTCAAAAAAAATCGAGAATTAGCACCGCCTAACCTTACTTTTATAATATTGCTGAATACTTAAAGCTTTTCATCAACTCCTCTGTTCGCAGTAAATTCTCTTATATTTATTTTTATCATTGATCAAGTTGATAAGATAACTGTACTCGAAATAGCTGTTGAGGTTCTTGAAACTGTAAGTAAGCAATAAAACATTTGAAAATTAGCATATATATTTTAACCATAAGAATTTCTTATTCGTAAAATATTAGTTGTACTGAAAAGTTCATTCTCTTATTTTGCAAAATATTGTTTAAAAAATGAAAATTTTTCAAAAGTTTCGAAAAACTGCTCGCGCCAAAATAGAAATATTGCATCCATTACTTCAGTTTTAAAAATAGTAATTTAGACAAAGGTATTCAGGTTAATGCTGTTTACACATACATGGCTAAAGCGTTTGATAAGGTGCATCATGCAACTTTGCTGCGAGTTCTAAAAGACTTTGGTGTGGTGGTAAATGGATCAAATCTTATCTATCGAATAGAATACAATATGTTGCACTCAATGGCGCTCATTCCGATTCTATTTGTGTTACATCCGGTGTACCCCAAGGGTCGCATCTGAGTCCACTGTTATTTTCTATCTACATAATGAATGACATTTCAGAATGTTTTCTGAGTACGCGGCATGATTTGTATGCTCAGAGTTTATAGTGACATTCGGTCCCATGATGATATTGTGCTCTTTCAGAGAGATCTAGACAGTTTCTTCTCTTTTTGTCAGACCACGTATTTTTCATTAAACATTATAAAATGCAAACATTCAACTTTTACAAAAAATATGAATGTCTTCGATGCTTCTTTTTCTGTTGATGGGCTTGCGGTTGCGGGGGTGAACCGGATAAAGGACCTTGGTCTATATCTCGATTCCAAACTGTCTTTCGAGTATCACGTGGTTCATATCGTTTCAAAGGCTTTCAAAATGTTGGGGTTCGTTTTCAGAATAACCAGAAGTTTTAGTGATTCGAGATCTCTGCAACAATTATACTTTTCGTTGGTCAGAAGTAATTTGGAATATTGTGTGCCTGGTTGGTCCCCTCACTGTCACAAGTACATTGACAGAATTTAACGGGCTCAGAAGAAATTTTTCAAAAATGTCAACTTCAGGTTCTTCATTCCAAAACAAGATATAATTTAAGTTCGCGTCGTCACAAGACTTTAAGCCTGGAGCAGAGAAGAGTGCTTTTCAACACAGTTTTCCTTTATCGAATATTAATTAATTCTTTCAATTATCCGCTAGTCAACTATCTCACTTTCAGCGTTTCAATTTATTCTAATAGTCAAAATGCACTCTTTTATGTACCAAAGGCACCTACTAGTCTGTTTTATGATTCTGTGTTCTTGAGAATTATGCATTTATATAACTGGCATATTGCCGGCATTGATGTTTTTCATGTATCTTTTTCATCGTTCAGAAATGCAGTTATCACATACCTTATTAATTTTGCTGATTCTCACGAAAATTTCCTTGATTTTGTATTTTTTCAATAGTTGATTCGTTTCGCTAGAAGTTTTTTGACTTGATATTTGCTTAATTTAAGTTACTTATAGTTAATATTTCTTAAGACATATATCACATCTGCAAACTTTTCTTGTTATAATTTTTTGTGAACCCTATAATTGGGTCTTTCCTGTTGGGGTTCCTTTGTTTCATTAATTAAATAAATAAACAAATCGTTTGTCGTACATTAGAATAAAGAACTTTCATGACAGAAACATCGCAGGTATATAATTTATTATATATTATTATTCTTCTTTTTTAGTTATGATCAATTTGTATGAAATAATCCATAAAGGTTTCCAAAGTGTCAGTGTTTGCGATAGCTTTTATGATTTTGTAACTAGGTATGTCTATCTTTGATAAATTTTCCGTTTTTATCTCTGAATAAATATTTTATTTTCTTCTGTTAAATGGAGAATTATCCAGGAATATGTTAGTTCTCCCAAAAACGTTTATTGATTACTATAGTATGTAGCTCGGCACTACATTAACCTTCGGCTACTAGAGCTATTCATTATTCTAACAAATAATGATAAAATGTAGACGACTGAGATACGTGAATTACCATGAAAATTTTCTTCCTGACATTAATTTATGTGATAAATAAAAGAATATTTGATTCACACTCATTTACTATATTTGTAACGCGTTTTGACGAGACTAATATAGTGAATGTAAATCGAATTTTCCTTTATTCATCATTTGAAAAAGATTTGCATTAAGTAGCCGCAACTAGTATTTTATTATTAATTAACCTACTTAAGTACCTTTTCTTTAAATGAAGAATTTTGAAATACAGTTAATTGATTCCGCCGTTAGTACGTGATAGTCAATCATGATGATAATAAGAAATCAAATTATGTATTACACTATCTCAAGAGATTTATTGAAAATCGGGATTGCAATTTCGGACTCTCGGCTATCTTCAGCTGACAATAAGTATTGAACTAAAGTTGAAAATACATACATGAATAAACGAGTAGATACACAATTGATAAGGGTGCAAACGAAAGGTAATAAATTAGTTATGATAAAAGCAGGTATTAGTTATAGAAATCAAATAAGGACGAATAAGCCGGGCCATACTGGTCGTTCAGAAGATGATTTATATAGGGGGTTTGTTGCAGTTTGATAATTTCAATGGATTCCAAGAAATCTAACTTTGGTCTTTGGGTGGAAAATGTTGGATATTTTCCTTTCAATGTGAAGCGAAAGTAGATTCGTCGGTTCTTTGGTTATTGTAATCTGATTGAAGCTCTTTGCATCTACTTTTGAATGAACGACCAGTCTGATCTATATAAACGTCTTCACAGTCCTCACATGTGAACTGCAGTATTATCATATTTATCAGTTTTATGTTTACTTTTTTATGTTATTTTACGTTTAGAATTAGAATCAGCTAATACAGATAAATATATTTCATAAACATTCATTAGCTCTAGCAGCGAAAAGGTAGCAAACGTCATTTCAAAACAGCATCAAAAAGTAGCTTGCAAGACACGCATTAAACTATCCTAACAATTTTTCAATGGTAAGGATATAACTGATAACTTTGATAATACTAGAGTTTGCATGTTATCTTCTATGGATTGTGAAGGTGTCTATATAAGTCAGACTAGTCGTTTATTCAAAACTAGATACAAAGAGCATCAATCAGATTACAGTAACCATAGAACCGACAAATCTATTTTCGCTTCACATTATATCGAAAACATAGAGATAGTCTTCAGAAGGACCATTATGGCCAGGTTTATTTGTCTCTATTTGATATCTTTAAATAATACATACAATTTATCATGATTAGTTTATAACCTCTTGTTTTCACCTCTATTAATTTTGTATCTACCTGTTTAGTATTATGTATTTTCAACATTAGTTCAATACTTATTGTCAGCTGAAGATGGACGAGAGTCCGAAAATGGAATCCTGATCTATACTATTCAAGTCGTAAAGCCTTTTCGGAAACAATCCGAGGGGATAGCGGTAGTTTGAACCGGGCAGAGAAGCAGCAACGCAGCGAAAAAGCGGGAGCTGAAAGCCTGAGGGAGTATTTTTCTTTCCGGAGGGGAAGGGTCTGAGGAATTTTCGAAAATTTTCCCCGAAACGTCGCTGAGAGCGAACGGAAAGTCGAAACGGCGATAATTCCTCGGAATCGGAAACTTTGGTTCGGAAGGCGATCGGAACGATCGATCGAGCGCAAAAAGAAAGCCCCGAAAAAGCGAAATTAGAAAAAGGTTTCCGATTTTTCTCGAGTGGAGGGAATAATTTTATGTCTATACAAATTTTTCCATCGCGTTCGATCGTTTCAAAATCTGGACAAAGAGCAAGACCCGAGTTTCGCATGTTGCGCCGAAGTAGTTTCATTCCCGTTAAATGACGGAAAAACTGGAAAATCTACGATTCAACGAAGGGCTATCGGCAGACTTTTACAAAATTTCGCTCCATTTTCCTCATTCCGAATATGTCTGACGGCCAGAAAATTAACTAACGTCGAGCTTTCAAAATAAGTAGTTTTCTTTCATCCGTCCTACTTATACCGGGAGAATGGATTCGGGTGTCGAACCATTTCTACATATCCGAGATCGGATCTTCGAAGAGAAATCGTTACTCTACGACTTAATTTTCGAATTTGGGACAATTTTTGAGGCCTACAAATTTCGAGAAAAAGAACGAAAACACGGGGACGCAGCCAGTCGCTCTCCTACCGTCCTTAGATCGCTATTCAATGTCGGAAGTGAGCTTTACCAACTTTCAAAATTTAATGCTCTCTCTTTTGAATGAAAATAGTGAGATAGAAATAGCTATTAAATTTTACTTTCACCAACATAATTTCGGTATTACCAACATCTAGAATATACTGCTCTCTCTTTTCTGAATTTTATTTGAAAGAAAAATTTAAAGAAATTTGAAATAAACTTTCAGAGGTAACTAAACGTAGTTCGATGTTTATTTTATCCATTTTACGTATATTTTGTTCTAGGAAAGAAACAACAAACTTTCAAATTTCATAAATTTAACATTTTGTAGTTATTCTAGCCTGAACAATGTGATTCTAATGGAATATTTTAATAAAAAGGAGTCAAGGAGACTTACAATAATGTTTCGAAGGTAAGTGAATGTAATTTGAGGTTCATTTATGTATTCCAATGTATATTTTTTTCAGCATGCTTAAGAAATGTACTCATAATTCACATATTTCATTTTTCTTTCATGTTTATTTCAACCTCTATGCGTTGAAAAATGTCCTGGAATTACTAGGATATTTTAATATTTCGCTCGTTTTGTACCGTTGATTTGGTTCACGGACCGGCGAAAGATGTTCCCCAAGTGTTGGAATTTTTAACGTTCCCACATTTGTTTGTTATTGTTCGTATCTTTCTCGAAGTCCGGTAGTGGGTTCACCGTCTCGGTCCATAGAGAGCGACTCTCGTACGTATGTACGAGATACGTCCTTTCTGGAATTGATAGGGTACCCCGATGTAGCTTGTTAGAATGCTGAGAAGCGATATGCGACACTGAAGAGCTCCTAATAAGGACTAAACTGCAGTCTGCCGCTTCGTTTCTCGGCATCCTGCTTAGCTGCACTATTGTGGCTTTTGGGGGCTGCGGCATGGCGGGCAGATTTGGGAACTAGCTCTTGTCAGGAAGGATTATTTATTGATCTACGGATTTTTCTCAATTCTTTTTGTGTCAATATATATATATATATATATATATATATATATATATATATATATATATATATATATATATATATATATATATATATATATATATATATATATCATATGAATATAATAAGGCATTCACTATAGATAGAGTAGGATATGAAAAGGCGTTCAGTATATTAGGCGTATAGTATATAAGGCTTTCAGTATATTAAACGTTTAGTATATTAGCTATTTAGATATAAAAGGCGATCTTAATGGGCTCACTAGTTTTGATATTTGATTCCGTCTCATATTGTCATTCAGAAGAAAGATCACTATATTCTAGATATGGGTAGTACCAAAATTAGGTTGGTGAAACTGAAAGTTACTAAGTATTTCTATCTCACTATTTTCATTCAGAAGAGAGGGAGCATTAAATATTATACGTTGGTAAAACTGACTACCGAGCTTGAATAGTGATCGTAGTTCGGTTGGAGAGGTGACTGGCTCCGTCTCCGTATTTCGGTCTTTTTCCCGAGAATCTAGGTCTCAAAAATCGTCCCAAATTCGGGAATTAAGTCGTGGACAAACGATTTCTCTTCGCCGACCTAATCTCAAGATATGTAGGAATCGTTCGACACCCGAATCCTTTCCCCCGGTAACCTCGTATGAGTAGAACGGATTAAAAAAAAAGCATTATTTTGACAAATCGACGTTCGCTACTTTCTGGCCGTCACAGATTCTCAGAATGAGGAAAATGAAGCGAAATTTTGCAAAAGTCCGCCGATAGTCCTTCGTTGAATCAAAGATTTTCCAGTTTTCCCAGGGTTGTACGGGAACGAAACTATTGCCGCACAATATTCGAAACTCGAGCCTTGCTGTTTATATAGGATTTGAAACGATCGAAAGCGATGGAAAAATTTTAATGGACCGCCGAAATTACCTTTCCACTCGCGCAAAATCGGAGACCTTTTTTATTTTCGCTTTTTCAGTTTTTCTCGGAATTTTCGCTCGATCGATCGCCTTCCGAAAGACCGAAGTTTTCGATTCCGTTCGCTCTCGGCGAACTTTTCCGAAAAGTCTTCATGACTCCGTCGTTCGAGCTAGGGACTCCAAATTTGGTACGGACCTTCCTCCAACTCTTCAAACTACCTTCAACCCCTCGGATAATTCCCGAAAAAGGCTTTAATATTAATGATTATTCAAGCTTACAAATATACTGTAAATAGTTGAACAGTGTTTTGTAGTTACAAAATATCAAGATTTTTGTATATTCATGTAAGCGTATCAATAACATTCGTCCAAATAAAAACAATAATTGTTGTCAATATCTATTTGAATTCGCTATTTTCGTGTAAAATGGAGTAGGTCTTTTATTCGTTCAAAAACTCATCATGTTCAATAATTAAAAATATATTTAAATTATAACTGAAAATGTGTATATGGTCAGTCTTCATTCCTAATTCATTTAATTATTAGTTTCCTACATTCTGTATACTCAAAATCTGCAGCGTCTTCAATATCGCTAGCTTATGTACGACTTATTGTTGACGAACGGTCCTTATTACACTACCCATTCTGTCTCTCATCCTCAGCGAAACATTTTTCTCTAATTAGAAAATAATTGTCAATCGTATGGGAATGCACAGAATGAAAGTAATGGGCAGCAATATACAAGAAGACAAACAAGGAGCTGCGGCGTTTAGCTACATCTTAAATCTGTCGGTTTCTGTGTCAGGCCGAACATCTCGTAATGAGCGGGGTGCCCCCTTTCGGACATGGCCCTCATTAACCCCGCGACACTGGCACACCACATGTGCTCCATGTCGATTTCAGCGCGTTGGGGTGCAGCGGAGCATGTTCGTTTTTAATTGCGTGATTTATGCCGAGGTTTCAAGTTGTTGCTGTTCTGGGATATTTTCAGCACCCAAACTTCCAAAGATATATCAATTCTCTCATGTTGTAGCACAAAATCTTCACCTATATCAGTTATTTCATAAATTTTAGTACATGCTTAGTTGTAAATAATATTTGATGAGTTTCAATCCCTTCTTCCATTCGTTATATGAATTTAAAGAAGGAACAAGAACATGTATTTGGAAATTATGACTTCTAGTATATATTCGAGCTCGACAGTTGTATAACCTGAATAACATATGGAATATCGTTTCAATCACATTTCCCGATATATACGAACAATGCTTGCATACATAATAGTATGTCACAACTTGAGGGGGTGAATCTACAAGCAATTTTAAGAAAAAAAATTCATATAATCATAGGTCCGCAAAAGCTTCGTTACGGAGCTACAGGGTGTTGAAATTTACGGAAAAAATTGGTTTTTTCTTCAAAACTCCTGCAGTTCTTGAGATATTCAGGCAAGTTTGGAATGCAAGCTATTTTTTACAGCCTTCAACATTACACGTCCTAGATTTTAACTGAAATTCACCAAGTGTTTTCTTTTCGTAATCTTCGTTCAATTTCAAAACTTTTTTGTCACTTGTGATTTTTTCGTATCTCCAACCGTTTTGGAGTGGAAAATTATTGAATTTGAATTATTTGAGTTGTATGTTATTCGCTAAATAATTAAAAAATAATAGAAATACTCGATAATGCCCAAAATTTGCTTTTATTTTGATAGCTCGTCTTCTGAGGCTCAACATATATTTATTCAATATCAAACTGAAAAAAAGGATAATTAAAAACTCAATAAATTGCTGGAAGTGTCCTCCTTCTGCAAGAATACAGGCCTGTCCTTCTTCGCATATTATCACGCACTCTTTGAAATACTCCTGAGGTATTTCTTATCGCATCACAAGAGGTAATTATTCGATTTATCAAGACATCTACAGTGTTCACTGGAGTGGTATAAACTAAACTTTTGAGATATCCCCATAAGAAAAAGTCTAAACTATTTAAGTCTGGTGACCTAGGAGGCCAAGGTTCTGGCCCACCTCGACATCCATCGCTTTTTGAATGTATTATTTAAACCTTCTCCACTAAAACATGCTGGTGTCCCGTCATGCATGAACCACATTATGATTCTTACCAAAAGTGGCACATCCTCGAGCAATAAAGGTAACTCCTCCTCAAGAAATTGTCGATAAGCGGGGCCATTTAGTCTGTTAGCCAAAAAAAATTGCCCAATCAAGTAATTTTCAATTATTCCGACCCAGACATTCAGTGAGAATTGTTCTTCATGATGAGATTCTTCAATCAAATGGGGGTTTTCCTCAGCCCAATAATGATTATTGTGAAAATTTGTGATAGAAGTTCTCGAAAAGTTAGCTTCGTCTATGAACGTTACTTCACTGTCAAAATGAGCATTTTCTCTAATTTTGTCTATGAACCATCGGCAGAAATTCAGTCTTGAAGGAAAATCTCGAGGAAGTATAGTTTGGACGCGTTAAATATGAAACGGGTACAATAAAAGTCGTGGAGAATCTTCCAAACTAGAACATATGAAATATTCAACTGATTTCCAATTTTTCTTGTACTCACATGAGGATTCAAATGAATACAATTCAAAACTGCTTCCTTAATATCTGGAGTTCTCATAGTTTGAGCTGCACCTTTCAAATGATTATTGGCAGTAAAAGTACCAGTTTCCCTCAACCTTCTGTGAATATTTGAAAATGTTTGCCTGTCTGGTGTTTCTCGATTTGGCAAGCGCACCTGCTATAATAACCTAGCTTCACTTGTGTTTCCGTCAGCCAGACCGTACATGTAATGGATATCAGCCAATTCGGCCTTAGTAAAATTAGCCATTTTTTCTTACAGCAATAACTTCAAAAGTCTTAAAACTAATCGTTAATTTAATGAACAATTCGAGCAGGCAGTGATTCAAACTCAGCAACTGTCAAAATAAATAAATAAATGAAAAAATCAAAGCCTACTAGTCATTTTTTTAATTTGAAGTGCTTCCAATAAAGCGAATGCATACAATCGTTTAATAATTTATGTCAAAAAAGTTTCTAACATAAACGAAGATGACGAAAATTGATTGTACGCTGATCAGTGGCGTACTGCAAAGAAGTTTAAAAGGCCAAAAGAAGACATGGCGCCGGAAAAGAAAACACCTTGTAGATTCATGTTAAAATTTAGGACGTGTAATGATGGAAGCTGTAAAAAGTAGCTTGCGTTCCAAATTTCGACTGAATATCTCAAAAACTGCAGGAGTTTTGAAAAAAAAACAATTTTTCCGGAAATTTCAACACCTTGTACCTCCGTAACGAAGCTTTTGCGGACCTATGTTTATATAAACTTTTTTTCTTAAAATTGAACGTGGATTTACCCCCTCAAGTTGTGACATACTATTTTGTAACACCCTGTATACCAAAACATAGAAGATAATGTCGAGATTTTGTACATCCAATATGGAAATGATTACGTATGTCAAACATTAGAGAATTGCATATCGAATCATCAGTTGGTAACCTTTCTTCAGTTGTATGTAGAATCGTAAACAATGTTGAATTAGTTATTACAGATATTTATAATTCCCCAAATCAAATTATTGATTCTTGAATTTACACTGATACAGTTGATTCTGGAATTTCGAAATATTTTGGCGAAATTCAATATTTTTAATCAGAATTCTTTTACAATATATATATATATATATATATATATATATATATATATATATATATATATATATATATATATATATATATATATTCTTTTGAAAAGAGGATTTACAAAATTTGAATAATTGTATTTACAATAAATGCTTATATCTATAATTTTGGTGTGTGTCAGAAGAAACACAAGTGTGAGCTCAGGAAATGTAACAGGGGAACCATACTATTTGTATATGATTCAATGAAAGAGTAAAAAAACCTGAGGAAAAAACTCGTATCCCTGTCGCTATTGCACTAGCAATAGCTTGTCTTTTATGTTGTGTTAGTGTCGTGTGTACATAAAGAGTGCCAAACATTCTTCTGCTTAGCCGCTTCATTCTCTCTTGCATTCCATGATTTCCAAACAAGTCAATATTTTAAATCTACTTTGCATTTATATGAATAATGCCACAGAAATATTTTATATTATCACTACATTTAAATACTCTTCATGTGGCTCCTTACCTGACACAATTGCATTGACAAGGAAAATTTGGCAAGTGGGAGAAGAACCCGTGCTGAGCTTCGTAAAAACTTGAAGGTTGTTTGTGAGAATCAGCCCACACAACCTATATTTGGCTTGTTTGTATATTTAGTAACCGATTTAACCAGAGTAAGAAGCTTATTTTACTACTTTAACGTTCTCACCACTTATACATTGAAACAATCAAGTTGGCGTCAATATACGCTTATGCAAGTCATACCCCCTCCCTAATGGAAAATGGCTACATTTTTAGGTTATTTTAATTCAAGCACAATATTCAGCGAGACATGAATTTTCTTTTTATTGAACTATAGACTGATGACTAAAAGTACAAAAATCAATTATTAAATAAGGTATTTAAACGATTTTCCAAAAGTTACACTGTGTATGGCTATGTAATTGAAATAAGAAGTCAGCGTCGAGAATACAAATTTAAAATAATAAAACACGTCTTAACGACAAATTGAAAGCTTCACACAGGTGTGGAAAATTAAGTAACATTATACTTCTATTCGGAATATAATTGCAAATTACAAATGAGAACAAAACACTAATTCTGTAGGAATATAATTTTAGCAAATAGGAAATCAGTTTGATTGAATACAAATATCACTGAGGTATTTCTTTACTACACTTGCCACGTCAGCACGTAAGCCATGTACTTTGCCTTTATATTTTATGTCCTAGACCATATTTTCTTGATAATAATAGGCTTAATCAAGATTCAGTTCCTTCTGGTTTTATATCTTTTTACATTTTCATTCACTTTTGTTTATTATCCTGGCTATTTCTTCATCTAGTTTTCTGGTTTTTTTCGTTTATCATTTCTTCGGTTTCTATTTCTTTGTATATCTCCTCCGTGGGTAAGTATAGATATATATATATAGTTGTATATATATATATATATATATATATATATATATATATATATATATATATATATATATATATATATATATATATATATATACATGAAATTTTATTATTTTTCCATTCCGGAAGCAAGCGAAGCGCACTTTTTCAAAGTTTACTTGCACGACTGAATAGTTCCGCTTAACCCTGTTAAATGTCACTTTCTATAAACGTGAAACTCAGGTTACAGCAGGTTATCGAGGGTTGCTTTACTAGCCCTGTAAAACGACTCAAGCAACCCTCGATAACTCAAAGATCTCTGATATATAGCGCCAATCGATGAAGCTGGATACATCAGTTCAATTCTCTCAAAATCTCTGAAATGATTTTCATCTATTCAATGATCAGAAAAACCAGTAAAATTTCTGTTTTGAATAGTTAATTTATGTTCTTCAATTCTCTTCTCGATACATCTTCCGGTTTGGCCTATATAGAAAGTCCTGAATTCACTGTAGTATTTCTGTATATTCTGTTTTTATCCAATAATTTCATTTTATCTCTATTTTTAACAACAATAAACCCAAATTATTTTCATTAGTACGAATGGTATTAAAATGCAATAATAGCTTGATTCAAAACAGAACTTCTCAATCCCAGAATATCAAATTAAGTGTCTTTCATTCATTTGTTCACAGATTACTCTCTATTCTTTTGTCAGCAGATGATTTCGAAAATGAAATTAAAATATTGGAATTAATCGCTAAGCATAACGACTATGAACCGAATTTAACTGCCACCTTAATAAACCAAAAAACATGAATTTCAGTTCAGAGCATTTATTTTTTGAATACTGAGAAAACGAATAGAAAATTTCCAATTCCATATATCAGTTCTAATAAAAAGAATTTGGTTCATTGTTGGTTGATAATGAAGATAAAATTGAATTTTTCGATAAAAAGAGAGTATATAAAATACACTGCAGTGAATGCGGGACTTTCTATATAGGCCTGACAGGAACATGTATGGAGAAGAAAATTAAGGAACATAGGAGATCAATTATTCATAGCAAAAACTCTACTGGTTTTTCGGACCATTGGTAAAGATGCGAATCATTCCATAGATTTCGAAACATACATACAGGTAATAAAGGGAAGCAGTTGGACATCCAGCAAATTTGTAATGAGCAAAGAGAGTTCGGTCTATCTCCTGTTGTAAATGCTGTTATATTTACAGTTACACTTTATTTTGATCCTCAGTGTTGTAATACTTTTTGTTATTGGGCTGACAACCCGAAACATATGTTGAGTATTTTGATATATTTTTGTGAAACCTTTGCCAAGCATTTTAACCAATCATTCATTCATAATGTCTCATCAAGTGTTGAGCGAGAATTCCATATATGAAAAATTATCATCCCCTGAAAACGTGGAGTTTAAGATCATAAGTAAATGATTTTTTCCTCAAATCAGCGGTTTTCGGATTTATCTTTTTACTTGTGTGTTCAAACCTTGTGTTATTTTCTTCATGATGTAACTACAAATCTACAGTTTTCATATTTTCACATTTACATAGGACATTAAACATTGTTTCTTGTATGATCGTAAGTGAACTTGTGAATCACTTGCAACTATTGAAATTTATTGCAAAATGTGATATAAAAAGAAAAGCCATATTTTCGATTTCGTTAACTTGAAAAATTGATATTTTCATAAATCTAGAGATTGTAGAGCTGAGTATTGGGTATCAATGATACTTGACTTTATACCATTACGTATTCCTGACGAGAGGCAAGTACAGTAACCTCGCCATAATGTGAACTCGAAGAATTGGGGGTTGTTCGCACCTTTAAAATGATTACACCAATTAATGTATGAATCAATCAAAAAACACAATTACGTGTTCTTCAATTTTCATGAGGGATGTATATACATATTCTCATATATTTTTGCATCATCATTTCCTTTACCAAATACAATTAGTTAATGACCTAATATAATATAAATCTGAAAATTACTTATTATTTATCAACAGTTTCGTCTTTCTTTTGAAAAGATTATTTTCAAGTATTAAATCAATCAAATAATATACATCTATAGGTATATCAAATGTTGAATTTGCATCTCAGATTTATATTCCCTGTACGTATTAGACGCGACAACTGATCAAGTGAACTGGTTTCTTGAGATAATTTAATACATGCACCGATTTGAATCCTTTAAAAACGCAGCATCCAGACATGTAACTCTTAAATTACAAGCACAATTGCACGAGATTGGCGAATACATCTGCATAAGTTAGACCGATCGGCTGAAGATATCATTGTCGCGCTGCCTTTTCTCGGCTTCGCTCTTATTTATGCCGATTTTTTCTGGAAAGAAGAACGAGTTTTGGGCCATTGACGTCGCTTAATCGCCACTATGAGAAGAGGAGAAACGCGATCCAAGACAAAAGGAATGAAGAAAAAATAGAAGATTGCAGTCGTCTTAATTAAGCACGGCTTGAACAAAAGGCTTTAGATGAAAAAGGTTCAACCAGAATTCTTGAGAAGCAATTGAGGAATAATAACGTACTTATATTATACGAGAAAAATCAATATTCAGGAACAGCGTTTGAGATTAATTTTCAATTCATATCATAGTTTATATTTCTATCACTGAACCTATTTATTTTATCTAAAAGAAGTGTCAAAAAAGACACTGACCTAACAATCCCTAGGATTGAAATATACAGGGTTGGACAAATGTGCCAGAACTTTTAATTTATGCAAAGAAATTCTATTATAAAATTACCATAACAAAGCTTTTTGTGGTACCGGTAGATTTCTTGAATCGATCACTTTATATTATGACATTTTCAAAATAATATATTTTCAGTTACAGTGATATGATTCTAGATTGTTTCAATATTGTGTAATTAATATTACGTTGACTTCTTCTTGTTTGATATTGATCAAGATTATTTTGTTGCCTCGGTTTTTGCATATTTTGTTGATTTGAATGAAATAATTAGTAACAGTTAGCGCTATTGACTACTTTATTCCGTATAAAATATTTCAGTAATTGTTCAATATTAGATGTACTAATAGTATAAAAAAGTAACGTTATAGCTGACGATTGTTTTTGGTGACAAGTAGTGAACTCCACATAATGAATGCAATAATTTAAACGCAGCTTTCTTTGATAGAAAATATTTCAAAATTAGCAGCTTCAAGGATTTGAAGAAGTTTGAATATAGGGGAAGTGTTAAAAATCGGCCGAAATCTGGTCGAACCTAAACGGCTACAAGTAAAATAATTGACTAGATCTTCCTATAAATTCACAGAACAATCATAAAAGTCGGTACCAAAACTGATTTATTTCATTATATTAGATCGATAAGGAACATACTGTTCGAAAATATATTCCATACAATGCAAAGTACAGTTAGTACAAAAATTACATAACAATGGTTTTGGCAAAAACGAACGAGAGATAATTTCATTAATCATATTTGGATCTCTGATTGAGCGATATTATTTCTGAATAGATCTGTTAATCATCGAATATATATCTACTGAAAAGTAAAACCCTTTACCTTATCCTCAATATCCTCAAAAATTGAACGTATGAGCGGATATAATAAAAGACATATTATTGGCCCATTTTTATTTGAAAAAGTGTGTAGTCTGTTAGTTACTTACAATTTTCAAGGAATGGAACTAGTCATGAAATAGTTAGTCTATCTCGGAACAAAGTATATACTGAATTAGTTACAGATGACAATTAGTATTACTAATATGGATACCTCGAAGAGTGAAAATTCTATGGCCACCACGATCGCTCGAATTTAGTCTTTTAGTCTGCTTTTTTCGAGGATAATAACAATCTATTATGTCCAAAAGCTCCCTCAGTCCAAATATTTGGAAGGTCGTATTAGGATGACATATCAAGAAATTTCCCATGATAACTTTCAGAATTCAAGACGGTCCTTCATTATTCGAATATGATATTCCCTATCATTTCCAGTCTGAACATTGTCAACGAAAACTTACTGCTTCTGCAGTTACGGTTTAATTTTCATTAATAAATGTTGTTGGAAATTTATATCTACTATATCGACATTGCAATTGAAGAAACAAATTCTTTTTGAAGATGAGGAAATACAGGGATATCCACAGGGACCGTCCGTTCCAATTTCAATACCAAGCTGAAATTTTATACGCGGCCATAACTAGCGATTTTCAATTGAAGTGAAATATTTTCGAAGTGATACCATTTCCGGTTATACCGAAAGTGGGTTATGACTTTGTTATCTAAATGGCAATCTACCTTCTTTATTATACATGTAGAACCGACATTTGAGCAAGGCATAAAATACCCAAGTTGTTGGCACTTATCTGTAAAAACTTTTGACAGATTTAATTATTTTTGTTTTAAACTCGATTTTTGAGGAACATTTAAAAAAATTGTAGCTCGTAGATCTTTTGCACTAGACACACAATTTTTGCTTGGGTGGATAGAAGAAGGATCAAGGAATTCTTTAAGCAGTCTACATATGTCTAATGTTTATTGTGTTGTTTTGTATGATTTTTTCAATTTGGCCTTTTTCAAACAGCTTAATTTTTTCAAATGGCACGTGCCAGTTTTTATATCGCCATCAGATGAAGCGTCAAATTTCAGATGGAATTGTATAAGCATGTACTATACCCATCTCTTATAGTTCCGAAATCATTTGGGAATAAATTGAATTTTGATGATCTTGCAAGAACTAACAGAGAATGCTTTGAAATATTTGAATCAAATAGCTGAACTGGCTACGCTCTCCTGACAGGTGCTTAAAATTAATGTGCTTGTCACTTCGTTCATTCGAATTTGATATTTCAACAAGAACTGTTGGTAATTTGAAGTGAAAATTTTTGAAAAACACCAGTTTAATCTCTTTTTAATTCATGGCGAATGTCAAAAAGTGGTGGATAGAACTTGCAGGCAATTCAATAACCAATTTTCAAATTTGGCGCCTATGAGTAAACCAAAATTTCGAAGGATTGGAAGCAATTTTCTGCAATTTGGAGGAACAAAATACATAGAAACTAGAAGAAAAGCAATTCTCGAGGACGACAATAATCAAATTATCAATAAATATAAATGAAATACGCTAGCGTATTTTCGTGCCACAATCCACATGCGTCCATTAAGTCAGCATCAATGGATATTGGATTGAGTTATACTTACATTCAAAGAATCCTTAAAAAACATATCATGCACCCGTATTCTTTTATCAGACTACAAAAATTGAACCAACTGACCTTCCCAAGCTGCTAAATTTCTGTGAAAATTTATTAATTCGGCTTCAAGAAGATGAGACAATTCTGCAAAAAATTATATGGTCTGATGAAGCCAAGTTCAATGAAAGTGGAATAACCAACAGGAGAAATCGACATTTTTCGGCCACAGAAAATCCACATTTCATTGAGGTTCTTGATTTCCAAAATAAATTCAGCGTGAACGTTTCTGCAATTTTAATGAATGATTTGTTGGCTTTTCACATTTATGAGGAAAATCTCAATGGACAAAGATACCTATAAATTTTGAGAGGAACATTAGCAAATTTTTTAGACGGATTACCCCTTAACATTCTGAGGGATTGCTATTACCGAATGGATGGTGCACCAGCACATAAAACACGAGCTGTAGATCGGCAGCTTACAGAAATGTTCGAAGATAGATAGTGGGGTAATCAAGGACCAATTTTATGGCCTCCGCGTTCTCCAGACCTGACGCCCCTTGATTTTTATTTATGGGGCAAAATCAAGAGTGAAGTGTATCTTATTCCTGTAAGAAGTCAAGAAGAGTAACTAGAGCGCATTCATAATGCTTTTCGTAATATTGATCCTGAGGAAACTAGGAAGGCAACTCATCATGTTCGTATACGAGCTGTCAAGTGTATCGAGCAAAATGGGGCCCATATTGAACATTTATTCAGATCGTCAATTAGTTTTCTCCTATGATGTTAGCTATCATTTATTCGTATTAATGTAATTATCTTCGATGATTGGTTTTCGCTTAGTTCCTACAATTTTTATTCATCCAAATTGTAGAAAATTGCTTCGAAATTTTATTTTACACATAGACGGTAAATTTGGAAATTGGTTATTGAATTGCCTGCAATTTCTACCCACCACTTTTTGACATTCTAAAATGAATTGAAAAAGATTAAATATATATTCGTTTGAATAACCAGTGGTTTTATTCCAAATGTGTTGTATTTTTTGGATATTTTCAATCTGAAATAACGACAATTCTTGTTGAAATATCAAATTCGAATGAACGAAGTGAAAAGTACATTAATTTTAGGCACCTGTCAGGTGAGCGTAACTAGTTCAGCTACTTGATTCAAATATTTCAAAGCATTCTCTGTTAGTTCTTGCAAAATCATCAAAATTCAATTTATTCCCAAATTATTTCGGAACTGTAAGAGATGGGTATAGTACATGCTGATACAATTCCATCTGAAATTTAACGCTTCATCTGATGGCGATGTAAAAATTGTCACGTGTAATTTGAAAAAATTGAGTTATTGCTGTTTGAAAAAGACGAAATTGAAAAAAATATACAAAACAACGCAATAAATATTTGACATGTGTAAACTGCTTAAATAATTCCTTGATCCTTCTTTTATCCACCCAAGCAAAAATTGTGTATGTAGTGCAAAAAATCTACGAGCTACAATTTTTTTAAATGTTCCTCAAAATCGAGTTTATAACAAAAATAATTAAATCTGTCAAAATTTTTGACAGATAAATGCCAATAACTTGTATATTTTATGCCTTGCTCAAATGTCGGTTCTAGATGTATAATAAAAAAGGTAGATTACCATTTGAAATAACAAAGTGATGACCTACTTCTGGTATAATCGGAAATGGTATCACTTCGAAAATATTTGACTTCAATTGGAAATTGCTAGTTATGGCCGCGTATAAAATTTCAGCTTGATATTGTAATTGGAACTCAAAAAGTTTTTAACGAACGGTCCCGGTGGATATCCCTGTATATCGAAAACCCATTTTTACTGACCCTCATGACTCAACACACCCAAAATCTCATAAATCCGCTGCGTTTAATTCAATGAATCGTAGGGCTTTCTCTCTGCCCTTATTCGAATAAAATATGTCCAGGCAAGCGTCAACTATTGAACAAATAGCTAAGAACAATGGTTATTCCCCAAATATAATGAACGGAATGATCAGAAGGAAACAAACAGAAATAGAATATCATAATATTTACGCACGTATAGAATCAACTTATACAGATAAATATATTTCATCAGCATATTTTGGCCTAATCAGCGAAAACTGATAAATTTGACAATACTGGAGTTTACAAGTTGTCCTGTATAGATTGTGAAGGCGTCTCTATAGGTCTGACTGGTCGTTTATTCAAATCTTGATACAAAGATCGTCAATTAGATTACAATAACCAGAGAAGCGACGAATCTAATTTCACTTCATATTTTATCGTAAATGGCCTTCATTTTCCACACATAGGTCAACTTCAAATTAATCACAGAATACCTAAAGGACGAAAATTAGATTTATTCGAATCCATCGAAATTTTCAAAGGGCAACAAGCCCGCCTTAAAGATAATTTTCTGAACGACCAGTATGGCCCGTCCTATTCGTCCTTATTTGATATGTTCAAATAATACCTGCTTTTATCATAATCAGTTTATGATCTCTTGCTTGCACCCCTATTAATTTTGTATCTACCTGTTTATGTATGTATGTATTTTCAACTTCAGTTCAATTTGTTGCCAGCTGAAGATGGTCGAGAGAGCGAAATTTAATATCCTGATTTTCAATAAATCTCTTATGATAGTATAATACATAGTTCAATTTCTTATTATCATCATGATTAACTATAACTTATGAACGGCGGAATCAATTAACTATTTGAAGTTAGAATGCCCCAAAACTCCTTTCTTATAGTTATTTCAAACAATTAATAATTTCTCTAATTTCTAATCTCGACTCCATCCGCAATACATAAACTGCTAAACTAGCAAAATGCACTTCTCCACATCAATAAGATTTATAATGGATTCCGTACATTCGATATATGATCAGTACCTAAAGAAATTGAGGTTATTAACAACTACTTTCAATATTCATTCTCCTATGTATCAATAGGAATGTAATATGATGTCGTTCACAAGAATAATAATAATACTTATTTAAGTTACCCCACACTAACTTCACTTCAAGTTCTTATAGACCTTTTTTGTATACACTCAGCATGCTCCCTATAACTGACCATCATCTTGCAATCGGCTCTGGTTTACGAGATCGTCCCGTAGATGATCCATATAAAATTCATAGGAACATAAAGTCTGTTTCCCAGCTCACAATTTGACTCTTGTATATTCCGATCATCCGCCGATCCTCTGAATCTAACTCCGCGATTATATGGGTTTCTTTTGCCGTAATTCATTTTCAACCGGACTCCAGTCAATTATTTAAAAATTGCCGTCCCTGAGTGCATCATTTTTCCGAGCGTAGCGCGATATTCCCGATACAGTCGTATTTTGCGAAGCTAGAGACCTCTATTGGCCTCTAGGGGCCACTCCTGGCTTGTCTTACCGCAGTTTTTGTTCTAACAATCCGCAATACATTATGCACTCTGTTTAGAAATGAGGAATTCGAACATTATAAAATGAAATTAGTTCGGGTATTTAGAAACTGGATTGTTCAACAAAAATATTTAAATAATTTATAAATTAATATATAAGGTTTTTAATAATCAATCGATAAAAACAACATGAGTACAGTAAAAGAGGTTTTCAAGGCATAATTAGACGATTTACAATTTGAAAAACTAACAAATAAGGTCAAACACACTGAACTAACCTTACTTAATTCCTGATATAAAATACTAATGAAATACTATGAGCCCAAACCTACCACTCAAGAAAATATTATCATGGAATTGAATATTGAAAACTTGCTAGCAATCAGAACAGTTATTGAATAGTTCAAGCAGTTAATTGCAAATTCCTAGATTTAAGTTATCGTTATGGAAATACACTAAAAGATTGTATAAACATTTACCCTTTGTGTGATTTAACGCCAAATGTTCTTCTAGCAGATATAGTTATGAGAATAGTTTCATGAAAATTCCTTTCAAAATTTTCATATTCTTTCGTCAAGAAATCACTCAAATCTACAGAATTTAAAAATTAAAAATATGTTTCAATTTCATAATCAAGCAGAAAATTATTGGAATGGAATGGAAAACTTGTTTTTAAACGAAGTTAATATCATGGACATAACTCTTCTATCGGAGAACTCTACATACGTACACATATTTCCCCTTTCCGAAAGCACTCAGAACTTATTGAAAATTGAAATTCGGGCTGTTTCCTTCGACGGGTCATAATTCTACGTTAAATGATAAAGATTGGCTTTCTTTTCGAACGGCCAATTTGTTCAACTATGTTCGAAGAAGAGTCGAGTTAAATTTCTGGTCTTATAAAAAACTCAAAACAATACGAGTATATGCACTCAACATAACATAATATACAGTTTCAAATTCTTTCATTCTGATCACTAATGTAAAATTCTAGAAGATATAACTGCGACTATGAAATCAATTAAGAATTGACGAATTACTTACATTTAGAAGGAGCTCAGTATTTCTCAAAGCAACATTGATATAATAAATGTTTTTGCTCGTTCTATAAGTTCGATGTCGACGTAGTGTACAATCCGTATTTCAAATACAATTGCTTGTACATATAATGTGCAATGTACAAGGTGGACTGATTTGGAAGTTTTAGTACTGCAGCTATGTAAAATATTGTGAACAGAGGAAAATAACCTCCCATCCACGTGTTCTTTTTACGTGAGGAATTGATTGCTACGAACAGGTCAAGCAAACCTTTTTCGTTTTCGACTTATTTGGATATTTTGAAAATTTTCGGAATTAGTATAGTGCCAATGTCTCGGTTGTTTTTCAAGCTATATGAAACTAAACTCATCAATGAACAAGTCGATTTGTGCCCTTCACCTCTATTGAATCTCTTCAGGGAGCAATCTATTCCTTAATTTTATTGGATATACCTGTCATCAATAACCACTTAGAAGGAGCAACCCAATAAGCTTTTAATTACTTAGGAACATTTGTATTTATATTCTCATTCTTATTTTCTGTACATTCATTCGTCTGAAGAAGCTACGGTGTAGTGAAATGCGTTACGAATCGCAATTATTAAGTAAAATTCCTTAAAACACAGTATTTGTTTTTTATATATGAAACTAGTTGCTAAATTCTTTCTGTGAAAATGGTTTCGACACTTTTTTACGTGGAATCGAACTACGTGAAAAAATTTCTATGTTGTCCAACGGTTTTTAAGTTATTATGCAAACTTGTGTTTTCGCACTCATTATGATAGTTCGAAAACTAATTAATTCATTAAGTTACAACTATTGTGTGAATATAGTATCATTTTGTAATAACTAAGTTCCACGTTGTATGAATTTTTCGAAAAGTTTGATGTAATTCAATGTTATATTTAAAATAAATGCTGATGCTGCAGAAGCTGCTTCTTTGGATCATTTTCTTGAGAGGCGATCACCTCATAAAAGTGTTTTCGATAAAATGAGGGAAAACCTCAGAACCATGGTACATTGAATTTGTCAAAGCAATAAGAATATGAAGTAGTTGATGAACAAGATGTGACAATTGACATAATCGGTAGAGTAACTGCAAACCCATCGATTTTGAGCAGTCAAGAGATTTGAAACGTCGACTCGATTTTTGCAATTAGTGTTTGCAAAACTCTGAAGAAGATTTAGCGGAAATAATTTGATGATGACTGATAAAGTTCACACCAGTGAAGGAATGATATTCAATAGTCAAAATGAACATTGGTAGTTGGAGGTAAACCCACATCTCAATATCCATATCGTCAAGGCCGATATGGGCTCAAAATTTTCGTACGGCATGATCGCTCCATTATTCAAATGATATTACATTTATACAATAGTTGTTATATGATATATATATATATATATATATATATATATATATATATATATATATATATATATATATATATATATATATATATATATATATATATATATATATATATATATAGGAAGGAAAAAACTCTATGTAATGAAATTTTGCAGAATGTCAAAACTATTCTATATAACTTCAAAAACGAGCTAGATATTGGCAATTTACTGATTTCAAAATTTCCAAATATCGAGGAAAGCTTGCTTGTATCTATTTGTGACAAGAATTCTCCTTGTTGAAAAGCACAAGGGAAAGACGATTTATTTTCCTCTATTCACAATATTTAACATAGCTGCAGTACTAAAACGATGAGATATGTCCACCCTGTATACATTCGAAGGAAAAACAATATATTTTCATCAATTGGATCACTAAAAGAATCACTTTTGTGTCTTTCTTTTAAGAATACGATTTTCCAAAGATGGCAAGTGCTTAGAATATTATCGGCAAATAAATTAGTCCGAAACGCATCACTCAAATCTTGATAATTCTGAGAGAAAGAGGTAGTGGAAGGGGGTGAAGAGTGGAGAAAAAAGGACGGACAGAGGCCACATATCGAGGCGGCCTTTGATCTCCACATAAAGAGATATAACCATTAGGTTTTCAGCATGCTCGGTGGACGTTGTACTCCCAGGGATTAAGGAAATATAAGTGGCGAGCGAGGAGCTGCCCGTTCATTATGAATTAATGTCGAACCTTTCACATCAAACGCGGATGTTCATTTCGGCTGTGGGCTTGTCAAAACAGGCTCGGATTCAATCAAGTTACAAAAACTACAACAATCTGAAAATGTGAAAGAGGACAACGGTCTTTGATTTTGAGTCATATTCAACAATTGTTAGATTTTAAATATCAATAGCATTTTTCACATAATATGCCTTTTAACTTAATTCAGAGTTTTGTGGAAACTATTAGACCGAAGATTCCAAATCGCGTTCTTTCTGGATACTTATCCTATTCATTATTGAGTTGCATGAATAAATCTTCAAATATGGATGTTTATAATCTGTCACTAGTTTATGATAAATCTAGGTACGTAGAGAAATTATCCAACTCTGTTTAGAAGTACATTGCGTGTAGCATTGTGAGTGATATATAAGGTCATTTACTTCAAATATGCGTTTGAAATAAGTAACCTATATTTTCTTGCGATTCAGTACTGTTGAAGAGCTTGAAATTTTGGTTTTGGAAATGATTGTGGTTCTGGAAAAGTTATCATTGATGCATGCTCAATGGAAGTGAGTTCTGAAGATTGAGAGGGCTAGTCTAAAACGGTGATATTTTGTTCTTCCAGAAACATTTTGTGTCACTCGCTGTATGTAGTTCATATGGAAAATTCCAGTTCACATCATGATTGTGCCTCTTCTGTATCTTGAAACCTTCTAGGTTTGTGGGATTCGGTTTCCAAATATGCACTCTTCCTGATTAAATGTGCATACAAACCAAACTGAAATTCAACGGTGTTATGATACATTCTTATATTTATGTTGTTCTAATCCAACAAAGTTTTGTCACCTTTGTCACCATCTTTACGTAGATGATTAATACTATTTAATTCAAGGATAGTCGGGCTTCTACTTGAGAATATTGATTCGAGGAATTTCATCCTTGGCCACACAAATGCTTTCTCGTAGTCTCACGATAACAATGCCAGAAGCTCGACATGTTGCTGATGGATGGTTCTCTCTGCATTTGTGACAAACCTGAAGTCTTCTGGTTTCATTCCCACAGCTCAAGCCTCGCATTTTCATTTTTATCTTCATTTAAATTACGTTTACAGGAATTCACATTAGCACTTCGACGATTCATTGGAAAATATCATTTTTGAAACTGTGTTCATCGATCAATATTTGGAGGACCTTCAAAACATTTTTTTAATGAGTTGTCAGTATGTTTACTAAAGTAAATATTGTGAATACCATAATAGTTTACTTCACTCCAGTTTCTGTAGTAGTGTTGCTCAAGTGAAACAGCAAGATGAAACTTAGTCAATTTTGGTTTTGTTCTTGCAATAATTCAAATGATCTTAGTCTTGATACTATAGTAATAATCTTGGTCTTGGTCTCGGTCTGGCAAGTCTTGGAAGTCTTGGAAATCTATGTAAAACGGCAGATCGGTATCGTAAATTCTGAGCAAATTAATGAAATAAGCTTGATAATATTTTGAATACATTGTCCAGACAGATGATCTTATATGAAATGATTGTTTTGTAGAACGAAAAGAATATATATTTTTATTTTAGTACAATTTAGAAACAGCCATTTGGGTAGCAGAAATTATATCGGAAATCTGATCTCCTTTACTTCATGGTCTCTTGGAGAATTTGGATCTTATACTGCAACTTTTCATTACTTCGACGAAAACCATTTGAATCTTTGTCGAAGCGAAGCTTAATTTAGTCTAAATGAAATTGAAGAAGTATTAAACATTTCAATAATCATTGCAAGAGTCAAATGAAGAAAGGTTCGCCATTCTTCGATCAAATTGATGATTCGTTGGAAGATTTAAAAGAAGTGTCATACGTCATAATGTGCCTATGTAACAATAAAAGATATTTATCGACTAGTATTTTGATGAAGCGCCATATTTGTCAGAAAATTATCAAACGAGAGAAAATAGATTGTAGAATAAACCCACTAAGTTCTCCAAGTTTTACCAATCAATTTCCCAATTTCTAAATCACTTGAAAATGCAAAACTCAGGGAAGCAATTTGAGCTTAATTCTAATTTGTTCACATCGATTCAATAAAACCATCAATAACGGTTCTTCTCGAAAGAAAAAATAAAATTCAGAAGCGGAATATTTCAGTTATACAAATGGCACCTCATACAGCACATTATGCGATGTTTTCTATTAAATATTATATCTTTCTTTTACAACGTAATCTATGTAATTCGTAAGCAGAAATTGATCGAGGTTCAGTAGTAGCTTGCTTGTAGTGGTAAAAGGAGCACTGCCGAGACATTGCGACGAAGCTACTGGTTTGCACTAAGAATCCAATATAAAGACGAAGACTGAAGAACACAAAAGTAAAATTATAAAAATATATTCGACAATCTACTACACTGGTTCTGTTAGGTCCCTTTTAAGTCTCCAACAGTAATCTGCTAGAATTCCTGGACACCATGTTCCTCGCATTTCTTTTGAGGAAATCTACTGATGAAATCTTCTCCTTACTGGTCACTTATAGCACCTCAATTCTCAGACAGAAATTCAAATGAGAGTGCAGCATATTTATCTTTGAAAACATATTACATTCCAAATTTTCTATAAAATTCACATTTCTAGGTAACTGATCAATCAGCTTTCCTTCAAAGTTTGTATCGTTCATGAGTTACCGTATTTGAGGATCAACAAATATTCCTTCGTTAATTTTAGCCTTGCTAAGTTGGCGGAATATCTTTTTCTGTTAAAAGAATCCACTGCCATCTTTAAGCAATTTAAAAAAAAATTTTTATCAGGCCGAGCTTACTATGCAACGGTGAGTGAAAGCATTTACTAAATGATCATTTTTCACATTCTTCTGTTCTGGAGTAGATCGTCCATACTTTCTTTATGTAATGACATTTTCTGTTTATGCTATCCCATTCGCAAATGAAACAGCAATATTTTGTGTAACCATGCCATAGCCCAAGCAGCAAAGCAATGTCTTCAAAATCTGCACAAATTTTCCAAATATGGTCACTGTATTTAATTTTTCAAGAAAAAACTCTTTCATAGAGAATGAACAGGAACATCGGCAACCGACAGCGGAGGACATTTGTTTCCGTTTAATTGAATGAATCAATCACCACAGGAATGTTTTTACATTCTAAGACTAAATCTTCTTCAGAATAGTAAGGTTTTATTTCATCTTCACCATGTCGGGAATAAGAAATTTTCATACCAGGAAAAAGTGAATTCCATTCATTCAATCTAGACCCCAGAAGCTCAGTCTGTTGTTTACACAAATTCAAAACGCGTACTGAATCGTTTAAATCATTTTGTGACAATAAATGCGATTCATTTGAAGTTGGCGGTTCATAATTTGGGTCACTCTCTTGAGACACCTCATCGCGTTGACTAAGAATAAATTCCGTACTAGGAACAGAATCTTGCTCGGTTTGGCATAGGCAGTTCGGCACTATGTTGGATTGGTCTGTTAGCCAATGACGAGTTTAGGTACTGGACAGTGTATTCGGACAATATATAGTCATTGAATTTTCAATGAATGGCGTCAATTTCCGACGCTGAGATATAAGAGTTAATTCCCCACACATACAACAAAAATTGGCCGGGTTATCAGAACACTTTCGCAGTATATTTTCTATGTAACAAACGTAAGTTAATTGAATGAAATCTTTATACAGGCGCCTAAATTAGGTTATTCCAATAAAAACGCAAATGAGGTCAGAAATGAATATAAGCTGTCACAAAAATACTGGATGTGACTGAAACCAAATAATAATTGTTTTTGAATGAGGGTTCATCAAAATAAATAAAAATAATCACAAAGTTTCTGTGACAAAAACAGTGTTTACCTGTAATATTTGACTTAGTGACTCATCATCTCACGTGCAGGTGAAACAAGACTTTGAAAAACTCAGGAATAGAACATTTTGAAAACAGCAGAATAAGAAAAATTGCCTACTCTCTTCCATCTATGTGTATTCTGAATCTTGACTCTAAAATTTCAGTCTTAATCCAAATTACTCTGAGTACTATCCTGTCCACGTTAGCACTGAAGCGTTGTTGTTATTCCTGTTTCCTTCCGCCTTCTGCCACAAAGAAAAAAGAAAATACACATCGCGGGTTTATTTTCACGAAGTTTTGCACATGTCGGCTCTCTCGTACGGCTGACGTATTTTTCAACGATGGAATGCCCTTTGCCGATGTCCACTTATTATCATTTGCTTGGAATGGTCAGACGGTAATTTCTACATTTTGAACTCAAATGGATGATGTTAAATTAAATTACGACGAGATGAAGATTTTAATGGTCATAACCAGCATTTAAAAAATGCACTAAAATGTATAATTTCATTCTTGAACCATCGCTTCAGTCCAACGTTCATATATCGAAAATAATACAAACAAAACATGAGCAGCTCAGTGCCTTAAATAGAGCAAAATATGAATTGTCAGTGTTACTTAACTTCCTGTTTTCGCGGCACAAGGGAATGGATATTACTTGGTATTCTCTCTTCAACTCAAAAAGGTACGTTATTGAAAGATAAATCTGCTTCTTTCTTCATTAGAAGTTGGTTCATCCAAGGTAGACCATCATCGTTACTATATTAACTTTGATCGCTGAACTAGAAAATGGGAAAAATAGATGTCATGCCATGCAATCATGAATCATCCTCCAACCGGTAATTAGTACCTCTACCCGGCAATGAATTACGGACACACTGTATCCTAAAATGAGCATAGATTAGGGTAACCGAAATTGCAATTAAAATATTCAAATTCATCAGAACATACTATAACTGTATTGTTATTAACATATCAATAAGTAGTAGAGACTTTTCTATCAGGTAATATCCTGTGCATGGATTCAAGTTAAGTAACATTAAATATAATTTCAATTGTTTTTTTGGAAGGTGTTAGAGAAGATAATGAGTAAACAGGTTATGGAGATTTTTGAAATGAATGAGCTTTTCGTTTACAGACAGTATGGTTTCAGACGATGGAGAAATACATTCGGTGCTGCTGGAGCAGCTAGAGTGGTGCGAATTCAATAGTGACACAACGAGCCTCAAAGATCATATCTGTCCACTCGTAATCAGATGGTTTGTTTCAAAGGAAAATTATGTCAGAAAAGTTTAATGAAGAGTTGATTACCTTAGGTATTCTGAATTCCTCAATCGATTAAGCAGCCCGATCGCAGTTTCTTTATTAACATATATTTTGGACATAAGCAAAATACATGCGTATCGTCCCTAAAGCCATTTATTTATACTAATGAGAAATGATATTATTCATAGGTGATGCGAATTCAATAGTGACACAACGAGCCTATTTTCGAATCTTTGAATTCATTGTAATGGCTGCTGAACGTCCTAGAATTGTAACACTTCTAGAGGAGGGTGAAGCCAACGTTACGTGGTTAACTTGTTGAATGTTAACCAAAGCACTATTTCAAGAGCAATTAATCGGTACCACGAAACAGGGAATATGGAAGAAGAGCCGGACAGGAAGAAATCGGATAACAACACCAGTTGATGATCGTTGGCTTCGATTAACTGCACTAAGAGTTCGGCACTGTGAGAGAATGCTACAAAATGAACTTGCACTTTCCAGAAATGTGCATACTTCATTACAAACTGTTAGGAACAGGCTCAGAGAAGACGACATCAGAACAAGGCTGGCTTCTACCGGTCCGCGTTTCACCAGAGAGCATCGAGTTGCAAGACTTCAGTTTGCGAGGGAACATGCAAATTGGGGTATTCCAGAATGGTCAAATGTTCTCTTTTCCGACGAGTCCAGGTTCTGTCTAGTATCAAATGATAGACGCATGCCTGTATACAGACGACCCATAGAGCATGTCTGGGACATGCTTCAGCGGAGGCTTGATCCCCTTATGGCGAATATTCAAGGTCTTCCAGCTTTTGAAAATGCCTTAATGGAACAATAGAATCTACTTCCTCAGAATGCAATTGATAATTGCATTCTGAGTATGTCAGAACGACGTCGTGCTCTTGGTGTTCATACTAGATATTAGTTTGAGTTTACTTGGAAAAGAATTATGAGAAACCTTTTTTTTAAATGAGAAATTCTTATTTGGTATACGATTATTTATTTTCTTGAATTCACGGAATCAATATTCGTTTTGTATTCTATTTCGAATTTTTCAGTGACGAGAAATATCTTTAATTATACCATGTAAAAATTTTAAGTAGTTAATGCGAATTGTATGACCTACGCTTAATATTTTTACTGTTCCTTAGACCATTTGAGCAGTGTATTTTCTTTGAATTACAAACCCATTATAAAAGACGTAGAACCAAATTGCTTCAAATGATAAGGTAATAATTATTGATTTATGTAATTTCTTCTAATTGCGGAAGGAAAAACTCACTTACTCAAGCATCATTCCAAGTTATTTCGACCTAAACTCATTAAATGATAAATTTCAATAAATATATATTTCAATTAACTACATAAAGGAGAGTCTTCTAATTCATGAAGTTGTGTTGAGTAGCAGAAATAGAATATTCTAGGATATACAACAACACCTTTCACGACACAAAGACATAATAAATTACATGCGCAGACTTAATCCGAGCACATTATACATTAGCTAGCATAATTAAACGCACTTTCCTGACTTGTGGGCGAAGAAATTCAACACATGACGGCTATTTTTGCTGTCGCATTCCTGCCCTCTCTAATCGTCTCTTGTTTTGCTGAAAAACTGACTTGGCATCCGTTCAGTTTTCAGAAATGAATGAACTCTAGCGAGTTACGTCCGTTCATTCTAAATTTCTGCACTTTTTTTTTGTTGTTCGTTTCGGAAAGTACCATTCATTTGATGCTTGAATCCGTTCTAGTTGCATCTGTTTTCTGGGTATTTTTGGTTTATTAGTTATTTGTAATACGCGGTGACAGGCGAGGACAATATCTGCTCTATTATTGAACGAAACGACACTCGGCCGGATGTTAGCCTGTGTAGTTTTGTTGGAGAATACTATCGTCTTTGTTTCGTATATATTTAGTTAGAAGAATGTAGAATACGGGAAATAATTAAACCATTGAAGAGGAATTAATTCGATTCAACATCGTATTCCACCCCAATATCAATTTTAGGAGAATTTATAAAATTCGAGTCGAATAAATATTCAAATACCTATTTGATATCGATACAGGATGTCTCCAGAGCTCTATGACAAACTTTGAAAGGTGATTCCTGAAGCAATTCCAAGACAAATTAGTCAGAACAGTACGATCCCAATCACAATTTTCAACGTATAAAATCGATTATGTTCTGTTACACTAGATAGAATTGAATACATACATTCGAAATCTAGCAAAATTATCTAGTTATGAATAGCATCGGCCAGGGTGGAAACTGATTTGAACAATTTGAGATCATCCGCAAATATCAATACTCTCGAATAACGGACTACACTGTGAACTCCGTTAATGTAAAGCAGAAAAAGAATGGGTCCTAAATGACTTCCTTGGAGCACACCAGAGGAAGCAGTAATAATGAATAATTTGATGTTCTTAGTTTTGATAATTTGGGTACGCCCCCTGTAATAACTTTTCAGCCACTTGAGAAGACTACCCATGAAACCCGCAGACTCGATAACACAATCCATTTGTATGTGGTTCACCTGATCGAAAGCCTTGACTATGTCAGTGTAAAAACCATCGACCTGGCCACCCTTCTGTAACTCATCATAAATATATTGTATATATAAAATCAGATTAGTCATGGTAGATCTTCCCTTCATAAATCCGTGCTGTTTTCCACAAACAATTTGAATAATGGAAAAATTGACCTCAACTGGAATTATACTCTCAAATATCTTAGGTATTACACTCATTATACTAATTGGTCGATAGTTGGCCACACATTGCTTATCTCCAGATTTGAAGATCGGCGTTAGATACTTGACTTCTGCTCATCAGGGAAATCTCCGTTAGATAGTGATAAGTTAAATAAACTGCATATTGTAGCACATAATGACACACAGCTTCAGAAAAACAGGGCTGAGACCATCAGGTCCTGAAGATTTCCCAGGAGATAAATTAGTAATTCTTTTCATTACGTCATCAACGGTTATCGACAACTCACTCAAGATCGAAGTGGTAACATAATTTACGTCGGAAGGAATGAAAGTGGGATTAGCGTTATTGTAAACCTCTGAAAAATGTTTGGCAAATAAATTCACAATGCCATCGCTTGTATCAGCCATTTTATCCTCAAGAAACATACATGAAGGAAGTGAAAAGTCTTTTTTTGTTTTATTAATATAGAACCAAAATTTTTTTGGATCTGATTTTATAACTGCTTCGTTGTTCTTTATGAAATTGATATAGCATTCATCAATCTTAATTCGTAAAATGTTCGTATTTCATCGGATAAGTTTAAATTCGAAAATTCTCGTTGCCAATAAATTTTATGAAGATGGTCATTTAGAGTATCAGCATTGCAATTTGCAAAATCAAAATACGACTCATTGAAGTTCAATCAAAATACAAAATACATCGGCATAAAAGGCTGGATGCCCACCGTGCATATCCAAAGGCAAAAAACTATGATCTGCTAAAGTTATCTCTAGTGAATAATAAATCAAGAATAGATTCATTAGTATTTTTGATATAATTTTTTTGAAACAGATTCAAATATCCAAAAGTGTCACCAACTATCAGCCCGGGGTCCAATATGAGAGAGACAGAGACGCCCAACACATCATAAGACCAACTAAAATTTCTCATATTGTAATCACTGAACAAATACAATTGGGATTGAGGATTATTATAATTAATGAACTCAACAGAGTCGCAATGTTGTTAGTAAACATCGTTGGAGACTTGTGAACCAAAGATCAGTTCATTCTCATGAGCTTTTACTGTAAGAAATAATTGTTCAACATTCTCATCTTCCGAATATAAGAAGATCTCACTAGAAAGTAGCTTATTTGACACAGCTATCAGTACACCACCATGTAAATCAAGCTCACCCGTTTTTAACGAATCCTTTAGCCACGTCTCTGTTAGAATGATGACATCATAAGTTGAAATGAGAACAGACTTTCGAAATTCCACTAATTTAGTGTTTAAACCACTGACGTTTTGATAGTACACAGATATATTGTCTTTATTACTCACGTGGACTCCTTCCTGAAGCTTCCGTTTCCATTTTGAAAAAACCACTTAACTGATTATTGAGAATGCTGAGTTATTATTGATAGATAAATTTCCGAATTTCTTTGTTGATAAATAATTATTATTTTGAAACCTTGAATTTCCCGAATTGAAAATGAGTCCATAAAACAATTGAAACATGATTCCACTCCAGTTTTCCAAAATCCCTAAAAAGTTTCTTGAAAGAAATCCCCACCACCATTTTTCTAAAACCGTTCTGATACCTCATTATTGTCAAACCGGCTGCACTAAAACTCTATGGACTCATAAAAAAAAACCATAAAGAAAACACTCAGATTTGTCATGTTTTCCAGCTCCCCAACATACAGACTTGTCGAAAAACTCAAAGATATTTTCAAGAAACTAAATTTTCCCCTAAGTATTCAATGAAAAACTCACTTGAACCGATAAATAAATAAACTGCAGAATACCTCTGTTCTTACAAAGTCTTTTTTGATATCTTGAAGTAGATGACATGTATTCAAACACATCTAGTACTGAATGCCCAACTCTAGTCTTCAAAATTTTAGACAACGCTCAAGTCAACCCGCTTGTTCATAGTGAACTTATGCCTCAATCAGATTTATTTTCAATTTAGCAATATAACTTTCGAGCAAATCTCAAGTCTCGCTATTTTTTCACCCTTTATTCCACTTCTAGCAGAAATCTTCATATAATTTTTCAACCACCTATAGAGTGTCATAATATATTGATATCGATATGTTGACGATATTTTTGCGTAATTTAATGGTACTTCAAGACAATTTGATATTTTCCTGAACTTTGTAAACAATATTCATCCAAAAATTAAATTTAAACTAGAAAAAGAAATCAACAATGAAATCAATTTTACACGTTTAACCACTTTTAGACTAAACAATCTTTTTACCTTCGATATATATCGTGAACCTTCCTACACGGACATTTGTATTCCTTCTGATTCATCTCCTCCTATTCAACATAAATTAGCTGCCTTCAATCCAATGATTCACAGAGCTTTCACATAACCACTCTCCATAACAAATCTCAATAAAGAAATTTTGTTAGTTAAAGCTATTGCAAAAATTAACGGCTATTCTACCTCAATGATAGACACACTTGTTCTAAAAAACATTTGCAAAAAGCCTATAACATTATTTTTCCTTAAAATAATTCTAACAGCCACACACATCAATTTTTTTCATTAAACTATTTCGGTCCAATTTGTAAAATAATCGCAAATAAATTCCAAGTCTCCAGTGTAAAATTGGCCTACAAATCCACAACAAAACTATTAAAATATTTTTCAATGCCAAATAGAAACTCAAAAATTAGATAATTCAGAAGTGTATAAACTAACATATCCCAATTGTAACGGTAATTATATTATTTATCCTCAACAATGTTCCATCCCTATAGGCTACTCCTATATTTCATGTGACTATATTAATACTGTTTTTTTCCATTTTCTTTGCTTTTCAAAGTTTTTTTTATTCGCTCTACCTTTGCTCTGTGTATTTTATTAGTTCCCTGATCATTTCCATCATATCGTTTGCATCCTCATCACCATTGTGCTCTGCTTTTGTCGACGTATCATTCGACTTTCATTAGTAAACTCTAAATTACTCGGTTCCACTTTTGCATTCCAAGCAGATAAAATCTTCGTTTGCTTTGAGTCATTTCGATTCTCCAATACATCATTCGATCAAATGATTTCTTTACATTCCGCTAGTAGAATATGATATAACACAGCTTTTTATAATTTTTTTATTTCATTCCACAAAGCCTCCATATATATATATATATATATATATATATATATATATATATATATATATATATATATATATATATATATATATATATATATATATATATATATATATATATATATATATATATATATATATATATATATATATATATATATATATATATATATATATATATATATATATATATATATATATATATATATATATATATATGTTCTGTTCTATAATAATCTTAAATATTAATGCAAGAACTATTCTCAAAAATATTCGGTATTCCTTCTCAAATCAATTAGTCTATAAAGAACGAAAAATCTAATAATACTGAAAAACTATTGCATTCCTGAACATCAAGTTATTCTCAATTATAGATTGATTGAATTATTTGTCCATTGGACGCTTTGATCATGGACTTTTCGTTTAAACTGGGTAGTAGAAAGCTCAACATTTCTTTTTTTAATCTAGATGAAAAGCTTTAAAGTGTTCAGGTCGAAACTACAATTGATGAGCCAAATGATATTTAAAGAAATATTGAAGTAGCTTTCTTAAGAATATAAAGAAAATTAAGAGTGAAAGAGTTATATTTGTTAAGACCAGTTGAAGTTTTAAATAGGTGATGATTTTATTTTTGAGGAGCAAACAATGATATCCCTATTCAAGGCCTACCTAAATCTGATCCTAATGTCAATTTAAATAATATGCATGTACTTCTACATTTAAAGTGAAATCTTAATTTTTAAAGAGCATCTCCTGGAATCTTAGAGAATATGCACAGTAAGAGTATCAAAATAAATCTACTGCTTTGAGCATAATAAAGATGACTATACATAAACCTTTGAGATTAGCATCTTTTGCCCCATTGTTATGTGATTATTTATGAAGTCAATAAAATGAGGTTTTAAGTTTACTATTTTCGAACAAATTGAAAATATAACTCCTATTCCTACTAGAAACCGAGTTTCATATTCTGTCCTCGACTATTATTTAGCAGAGCACATTGAAATTAGTATTTCAAAAGCCTGCATATCTCAAAATTCTTCTACTTGATTGTTTTATCAAAATTTTACTCTCAAGAACAGTTTGAAATTAATATAAGACAATTTAATCTGACTATCAATTCTATTCTACTCCATCCCTGCAAGCCATAGTTAAAGATATAGATACACAGTCCTACCGGCTACCGAATAAATATCTCATAGATACAATCAAACGCAAAACATGCCTCGATAGAGCCGAACGATCTCTGAGAGCACTGCGAGCAATTCGCCTGCGGAGATCGCGATCCGGCGACATCGTTTGTTCTTTTTCTCATTAACACTAAGTCGAGAGGTTGGTTGCGATGTTGCGATGCTCTGATCAGCTGATTGGTTGAAATAAAGCTGCTCTTATGATTTTTATCTTGCATGGAATGAGTTTGTTAAAGTGTAGAGGAAAATTGGATTGAGGTCTTTGGTGAATGCTGAAGTAGGACGGAGAATAAACGCTGTCGACTTAGTGTTAATGAGAAAAAGAACAAACGATGTCGCCAGATCGCGATCTCCGCAGGCGAATTGCTCGCCTTAAAAAAAATTAACCTCCAAAAAAAACCCAAATTTATATTTCTCAAAAAAAAAATAAAATAAAATTATTTAAAAATAATTTTAGAATTCTACTTAATTTTAATTCTACAAATTTATTAATGCTAATAAATTATAACTAGTTAAAGATTCTCTCAGCTTAAAGTAGTTTCAAAGGTGCATTTACACAAATTTGTTTAAGATTCTCTCAGCTTAAAGTAGTTTCAAAGGTGCATTTACACAAATTTGTTTAAGGTTCTCTCAGCTTAAAGTAGTTTCAAAGGTGCATTTACACAAATTAGTTTCAGATTCTCTCAGCTTAAAGTAGTTTCAAAGGTGCATTTACACAAATTAGTTTAAGATTCTCTCAGCTTAAAGTAGTTTCAAAGGTGCATTTACACAGATTAGTTTAAGATTCTCTCAGCTTAAAGTAGTTTCAAAGGTGCATTTACACAAATTAGCAATCCAGGAAGTATTTCCAAATATAAAAAGTTCAGACACAAAATACAACAGCTTAACTTGGTAATCCTAGTCTAAACTTAAAATCATTTCTCTGGCATTATAATTTCAAGATAGCATTCCGAACTGATAATTCTTTAGGCCGACATATCAAAAACTGCAAATCTAAAACTGATAAAAGTTATAAATCCAGCGTTTATAAACTGTCTTGAGGGGATTGTAATAAAATTTATATTGGCATAAATCAGATTCCCATTATTCTAATCACTTACTCGAAGAAAACCATAACTCTAATGATAATTTCAAAATTTTACACAATGAAAATAACAGACAAAAACTCAATCTATTGGAAATTGTAGAGATCAACAAAGAAAAGAATTCGGTAGGTTACTTAATAGTCAATTAGATCTAAATCCTTCTCCTTTACTCAATCTTTTCAATTCATAAAGTAAGCAACTCCGATGGGTTTCCAACATACCTCTTGTACCTATTGCAATATTAAGTAGGAAATAAGACTAAATTATAAGGAATAACTCTGTTCATTAGTTTGTATCTATCTGATGAAGCCACAGTGTGGTGAAACCGGTCATAGTTTTGTTAATATAGTAAAAATCTAAATACTTTAGTTTTATTTCATTGAAAATATATAATCCCCTATCCACAATACATAAACTGCTAAGTAGACATAAAATTGGTCAATTCTACCCAACATTATATTCAACTTGGTTTTATTCAATAACTGAGATAATGAAAGAACGCATTTTACATACATTTTTCTAAACGTTTCTTTTAAATTCAATTCCTGTATTGATCTTCACCATAATCATCATATTTGCAAATATCTGAGTGTGAAACATAGATAGAATAAGAAAACGTTTAAGCTTTTAAAATACCATACTTATGAAATGCTAAACCCTACCCACACGAAAGCGAATTCCCAAGTCGTGTTCTTCCGAGTTGATAGTACATACACATAACCGAAAATATGAAACATAATCCATTAGTTTCGCTCATCCCTTTTTACGGCCTCTGGAATGAAGCCTCACATTATAAGTTCACCAATCTATATTTTAGTGCTTACTCGGACACATAAAACCAGAAAAGAAAAGTTTCTAAGACTTGATTCACGATCTACAGGACCGTATCGGGAAATTTTGAGAGCTCTTCCAAGCCTTTACAAGTTGAATATTCAAGTGGAAAGATAAATCTTATTATCGTGGACTTATGCACTATCTCATCTGTTAGCTGGATATAATTTACCTTTCCCAGATTCAGCAATCAAAGGAAATAGGCTCGATTACAATATACTTGACATAAATTTCTAACTATCCTACAAGTATTAATAATTACAGCTTTTTGCATTTCTATGTAGGTATTCTTATGCAATTCTAATTTCTTAAGGCTATCATGCAAAGTTTTGGGTATTAACCGAGTGGAGGATAGGATGACAGGAACAATATCTATTTTATCGAGGTGCCACATCTCCTTGATTTCAATAGCAAGGTCTGTGTATTTGGACTTTTTCTCCTGGAACTCGTTCAGCACGTTGTTATTATTCGGTATAGCGACATTCATCAGAATTGCTGTTCTGTCTCTTTTTTCATACACCACTATATACAGGTCTATTATTCGTCACCATTCTGTCAGTGATAACAGGCCTATCGTTGTATAATCTGATTTCAATACGGGCGCCGGTTGATACTTGTAATATGACTGGAAGATATTCAGAAATCCGTACTTGTGTGCAAGTTTCTGGTGTATAATGTTACATACTTGATTATACCTGTGAAGATAGTATTGGCCAATTGTTCGCATCCGGACGTAATATGCTGTATAGTCTCCGATCTTATATGGTATTTTCTGCACTTATCTGTTTGTAATGTTCTGTCCTTAATTATAAATTTTTTGTAGTTGTTTGTAGCGATGACTTGGTCTTGAATGGCCATAACAAATCCTTCTGTTTCCGTGAATAGTTCTCCCTTCATCAACCATTTGTTGGAAGTTTCTTATCTTTATTAATTTCTCTGCTATCACATAGTAATTGATTCTAAGGTGGAGTGAGGAAACACCACACCGCGCATCTAGAGTGTTTCCTGCTTGGAAGGTTCTTCATAAAACTTTCCTGAGGATATGTACTGTACACAACAAAAATGGCTCTCACCTGATGTTTAGATCGTGGTTTTCGGGAATTTCTTCAAGGTTTTCGTAGCCTGTATTGGACCTGTGGCACCGATGACAATTGGTTTCTGTTTGTAGGTCTTGATGTTGTTTTTCTACGTTTTCTTTCAAATGATATTATAATCAAATGGTGTGGCCGCATCTGTAAGTGAACAGGTCCTAATTTTTTTTGTTTTTGCCTATTATGTCCGGTATGTTGAAGCAAACAACTTTTTTGATTCAGACTTGGCATCGAATATGATGGTGACTTCTGGAGTGTCTACAATAGGATCTGGAATCAGTTCATAGTATTTCTGACTCAATTGAATGTCATATTTCTTACAAATGTTTCAGTGAAGGTTACGTGCAAATATGTGGTAACGTTCCATATAAGTTTTTCTGGCCAAGATGGGGAAGCCTGATACTATATGATCGATAGTTTCCCTATGAGCAGAAGTGAATTTCTTGGCCGAATTTTATCATCCTAAAAATCCTTCTGCAGTTTGTTCTAAGCAATCTGTCATCAGACTTCTGTCTCTGACTTAAGATTTGCATGACTTAGCCATTGCAAATTTCATTTGGTGTTTATGAAGTCGTTCTCCACTTCTTTACTATCTATTCATGCATTTCTGTCTCATTTATTCTCCTTTCTTTTTAAATTCCAACATTTCTCTCATAACTTTCACTCAGTTTGCTTCAGATTCAGTGGCAGGGCTTTCATTGGTATTTCTGCCTCTCCCATTTTTCGCGTTCTGTTTGCGTACCATACCAATGTATTCATCAATTGTTTTCAGTTTCAGGAATTATCAGGAAATGGAGACAGTGGACCTGTTCTCCATAATCTTCAATAATCCTCCTCCTTCCTTATTTTCAGGTGCCCAAACAAGGTCTATGTCGCTGTAGACTGCAGATTCTCGTGACAAATTCTTATAAGATAAATTATTTCGCTTCAATAATGACTCTTTTGATCGTTTTAAGCTTATATTTCTTTTCCCATGATAATAACTCGATAAATGCAATATAATCCTTAGAGCTTCTTATTTCCTTCGTGAACGTATATGAGCTCGAAACCTATACGGGTTTACCGACACACTACACTCCGTAGGTTTGGCTGCAAGTAAACCACCTCGCCCTTGTCCGGCTTAATCTGGAACAAAATCTAATTTAATATGGAGACAAAGATAATGATGTATCAATATTCTTGTAATGAGGTCGAAGAATCGTCATATTTCATTAGATTGCTATGATGGGATTGTATTTACATTAGATTCTTTTTCCGAATTTTCTGATTATCCACAAATCCTTATTCGGAGTGTTATGAGCAAAAAATTTGGTTACGCCGTATTCAATCGATATGCTTATTTTGGAACAGCATTTAATTTGTAGAAAACACTACAGCATCTTGACCAACCACCCGGCATAGTGGCTTCTACATTGGAAACCTTGAGTCATGTATGGTGATTAGAGGAGTCGGGTTCCTCCCTGTAAAATGTTTAGGTTTTACCTTCTAATACTCTAACCAATTAATAAATCATAATTTATAAATGTCTATTCTCACTACATGAAAGAATATAAGCATGTACATATGTATGTATAAGCTAGCGACAGAACAGATTAAATCAGCTTAGTCTTATAACAGTTTTTGCTCCCACAGACATAATAAAATATCACAACATTTAACCCATAATGTGTCTAGCATTTCTAACCATAAACATATGTATAATCCACAGTTCAAGCTTTCAGGGATACCTCACTTCCTCGAGAGGTGGCGTCAATAACTATAAGGCCGCCAATTTCTATATATCTTAATCACTTGAGAACACCTGAATACCAAGAGTGTTGATACATTAGTTGAATCATAGGTGTCACGAGCTGATAAAGGAAACTAAGATGGGCACCCCAGATACATATGTATTTTTACCAAGGAATCAGAAAAACATGATCACAAAACCAAGTCTAGGTTGAAGCCTCGTTTTTGTTATCAATAAAAGAATTTTTTTACAATATAATTCATTCAACTGAACTCTGAACCATAATTTCATATTTTAAATATTCCAATTTTCAGTAATAAATATGAGGGGAACTAAACATATTTCACACGTTTAATTTTATCAAAACGAGCACTAAAAATATGTTCAACATTTTGCAAGCAAGTCACCAAGTATATAAATATATCTTTTCAGCATGAGAATAATGTCTTGCTCCAACCAGTTAAATTAGGCTATTCCACTTTTATCATTATCATATCAGTAATATCAACTATTTTGACTATTATATGCACAAACTGCTTATGTTATAACTATCCTCGACTATATTGAATCAGATAATTTATATATGAATCATATAATTATATATGAACTACTTCTCACTGAACACAAACTTGGGATATTAATAAGTATCTATTTATTCGACATATTTTTGGTATGTCTTGGTAAGAAAATAAGAATAAGAAAGCAAATTTAACATTTTAAATATGAATCAAAGCGTAAAAACGAAATTTCATATATTCCGTATATCTATCCATGACCCATTATCTCACCTAACATTCTTCCGTAACCTAACATTCTTCCGTAACATTCAAGTGATACTCCCACTGTAAGCAGTATAATTGTCTTGTTTGCGCTTGCTTACGCTGATACGCGTCATCCTTCTATCTCAATTAGATCTAATGTGAGTAGCACATACTCATCATTCCAATACCTGTAACTTCTTGTGCACATTGTGTGGTAAAGAACGTTTATCCAGAAATATAGGATTCAATCATATGTTTTCAATTACTGTATCAAATGGGACATAACGAAATTGTACCACATTACCATTTCTCTATTATTTTTATCATGCATTTTTGCTAAACAGAAAAGAAATGGATTGAATTAGCATTAAAAATTTCTTTACTATCAATTCTGCAAAAACAAAACCACATACACACTATTCGACACTTTGCGTTAATGCATCCCTGGTTTCCTTTGATAACTTCTTATATCTTCTAATCCCCAAGTAATAACTTGTCACATCCCTTCGCTCACACGTTATAAGAAGACCACCTTGTTTGTTAGTGCTTATACAAAAATATTATGATATTAAGACACGAGGCAACATTTTCGATGAAATCGGGCACAGCGACAGTGCAGAATAAAGATTGTGCAGATTAAATAATAGTAAAACAAAAACAATTTGAAGTTCTCCTTTTTTCGATTCATGCATTCTGGTATAATGGCACACAGGGTAACTGTCGGGAATTTGAATATTGTGCATTTTGAAAGAATTTTATACTAAATGAAAGTAGAGAAGAGTATAATTCAGTTGTAGAAATTAGCGGAATAATAATTATTTCGAAACGTTTGAAGAAGTTATTTTGATTAAGCCCAAATAATTATTACCTGTAATTACAAATACACTACATATTCACATATTCACATCACACTGTTGCTTTGTCAGTTTTTGTTATAAATTACTACATGGAATACCTCATCAAAACAATTAATCAAAAATTGAAAAACAGATGAATCAATTGTGTAAAGATTTTCTTGCTACGTTTATAATGGACTTTGTTTTATCGTTTAACGTACTCAGCCTTTCGGCTGAATACATGCCGGAGAATTCTGACACCTCACTAACCTGTAAATTTTACCGAACCCCTTTCGTGTCGAGGAAGGGATCTTCAATCTCCAACACCTCTGTTAGACAGGACCGTCAGCTTTACATCTCCTCCGAAAGATGAACACTCAAGCGATTCCCAGAATCCGAAAATCACACCGACTTTGTGGGGATTGAATCCAGATAACTCTGCGAAGGGACGAGCGTCATCTCCTCTACGCCACCGAGCCGGCTATATTGAAGTTCATATAGATGGAAGTTATAATAATTTCTTGTTCTATATATGTATACCGAGAGTCCAACTTTTCATGTTGAATATATTGAAGAAGTTTATGGAAGAGAAAATTAGATGCTGATTTGATGTATGTCCAAAATTTTTTCGGACATACAAGGTGTTCCATTAAAGAGATTCATATCAAAGTTTCTTTTAAATAGAATGCCCTATGTTTCTTATCATTTTTGAACGTGTTGAACCGAAATAAGTAGAGTTTCTTCGGATCAGTTTTCGAAGTAATCGATATTTTCGGAAAATATTACGTTTTTCGAACATATCCTCCTACTAGAATCTCAAATTTAATATTAAATTATTTCATGAACCTAAATATCTCGCTTATATATAAGTGATTGTTGATACAGCTAAACAGGGTGTTCTGTGATGGATGTCAATTTTAAGTTTAGGTTCACCTCATTATTTTCATTATTTCCAAAACACACCTTGTATTTAGTGATTGCAAATGAAAGACTATAATACCTATTAAAATGTATTAAATAAGCCTATACTTATTTTCAGTAGATTAGAAGATATAGAAATGTGATTATCCGCAGTAATATTATGAAATGTATTTCGAATTCTTTACTACCAAAAAAACATCCGATCAAATATTGTGATGTTGAAAATTGAAATACTATAAATGTAAGTCTAAGGAAAACGTTTCTTATTCTTACTATGTATAAACACTAGCCCATAAGATCAAATAAATATGAAGAATGTAATGATCGTTCCTTTACTCTTATTATTTCTACAACTGACATTGTTCCTGACGAACAAGATAGGTATGTATATAAATATATATAAATAAATAATATATATATATATATATATATAGTGTGTTCCAACGAAAATTTGACCCCCCCTATAACTCCGAAATGAGTAACATTAGCGAAAAACACCAAGACACGTCGATTTTTGTTTCGAGGGGGAGCATTTTTCGAAATAATTCGAAACTTGTCAGATCAACCCCCTACCCCCAGCAACCCTAATTTCGAAATTCATCATAGGGAATAAGGGTCGAGTGGCACCTTACTGTAAAGGTCTGTCAATTCTACATTCTGATTTGTCATTTTTAGAATTTTAAATTAACATACAGGGTGTCCCAACCGAGGGTAAAGTTGAATTCCTGCAAATCCCAAATACTAAATGAAATCGATTTATTTTGGCATAATGCAAGCGCAGGTTTATGCTCGGTCTAGAAAAACGACCTACACTTGTGAATTTGGAGTTGGTGCAATCAACCCCTATTTCCAGCATCCCTAACTCAAAAATCATTCGATCGAAAATAGGTCAAGTGGCACCTCGTTGGAAAGGTATTTCAATTTTCTCTTCGAATTTGGTATTTTCGAAATTCAGAATCAGCATACAGGGTGTCCTGGAGCAGGAACACTGAAAACCCAAATAACTTTTTGAAACTGGTTCATTTCGGTATAATACGAGAACATGTTTATGTTTGATTCGAGAATAAGACTCTCTTGCGTGAATATGGAATTTTGCAATCAATCTCTTCCATTCAGCATCCCCAACTCAAAAAATCATACAAGTGATTACAGGTTGAGTGGCAAAGTTCCAGAAAGATTTTTCTATTTTCTGAATCACTGAGGCATTGGTTTCAGTTTGGCAATCGAGGTTTTCTGGCGTGAGGATCAGGATGAGGGATGATGGAGAAACTGATTGGATGCTCATCTAAACAGGAAAACGAGATTTATTGAACTTGTATTCAATTGAAAACAAAAACTAACTTGATTATTACAACAATTGTTCAAAATGACCTCCGCCCACCTCCATACAGTTATACAGACGATTTTCGAACTCTCTTCTCACATTAGCGAAAACTTCAGGAGTCAAAAGTCGGCATTCTGTGATAATCCTCATCCGCAGCTCCTCCAGGTTTTCTGGTCTTGTGGCATAAACTTTAGATTTTAGATGGCCCCACAAAAAAATCTAGGATTTAAATCTGGTGACCTGGCTGGCCACTCAACAGGTCCTCTTCTACCAATCCACCTTCCTGAGAAATTTTCGTCTAAATATTGGCGCACCTGAGCATCATAATGCGAAGGAACACCGTCTTGTTGAAAACGCATTTCGTCCTCAGAAAGAGTTGGATCGTTCTGTAAAATTTCTGTCAATCTAGGATGTATGTGTTCCTCTAACAACTGTAGGTAACCATTTCCATTCAGATTACCCTCAATAAAGAAAGGCCCAACTAGATGATTGCCAAAATTCCTGCCCAAACGTTCAACTTCTGAGGCCTTTGCGTGTGGGCCTCTAAACCAATGAGGATTCTGTGTGTCCCAATATCGACAATTATGTCTATTCACTTCACCACTGAGCATAAAGGTGCTTTCATCAGAAAAACAGATGTTATTCAGAAAATTTGGATTAGCGTTTAGGTTTTCACTTAGATTTTCACAAAACTGTAAACGACGATCTGGATCATCTTCGTTTATTTCATGCACTAATTTTACCTTGTAGGGGTGAAATTTGTGATGTTTCACGATTCTATGGACAGTTGTAGCTGATACACCAGTCAGACGAGATAGTTTTCTGATCGAAGTAGTATTCTCCATTTGTAGATGACCCACTACTGCCACTTCCGTTGCCTCATTTCTGACAGGACATGCCACTTCATGTTTTTGTTTGCCACCGAACCCGTAGCTAGGAATTTGTCAACCAAATATTTAACGTACTGGTGACTGACTCCTTTCTCTTTCAGGATGGTTCCTATCGAATATCCTTGCCGTTTCTTTGGCACAACTGTTATTTCGAAAATACGTCGATACAATTTCGACCCTTTCCTCAGTGGAATAAACCATTTTCAGATTAATTTCAACTGACGAACAACAACAATAATGAGGAACTGATCTGAATAATAATAATATTTCATTGCAAAATGAGAAATAACAGATGACTGCACGCCAGATGGAAATGAAAAATGTGAACATTTTCAATGCAGAAATCAGCTTTATTTCTTCGTAATTGATGCTCAACACATCGTACCCCAATACTTTTAACAGTTTCGAATTAATTTTAGTTGATAATTTCAAATGACGATATTGAATTTTTCGAAAGCGACATCCTGTATGGAGAGCCGAACTGAATGAAATGCTTTAATCATTCTGGAATTCAAAAAACCTTTCTGAAGATATGCCATTTGAATTATTTGTATGATTTTCAAGTTGGGGATGCTGAATGGAAGGGGTTGATTGCAAAAATTCTATAACCACACAAGAAAGTCCTATTCTCGGATCAAACATGTTCTCGTATACCGAAATGAACCAGTTTCAAAAAGTTATTTGGATTTTCAATGTTCCTGCTTCAGGACACCCTGTATGATGATTCTGAATTTCGAAAATACCAAATTCGAAGAGAAAATTGCAGTACCTTTCCAACGAGGTGCCACTTGACCTATTATCGATCGAATGATTTTTGAGTTGGGGATGCTGGAAATAGGGGTTGATTGCACCAACTCCAAATTCACAAGTGTAGGTCGTTTTTCTAGACCGAGCATAAACCTGCGCTTGCATTATGCCAAAATAAATCTATTTCATTTAGTATTTGGGATTTCCAGGAATTCAACTTCACCCTTGGTTGGGACACCCTGTATGTTAATTTAAAATTCTAAAATGACAAATCAAGGTGGAGAATTGACAGACCTTTTCAGTAAGGTGCCACTCGACCCTTATTCCTATAATGAATTTCAAAGTTAGGGTTGCTGGGGTAGGGGTTGATCTGAGAAGTTTCGAATTATTTCGAAAATGCTCCCCTCGAAACAAAATCGACGTGTCTTGGTGTTTTTCGCTAATGTTACTCATTTCGGAGTTAGAGGAGGGGCCAAATCTTCGTTGGAACACACTGTATATATATATATATATATATATATATTGTATTTTGAAATAAAAATATAGAGAACCGCTCGGACCCGTAAATTTTGATTCGAGGGGCACAACTTTTCCGATTTTTTCATCCCCGCAACTTTAATTCCCTAACGGGAGTGAGCACAACCCCTGATTTTGAATAGGGATGAGGGTGTAGCGATATCTCATTTTGAAGATTTTATCTTCTTTACTATCTGGTCCTGAATTTTCGCTCCAAAATTTTCATCGTTAACGGAATGGCAGCTAAAAAGTGAAAGACGACTTACTTTTATGATTAGTTTAATAAGGGCTGAAAATGGGCACCATTCACTTCCATGCAGTAAAGAATGCTAGTATGACTAGTTTATGTTGAATTTACCTCTTGGTATGTAATATTTTTATTTATTTGTTAATTTTTGTTGGAAAAATAGAACCAACATGTGTTTGATTTACCTCAGTCTTTCGTTAGTCTATCGTGAATTTTCAGGAACTTTGAAACTGTGTTAAAGCGATTGTAAATTTGTAGTAGGATTAAAATGGTGTATTCCGTTGAAAAAGGGTGCAAATGATAAAAGTATTTTTTCGAAATAACGACTCTGCGCGATTAACAGCGGCCTTATTTAACGAACGACATCCTGAAAAAAATGTATCCGCTGCTTACGTTGTGCAACTTGTTACTAAATTTGACGCTGCTGGTTCATTCGGCAACAAAAAGAGGATGTATGAACGGGACGAAGCGAGGGAAGTGGGTTAGGTTAGGTATCTTAGGTCACGTAACGATGGATCCGATCATTTATACTAGGAAATTGTCCAATGTGTCTGGTGTTTCACGCACAACAAGCATGAGAATTTGAAAAAACATAAGTTTCATTATTTTGAGATACGATTGGTTCAGGAACTGAATGAGGATGATTTTGATCGCCGACTCATGTTCTGTGAAGTAGTCAGTGAAATTATTAGCAATAATCCAAACTACATGTTCAATATCTGTTTTTCGGATGAGTGTTCATTTTACCTTAACGGCACTGTGAACGGGCATAGCTGTGGGTACTGGTCAGATGAAAATACAAGATTATTTCGAGAAGAGCATCCTCAAAAGTCAAATGTTTGAGCGGGTATTTATGAAAATCGCATCATCGGCCCTTTTTTTTATACCCGGTAATATCACTGGCCAAGTTTATTTAGAACTATTACAGAACGCTATTTATCCACCCCTCGTGCAAATATTGGAAAATGAAGAAGACCAGAAACGATCATTTTTCAACAAGATGGCGCACCATCTCATTTCGTTCAACCTATGCGTCAGTTCTTAGATGAAAATTTTCCTCAGGCCTGGATTGGAAGAAGGAGACATATTGAGTGGCCACCCAGATCACCTGATCTGGTGCCACTGGTCTTTTTTCTATGGGGTCACTTGAAATCTAATATTTAAGCTACCCAACCTGAATCACTGGATGATTTGCGAATTCGGATCATTAATGAATGCCCTCAAATTGAACCAAAAATGTTGAGTATTGTACGTGAACTATTTGAGCGAAACTTATTTTACTGAATGAAAGTGAATGGTGCCCATTTTCAGCACTTAATAAACTAAGTAAGTAGTCTTCCACTCTTTTAGCTGACATTTCGTTAACGATGAAAATTTTGAAGCGAAAATTTAGGATGAGATAGTACAGTTCTTCAAAATGAGGTATCGCAACAATCCTCACCCCTATTCAAAATCAGGGGATTGTGCTCACCCCCGGTAAGTGATTGAAGTTACGAATGAAAAAATCGGAAAAGTTGCTCCCTCTCGAATCAGAAAACGACTGGTCCGAGCGATGCTCCATATTTTCATTTTAAAATCGGAAAATCGAGGTGTTAAGTTTTCGTTGAACCACCCTTCGTATAAAGAAATGTAAACGTATAAAATAAGAGCATATGCATTCATTTAATAGGTATATTTTTCCCATTTTCAAGTACTTAATTTTCTGTTGGGCATACGCCGCTGATTCTAGGTAAATTTTCGCTATTCAATTTCATACTCGCCAACCCTTATTTGAATTGAGTTATTCTTGAGTTTAATATAGCAACTTTTTTTGCAACATGAATAAAAATAACAATCTTTTCCGTCTCCAAACAGTGGTTAATAGGACTTAACTTCTTATTGGGAAAATTATTTCTGTACGTGATTCATTGAATTTACCATTTCTCCAACTTTTTATATTATACTCATTATTTCATCCAAGAAACACACAAATATTCATAACGCGGCTTTAGTTTTCAAAATTTCGAAATACATAAACTTGTATCAAGGATTTGAACAAACATTTTTTAATGGGCTATAAATTGACTAATAGATATAATTCAGAATGACAACACCAGCTGTCTTGGAATCTTGTTTCTAAATGAAAAAGGGGGCATAAATACTGAAATATGAATGTGTCCGTTTACACAGAAGCGTAGAGAACTCAAAAGCTGACAAAAATACTCGAGTAGGTCAGGAAGCATAACTCATAATGTTTTTGTAAATACTGGCTTTTGTTTCCAGTATTTTGATTCCAACAGAACGCAGTATAACATTATTAATTTTTCTTGTTTCGATTTGTCATATATGTTATTAGTTCCTAAGAAAAATAAATTCAGTTTTCATTTATTTTGTTGGGAGTTCACTGAATATCTGAACTTCACATCAGCAATAAAAATCACTTTTAAATATATACTACCAATGAACTTGTAATTATTTTACTTTGTGATAGTATTTTCGAATATGATAACATTATTGAATAACTTATTTTAAGAGGGGCGTCGAAGAATAAAAATGTATGGATCAAAAAGCATGCATTTTCAAACTATTGTTTTCCCAAAAATGGAGACATAGAAGGAAGAAAATTTTTTGAATGACACTATTTTTTATTTGTTTTCTTTATTAACATTTCTACAGGTCTGCCATATTCAGATAATTCACCGAATTTTTTCAATAAATTTCAAGTTGGGTTAATTTAGAATTTTATGTGAACCACAGAACCACTTCAGCGATTGATTGAAATTTAATCGAAGTACCAATACAGAAAACGCAACAAAAATATTTTTCTGTTTCTTGATGCACATCCATTGCAAATGATAATTTTATTTCATTTTATTCATTCATTATTTTTCTGATTTAATAAACTTTAATATATAGAAGAAAATCCCAGCTTTTGTATTGACAAGTTTGATAAGGTCTTCTTTATCTTGTTTGAGCGAGTTGATAGTAGAGCGTAATTCGTGTTTTAAACATCTCCTTAGAATATAACATCCAACGGCGTGAAATCAGATGAACGTGATGGCCAAAATGTCAGCAATCCATCTTTCCCCAAATCCGCTGTTTACAAATTCGATGACAATAGCTGGATTGTGTGAAAGGGCTCTATCTTGCTGCCACCAAATCTTTGGATATTCTTGGAACGTTTCATTTTAATCAAATCAGGAAAAAAAATTATATATATATATATATATATATATATATATATATATATATATATATATATATATATATATATATATACAGGGTGTCACATAATAGTATGTCACAACAAAACTCCTGCAGTGTTGAGGATATATATATATATATATTCAGCAAATTTCGAATGCAAGCTATTTTTACAGCCTCCATCATTACACGTCCTAGATTTCAACTGAAGTTTACAAGGTATTTTCTTTCCTGAGGCCATGTTCCTTTTGCTCTTTCAAACTTTTTTGCAGAACACCACTGATCAGCGTTCAATCAATTTTCGTCATCTTCGTTCAATTTAAGAACTTTTTTGACACCTGTAATTTTTTCCATAAGATGAAGAAGAACCATCGGCAAAAATTCAGTTTTGAAGGAAAATCTCGAGGAAGTAGAGTTTGGAAGCGTTTAATATGAAACGGGTACAATAAAAAGTCGTGGAGAATCCCCCAAACTAGAACATGTGAAATATTCAACTGATTTCCAATTTTTCTTGTACTCACAAGAGGATTCAAATCAATACAATTCAAAACTGCTTCCTCAATATCTGGAGTTCTCATAGTTTGAGTTGCACTTTTTAAATGAATATTTATTTGCAGTACAAATACCAGTTTCCCTCAACTTTCCGTGGATATTTGAAAATATTTGCCTGTCTGGTGTTACTCGATTTGGAAAGCGCACCTGATATAATCGCCTAGCTTCTGTTTTGTTTCCGTCATCCAGACCGTACATGTAATGGATATCAGCCAATTCGGCGTTAGTAAAATTAGCCATTTTTTCTTACAGCAATAACTTCGAAAGTCTTAAATCTAATCGTTAATTTAATAAACAATTCGAGCAGACATTGGTTCAACTTTAGCAACTGTCAAAATAAATAAATAAATGAAAAGAACCAAAGCCTACAAGTCATTTTTCTAATTAGAAGTGCTTTCAATTCAGTGAATGCATACAATCGTTTAATAATTTTTCGCTCGAGAAGTGCCGGAAAAATTTCTAAATTGAACAAAGATGACTTAAATTGATTGTACGCTGACCAGTGGCGTACTGCAAAAAAGTTTGAAAGGGCAAAAGAAAGAAAACACCTTGTCGATTCTAGTTAAAATTTAGGACGTGTCATGATGGAGGCTGTAAAAAATAGCTAGTATTCGAAATATCTGGATATTCTGGATATCTCAAAAACTGCAGGAGATTTGAAGAAAAAACATTTCTTCCGGAAATTATTATATATTATTATTACCCTGTCAAAATATTTCTACTTAAATTTTAAACATTCTACTTCAATATATGAAAGATCGATACCCACCTACTACTACTTGAATTTGGAATTATTTCTATGTTCTGAGAGAGATGAGCACCCTGTGGATTTAATGTTCATAATCCCCCTGTCGAGGCAGTGGGTAACTTATTCAATTTCAATATATGAGAGATCGATACCCGACCAAATTGTTTGCTTAGGTTCATTGTACATCCTTCAATACCCGATTATAAGGTGTCATCTCCATCGACAGAAAGATTAGAGCTGTTATTGCTCTGTCGTCCTACTCTCGCTGCGGAGGGAAGCAGTAATTGTAGTCCTGAACGAAAGGATAAGCACACAAATCTTGCCTTTGTAAAGGTTGTGTAAATTGACGGATAAGCAAACTGACATTATGTTATAGTACCACCTTCTGGAAGATTACAGCGGTAATAGAGGGGGTGTTGAAAAATAAGGATTATCGTGAATTATTAGTGTTTCATTCGAGGAAATGGAATATTTAGATGATTAAGCCTCGTATTTCGGTCGGGATGCATAAAGTATACATATCTCCCTAAAGAACATATTTTAGTAATCTGCGTATGCTTTGGAATAACAATGCACGCAATGCAACAATACTAATTACAAGGTTCATTATTCACCAACAAATTTATTCCACTTTACAACTCACTATATTGTAATAACTCCATAAATTCTTAACGGTCTGATGTTTTAGATCATTGTAGGTACTATCATTTTAAATGGAAAATCCATGAATAAACCTGGAAATATTCAGGGCCCTCTCTGATAATTGTAAATAGAAACAATAAAATCCATTTTATTTCTTATTCCTAAGATTTATATTTATACACAATGAACGTATACTGTTGAAGAACGATAGTGTTATTGCGACTTCAAACTTTTTCCATTGCTGAGTGAATACAACTGAATCAAGTAACGTAATAGACATAGACTGCACAAAGAATACAGGAATCCTGGTAACACTGTGGAGGCCATATACGAGTAATAATTTAATTGCTTGAGTTAAAAACTTAGAATTAAAGTCTAAATTGCGCTACTAATATGCGTATTCCTTAATAAAGCCACCGCTCTTAAAAGAACACTTGAGACTGTGTTCGAATGTGTGTAATATACTTTAAAACTCTTCGAAGCTTACTTTGTATTTGCGTAAGAATTTATGACATTTAAAATAGTACAGTGCCGTTTTGAAAAATCATTTTACTCATTTCCTTAAGAATAAGATTATGTAATTGTCACTACCTTTCATTATTAAATTGACCATTCGAAAAAACACTCACATTTTTACTCGTATGATTATAATGGTCGGGCACAGCGCTATGTAGACACCTCAAAAAATTCTAGGGAACACTTCTGACTATCGATATATCGTATCCAGAACGATCCATATGGATGATTTTTTTTAAGAAATGAACACCTGCATCAATTTCTCACCAAATTATGTAAAGTTCCGCAACAGATTTCAGTTTTTTTTTATGAAAAACTAAAAATGCAGCAGATGCGACGCTGCTTTATAATCATTTAATGTATTCACTGTTTGAAATCAGTTAGTTTGCACTTCGTTTCTGTTGTAAGCACAAATAAAAGATTCAAGTTTTGTGATTCGACCATGGAAAGACGACATTTGACTAGAGAAGATATGTTATGAGCCGTTGGCATGATCCAAGCTGGGAGCTCACAACGGGAAGTATCCAGGGTTCTGAGAAGTAGCCCAACTATCATAAACCGTTTATGGTCGCGTTTCAATGAAACAGGTAGCGTAGAAGAACATCATACAGGTCGTTTCAGGATTACTACAGTCGCTCAAGACCGATTTTGGGTTTTACAAGCCAGAAGAGATCGTACTACCACAGCATCTCAATTAGCTCAAGAGCTATCACGAGTTCATAATGTACAAATTTTCGACCAAACTGTGAGAAATCGACTGCACGAAGGTCAACTCCACTCCAGACGTCCTTTAAGAGTTCCACAACTGACCCATGGAAATCACGCAGCTCGTTTAGTTTGGTGCCAAGAACACGTAAACTGGGATCAAGAGAGGTGGGCCACAGTTCTCGTCAGTGATGAATCTAAATTTAGTTATTATCCCGATTCGGGAAGAATTCGAATATGGAGGGAACCTGGAAAGCAAAACCGTCTCCAGCATGCTCGAGAAGTTGTTAGACAGGGAGGCGGATCAGTGATGTTTTGGGAAGAACTGACCTAGTTTTCATACAGAACAACCTCACGGGAAATTTTTACGCAAATGAGATAGTTTTACCTGTAGTGGTACTCTATCTCCAAACAAAGGGTCAAAATCCACTCTTCCAATAAGATAATACCCCTCCTCATCGTGCAAGAGTTGTCTTGAACGTTCTTGAAGAGAAAGATATCGATCTTCTACCGTGGCCATCCTGCTCCCTAGATCTGAATCCCATCGAGCATGTGTGGGACACCCTAAAAATAAATCTTCTGCGTCAAAACGTCTTTCATCATGAACAGGAGCTTCGATTAGAAGTTCAGGGGGCTTGGAATCACTTAGGCCAAAATGTAATAGACAATTTAATATTGAGCATGCCGCGACGATGCCAAAGTGTCATTAATAACAGAGGTGGACCTTCTGGGTACTGAAAAATATAAGTGCTTCCATATCGTTTCGAAAATATTAGTTCAGGATTTTTTTGTGTTTTACCAAATTTCGTAATTTTTAAATTTCAATTTTTTTTTTATAATAGGTGCTTCGGAGAAGTCAAATATTATTTTGTTTTCTTGAAAATACATTATATACAATACATTCTAACAAAAACCGAAAGATTTCTATAAATTCGAATCATCAAATTCATATTTTAAAGATATTGGTAAGTGTTCCTAGACTTTTTTTAGCTATATAAAAATACAGAGTATCTGCTTGAGCAATTAACTGAATTCTAATTTTAATTCTAATTCAAATTGCTACAAAGAATTTTTTAGATATTTTGTGGAACATGAATTTATATTTCATATACCACAGATTCCTCGACACTGTTCCCATTCCAATTTTATTCCACCAAAATCTCAGGGGAGTAACCCCCCTTCCCCCGTGCATTATCATGAATGTCAATTCAGGACCCACACGATCTCGCTTTTGTGAACTCTTCCTTTTGTGCTACAGTCCAAGCCTTCGGAGGCAGTCGAGGTAAGGTCTTGCATATCAAAGAGGCCCTTCCGAAACGACCCGAGATTTTAATGTTTTTATAATCACCGTGATAGAAAGGAGAAAATTATTAGTTTACCATCCACCAGTATGCTTTTAATATTACTTTCTGATCGAAATAAATTAAAGGTTAACAAAGTTAGTGTATCCAGGGCTTCATGCAAATGAGTGATAAGAGATGTTATATTCATCTCGTCGGGTCCTATGAACATCTATTGCATTTATTTCGAAATTTTCCGAAATAAAAGTACAAAGACTTAATTCCACCTAAGCAAATGCAAATGTCGGTATTTGTTCAAAAAATAATGTGTATATGATTGCCTTTGTTGCGTTTTGTATCTATTTTATTTTATACTATCTTGATAATGAAACCCTTTTTATATTTTCTTCTTCAGAAAACAGAATAAGAAGAGAAGCTTCGTATATATATTTCTTCCAGTCAGGCGATTTCAATTTCAAAGCATTTGAAGGCACATTAAAAATAAAAATAAAAAAAATCATTACGGAAGTGGAAACTGGCTGAGCCACAATTTTTCAAGATCACTGACTTCTTTTAACAATTTGAATAATCTTTTCATATTAGTTATACCGACTGGAAAAGAGATATTCGTTTCACCTTGTCATGATTGATGAGAGTACTTATGAAATCGCTTATGAACGCTGTTCCTCAACTAGGCATTCTTTTTTCATTTTTATTCTCAACTCTTGGGTGGCTACCATGCCTGTCTATTTAATTTGAGTTTTCACTAGCCAAATTGTAAGTTACCGAAAAAAGTTCGGTGGAAGCAAGTTCCACAGGACACTAGCCCTGTAAACAAAATTATTTCTATAGAGAGTTTGACTCGGAGCCGGTGTCTTTCCATTCTCTAGACTCTAGAGTTTTTACGATGTACAAGAGAGAATGATCAGTAACCTGCCGCCTATGAGAGAGAGATAACGCGTGGTCACTGGGTGGTGAATGATTCGCACTGCTTTCTTCTGGACACTATCCAATAGATGTTATGACTGTTTGGGTGCGGAGCCCTATTCATGGAAACAGTATTCCAGACCAGATCGGACCTCTGCTTTGTATAAAAGCATTAGGTATGATTACGTGAAGTGATGCTAAGCCCTGAAAAGAAAACTGAGTTTAGCAGAAGTAGATTTGGCAATGGTTGACACGTGGTCATAGATGAAAACTCCGATGTTGACTCTGATGCTGAGTATATATTAGAGGTTCTCCAGCAGTGACTTCTCAGGAGAACGTTGTTCGCTCTGAAATTAGTATCTTTGTCGGTGTGACTCCTCAGGAGCTATAAGGACACCAGGGTCTTCCGCATACTCAAATATTCTATTTTCAGTGGAGTGGAGCAGATCATTTATCTGCAACAGAAAAATAGATAATGAAGCCCTGGGCTACTTCTACGTCAACCTGAAAATATGCACTCGTTACATCATCAACTACCATCTGAATCAATTTACTGAAGAGACAGCTACTAACCAAACCATGCAATTTTCGGATGCAATTTGTTCATTCATTAAAGCTGCTCACCAAACCTTCCCGACGGCTTTTCAGATATCAAGAACAATGCATCTTTATTTGCTATGCTTTTCCATTATTGATGTCCACAAATGTTTGGGAGATACAACAATGACATTGGACGATAATTTTGGGGTAAGCATTTCTTTCCATTCTTTGGAGTCGGTTGTACTCTCGCTATTTCCCAACACTCCCAAAACTCTCATACGAAATCTGAAACAGACGATTTAACATAGGTGCTAACTCTGGAGCACGTTCCTTCAAAACAGTGGGTGGTGTTCCATCAAGACCCACTGCTTTCTCATGATTCAGTTGTTGAAGAATGCGCCATACTGTACGCACTCAGAACTTTACTTCATCCATATTCGATTGAATATAAAGGTGGAAAAGATGACTTCCAAAAGATGTTGCTAACTTCCTTCGCCATAGACCAGAAATGACGTCTGCTCCCAATCTATTCTTAACTATTTCATTGATGTGGGATTTCGCTTTATTAATTATTGAACTATAAATGCATATATTCATCTTCAGTTTCATCAATTGGATTTTTCTTCCAGTTCTTATAAGCTCTGTTTTCAACTGTGGCACATTCTTGCAGTTTTTACTGAACCAAAACTTTTGTGCAAATCATCATTTTTCCGTGGAATGTAGAGTGAAGAGGTCCATGCCTGAAAGAATCACTTTAGTGACTCATTACACACATTGATGTCAGGATTTAATCTGGATTGAATAAGGCTACCATCCCTTCAACGATTATGGATCCTCCTACAAGAAAATTGTATTATACATATTTTCAGCCGCATTTGATTCGATCAGCTATCATTTCATAGCACGAGATATAATTGCATTCAGTGTTGCTTGCCTAAAGTTCATACATTAGATTAATTCGGGGAGAAAACCTCAGACACTATTCCTTGGTACACTGATGTAATTTGCTGATGATGCTACAACTTGAATATATTCTGATATATTGATATATTTTCATCGCATTTTGAGTTATCCAAATATACAGGGTTTCTAAAAAAGACACGGCAATTTAATCGAGAGATGCAGTTAAATTTGAATTTCACTGATGAAGCAAGTTTTTCAAAAAGAAGAAGAGAAATTTTCATAATAATCATATGTGGTGTGAAAAAAATCCACATCAAACATATGAAGATCGATTTCAACATCTGTTGAACGTTTGGATCGGCATTGTGGGTGACTGCCTTATTGGACCAGTATTTGTGCCAGGGAGACGTACCGCCACTTTTTGGAACACACGGTTCCAGAATTTTTGGTCCCTTTACCTTTGCCAATGAGACAAATGACGTGGTTTGTGCACGATGGCGCACCTGACCATTTTAGTCAGCTTGCTCGTGACTAATCTAATTAATCTAACCCAACTCAAGGATATGGAAATCACTGGATTGGTCGAGGTGGACCTCAAATTTGGCCTGCATGGTCCCTAGACTTAAACCCCCTCGATGCCTCCGTGTGGGGTCATTTGAAGACTTTGGTTTACGCTACCCTCGTGGAAAATGTTGAGGACTTAACAAGTAGAATATTCGCTGGGTGCAACTCAATAAAAACAGATCCTGCTGAAAGAGTTCGCCAATCAATGAGGAGAAGACTGGAATCTGACATCCGAGCTAGAGGTCACTTTGAAAAGCTTTTGTAATTTTTTAAGAGTAATTGCTGGTACCCAAAAGTCTTTGTTTTTCCCTTGAAATGAACTTTTGATTTTCAAACATGGGTTACTTGATGATAAAAAGAAATACACTACGATGGTTCTTTTAATGGAAGAACGTGTGATACATTAAAATGTATGAACTTTCTTTTCTCATTCCTTTCAAAAATTTTTTACCCAAAAACTTGGCTTCATACAAAAAAAGGTCAAGAGGGCTTTCTTCTTGAGAATGATTTTATATTTTCGATAAAATCAGTAGCGTTCTAGTTTTTTCTTTGAAAATAACCTGCGTAGTGCTCATACACGTGAGTACAAAATATTTTTTCCTATTGAAAATTATGCGTCTGTGAAAGTTTTCTACACCTCCAAAATTTTACCTCAATATCTCAAGCGGTTCACGAAAATTTCAAATTTACCAGCAGCTTTCGATTAAACTAATAACACCCTGAAATTCGGTAACGAAGTATTTGCAGACATATGTTTATATGAACTTTTTTCATTAAATGACTTCAGTAATCACCTACTAAAATATTGCCGCGTTCAGGGATATATTGTGACTATATTGATTAGATGCACATATATGGGGTAAAACCCCATTTTCTATATATATCATATATTGAAAAGTCTCGTGTCACGATGTATAGTGGGGATGAACACTGGAAGTTGTGATTGGACTTAGGTCAGATTCCGTAAATTTCTTCGATTATTTAGTTCTTATCTGAATTATCAGACTCAATATTTGTTATTACAATTTGAAATATTCATTATTCGTCAATTGTGTGTATTGGTTGTTTAGTTCTTTGAATTCTTAATAGATGGCGGTGTAAGTTTGTCATCGATACAACTCTCTAACATCGTTTGACATCTTGGCTGCGTAGACATCTGGGAGATGGATTCGATTTCTTCAAAGTTCCTACTATTTCGGGTCATGTGTTTATGTTCAGGACATATTCGTACTATTTTAATTATTCTCGAATGATTTTTATAACTATACTGTGTATTGAGTTATTGGTTTGGATTTGAAAGCAGTGTTCAATCTCTTGATTATTAAAATTGAAAGCATAATGTTTAGGAATTTTTGCAAAAGCCGCCAATGGAACGAAATATGGGTAGGAATGTTAACAAAATTCGAACGGTTTTGAAGTGTCAGAAAAGTGTTTTGAAAACTCTTCACTAGAAAATAATAGCGTTCTAGAATTCTTGGCCAACACCTTTATGGGTGTGAAAAAGGGTGACGAGTTTGTATTGAGCTACAGCTAATATTAACGTAATATATAAGTTTAAAAACCATAAAATGAATATTTCCCACGCAAATATCAGATTGGTTAGAAATGCTTCGCGCCGTAGTCGTCGTTGCATTTACGCAACCCGCCGTTTGCCACATTTAGTATCAAAACGAATATAAGCGGTGATGAGCGACATGGTGAGATCGTAGATCAGTGACTATCCTTAGCGTTTGTATTGAGCATTTGGCAACAGACTTAAACCAACTTTTGAGATTCATTAGTTCTCAATTGATAGCTGTGTGAATTATATTATATTATATATACATATATATATATATATATATATATATATATATATATATATATATATATATATATATATATATATATATATATATATATATGTATTTAAAAAAATAGAATGCATGCAATTTGAAAAATTTTCAAACGAAGATATAACATCAGTTATTAAACACACAAAAATTGGAAATCTCCAGGTGTTGATGGTATTCATAAGTTTTGGTTCAAGAAATTCTCTTACGTTCATGAAAAATTGGCTGAATATTTTTCATTTATAATAAAGAACCCTCAGCTACTCCTTTATTTTTCACACAAGGAATTACTTATTTAAAACCGAAAAGTGCTAATACTATTGATCCATCTCAATATAGACCAATTACTTGCCTTCCAACAATATATAAAATTCTAACTGCATGTATTACCCATAAAATTTATTCACATTTGGAGAATTATATTATTCTTTCCGAACAACAAAAGGATGTCGAAAAAACACCTTGGTACTAAAGAGCAACTTGTAATTGATTATATTGGTTTGAATCAAGCTCAAACTAAGAAGAGAAATATTCATACAGCCTTCATTGATTACCAAAAGGCTTTTGATAGGTCTCCCCATTCATGGCTTCAAGAAATTTTGGAAATTTATGCAATTGATAAGACACTTCGTCTTTTCTTGAATTTGTAATGAAAAATTGGAGAACCAATCTTCATTTAAATATTTCAAAACAATCGTTAAAATCCGAAGTAATTCCAATCAAAGAAGCATTTTTCAAGGTGATTCTTTAAGTGCTCTTTGGTTTTGTCTTTGCCTTAATCCATTATCTCATGAATTAAATGCTACTAGTTTCGGCTTCAAAATAAAGAGTCTATCAACTGAATTCAAATTGAGTCACTTAATTTATTTAGATGATATTAAATTATATGCCGGAACCAGATCTCATTTAAAACTCTACTTGTGATTACTTTCAACTATTCCAATGATATTCATATGAAATTTGGGTTTCCAAAATGTAAAAATCTTTCTATTGAAAAGGAAAGATCACCTCTGATTATATAAAGATTTCCAATATCGAAATCGAGCCAATGCATCAAGGAGATACATATAAATATCTTGGATTTTGTCAAGAGAAGACAATTAACCATAGCAGTACTAAAGAAAATATTAGAAGTTCATATTACAAAAGACTTAGAATTATCATCAAGAGTCATTTAACTAGTAAAAACCTTTTCAGAGCTATCAACTCCTATGCAGTTCCTATTCTTACATCTTCTTTTGGAATTATTAAATGGTCTAAAACTGATCTAAATGAATGACAATGTCAAACGAGGAAAATGCTTTGTAAATATCATAAGCACCACCCAAAGACAGCTGTTAAGAGAGTTACGTTACACTACCTAGACATCTTGGAGGTCGTGGATTAACTGATTTGAATAATCTTCATAATAAACAGATTTTTCATCTACGTTCCCATTTTCATGATAAACAGAGAACGTCTAAATTACATGATATTGTTGTTGCTTCAGATTATAATCTTACACCTCTGAACTTGACAATGCAAAAGGTAGATTTTGATCTATTTGATGATGATTCTAAAAGAGAAAGTTGGATGCAGAAGGAATTACACGGAGAGCACCTAAAGAATTGAAAAATGATTATATTGATAAAATCGCGTCGAATAAATGGTTAGTTCCTGAAGAATTGTTTGCTGAAACAGAAGGCTTGGCAATTGCGATCCAGGATCAGGTTGTTTTCACGAGGAATTATAGAAAACACATCATCAAACAAGATATAGATGATTCTTGCCGTAGATGTTTCTGTTCTTCAGAAACAGTTTTTCATATATTATCATCTTGCTCAGTCCTTGCCTCAACAGATTATTTAGAAAGACATAATGCCGTCGCTAATATTATTCATTTTAATCTAGGAATTAAACATGACCTAATCCCCAAAAGAAAAAAAATTTACAAATATGAACCTGAGATTACTTGTGAAAATGACAAATATAAACTTTATTTTGATAAAACAATTCGTTGCATCAGAGCTGTAAAACGCAATAGACCAGATATCATTCTCATTGATAAACAGAATCAAATAACATATATAATTGATATTGCTATACCCGACACACATAATATACAAAATAAATACAATGAAAAAATTTCTAAATATATGATGCTTGGCAACGAGATTAAAAAATGTGGAAAATGAAAAAAATGTTTATTCTACCGATTATTATTTCCACAACAGGTGTTATTCCTAGGAATCTTCACAAAAGTATTGAGATTTTGGGTCTGAAGAAAATGTGCTCGAACAGTTACAGAAGATAACAGTCATCAAATCTTGTAATATTCTTCGTAGGTTTCTTTCCGAAAAAATAATGAGGTAGAGTCACAGGTTTTCTCTTTAGTTTATACTGCTCAGAGTCTCATTTCATATTTTATTTATTTGTTTATATAAATGTGATATAATTAACTGACAATTTTGTCATATTTATATTCAGAGCAGTATTCTATTCGATCGTTCACCACTTCACACAAAGGAAACTATTAATGAGTAACATTCAGTGTTACTTGACTAAGGTCCGTACACTGGATTTTTCCGGGAGAAAGCCACTGACACTACTCGTTGGTACATTGATATCATTGTCTGATGATGCTATAATATGTATATATTCTGGTAGATTGATATATTCTCATAACATTTAACGTTATCCTAATATATAATTACTACAGGATATGTTTTGATTATAATCATTGCCTGGCAATGGTATTAATTACCGGGTGGTGGATTTATATTTTTCATGAAATCAGTTTGATTGCATGAACAATGTGGATTTTCCTTACCGTGAAAAATGGAAATTTCAATATATATATATATATATATATATATATATATATATATATATATATATATATATATATATATATATATATATATATATATATATATATATATATATATATATATATATATATATATATATATATATATATATTCACTTCAATTATGCCCAAGCAGTATAAGAGTATCAGGTAAGGTAATCTTCACTGAGCTTAGTACTCATCAGCATCATACAGAAAAATTTAAATTCATTTTTATATATAGCCATTATCCAAGTAGTTAACAATATTGATGCTGCGTAATTACAAATTGTTGATTTGTTCGCCAGGATAATCATGCTTAAAACCTTCCTCGAGAATGAATTAATAACTGCCATATAAATTGTACATCAGATGAAACTCTGAAACAATATGCACATTCACATTATTATAAGACAAGACATATTTGAGATTTTGTCTTCCTGGAGTGATGATCATCAGTTATACGAAAGTAATCCAAAGGAACACTGGAAAACCTGAATTTTTTAAAGAATTGAACCACCTACATTTCTTCATGAATCTATAATTTGCTTTATATTCTATTCGGCGTGAGAGATTCATAAAACCGTATCCATTTTTCACAACTTAAATCCACTTAAAATTTTCTGGTCGATAAATTTCGCTTTGAGTTGGTTGATAGTTGTTTTCAAAACACTAATTTATTCTGTGTTATTTAATTATGAGGCGTTAAAGTGTAAAATCGACAACTTTACAATCCTCTGCTATGTTTATGTAATCGTTAATCCCTGAAATTCTGTTGTGAAAGTGGTATTTCAAATGGGATTTAGAATCGGTGACACGTATTCTTGGCTCTGGAACCTACGTCTTCCGAAATTTTCATATTGCTTTGATAAATTTGAACGAAACTGATGGAAGTTTTTTTGTATATACGTACTTGCAAAGTAACATTTTTTAAATTCTTCTTTCGTTTTGATGTCCAATAATTGTAACGAAAATTGAGTTTCGCAAAGTTCTTACAATGTACTACATGAATCGGTTTTGAGAGGGTGCAAATTGAAGATAGTACGTAAGTAATGATTCGTAATAACTCTCTTATTCGTGTAACGGTGAATTAACTGATTAAAAATGACCATATAATTTTCTGGAGGAAATCTCACAGTTTGAGCGAATTTCAAAGCTGAACCTTCAAGATGGTTTATCGAAATTGTGAATTTCTCAATATCGGTGTAAATCATTTCATGAACCATTGAATCGAACATTGCTCGAAATGCAGGAAAATTCTCAGGACTTCCTTCAAATTTCGGTAAATTGATAATACGCAATGATAATTCTCGTTTCAAGTTGGAGGATCCAGGAGCTGATTGAGAGTTACTAACCTGACTATAGCTCGAAGCATGAGGCAAACTTTCATAATTGAAATTCGATTCGAGTTGAACAACACCAGTTCTGAATTCAGAATATTTTTTCGATAATGTAAACATTCTATCGAGTACCTCAGAATATTTATCCCGCGTTGAATGAATATGTTCCACCCTTGCTTTAAACTGACTCAATTTATCAGGAAGATTTTTTGTTAAATCGTAACAATCTTGTAGCTTTCGCCACACCCTGTAACGATGACCATTCAATATTTCAAATGAATTTAATTCATCTCCACTCGGATTAGGCTTTTTTCAAGTTGTCGAGTATATGTGTTAGAATAAACAATAAAAAATATTCGAGCGTTTAGAATATAGAATAAATGACCACCTGTTCTTCTTTCTTTTTCACTAGAGATAATATGATAATACTATTAATGAAGGGCCGGCTCGGTGGCGTATGGGATATGATGCTCGTCTCCTGCGCAGAGTTACCTGGGTTCAATCCCCACAAAGTCGGTGCGATTTTTCAGATTCTGGGAATCGCTTTAGTATCCATCTTTCGGAGGAGATGTAAAGCCGTCGGTCCTGTCCAACAGAGATGTGTTGGACATTAAAGATCCCTTCCCTCGACACGAGAGAGGGGTTCGGCAAAATTCCCGGGTTAGTGAGGTGACAGAATTCCCCGGCATGTCATTGGCCGAAAGGAGGAAATAGAGCACGTTAAAGGAAAAACAAACAAACGATAAATGAATCGAATAATTAAATGAGAGATGAAGAGATAAGGACTTCTTTGTTTACATTCAGAGATTCTGTCGGTAATTAATAAAGAGAGAAAAGACGTTCAAAAATGAAAAAACCACGCTCTGCTACCAATGTTTAGGAACAATAAGTATTATTTCACCGTTTATAAATAAAAATAGAAAAAAATGACGTCGAGGTTCAAATAGATCAATAATTCGGTAATCCATAAATTCGTTTATAAGTATAACAAAGGAAAAATACGGTAATTGATGGAGAAAATAAGCACTGACCTTAGTTCGATTTCCTGCTGAGTGAGAGCTCTCGTTCACTATAGTTCGCTAGAATGAGTTCCCGAAGGATCAATACGAATTTATCTTAGAAGAAAATATTTGTCGGTCACAAAAGAAATAAGTTTTTCGTTATACGTTTCGAAGCCTTCAGCCGTCTTGCTATACTCCTTTTTTTTCTCCCATTTATAAAAGGTGTAGAAAAAAAAAACAGAGAGAGAGGAGGGAAATTATCAAATCATTAATTACCTCAGTTGATTGTTATAAACTACCCAAACAAAACTTGATCGTTTCTGAACAAATGCAGATATTAATATATTCAGCTCTTGATGCGAGAATTTCAAGAAAAAGAACTATACTAACTATAATTTCAAAACATCAATGAAATAGGCAATTTATGGTCTGTGTAAATATTCAACCTAATCGAACACTTCTTCTTTCCTCAGATCCTTCACATGGACTAAAATTTTTTATAACGAAAGCCTGTATATTTGTGTTATATTTTCAAATCATCCAATCTTGAACTGATTTTCAGCTCACTTTCTCCACTTTTTTTTAATTAAATTCATACGTTTTTTCCTATCTGGACCCACGTCCCAGGTATAAGGATTTATAAAGTTCCCATATCCACTCCTAATGAATGCCATGATTAGAATATTTTCGCATTGTAGATTCAGAAAAGAAAACAGAATATTAGTAATATTTATTGATATATATTTTATTTTGAAAGTTTCAAATGAGGAAGGAATACAATAATAAAACATAGCACGGAAATGATGCGAAACAATTTTAATGTGATCCATCCAGGTTAAAACATTAACTTTTAAGCCCTTTTTTATTGAGACGTGTTTTTCCATTTTTAATATTTTTAAATTTATGAGGAAGTTGAAAAATATTACATCTCATAGACTTCAAATTCAATGCTGAGAATTTCATTGACAAATGTGAAAAACGTAGGGTGTGTACAATCCATAGAAATATTAAAATGTGAATGGAATGGTTAACATGCATTCGTCTTTAAATCATTTTCGAAGAAGAAATCCGAAAATTGCTCTATCCTTCCATCTTCTGGTTTGATCTTATATATTTTGAAGAAGTAAAAAATTTTCATTCATTGCACTCCAAACATGAAAATTCAAAACAATATCAATTCAGTTTATTCTTACTTTGGCCATTTTTTTATGGATGTACATGCCATTTTAAATTCTCATATTGAACATATTATAACATTATTTACAGTAAAATAGACTTTTCAGTCTCAACATCGAACAATAAACTGGGACATACATCACGCACATAAACCCGAAGGTATAAGCTACAAAAACGAAGTACAAGGAGCCAGGAAAACTTTAAAAGGTGTCAGACAGAAATTCATTGACAGAATAATATGCCTTTGATGCCAATAATTTTTTCATGGTATTATAGAATGGTTTGTCATTAAGGGTTCTCACAGTCTTTGGCAGTATATTGGACATTTTTTAACAACGTAATGTGGCGATTCCTCAAATTTTTTGAGATTATGTTTCTATAATACCAGAGAAGTGGCATTTCTGGTGTCATAGCCGTCGTAATCAGAATTCGATGCGTACTTGATGAAATTTGTTTTTGTAAAAAAAATTGTTTTAAGAACAAATATTGATGGAAAAGTGAGAATTTCTTTCGATCTGAATGTTTCCCTGCAACTTTCTCTAAAACCCAGCCCAAATTTTTTCTGATGGAGAGAGCCATTTTCCATTTTCTGAGCATTTCTCTCTATATTCGGAAGTGAAACGTAATCTTTAAATTTGGTGGTACCGTGTATGAGATGTAACCGACATCATGTAATTTTGTATTTGGTCAAACACTCAGGGAGATATGGTGAATAGCAATTTCAAAATTAATCACTTCTTGCTGGAGATAATACAAAATTCAATCTGGAACAATAATTACTAATTTTTGGCAAGTATGATTCATATGTTTCATTCGATTTGTTTTTTAACAGACAGAGAAACCGTTAAAAAATCCACGGATAGTGTGTAAAAAACTTGGTGCAGTATGAAAATGTGCTTGTCATATAAATAATTTTGGAATCGCATAAAAATTGCAGTTTCAATTCTATGAAACATCATAGATCAATAAAAATTTATCGTTCCTGTTGGTTTTCAGTTTAAGTTTTTCCGATGTTTCATAAACTTCTTGGATACATTGCCATAGATTTGACATGTGCGATACTTTCCGACAGAGTCATTAATTTGCTACCAATCAAGGGACAAACACAATATCCAGGCCTCTGCCGGAATCGAACCAGCGGCCTGCCGTGTCAAAGCGGGGACATCTCTTCACTGTGCCACAGAGGCGACCAGTGAATTACGTGAATTAAATATTACGCAATGAAGATCATTAAACGTGCAGTGTCAGCTTCTATTTTGCACATTTCTTGTATGATTGTTTCTGACTGTTTTTCACATAGATCTTGCTCTGCCTTTCGTGTAATAGAGGAACTCATATCTTGTCGTTGCTCTTCTAATTGACGGCTATGGTTTTTATTCGAATTCGTTATAACATGGTTCCCAACTGTTCGAAGAAGTGCTGGAGATAAGATTTATCTTTAAGGCAGCTCCACGTAGTTTTCACTGAGAGTAGTTTTCCATTATGTTATTTATTAGTATTTGAAAAACTTATTAACTAAGAGAATTTTTCCATTTTGACTGAGCATGTCATTCAAACATTGCCTTTCAGTTATATGGTATAGTTTTCCAATTATTGTAGTCAATTATTAGATTACTGCGGAACAACTGACGAAGGTAAGACTTTGATTCCATGCAGGTTCAGCGTAAGGAAGGGTATTTTCTTGAACTCATAGAAAGTTTATTTCAATTACTGCATCCATGCTGATTCCATGCAGGTTTAGGGTAAGGAAGGGTATTTTCTTGAATTCATAGAAAGTTTACTTCAGTTACTGCAGCATATACAAAGTTTTGAAGAATCTTGTAGAACTTTGCATTCAGAGAGTTCTTAATCAAAAGGAGATTCCACCCCAAATTATCACGGTAACTGCTCCGGATCTGTGTATTTCTTCTATTTTTCCTTGACCTCTAGAATCTAAATGCAGTCGAAACCAAGGTTCAACTAAAAATAGTACAAGCCTCAGGTCCTTTTTCTTTATTATTTTGAGCCACATTCCTTGTGGCGTATGAAAATTGGAGTTGATTTTCATGATATATCAGTTATCATCATCATAGTCCTTACATTTTTGCCACGTGTATATATCTATATACGTTTGTCTAAATACCAGTATTTTGTTGATTTAATTCGATAGTATGGAAAGAGGGTTTCAGTGTCGGTACTTTTTTCTATGATTCAAGTGAAGCGTTTGATTGTGTATCCCCTGACATATTGGTCGATAAATTGAAATGCTATAAGTTTGATACAGCTAGTTGTAACCTCATACGATCCTTTCTTTCGAACCGTACTCAATACACAGTGGTAAATGGAGTCGCTTCCGGCTGTGCAGGTGTTGTTAGTGGCGTACCACAAGGATCAGTTCTGGGACCATCTCTTTTTCTGATCTTTATTAACGACCTTGTGCAGGCAGTCGGCCTGAAACTGAAACAGATTCAAACCTCAATAAAATCATATCTAATTAGTTTAAATTTAGACATCCTAAACAAATCACACGTTAGTCCGGTTGTACAAAATGATTTAATGTTTTTGCTCAACTTGTGCCTATTACAGAATTATTTGAAATTCAATAACAAATTCTATGAACAACCCAACAGTCTACCGATAGGATCGACCTAAGCTAACTTAACCTAACCTTTACTACCTGATATGATAGCGTATATTGAAGAAATCACTTTCAGTTTCTCCAAATCGAAATTAGTACATTTTGGTATAGATATGTAGACGATATATTAGCATATTTTAAGGCTACCGCTAGACAAGTAAATCAAGTTTTAACTTACATCAATAGCATTCATCCCAAAATTAAATTTTCCAAATGAAGACAGAAGTCGGTAATCAGATTCACTTTTCAGCACTTACAATTACTCATAAAAATAATACACTAAGTTTTGATATACTGGGTGATTCACCAGTGGCGCTGTGCCCTGTAGCTCGTACACTCTGGAAGATTTCATTTTTGTTCGAACGGTATTGTACTTAGAAAGTAAGAATCTACTTCAGCAATTTATTTTGCAGGGTGTCCCAATTTTCTATAAAAAAATCTTGAGCGGTTTTTTCAGATTGGAAGACCACTTTTTTGTTCAAGATTAAGGAGCGGCCTAAACTCTGCTATAATATCTTCAAGTAATAAGTTTTTTCGGTGAGTACTTTCGTCACAATATATTTTTTTCGTAAAAATTCATGAAAATAGCCTCCCACATCATCGCATGCTCATTCTGCCAGAGAGGATGAAGATTTTTTCCTTTCGTTTTCTTATTGCACAAGGATAGCTTTATCGATAAATTGAAATAGATTATCCTCATTTATACAGGAATGACTCAAAAAAAATATTGAATATTGTAATTTTAAAAATATCATATTTTGATTTTTCAAATGGAACATCCTGTATTTTATTATTCACGTCAACGCATGAAATATTGCGCCATATTTTTGCAGAAGTAACCTTATCTTTATCTTCGACCATTTTCGAAATAAAAAAATAAAGTAAAATAATAAAATCAGGGGTTGCGAAAGAAGAGTTTATTAGTACATATCATTATACTTGATCAGAGAAAAGGAGATACTTCAAGGTGGTCCTGTATGAATAGATGTAATAGATTGGTTTTTGGTGAGATTATCTACAAGGTATTGAACTATTTCAATAAGTGTTCGAAATGTTGCCGTTTCTTTGTAGACACAGCTCAATCCTTCTGAGGCAAGATGGTTTAACCCTCGACAACATTTGCGGATTAACTTACTGAAGGGCGTCGACTATTCTCTGTCTCATATCCAACTGTGTTGTAGAAGGATCTGGTAAACGATGTCCTTAATATAACCCCACAAGAAAAAAATCTAGACTTGTAAGGTCCGGAGACCTAGCTGGTCTTCTAACAGGACCACCACGTCCTATCAATTTGTTTGGAAATACATGATTCAAATGCTCCCTAACCTGATGTGAGTAATGTGCCGGTGCTACATCGTGTTGAAACCACAAATCTTGTCTTATATGCTCTGGTACATCGGCAAGTAACTTTGGTAGATGATTTTGCAGAAAATCTAAATACATTTCACTATTGAGGTGCCCGTCGAAAAAGTGCGGCCCAATTAGATATCCATCTACTATAGCGGCTCATACATTCAAGGACCAACGATACTGGTGATCTATTTGTCTCATGAGGTATGGATTTTCCATACCTCATGTATGGAGCCCATTTTTGTGGAAAGTTGCTTCGTCCGAGAAAAGAACTCTGCTAAACATATTTGGATTTTCCGCTACTTTGTCACTTGCCCAATTGCAAAAATGGATTCGATTTTCATAGTCTTGACTGTTCAGTTTCTTGGAAGTTTGACTTTGTCTGTTAACTGAGTAATCTCTCTTTGGCTTTTATATGGGTCCTCTGTCACTGTCAACAAACCTGATAACTGGTTGTCTTCAGCTTTAGCAGTTTTTGGTTTTTCATGTTTTTTGTAAGCGATATTACCCGTTTCGATAAATCTAATTAGAAGTTTTTCAAAGCATCTTTCATCAGGATGTCTCTTATCTGGAAACCTTTGTGCATAAACTCTACTTGCCAACAAAGAATTTCTATCATACGCACCCAAAATAAAAATCAAAAATTTCTGCTTTGGAGAACCTGATGGCAGTCAATTGAGAAAATTGAGTTCAAACCTCACTTTAATAATGTTTAATAACGAAACACTGATAAGTTCACCATGTAAAATGCACAATATGATATATCCGGACACCAGACCGAAGGCACAAATAAAAAAAATTTCAACACATACCTCGATTTACGTTTTAATCATCTTGATTTTATCATTCGTTAAAAGAATGATCTTGTTCAGGTTTCATTTTTTACTACTTGAATCATTACAGAAAAAAAACTTCTGTGCGAATAATGATGCTTGTTGATGAGTTTGATACGGTTCGTAGAATTTTCATCAAAAATTTAACAAATAATCGATTATTTCGAAAATGATCGAAGATAAAGATAAGGTTACTACTGCAAAAATATAGCACAATATTTTATGCGTTGAGATGAATAATAAAATACAGGGTGTTCCATTTGAAAAACCAAGATATGATATTTTTAAAATTATGATATTCAATAATTTTTTGAGTCACTCCTGTATAAAATAAGGAGAATCTATTTCATTTCATCAATGAAGCTATCCTTGTGCAATAAGATAACGAAAGAAAAAAAATCTTTATCCTCTCTGGCCGAAGGAGCATGCGATGATGTGAGAGCCTATTTTCATGAATTTTTACGAAAAAAATATATTGTGACGAAACTACTCACCAAAATAACTTATTACTTAAAGACATTATAGCAGAGTTTAGGCCGCTCCTGAATCTTGAACAAAAAAGTGGTCTTCCAATCTGAAAAAACCACCCAAGATTTTGTTATAGAAAATTGGGATAACCTGTATACTGCAAAATGAATCGCTGAAGTAGATTCTTACTTTCTAAGTACAACACCGTTCGAACAAAAATTAAATCTTCAAGAGCGTACGAGCTACAGAGCACCCCTCCACTGGTGAATCACCCAGTATATTTACTGATATTTGCATTCCTTCTGAATATGCACACCGAAAATCTCATTAATTTCGCTGCGTTTAATTCAATGATTCATAGGGCTTTTTGTCTGCCATTATCCGAAGAAAATACGCCCAGGAAAGTGTCAACTATTGAAGAAATAGCTGAAACCAAGGGTAAATCCTCAAATATAATAAAAGTAATGATCAGAAAGAAACAAACACAAATAGCATATCATAATATTTTCCTCGTATAGAATCAACTAAGACAGATAAATATGTTTCATCAACATATTCTGGCCCTATCAGCGGAAAGATTGCGAATGTCATTTCAAAAATAAAAAGAAGCTTTCGGAACCCACGTGGAATTTTCCCTAGCATTTTTCAATAGTGAAGATAAAACTGATAGATTTGACAATACTAGAGTTTACATGTTGTCGTGTATGGATTGTGAAGGCTGGTCAGACTGGTCGTTCATTCAGAACTATATACAAAGAGTATCAATCAGATTACAATAAGCAGAGAACCGACAAATCTACTTTTGCTTCACATTGTATCGAAAATGACGAAAGTTAGATTTCTTAGAATCCATCGAAATATTTTAACTCCAACGGACTCCCCACAGAGATAATCTTTTGAACGACCAGTATGGCCCGGCTTATTTGTTTAATGTTCAATATCTTTAAATGATACCTGCTTTTATCATAATACATTTATTGCCTCTTGTTTGCTCCTTCATTTATTTTGTATTTACTTGTTTATGTATTAATGTATTTTCAACTTTAGTTCAGTACTTGTTGTCAGCTGAAGATGATCGAGTGACCGAAATTGCAATCCTGATTTTCAAAAATCTCTTGCGATATGATGATACATAGTTTAACTTCTTATTATCAACTTTTCCAAGTGATGGGAAGCGTTAAATAGTTGTACGAAGGTTTATAATTTCTGATCAAATATGAAACTTTCGGTAAATTAAAAAATAAATATGTCTTCTTCAACATCAAGTCTAATTCGAACATATAACACGATGATAAAAGAGACTAAAGCATCTGGGAATGTCAAGCTAAGATATTCATAGAATCGTATTACTTTCCACCTCAGTATTTAGTGGGAGTCATAATCGATAGTTCTCTTCATAATCATTAATTTATTGGATGTAGAGGAAGGACATTTTTATTCAATATTGGGATAGGTGCAGTAATATGAATAATACCACAAGTATTACCAAACATTGAGGAGTCTTCCGTTGTAGTACATATTAAGAATTCATTAAGTAAATTAATTATCTAGCTTATAAACAGCTATCTCAGGTATAAAAGCAGTGTTACTGGATCTTTATCCTCTGGTATAGCTCGCACGAGTTTGTCTTGCCTTCATTGTTGCCGGTAGCAATGCGGAGCAGCTAGGACGTAATTCAGTCTGTCCATTCGTGCAATTTGTCTCTTTATCGTGTAATTGTTTGAATAATGCATTTCTAATCACTGCCGACAAACAAGGTTATCGCGAGGGAGTAACAAACGGACATGCTGGGTGAATTTAGAGTGCTTCTAATGAAACTAATTGAGTTGAAACGTGTGACTTGATTTTATAGGAGAAATTAGACAGCATACGTCAATTAAAATAATAGTAATAAAAAAATAACTGTTACTTATCACCAGCGTTTCTCAGATCTTCGAGTATTAACTCTATTAGTAGTAGAAACGACAATTCCAACAACATCGCTCCGAATTTCAGCTAGCTCATTCATTGACTTGATTTTATGCAAGAATTTGGCAGATGATTATAGGACAAGCGAAATGACTCAAGTGCTAATAGAATGATTCAAGAGATTTATATTAATGTTTGTTCGTAACTTATGTGATTAGCAAAGTAAAATAGGAATTTGTACTTTCAAAACCTCAAGTACAAATACATTCTAATTACCTATAGCCAGATTTTTTTTTACTTCTTCCACCTGAATTTTCGAATTCGTTGATTTAGATCAAGGGTGCTCAAGCGGTCGATTGCGATCGACCAGTCGATCACGAGTAAGTTACTAAACTACAAAAATTTATTACGTAAAAAAATAACACTCTGCTGACAACAAAGGCGGCTTTATCAAAGAAAACGCTCGGTACTCGTCAAAGAAAAGCCGCGCTTTTTATTCTTACCGCTTTTCTAGAAATTCTGGGAGGTGCGTTCGACAGGAACATTCAAGACGAGAGGCATCATAAAACGGTTCATAAAAACTATGAAAAAGATTTTCCGCCACAGAGTGAATTAAGAAAACGAGAAGTACGTGAGTTGATATCTTGTTTGAAAAAAGAACAAACCATGTTCACAAGCCAAACAATCAAAAGCTGCTACGATCACGTCATTTAGAATCTCTCATATATTGACCAAACACAAGAAACCATTCGAAGATGGATCGGTTGTGTAGGAAGCATTCATTGAAGGGGTAGACTTCATTTGGAGATTTTAAAAATAAAACAGAAATCATGTCTGCTATTAGAGAACTTCAGTTATCTCGTTCGACTGTCACAAGGCGTATTGAAGTCATGAGTCAGGACATAGCAGATAAACTAAAACATGACATCATGAAATGTACATACTTTTCTTTACAGTTCGAGGAATCCACCGATATGACAGACACTGCCCAGCTGTGTATTCTCATTCGGATGGTATTCAACGACATGTTGACTAATGAAGAATTTTTGACAATCATTCCTCTGAAGGGGAAGACCCGTGGCGAAAATATATATGACGTTTTCAGTTCTGTAAGAAACTACAAGCTACCAATATATAAATTAGTGTGCATTACAACCGATGGAGCACCAGCAATGACTGGAAATAAAAATGATTTTGTGGCATTGTGTCGACTTAATGAAGATTTCCTCTCCATTTTTTTTATTCCATTGCATTATACATCAACAAGGTTTGTATTCAAAAGTTTTAAATACGGAGGCAATTATGGGCATTGCAACAAAAATTGTTGCAACGGCGGCTCTTTAAGTTGCAGTTGGAAGATAGGGAGTCAGCTGAACACACTGATTTAGTTATTCACACGGACGTCAGGTGGTTGAGTCGCGGAAAATTCCTAGAAAGGTTTCAAGAATTATTGCCCAAAATAACAGCTTTTCTAAACGAAAGAGGAGATGACACTCAGATGTTGAAAAACGAAAAATGGCTGACTTATTTGTCATTTTTGATCGACATAACAATGCTCTCAAACACCATTAACTTGGAGCTTCAAGGTAGAAAAACTGTTATTGAGATGATTAGCGCAGTAAACGCATTCAAAAGTAAACTGCAACCTATGATAGATCAACTGAAAAGAAAGGATCTGAAACATTTTCCGTCTTTAAAAGCAAGGATTTCTCAGTTGAATTAAGGCTGAATTATCAAATATTTTGGGACAATTCGAAATGCGTTTTCATGATTGCAGTAAATTGGCAAATATAGCAGCATATGTGAGTTATTCTTTTTCATGTAAAAACATTGAGGAATTAGATCAGATATACATCTCAAAGCTACAGCATCTGATACAAATTTCTTGTGTTTTATATCTGAAGATAAATATCCGAATCTAAGACAAATCGACCTTCAACTGACGGCAATGTTTGGGTCAACTTACTTGTGCGAGTCTGCATTTTCTGAACTGAAGATAATCAAGTCAAAATAACGACTAACTGACGATCATATGTCATCATACTTGCGATAAGCACTCAGTGGTTACGTACCATCATATGAAAAGTATGCTGAGTGTGAGTGCCACGCTTCAACATCCAAAGTCACTCCTTAGTTAAGTTTAACACCATATGTAACTCTTTTGTTTTGTAACAACCAATGAACTCAAATTTTGAATAACTATGAATTTTTTCATTGATATTATAGAGAAGAACCTAACTAAACCTAACCGAAACCTTGACTAAAATAATGTATATTGTGCGGTAAGCTAATATCAATATACGCTACGGTACACCCTACCTAGGTAGGTAGAGAGTATCGTGTATGTACGACAACCCTGCAACACACATACTTGCAGCCTCTCAGAGTCGATCGTAAGTAGTCTAAAAATATTGAGGTAGATCGCCAGCAGTTCAAGTTTGAACACCCCTGCTCTACCTCATTATTTACGTCATACGTGATTTGATTATTTTCATTCTCTGTATCTATTCCTATATTTCTGGAGGAAAGGGTCATACTAAAATGGGAAATGGGGTAGCTCCGGGCATTTTAGAATAGGTGTATGGAAGTTATCAAAGCTTCTGAGTTTTCAAAACACAGGATGATTACTTGTTTTTGGTCAAATATTTCATCATCGAGAACCTGTTGACCAAAATTGATGAAATTTGACACATTCATTGGGCTCATCATACTGAACCGACTAAAAAAACAAAATTCAGTACCGCACTCAGCCCAAACTTCATATTTTCGGAAAAGGGATAATATAGACACCCTGTATATGAATTTTGTTTTGTACTTCGGAGCTATGATTAATAGCAGTCCAACACGTGTAGAAAAATCTAGCACTATTTTTACTCACATTAAAATCAGCAATGAATATATGATAGTCGGTAGCTTTTAGCTCATACAGAAAAACTAATACAAAATATATTTTCTGATTTTCTTTTCAATTCGGTTCATCAGTTCAAATCAATCAATCAAATCATCAAATAATCACACGAAGAAACATACTAAAAACGTATAAAACACGAAATATTTTTTTACATAAACGGAAAAAGAAACATCTGCATATAAGTCTATTTTCAAAGAGGCATCCGTCGGGTTTCAAACATTTCTTGGATTGTAGAAATAGATCATTGTTGGTCCTACGAATCATTTGCTCGTCATTTTGTATACCCGCACAGGCGTCTACTATGCGATTTACAAGCTGTTTTCTACAAATAATATCTACTGCGTATACTCTACACTTCAAATATTTACAGAAAAAAACAGAGTGGTGAGATCTGGTGACCTTGGGAGTCGTGCAACATATCCACCATGACAAATCCACTTATGTCCATAGTTTTGACTTAAAAAAAATTTCCAGTCATTTGGAAAATGGGGTGTACCACCATCATGCTGGAACCAAATTCCCCTCACATTTATGTTTTCTAATAGATTTGGCAGAATATAAATCAAGATATCTAAATTCGTTTCATCTGTCGATGCTCCTTTAAAAAGTGAGGTCCAACCAGATGACCATCATACATATCACACTACTCATTAACAGAAAATCTTTGTTGCTATCATTTATACCTGATGGAATAAGAGTTTTCGATACTCCAGAAGTGCTATGTTCTATTATTGCAGATTCCTCGTAAATTGTGCCTCGTAGCTAAATAATATCCGCTGAAGAGTGCGTCTGTGAGATAAAACCCAACTGCAAAAATTCTGTCTCAAAATCTCATCTCTTGGTTGTAAGCATCGAACAGGTCTGTGAATTGCTTTGAAATTTTTCTGTTTAAGCGTTTCCCAAACTATCTTAAGTGGGACATTCAAACAGTGACTTATATCTTTCTCGTACTGGGGGTTTGCTCTACTGGTCAGGTTATTTTCTTCCTCCTGAATATTCTGACTAGTGAAACGTTCATGTTTAGAAACGGAAGATCAGAATCCTTGATTCCGATGGCTTATTAAACTATATAACCTTATACAATGTGTTACAATTTGGAATCTGCTGATTTCTGAAGCATCGCATATTCTCGCCTCTCAACTCGGGCAATATCTACGCAAAATCCATAACAAAACACCATATTGGCCTATTTTCTTTTTTTGTTTAAACGAGAAATTGCTTTTGTTCTTGATTACACTAAAAAGATTTCGAACCCAAGCTCGATGTATTATTAGGTACTTTTCTGACAGATCATTGATAGGGTAGCATTCTTTCACAGTGTGACAATCTTAGGTTTTCTAATGGAATTTCTGTGAATTTCTTCTTGGCTGGTTGAATGCAGGAAAAAGAACTTCTGTAAATGGTTAATTTATTACAAATACACTCTCTCATGAATAAAGCGCATTTCGCACTCGAAGATATTGTTTTTTTGCATGCAGCCATAATAATGCAAATGATCAGAAAATAATATCGCAAGCCTTGTTTTATTTACTGATCATTCTTCATATTATCAAGCAGTAGCAAACGTGCTTAATAGCTTTATTCATAGAAACAACGGAAAATTCGTTCGAAAAAATTATCATAAGTTTTCAACTGCCGATCTTAATATTTTCATTGTTGATTTCATTGATAGTGAAAATAACGCCATGATAATTTTTACACGTGTAACGCTATCTATCGTAGCTCTGGAATAAGAAAATATTAGAATCTCCTTAATCCTGTATATGAATATTCTGAATTCTATAATGTATAATTTCCAAAAATATGAGGTTTGGTTTCCTACATGAGTATATTCAGTAAGACGAGCCTAATGAATGTGTGAAATTTCATCAATTTTGGTCTACGATTTCTCTAGTTATAAATGATTAAACATGTGATCAAAAACAACAAATCACCCTGTATCTTTGATATACAATTTCTGGAATGCCTGGAGTTACTCTATTCCCCATTACAATACAACCCCTTCGTCCGGAAATACTCTGTATAAATTCATCTTTAAACCTAATATTTAAATATTTTTGGAAAGGTTTCTTGGAATAACCCCACTAGACGGTTTCTCTTCAAACTTGTCTTTATAGCATATTCTGAATTCGCTCTTATCAATTTATATTAAACTATTTGACTGATCATAGCAAAACCTCAAAAAGATATTCATTTGAAGATGTTCGCTCTCTTTGAGCATCACCCTACATGAAATTGAGATTTTTGCATGCAGCCACAACATACATCAAAACAGTGAGATGTAGTACCTAAATGTCATAAATACTGCCATTACCCTCATTAACAGCAATTTCGGATATTTTGATCGATCTACCAAAAACTAATTCCACTCCAAATCATAACTGTACCTCAACTGTAAGAATAGATTGATTCAACAATAATTTTCTCAACGTCAATGCCCAAAATGTTTTTTTTCAAACAATCAAAATTGTTTAAATTTTGAAAAACTGAATAATACGTTCTTTTCGAAGTAAGAATGTAAGTATCCACCATGAAGTTCAGTTGTAAATCATTTAACGTAGAGTTTTGATTGATAGTATTGATGATTTATTTATTTTATGGAAATTAATTTTTAAAGTAAAACGAAATTAGACACTTTTTCACTTTTCCACAATTTATTCAATACTCACGACCGGTTTCGACCCTACGGTCATTTTCAAGTGAATAACAATATAATACATGAATAGGCAAGTACAATTTTCAAGCACAATACACTATCTCTAATTCTGTAGATCTCATACATAAACTTTCAAATCTCACAATCTACCAAGATATTAAGTTAGTCTCTTTCGATGTCAAAAATATGTACCCGAACATTCCAACTAATGAGTGTCTTCCCCTTGTTACCTTGATATCTTATCCGAGTCTAACACACCGCCATATATCACTAATGAATTCAGCAATCTTCTTCAAATATGCCTATCTTAAAGTTTCAATTTCGATCTGAATTCTTCAAACAAAATTCAGGTCTTCCAATGGGTTCACCTCTTAGCCCTTTACTAGCTGACATTTCCATGAATAATTTAGAGAAAAATTCAATATTAAACACAGATTTCGCTCAAAAACACATAACTTTCTTGTACAGATATGTAGATGATATTTTAGTTGGTTTTCGTGGTTCAAACAGACAAATTCAGCAATTTTTAAATTTCCGGAATAAAATACATTGGCGCATCAACTTCACTTCTGAATTAGAAAATAATAACTCAATTAATTTCCTCGACTTAACCATTACACTCACTTATAAAATTTACAGAAAGGAAACATTCGAAGACGCATCGATTCCAATGTACTCGTTCAGTCATTTAAGCCACAAACTAGCTGCATATAACTCCTTGATTCATAGAACTTACTCTGTTCCCCTTTCGACAGAAAATTTTCAAACTGAACTTAATCTAATCAGAAAAATTGCCTCAAATAACAACATACCACAACATTTTCTAAATACAATCATTAAACGCAAAGAGCAACGTATTACCTCTCAATTACTATATAACATCGTAGAAACCCCTGAAAAACACTAGTCTCAGATACACCGGCGAACTCTCTAACAAAATCAGTAACTACTTTTCCAAATTGAACATAACTACTTCATTCTCAAGCGGCCCCAAATTAAGCAGATTATTATTCAATGCCAAACAAAAGAACGATAAATTCAAGCAATCAGGAATTTATCAAATCAAATGCAATGAATGTCAGGTAACCTATGTCGGACAAACAGGGAGAAGTTTTGAAGCTAGATTCAAGGAACATATTTCCTCAGATAAAAATTCGCCAATATTTGAACACATAAAATCAACTAACCACTCGATATCATTGAACAATCTTAGAATCCTTCATAAATGTAACAAAGGGAGAAAGATGAATTTGTTGGAAAGTTTGGAGATTAACAAACTATGTAAAAACCCACAATTTATTACCGTCAACAGCTAACTAGAGCATAATGGATCCCCACTACTCAATATTTAGTAAAAATTTCATTCTGTACTTGTACTTGCCTACTCATGTATTATATTGTTATTCACTTGAAAATGACCGTATGGTCGAAACCGGTCGTGATTATGGAATAAATTGTGGAAAAGTGACAAAAGTGCCTCATTTCGTTTAACTTTAACGTAGAGTTGTTTGACTCCTGACTACACCCGCCCCAAACCAAAATTAACGTCTATAAAATCAATAATCATAAACTAAACTTTGTATTGTGGCATATTATTTATACGTTCCGAGATAATAGATAATAGTCTGCTTGAGTCCTTATTTTTAAAGACAATCAATAGACAACTATTACCACAATATTCATTTACTCCTGAAATATGTTTTCAGACAAATGAATTTTGGAGTTTTAGTGAATTATTCTAAGAGTTCAACATACTAAGAAATGTATCATATGAAGATCTTCATCTGAATGGGTTTAAAATCAATTCCATGAAACTCCTTATCCACGCATCCCTTTAGTATAGAACCGTTCATGTCGAATATAGAAAAGAGAATATTCTTAAAGCACATTCCAATTAACATTCATTAATTAGAGACTGTACTCGTTGCCTTTCTTGTGGATTCGCCAGGTAACTTTCTTGGTTAGAAGTGCGAACCTCTCTTATTCGTGAGCTTTAATGAGATAAAACCAACATCAATTTCTACATTTAGAAAGACACAATGAATGGAAGCAACTTCAGAGCCTCCACTGATTATGGACCCCGCTATCATTCCGAACGCCCTAATTGGACGAAGGAATAATTATTCTCTTTTCTATGTTGGAGCCAGTGGCATAGTGGGAAAAGGCAAATGGAAACAATTATGATGATTTTTGAGTAAACTAAGACAGTTCTTTCCAGTATTAATAGAGGGGCATCATTTTGCCAAATTTAAATGGCTGCTACTATATTTAACAAGAAAATCAAACAAAATCTTCAAATATTTATTCGTACGTACATGGTTATTTTTTCCAGAAATTCAAAATGCCGAAGAAAACTTCTTACTGGTACATTTCTATCTACAGAGATTTTTTCATAAAAGGGTTTACAATTTTTCTCCAAAATTCCTAACGGTTTAATTCATTATATTCTATTATTGGCTGAAGTCAAATGAACATTATAGACTATAGAATAGCTTCACTAACTCTAAACGGTTTGTTTAAAATGGAAATTAATTCTGTTGCTTATATACTTATTGCTTATACAAAATCGCCAACCGAAACTGATTTCAGTTACAACAATCGATGAAAATCTGCAAACCACTTGAAAGTGAGGAACAACAGTGAATTATTAAAATAATAAATCTCGTGTTGAAAAATCAAGTAAATCAGGAATCTATAAACTCAATTGCGGTTCTTGTGATAAAATTTATATCGGTAGGACCTATAGGAGTTTTGGCATAAGAACATCTGAACATAAACGTAGCTTCGATAAAATAATTCTGATTCAAATTATTCAAACCACTTAATAAAAGAAAACCATTCATTCAATAAAAACTTTGACATATTACATATAAAATCAAAAGTTTAAAATTAGATCTCCTAGAAGCATTAGAAATAAATAGATACAAACATTCGGACAAGCTTTTGAATGAGCAAGTAGATGTGAATTATTCACCCCTACTTAACTTGTTTAATTAGTTTTTATTACCTTTCATACTAACTGTACAATGGCTCGATGTGGATTTTCCTGTTATTCATCCAACATGTTCTACGATTTGTTTATAATACCATACTCTTCATTCTGTTTGTCATTCTTGATAAAGCTGCTGTGTCAGCGAAACGTCGTCGAATTTTTTCAAATATAGTGTAGATTAAAGTTAAACCTTGTGTTTTTTATCTCATTTAACAACAGTGAACAAAATAATTCAAATTTAACCTGCAAGCGGCATGTAAATACACCTGTTGCCGAGAGGTAATATTTTTGATCATGAAGGAGGCTTACATTGATCTGAACCATGAGGTATTTTTAGACGAGACGATTCCATTGATCTGAGTTATCTGGACTATCAACTAGTTGAGCGTGTGGAGATTCGAAATTGGCGGGTTTTATATCAGGCATTTCCTCGAAATATATACTTAATTAATCGAAATATGCTTATATTCAATTGTTTCTTCTTAGATAGAGCTTTTGCTATATGCCTAAACAGACCTGGGCATGTCGTAAATATGTGGAGTTGATTTTTTCCCGACCATACAAATCCGGCATAACTTCAGGTTATTCTGTCACTGATTATTCGATAGATTGATCCCAGAAGCAGATACATATACTTTATCAAAACTTAATACCTGAATATCTTCAAAACTCGGGGTGGCAATCGTCCCTATCACCTCCTCTCTAAACTTCAAACTAGCCATTATATTGGGTTTCGAAAAAAAATATTCATTGACTTGATGAGTCATCGATATGCGATATGATCGACTCATTTTTTATCTCGTGAAAGATGTGACATCATTCTGAATTGATTTCTGCCGCGATTAGTTTTGATCATCGTATTCAATAACTTATTTAATTTCTTCTACTTCCTGTACATTAAAGATCTTATGAATAGATATAAAATGATGTAGTACATTATTTTGGATAGTTATCACAGCTTGTTCTTCTACTTCATTTTAGGTTATTTCACGCAAACAGTAATTTTAGTATATAATTACTGCACTTTCATCGAGTATCATTAAAGAAAATTTAATAAATAACAATAAATAATTTTTTCAGGGCAAATATATTTTTTATTCTGTAGTTTTTAATTTATTATTGTTATAAATTCTCTCTGACTCTTGTCCATCTGAAACTAAAATTCATTATTTTAATCCGTGAACTCATATCTCAAATTCACTTTCGATATGAATAATATTTTTCCAATTCATACTAGTTTTTACACATAATTTGAAAGAAAAAATTATTAAATTCCCCAACATCATCTTGATATTAGAACGAACAATCTCATAAAGTTTGTTCCTTATGTACCGAAATTATACATACTATAAAAATTGAAGTTACCAGTAAATACTTTATCCATATAAGTAACATTGAACTGTTGTTACTGATTGTGAGAAGGTCTAAACATACATATTTGTCTACTTTGGAATTAACGTTTTACATAACTTATATCTACCATAAAAATGAATGTTAACTGCAAATCTCATAATGTATTCCACTCTCGTTCATAACTGACCATAAAAACGTCAGACTTGAATAATTCCGTTCGTCTTCATTTGCCTGTTTGGATCCAACAGATTATGTGAAAAAACAAATTGAAGCAATAACAAAAAATATCGAAATTACACATTTTTATTGTAATAATTAGGATTATAATTAACGATGGGAACGACATATATTTTTTATTATTTTTTTGTTTTATTTCATAAGCATCATTAGTAACTTGAAATAACAAATACAAATAATATCATTTGAGGAATTTTACTGAATAACTGTGTTTCGAAACGCGTTTCACTACATCGTAGCTTCTTCAGACGAAATCGTCTGTAGTGAAACGCGTTACGAATCACAATTATTCAGTAAAATTCCTCAAAAAATATTATTTGTTTTTGTTATTGATATCGAATTCTACCAAGTGAAAGCCTCCCAAATTCAAATTACTTGGAAAAAATCTGAAGCTGCGCCTGCCGATCAGCCATGCTTTTCAGTTCACAACAGAATTTATCAATTTTGTTACCTTATTTCTATTCAACATATTACGAAGGTCACCTGGAACATTGATTTAATTGATTTAAGAACCGAATATTCTTTAAAAATATCAAATGACACAATATTGATTCTTCAAATACATGTATTGGTCCTCTCAATGTTAACTGAGCGTAAACTTAGCTCTACTCAAGAACAGACACCATTGACAGAATATTTCAAATTACCATAAATAAATAAATTCAATTTGCTAACATAGTTTTTTCACCAATTCACATACAAATTCACCGATTTTTTCGACGCCACTGACCTCCTCTTTCGTCCCCAACTAGGTGGTCGATTTCAGCGGAGAGTAAACGAGGAGGTGATTATCTCATTCTCATTTAGTTGTTGGTATGTAAGCTAACAATGTTATTCAGATCACTGATAATCACGTGATGTATTGTACACGCCATTACCATTATATGGTAGAAACGAAATTTGTCGACAAAACAAAATGAAAAGAAGTTAATTGGAAGGTTGATAATATTTTGAGTTCCACATTTAATTCAAGACAATTCTTTCAAGGCATCAATTTATGCCGGTAAAGCAAATGAAGATTGAGTCATAACAATAGCAATTAAAATTATTCCAGACTTCTAATATGATAACGATAAGAAATGTTATAATTACTTTGAGAAACAGTGTTGAATTTAAATTTTAATGAAATTTCTAGTTTTTCATGGTGTTACTATGAAAAAACATTTGTTGATAATTTCAATGAATTCCATAAATTTAATTAGTTGCGTAATCCCCCTGACTGAACCAAAGACAACAGCTGCGGAGGGCAACTAGATATAGTCCAAATGCTAGCATGTTTGGGCATAACACGGGCCATGAAAGATACCCCTACAGCAATCATGGAGTTAACGATTATACTACCGTCTCTGAATCTTCACATAGAACAAGAAGCTGCCTGACAAAACTTAGTACTTCATACGCTTGAGAACGTCAACAGTAGCATCCTTCAGGACATCCTGTAGAAATTAGAACATATTATGTTGCAAACCTAGAACAAAAATCATTTAGGCTTTGACAGACACTACAGTGTTACAATCCTCAAAAGAGAGAGCTGGAACCAGAAGGAATTTAGAAGTGAAGAAAGTTTGCAGAAATAGCACCTGGTCCTCCCAAAAGTGTTTCTTCACTTCGGTGAGTGACAATGAAGTAGATAGGCTTAGAATGCAACAAGTTCGTACATATCAAACACAACAACAGTGATCACGACATAATGAAATTGAGCAATTCCGCAGTCGCAGTGCTCCTGTGATTCTGGAATGAACTGCATTCCACGATGATCCGGCAATAGATTATTGTTCCGACCAATCGTTAACAATTGGGGAATGATAATAATTTGTAAATATTCTAAGGTTCATAGAAGAGGGTATATGAACTATTGTCCCTCGATAAAAAGTCTGCTGGGATGGTAATTGGCCTATTGACGGGACATCAACTCAACAAACACCTACACGTCATGAGACTATCGGAAACCACACGGTGCCGTGGTTGCCTAGAAACGGAACACATACTCTTCCAATGTCCCGCTCATAAGGTGACCAGACTGAACACCTTGGGCACTGAAACACCCAGCGCCCGGATGATCCAGGAGGCCAGCTACAACAGTCTTGCAAGCTTCATCAAAAAGTTTTTCCAAGACACAAAACAAAATAATACAACACAGCAAGCAATTGGTCAAACGGCCTGAGTGCTGCCCATGAAGGCACCATGCAAGAAGAAGAAGTAATAAATGGTGCTTCTACTGGCAAAGTAATATTGCCACAATTGGTCCCACCACCAGATCCTTTACGCCCTTTACTTTCTGGGCTTGGAAATGATTTTAAGCATTTCTTGGCCAACATTCAGAAATATAACAGCTTTTTCACAGAATACATCGTTTGGCGCTACACATATTATACAGGACTATTTCATGCCCACTTTCAAGGTATTATACCATAGTATTTTTTAATTATATTCAAGTTTGTATTGAAATATATATCGGAAATAATTGTTGGACAAATCTTTGAAAATTACAGATACAATGACAAATTTGTCACTTATTGGGGGCGCTGTGACCACTACCATATGCGTATTATCAATTTTTACAATTTTATTTTATGGGCAATTCAGATGCGAAAGTTGATGAGCGTTGTGCTCACAATCCAACAATGAAGAGAACCATTGCCTAAGAATTACAAATGTTTCTTCATCAGAGCAACAGTTTGGAAACATGTTCAAAATAGCATTGGATCTTATTAATTACAGATTCCGTTTGTTTGTTTTAAGTTTATTCTAAACAGAACTTTGGTTCTTTTATTTTTCGATTGAGTCTGTCGCGTCAGCTAGTTTACAATATAATTGTAAATATTTTATACCTGTTTCAATATTCGAACATAACTTTCCGAGAGTCTTGTGCTGATGAAAATCACCTTGAAACAATCACTATCCACTACGAAAATATTCCTTGAATTGAAATTTCTTGACGATTCAGTCAATCAATCATTAGGACTCTTTCCGTTATGTTTCACGTTCCTTTAACATTTCATTATACCCTGTCTTCGAAATTGTGGGTTTTTACAAACTATTTTCTTTCTATCAGCAAAACCCCATTCGTTTCGTATAGTATCCCATTAATCACTGGGAGTGACAGATGCCCTTCTTCGCCCTTATTTCGCCCCATTTTCTGCGCGATCTATGTAATTCTCCCCCTGAGTATCGATGCGCTTTATGTCTTTTATTTACAAGAATAATCAATGAATTATTCATTGTTGCCACAATGAGGAGACATGACAGATTATGTCACATAAGGATAATCAGACCAGAAAGTGTTTTAGTTCAAAACACTGACATTTGATCATTTTCCGTATTACAGATATATGGAATATAATTTTTTAATCTTATGATATGTCCTACTCAATATTTTTCATTACCTACATCTTTTTATCCACTCGTCATTCATTATTCATAATATTTTTTGTTTTGTTAGCCTTAATACAACCGAAAATTGATTGAATACAAACCCGTTATTTTGTGTACGGATTTCCATTGGCGTTCATGACAAACCTTTTCTTAAAAACATGCATAACTGTCAATCATTTAGCAAACCTTGAAGACTGAGATTGATCCTCACGGCACGAAGGAGGGGATGTTTCGATGTCGCGCATCAACCCGATGATTCCAACGGATTTGCTATTCTCTATTCGCAAATTCGATTTAGAACGGACCCTCACTATGATTCCGAGCAAATCACAAGATTATTTATTCAAAATATGAAGAGATAACTTGGTGTTTCAGTTTTTGCGTATGTACAACTATATATCGCGTATTTGCGACCGGAAAGCTTTTTCTTCTCACCATCGAAAAGCTAACTTTACATTAACTTTTGAATCCAATTATCTTTCATTTCAATAAAAGACATGAATTTGAATTACAAACGAGGATTTCAAGTAAACTGCATAAATTGTCAATAGAGGCTGGTGTGAGTAATTTTATAAACATCTTCATTCAGCTTCTTGATTTATCTCCCCACTCAAACATCACTTTAGTTCCGTTTATTAGATGGCAATGTAAGTTATTTTACATTATTTATTACTCATATGAGATAATTGAAATATGAAATTAAAAATTTTATGTAAGTTTATGTTTCATTACATATTGGAGATGCTATAAACTTCTAGGGCAGGACAACCTCTGCCGTGTATAGTAATAATTTATGCATTCAATCAAAATGAATGATGCTTGAAGATATCGTATACATAAGTTCTGATAACTTCTCAAGTGAAATGCATAAACTGATAAAATTGATATTATTTGACAAATGAAATTTCTGCTTGGCTACTAACACACTCTATTGAATACGTATTAGCAGTCATTTTTTTTAATTCAGTGAAGCAGTTCATTGAACAGCTACTGCATGAAACAGGAAAATTTTCTGAAGCATTTGAATCAGCATTTCATGTTCTATTATGGGTAAATGACTTGAGAGAAAATATTCCTGATATATCATTCAAATTTGTGAAAGTATAGGATAACTCTTCTCAAGGATTGATCACTCATTTCATCTTAATATAGTAATACCTAATTTGAGTATTTCTTATTTTGATAATGAGCATTTAGCTCTGCGAATTGAATGGAGAAAATGAACAATTTCAATCAACAAATCCTCGAAAAATACTGTGAAAAGTCAAACTCAGGTATTATATTTTGATTTATTGCTTCAATATGTGAAAACTAAAACAATAAGATATTAAGATGACAAACAAGTCAACAATAAATTGTGAGAAATATTGACCCAGGAACTCCTTCATTTTTTATATTCTTATATATTTTCAACATAATTCTACTGATTTACTCAAATCAAACCAACTAGTCGAAAAATATTCAGTTTTTATTTATTTATAACATAATGAAAGTATTTCTCATGTTAATCTAATAATTGCCGAATTCCCAATCTATACTGATTTGAAAATATTTTTATTCAAAGGAAATTGTTCCTTTTCGAAATTTTTCTGCCATGATAATATTTGAAGAGTTTCCTTAAGTTACTCAATTAAATATTCATTTTCATATGTATTCGTTCTTTACTAACGAATCATTTTCCGTTTTCATGTGAATACCAAACATTCTGGAAGAAGAAGGTAAATATTATCTGAAATATTCATTCTTAAATGAAAATTTCATGAAACTTGAATTAAATTGTTCGAGTTTTTATATTCAATTATGATCATCTTCTATTAATTACTGGATTAGCACTTTGCACAGTCACAAGAAACCTATTTATTATAATAAACGAAATAAGATGAAATCTTTTCATATCTCCAAGCACAATAAGAGTTTCAAAATAAATATCAATAAAAATTATATTAAATTTAAAATTAAAATAAAATTCAGTTTTATGCTCTACAACTTTAGGACTTTAGGGGCGATGTATTTGAAAACGTAGATGATTTGTACGTTAAATCTATCAACATTCGTAGAGAATAAATCTCTTACTGATCTGACCATATCATCATCTTCAATACAACTTGATCACTGTAAAACACAGATTTCCTTCTACTCAAACGTTGAATACGCTTAGATTTGCTAGCAGTTTTTCTTGTACGATACTACATTGTAGTTTTCAAAGTGTTCAAAACATCGTAGTTCCTTTTTCTGTTCTTATATATTCCAATACCATGATCAATGCCTCGTTAAAGAAATAAAGGGTGCTCAAGCTACAATCTACACGCAGACCAAAGTTACGAAAGATCTGATGTGTTCTAACGATTAAACGAGCACATATAATAACGATAATAACAGCAATAATTCATAGTAAAAATAAAAACAAATCAAATTACTAGACAGCTAACTTACTTTTCCTCAGTCTGTCAATTTTGACAAATAAATTTATTCAATTGTTTTCCAAAGATCACTATTTCAATTTTCCACTTCATACTTTTCAGTAAAAACAAATAGGTACATATCCATTTTTGTTGTGGATTTTCTGATGGAAATGTTGTAGTTCGTGAATATCGAAGACGCTATCCAGCTAGAAGAGGGATTTACAGCCTGGGGATGCTGAAAATATTTTTAACCAGTAAACTGAATGGAGAAAAATTGTAATTTCTTGAACAAAACTCTTTGGACAGATGTACCCTTTTTCATTAGACATGTAGTAACGAATCACAAACAGTGTGTTTGGGCACACAATCCTTGAGAAATTCGACCAAAATATTGAAAGTGAACATAAAAATTCTTTCAATTCTAATCTTACTTTTTTAATTGCAAATGTTGAGTCGTACAAAAAAATCGAAAATGTGTTTTTCTCTTATTAAATTTAGAATCTGAAACTGATCATTATTTTTTGGAATAAAATAGGGTATACATTTCTTCTTTATAAATATCCAGCTGTGTAAGAAGTACGAACAACACTGATAAAACTACAAAAATATTTTCATTGCAAAACAAGCTCTCTTGACTGCAGTCGTTTGGCAACAATCAATAAATTTGATTTTTTCTCCTAACAAAACATTTATATACAGGGTGGTCCAACGAAAACTTAACACCTCGATTTTCCGGTTTAAGAAAAAAAATATGGAGAATCGCTCAGTTTCGTCGATTTCTGATTCAAGGGGGAACAATTTTTCCGATTTCTTCATAGCCGTAACTTCAATTCCCAACCGGGGTCGAGCACAACCCACTGATTTTGAATAGGGATGAGTGGTGTTGCGATACCTCATTCTGAAGATCCTATTGAGTACTATCTATCGTTAACGAAATGGCAGCTAAAAAAGTGAAAGAATACTTACTTTTGTGATTAGTTTATTAAGTGCTGAAAATGAGCACCATTCACTTCCATGCAGTAAAATAAGTTTTGCTCAAATCGTTCACGTACATTCCTCATCATTTCTGGTTCAAATTGACGGCATTCATTAACGATCCGAATTCGCAAATCATCCAGTAACTCAGGTTGGGTAGCGTAAATCTTAGATTTCAGGTGAGCCCATAGAAAAAAATCCCGTGGCGCCAGATCAGCTGATCTGGGTGGCCACTCAATATGTCCCCTTTTTCCAATCCAGGTCTGAGGACAGTTTTCATCTAAGAACTGATGCACAGGTTGAACGAAATGAGGTGGTGCGCCATCTTGTTGACAAATTATCGTTTCATTGTCTTCTTCATTCTCCAATACTTCCACGAGGGGTGGATGAATAGCGTTCTGTAATAGTTCTAAATAAATTTGGCCAGTTGTATTACCGGGTATAAAAAAGGGGCGATGATGTGATTTTCATAAATACTCGCCCAATCATTTAACTTTTGGGGAAGCTGAGTATCCTCTTCTCGAAATAATCTTGGATTTTCATCTGACCAGTACCGACAGTTATGCCTGTTTACAGTGCCGTTAAGATAAAATGAACGCTCATCCGAAAAACATATTGTACATGAAGTTTGGATTATTGTTAATAATTTCATAGACCACTTCACAGAACATGAGTCGGCGATCAAAATCATCCTCATTCAGTTCCTGAACCAATCGTATCTTAAAAGGTGTAAACTTATGTTTTCTTGAAATTCTCATGATTGTGCGTGAAACACCAGACACATTGGACAATTTCCTAGTACTAAGGGTCGGATCCATCGTTACGTGAGCTAAGATAGCCACTTTCCCCGCTTCGTCTCCTTTATACGCCCTCTTTTTGTTGCCGACCGAACCAGTAGCATCAAATTTAGCAACCAATTGCACAACGTAAGCAGTGGATACATTTTTTCCAGGATGTCGTTCGTTAAATAAAGCCGATGTTAAACGCGCAAAGTCGCTACATTTAAAAAATTATTTTATCATTTCCACCCTTTCTCCTACGGAATACACCATTTTTATCCTACTACAAATTTACAATCGCTTTGGCACAGTTTTAACGTTCCTGAAAATTCACGATAGACTAACGAGAGACTAAGGTAAATCAAACACATGGTCTGTTTACACTTTTTCTTACAAAAAATTAACAAATAAATAAAACATTGCATACCTCGCGGTAAATTCAACATAAGCTAGCCATACACCAGCTTTCTTTACTGCATGGAAGTGAATGGTGATCATTTTCAGCACTTAATAAACTAATCACAAAAGTAAGTAGTCTTTCACTTTTTTAGCTGCCATTTCGTTAACGATGATAATTTTGTAGCGAAAATTTAGGATCAGATAGTACTCGATCAAAATGAGGTATCGCAATACCCCCTATCCCTGTTAAAAATCAGGGGATTGTGCTCATATCCGTTAAGGAATTGAAATTTACAGAGATGAAAATATCGGAAAAGTTGTTCCCTCTCGAATCAGAAATCAACGGGTCCAAGCGATTCTCCATATTTTTATTTTAAAACAGGAAAATCGAGGTGTTAAGTTTTCGTTGGACCAGCCTGTATATATATATTAGAAGTTTATCTCCTATCAGATGCCCATATACGTATTCATGCAATCGAAGCAAGTTCATGAAAAAATATTAATCCATATAATAATTAATTTGCTTAGCAAATATTATGAACATTTAAAACAAAATATTGGCATCATTATTTATTACGATAACTTTAATTTAAATATTGGAAAAATTTATGAGTTTACCCGAATACAGGGTGCTTCAACGACAAGTAAACAACCAAGATATTCATTTCTGATCAAAACACAAAACCAGGTCAATTTTTGTTTCAAGGGGGACATCTCTTGGGGTACAAAACTTGCCTGAAATATCAACCCTCTAAGCGGGGGTTACAATCCTTGAACATTTTGAATAGGGAAAATGGGTCGAGGAATGACTTAAAAAAGGTGGTATTTCTGTCTACATCGCCTTGAACGAAATTCCATTTTTAATTGAAAACTGTAAAAGATACAGGGTGAGCAACTGTAAGATAGGGAAGACTATTTCCCTGAGACTATTCAAGTTTCAGTGAATTAAAATGGAACAGATCCATGCTGATCAATGGCAGTCATCATCAAGTACCATCCTCATCTCGAATTTCAACCCCTAGAGCAGGGGTGACCACCCTTGAAAATTTGGAAGAGGGTAGATGGGTCGAGTGATACCTCGAAAGAAAAGTATTATCTTTGTCTGCATCCCCGTGAACGAATTTTCATTTTTGATCAAAAACTGTAGAAGATACAGAGTGAGCTACTCTAACTCCTATGGAACTCAATGAGAATAGAATTATTGCGAGCAGTCATGAAGGCAATCGAAATCCTTTACTTGAAAGGTATCACTAGATCGAAATATTTCCCCTGCTCTAGGGGTTGAAATTAGAGATGAGGGTGATTATGGAAGATGACAGCTTTTGATCTAAAATGAATCTTTTCCAGTTTTTCGCACTAATACTCCAATAGGCTTAGGGCGATAGTCTTCTCTATTTTTCAGTGGCTCACTCTGTATCTTCTACAGTTTTCAATCAAAAATGACAATTCTTTCACGGAAATGCAGACAAAGTTAATACACTTCTTTCGAGTTATCACTCGACCCATCTACCCTCTTCCGAATTTTCAAGGGGTTGAGATCCGAGATGAGGATGGTACTTGATGATGACTGCCATTTATCAGCATGGATGTGTTCCATTTTACTTCATTGAAACTTGAATAATCTCAGGGAAATAGTCTTCCCTATCTTTCAGTTGCTCACCCTGTATCTTTTACAGTTTTCAATTAAAAATGGAAAATTTTTCAAGGCATGTAGACAAAGATACCACCTTTCTTTTGAGTCATCACTCGACTCAGTTTTCCTATTCAAAATGTTCAAGAATTATAACCCCCGCTTAGGGGGTTGATATTTCAGGCAAGTTTTGTACCCCAAAAGATGTCCCCCTTGAAACAAAAATTGACCTGTTTTTGCGTTTTCATCAGAAATGAATATCTTGATAGATATAGCCTCTGTTTAGTTTTCGTTGAAGCACCCTGTATACATAAACAACAACATCATTATACCAAAGAGTTGTGTCAGAGGCTGTCCCCGGAAAATCCAGTGTACGGACTTTAGTTAAGCCACACTGAATGCTAATAAATTATTATTCTTATGTGAAGAGATGAATGATCAAATCAACTACCCCTTAGAATATAAATGACAGAATTTTCAGCAAATACATATTACACTCATAGATACAAACGAATAAAATATGAAATGAAATTATGAGCAACATTATATTAAGAGAAAACCTGTGACACAATCCCATTATTTTTTTTGTACAGAAACCTACTGGGGATCTGCGCATGCCCAAAAATATCAATTTATTTATTTTGATTTATTAATATAAGTTGTCTGTCACTCAGAACCGTGTGTTCGGTTAATATTCTTTCAATACAACTTATTCCATTTATACAACGAAATTACGCTTTTCCACATTGTATCGACTCTTTATTATCCGTTTACTTCGCTAATTTTCAGAGCAGACTCAAAGCCTCTCTCGGCTTATATGAATTCAATGGCAGGAACCCGTCATGAAAACGGCCCATTATGTGACCTCTGTACCTACACAGGACCGGAGGAAGCTGAACAATGGCTATAAATTGGAACTTATGTTATTACCAAAATTCAAAATCAATTCTTTTCGAAACAAGTACTAGTTGTCACATATTTTTTTGAAAGAATCTTTTGAATTGAGGCTCCGATGATTCAGATTTTTTCCAATCTGAAAGTTCGCTTATTTTCAGCATCATCAAGAAGCCAATAATTCTCAAAGTTCGAAAAATTAAGTTTTCTTTAATGGTATTCACTTTTATTTGGTCAATAAATGTAATTAATTGATATTTTATTTTGCGAGGAAGATAACACTTTATAATCTAAGGTAATAAATCAGTCTTACCTCTTTTTGATTCGAAGAAAATTAATAGATAATATGATGTGGAAGGACAAAATGGCAACTGCCATGGGCTTTTCCCTTTTTCATCTCAAGTTCTTTAACATTCATGAAAATTCCTTTTGAAAAAGCATATGTATTTTTTCATTATCCCTCATTTACTTATTTCTTCGAATGAATGAAAAAGATAGTAACAAAATATTGGTGGACGACATTAAATGTTTTATGATGTCAAATATTGATGTGAATCACACATCAGTATGCAGAATGGACGCAAAACACTCCTAACCCCCTACAATAGCCAGAAAAGAGTAAGCTCTGGAGACTGTAAAGAAACAAGTATATTGAACGTAATATTTGATATGATTCAAATTAACAGAGAGAAAATCCTGGGGAACCCTATTTCCCCGTCGCTGATACATGAATAACATCTAGACTGTCAGTTTATAATTTATTGACCTGTGTAAATGTTTGAAACATAAACTTTTTTTTTAAACACTAAATATCCTGATTTCTAGAACTAAATAGCTTAACTAGAAGTACATGAAAGCATAAACAATGATTTTAATTGAAATATTAGGCAAAAGCAAATAAGTTCTCTCACGATCGATGAGAGAAAGACTTTCATGATAAAAAGTGTTCATTCTGAGAAAAATAATCCTATATGAGGTGTTTGTATAGGCACCTGAAACAAACCTAAAAGTTTCTATTTCAACAATGTTCGCCCGAGATTTTCAACGATCCGGTACTGCATCCACCATTTCCTCGCTTTTCTCTGTCCTGGTCTTTATTCCTTTATCACCGTCCTTTCATTCCTTTCAGGAAACTTTCGTGTATTTGTTCAGTTTTGTTCATTAATGAACTATGCTTTATTCTGCTGCGCCAATGCTGTGGAAAAAGGAAAATAAGGGGAAAATGTGTCGTCCCGCTTTTCTATGTTTTTAATCAACCCGTCGCGAATTTTCGGAGCACGAAAAGATATAGGTGGAAAATACAAAGCGCCTTTCAAGGATACTAAATCCTAGCTTTTATTTTTATTCACAGGCAATACATTTTTTCGAGTCTTTTCACAGGAACCAATAGGAATGATCCCAATGGAACGATTTTAGGGGAAACGCTTATATAAAGGTGATTTTCAGCTTCTATTACTCTCAGATATCGATAAAGTTAACACAGTCTGAGTAGTGAAAGTAGAACTCCCAATGTGGAGAATTTATAGATATTTTACAGGTCTATCGCTTGATATAAACTTGCCAACATCAAAATATTTACTAAGTATATCAAAAATATTCGTAATAATACAAGAAGCCCTGTTAAATTTCCATTTGTGGAATTTCATTATTTCTCCGTCGATCTAAAGCTAGAATATCATATTTGTTAAGTGACGCTGATATATACAGGTTGTTCCAAATCAAACGAGCCATCTATTTATTATCCCGTAATGATTGGAAAAATTTTCCGAAACATGTCTAAATATTTTGTTTGGGGGACATCTTTTGTCGTTTATTTGAGGCTTTAACGTACAACCTCTTAAAAGGAGGGCTTCATCACCTCGAAATTGAATAGGGCGAAGACGACGAACGACACCTCATTTCAATCCTCTTCAAAGGCTTCTTGCTACAGTGTATGGGTAAAATGATTCTGATAAATGTTTTTCGCAAAAATTTATTTTGTACCTCAAACGAGCTACTTCAAATATTTTACCCATTTTCAAGATTATGGACAAAAGAGAAAACAAATCGACTTTTGTTTTGAAGGGAAACCTTTAAGGCAAGTTTGCGCCTGCGTGATTTAAGCAGTGAATTCACTTACTTCGAGCTGTTAGAAAAGGAAAGTTGGTTTTGCTGTATTGTCATTTGAAAGCCTCTTTCGCAAACTGCAACAATCTCTAAAAAAGGTTTTATTGGTTTATCATGTTTACAATAAGAAAATTGAATTCAATGATTTCAAATCAAATGCTCAGATTGTTTTCCATACAATAATAAAATCTGGACTGAAAACCCTCTCTAACATGGTTCAGCCAATTTGGAGTTATTTGACGAGACTCATCTACAATTCGCTAGAGCAGATTGTCCAAATTCTAAAGCTGAATCACAAAAATTTTAAGCATCCTCAATTTTGTCTAGAACATCCCCGAAAGGTTTCTCTTCAAAACAGAAATTGATTTGGTTCCCATTTTTCAATAATTTTGAGAATATCCAAAATATTCAAGGTGACTCGTAAGGGATGAAAAATGTTTTTTCCTAAAAGATTCGTCAAAATTGTTTTTCTCATACTCCGCTATACCGAGGTGCGAAGAGTATTCAAATGAAGTATCACTCGACCCCTTTGACCTATTCATATTTGATGGGTTGTAACTCCCCCTTTTGAGGGGTTGCTCAGTAAATCCTCAGATATACGTGACAAAATCTCCCCCAAATACGTGTTTCTGAAAATTTTTCCAACCACTACAGTGGTTCGTCTGAAATGGAACACCCTGTGTGTTCCAACGACAATTTGCCACCCGCTCTATCTCAATTTGGACCGATTTTGGCGCGTAAAATCGAGACACATTAATTTTTCAGATCATTTAATATCACACAGGAAGCCCAAACAGAACAAAAATGTGACGAAAGACTGCTGTAGTGGGAAAAACTGAGGCACTTCAAGTTTTGATTGAAGGGGGACCAATTTCTGAGTTGGTTCAGAGCATCTGAAATCAACCTCTACTCCTAAGTTGAAATTCATGTTCCACAAGTTCAATTCCTAAGTTATTAGGAAAGTGGATCGAGTAACATATTTTGGAAAGCTCTTTTTATTTTCTATTCAAAAATTTGATCTTTATGAACGTATAGTATTATACGAACAGCCAAAACACAACAAAATTTGTTTTCCAACGAAAATTTGGCAATGTCAATTCAAATTAAATCTCAAAATCACCTCATGCGACATCCATCCAATGATATAATTCTAATCATCTGCCAATTCCTCAGCACTCCCAAATTTTTAAGTGTCAAGGAAATGTAATAATTTGAGATATTGATTAATAAATGCCAGACTCACAGAAATACTGGAAAATGATGAAACTCTTTCAGAGAATGAGATACGATTCTAGCACACTGGTTTTCTGCGCATTTCGTTGTTCGTTTGCGGCAACAGGATGCAGGTCGGTGGATTGCAAGAAGAAGAACAGTTGAGTGGCCAGCCAGATCACCTGATTTGAGTCCTTCAGATTTCATTTTATGTGGTCATCTTAAATGGGCAGTTTATGAAATCTTGGAAGAACTGCAGAGAAGAATCGTCATCGCCTGCAGACTTTTGTCACCAGAAGTTATTCAGAATTTTCGAAGAGAATTCAAGAATCGTTTGTATCATTATGAGGTAGGAGGAGGTTAATTTCAGCATTTAATTTGATATTTGGCATAGTCAAATTTTCATTGAAATACAAATCTTCGTTTTGTTTAAACTGTCTGTATGATATTGAATGTTCATAAAGATACTAATTTTGAATAGAGAATTCAAAACGTTTCCAAAGATATGCCATTCGATCCACTTTCCCCATAATCAATTTCGGCTTAGGTTCTGCAGAGTGTAAGGGGTTGGTCCGAACGAAGTCAAAAATTGGTCCCCATCCAATCAGATCTCAGATAAATTGTAACTTTTCTGCTATTCCATTCAATAATACACAAAACATAATTCATTTAAAAATGTGTATTACATAAGAGTAAATACGGAAATGTAAAATTGCAGTAAACAATTCATATTCATCATTCGCATATTCTTTTGGAAAGATCTACTTGTTGGGGAGGAGGAAAAAATTACAACGGTTGAGCGAGTAGATCTCAATCAAATAATTGTGTAATGTGTTACATAAGAGGTGTGATCAAAAGGTACGGTGAATAATTCTTCATTGCATATTCACGCAACATTTATTCCAAGTAGGAAATCTCAAAGCAGCGTGTATTGGGCTGAACTGAGAAAAAGTTGAACATCTATAGCTTGTCATCCTGCCCTTAGAGCAGCTAAAGCGAGGTTAGGTTTCGCCACGCCAGCTGTGAAAGATGGGCGAAGTTTCAATTTACATGGTTTTGAAGTATCGTCTTCATGGTCATTCGAACTTCTTGGAAGAATTTGTACTACAAATCAAATTGGGACTGCGGTTGAGACCTTGAGATAAAATTAAATGCATCAATGGAAAGCCGAGGATAATTTTCGCCCTTGGATGAAATGATATTTTATTGGTATTTATGACCATCTGCCTTTACTTAAGATTAATATCAAAGAAGAACACGAAAGGAAATTCATTAACAATAAGATTAAAGCCAACAATGTTCGTGAGTGAGTCTGAGTACCTTAACGGTTAAGAGCGAAACAAAAAAAAGGAAACATGGGTAGTTCATCCCATTAAATGTTCGAAATGACCTCCATTCTGATCTAAACATTTTTGTATCCTCGAAATGACAGATCGAGAAGTAGCTCGTCCGACTTCTTGCGGGTTCAGTTCTGCATTCCTTCTTCTACGCTCGAGTTCAATTTTCGTAGTCACAGGAGTGTCGTATACTCGAGATTTTTTTTATTCTCAAATATAAAAGTCCAGAGGACTTAGATCAGGTGATCTGGCAGGCTATCGGTTGGGACCTAATCTTCCATATCATCGCTCGTCGAAAATATCATTCAATTTTTCCTGCACTTAATTAGTGTTATGAGGAAGAGCACCATCCATTTGACACCATACCGTAGGGTACATATGAAGAGGTAAGTTTTCTAAAATATCTGTCACTGTTCCCTCTAATATTTGTAAATATCTATCGCCGTCATAAATGAGGAAGGCAACCCTCCAATTCATGATAATACAAAACACATTCACACCAAACTTGAACTGAAAGTTTCACTCCCTTTTAATATGAGGATTTTCATAATGAGAGTTTCTTCTATTGAAAACACCTTCACGACAGAATTTTGATTCGTCGGTCCAAACAATATTTTCCAAGAACATAAGATTTTCCTGTATTTTATTCAAAATGGTCGTACAGAATTCCATCGTATTGACCAAATCTTCAGGCTGGAGAGCATGAACCATGGAAAGAGAATAGTTATGCATTTAATGTTTTTTGGGAATCCTTTCTATTGAAGTTTTGGATAAACCCAATTCATTCGCGGCGCTGCGTGTATAGAAATGCTTGAAAATACTTCAAAACATTTATTTCATTACCTTCGTTTGATGTTATGAATTTGTTCCTATTTGCTATTTGCTTCAATTTTGCCAAACCTTTCAAAATTCGCCTTCAGTCTCCTGAATTTACTTTGCGTCATAGGGGGATGCTCTAGCTACATCGCGTCATAGGAGGAATTCTCTGCACGTTCTTCGAATCACTTTATTACACTCTCCATAAATACAAAACAACTTCTGAGTAACTGCATTAGGATACGACATTTTAGAAATATGAGTCAACAATCGCAGTTTCTTAACTTTGTGTTTCCAAATATTCTTCATCTAATAATTGCGAATTTTTTACTGAACCACAGAGTATTCAGTATTCCTACGCCAACTTATGAACATCATAAGAATGAATTTGAAGGAGAACTTAAAAAGTAACGCTAACAATATTGAATGAAATGCATTCTAGGAACATTCATACAATTTCTGGATGAGCATTTGATTTTACATCGAAAGAATCAACGAGAAAATTTCATTCCAGTATGAAATGGGAGCTTTTGTTCGTTCCATGAACTGGTCATGAATTACTATTTTTGAAGATAACCCTATAGATATCATGAAAATATTTATACTCAGGAAATATCCTGAACCCTCTCTCTTACTACGTGAAAATTTCAGGAAATTTGGGTCATTCGTAACTCCAGTGCAGACCGATTTGTCAGAGAGGTTTCGCATAGAAAAATTTGGGGAAAACTTTTTTCCGGGAAGTTGGTGATCCTGAAGGGTATTTTATGGGTGGAAGTTTGACATATAAAATAAAAATTAGTTGAGATTCACTTCCGGTGTAACCGAATATTCGAAGATATTGTGGACAGGAAGATTACACCCTACAAGGGCCATTTCCCAAAATTCAGGATCATATCGCTCATCGTTCTCTAGATATTTCGAGTGGCCGCATATATAGGGTGCGCCAGAGAAAACCGGATAATTTGTTGTGTTTTTCATGGATGTTCTAGGAAGACAAAGAACCATTTTTTTCTAAAACCAACCTAAAATTTGATTTCCGTTCGAATTCAAAATGGCCGATGTCCTCAAATATTAACAATTTTCACCGTGCATTAAAAAAGTTTTCGCAGTCGTAATGATTGAACCGTTCCCATCATTTTGAGGGTCGAACTCGAATATTGATTCATAATTGTGCCGTTTGTCGTCAATAATGTTTTTCTTCTTCCCCATCATAAGCATCTACAGTTGTGAAACCTCTGAACATAGACTGCATGCATTAACTCTATAATAAACAAAAAATAATGAAATGTCATCGAGTTTTAGACGACATCTGGTTTGAACTCGAGTTTTAACTTGGTGTTCCTTGTTTTTGACGTTTGAAATTGTCAACAATGGTTTTAACAAATGAGGATAATCGTTTCATTAAATGTTTATTTGTGCGTGACTATACTGCTAGGTAAATATTACGCCAATTTCCAGCCCCTAATCACAAAAGAAGTACAATCTATGATCTTGAGGAAAAATTTCGGACAACAGAGTCATTAGGAATATGACCAAGTACTGGTGCAGCTAGAACTGTTAGAACACAGGTACTCGCCTTTTTCATAGTCTGTTTCAAGCATCAACCCTACATTTTTTCTATTACAAACTCAATTGACAATCTCGTATATATTTCAATCAAAACATATCCTGAAATGATTGAATATTAGAATAACTTTAGATGTTATGAAAATATATCAACCTATCAGGATATACACTTATAACAGCATTATTAGCCAATGACATCAAAGTATCAACGAGTAGTATCAGACTTTCTCTCCGGAAAAATCTATTTTACTGAACCTAGTCAAGTACCACTGAATGATATCACATCATTATATTATATGAATGATTAATTGATGAAATTTTATTATATTATATTCATACATAAAATATGAAATAAGATTCTGCGCAATATTAACTAAAAAGGAAACCTATGAATCTACCTCATTATTTCTTTCGGAAAGAAACTTACGAATCATATTACAAGATTCGATAACTGCAATTTCCTAGAACTGTTCATATAAATTTTCTTCTAACCTAAAATCTCAGTATTTTCGTGAAAGTTTTTAGGAATAACTAGAGCTGTAGAAATAATAATTGGTAGAATAAATATATTTTCATTTTCCATATTTTTATCTCGTCAGTTAGTATCACATATCCAAATAATTCTTTATTCTATCTATTCGTTCGTGCTTCGGACAAGAAGATAAGATATGAAAAACTGTTTCTGAAGAAGAAAAACATCCACGGCAGGAATCATCTATATTTAACTCGATGTTTTCCATAATTTCTTGTGAAAAGAACCTGATCTTGGATCGCAATTATCAAGCCTTCTGTTTTAGCGAACAGTTCTCCAAGCAATTAAACCTAACCATCTATTAGAAGCAAAAATATCCATGGTACAGGATGTCCTCTGATGTTTTCCTTTACTGTAACCGGCAGATGTAGAGCCCGTTCCCTTCTGTGCAACCGACAGGTCTAGAGCCCGGAATCTTTCGAATGCCACCCAAATAGGATCTGTTCCACTGTTCCATATCACCCACCTCTGAGAACATTGAAAGATTGAACATATTTTCATGACTTAGCAGAATAAACTATGACATTACATTGTTTTCTCAAAACGTACGGAAGTTATTATTAGGATTATGTTTATTTTGCAAGAGTATACCAATTTAACTCTTCCTACTATTACTATCGATTTAACGTAACGTCCCAATCCCATTCCAAATGAAATAACTATCTGTAGTATCATGATGACTTGTTCCAGAAAGTTGTAATTTATTCCAACTGATGTAGTAATAAACATTTACTCCATTAGAAGTTCATTAAAATTCTCACGTCCTCCCGCAGACGTTCAAATCATAAAGCGAAGTGAGCTTCCATTGTCCATTTCCCTATCAAAACTCATGCAAGCAAGGCGCTTCCATTATTCCAATTGGAGGGCCCAACTCCACTTGGAGTGCCCTTTCGATCTCGGTCTCCTGACTCTGAAGCACAAGCGCCCTTTTGTGAGCGTACCACGAATTATTGTACCTTTCCTTTTCTATTTATAACATTGTCGGGGAAAAAGTGACTGTTGGCCTCCGAGAAATCAAATGCGCGGAAGCGATGGCGTAAAAAACGGGCCTAATGATGCCAGAATGGTCTCCACCCGTTCATTGAGTTGGTTGTTTTGTGCGTTTATTGGCGTTCTTTGTGAACTTCAATAACTAAATCATTAATTCAATTTATCTCTACAATTCACTTGTTTTATTGTCATCACTTGGTTATTATAGCTGTACAAAAAAGTTGGAGTTAAAATGAAATATGATTATTACTCTCGATATCAAATGAACTAGTCAATATTCCTTTTGTAGCAAAATGTTTACTATAAGCAGATGGACAATATTACACATTAATTTCTGCATATTTTTTGTAAGAATGAGAAGCTTCCCACTGAGTCCATAAAGCATCAAAATTTTTCATCACTCTAGTAAGTTCTCACTCTTAAATAATACTTAGAATAATTTTAAGTGGCTCAATTAATTTTGTAACATATGATGCAAGTGGTTTTTGCCATATATCTGGAAAATTTGCATCAAGTGCAAGAATCTTGTTTTTCGTTTTTCCTGAATTTTCTTCTATTTTGAGATTGTTGTTGTCAGAATTTTAACAGTTGAAATATTTCTATGAATCTAGTGAACAACATTATGATCTCAAAACAGTTAGCTCAACATCTTGTGTATTTCATCCAGCTACATTAGAAATATAAAAGATGTTTCCAACCTCATTAATATTCATTTCCTCCTCAAAATCTAATTAATATGATGATTCTGAAACTTACTGATTCTTTTCATCACACTACATCTCATTTTCTTAATTTGTTAATTCGATGAATTGATATTATTCATTATTAATATTAAATAAATTATAGTGTTCGTTCCATAATTTAACGAGTACTATGCGCACAATATACGTATATTTGCGCCTATCTTTGTGTGTTCGAGACTCTATCAGCAGTCTTTATGAAGGATGCGCAAAATTCTATCAACATAATGCCTAAGAATGAATAAATGAAAATTCGCTCGGACATGGCAACCCAGTTCGAAAGAGGATACCGGTTTTTCCCATTTTAGCACCCTCCCAGCGCTAATACCTTCGGCGAGTTGGCCTATACAGGGTGTTACATAATAGTATGTCACAACTTGAGGGGGTAAATCTACATGAAATTTTGAGAAAATAAATTCATATAAACATATCCGCAAAAGCTTCGTTACGAAGCTACAGGGTGTTGAAATTGAAGGAAAAAATTGTTTTTTTCTTCAAAACTCTTGCACTTTCTGAGATATTCGGTCCATATTTGGAATGCAAGCTATTTTTCACAGCCTCCCTCATTACACGTCCTAATTTTTAACTAGAATCCACAAGTTGTTTTCTTTTCCGGAGCCATGTATTCTTTAGCCACTTCAAACTTTTTTACAGTACGCCACTGATCAGCGTACAATCAATTATCATCATTTTCGTATAACTAAGAAACTTTTTTGAGCCTTGTAATTTTTTCGTATCTCAAATCGTTCTCGAGCAAAAAATTATTGAACGATTGTATGCATTCGCTGAATTGAAAGCACGCCTAATTGAAAAAATGACTAGTAGGCTTTGATTTTTCCATTTATTTATTTATTTTGACAGTTGCTAAAGTTGATTCAGTGTCTGCTCGAATTGTTTATTGAATTAACGATTAGTTTCAAGACTTGTGAAGTTATTGCTGTAAGAAAAAATGGCTAATTTTACTAACGCCGAATTGGCTGATATCCATTACATGAACGGAAACACAACAGAAGCTAGGCGATTATATCAGGTACGCTTTCCAAATCGAGTAACACCAGACAGGCGAACATTTTCAAATATCCACAGAGGGCTGGGAGAAACTGGTACTTTTACTGCAAACAATCATTTAAAAGGTGCAACTCAAACTATGAGAACTCCAGATATTGAGGAAGCAGTTTTGAATTGTATTGATTTGAATCCTCATGTGAGTACAAAAAAAATTGGAAATCAGTTGAATATTGCACATGTTCTAGTTTGGAGGATTCTCCACGACATTTTATTGTACCCGTTACATATTCAACGCGTCCAAACTCTACTTCCTTGAGATTTTCCTTCAAGACTGAATTTCTGTCGATGGTTCTTATATAAAATTAGAAAAAATGCTCATTTTGAATGTGAAATAATGTTCACACACTGCCGCGACGGTGTGTGAAAGCCAGGGTGTCCCTTTAAATCACACAATACCCTGCAGGACTAGATCGGATCATCCATTGAAGATACGCCTGGAAAATAAAATAACACATGCTAGAAAGACAATAGGAATACTACATACTTACCTTCATTCCAATAACCCCTCCTTTAAGCTCCAGAAGCAGGTCAAGGTGATTGCGTCATAATTTAGGATTACAGCTAAAGATCCAAGCTTTAAAGATAAGGTGTCAGCGCTACTGGATGGTCTGAAACAAAAAATAAAGGCGTTAGGTAACCGCACTAGAAGGTATAATGAAAGATCGAAACGCTTCAGATATAACAACTTCTACTGTAGGAATCAGAAGCAATTCTTCCGAGACCTTGAAGAGAAGTCACCACATACAGTATATGAAAACCCCACGAGTTATAGAGAGATGCACGAATTTAGGAGTGGTATACGGTCTCAAGAGGTTGTACACGATGACAATGCTGATTGGATCAAAGAAGTTGAGGCAAGGACACCTAGGTATGAAATGCGAGAAATACAAATAACAGCAGATGACATCGAAAGGGTACAGAAGAATTCCAATAACTGGGCTGCTCCAGGCCAGTTATTGGATCAATAAAGACAGAAACACATCCATTACTCATCAATTGTATATGGATGATCTCAAACTTTATACGGCTGCTGCGGATCAGATGCGGGGACAACTGTAAACAGTGGCATCAGTCAGCCTATTGTATTTACCAAGAAATCAGGTAGGGCGTAGCTTAGCACGAAAACTTAAGAAAGTATTTTGCAACGAAAAACTCACCTTTTTATAGAGCAATCCCTTGATTTGGACGAGAACTTCTCGGCTCTTCAGCTTTCCAATCCGGCGTTCCAGGTAGAAGCCCATACAAGCAGCCAATTATCAGAAGATTGGCATGCTGAAGATTTACATTACTTACCTGAGAGCTGGCTATTTGTTCCCGGATATGGAGGAAGTTCTAAACAGGACAAGGTTGTACCCTCGAGAATGTATCTGAAGCACAAAACATCCCATCAGATCGATGTAGAAATTGTGGAAAAGCACAATAATCTATTCAGCATATAACATCCAACTATTCTATTCTGGCCCCAAAGGAGTATCTCGACCGGTAAAACGCAGTAGTTAAGGTTTACCACCAGAACTCAGCTCATAAGCTAGGCCTATGCAAGAATATAGTACCATGTTACAAATATCAACCTAAGGGTGCTTTCCGTGTAATTGATTCTGAACCCAACTTTCTTTTTTAGATTTATTATCTAATATATCAAAATTAAACTGTCAATTTGACAAATTCAGAGGTGTGATATACAACAACATCCTGCAATTTAGATGTTCTCTGTTTATTTTGAAAATGTGAACTAGTTGAGGCATATCTGGTGGAAAACATAAAATTCATTAACTCAAGAACTGAAATTATTTCCATTGTGCAGAAGGAGGCTTTATTGGGCACGGCGAGGGTTGTCCGCAGAGCTCATAGTGACTGTCATGGGTACCTTGGTGAGCAATCACCCGTTGCTAACATGAAGAAGAACATCCACGGCATGAATCATCTATATTTGCCTTTTGACATGTATTCTAGTATTCTATGATTTTTTGTGAAAACAATCTGATCTTGAATCGCACTTGCCAAGCCTTCTATCTCCGCTAACAATTCTTTAGATACTTCCCATCTATTGGAAGAAATTTCATCAATATAATAATTTTTCAAATCCTAAGGGTGCTTTCTGTGTTATTGTTTCTGCACCCAACTTTCTTTTTAAATTTATTATCTAATTTGAATTGTGGAGGCCGTTACTTGATGTAGATCCATGATATAAATGGATTTTTTGATTTTATATGTAATATGTCAAAGTTTTTATTGAATGAATGGTTTTCTTTTTATTAGGTGGTTTGAATAATTTGAATCAGATTTATTTTTATCGAAGCTACGTTTATGTTCAGATGTTCTTATGCAAAACTCCTATAGGTCCTACCGATATAAATTTTATCACAAGAACCGCAATTGAGTTTATAGATTCTGATTTACTTGATTTTTCAACACGAGATTTATTATTTTAATATGTTTACTAAGTTATGCTTTTAAATATCATAAGTTTCAAAATCAATTGTTAAAGAAATCTTCGAGCTTGGACTAACTGATGTGAACAATTCTTCATTGCAGCTGTCAGCTTTTTCTCAATTTTTCAAATAAAGTGTAGATTAAAGTTAAATCTTGTGTTTTTATCTCATTCTTATCTAATATATCAAAATCAACCTGTTAATTTGCCAAATTCAGAAGAGTGATATACAACAACATCCTGCAATTCAGATGTTCTCTGTTCATTAGGAAAATGAGAAGAAAAAGCTGTTTGCAATGAAGATTGTTCACATCAGTTAGTCCAAGACCTCCAAGATTTCTAAATAGTGTAACACTCTTAACAGCTGACTTTGAGGGGCACTTATGATATTTAAAAGCATTTTCCGTTGAACCCACTGTTGGAAGCACATCCTGAACCCCCCCGAAGATAGGTCCCTCGGAACCGCCGTCGTGATGCTTTGGACTTTGGACTAATTTAACCGAAACTCCGTCATATCTGTTTCCTTTGATGTACGACTTCAACTGTGGGAAGAGATGGAAGTCACAGGGGGCCAGATCTGGACTGTAGGGGGGATGTGGAAGTGTAGGAATTCCGTTTTTGGGTAAAAAATCATGAACTGTGAATGACGAGTGGCCGGAGCATTGTGATGATAAAGCACCCATCCGCGCTATGCCAATTCGTGTCGTACACGAAACACACGGGCCTTCAGGCGTTTCAAAACTTCAGTGAGGAATACTGCGTTGACTGTTGGACCTGCTGGAACTTAATCGTGGTGTACAACTCCATTAATATCGAAAAATGGGATGAGTAACGATTTCACTTTCGATTTTGACATTCTGGCTTTCGTGGGGCGCTTACTCTACCCACTGCATGCTCTGCCTTTTGGTCTCAGGGTCATATTCGAACACCCACGACTCGTGACCAGTGATAACATTCGTCAATTCGAAAAATCATGTCTTGACACATGGACAATCGGAGCTCTTTCTGCTCAACTGTGAGCACTTGGGAACCATTTCCGCACACAGCTTACCAATCCCTAAATCTTCGTGTAGCATCTGCCGGATCGTCTCCTTGTTGATGCCCAGCTCGTCTTCCAACATTCTGAGGCTTACCCGACGGTCTCCGAGCACTCGCGAGCGCAACCGATCGAGGTTTTGTGCGCTTCGAGAGGTGGAAGGAGCTCCCTCGCGCGGATCATCCTCTACTGACTCGCTGCTACTTATGAACCGCTTTGCCCAATCGTAGACAGCTGATTTTTCATACAATCTTCCTTATACACGTTTATTAACTGTTTCATAAATTCCACGGAAGTTTCTCCGCGTTTCACCAAAAATTTAATCACTATTCTGTGCTCAGTTATTTTATCACTCATCTTCACGACGGTGGGTCAAAACAGGTCGATGTTCAAAGCAAAATAAAACACGAAGTATACAACCGACCAACACGAAACTTACACAGGCTGACGCAGAAATGAATTATGTTTCGAATGAAACCAATGCGAACGCTGCAGAGTTACCAACCACCGCAGCATTGCCAACTTCCGCGAACTTAATTGACATACCTCGTATATTGTAATTCATTTAAATCGGTTTCAGACCATCTAATAATTCGAAAAGAGTACGTTAGAATAAGAATTGCATAGGAATTTATATCACTGAGAAGGTTTTCTTAAGTTAAATGACTTTTGATGATAACTCTCAGTCTATTATATACAATTCTAATATTTTCTTTAGTGGTGCCTGCAGAAATTCTAGATATTTATATGCATATGCTCTGAGATTTCATTACAGCAAAGAGTATTCAAAGTACCTCCATCTATAGCATTGTTAGAAACAATTGTACAGTTAGAAGTAAAAATGAATTGGTGCAAGATCTAGTATCTTATATTTTGTAATAACATAATTTGACAAATTGATGATAATGATCCACGTAACGAATTGTAACAGATTTTTGATTATCAAAGTAAACGAAATAATCTATTCTCATTCTAATTCGTGTATTTATGATACTAGTCATAACAAATACTATTTCTATTCAAAATTTCACCGTAAGGAACTAATGCATATTTTTTCTACAAGTGGGAAATTCTAATTCAAATTGATTGTAGTTGAGAATGAAATAAATCTCTCAGTAAACAAATGAGAATGGCCTGGAACAGCTCCATGAGAAGACAAAAGGGTCAAATAGGTGCCATCGGCCTTCTTGGACCGGTTCCCTATCCTGCATTGCCGTTAATACTGTCATTAAAGCGAGAGACATGTCGATAAATGTTATTTATAAGCGGTCTGACATCTTCTCGGATAATTACGTTATAATCTCGCCCTGGGGACCCTGGAATTCATTACAACAGACTAGGATGGCAATGGCATCCGCAATGATCGAGAAAAGAAAGTTTCGAAATTACGAAACAATGCCTCATTCGATCTATAACAGGTAAATTGATTCTAATCAAGTACTGAATACTTATGATTGCAGATTAGTCTTTAAACTATTCATCACATTTTGATTACCTTTTTCTCCGTATTATTCCTTTCCTAGATACAAATATTTTTTAAGAGAATTCCAGAGAACAATTTAATGGTTGCCAAACTATTTGTACTTTGTTTAAGGAATGAAATGATGTCGTTGATGGTTAGACTCAACTCTCAGCAATATTAAGATTGATTGAACCAATTTTTTCGAAATCCTACCATTAAATCATAAGTTTTGCAAAATATAAAGAAAAGAGGTAAATCGATTAAATAATAAAAGTCAATTCAAATGAAGACATCTTCACCTATTCAAACTCTCACCTTCAGAACACCTTATTATAGAGTGAGTCACCAGTTGAAACTGAGTTTAGCTTCATATAATGTTGACAAAAGTGAAGATAGATTATTTCTCGACCAAAATAATAACTAATGACTCAAACTGTCTCTAGAATAACGCCAGAAATATCCAAAGTTCTATCGTTTCAGGTAGTACTAACATTTACAAGAAACGTGTCAAAATTTCATGACATTTCGTTCGGTAGTTTTCGGGATATTGAGGTTGAAGTGATCCTACTTTTGTGAATTTGTAAGCAATTAATCAAAACGATTTTCGTGTCTTAATAAAACCCTGGTACTTGATGGGTAGAAATATAACGTACAAGTCCAGGAATGGCTTGAAGAGTGTTACCGAAAAGTTCTCCGTCAAGGCAACCATTTGCTGGTTCAAACGAGGTCGTACGACCAACGAAGGTAGAGAACACCCTAGAAGGTCAAATGATGTGATTATACCAGAAATCACCAAAAGGGTGTTGAAAGTTGTTATGAGTGATCGCAAAGTGAAATTACAAGAATTGAACTGCGTTTGCTCACAGTGGAACAAAAACAACAACGAATTGAGGAATCTGAGCGAAGTTAGGAACTTTCAGTATGCGATTAAAAGGTCAATATGTGATCTTGGATGAGACATGGATCTACCACTACACACCAGAGTAGAAAAGAGCATCTGGAAGGAGAGCCGGGAGCGAAAGCTGTCTAAAGCGTCGAAAAACCCAACATTCGGCTGGCATCTGTATCTGCATTTTGGGATATGCTTGGAATATAATTCATGGACTATCTGACGAAAGGCTACATAATTTACGCTTGGAATTGTTGCCGAGACACTTGTGCGTTGGAGGAGGAAAAGAAGATTTGCAGTTAGAGGATGGAGAAAATATAAGCTTGCGATGACTACGTTTACCTGGGAACCAAGGTGGAAAGAAGCGGAAGAACAGAAAGAGAAATAGAGGAGCGAAATGTGAAGGGAGAACAAGTAATAGGCAGCCTGAACTCAATTTTGTGGTCTAAGAGCATATCTCGAGAAAAGAAGCGACTCCTCTTAAACTCTTTTCTCAGGGGTATAGTGCTGTACGGATGTCAGACTCGGCAAATCAACAATCAAAAATTAGAAAGACGACAATTGGTATTAGAAATGGACTTCTGGCGAAGATCTGCTGGCAAATCTAGACTCGACAGATTCACAAACGATCGTATAGGAGAAATTATGCAGATCGATACAACAATTATAGAAGAAATTGAGTTTGTCTTAGTGAAAATAATAAAAGGCATTGGTTACATTGGCAAGGAACTTATTACTACCGACACCGTTCACTCATTTGATGAACTGTACATAGATAAATATTTCTGTTATAACAAACTTTTTTCTATTATGTAATTATTTAAATTAAATGCGGTACACCAGACGTGCTCAAACGGTCGATGGGGAGTGCTTTTTAAGTAGATCTCGAGAAGAAAAAAATTTTAATACGTAGGTAACTAAACTACAAAAATTTATTACGTAATAAAATAACACTCTGCTAGCGGCAAAAGGCGGCTTTATCAAAGGAACGCGCGGTACTTGTCGAAGAAAGCCGCGTTTTTTATTCTTGCCGCTTTTCTAGAAATTTCGGGCGGCGCGTTTGACGGGAACATTCGAGACTTTGGTTCACGCCGATATGAATGTTGCGCTTGCAGGAATTGGAGTCATTCTAAATTGTAACTTGATGGCAATATTACGTCGATACAAAGTTTATTATTAAATAGTACAAAATGAGAGTAGCGAAAAAAACTGAAACATATCATTTTAATAACGATTGGGAAGAAGAATTTTTCTTTTGTATGGTGAAGGATAAGTGCATTTGTTTTATTTGTCGTGCGTCAGTTGCAAAACCTAAGCGTGGTAACTAAGAGAGACATCATAAAACGGTTCATAACAACTATGAAATAATTTTCCGCCACAGATTGAATTAAGAAAACGAAAGGTATGTGATTTGATATCTTGTGTGCAAAAAGAGCAAACCATGTTCACAAGACCAGCCAAACAATCAAAAGCTGCAAGATCGCGTCATTTAAAATATCTCAAATATTGGCCAAACACAAGAAACCATTCGAAGATAGATCAGTTGTGAAGAAAGCATTTATTGAAGCGGGTGAGACTTAATTTGGAGATTTTAAAAATAAAACAGAAATCATGTCTGCTATTAGAGAACTTCAATTATCTCGTCCGACTGTCACCAGGCGTATTCAAGTCATAAGTCAGGACATGGCAGCTAAACTCAAACATGATATCATGAAATGTACATACTTTTCTTTACAGTTCGACGAATCCACCGATATGACAGACACTGCCCAACTGTGTATTTTTATTCGGATGGTATTCAATGTTGGCTAAGGAAGAATTTTTGACAATCATTCCTCCTGCAACCGATGGCATTGTGTCGAGCTAATGAAGATTTCCCTTAATTGTTTCATTCCATTCCATCCATACATCAACAAGTTTTGTGTTCAAAAGTTTTAAACACGGAGGAAGTCAAGAGCATTGCAACAAAAATTGTGAATTCCATCCGTGCACGTAGCTTGCAACGGCGGCTCTTTAAGCTGCAGTTAGAAGATAGGGAGTCAGCTGAACACACTGATTCAGTTCTTCACACGGACGTCAGTTGGTTGAGTTTCGGAAAATTCCTAGAAAGGTTTCAAGAATTATTGCCCGAAATAACAGCTTTTCTAGACGAGAGAGGTGATGACATTCAGATTTTGAAAAACGGAAAATGATTGACTCATTTGGCATTTTTTACTGACATCACAATGCACTTAACATGGAGCTTCAAGGTGAAGGAAAACCTATTATTGAGATGAGTAGCTTAGTCAACGCATTCAAAATTGCAACTTATGATAGATCAACTGAAAAGAAAGGATCGAAACATTTTCCGTCTTTGAAAGCAAGGATTCCTCAGTAGAATTATGATATGTATGAGGCTGAATTACCAAATATTTTGGCACAATTTGAAATTTGTTTTTATGATTACAATTAATTGGCGAATATAGCATCATTTATGAGTTATTCTCTCAGAGTCGATCGTAAGTAGTCTAAAATTATTGAGGTAGATCGCCAGCAGTTCGAGTTTGAGCACCCCTGCGGCACACTGTTTCTCAGCATGAACCAAAATCTATAACTTGTTATTGTTGTTCTAAAACTTTCACGTTTATGAATAGTGGACTCACTAAACCCTCAGAATAAACTGTTGTTTGTATATAGAACTTTCTTTCTTTTTTTTTGGGGAAAACTTTGACAAAAAACAGAAAAGAGAAAATACCATCAGGGGCACGGGAGTTCTCATAATCAACTAAATTGGTAACCATACTTCAATTAACGAAATCGATCTAAATCTTCGAAGGATATACTTTGCAACCAAACTATCAACTACAAAGTACACACTGTGCTATTCCATAAATACGAGAACAGTCCCAAATTCAATGGTTTCGTGGGGCAGTTATGTGAAACATGGAAAATAGAAAAGAAATGACCCTCCTTTTCTCGGTTTCGATTTTCGAGAAAACCTTAATTAATTTTTTTTGACTTATTCCTGAATTTTCGTTTTTTTGGTATCTAGGCAAATGACCCTGTCTCGTTTACTGATAGGTTACATGAAAAATATTTCCACATTCTTGAAAAAGATCCACGAATGCATTCAAAAAATTACCCAACCGTGTTCGAGCTATAACGTAAACTTGTATTTTTTCAATAATGCATCACAAATTGGACGTATTGAGTAGAGTATATTTTTTCCTTTCCTAAAATATACAATATGAACATAATAAATATTATGTCGTAATTTTCAAAAAATAAAAATTCAATTCCAACCGAATCTTGTTATCAGATGGGAATCTTGCCATTAGCGAAATAATTCTCTCTGGTAGCATTAGTATATCTATGAACACAGCGGAATCACCGAATAATTTGGATAAACTAATGCGGAATAGGTGAAGATGAAAACCACAGAGAACGTTTTCGTTTTGTTAGCAAGATTTCGTGACAAAAAATATAAATATAATAATTTGCCATGATTTCTTTTTCAATTGAAAGTGAATGGTAGAGCTGCTGGTGATCTTTAAATCAAAAGAGATGTGTTCACGATTTTAACGAGAACCGTGGAATAGTGAATATTCACTATTCACAGGGAAAAACTGAAATCTGACGCATTCTTGAAATTGAATGAAATGAAAATGATGAAAACTACAAACACAATTTCGAGATAAATTATTAAGCCGGAAACTTTCGTCATATAACAAAAGTGCTACTTTCTCATTCCAACTTTATCGCATAAAAAATTCGTTCTTCAAAAATATATGGCTTTTCTGTTTTGAATTATTGAATGAAAATTAAACATTGATGAAACAGCAATTTCAGTTTCAAAGGTCATGCTCAAAGTACCCTCCCTAATTCTCTATACATAATCCACATCTTTTTCTAACCGAATTCACAGCATTCAGTTCTTAAGTTCCACGAACTGGAATCGGTTAACTAAATCCTCCCTACTTCTGGGCAAATCAACCATTATGTGAAACGTCATGCGAATGAGCTGGATGCTCACGACGTTACTCATTACGTTTAAATGTTATGAAGAAATGTACAAGCGCTGTAAAAGGCATTCAGGATAATGGAACGTCTGCTTGATTCACTAGTTGTTAAATGATAATTAAATAAAATCTCTAATATGTAAAAACAGTATCATGACAAGTGAATGATATTTTTCTGTATTGGTTTTCACATTTATGGTTATACCCCATGACATCTGGTATTGAGATTAATCTGTCGTTATTTATATTCAGAAATCTCCATTATGGGAGATGACAACCCTTTCTGCAGTCAAACATAATAAACATTACTTGGAAGACCGGACCTGGTCTTCAAGGTCCTCCTGGTTGGAGAGTGAGAATTTTGGATTAATGGACTATGTTGTCGACAGGAGGCTTCATGTTGTTGTGGAGATCTGTTATTGACCTTTATTAGTCAATTTATATGTGATATATAGTAGTACAACTTCTTGTAATAAATTCATTTATGCCGATGATATTGCTCTATCTTCTCATCACGATAACTTCAAAATAATTTTGGACAAGCTTTGACTCTTTTATTTCTCTAAAGTTGTTTATTTAGTGGTCATCATCTGTTTTCTTCGTTTCTCATTTCAATAAAATGAATATTTAACCTAGTTTCAATTAAAATTCTTTTTCGAAATATCTGTTGATTACTTTCAATTGAAAAACCAACTGATTAATTACTAGGCATGTTGAACTCACTGAGGCGTTTTGAAATGATATTTCGACAAGTTTTTGGGTTAGATTTGGGGTGGGAGATACGAAAGAAATTCAAGAAAGAAAAGTTTTCCAATGGAACAAGTCAACAGGTTTGATTTACAGAAAACAGTAGCGTATCAAAAACAGGAGCAAAAAGGGGGTATGACCAGGTTAAAATAAAATGTCACCCTATATACTTTCACATAATTTTGTCTTATCTTGTGCTAAAAATCTCTGTAGGTGACCTGTATGTCGAATTTGAATTCCGAATCTCAACAATCGTAAGAATTATCTACAAAACTACTGAATTCTTTCGATATGAGTAGATCCTACGAATTATTTTCAATAATTAATATCTCAAAAACTGTGACAACTACGGAGAAAAATACTAGAGTTAAAAAAGTCTATGAAATAATTGATCTATTCGATTCAATTTTTCAAACTCGTCAGTGGTGTACCACGAAAAAGTTGGGGGAGAAAAAGACAGCCTGACCCGTGAAATACTATTACCCTGTTACAACGTTTGGCGTGTTTGAACATATATGTTTCTGAAAATAACTCTTGTGTCAAATTTTGACTGCAAAAGTATAGTTTTTTGAAGAAAATACTGAAATTATTTTAATACTTCAACACCCTGTATCTCGGAAACAAAGGATTTTTCGATTTATGTTTGTATGAACTTTTTTCTTGGTATCACTCAAGGAAAGCCTTCACCATTTACGGCATCTTATGTTTAGTTTACCCGTTCTCCTCATTTTTCTGAGCTTCAACTTGAAAGCTTAAAGGGCGATCGTGGGAGGTTTAGCGTGTTTTGAAAGATTTTGCATTGTACTTTGCTTTCTCCCCATCGTGTTTTTCCTCAAATCATCGTTCGACATGAAGGAATATTTTGTTTTCTAATTTTATGTTATTCTCTATCCTTTTATTCTAATAAATGAAAAAGTAGAATGAATTCCTACAATGCGGTCGTAGAATATTAACCAAAATAAATATTTTTCGATCGATAATTCCAAAAACTAAATTATTAAAATGGATATCAGACTAACAAAGATCGGATGAAGTACACTTTCGAATAGAATATTAGAAATAGGTTTTACAAATACATCTTCCATTATTTCATGAATAACTTTTGTTAAACTGTCAGACATCACTTTTCAGTTATACTATACACTACTACTATACTAGTTTTCATACTACTATGTGAAACGGTTATCAAGACAAGTTCTGTAAAGGAATGTAATCATTCGTTTCCGTAGTGAAATTTCAAAGAATCAGAATATAATTAAGTCCTTGGTTGATACAGCTTTTTGGTCAAGAAAGAAAAAAAATGTGATGCTTACTCCTGAAAACTAATCCCTGTTATAAATAACAAATTTTACTACAATGAAAATGAAAATCAAGATTTGAGATGTAGAAATTTAATGAATTTTGCATTTTTGAAAAAATGTTGTTCAATATTATAAAACTCATTCTCTTGGATTATTTTTCACTCGTTAATAGATTGACATGCTTATCTAGCACACGTTAATATGAAGTGTAATTAAATTTCTTCAAATCTCAAGCGATTTTCCTTGTACTTTCGCCAGTACATGTAAACCAGTGTATTTTACTGAACAGAGAAAGTACAAAGCGACGCAACTCACTTCTAAATTGTATATTCATTGCAGTATTCCTGCATTTACATAAGATATTAATGAATTATTTCTGCAAACTTAATAGCTCAATTCATCAATAAATCAACTTTAACCTTTTCATATTTGTCTGAACCGGTATTTCTAATTTTTCTATCAATAAAACGTCTTAGAGTGAATTAAAATGAACCAATTAGTGTTGTTCTGTCAGCACTTCCTAAAATGAATTGATATTTCTTGAGTACTTTCACACATCTTCTTCATAGATTTGTTATACTGCGGCAACGAAAGTTAATCATTTGATATTTTGTCAGTTGATAAAAGATAATTTTCATTTTTGATTTCATTTCATAATTTGCCCTTTTTCCATTATCTAGATTTATATCAAATATAACAACAACCGACTGCAAGCTCATTTACAAATTGCTTCGCATCTTAAAATTTACTGTAAAAGTTTTCGTAACTATCCTGATTACTTTAATTATTTCAAAATTAATTTTCCAAAATTAAAATAAACGAGACCATTTTTATCACTTATAGTAGAGGAAAGATCACATTGCAACTAGTATAAAACATGGAAACATTATCATTACTGCAGAAATTGAGCATAAAGTATTATACATGATGTTTTCATTATAGAGTTGATAGCATACTTATGGCTACGGATAAGACAATAGCCTTAGCCGTTAGGGTTGCTCCGCCACTGTACACGGGTGCAACAGACCTTGCATCCTAAACCTTCCGCTCTATTCCTAGACAGGGCAGAATATCATAATGAGTTGATTTCTTACTTCTTCCTGTGACGGCGTGAACTCTGAAGTTCCTGGGTGAAAGTTAGTCTCTTTTTGACCCCAGTTTTTCAGTCTTATCGCGGGAAAGATCCGTGTCACCGAGCTCTGCTTCACCGTAGAAAGGCTGAGAGAAACTGTAGGTTAATCGTTATTCGGAGCTACTATCCTCCTTGGATTAGGAGGCACATTTTTCACTGTTGCAGTCTAACCCACCGGTGCCATACTCCCTACTAGTCTCAGACAATCTGAAAAAAAGCAAATTAGATCATCCAAGTCCTGACCTTTTTAGGTTCAACCATATTCTAGTACCCATGACAGCAACGACAATATAACTAGAGGATTTTGAACCCAGCAGATTAGATCACAAACATCATACGGTCAAGACACGCTATGTAAGTATACTGGTATGAATGTTGTTGGACAAAAGTTAATTCATTGATCTCAAAAAACTTTGTATTTTCATGATACACTGCCATAAACTTGATTGATTGATAAAGTTCGAAAATATTTGGAACCTCGATCTTCAAACATACGGTCGTGCCTTGAACAGAATCATCTTAACTAGAAACCTTCAAAAAACTCAATCTCACATTCATTTAAGACGGACAATGCCTGCCTGCTATGACATAATGCGTTTTATAATTTGAATAGGAAGATTAAAAACAGGGACTTATATGCTCCTTTATGTGCCCCGCGTTCTCCTCTATGTGTCACAGAGTAACAAATGCTGTGTAACAACGACCCGCAAACATACGCGACCCTCCGTCTCCTACGCAAGAACTCAGAACCGCACTCCGATAACCCACATTCCTGGTTCTTCCTTCAAATTTGGCGCATATTAGGAAAAGAAGTTCTTAATAGTATTTTTTATGGAGACATTCTATGACATGACCTCAATATATTTTCGGAAACTAATCTACAAGAAGGTATTATGGTAGTATAGTGCAATGCTGTAGAGTTTGGATTGAGGCCGTATTTAACTATATTCAAATGGATTTTCTACGGTAACAATCTTCTCTAAATAATCTATAGAAATAAATCTTAATGATATATGGAAAATTGTTTTCGAAGAAGAACAACGCCGATAGCATCTATTACTCACAGAAAATCATTTCTATTTGGAATATAACTTTGGAAATTTAAAAGCGATTCCATACCTTTAGCTGTTTATTACTTTTCTCTTTGTCTTAACTGCCCATTCCTTGAATCAAATTGAACAAGACACTTTTGAATTGTTAACTTATTTTCTAGAGAGGCTCAAAGCACTGACTGTGAGAAGTGTGATAGGAGCTCAACGAAATGACCCTAATGCGGCACCAGGTATACTAGTTTTGACTGCTCATAGGTTAATGGTCGATGCAAGACCACCTCCTCTGGTACACGAAAGGTTCGAAGACCAAGGAGGGATCAGGTAGCAGAGTTTATTGCTGGAGAAATGGAAGGAGTTTCTACCTCCCATTATATAAACCTACATCAGTTTTCTTGTCGGAGATCATGGCGATACTTGGCGGTGTTCAAAGTCTCTCAGAACTGGATACAACTAATAAGTGGATCACGATCGACTCCGACAAGTGGGCTGCTCTGGGAGCCTAGGGCGTAAACGGGACTACTTCTAAGATGGTCTGGGAGTATTAACAGCCATATCCGTTCTCTCTAAGTTTCGAGTGACACCGGTATCAGAGGAAATGATATTCCGGATAGACTTGCCTATCTAGGAGCTGGAAATGCTTTAATACGACCAAGACTCTTGATCGTTAAGTCGAGGGTGAAGGACACGGTTGCAGAACAATAAATGCACACCTCATTAAATGCTCGAGGTTTTCGCCAGTCCAAGGAAATGATGAATACTTGACCTCGTGAAGCCTGGACAAGGTTGACACTTGAAGGTGGTCGAACTAACTCATTGCTTCTAGTATAGATAGTGACAGGGCTTGGCAAGTTCATTTGTCACCTGTGCAAGTATAGAGAATAATCGTAAGTGAAGGTGGTGTAAAACTGTGTTATGAACATTTGATCTGCCGAAAATACCACCTCGCTTTATCAGAAACTTCTTTAAGGATTGATCAAGGGATGTAGGTACTATAAAGGGGGACAAAAAAATAGTAAGCCCAGGAATCGATATCTAGATGGACCAATTGTTATAATCCCTACTATAAATTAACAATTTGGAAATTGTAGAAGGAAATTCTAATTAAAACTCATTCTCAATAAAAGTGGATCCGTGCCTAATGCGATTCTAGGCTGGGCAAAAAACTTCAGATTCATATGAAATTTCACCATAAGAAGTGACAAAGTTTTTATTGAAAAATAAAATCAATTCTAAATATGTAAACCCTTTCAATATTGAAATTTCTGTAATGAAACCAAGGGATACTTAGGATCTAGAATTTAAACAAGGAATGATACACATCATTGTCAATGAAATTATCTTCAAAACAATTAATGCTTATGCATTTCCATCGTCTTCTTTTGATGAAATCTGATGATCTGATTTAAATGAGCTCAATCGAAAGTTGTGATATTATTGGTAATCAAGAGTATCAGAATCTAGACCAAACCATTTTTTTTCTCCTTTTCAGAACGAACACATAAACTCTAGATTTTGTCCATTATTTTCGCTGTAGTGAGATTGTGAAAATGGAAATCGAGGTAAAATTCATTTCGCACTGTCATTACACATATAACTAAAATATGTCGAAAGCGACATATCACCCATACAATATAATCATACTTGTCAGATTCATAGTTTTCTCAATGTCTCTTTATACCTCTGAATCTTGGGTCATCCATAGGAAAGGTCAACAACGCCTTGAATTCGAGATTTGGATTTGGAGACCATTTATCACATCTTGTTTGCAGCGCATCGTACAAACATTTCCATTTTCAAGCAATTCGACATCTGCTATCTTGCATTTATACAATATGCCACTGAAATTTAAGCTTCTTCAGTCATATTGAAGGAGGCATAATATAAAGAGGCATGTTGTTTGAAGATGACGAGATGGAAAGAGACTTTGTGATCGGCCATAGGTACTGGGTAGATATTACAAAGGTGCTGCTGCAAATTACCAAGAGGAGCAATCAGCAATCATTACAGATGACATAACTCAACTAGGAGAACTAACAGAAATCGGGAGATACAGTTACTTGCATCACAGCTCATATGTCATGTTTCTGTTACTAATGAGAATAATTATAATTAGAAACAGATTTAATTTCTGTAAACTACTACATAGGATTAATTTTTAAAGAAGAAAAATCTTGAAAAAATATACCCTCAAAATGAAATGTGAACAAAATACGCAGATCTGGAAAATATTTCATTATGGCAGAACAATTTTATCTCTATCTGTTATTTCTGCAATTGCGTTGATTGACGGGTGATGGTTTCTCATTTTCTACTTGAATCACTTTAATTATACGAATAAATATATAAGCAATTCACCGAAATATCAAACTGGTAGAGTATATTTTTCAGAAATAAACTTATATTCTAATATTTTGAACGCCAAAGGATCTAGTTCACATAAAATGTCTTCACATTGAGTTATCAAATACTGAGAATATTGAATTCAATCAACTCGGCAACATGCCGGCTCGGTGGTGTATGGGATATGATGATCGTCTTCTGCGCAGAGTAACCTGGGTTCAATCCCCACAAAGTCTGTGCGATTTTTCGGATTCTGGGAATCGCTTGAGTATCCATCTTTTAGAGGAGATGTAAAGCCGTCGGTCCTGTCTAACAGAGATGTGTTGGACATTAAAGATCCCTTCCTCGACACGAGAGGGGTTCGGCAAAATTCCGGGTTAGTGAGGTGACAGAATTCCCCGGCGTGTCATTGGCCGAAGGGCGAGAATAGATCACGTTAAAGAAATAACAAACAAACAACTCGGCAACATGGTTGCCAAGTTGAGAAAATTGTTTCGAAGTATGCTAATAGAAAATATCTTCCCCATTCAGTCCAATCAACTATATATATGAAATATTTGGTTGAAACAAGAAAGCAGTTTTCAGGTAATGTCGGAGTAACATAATTTGAATCAAATATTACAGTTTTCCAAATATTGCAAGCCAGTTATTTTATATGCGATCTAGGGATGCTTGTATCGAATGAAAGTATGGTGAGAAGAACACAAAAACAAAACTGCACACTAAATTCAATATGGCGCCATAATTTTTTAATCTGCCATTAGATTATGAATACCAATTGAAAAGAAAAAACAAGCATCCATTGCAGCATATTTTAATTTCATTATAACTGAAATATAACTGAAATATAACTTATTTAATAGGATCTTGTTCAAACTGATTTTGTAATACTTATTCTTTGTTGAATGAGATATATATATTTTTTATGATTATTAATTTTTTAGACTATCTATAATGTATTTCGTTCTAGCCTATACAATACTCTATAGACGATAATTTGTAAACGACTACATATTTAAATTCATGTACTTCCTCCTCTGAACTAAATGATGAAAATTCTCTAATAATAACATGTAACATCCAGATGTTATATTCGAAGGAAAAATGAAAATGATTGAACCCTGAGCAACGGGAATAATTTTTATATAAAGAACAATATTCAACGTAGAATGTTAAATATTCTTTCCTGAAGGAGCTCGTTTTCCCATTCACTTATCACTAGTTCGACGAATCGGAAACATGACTCTGAAACATCAAAAAAATTTGATTTAAGTAATTATATTTGAGTCGATAAATGCTTCGCTAAATTATGATACTGTTTTTGAATTGAACTGAATAACAGGAAACCACAAAAGATAAAAAAAACTAAAATTATTTATTTGTATTAACTTTGGATTATTTTGAATCCACCCCTGTATCTTCTAAATGCGGACTCAGTTTCAATTACCACGTCTTTAGAAGAGCGACTTAACTAGAGCGTGGAGAATAATGGGGCCCTAGGTATTATAGAATCTCAATCTCAAATCCGAGGATTGTTCGCAGACTCGAACCGCTTTCAATTCCTCTCAACGCCAAGGGTTACAGAGACAGACGAACATACGATCTAGTGAATGAGCTAAGAATGGCAGAGCTATCTAAATTGATAAAGATTGGTTATGTATCGTCACGAGAAGGAGATCATAAATACTTTTATGGATTTAAATGTGAACACAAAATCAATTTATTTCATGCTTAAGTAAAATGAATTTCCTCCGACTGTCAACATAAAACGCAATGAAGCCTAAGAAAATTTTATATTAATCAAAATATGAATTTTAAACGGATAACACGTTCCACATTACTGATATAATTGAGAATTAGTTACCTAGATGAAAAAACTTGATGAAAATAAAAAAGGATACTCAAATATACCAGCTACTTACCAGCATTCAGCATTTTATAAGTCTAATGTTGTCCTTACTACTTGCTTAGTTGAAGCAACGCTAAAACCCATTTTCGTGCATGAAAGTTTCATATTGAAGATAACTTCAATGCAATGTAATTGTCAAAGGTCTGTAGACTGGATTTTTCCGGGTAGATTGCGCCTGATACTACTCGTTGGTACACTGATGTCATTGGCTGATCAATCTATAGTTTCTGTATGTTTTAATATCCCCTACATTCCAAAAGAAACCAAACCGTCGATAACTTGGTAGTTCATTGATAGCTGTTAGAAATTTCATGACATTTGTATGTAAATAACTTGAGTTATTGCGTCTTGTTCGTTAAGAGAGTTTAGTACATCGGCCGTCAAATGAGTTTTAAACAAAGAGCCGCCATTGAGTTCAGTGTTAAACTTGGTAAATCTTCTACCGAAATGCACCAAACGCTACAAACTGCATATGGTAATGATTGGCTATCCTACACGCAAGTGGTTCAAGCGATTCGAATCGGGTAAAAAGACCCTGAATGATGACGAAAGTTCGGGCCGACCGAAAAACTGGATTATCGGAAGAATACATCGTGGAAGTTCGTGAATTAATCAAAACTTAGAAGAAATCACCAGTGAAATTTATTGAAATAGAATTAGGCATTCCTCAAACAACTGTATACCAAAGTGTTGGGCCTTACGAAGGTTAATTCGAGGTTTGTACCACACAAACCCACCAACGACCAAAAGTTCAATCAAATTGAGCTTATCAAAGACATCATTAAAAGTGCTCGGAAGGACTGAAGCTTCTTGAAAAAGATCGTGACTGGTGACGAGAAGTGGTGTTTTGAGTATGAGTCCGAATTAAAGCGGCAAAGCTCTGAATGGAGAGAGTTGGATGATGGAAAACCCAAAAAAACGCTTGTATAAGTCAAAAGTGATGATCATACTGATTTGTTTTCACGTTTTTAAAGGAATTATCCATAAAGAATTCGTTCCACGCGGCCAGATAGTCACAGGAGACTTTTATTTGGGCGTCATGGAGCGATCACTGCCAAGAATTCGACGTATCAGCCAGAATATCGAGAAAATGGCAGTAGCACTCTTTTGCACGATAATGCCCCATAATATCGTTCATGACTGAATTTTTGATCAAAAATTACACTATTTCCTTGCAAAATTTACCCTATTCACCTAATCTAGCTCCGTGCGACTACTATACAGGGATATCCACCAGGGCCGTCCGTTAAAAACTTTTTAAGTTCCTATTACAATTATGAACCCATACAATTTCGAGGCGGATGTAAATAAATAGTTGATTGAGGAACAAAAGTGAATTTTTGGTCGAATATAAGACCAAGATTTTTTATATCAGTGGGACGTTTCAATACACCATTGTTTATAATATAATCAGAAAAAAAATGTTTTTCTTGCGAGAGTAAGTAATGACAGTACACTTAGATACATTCAAGTCCAAACGATTAACCACGTTTGACACGGAACTTATGACTTCCGACAAGACCTAACAATCGCGTTCTGACGCTATCTTCAGATATATTTTCATATCATCCGCATACATCAATTTGGGTATATTAATTATGTCCATGAGATCATCAATGAACATTATGAACAATAATGGACCAAGATTGGTCCCCTGCGGGACACCTGAAGTAACAACAAATTCACGGGAGCGAAAACTTTCGAGCTGTGCGAACTGTCGGCGCCGACCAAGTAAGACTCCAAAAGGGCAGCTAAGGCTTCCGTGAAACCGAATCTGGACTTAAGTTTCCACGGCAATATACGATGATTCACTTTATCGAATGCTTTTTGAAAATCTGTGTAACTAACGTCAACTTGACCGGAACAGTCCAAAATCTCGAGTATATACTATGATAACACTACCAGATTGCTGATGCAGGAACTCCCAGGCATGAAACCATGCTGCTCATCATGAATCCTCCCCCTGATCGCGGGAAATATAGCTTTGTATAAAATAATCTCGAGAAGTTTTGAGAAATTGGATTGGAAATGCCATGTCGAGGGGTAAATTCTACTCTTCAAGACAATATTGAAAATATGACATAAAGGATGTGCAAAGACACATATGCAGTCCTTAACAAAAAAGCTGAGTATACCACCTGGACCAGCGGTAGGCTTGCTAGATAGTTTTCTCGCAGCGGAGATTATATCTTCCACAGAAATTGCATTCAGATTGCAATGTACAACTCTCTCAGTTACTGACTTTGAGCAGTGTTTACGATAAAAAGCATTTTCCATTTTTCTCATTGTAGTTCATTTAGATCTGTTTTAGACCATTTTATAATACCAGAAGACAATGCTTTAATAGGAACCGCATAGGAATTGATAACCCTGGCAATTATTGCTTCAACCGGTATCAATCCAAGAACAATCAAGTAATATTTTTCGTGGATTCCTCTCCGAAAAGAAAATGAGCTACAGTCATGTTTTTTCTGTGTTAAAAATAACTTAGAATCTAATTATATATTTTATATATTCGTATATATGGATTGTATAGATTTCTGAGAATGTATTCTTAGCAGTAATCGATTCGATCTACCACTTCAAAACACAAGAACAATAATGTAATTTCATTCAATGTTCGTAGACTAAGGTCAGTAAACTGATTTTTTCCGAAATGAAATCTCTGATATTACTCGTTGTTACATCGATGCCACATTATAGTTTTTGTGAATATTCTGATAGATTTCGTATATTCCCACAGCAATCAAACTTAACCTAATACAAAACCTTTCCGAGAAATATTGTGATTATAATCATTACCTGGTGGTAGTTTTATATTATTGTATGCAAATCCCCACAACTATATTAACGCGCAGTTTGAACGCGATCTGTCATTGAGTTTGTTTCAGTGCTCAATTTTGTCAGTTCTCACAAGTGTATTTTGCGATTCTCACTATGGATAAAAATAATGAACTAGGAATTTTTTTCAAATTCTGTATTGCAGATGGAATTTAGTAGGCAGAATCGCTGAAAATGTTGCAGAAGGCTTACGGTGAATCAACTTTATCAAAACGTGCATATGAATAGCACAGTGCATTCAACATCTTCAACTGAAGTTAACATCGATGAAATGAAGGAGATGGCAATTGAAAATCGTCATTTAAGATTGGAAGAGATAGTCAATGAATTTTCTGTGTGTCACGAATGAATTCGAATTTTAAACGATTGTTTGGGCATGAAACGCGCTGCCGCTGGACAAGTTCCAAAAGACCTGAATTTTCATTCAAAATTGAATCGCGTAAAGGTCGTAGAAATGCTACGAGCCAATACCGTAAACCGCATTGTTACTGGTGATCAGACAAGGTTCTATGAGTTTTACATTCAAACCAGTCAACAAGCTTCGAAATGGCGCCTCCAACTGAACCGAAACCGAAAACACCCCATCAAAGTCGATCAACAGTCAAGGTAATGTTGACTAACCTAATCTAACCCAACCACCACATTGAGGCAACTCAAACTACCTCTTCCAGATACCCATTTCGAATCGATAGAAGACATGAAAAAGAATTCGCTGCGAGAACTGAGCTCGATTCCTTGAAAAGCGTTTGAAATTTGTTTTGATGATTGAATTATTCGTTGATGTGGATGTAATATCTCAGAAGAAGCCTACCTTCAAGGTGATATCAATTACGACAATAAATCCCGGTGCTTTTTCGACAGAATGTATATGAGCAATTTACATTTAATGCAGTTCAGTATACCATTAAACAACGTACACTTTTTATGTTGAGTAACTAATGTTTTAAACTGTGATAAAAAAAGTATACGGAAATTTGAAATGAAACACAAAAATCTTAATCTACTTCAATATACATTGAACCTGGAGATATGCTTCATTTAAACCGATGCACTTGTGCCAACGTTTTTAGCAATCATCGAAACATTTTTTATAGGCGCTTTCAGAGATGGCTTTCAGCTCCTACTGCGAATTTTGTTTTATGACGTCTATGGAATCAAATCTGGTTCCCTGGAGGGGCAATTTCAGTCTGCATAAAAGAAAAAAGTCACACTGAGCTAGATCAGGCGGCTAAGGTTTCTGCTTAATAGTATTTATCGAGTGTTTTGTCTTAATATCGTTAATAACCGTGGCTCAATGAGTGGTCATGCAAAATCCACGAATTGTTCTGCCACAAATCAGGCCGTTTACGACGAATATTTTCACGCAGAGGTCTAGAAACGGTTAAATAGAAGTCCTTATTCACCGTTTCACCTCGCGGAACGAATTGATGATGAACCACACAACGAATATCAAAGAAAATAATCAGCATCGTCTTTATTTTCGAACGACTTTGGCGAGATTTTTTCGGTTTTGGCACATTTTTTCTCAACCATTCCAATGATTAGTATGTCGTATTCATCGACCCATGTCTTGTCACCAATTATGATCCGTCACACGAACGTAAGATCAGAATTCGCACGATCCAGCATGTCCGCAACTACTGGTACAATTGGTTCACCCAAATCAAACGAGCAGTTTCACGAGAGATGTTTAGATCACGAGCTGTCTCCATAACACTGGCATGACGATTTTCGAGCACCATTTCCTTGATTTTTTGGACGTTATTGTCGATTGAAAAGGTCGAACGAGGCAATTCTTCGACGATATCTCGACCATCTTTAAAGACTTTTTACCACTCATACACTTAGGTTTTCGATAAAACAAAGTCTCCATAAGCTTTTTCCAGCATTCGCAACGGAATTTTGATCAAAACACAAAAGTTGAGACAAACTCTTTGTTCAATATTTTTTTTCATTGTAAAATTCGCAGAGTACTACAGGGTCGACCTGTTTCAACAGCTGTCGTGAACAAACTAGTTGACAGATCGCGCTCATGTTTGGAATAGTAATCAAGGACAGTCCTACCAACATACAGAACTTTGAAACACTCAAAACTACTCAACGCGGGCTATTTAAATGACTTTTTTGTCACAGTGTATATACACAAACTTTTCGAATATATATTTACTACTCAATTAAAAAAAACATATTGTGTAATCCATATGAGTCACAGTTGGATCGTATTGGAAGATATAGCTTTAAAATACAAGGCAATATGGAGGTAAATATGTTCTGCCATTTACTCTAATCATAAGCATCTAAATACATGTTCTTTCTACATCACCTTTCCACATTCATGCACTCATTCAACGTCTAGCGTCAATTATTTCATTCATGTTTCATCTTTATAACTAATAGTTTTCATAATGGAGGCACAAATGTTGTGACAATATGTGAAAAAGAAAGGGCTTCAAATGAGTCAATAAAGTCGAGAAGTTAATTGGGTCCGACATCAAAGAGGCATGGAGATCGTTGACAATCATCCGAAAATAAAGTGAACCCTCTCCGCGCACACCTCCGCACTTCCGCCAAGGCGACTTGCCAACATTGACAATGGAAATCCCCACGTGGGACACTACGATGGAAATAACAACAGTCTATTATAAGGTATTCTAGATAAAATGCAGAGATTCTAAGGAATGTTTTCAAAGTAAGTACAGGGAACCCCTACATGTTCGTGATTTGATTCTCAACAAAAATTTCAAAATATATTATAGCAATAACAAAATATTCTTCTGATATTGAAGTCAATTAATCCAAACTAGCAAATATTAACACCTACATAATTTTTTTTAAATAGAAGAAGGCAATTCGAGTATTAGCCGATTTTAGTGGCACGACAAGCTATAGGAAATATTCAGGAAACTAGAAATACCTACAAGAAGTTAGCTTCCCGCTATATTTTGGCATATTTAGTTTGCTTCCACCAGCAAAGGGCCAATCATATGAAACCTCTCATCACTCTCATTTCACATAGTCTTGGGATGACTACATGAAGCCCAAACATAGATTGCAGAAGACCCAAAATTCCTTCAACTTGTTGGGACCAAAATTATATAATAGGCTTCCAACAAATTTTGAGCAGCTAGAGTAAAAATCATCTGAAGAAGTTGTAAAAACTATTTTGAAAGAAAATGATTTCCACTCAACAGAAGAATTTTTGAAATTGAAATTCTAATTGTCCTGATATAGATAATCAAACCAGTAAATAGGTAAGACTCCCCATGTAAATTTGATTGGTCAAATTTTATCACTAATACTTTTGGGCAATAAATGAATTGAATTGAATTGAATGGATTATTCTGCCGACAAGTCGGTAACAATTAGGGAAATAACAATCATTTGTCAGTATTGTAAAGCGTTAAAATACAACGGCAAATCTACTAGATTATGTATTATACTAGAATTAAAAAAAATAGTCACAATTCGTCCCACCACATTGATAGGTATAGATGATAAGAAGTTCACTCTGTCATCTAGTACTATATAAAATAGAAAAACACAGTATCGGAACTCCTGACTACGTTCAAGAGGAACATTGGAAATGAATCTAGAGAAATTTCCATTCTTAACTTATGAGAGTTGGCGGTGCTTGTCAGGATGAGTTTCACAGAATAGGAGTTCTCCTAGAGCCTGTTTTCTCTAGAACTGGATTCTTTCCGGGACCAAACTTCTTCAGAACATTTACCATGGAAGTATCTGTAAAAAAGAGAAAGATCATCTGCCTGCCGTTTTTGAGCGAGAGGTAGGAGATCACGCTCGATCTCCTAGTGGTCGATAAGGCGAACTACTCTTTCTTCTGGCCTAGGAAGAATTTTTGACAATCATTCCTCTCAAGGGAAAGACTCGTGGCCAAGATATATATATAACGTTTTTTTCAAGTTTTCAACTACGAGCTACCAATATATAAATTAGTGTGCATTACAACAGATGGAGCACCAGCAATGACTGGAAACAAAAACGGTTTTGTGGCATTGTGTCACAATTTTTGTGTTCAAAAACTTCATACATGGAGAAAATTATGGGCATTGAAACAATCATTGTGAATTCCATCCGTGCACGTAGCTTGCAACGGCGGCTCTTTGAGTTACAGTTGAAAGATAGGAATCAGCTGAAAACACTGATTTAGTTCTTCAAACGGACGTCAGGTGGTTGATTCGAGGAATATTCCTAGAAATGTTTCAAGAATTATTGTCCAAAATAACAGCTTTTCTAGGAGAAAGAGGTAAAGATACTAAGATGTTGAAAAACGAAAAATGGCTGGCTGATTTGGCATTTTTGACTGACATCACAATGCACTTAAACACCATTATTTGGAGCTTCAAGGTAAAGGAAAAACTATTGTTGAGATGATTAGCGCAGTAAACGCATTCAAAAGTAGATTGCAACTTATGATAGATCAACTGAAAAGAAAGGATCTGTAACATTTTTCGTCTTTGAAAGCAAGGGTTCCTCACTTGAAGTATGATACGTTTAAGGCTGAATTATCAAATATTTTGGGACAATTCGAAATGCGTTTTTATGATTGCAGTAAATTGGCCATAATAGCATTATTTATGAGTAATCCTTTTCCATGTAAAAATATTGAGGAATTAGCTACTGAAATAGCAAGACAGTTTAATATTAACTCATCTTCTGTTGAAAATGAGTTGGTGTAGATTATATCAGTTATACATCTCAAAGCTGCAGCAGCTGATACAAATTTCTGGTGTTTTATATCTGAAGATAAATATCCGAAACTAAGGCAAATCGCCCTTCAACTGACGGCAATGTTTGGGTCAACTTACTTTTGCGAGTCTGCATTTTTTGAAATGAAGATAATGAGGTCAAAATATCGCAATCGAGTAACTGACGATCATATGTCATCATGCTTGCGATTAGCACTCAATGGTTAAGTACCATCTTGTGAAAAGTATGCTGAGAACATGCACTGCCACGCTTCAACATCCAAAGTCACTCCACAGTTAAGTTTAACACCATATGTAACTCTTTTGTTCTATAACAATCAATAAACTCGCAATTCCAGAACCTAACTAAACCTAACCCAAACCTTGACTAAAATAATGTATATTGTGCGGAAAGACAATATCTATATATGCTACAGTACACCCTACCTAGGTAGGTAGGTAGGGTGTATCGTGTATATACGACAACCCTGCATCACACATACTTGCAGCCTCCTAGAATCGATCGTAAGTAGTCTAAAAATAGTGAGGTAGATCGCCAGCAGTTCAAGTTTGAGCATCCCTGTCCCAGAGCATAGACAGGCTCCTGAACTCTTATTGTTTTAACTGTCAGTCGAATTAAATCGAACAAAATGGCTAGCTACACAAATGATTCATTCTTAATTAATTTTTCATTCATGGAAGTGAGAGACGGAATGTGAGTAGAACTTGTAGGTGATTTAACGAATTACATCCATAAATGCAGTTTATGACAGCTAAAAAATTCAGGAGATACTCTACAAATTTTTCTTTCGACTGGAACGGTCCAGAATAAGACAACATTTTCATCGCCTGTAGTCAACAATGAAGACTATGAAATTCCATTCTAGCTTATTTTGATGTTAATCCACGTGCATCATTGACAATAGCAGAGCATGCTCTGAATTTACCTCATAGTAGTATTCACAGAATTCTTAAAAAAGCATAAACTGCACCCTTATAAATTTCCATTGGTCCAAACTCTACCAGCTGGCGATCCATAGCTTTAAATAGAAGTGTGTGAGATCCTTCTTCTCAGAACACAAGAGGATCCTGATTTTCTCAAAAGGATTATCTGGACGGATATGGCGAAAATCTGATGAGGGGTTTTAACCCCTCATCAGATTTTCTATATATATATATATATATATATATATATATATATATATATATATATATATATATATATATATATATATATATATATATATATATATATATATATATATATATATATATATATATATATATATATATATATATATATATATATATATATATATATATATATATATATATATATATATATATATATATATATATATATATATATATATATATATATATATATATATATATATATATATATATATATATATATATATATATATATATATATATATATATATATATATATATATATATATATATATATATCTATATTTTTCGGAAAGAAACCTACGAAGAATATTACAAGATTTGATGACTGTTATAACAAATTTTCTTCAGACCAAAATCTCAATACTTTTGTGAAGATTTCTAGGAATAACACCTTTTTGTGGAAATAATAATCAGTTGAATAAATATTTTCTTCATTTTCCACATTTTTTAATCTCGTCGCCAAGCATCATATATTTAGAAATTTTTCATTGTATTTATTTGGTATATTATGTGTGTCGGGTATAGCAATATCAATTAATATGTTATTTTATTCTGTTTATCATTAAGAATGATATCTGGTCTTTTGTGTTTTACAGCTCTGTCGCAAAGAACTGTTTTATCAAAATAAAGTTTATATTTGTCATTTTCACAAATAATCTCAGGTTCATATTTGTGAAATTTTTTCTTTGGGAATTAGGTCATGTTTAATTCTAGATTAAAATGAATAATATTAGCGACGGCATTATGTCTTTCTAAATAATCTGTTGAAGCAAGGACTGAGCAAGAAGATAATATATGAAAAACTGTTTCTGAAGAACAGAAACATCTACGGCAAGAATCATCTATACAGGGTGTTTCCGAATAAGATGTCATAAATGAAGGATGCGAATCCCTGAATGATTTGAGCAAGAAAAATCGAGGAACCAATGGTCAAAAAATGCTTCGTTGCCGAGATACAGGGTGTTGAAGTTGAGAAAATTTTTCGATTTTCTCTCGATAAAACCTAGACTTCTCAAGATTTCGGGCTCAAATTTTCCACATAAGCTATTAAACACAATCTGAATCACCAAGTGAGGCCAAATTTTGAAACAGTATACAGGGTGATACTTTTTCATGGGCCATGTTCCATTTTTACTCTCGGAACTTTTTTTTGGTACGCCACTGGCACTAACAAAAAATAAAATCGAATAGATCATTCAATTTGAATTTTTTTGACTTTTGCATTTTGATCGTAACTATCACCGTTTCTGAGATATTAATTATTGAAAATAATCCAACAGTTTTCCCATATCGAAGCCATGGAGATATTATCTTAATAACTGATGCAATTTTTCAGAATTGAGCTAAAATTTACATCAGATATCTCCTTATTGTATGTTTATAACAAAATGAGGCAGAAATTCCTGACAGTATACAGGATGTTATTTTTCACGTGCATGTTCCTCTTTTTGCCCCTGAACTTTTTGTGGTGCGCTACTGGTATATTCTGAAAACAGAATCAAACAGATTATTCAAAGTGAAAACTTTTCTGTTGCTTGTATTTTCCGTATCTGCCACCATTTTCGAAAAATTAATCAACAACGCCCGCGATTATTTATGTTGTTTATTCATTTACTTCCGATTTATACACTCAATAAAACACATTTTTGAATTCGAATTCAATGATCAGGGAAATGATATCACCCTTTATACTTTCTCATAAATCCTACCAATCTAGTGGTGCAGATCTTAAAATGTGAACTTCGTTTGAAATTCGAGCTCAAGGTCTTCACAAATTGCCGAAATAACATGAAAAATATCTTCAAGCTTTCAATACGGAAGGAACTATACGATTACTTTTCTTGATTAATATCTCGAAAATGGTGGCAGATACGGAAAAATACAAGGAACAGAAAAGTTTTCACTTTGAATAATCTGTTTGATTCTGTTTTCAGAATATACCAGTAGCGCACCACAAAAAAGTTCAGGGGCTAAAGAGAAAAATGCACGTGAAAAATAACACCTGTATACTGTCAGAATTTCTGCCTCATTTTGTTATAAACATACAATAAGGAGATATCTGATGTAAATTTTAGCTCAATTCTGAAAAATTGCATCAGTTATTAAGATAATATCTCCATGGCTTCGATATGGGAAAACTGTTGGATTATTTTCAATAATTAATATCTCAGAAACGGTGATAGTTACTATCAAAATGCAAAAGTCAAAAAAAAATTCAAATTGAATGATCTATTCGATTTTATTTTTTGTTAGTGCCAGTGGCGTACCAAAAAAAAGTTCCGAGGGTGAAAATGGAACATGGCCCATGAAAAAGTATCACCCTGTATACTGTTTCAAAATTTGGCCTCACCTGGTGATTCAGATTGTATTTAATAGCTTATGTGGAAAACTTGAGCCCGAAATCTTGAGAAGTCTAGGTTTTATCGAGAGAAAATCGAAAAATTTTCTCAACTTTAACACCCTGTATCTCGGCAACGAAGCCTTTTTTGACCATTGGTTCTTCGAACTTTCTTGCTCAAATCATTCAGGGATTCGCATCCTTCATTTATGACATCTTATTCGGAAACACCCTGTATTTTGTTTGATGATGTGTTTTCTATAATTCCTCGTGAAAACAACCTGATCCTGGATCGCAATTGCCTTCTGTTTCAGCAAACAATGCTCCAGATACTAACCATTTATTCGATGCGATTTCATCAATATAATCATTTTTCAATTTTTAGGTGCTTTCCGTGTGCTTTCCGTGTGCTTTCCGTGTAATTCCTTCTGCATCCAACTTTCTCTTTAGAATTATAATTTATAATTATCATCATATATATATATATATATATATATATATATATATATATATATATATATATATATATATATATATATATATATATATATATATATATATATATATATATATATATATATATATATATATATATATATATATATATATATATATATATAGTATATGGTTATACCAAAGTGCCCTTGAAGTGAAAATTATTCCGAAATAGAGTTTCAGACCAGCTGAATCAACTACCAAAAATTTCGGAATGATAGCATTATTAATTCTCCATAAACGTCTAATGAGCATTGAAAATAAAATTGACATAAAACAGTAGTTGTATTCCTTGTAATGAAAAATTAAGTTGAGACATTTAATATAACTTGCTCTATTGATAAAATTTTGACAGAAAAATTAATTTCTGACGTAAATTGTTATATTTTCAAAGACCATAAATTCTGTTCATGCCTATCATTCCTACTTTTCTATTCTTCTTTAACGAGACACCTGAGATCGGTTTATGTCCTCTATATTCCAACTTTATTCGGCATTTTCGCTTTATGACGTTTTATGAACAGCCGACCGCGAAGTTATATGGACAATAAAAGAAGACAAGAAGTCGAGTGTGTTTGTGTCCGCGGGGCATCAGAAGGCTCAGCTATGCGCCGGATATAAAATGTATGGAATTATTTATTTCCTATTTCGTTTAGGGCGAATGCGGCATCAACAATCGACTGCGACACTCGATTATAACCCGAGGCGAATGTACTTTTTGTCCAAGCTGGAACAGCGTTGTAAATTAAGTCATGCATACCGAATTGCACTTCTTTGTAACAAAAATTCAGATATCTCTTGATAAAATTGCTCTTTTTCTAAATGTTATAAAGCCACGATCTTAAAAGATTCTCAATTAGAGAATGGAATTTTAATTGTTATAAAAAAATTACAGAAATATTTTCAATCGACTTGTGACCTGATGGAGCACTTATAATTGCTCTATAATGCCATAACATGCTTAGGATTGAGTTCTCCAACTTTTTTGAGGAACTACGAAACGGACTGTTGGGGAACCTGGTGTAACCGATTTCGTTAATGAAAATGATTGATTTTCTGAAGAGCTTTCCATCCAAGCATGTTCAATGAAATTAAAAACAGATGATTGAACGTGGCAGTCGAGGGCGGTGATATTTTATTCTTCACTGAAATTTATTGTGACTGTCTCTAAATATGCTGTGGCATTATTATACAACAAGGTGAAGGCTTGAATGAACAATATTATCGTACGAACTAACAACTGTTTCTAACATTATAGTTTGACGATAAGAAGAAATCCAGCAAAACGAGCTCAGTACTGTAGTCAAGCGAGACTCCAACCTACCATAATTGTGCGTCCACTGTAGCTGCGAAATTGTCTGTCGTCTGAACGAACTAAGTCGATCTTTAAGCTCCTTTAGTTCGATAGATCCTTTCACCAACAAGAGAAAGGCAGATCTTCTGCTCGCTATATGCTACCGGTCTTTTGCTCGATAAGGTAGTTATTTTGCTGTTGCTCTTTTCATGTAGCATGACCGCGTTATGTGATTTTATTTTTGATAAATGAAGTTAGAAATTTGGTTTTTTTCTTGAAAGTAATAAACAGAAGATAGATCTAAAAACAATATAAAGAAAGAAGAACAACAAAATTAGTAGATGAGGTTCAGTTACTCTCGAAGTTTCTAGCTGCATATTAAGATGAAAACAGTAGTTATCATTTTTTTGCATTAATACTCCAAGATAGCAAAAGTATTAGAATTTATATGAAAATCAGTAATGAAACCAGTTATATTCTTCTTAGAGATCGTTCCAAAAAAAAACACAAATCTTTTTCCACTACTAGCAAGCTTATTTCCTAATTTTAAAGTAATTCTCTTCTTCTTCTCGCACGGCACCCATAAGGGCAGTATTCAGGCCTTTTGACCGATTGTTCTTGCCGTGTTATATTGGGTGGAATAAGCAGTTGTTCGTTTTTTGGCAAGACTGTCAACTCTCTCGTTTCCTTCAATGCCCTGGAGGGTTGGGTACCAAAGAAATTCAACCCTGTTCGCATGATGCCTTCTTTCATTCGTCAATTAGTTTGGATGTGGCCACTGGATTCCTTAGGTATCTTAAAGTATTTCCACAGTCAGAGTTAAAATCATTGAAGATGTTTTCGCAATTCTTGAAGAGGGATCCCAGCAGACACTCGTTAGAGGTTATGGATATCGACCGATCGTGGTAATTGTATATCACCTAGTTCTTTAGTCCAATGCGCACCATACGATATCGCATAAGTCAGCAGCGGTCTTATCACTGTTGGGTTTAGTCATTATATGATATCTGGTTTAAGCCTTCAACTAGTTCCACATTGTGTTATGTGTTCTTAGCGTATATCTTTCGAAAAATGGTTATAAAATGCTTTCGGAAATATAGGCGCGGCGTTTGTTCTCAGTACGTACTAATAGCAATCCTGAGAACTAACTATGAATCGGTTTTTGGGCTTTTCCATTACACTCCTAATGATTTATGTACCAATACAAATGTAGAAGTAAAATGCACACACTTCTATATTCCAAAGAAAAAGCTCCATCAAAACATAAGATATTTCAGAGAGAACGGCCGGTAAAGTTATGGCTGCAATTTTTTGGCATGTAAGCGCAATAATACATTGAATACTTGGAAAAACCATGAACAATAACTAGAGAATATTATGCATAGCAACTGCACAGGTTGATGAAGGAAACATGGCCAAAACTTCTGATTTGGAGAAGAAAACAAATGTTTTGGTTAATAAACTAGAGTACCGTTGCTCAGTTTAATTAAAAATCAGTTTGATAAATACCTAGTGTGTTCATTACCATGATTCTTTTTACTTCGAAACTTGAAAAAACAGCTCAATGAATTGCGGTTCACTCGGCAAAATGAGAAGAGCATAGTCTAAACAAACGCCCATTTTAAGGACCTTCCGCACTCGTACTTTTAAGAGTGCTTGAAGAAGTTGGAGAAACGTTTCGGTTGAATAAGAGCTAATAGAAGATTTATTTTAAGATACATTGTAGAATTATAGAAACCTATTCAATTTTTTCTATGACCATATTAAACGACCTTCATAATATACTAAGGAACTATCTTTATGAAACTTTACCTCGATGTAGTACTTTTAAACACTCGCTCTTGATATTAATCTTCAACTTTATGATCCTAGAAACAAATAGTTATCTATTTAGTACTAACTACAATTCTCCATAAATAGCAAAGAAAAATTACTGAATTCATTTGCTATTTGTTATATTATGTACTATAATCACACACATGAATAGATCCTTCAATAGTAATAAATCTGAAATTCCTTGATGTACTTATTATTACCGTGAATAATTAGATAGCTTTGGAAGAAATGACTCTAGTATGTAAATCAAATAAAAATAAAATGATGCATTCAGATCATTTCGAATTAATTCGATTATTATACTGCTACTTTTAGAGAATGTTGATCTTCAAGGATGTGCGACGTTTAGGATGAGATGAAAAATCGTTGGGTACTTAAGTCATTCTCTCATTAACATTTGCGTATCATGATGAAATTATGAGTGTATTATGGATACGAAGTTTAAGTTTCTTTCTTCAGAATGTATTGGCGTGGCAACATTACCTGTTTAAGATTTGCTACTACATCGAAGTTGAACTCAGAGTTGACTTCTCTTCTTTTCGTTTTTATCACATATTATCATTTTTTCTTTCCTCAACTGAAGGCGTTTTTCATAAAGCTCTGAATAGAGTTCTCAAAAAGAATGATAACAACATATGGAAACGGGACATATAATAAAACGTGATGAAAAATCAGAAATTATTCTTTCTTAATTAGTAAAGAAAAATTTGAGTATCAGATAGCAACTTTTCGAATCTGTCGCTCAATATCTCAGAAATTATAAACGAATTTAGCTATAACTGCTTTCTATTCCAAACACAAAATAGAGTTTGAAAATATTAATTAATACTTGAAGTACTATTCCCTGAAAAAGTTCAGACGACGAGAGTATTGAAATGAAAGGTGTCCCATACTAATGTTTGGATCAGTCACTTGGAAACCATTCTGTTACCTAACCATAAAATTTTCTTCAATTCATTTTCTTCAGTTTCTCATTCTTTGATAGTAAATTTTTCCCCATAATTATTTTATATGGCAACTCTAACTATATAATTAGATAATCAGATCTGATAACTTTTTTAGCAATTACATTACACTGGGAGAGATTGCGAAATTCAACAAACAGATTTCGGAAAATACGGAAATTGAAGCATCATAAATGGAAGTTCTATCATTGCGAAAATGTTTTCGTTCAATAATCTATACATAAATGAGAACGTTCGGAGGGTATTCCAACATTTGATCTGAACCGCAATGCAGAAAGATGTAAAAGTGTGTGTAGCTAATTTCATTAATGTACCAACGAGTAGTGCCAGATGTCTTCTTCTCGGAAAAATTTTATATACGGTCCTTATTCAAGAACACTGGATGCTTTTATATAACTATTCTTGTGAGAAATGATAAATGATCGATTCGAATTTTGCTTAGATTATAAATGATCTTCAGCAAGTTATATTACATTTATTTGCACAAAATAATGAAATATGAAATAAGTTTCGAAGCAGTCTTATGTGAAAAGAAAACCTACCTACCTAATCATTTCCTTCGGAAAGAAACCTACATAGAATATTACAAGAGTTGATGACTGTTATCTTTTGCAACTGTTTGGATGAATTTCTCTTCAGACCTAAAATCTCAATTTTTCGTGAAGGTTTCTAAGAAGAACTCCAGTTGCAGAAATGATAATCAGTAGAATGAATATTTTTCATTTCTCACATTTTTCTAGACATTCTTTGCATTGCCCATAGGGAAGGGCATGTCAAACGACCTGTGGAAAAAAATTGGGTCGAGACCCAAAACAACTTCAGGAGCTATATGTGATGGTGGTTAGACCACGTATTACGTACGGCTGCATTGCTTGGTGGGAGTGCAGTCTTAAGAAGCAATGCAAACTCAAGCTCTCTAAATTACAGAGAACAGCCTGCATGATGATTATTGGAGCCTTTCGCTCTACACCCACTGTGGCGATGAAACGGATATTGGGCCTTGTCCCTAGCTAGAATGGCTTCTACAGATTCCATCGTCTTTCCCATGATGAAGAGGGTAACTTCGGCTTTGTGCCCGGCGCCTTATATTCTGAAATCGAGGACAATGAAGGGCTGAGTATGAGGTCGAACATAGCCACTTAAAACCAACATGAAGAGGTGTTGAAGCTGGTGTCTACGGTCGAGGTGCCGCCAAGGAACAGTCGATCTGTCTTGGTGGACATGCGACTGTCTTTCAAGCAGAAATATTCGCCATTGACCACTGTGCTTACCACTTGCTTGCGGGGATTATTAAACAGGTCTCGCCTGTTTATATATATATATATATATATATATATATATATATATATATATATATATATATATATATATATATATATATATATATATATATATATATATATATATATATATATATATATATATGACATCTGTTAGCACTAGACACTTGAAAATAATGTAACCGAAGTCGGTCATGTGAATTGAAAATAAACATTGTAGAAATTAGTGTTTTATTTTATTGATATTAATACCGAAATGAATTTCCATAAAATAATTGCATGAACAATAATTGATATTAACAAACAAAATAATAATAAATTAAATGAACTAACATGAAAATTATTCTTGGTTCATTATTCGCAAAGACTAGTATTAATCCATCTAGTGAATACTTGAGGATCTTGGTTGGGTGCCAAACATCTCCCAGCTAAATAAGTGCAGGTCACCGGACCATCAATCAGACTGGAATGTGGCCCACAGAAAGAATAGTAACAAATCTCTCGTACGACCAAATTGATTGTGTTTCCATGAGTATTTACTTGGAAGACAAACACTTTTGTATTGTTAAAATAATCGATTCTTAAAGAGCTGTATAAGTTAGTCAAGTATAGATTAATTTTAATAGAGCATCTTCATTTCTTAATCGTCTGCTCATATATTCAACATCAGATTAAATAACTATGTAGGGATAATAAAACAAGTGTTTTGGAATTTTACTTAATAATTATGATTCGTAACGCGTTTTACTACACCGTAGCTTCTTCAGACAAATGAATTTACAGAAAATAAGAATGAGAATATAAATATAAATATTCTTGAGTAATTAAAAGCTTATTGGGTTGCTTCTTCTTAAGTGGTTATTTATGAGAGGTATATCCAATAAAATTAAGGAATAGATTACTCCCCGAAGAGATTCAATAGAGGTGAATCGACTTGTTCGTTAATGAGTCTACCTGAGTATTTGTATTTGTTGATTTCTAAAGTTTCCCAAAGATCTACCTTCCAATATTTATTATCTGTATGCAAAATTTCAAACTGTGGGTCGAAAGAGTGACTATTTTCTAGGAGATGATTCGGGTAATTTGAATCTGATTTTTTATTTGAAAAACTGCGTTTATGTTCCGATATTCTAATATTAAAATTTCTATGTGTTCTACCAATGTAGAAATTATCACAGTCATTGCAATTCAATCTATAACACCTGATTTATTGTTTTTACCTGATTTGGTTTTATTATTTTTATATATTTGCCTAAATTATTATTAGTTTGGAAAGCTATGTTGAAATTATTGCTACTCAAGAATGATTTCAGTTTCTCACTTGTAATGCCAACGTAGGTTGAGGTGTTGATTTTTGTTTCAATTTATCGACAGGGTAAACTTCATTCAATGCGATTCTGTTTTGTTTTTATTTGAAATATTATTTATTAGTTTGGGATTGTAACCATTATTTTTGGCTATTTGTTTAATCAAATCAATCAAATGTTAAAAAAAACTATGTAGGGTTTTATCTTATTTTCGATAAGTGGTGTTATGCAAAGTGAATAATTTTCTGCTATGTTAATTAATTCTATATATGTGTTATAATTTTCAATCAATATGGCTGGTCCGGATTAAGGCACATTGCACATTTTGAGCATTTTATGGGTAGATAGTCATTCTCATTCCTTCCAATTTTATCATTTCTTGCACAGAGTTTTCTATTAAAAGGCTCATTTAACACCTTGTTGTTCGGTCATATTTATCTCCATTTTTTGTCATTTCGGCATTTATGAAGAAGAAGGTAAGTCACGTATGAAAAGACCTTTATATAGTGTAGAAGAAAGGGTAGAGTTTTTGGATTTTAATTCATTTTTAATTTTCTTATGATCCTTTACAAATACGAAAAGTCACTGCTTAATGTGCATTCTGTATTACGATCCGGAGTTGTGATTGGACCATATTTTCTTGAGAATGATGCAGGTGCCATTGTTTCTGTCAATTAAAAACGATATCGCAAATGCAAAAGGCTATCCATTTGATGTTATTCAACATATAGATCTTATCGATATATGATTGTTTCAAGGAGATGGAACAACACACTGAGCCGATTGCATACTAAAATTTCATTAATTTTTGGAATTCAGGTTGTTGTCTAATCATATCTAACATCCATATCATATATCATATAATCAACACGTAGCTGTAAAGCAATTTTCCTAGTGCTGGTATCAGGTTGCTCATCAATTAAATTAAGTACAGCTTCTTCTAACTCTGATGTACTATTATCCTAGTGGCAACCACAATCATGTTCCCTAGTTTTGGTAAGTCGTTGATGAATCACCAAACAGTGTATGATGAGGAGCAAAACGTTGAGGATACATTTCAGCATACTTCTCGACGGTTCTAAGGAATTACCGCACGGGAGGTCGTAGACGAAATGCATGTCGTCCATTCCACTGTAACTGTCACTGCCTATCAGCGAAATATCAACGAAAGTGAATTAATAACAATTAATTTAGAGTTTCCAATAAATGAAATCAACATGACAGCCGTCAAGTAGTGAAATAAATCACCAAACGATTATTGTTTTCACCGTACATATGAAATTGATCAATTTTCTACCCGGAAACTGTGACAGATACGGAAAAAATGCAAAATGTAAAAGAAAGATTAAGAACTAATTGAAAGTTTATAAAATATTTTTTTTAATGTCCCGGACGTACTGAAAAAAACTGTTGAGGTAGAAAAGACACATGACCTCTGAAAAGTACCATCCTGTAGATTTTCATAATTTTTCGGTGATCGGATTATATAGATTTAGGAACTGTAGTAATCATAAGAAAAAGGCTGAAAAAATCTGAAGATTTCAACACATATTTGTAATCTGTATTTCAGTAACGAATGGTTTGTAGACTTATCTTCATGGGAACTTTTCGTTATAAAGCGGCTTCCGGAATCACGCCGCGAAATCTTTCGCATCTATTTTAAAGATAATCCTATGTCCCATGTATATCAGGGGTGCTCAAACTCGAACTGCTGGCGATCTACCTCAAAATTTTTAGACTACTTACGATCGACTCTGAGAGGTTGCAAGTATGTGTGATGCAGGGCTGTCGCACATACACGATACACCCTACCTACCTACCTACCTACCTAGGTAGGGTGTACCGTAGCATATATGGATATTAGCTTTCCGCACAATATACATTATTTAAGTCAAGGTTTGGGTTAAGTTTAGTTAGGTTCTTCTATAATATCAATGAAAAAACTAATTGTTATTTAAAATTGCGAGTTTATTGGTTGGTACAAAACAAAAGAGCTACATATGGTGTTAAACTTAACTGAGGAGTGACTTATGATGTTGAAGCGTGACACTGCATGTCCTCGGCATACTTTTCATAAGATGGTACGTAACCACAGAGTGCTAATCGCAAGCATGATGACATATGATCGTCAGTTAGCCAATTGCGATATTTTGACAAAATTATCTTCATTTCAAAAAATGCAGACTCGCAAAAGTAAGTTGACCCAAACATTGCCGTCAATTGAAGGGCGATTTGCCTTAGTTTCGGATATTTATCTTCAGATATAAAACCAGAAATTTGTATCAGATGCTGCAGCTTTGAGATCTATATCTGATATAATCTGCACCAACTCATTTTCAGCAGAACATGAGTTCATATTAAACTGACTTGCTATTTCAGTAGCTAATTCCTCAATGTTTTTACATGAAAAAGGATAACTCATAAATAATGCTATATTTGCCAATTTACTGCAATCATAAAAACGTATTCAGAATTGTCCCAAAATATTTGATAATTCACCTCATATGTATCATAATTCAACTGAGGAATCCTTGCTTTCAACGAAGGAAAATGTTTCAGATCCTTTCTTTTCAGTTGATCTATCATAAGTTGCAATTTACTTTCGAATGCGCTTACTCCGCTATTCATTTCAATAATAGTTTTTCCTTCACCTTGAAGCTTCAAGTTATTGGTGTTCAAGTGCATTCTGATGTCAGTCAAAAATACCAAATCAGTCAGCCATTTTTCGTTTTTCAACATTTGAATGTCATCACCTCTTTCGTCTAGAAATGCTGTTATTTCGGGCAATAATTCTTGAAACCTTTCTAGGAATTTTCTGCGACTCAACCACCTCACGTCCGTGTGAAGAACTGAATCAGTGTGTTCAGCTGACTCCTTTTCTTCCAACTTCAACTTGAAGAGCCGCCGTTGCAAGCTACATGCACGGATAGAATTCACAATTTTTGTTTCGATGCCTATAATTTCCTCCATGTTGAAAACTTTTAAACACAAAACTCGTTGATGAATAATGGAGTGAAAAAAAATTTTCATTAGCTCGACACAATGCCACAAAACCGTTTTTGATTCCAGTCATTGCTGGTGCTCCATCGGTTGTAATGCACACTAATTTATATATTGGTAGCTTGTAGTTTTTAACAAAATTGAAGAAGACGTCATATATATCTACGGCACGGGTCTTCTCCTTCAGAGGAATGATTTTCAAAAATTCTTCCTTAGCCAACATGTCATTGAATACCATCCGAATAAAAAGACAGAGCAGGGGAGTGTCTGTCATATCGGTGGATTAATCTAACTGTGAATAAAAGTATGTACATTTCATGATATCATGTTTTAATTTATCTGCCATGTCCTGACTCATGACTTCAATACGCCTCGTGACAATCGGACGAGATAACTGAAGTTCTCTAATAGCAGACATGATTTCTGTTTTATTTTTAAAATCTCTAAATAGAGTGTCACCCGCTTCAATAAATGTTCTTTCACAACCGATCCATCTTCGAATGGTTTCTTGTGTTTCGCAAATATATGAGATATTTTAAATGACGCGATCGTAGCAGCTTCTGATTGTTTAGCTGGTCTTGTGAACAAGGTTTGTTCTTTTTTTCAAAAAGGATATCAAATCACGTACTTTTCTTTTTTTATTCACTCTTTGGTATTGCAATTGAAGCACGACAAATAAGACAAATGCACTTATCCTTCACCTTACAAAAGAAAAATTCTTCCTCCCAATAGTTATTAAAATGATACTTTTTAGATTTCTTCGCTGTACTCATTTTGCACTATTTAATAATAAAAAGGCGGCTTTTCACTGACAAGTACCGGGCGTTCCTTTGATAAAGCCGCTTCTTGCCGCTAGCAGAGTGTTATTTTATTACGTAATGAATTTTTGTAGTTTAGTTATCTACTTATTACAAATTTTTTTGCTTCTCGAGATCTACTCAAAAAGCACTCGCGATCTACCGTTTGAGCACCCCTGCTGTATATTATGAATTTCCTACTGTGTGGACATTGATAATATCTATCTTTACCTTTATAAAATTTTCCTTATATAAAGAAATATTCCGAGGAGTTGCAAAAGAATTCAAGATTTTGAGCAATGTAAATATTTATTTTGTTAAGTTTTCTAATATTGAATCGTTTTTCAGACTTCAGGTTGTGTTATATGATCGAAGAATATGAGAGAAAAGACTCATTGAAATGTTTTATAGGTGATATTTTTAAAATATGTGAATTAGTTATTGACACATATCAAAATATTTATTTGAAAAGTGCATCTTTGTTACTTAACATTCTTATTCTTAATCATTATTGATATGAAACTATATAATTTCCACCGTTCGCATGGTATTTTAAAGTCTATGTTCTTACATGAAGTGTATTGTAAATGAGAGATTGTCAACGCCTTGCATGTACATTCATTCCTACCTATGTATTTCTTTCATCAACACGTTCATTATTTAATCTTCATTAAATCTACTTAAACAGGAGAATATTCATATACTTATAATAGATTGTTATTATCCGGCTTCAGCAGAACTATAAATATTATCTAAATTGAGAACATTGTTATTCTTTCCGTATTCACCAAGACTATGTGCTAATTGTATAAAGATGCAAATAACTTCTATTGTTTTCTTCTCTTCAATCTCGTAAATACATGCAAAGAATGTTTTAACTTTTTATTAATTGCTAATGTGATTTTACAAACTGTTATGAAGAAAACATCAACTTTACTTGGTCACCTAATTGGGTTTTGTTAAAATCTATTGCCGATTTTGTTAATTACGCTTCCTTTCTTCTTAATTTCAGAGCGGATTCTCTTGAATTCATTTGAACTTGTTGCAGGTGGATAATTTTTATTTGAGGATAATTTTAGTGAAAATTTTAAACTAAGTGAATATTATGGACAAAGTAGTTCTCGACCATTTTATACATATCATGATCATAGTACAAGGATTGTCCAAAAAGTAACCGACAAACCACCATATTGTACGTCTTTTGGTTCGTGACTTCCTCCAAAGAAGTCTCCACTAGATTCAATACTTACACAAAGTCTTTTCCAGTTCTGGAAATAGTACTGGTACTCGCTTTTCCGTATCACTTTCAAACCGTCCGCCGCATTTCTTGCAAGCGTTTGTTTATCAACAATCCGGTGCTCTTCAAGTGGCGCTTTCAATCTTAAAAATAACAAGAAATATCAGACAGGTATCTATCTACCTGTACGAAGACCGATGAATTGGCCTGGAATTTTTTAATGAATTTCGTATCTTATGCAAATTTTCATTTGAAAGCGTTCAAACACTACATTTTAATATCCCCAATCACGTTCAACTTCTCGTATAGTTTTTTCTTTTTATTATTGCATTGAAACCATTTATTATTTATGTTTATGGTTCATTCGGCATACAGCTAATTACATGTTATATTAGACTGCCTGATGACCTTACTAAAATAAACTTATATATGTCAGTCAGAAAAAAAATTTGTACAGTGCTATAACTTCGTCCACAAAATTTATCCCCCCTTTTTAGAGTATGAAAGTCGATGGATTGGTCGAGGTGGTCCTCAATTTGGCCTGCCCAGTCCCCAGATGTAAATCCTCTCGAGTTTTTCTTGTAGAGTCATTTGAAGTCTTTAGTTTACACTACCCCCGTGGCAAATGTTGAGAACTTAAGAGTTGCTGGGTGCAACTCGATAACAACAGATCCTGGTGTTTTTGTTCGCCAATCAATGAGGAGAAGACTGGAATCTTCTATCCGAGCTGGAGGAGGTCCCGTTGAACAGCTTTTGTGATTTCTTAAGAGTTGTTGCTCGTACTCAAAAGTCTGTATTTTGCTCATGAATTGAATTTCTAATTTTCAAAAGTTGGTTACTTTGAGATGAAAAGCAAAACACTACTATGGTTCTTTTAATCAGAAACTACGTGTCGTACAATGAAATGTATGGACTTTCTATCCTTATTATTCTCAACATTTTTTACTCGAAAATCTGGCATCTTACAAAAATTGTCAAGAGTATTTTTTGAAAACTAATTACGGAAAATTCAGATATAACTGCATCTTTCGATTAAACTTCATTACTAGGTCGTACAATAGATTTCGATAACTCAAACCAAATCAGCATCACACAACAACAAGGATCGATTAAACATCAAATCATATATATATATATATATATATATATATATATATATATATATATATATATATATATATATATATATATATATATATATATATATATATATATATATATATATATATATATATATATATATATATATATATATATATATATATATATATATTGCCAGAAAAAATTATGTATTAACACTGAATGTTACTTTATTCCGTGGTTCATTTGATTTTGGCGACGTTTCGTTTTTACAAGTTGTCCCTTGTCATCTTCAGGTGCTCGGTAGATGATGTCTCGAGCGTAACTGGTAGCGGTTTGTCGGTGTTTCTCCTTTTATGTCCTCGTTGTTGGCGTCGGTGGACCTGGTGGTGGGGATGCTCTCATTATTATCTGTAAATGATGCCGATTTCCTAAGTGGTAAAATAACTTTCCAAGCTTTTTATAGGTTGAAGGTTTCGTCTATTTTGTTCATTGTTCCTCCTTTTTCAATTTCCACTGCTTCTCTGATAAGACGTTCCTTAAGTTGTTGTGTGATGCTGATTTGTTTTGAGTTATCGAAATCTATTGTACGACCTATACGTAATTTATGTAGATAGATGGCGGATGAAATGGATTTATTTCTTAGTGAGAAAGTAGCGGAAAATCCAAATATGTTTAGCAGAGTTCTTTTCTCGGACGAGGCAACTTTTCACTGGAATGGGCTTGTTAACAGGCTCAACCTTCATTATTACGCCACGGAAAATCCACACCTCATGAGACAAATAGGTCACCAGCATTGTTGGTCCTTGAATGTATGGACCGCTTTAGCAGATGGATATCTAATTGGGCCGCACTTTTTCGACGGCCACCTCAATAGTGAAATGTATTTGGATTTTCTGCAAAATCCTCTACCAATGTTACTTGCCGATGTACCAGAGCATGTAAGACAAGATTTGTGGTTTCAACAGGATGGAGCACCGGCACATTACTCACATCAGGTTAGGGAGCGTTTGAAACATGTATTTCCAAATAAATGGATAGGACGTGGGGTTATATTAAGGGCATCGTTTACCAGAATCCTTCTTCAACATAGTTGGATATGAGACAGAGAATAGTTGACGCCTTTCAGTTAATCCGCAAATTTTGTCGAGAGTTCAACGGTCTTCCCTCAGAAGGATTGAGATGTGTCTACAAAGAAACGTGCAACATTCCGAACACTTATTGAAATAGTTCAACACCTTGTAGATCAAAAACCAATCTATTACGCATTTCATACACGACTACCTTAAAATATCTCCATTTCTTTGATCAAGTATAAAGATATGTACAAATAAACTCTTCTTTCGCAACCTCTGATTTTATTTATTTTAGTTTGTTTTTTTATTTCGAGAATGGTTGAAGATAAAGATACGGTTAGTTCCACAAAAATATGGCAAAATATTTTTGATACGGTTTGTAGAATTTTCATCAAAATTTTACAAATAATCGACTATTTCGAAAATGATCGATGATAAAGATAAGGTTTCTTCAGCAAAAATAAAGCACAATATTTTATGCGTTGACATAAATAATAAAATACAGGGTGTTCCATTTGAAAAGTCAAGATATGATATTTTTAAAATTACAATATTCAATAATTTTTTTGAGTCACCCTTGTATGAAGTGAGGATAATCTACTTCAATTCATCAATGAAGCTAAAATATTGTGACGAAATTACTCACCAAAAAAACTTATCACTTAAAGACATTATAGCAGAATTTAGGCCGCTCCTGAATTTTGAAGAAAAAGTGGTCTTCCAATCTGAAAAAACCACCCAAGATTTTTTATAGAAAATTGGGACACCCTGTTTGCTGCAAAATAAATTACTGAAGTAGATTTTTACTTTCTAAATACAATACTGTTCAACAAAAATGAAATCTTCAAGAGTGTAAGAGCTACAGAGCACCGCGCCACTGGTGAATTCATGCTCAGTTTGATTCCAGATGAGCCAAATATTTTGAAAATGAAAGAATAGTAGTCGACAATATGCTTTTCTTATGTGTAGTGCACATTATCAAAAATCATTATTCAAAATATAACTTGCAATATTTCATATGCAAGAATTTGATGTATAGAACAAATATGATTCTTCTATTGTTTCGTTTCCTCATTAAAAGATTGTATAAAAAACTTCTCAACTGTATTGGTCATTTCTTCATCTGTATTGTTATTTTCTGAGAATACTTTTTTCTAAATATATATAACCGATTTTAAAATAATGAATGGACATACTTTTGCATATATTTCTATTGTCCGTTGGTTGGTCCAAAAAAAAATCAAAACCGGCAAAGATCAGTGCGATAAAATATAACCGATTATTTTCTAAGGCGCATAGATGTTGAACAACCTCACACATCCGGTTGTAAATTACCCAACTGACTCTCTCTCTTTTTCTCTTTTTATGCAACTCTTTAATACTAGGTCTATGGAAGTTTATTTTTGGTAGGGAATGTGCTACTTCCACTTGCTTCGCTGTTTCGCGTCTTGTCCTTCTAATTTGTCGCTTATAAATTTGAAATCCTAATGAGGCATTCAATTATTACGTCGTCGTCCGGTATCATTTCAAAGGATAGCATTATTTGGCGATTTTAATTTTCATGATGAGTGGCTGTTTTTGATTGTAGTTCAATTTAAAATGAAAGAATTGCGTCCGTTTACTTTGTAAATCAGTGTGGCAAAGAATATTGCCTTATCTTAATAATTAGGTGGACTTCAAGTTTTGTGGAAAACGTACCATTTTATCGATTTTTTTAAATTTTTTCTCATAAAATTGATAAGCATTTCTTATGCTACCAGTCAAGGAAAAGGCATCAGTTTAATCTTCTTCAGCGCATAGCATCCAAGCAAAGAAACTACTATTTCATTCTCCTTCAGAAAAAATGCCTTACCTTTAGCTTCAATATTAAGGAGTGACATACGAAGAACAAAATAAAAATACAGAAAAAAGAATCACTATTTGGTTGCAATATTTCCGATTGAAATTTTCCTCGTTCCATTCAAGAATTTTGCAAACAGTAGAGTGCAAAGTCGACGTTTTGGATTGGATGAATTTGATTCATAAGTTCATATACTTCGTATGCAGATATACGACGATCTCCGCAACCAACCACCATCAGTATTTCCATATCATCTCTTCACTGAGCGACGTTTGAGGGTTAATTAGATGGAACTTCACTAAATTCATACCAAACCAATCAAAAGTAATCAAAATCTCCATTTGTTTGGTTTTTCTTCCAGCCCAACATGCGATGACATTGAATGGGCTTCTTCCATTCCATTAATTATTGAAGAATATATGTTATATTCTGACTGAACAAGAAAGAAAAACTTCTCTTCTACTTAATTCTCGTAAAGTTAGAATCTCCATATAATTACAAAGTAATATGCTGTACAAACTAGACTTCTAGATTTCCAGAGATCATATGTTAGCTATACTGCATATATATATATATATATATATATATATATATATATATATATATATATATATATATATATATATATATTTGTATATATATATATATATATATATATATATATATATATATATATATATATATATATATATATATATATATGGGCATTCTTTTACAAACCGAACACCTTTCTGACCGACACATTTTAGATCTAACTGAAACTTTTTTACGGGTTCTATATCGAAAAAAAAAAGATACGTGTAAGAGGATTTTTTTTATTTTCGATATTTTGAAGAATAAACAAGATCGAACATTCGTGAATTTGATGATTTTTCGATAATAGCCTATTTTTCTATCGAAAACGCTTTTAAAACGATGAAGAAGTTATTTTTACTGTGAGAAAAAAATTAATAAAGCGCGGTTCGTCACATCGACACCTGGGTCACATTCTACGTCTCATATTCTTGTTTTACAGCCTTTATCTCTTAAATGCAAATAATTGTTTCATTTTTTAAATTAAAAAACATATTTTATCAGCCAAGAAGATGGGAAAAAATAGAAAAAACATAAATAAAAATAAATAAAAACATCCTTGAAAATGAATTTTTTTACTAATATTTCGATAATGCATTAGTTAAGAAGAACAATATTTGGAATATAATAACGAATACAATATTTAAAAATTAGACAATGTTTACATTTTCTGTTTAAAAATTTTTCCAATATCCTTTTTCCGCAAGATAGAAACCGTTTTGCTTCCAATTGTTGTAGAGAAATCGGATTAATACAATGATATTTTAACGTTCCTTTTATTGTTAACGCTTTTTAGAAACGTTCTGACAATTGTTTTTCTTTTAATTTGTATTCATTAACTGTCGAATAACAACACGTTATATTCGGCAATGCTTCTGTTGCCCAATCGAATAACTCTTTTGCTGTACGGATAGGGTTATTTACCCTTTGCAGGCTAGCTCTAACTGCAAGTCTTTTTAAAGTACCCTCAAGTCACATCGCCCTTTTCCATGTGAAGTCGGAAAAAAGTGCCACTCAACTGATAATTTAAAATCTCTTTCGTGATGTGGAAGGATAATAAAATTTTTCTATTTTTATATTGTCTACATCAGAAATATAAATTATTTTGTTTACCCCTTCAAATTTAATTCTATAAATTGTACTGTTTTCGAAAAATATGGACTGCAATTGTGTCATGTCGTAAACAATCAAACATACTTACTGAACTTTTTATCATCTTTGTAATAAAAAGAAAATGGATGTATCGTCACTTGATCGTTATTCCAATGAATACCTAGAATTCTGAATTATAAAAGAATAATTCTCAGAAAAATCACAAATGACAATACATTCATTTTTCAGTAATGTAATTTTTTTCATTTATGAAATACCTCAGTTTATTTACTGAAAATGAATATGTCAATAATTTGGACAAACCGTTACTTAAGTTTTGTGAAAATTCATCAACAGATGAAATTAGTGTTTGTTGTTGTTTCGGTTGTAATCCACTGTCTGTATGTAATATTTTGATTGCTTTCATCAATATTTAACATTGAAATTTCTTACTATTTTATTAGAAATATTTTGTCGTTATTCATTTATTAATTTTTCAATTTTTTCCATTTTCTTGGCTAATAAAATATCTTTTTGATTGAAAAATGAAACAATTATTTGTATCAAAGAGATAAACGGTGTAAAACAAGAAAATGAGCTATAGAATGTGACCCACGAGTCGATGTGACGTTCGGCGCTAAATTAATTAATTTTTTTCTTATAGAAAAAATAACTTCTACATCGTTTTTGAAAGCTTTTTCGATAGGAAATTTAACGCAGAATACGATAAAAACAGTAAAAAGTTGATTCATGTTCAAAACCGATTTAAACATTTAAATTGTTAATGACAATTTGAATATTTTGACATCTTGTTTTGTAAGAATTTTTTCTTAAAGCTTTTCAAAATGAAAAAAATTGAGTTTTTAGCTGAAATAGAGCCGGAGTTATGAATTTTTGAAAAGTAGGATATTATCGAAAAATCATCAAATTTACGAATTTTTGGTCTTGTTTATTTTTCAAAATATCGAAAATAAAAAAATCCTCTTACACGTATCTTTTTTTTTCGATATAGAACCCATAAAAAAAAGTTTCAGTTGAATCTAAAATTTGTTGGTCAATTTTTGTCTAAATCTGTTCGGTTTGTGAAAGAATGTCCCATGTCTTAAAAGTCACGTTTCCAGTTCTTGTTGGAGCTGCGTCTTCAATAGGCTGTAAATTTAACATTTCGGTTTCAAGCTCCTCCTGAATGTCAGTTGATTCTTATCTATCCTATTCTATTCTCAATTTCAATGTTTGCAGTTAAATATGTAGAATTTGAACAGATTCTTCTTTTTCGTCTTTTTCGCAGTCAGAACAGACCACAGTTCCTTCCAGCATGATTTCAATGTGTATAGGTTCAGATCTTCCACTGATTCCTTTATGTTTAAGATACATTTTGCTATGTCAAATTTCTCTCAGCATTCTATAATACTTATATCAAGATCCCATTCCCTATTATCCGATATGATTTTGAAGGTTCGTTAAATGTAATAAAGTTTGAAGTCCTGGATTATTCCTTGGTCCATAGGTCGAAGCAAAGGTATCGTGTTGGGAGATAAAAATGTCACTTTGGATGCATAGTTTCGAGTTCGCGAATATCACCTGGTGCATTGTCAAGAACTAGAACAGCTTCAAAATCTAAATTTTCTTTTAATGAATCAAAATGAATTGAAACAATTCCGGAACTAGAAATTTCGCTTGTAACCCACGCTTTCTTACTAGCTCGCCAAAACACTGGCAGGATATTCTCGTTTTGATTTTTTAGAACTCGAGGATTTAACGATCTCTAAAGCATCATTGGTTTAATGACACAATCTCCAGATGCATTAGAACATAGCAGCAGTGTTACTCTATTATTTGCTGTCTTAAATCTAATGGCAGACTTTCCCTTGGGAAATGAATGTTTTGTTTGGCATTCTCTTCCGAAACAAGGCAGTTTCGTCTGCATTAAAAAGTTTTTCAGGTTTGTATCCTCCATCAGCAGGTTTGCAAATTCTCCGAGATATCTTTCTGCTACAGCAGTGTCTGCAGATGCAGCTCCTCCAACGATTCAAAAGCTATGCAATGATTTTCGCACATCAATTTTATTGAACCAACCTTACGATGCTTGAAATCCTCCACTGCCATAACTACCACCAGGTTCTTCAACATGTGGGTGAAGACACTTTGCCTTCTCTCGGATAATTAGACCACTCAGGGTCACTCTTTTTAGATGCGGTCTTCGATCCATAATGATAACGTCATCTCCATTTTTTTCTGGATCACAGTGGAGTTGAAGCTACAGGCGACCTTATTTCATCTTTGAATGTTTTATCCTTCCTACAGTTGAATGGTAACATTGTATGAGCGTGATATGGATGCAAACGACTCTCCAAGGCGTAAACGATCAAGCATTTCTATTTTCACTCTAAGCGGAATACTGATTTTTTTCGTATCAAAACTCGTATTTCAATATTTTTTAGGCGACATTAAAATTAGTCAGACAACGCTAGAGACGTATTAGTCATATTGGTAACGAATGGAGAAATAAATCAATAAAAAACGCAAAGCGGCTTTCGCCAAAGAACGGAACGTCTAATAAGTTGCATTTAACAATATACTCCATGTATTGAGTAATAAGGACGCTGTACTTGAACATTGTGTTTTTTTACATTATCAAAAACACCGACAGCGGAAGGCGGCTCATATCAAAGGAAACGCTGAACCAAAGCAGCGGCGATATCATTTAAAAACATACTTAAGATTAGTAGTAATAACGTCTATTTTACTTTTTCATTAGTCCATTTGACGACGCGTTTAAAAAGGATACCGAACCCTGTTTATTTAGGCATATGTATGTACCGATGTACTGATTAGATCCGCCAATAAAGAAATCTTTAGTTTAAAATATAGGAATTGGGTAGCACATTTTTATCCACGAATAGAGAACGCGAATGTAAGAAGCGCGAATACGGAGCTTTTACTGCATATCCTTCCTGAAATCAAAACTCACTATGAATATCTTTCTATATAAGCTACTAACGACATATAAAAATGAAATATCTCGAATATATCAAAATACATTACCCCAATTAATTTTCACCTCAAAAAACAATGAGAAGAATGTCGCAACGAAGCAACAATACAAACCGTGGGACGGAGTCCAAAACTTCGTCCCGAATCTGTCTTCTTGAGGTGAATAGATTGCCGTTTTCCAGCTAAATCTGTCCTGCGATATTCATTCATAATCTTTTTAGAGAACGACGATCCGTGTACCAGGAAGAGTTGGCTTTGCCAAAGTTCATTCACAGAAATGATGCGAGAAAATTACAGTTATGTCGGAACTGCGCTGCATTTTGTAATGCAAAGTTTAAATTTAATATTTTCTGTTTTCATATTTAATATTCAATATTTGGCTGCTTCTTTTCATCTTATAAAAATGTTTTTGGTGTTGGTAAATCCTCAATTTCTACCAAAATTTATCGATAGCTTTATATAGATTTTGAGAATCTCCAATTGTGTGGTAATATTGATTTTATTTATCTTATGGAAGATTTAAACTTTCCTGCCGCACGGTATGAAAGAAATATCAATAAAAATAGCAGCTGTCTAATTGATCGCAGAAGGTGTTGTCGCCAAAAATCTTCGTGTCATCCGACTTGATTGTACCATTACTATTGTGTCCCAAGTTGACAATTAATATAGAGGGTTGATCGGTGAACCAGTTGTTTCAATGAGGTATATTTAACATTCTACAGAAGGTTGACTGTTGCCACCTGAATAAAAGTCTTCAATATGTATACACTGATTTTATAGTATTTAAAATGAGCTCTTTTAGTCATTTCTCTAAATGAAACATATAAAAAAAATAAGTTGATATCAGACAATTTCCACAATTGCATATATGAACGAAGAAAAAAATTGATGTGATTGAATAGCAATAGAAATTTTGATTCATCGCAATAATATCGTAAATGGTGGCGATATATTTTCAATATTCAAAATTGGAATTAGAAATCAGCTATCAGATGCGAGTTATTTTTCTTTTATTTATTACAATTTCAGTATGTATTTAAGCCTAAACATTTCTTTCGTTTCAGGTGAGTTCACATAGTTCAAACGTTATGCCACATTGAACACGGGTAAGTATATCACATATATCAGAAAATTATTCTCGAAAGTTATATTCAAACGGAAGGAGGAAACAATAAAAGGGCTACAATTCTCCATGATTGAAAACATTGAGAGCTATTCGATCCAAAGTAGCTACCGTCGCGAAGATTTATAACCGAGAAGTACGTAACTTTTAAGTTCGTAAACTTCCTATTCCCGATTCAACTTGTAGCACTTAATTCGGTCACTATTCCTTGAAAAAAAGCTTTCGAGTTAAAAAAAAATGGTGTGTACTAATGTGGCAGTGAAATCAAATCTCTCTTGGGATATATCTTCAACCAAAACATAATTCGAAATAGATAGTACTAAAACTTCAATTTGCTTTTTCTGAATCTTAGCTAAAAATGACAACATTCGTATATAATCTCTTTAAAGCAGCATAACATATTTTGATCAATTCGGAAATATAAACCTGAAAACGAAGGTCCCAATCAAAAGTTCAACGTTCAATTCAATAAGCTTTCTACTGGATTCAGTAGAGTAACAGGTGGGCAGAAGAAATCTCTGGGGGCAAGATCTGGTGAATAAGGTGGATAAGGAAGTGATTCGAAGCTCAATTCGTATAATTTTGCCGTTGTTTTGATCGATTTGTGGCAAGGTGCATTGTCTTGATGTAATATCACTTTCTTTTTTCTCAAGTGGGGCCGTTTCTTTGTGATTTGGTCCTTCAATTCTTCCAATTACTCAATGTAGTGGTTGCTATATATCGCCTGGCCGTTTTGAAGGTAATGAATATAATACCCTGCGCTTACCATAACCTTGCCAGTGGACTGCTGCGTTTTTGCACGCTTTGGATGCAGTTCACCTCGTTCAGTCCACTCAGCTTACTGTCGATTGCTTCCTAGATTGTTGTACTGAATCCATGTTTCATCCATTGTGATGTATCGGTGAGAAAACTCGGCTTTGTTGCGGTTAATTATATTCAAACAGTGCTCGGAATCATCGACTCGTTGTTTTTGATCAAGAGTCAATAACCGCGGCCCCCATTTCGCACACAGCTTTTGCATGTGCAAATATTCTTCCAAAATGAACCAACACGTTCCTTGGATATCTTCAGACTCTCGGCTAACACAATCAATTTCATTTATTCGAAACAATTTATTGTACTTTTTTAATGTTTTCATCGGTGACAGCCTCTTTGGGACGTCCACTGAGTTAATTGTCTTGTATGCTCATATCACCTCATTTAAACTTTGCAAATCACTTTTCCACAGTTGACTATACTGGTGCAGTTTCCGAATAATGTCATCAAGTCATGCTCTGACTTCAACTGTATTCTATTTCATCACAAAGCATGTTTAATAAACAAGAGAATTATCTTTCTTTCATTCATTTTTCCAACAATAACAAAAATAGATTCACTTTCAATGCTATATTTCGCGAACCAAAGGTCCGACAGCTGAAAACTTGTTACTCGTTTCTAGTTAAAGGTAAGTACTAACTTCTAACTAGTAATTCCATCTGTCTATCAGCCTACAAACATTTCAGCTCACCTGGTAACAGTATTGGATCACACTCACTAGTACTGAAAAAATCTGCAATGATAATTTCCACACCAGAACGCCTATTCAGCGTCAAAGCTGGCTTCAGATCAACGAGCCTTTCACGAATCAATTCCTCGAACATTATCTGCAATATAAAGAAGTAGAATCACGAGCACCAACACAGATCCCTACAACACTACAGATGTCACAAAAATGTCTCGGAAAATTCTCATTGTCGATAACTACTACGTGGGAACGCTTGCCTAAATATCACTAAAATAATTGCAGTTCAATCATATTAAAACCAAAATACTTCAATTTTGCACATGGTAAATGATCATTTCCGTCGAAAGCCTTTCGCGAAATCTTCAAAGATAAGTGCTGAGGTCATACCACAAGCGACAGACGTGAAAATATCATCAATCACATCCAGAAGCAAGGTTACCATACTCTGCCCCTATCATTGAGTAAATCATTCAAAACAATGCCTCGATTGAAATTAGCTGCAGCATTTTTGACAAATACAGAATCGATTGCATTTTAGAACAAGGTGGCTTCCATGGTAGCAGTAATTTAGAGTAAATAATGAATCACCCACACACTACCATTGTAAAAAAATTTGAAATAAAACAAATAAATACCTTCCAACTGTGAACTTGATAAATAGTGTCTTTTTGGTGGACAAAGCTTGTTTGGTGAATCGAAATCAATTGATTCAAACAAAATTGCGAAACTCACAAAAATTGTCCCCACTCTCTTCTAGCTGGTCAACCTTCATCTTCATCACTGAAAACAGTAATACTGGACTACAATCCGGGGTGAGAGGAACTGAACAAAATTTCAGAAGTTTAAGTCATGAAATAGTTCAGCCAGGTTCTTCGGAAGTAGTTATTATTCTAGACAGTAAAACTGACATGAATATAGATAGTGAAAGAGTTACTATGTTGGCCGATGTTGAGCCTATTACTGCAGATGGATCAAGTTAAAACGAGACAGCGTGACCTCTTTCAACGAAAGCTCGGCGATCTGCAACCTCAGTCTAGGCAATGATTTCCCTTCGGATAGATTTCGGATAATGTTGCAGATAAAATTAAAAGTTCATTATTAATCATGGTTCGTGCAAACCAATGGGACTCTTTCCAAAGATGCCGAACAAGAAAACAGGTGTTGTTGTCCATTAGGCACTATGAGAGTTTCACCAAAACCAACATGAGCTTCTTGAGAGAGAGGTTGTGCAATTCTGTCCATGGTGATTATATTCACTGTCTTTCATGTTGACTATTTGCAAGCACAAAAGTGCTACATCCTATGATAGTAATTGGATTTATCAAAAAAATAATATAAATGAAACAAGTAGCGTGCATGCCTAGCTTGCATAACTGCAAAATTTGTGAAAGAAGCGTTAAACGATTGACAGTACTTTGAAAAGAGAAAGAAAATACACATGTTGCAACTCTGACATAAACATCATGGAAAAAAGATCGAGAAAGCAAATAATGGAAACTTTCTAGCAATAATTTATCTTCTTGCTGAATATGATCATGTTCTGCAGGGTTTATTGAGCACTCCCCATATCACCACAAGAATCAAAGCGCCACCATACGAAATGAATCGGTTCAAACCCTTTTTGATATGCAGAAATCAGAAATCATAGGAAATATTGCCGAGGCACCATTTTTTCTGTCATATTAGATACAACTCAGAAATGACAAAAATGAATCAACTATCATAAGTTTTTCGGTATGTTTCCCGTAAATTAAAGTTTCTTAGGTTTTGAAATATTCGCAGATAAATCTGCTGGGGTGCTAGAGAAGGTTATATTCGAAGAATTAGAGCGTAATCATTTATCCTTATCAGAATGTAGAGTACAGGAATATGATGATGCAGCCAATATGTCTAGTGTCAATAAAGTGCTGAAAACCAGAAAACAAGTGCTGCCACGCCATGGCACATATGTAACTTGAATTAGGTTATTAATGATGCCATATAAAATAATATATATAATAAGTCAGTTCATTACGAGGTGGGATGGCTCTTCTCTTTCGCCGCGAATTTCGAAAGGTCTGGGCAGAGACCTTTCGAAATTCGCTACATGGTATTCTAGAACAGATTCTCTCGAAGCCCTCATATGCAATGTATTCATATACATATGTTATAAAGGCTCTTTCTAGCATCACGCTCTTATCGGAAAACACAAAGCGAAGGCGGAAGCAGCAGGATTGCAAAAACAGCTGGAAAGTTTCTCGTTCATTCTTAAAATCGTGGTCCACACAAAAATTCTCGTAGGTATGAATGTTATCTAAAATTATGTAAACTCAGAGCTACGATCTGTTTGAGGTAGCGTCTCTTGGGAACTTATTGATGTACGAGACAATTTTTAAAATATTGGGAACATCGCAGCACATGGGTCATCGATTCTTATTTCAAACACAAGAGGCATAAGAAGGTGATAATTTATCAGTTGACAACGAAATTCAGAGCAGTGGTTGAAATCAATGACCTTTTCAAAGTTCTGTCTCTGAAATTCTTAGTAGAAGCTACTGCCGTCGAAATGTCAGAAAAAGCAAAAGCACTGGTAGACGAATATGAAGATGTAGACTTCAATCTTCCTATCAATTCCTTCTGAACAATTATTTCGTTACACTAGTGTTGCTAATTATCTTCTCGTCACTTTATTAGCAGAAAGTTGCATGAATGTTATCGCTGAAACTATCTCGTTTTATTTCTGAAGTTGCCAACAAACCAATCTGCAGCTTCCAGAAACGTCTGTTTCATCATTTTCTCGTATCATAAGGTTTTTTTTTGTGTAATTATCTCAGACACACGGTATGGATGCATCTTTTGCAGCCGTATTTTTGTTAACTGTTTTCAATAATATTAAGTGTATTCCAAATAACTGGATCTTTAATTGTACAATTTTCTTTTAGCAACCGAAACCAAAGTATTACATATTTCTAACAATCAAATTTCCCAACAAACAACGAAATTCTCATAAATAAAACAACGAACAGATCTTAAAGCTTCTAATATTTTTCCTTTCATATTTCTACTTATAATTGTAATTGTAAATCTTCTATCTACTACTACTTACCATATATTTTATTTATATCTACTCTCTACTAATCCATTGTCTGGACATTGATTATGTCGTTCAATTTCAAACTGAGAGCGATTTCATTCAACAATGCATTTTTATCCCTTTAAAAACATCCAAGATCGATCTCGAACTCCTCCAACACTGATGACAACAAGTCGCTTACCGCAGTGTTGCCACTGCTTGTTTTCTATTAGAACATTTGTTTCGAGATTCTTTTAAAATTCTTTAATTTATAAAATTTATGTCGTAAGTTACCACAATTGTTTTACCGGGTTACCAGTAGCTCGCAACGACTATCAGATATCCCTGATCTTGTACAACCTATTACGCACCAATATTCCTGTAGATTTGCTTGTTAGGTTAGATTTCTGATGTTGACTCTCTCGTTCTGATCCTGTTTTCATTCAGAGAAAAAACGTTGCACATTTGTTGCTGTGAATTGTAGAGAAATTCTTTCAAGAAAAATTAAATAAGTAAATTGAATACTAGTTGCCTTTACTTGATTCAAATCCATTTCAAATGATAAATAAATGAAAATTTGATTTACACAGATACAATCTGTAAACTGAACAAAGGTAAAACAATTTATATACGATCTATAACATTGATTAAGAGTAAGTAAAACATCAATTCACTATTCACTATTATCTAAATGACTCAGCCGAAAACAAATTTGGCAAAAGAAATTATTGTGAAAATCTACCTGTTCTTTCAATAATAATATAGTTTATGTCTATTAATTTCAAGAGATTCCCAAAATTTATATCAAGTTTTTTATCAGATGAATGTCAGATTTCAAAATTTTAGTTGAAATTATGATTTTCTTCAATCAGATGATTACGAAATTTTTCATCGAAGTTATGTGATTATAAAAATCTGTGAATCATGTATTGTGAATTACGTCAGCCGGCTCGGTGGCGTTGGGATATGATGCTCGTCCCCTGCGCAGAGTTACCTAGGTTCAATCCCCACAAAGCCAGTGCGATTTTTCGGATTCTGGGAATCGCTTGAGTGTCCTTCTTTCGGAGGAAGATGTAAAGCTGTCGGTCCTGTCTAACAGAGAAGTGGACATTAAAGACCCCTTCCCTCGACACGAGAGGGGTTCGGCAAAATTCCCGGGTTAGTGAGGTGACAGAATTCCCCTGCGTGTCATTGGCCGAAAGGCGGAAATAGAGCGCGTTAAAGGAATAACAAACAAACAACAATTACGACGTCCGTAGGAGACGGTTTATGAAAGTTGGAGAATTCATATCTATTAGTTTATACGGTAATAGTTGAATCTCAAAAATGGATGGAATTATTTTTTTTTGGATGACTTGAATTTATAGACTTTTCGAAAAAATTCAACTGACGTTCCTTACCAGTAAAACACAATGATATCCACTTACCAAAACCAATATAAAGAATGTTTACCTTAAGGGTTGTTATGTATTGTAGTTTCTAAGCTATCCCTGAAAATTTCTGCTAATAGGATCTAAGTGAATTCCCCATAATATAGCCCTCGCCCGAACGGTAAAATGAATCCCGAAAACCAAGTAATATTGTTTTCGCACATATTTAATGCCAACAATATTTCGTGTTATTACTTAAAAACAAATTTGACGTATTTTATCTTGTAACCTTCAATTCTGGCCGTTACTTATTATTTTGGACTTTATGGTCTCTATAGTTAATTGTCAGATTACTTACGGTATTTTTCTCTCTGTTTCATGGATATTGTAAGATATTTCAATCAGGGAAAGGTAAGTCTCACATCATTCGTTTTGTCGAGGAATAGTTCTCGACTCTCGGAATTTCATAGGTCTTTCCTTTCATTATTAGATCACATTTTAACTTATTCTCGAACATCTGAGTTAATAATTCACTTCGAATTTCCATTTCTTGTAGCATTTGAACTATCTGACAGTTCATAAAAATGTTCTATTTGTTCTGTGAACCTTGATTCGTTCTACCTACTAGTACTGCTTGATCTGGCACCATGTGTACTGGATTGGAGGAGAGATTATCTACCTTACTCCGATGTTCAAATTCTGGGGAGCTATTTTCGAATTGCTACTGTTCGATAGTTGTGATCAGCCTTATTCGGAAGGTAGCCACATAGAATTAGAGTAAGTGTGAAGAGCATATAGGTCCATTTCATATGGGAGTCATAGAATGCATGGAGAGGAAATGAATTCTGATTGATTCTGAGAAGTTCTACATTGTTTCCTGGTTGTGTCTGTTGAAGTTTCTAGATCTTGACCTAGGTTAATCTATCAACTGTTGTATAGTCAAGCGGACATCTTGTCATTCTGGAACTCTTAAGAGGCGCTTCTAATTAAAATCACTGTGTGTGTATAAGGGATCGTATTGAGAACTTCGAAGGCATACCTCACGACCACACATCATTCTTGTAAGTAACCCTAGGGCTTTTTCATTTCGTTCAACTATCCTTCAGGGATCATTTTCTTTTCAGGGCCTTTTGTTCCGGTTTACTCCAGTGTCGCCCCAGCTTTTAGTTCAAGTTTTGAGTTTCGTTTTTTCCTGCTCTCGAACTCCAATCGGAATTGGGCTCGAGACCTGAGACTACCACCGAAGTCCACTACCGGCGAAATCTATCCACATTTTCATTTTATTGAGAGCCAAGCGGTAGCAATAGAAACATTTCAACCTTCGATATTAAACTCAGCTACCAGTACCACAGATATTTTATTTAGTTCATTTATATATTTATGCATTAGAAATATTTCAGTGTAACAATATTTTGTATAACTGGTACTTACATCTAATTTTCAACTGACATATTGTCAGACGTTCATGTACTTAATTTTGTGAAAGACCAGGTCTTTCTTGCGCAGGAAGTTTCGTCTGTGATTGTAGGAACCTTGAGTGGTACATTGTATTGGTAAGTGCTCAGTGTTGACTTTGATGAATATTTGAGTTTAATTTTGAGAACCTATATACGTACGTATTGTCAGTTGGATAATAAAACGTTGCTCTCACTGAATTTTCACCATCTTTTCTTTACCCAATAGTTGAAGCGACATAGTTACCCTAAGCAAGCTAAAGTAAAGCGAGTTGGTATAGTTAGCAAGAGAGAGTTTCAGATATTGAACGTAAGTATTTTGTATTTTTTGATCGTTCTCCTGGTAAATCATATTTTGGATTGTGGAATTTTAAACATTTTTGATATGCAAGGAGTCTAGTATTACACTAAGGTTATTCACAGATGCTTTGGCGCCCCTTTCTCTCTAATTGATCCAATGATCTTCCACCGAGCGAACCGTTGGCACCAAGGTGTTATAGCATTTGGTAGAACGTTGAGATAGTACACCTACTTTATAGGGTTTTAACATAGTAGTCGGTAAATTCAGTAGGTTAACCTTATAATCTGTTAGATCATAGGAATTTTTGGTGAAGTATTTGGGTTTACATGAGCCGAATATAATAAACAACTGATCTAATAGCTATTTGTTTATTTAATAATAATAAAATAACTTATTCCAACACATCAAAAATAATAAAAGTGAAATAAATAAAGGAACTAAATCTGGTGTATACAAACATAGTTGCGGTGGTTGTATTCAAATATATATATATATATATATATATATATATATATATATATATATATATATATATATATATATATATATATATATGCATATATATATATATATATATATATATATATATATATATATATATATATATATATATATATATATATATATACTCTACCTCATTATTATTTTCGGAAAGAAACCTACGAAGAATATTACAAGATTTGATGACTGTTATCTTTTGTAACTGTTCAAACAAATTTTCTTCAGACCCAAAATCTCAATACCAATAATCAAACAAATTGTCATTTTTCAAACCATCTAATTGAAGAAAATCATAATTTCAAAATTTTCATCTAATAAATATCATGATATTAATTTTCAGGAATCCTAGAAATCAATAGATATAGGTTTTCTACTTTCCAACATATTATTGAATGAACAGGTAGATTTCGACAATAATTTCCCTTTGCTCAGTTTGTTTCCGGCTAAGTCATTCAAATAATAAATCTGTGAATTGTCTTAGGTGGTTTTTACTTTTATTCCAATGATGTAGATCATATATAAATTGTCGTACCTTAGTTTAGTTTAAATTTTGTATCTTGTCAATAAAGACACTGTTTCGTCGAAATGCGTAACAAATAAAGTGAATAAGTGTAAATCAAATATCTTTCATTTATCATTGAATAAATACTTATTGTTTTTGTTATTGACCATGGTGTGAATTACCAATTTCCGAATTCGATCGTTAAAATCTTTAACAATCTAAATAGAATGCTTTCTTCTTTGCAATATATAGCTACTACGACCAATTGTTAACCGTTCAATGTATCAAAGGACCTGTAAAGTCAATAATGAGATGAAGGACGCAGAGACCAAACTAAATCCAAAAGAGCAGAAGCATCGACAGTGTACTCTCTGTCAATGGCTAATGCACAACATCATCAATCAAGTGGGCCGCGGCTCGTTGACAGTTCGTCGCGCAGTGCCTGCTAGATGCGAGATAGCGGCACTGATGGTTAGCGATTGGAACGACATCTGGCGGTGGCGATAATCATTCGTGTTATCTGCAGTTCGTTTCGTCCTTTAATCAGTTTGAAGGACGGGGTCGATGATGAACGCGAAAGAAGTTCTATTACCGGGTTTTTATTAGAAGCTGGGGTCATAGAAGGTAAAAGGCATGTGATGTAAGATGCTGGATAGTTTTTGTAATGTGGAAAGAAAAAATCGATAACGTTCACTGAAATATTAGGGTGAAGTTTTCCTATGTAGAGAAGACAATTAGATTTTCTCAAACTTAATGTTCAGTGATTCAGATACATGTTCATCAGGACACTTTTGTGTTATGATACGAATTTTATAGTGTAAATCATCGAGATTAAATGAATCATTCACGTCTTCGTCAATTTCCTTTTTGTTTTTACATCTTATAGCACTTATAGATGAGCAAGTTATGATATTCGTTGGTATCTAAAACTGTTGAATACAATGGTTCTGGCTCATGATATAAATAAAGATTTCTTTTTTCCAAATGCGGTAGTTTTCTTTTTACGCTATTAATTAAATATTCCGATTACTCGCGTTTTCGCCAGTGATGATCTACACGGTTATAGAGAAATTCTCAGTTGAAATATTTTTCCAATACATATTCTGATTGAGCGTTGACAAACATGATATGGTATTCACTCATTACCCTATCCTCAAATAATTCTCATAATAAGCACTCAGCTTTTTCCCATTTTTGACAGTTTCGTCTGGCTCCATAGCTTTCCATCTGCGGTACTTGTACTTCGTTAAATGAAAATTTTCGGATCTCTTCTCACAATTGAATTTCATAATAGTTATCCACCGATTGAACAGAAAAATTCAGAAAAAAAGTATTTGTATGTTTCTTCGATTCTCGGTTTAGCTTTTCCTGACGAAATGTAATACCTAGTAGCCAAGTCAATAGAGAACGTAAAAGGTCTTTAATCTACAAAAATTTGCACACGCAATTTTTTATCGCAAAAATGTCACATTTGATGTCAAAATAACTTTCTTGTCCTGAATTTTATCCCGCTTCATGAAAGTTAAGAGACTTGCTTTTGATAAATTGGTATATGGTTCAATCAAGTCCAACTTCAAATCCAAAATATCAATGATTAACTCTACAGGTATATTGGTAAACAAAGATACCACATCTAAAGAGATCAATACATAGTTCTCAGGTAGTCGGAAATCATCCATCCGATCAACAAAAAAAAGGTATCTTTTACATTATAATTATTCTGATTTTCGAATGCTAATCTTAAAGTGTCAGCCATGTCTTTTGAAATGTTATAAGTTATTGAATTTATAGAACTAATTATTAGCCTAAAGGGTAAACCATCTTTGTGAATTTTAGGTAGACAGTACATTTTTGGAAAAGAAGCGTTCAAATTATAAGTTTTTTCGCTAGTTCATCACTAATCTCACCCTTGTCTCTAAATTTCATTATAAGATCATTGAATTTAGTTGGTGTGGCACTTGTAGGATCTCTGCTCAATTTGGTATAAGTAGAAACATCACCCAACAGCACTTCCGCTTTTTCAATATAGTCAGACCTCTCTCCATTATCACTGTGCAGCTTCCTTTGTCTGATTGCATAATATACAATCCTGGGCGGGATTTCAGGAACAACTCCTCTTTCTTTATATCTTGATTCAAGTATTGTTTTTAATTCAATGTCTTATATAATATCATTGCTGAAACAGTGTACTCTTTTGTAGTTTCTCCGTTTCTCCTGATGAAGTTGAAAACTAAATGACGAGATGTTGAGAAATTTAGAAAAAGGATTTCTTTTTTCAAAGTCACTGACCGAAACACCTTATAACTTATTTCTTATATATATATATATATATATATATATATATATATATATATATATATATATATATATATATATATATATATATATATATATATATATATATATATATATATATATATATATATATATATATATATATATATATATATATATATATATATATATATATATATATATATATATATATATATATATATATATATATATATATATATATAAAACAAATGAGACACTTTTGCCTCTTTTCCACAATTTATTCAATAATCACGACCGGTTTCGACCCTGCGGTCATTTTCAAGTGAATAACAATATAATACATGAGTAGGCAAGTACAAGTACAGAATGAAATTTATCCTAAATTCCTAAATATTGAGTAGTCAGGATCCATTATACTCTAGTTGGCTGTTGAGGGTATTAAATTGTGGGTTTTTACATAGTTTGTTAATCTCCAAATGTTCCAACAAATTCATCTCTCTCTTTGTTACATTTATGAAGGATCTTATGATCGTTCAATGATATCGAGTGGTTAGTTGATTTTATGTGTTCAAATATTGGCGAATTTTTATCTGAGGAAATATGTTCCTTGAATCTAGCTTCAAAACTTCTCCCTGTTTGTCCGACATAGGCTACCTGACATTCATTGCATTTGATTTGATAAATTCCTGATTGCTTGATTTAATCGTTTTTTTGTTTGGCATTGAATAATAATCTGCTTAAGCTGGGGCCGCTTGAGAATGTGTTTAATATTGAGTTTTTCTCTAAATTATTCATGAAAATGTCAGCTAATGGAGGGCTAAGAGGTGAACTCATTGGAAGACCTGAATTTTGTTTGAAGAATTTAGATTGAAATTAAAAGTAACTTTGAGATAGGCATATTTGAAGGAGATTGCTAAATTCGTTAGTGATATATGGCGGTATGTTAGACTCGGATAAGATATCTGTATTAAAGGGAAGACACTCATTCCTTAGAATGTTCGGGTACATATTTTTGACATCGAAAGAGACTAACTTAATATCTTGGGAGATTGTGAGATTTGAAAGTTTATGTATGAGATCTACAGAATTAGAGATAGTGTATTGTGCTTGAAAATTTGAGAGGTCTAGAAATTTTTGATTCAAGAATTTTGCTAGTTTACCTGATGGTGTGTTTATATATGACACTACAGGTCTTGCAGATTTTTCTTCCTTATGTAGTTTAATCAATCCGTACATTTTTGGAGCTTGAACTTTCATTGGAATCAGTTTGCTCTTCTCCCATTCTGTGTGTGCTAGGTTTTCTGACAAACTTAGCTCTTCTTTGATTTCATTTGTGAAAATTTTGGTTGGATCTTTTGGTATTTCGGTGATATCCATTGTCTTCAGTACATCCTGCATCTTTTCTTCGTATAGGTCTTTATTGAGGCATACTATACTGTTGCCTTTGTCAGCTTTAGTCATTATGAGATATGGACTTTATTATTTTCAACTGATTCTGATTGTTAGATTTTATGTCATATTTTCTGATGATTTCTGTGAGTTTGTGTTTATGGAGGCTTGGCTTGGTGATGATATCTTTATGTTTTTGGATGGCCAGCTCTGCTTGCACTCCGGTTATTTCCTTGTCTGTTTTGAATTTGCCGTTTTCCGGGGTGAATTTTGGTCCTTTGTTCAGCAGATCCGTTTGAACTTCATCAAATAATTTGTTCGATAGATTTATGAATCTGGGATAAAAGGTGATATCTGATCGTTCGATAACATCTGTTTGGATCATAGGTTGCTGAGGCTTCTGTTGTCCTTTTTCATCACCAAGCCAAGCCTCAAACTGAATTTAATATCATCAGAAATTTGCATCAAATAACAACATACTACAACATTTTCTAAATACAATCATTAAACGCAAAGAACAACGTATTACCTACCAATTACTATATAGCATCGTAGAAACCCCAGAAAAAAGATACACTAGTCTCAGATACACCGGCGAACTTTCTAACAAAATCAGTTACTACTTTTCTAAATTAAACATAACTACTTCATTCTCAAGCGGCCCCAACTTTAGCAGATTATTATTCAATGCCAAACAAGAAAACGATAAATTCAAGCAATCAGGAATTTATCAAATCAAATGCAATGAATGTCAATTAGCCTATGTCGGACAACAGGGAGAAGTTTTGAAGCTAAATTCAAGGAACATATTTTCTCAGATAAAAATTCGCCAATATTTGAACACATAAAATCAACTAACCACTCAATATCATTGAACAATCTTAAAATCCTTCATAAATGTAACAAAGGGAGAGAGATGAATTTGTTGGAAAGTTAACAAACTATGTAAAATCCCACAATTTACTACCCTAAACAGCCAACTAGAGCATAATGGATCTCCACTACTCAATATTTAGGATAAATTTCATTCTGTACTTGTACTTGCCTACTCATGTATTATATTGTTATTCACTTGAAAATGACCGAAGGCTCGAAACCGGTCGTCATTATTGAATAAATTGTGGAAAAGTGACAAAAGTGTCTCATTTATTTTACTTAAAAATGAATTTCCATAAAATAAATAAATCATCAATACTATCAATAAATATATATATATATATATATATATATATATATATATATATATATATATATATATATATATATATATATAATGAAATAAGTTATAAGGTGTTTCGGTCAGTGAATTTGAAAAAGAAATCCTTTTTCTAAATTTCTCAACATCTCGTCATTTAGTTTTCAACTTCATCAGGAGAAACGGAGAAACTACAAAAGAGTACACTGTTTCAGCAATGATATTATATAAGACATTGAATTAAAAACAATACTTGAATCAAGATATAAAGAAAGAGGAGTTGTTCCTGAAATCCTGCCCAGGATTGTATATTATGCAATCAGACAAAGGAAGCTGCACAGTGATAATGGAGAGAGGTCTGACTATATTGAAAAAGCGGAAGTGCTGTTGGGTGATGTTTCTACTTATACCAAATTGAGCAGAGATCCTACAAGTGCCACACCAACTAAATTCAATGATCTTATAATGAAATTTAGAGACAAGGGTGAGATTAGTGATGAACTAGCGAAAAACTTATAATTTGAACGCTTCTTTTCCAAAAATGTACTGTCTACCTAAAATTCACAAAGATGGTATACCCTTTAGGCTAATAATTAGTTCTATAAATTCAATAACTTATAACATTTCAAAAGACATGGCTGACACTTTAAGATTAGCATTCGAAAATCAGAATAATTATAATGTAAAAGATACCTTTTTTTGTTGATCGGATGGATGATTTCCGACTACCTGAGAACTATGTATTGATCTCTTTAGATGTGGTATCTTTGTTTACCAATATACCTGTAGAGTTAATCATTGATATTTTGGATTTGAAGTTGGACTTGATTGAACCATATACCAATTTATCAAAAGCAAGTCTCTTAACTTTCATGAAGCGGGATAAAATTCAGGACAAGAAAGTTATTTTGACATCAAATGTGACATTTTTGCGATACAAAATTGCGTGTGCAAATTTTTGTAGATTAAAGACCTTTTACGTTCTCTATTGACTTGGCTACTAGGTATTACATTTCGTCAGGAAAAGCTAAACCGCGAATCGAAGAAACATACAAATACTTTTTTTCTGAATTTTTCTGTTCAATCGGTGGATAACTATTATGAAATTCAATTGTGAGAAGAGATCCGAAAATTTTCATTTAACGAAGTACAAGTACCGCAGATGGAAAGCTATGGAGCTAGACGAAACTGTCAAAAATGGGAAAATATATATATATTTTTTTTTATTTTACTTCTTGACCGTAACTGGTCTTTGTGGATTTCCCGAATTCATTCATGATTAAAATGCACGAACACCCAAATCGATAACATGAAAAATCACACAAAAATTCAGTGTTAAGTATGTATTTATTCATTCACTGTGAGTGTTAGTGGGATTAAATAGGACATGATCTTGTATATAAACGCTGAAGACTGTAGATATTCCGTTATTCCCAAGAAATTATTTATCCATGCAAGATTTAATGCATCGGCATCTCGTAATTCGGTTACTTCAAACATTTCGAGAACGGAAGTCGACAAGTTAGCGCCAATTTCTCTCCGGCCCCTTTATCCGTCTTTACACTGTCCTGAGAAACAGAGAAGGGTGGAATTGGAAGGGCTCATTATAAGTTGCTTGAGCTTCTGGTTGATCTTCATAAAATATACAGAAGCTGCTCGAAATAATTCTATGTTGTTACACAGTTGTTAAGTTCTGTATATAAACCCAGTATAATGTGGTTAACCCTTCATCCTTTGCCCCTTTGCTATCAACCTTCTCAATTCCGACATCTGATAATCCTGTGTTGGGAAGTTTCAAGTTTTTCTTGATAAACTGATCTGTTTATAACCAAAATGATTTCATCTGATGAATTATTAATTATGAATTTTACCCAAAAACATCAGATTTTGAATTTGCTAAGCAAACAGTAGTTTGATATACCATTCAATCAATAGTATTAGATAGAAATATATATGCTAGTTATTAGCCTTTGTGTAAGGTCAAGCTGGGTGAAAATTCACCCAGCTAATTTTCTTGTTTATAAACGTCATGTCCAACATCTGTCTTTCTATCATTTTAGCGTTATTATGTAAGTGTCTATAAAACATAACAAATAGAAGAATATTCAGTTCAATAAAATTCATCTACAAGCACAGTTATTGATTAAGTTAGTGTTAATTGTATCTAATGGTTTAACTATAATTCAGTCTGCTTCAAACCGAATTAAAACTCACCGTAGCCAAAACCTGACCTTTCCTGAAGACTCCGCACAGAGATGTGTTCCACGTCTTATCGGTACGATGAAAATATATTTATGATGAACTACAGGACTCGGCAGAAGTGTTCCTGCCTGAAACCCTATCGCAACGACCTCAATTTGCATCAAAACATGATTTCCATTCATATATTTCAGTCATCTCAGTTCAAACGGTTGTAAATAACTATTACATTGTGATTTGTAATGTTCACTCAATATATCTCAAAAACTATTGCAGTGTCAAAAAATTGCAAGAACATGCAAGCAGTAATTTCCTGGGAGGCGCCTTATGTCTCGAAATTGAATGTGTTCCAACCCTTTCACCATCCCGCATCCGAACTCAAAAAAATTTGAATAGGAACCCTCTTTATTATTGGATAGCCCATATCATTCTGAGTACACTTACATATTACATATCAACTTTTGGAATGTATTTTCACTTAAATTCACCGTTTAAACCTGCTATGTCTTAAGAAAATTTCAATTTCAATTAGGTAAATGGAATTTGAAAAACTGAGCCCCGTTGCATTATTTATATCAAAGTTAAATGATCCAAATAGCAATAAATACACATAAAAAAAGAAAGTAAATAGGAACATCTTAATTTCGCAATTTTCATATCTGCAATAGTTTTTCAGCTTTCATGGTTTTCAAAAAACCACTCTGTACATAGATTAGCATCAGGGAATTTGATGTCCAATTTACTAAATATATTTCCTGATGAATTAGAACTGAAATACGAATTGAATCACCCAAATATGTAATCATTCATCCATCCTATGATTGGTTTTTGGCACTTCATGCGAAGTATTAATACCATCTAAGTATTAAAATTTATTTTTCCTTACTTTTTCAAACATTTTCCTTTCATACAAACCATTTCTTGACAATTACAGATACCGCAAACGATGAAGTAACAGGGACTGTTTTATAAAATATACCGTAAACGGTGAAGGTGATTTCTTGAGTAATATCAATAAAAAAAGTTCACATAACCATGAGTCGAAAAATGCTTCGTTTCCGAGAAACAGGGTGTTGAAGTTTCAGAAAATTTTTAGTATTTTCTTCATAAAAACTACAGTTTTCAGAATTTTTAGCCAATAGTTATTATAGTATATACATTATAGACCAGATCAATTATTTAGCAATTTTTCTTATCGACTGTATTTTTCCGCGTCTTTCAACGTTTTTGAGATATTAATTATTGGAAATAATTAGATAGTTCTACCCATATTGAAAGAATTCAGATATTTTATCTATAGTTGTTACGATTGTTGAGATTTCAAGCTTGAATTGGATACACAGTTTTCCTACTGACATCTACAGCTCTCGATGAAACGGAATTGAATGAAAGTAAACAGGGTAGTACCCTTTTTTTGCCTTCACAATCTTCTTGATACGCTATTGGCGTATTCTGGGAATCAAATTACTTGTTCCATTTGGAATTTTTTCGTAGCTCTCACCGTTTTTGGGATAAAAATTCTCAAAATATCTCTCCCATTTAAAAACGCGTTAGTGACTTCAAAATGTTTAATCAGTAAGCTGATAAAGATATGTAACTGCTTTCAAAATTCTTTTCTTGTTCCTGTTTTCTCGTATCTGATTTTCAAAAACTTATCACATCAACTGATAATAATTAATCAAACGGTTTTTCAATTGAAGTTAGTCAACACATATTTCGAAAAAGTATTTCAATTGAAATTAGCTAACAATAATATTTGAAAAACGAGAAACAAAGAAACAAATGATTACCACCAAGCTAATCTCGAATAGTGATAACAATAAAAATTCAATGACCAACTTTCAGGGAATGAAAATTCTCGACCACTGTAACTGCCAAAGAAAATATTGAAAATGAATATTTTAGATGTTTCCATAAAAAAATCCAGAATGTGTGGATCTGGAGGCCTACGAGGCCATGGTTAGGTTAGATGGTTGTGTTCCATCACGTCCTATCCAATAATAATCAGATTTGGTTTACAGAATACGTCAGTAACGTATCAAAGCGAGTTTAAGAGACAAAAAGGGGACATAACCCGGAAGGACACAATTCTCACAAACAAATATAATGAGAATAAAATCAGTCCAACCCATGAATCAGTCTGTATATTGTTGCAAACATGGCCTGTTCAAAGATCTATATATCCGAAAATAGTTATGTCAATTTTCATTTATAAAATTCTGTGAACTTTAGTTTTTATGAAGAGAATACTAAAAAATTTTTGAAACTTCAACATCCTGTATCTCGTAAACGAAGCATTTTGCGACACATGTTTATGTGAATTTTTCTTCCTGACATCACCCAAGGAATTAGCTTCACCATTTACAGCATCTTATTATGAAATATCCTGTATATAAATTCATATTTTAATATTCTATTGGACAAACCTTATCCTAACCATAACAAACACAAAAAAAGGAATTATCCAATTTGGTATAGTTGTTCTGAAGTTGTGTGAACAAACATTCAGCAATTCATTATCATATATGTAGATGTAGATTAATGCTTCCAAAATATGTATATTGTTGGGCAAATTAAGTAAGTTTCTCTCTCGAAACGAGAGCTTCTTTTCCGATTTCTTGAAGTTCGAAACGGGAAGACTGTTTGTTCTTGAGATTCTAAATAACCCGTGTGGGGAGTTCCATTCCCTTGAATTGAAAGTAGAGGGTGCAGGAAGTACTGGTGTAATTACAATCGAGACAACCTGTCTGTAGACTGCCTCTCATTAGAATATTCATGCATAACTAAAATGTTATTATTCGAAAGAGTTTAAATCGTACTTATATAAAAATCCTAAAATAGTAAAATAAACTGCTCATAAAGAAAATGAAAAGTTATGTAGTCAATGTAAAGATATGAAATTCCTACACGAATGACTGTACAGGGGATGGGCAACTTTCGATGTATTTGTACGGCAGCTATGTGAAATATTGCAGATAGAGAAAAATGATCCTCCCCACTCTAGATCTTATTTTCTGGGAATAGTTTAGTGGTGCCAAAATTTTGCTGATATCTCTTTTCGTTCTGGACTTCTGGAATTCAAAAATTCTCTAATTTTGGGAAAATCGTCCTTCGAGAATATCTCGATCATCATCAAAGTTACATAAAAATAAATTTGGCCCATTTTTGGGTTAAATACGGTGCTGTGTAAAATAAATTTTTTAGCTTAGCGGTTTTCGAGTATAATGCAAACATGTTTTTTAAATATGAACCGTAGAAAAATTTACTCTTGTTAGATGCAGTAATTTTTTTCCTTTTCCAAATTATATAACACTTGTAGGCAATTATTGTATTCAATACCTTTTTTCAGAGAAAAACCTGAAATTGCCATTCATTAGATGCATGCCCATCAACGATTCATATTGTTCTATGACTGAAAACCACAGATTTTAAAGATCCTGTTTAAGATCATGGTTTTTTCTACTGTTTGATTCGATTTAAACCATAGTAATTAATTGTGGTCTTAGAGTTTGACACTTACGATTCCAGTTTCAGTATAGGTATTAATGTTTATTGAATATCGAAATAGCTGCTTGTTAGTTGTATGTTCTAACTATTTATTACATTTAAGAATTTTTTCACATGAGACTTTGGCTGTTTCAAGATGCAGAATAGAAATCATAACTATGAAAGTTATGAAAAGTTCGATATTATGGAATGTTATATTCTTAGTGGGTATGATTCAGCAGCAACGGCCGAAACATATTTCAATCGGTATCCTGAAATGCACCCGTCAAATAAATCTATTTTTCGAAGAATGAAGTAGAATTTTATCAATAGTGGCTCATTCAGAAAATCAAGAAATAAAAAATATCATGTAAGTGATAGAGAGGAAGCAACGATCGAAGTGTAACGGCTAAACCTTCAATTTCGCATAGACAAATAGAAGCAGAAACAGGAATTTCGAGACGTTGGGCCCTCAACATTCTGAAGGAGAACCAGTTTAAAGCCTACAAAATGCGAGTCTCCCAATTCTTGCAGCTAGGGGATCCCCCTCGCCGACTATATTTCTGCAATTGGTATCTAGAAAATATCCAAAAACGCCCAGACTTCTTTAGAGAAATCATATGGACAGATGAAGTCCGTATCATTAGCGATGGGATATTTAATCGCTTTAATGAACATTTGTGGTCCGATGTAAATCCTCAACGCCATATTGATGTGCAGCATTAAGGAAAGGTAGTCGTGTTGTGGCGTTTGAAATTTACGATTAAATTTGATTGGAGCAAGTTATGAAGATATCAGCAACAATAATTTTATTGAAGGATTTCTCGATCAACTTCCGTTAGCACAAAGATCAAATTTTTCTTCAACATGGTGGTCCTTCTCACCAAACAAACGCCATCACTGATCTGTTGAATTTGAATTTTGGACATATTGGACGCCACTAGATGTTTTTCTTCCGGGTCGTGTTGAGGATTCACTCTACAAGAGGAACAGTAACAATTTAGAAGAGTTAAATCAGAATTTCAGGGAATTCCTTGCTTCTGTTAGCAATATTGATTTTACAATGCCTGCCGTAGTGTTTTTCGACGATGCAATTTATGCATTGAAAAAAATTGCAACACTTTGGCATATTTGTGATAAAGTAGTTTCCCGCATTTGTATCGTTAGGACTTTTTGTTTCTGTTGAAGGTTTTCGTTTGAGAAACGTTTAATGTCATAGGTCTTGTTTTTCATAATAATATATTTTTTTCCTCGCATAACTTTCTAATCATTCAATAACTGTCTACAAGTGTTATATATTTCTGAAAAGGAAAAAATTGCTGCATCCAATAAAGGTAATATTTCCTATGGTTTGTATTAAAAAAAAGCATGTTTGCATTAAAACTCAAAAACTGCTGAGCTAAAAAAATTTTTTTCACAGACAACTATATTCTACTTAAAAAGAGCCTGTAGAATGTCAAACTTATTTTATGTAACTTGTATGATGATGGAGATATCTGCGATTAGCAATTTTCACTAAATTCGAGAATAAGTTTGAATAATTCCAGAACGGAAAGAGATATCAGAAAAATTGTTGCACCACTAAATTAGTGAAATAGATCGAGAGAGGAGGGTTCATTTTTCTCTATCTGCAATATTCCACATAGCTGCCGTAAAATTCTTCGAAATTTGCCCACCCTGTATATATTTATAGGAAGAAAAAACTGACTCGCAACATCTGGTTGGGTCGCTGTCCGTTAGTACTTTTAAAAATTAAACTACTTATTCGTTTTTTCATTGATTAAATACAAGACCAGCATCTAGTGGGTATAATAGAGTGTTGTATCTGTACACTGATGAGTCTAAATTATAATGAAACTGCAACTCAAATCGAACAGTTTTCCTATGGAATAATAATAAACTTGTTCCAATAGTTATACCGTGCACATCATCTCTTCAGCAAATGATTATTCATTTCAAACTCATTATATTCAATAGTTTCCTCCAAATTAAGTTAATCTCGAGTGCTAAGTCAACATATTTTGTTCACCTTCAAATGACTATTATACTGTTAACTATTGGACAAATTTATTTTCGAGGAAGTCGTTCCTTGTCATGTTTTATTTCATTTGCGTGACAGTGTATTCGCCTCCGATAAAAACAGAAATGTGTAGGAGACTTTTTTGTGAAGGAGCATGGGAAGCTTAATAATCTAAAAGAGAAAAAGGAGAAAACAGAAGAAAAATAAATGGAAAAGCGGTGGAAAAATTAATGAATATGGCCATAATTACAAAGGATATTGAAAAAAGCAGTTCTATAGGAACGTCGGGACTCGTTAGGGATATCAAGGAATGTATTGTCGACAGGCAAATTTTTAACGAGATAAAAGTCTCTTCCTCCTCTTTCTCGTTTATTAATACAGTTACAAAGCAGAACAGGGATGCTGCTATGTTCTTTCACGTGACTGACAGACATGAACGGCGGCGGCCAGAAATCTAGAAGGGTATATAAGAATTTTTTAATCGATATACTAACTATGGAATATTTAATTTTTCCCCGATCAAAAAGTGAAAAATTAAAAGTTACTACAACGAAATTCTCCACTTTTCAACATGTAATAACAAGGTGGGATATATCAACATCCCATATCTGCTTCAAAAAAGGTGTCGTACGAATTCTCTTCCAAGAGGCTTTAGGCAATATCCCCGAGCTTAATGAGTGAACTTGATCTGTAACAAATATTTTTAGATACACTGCGTCAAGAACTTAACGTACGAAATCGAAAATTCAAATTTATACAGAAGTTTAAGAATCATTTTCCAGTAATCCACCAGCACTAAGGAATGCTAGAGAACAATCGAATAAAATAAAACGATTCATACAACAAAACAATGACTATACAGGGTTTTACATAATGGTATGTTACAACTTGAGAGGGCAAATCTACGTGCAATTTAAACAAAAAAGTTTAAATAAATAAACAAAAGTCCGCAAAAGCTTCGTTACGGAGCTACAATGTGTTGAACATTTCTGGAAAAAATTGGGTTTTTCTTCAAAAATCCTGCAGTTTCTGGGATATTCAGCCAAATTTTGCAAGCTACTTTTTACAGCATCCATCATTACACGTCCTTGATTTAATTGAAAATAACAAAGTTCTCTTTTCCGAGGCCATGTCTCCTTTTGCCCTTTCAAAATTTTTTGCAGTAGGCCACTGATCAGCGTTCAACAATTTTCGTCATCTTCGTTTAATTTAGAAACCTTTTTGACACTTGTAAATTTTTCGTATCTCCAACCGTTTTCGAGTAAAAAAATATTGAATTGGAATTATTTGAATTGTATGTTATTCGCTAAATAAAGAAAATAATAGGAATACTCGATAGGTATGCCCAAAATTTGCTTCTATTTTAAAAATTCGTCTTCTGAGACTCAACTTATACTTATACAATATCAAATTAAAAAAAGAAGAATCAAAAACTAAATAAATTGCTGGAAGTTTCCTCTACCTGCAAGAATACAGGCCTCTGTCCTTCTTCGCATATTATCACGCACTCTTTGAAATATTCCTGGGGTATTTCTTATCTTGTCACAAGAGGTTATTATTCGATTTCTCAATTCTTCTACAGTGTTCACTAGAGTGGTATAAACTAAACTTTTGATATATCCCCATAAGATAAAGTCTAAGCTATTTAAGTCTTGGGACCTAGGAGGCCATAGTTCTGGCCCACCCCGACCTATCCATCGGTTGTTGAATGTATTATTCAAAGAATTCTCTAGCTTCCCCACTAAAATGTGCTGGTGCCCCGTTATGCATGAACCATATTATGTTTCTCACCAAAAGTGGCACATCCTCGAACAACAAAGGTAACTCCTCCTCAAGAAATTGGCGATAAGCGGGAACGTTTACTCTGTTAGGGCAGAAAAAATGGCCCAATCAAATAATTTCTATTTATTCCGGCCAGAAATTCAGTGATAATTGTTCTTGATGATGAGATTCTTCAATCAGATGGGGGTTTTCCTCAGCCCATTAATGATTATTTTTAAAACTTGTGATAGCAGTTCTCGAAAGGTTAGCTTCGTCTGTGAATATTATTTCACTATCAAAATGAGCATTTTCCCTCATTTTATCTAAGAACCATCGGCAGAAATTCAGTCTTGAAGGAAAATCTCGAGGAAGTAGAGTTTAGACGCGTTGAATATGAAACGGGTACAATAAAAAGTCGTGGAGAATCCTCCAAACCAGAACATGTGGAATATTCAACTGATTTGAAATTTTTCTTGTACTCACATGAGGATTCAAATCAATACAATTCAAAACTGCTTCCTGAATAACTGGAGTTCTCATAGTTTGATTTGCACCTATTAAATGATTATTTGCAGTGAAAGTACTAGTTTCCTTCAACCTTCTGTGGATATTTGAAAATGTTCGCCTGTCTGGTGTTACTCGATTTGGAAAGCGCACCTGATATAATCTCCTAGCTTCCGTTGTGTTTCCGTCAGCCAGACCGTACTTGTGATGGATATCAGCCTATTCGGCGTTAGTAAAATTAGCCAATTTTTCTTACAGCAATAACTTAAAAAATCTTAAAACTAATCGCTAATTTAATAAACAATTCGAGCTGACACTGGTTCAACTTTAGCAACTGTCAAAATAAATAAATAAATGCAAAAAATCAAAGCCTATTATGCATATTTTGAATTAGAAGTGCTTTCAATTCAGCGAATGCATACAATCGTTTAATAATTTTTTGCTCGAGAACGGTTAGAGATACGAAAAAATTACAAGTGTCAAAAAAGTTTCTAAATTGAACGAAAATGACGAAAATTGATTGTACGCTGATCAGTGGCTTACTTCAAAAAAGTTTGATAGGGGAAAAGAAGACATGGCTCCGGAAAGAAAAACACCTTGTAGATTATAGTTCAAATTTAGGACGTTTAATAATGGAAGCTGTAAAAAATAGCTTGTATTCCAAATTTGGGCTGAATATCTCAAGAACTGCAGGAATTTTGAAGAAAAAACAATTTTCCCTGTTGCTCTGTAACGAAGCTTTTGCGGACTTATGTTTATATAAACTTTTTTTCTTAAAATTGCACGTAGATTTGTCCCCTCAAGTTGTGACATATTATTATGTAACACCCTGTATAGCATTCTGATTAATTTCGTTCCAAATCTCGATCAGTCTGTTCCGAACCTCAATTACTTCTAGCTGGTTTTGCTGGCTTCTTAATCTTAACCTTGAAATGCTAGCTGAAAATGGTACATTACCTACTCCATAAATGTCTATAATATACCTCTGACCACTCAGGCTTCTATTATCTAACCTGAACTGATCAGTGCTAGCGTTTGCAGAAATTCTTCCCCAAAGATAGGTAAAACGTTGCGTTGCACTGGGAATATCTCTCATTTCGACGTATATACACTAGAAAACGTCAACCACAATGAAATGAACAAAATCAAGACTCATGTGTTAAAACTCCCTCCCATACTGCTTCTAACCAATTGACATGTTCTCTGGCAAAATTCAATCGGGCCCTTCGAGCTACGACAAGAGACCTCAAACCAATTTCTCTGAGACATTGTCACATCTTTTCAGTGCTAATTTGTACTGCACTGTTCTGTCGAAGATGCATTTGAAGGCGGCTTGGACTGACGAACCGAGGAATTTTTTAATTTCCGGCGCTGTTGCTCGAGGTTGTCCTTAACCAGGCCTCCTTTCATGACTACCAGTCTCTCTTTCCCCGATTACTCTAGAAACAGTTCAATGGTACACTCTAAGCCTTTAGCCTATTCTTGTAAGAGTCCATTCTAGATCATCTACCACCGCTGTTTCACATTCTGCCGGGACCAAATTTCGTGATTCTCGTTGCGTTATTACCGAAAATTTAAATTTTCAAGGAGAATAAACGTTACTCCTAAAAATTTATCAACAACTGCGGTTATCAATGTGTGGTGGTTTCTTGCAAAATCTCAATTTATTTCTATCTTTTCATTCCTCTTGAGAGGAACAGGGGCGCCGAGAAGAAAAATCCAAAAAAAAGGGGTTAATGATTAGTTGCCACCAAAAAAAAATTTGATATATTGAAAATATGCGTTGATTTCTTGGCGCAGTGTATGTCGATTCTCTACATTCACTTCAGTTTGGATCAGAATTTATCAGGTTAAAAACATTTTTATATATTGCATTCAACTGAGTGTTTGAAGTTCAGCATAATAGTTTCATTTTTATTTATTTTGATTATTATTTTTGATTCTAATGATATGTCCTTCTTCTATCGAGAGTCTGATGCTTTCATTTCACTTCATCTTGAGTACCTATCTTTCTATTCTTTTATATTATATTTTCTTACAAAGTTTTGGATAATTCATGATTTACTCCCTGTCACTTCTATTTTTCTACTGTACGACTTAAGTTTGGAAGTTTCCGTTCCTTATATTTGCTGCATTTTCATCATTACACTTTTTTCTTCAGTTTTTTTCTCATGAATTGAATTCCTGCTTACTCTTTTTCAGTTTTGCTTTTACATTCAGTAACTTCATTCTGACCATATTTTTCAATGTTCTGTAGCTTTCACAGTTGTTGTTCTTTGTTTTTGTTGAGTTTTTGTCTATCTATTACATCATTCTATACCCATTTATTTTCAAATATTGCCGTTTTCCTTTCTACATATTTGTGATTGTCAGTATTATTAGGATGTGCTTCTTGTTTAGTTATTCATGTATTCAATCGGATCCCATTAAATGTAATCTCTAAGGAGCCAGTAAATAAATATTGATAATAATTTTTTAGAAGATTCAGCTTTCAAATCGTACTGTTGTTAAGATGATTCCGCTTGAGGAGACTTTTGTCGTAGCAATTGCTCTCAACTTCTTCATATTCGTTCCGATTTAGTCATCTTAGGCTAAAAATTTTAGGTGTCCTTCAGCATTGTTGCATCCACTCCTTCTATAGAGATATACGGCTATTCACCAATATTTTGTTTTAAGGAAGCGCCGGTATAGCTACATACTATTTCCTTGTTCCTTCATAAACTTGACGAGAATATCTAGGATTCCTTTTTAGAACATTTCTACTATTTATTATTCTATTTTCTCGATACTTATTTCGGTCAGAAAGCAATAAAACCCCAGTTTTATTATTTAAGTTCACTTTTATTGTCTATGTCAGGCCAGTGCCTTCTTTGAAAGATCAAACGCTTACTTTCTTCTTGCTGCTGTACTTACTTACGAATTATCTAATCGTTTTCTTGTATTTGTCCACAGATTATTTCATTAATTTTTAGTCAATTTCTCAATCAATGTATTCAATCTTTAGCATTACACAAACTATTTGAATTTGGGAGGCTTTTACTTGGTAAAATTCCATTATCAATTATAAAAACAAGTACTTTGTTTTAAGGAATTTTACTTAATAATTGCGATTCGTAACGCGTTTCACTACACCGTAGCTTCTTCAGACGAATTTGAAACTCTTTAATGGAGTACTATTATAATTATTATTTTTCGTGCACTATCTCAGCTGTTAGCTGGATATAATTTACCTTTCCCAGATTCAGCAATCAAAGGGAATAGGCTCGTTTACAATATACTTGACATAAATTTCCTAACTATCCTACATGTATTAAGAATTACAGCTTTTTGCATTTCTATATAAGTATTCTTATGCAATTCTAATTCCTCAAGGCTATCATGCAAAGTTTTGGGTATTAACCCAGTCGAGGATACGATGACAGGAACAATATCTATTCTATGGAGGTGCCACAGTTGCTTGATCTCAATAGCAAGGTCTGTGTATTTGGTCTTTTTCTCCTGGAACTTACTCAGCACGTTGTTACAGCATTACTGATCCGGCTCTCTTATCCTACACCACTATGTCCGGCCTATTATTCGTCACCATTCTGTCAGTGATAACAGGCCTATCGTAGTATAATCTGATAGAGTCGTTTTCCAATACGGGCGCCGGTTGATACTTATAATATGGCTGGAAGGTATTCAGAAGTCCATACTTGTGTGCTAGTTTCTGATGGATAATGTTGCACATTATGCCTGTGAAGATAGTCCGTATTGGTATTAGCCAGTTGTTCGCAGCCGGACGTAATTTGCTGTATAGTCTCCGATCTTATAAGGCATATTCTGCACTTATCTGTTTGTATTGTTCCTTCCTTAATAATAATTTTTTTGAAGTTGTTTGTAGCTATCACTTGGTCTTGAATGGTCATAAGGAATTCTTCTGTTTCCGCGAATAATTCTCCATTCATCAACCATTTCTTGGAGGCTTCTTTGTTGATGTGTGGTTGATTAATCTCATGGTGATGTCGTCCATGCAATTCCTTTCTTGACCATTGCTTGTTTTTCAGTAACTGATAGGATGGTAGATTCAGCAGGTCATCTCTGGTGGTAAGATTTAGAGGTGTACATCCCAACGATACCGCTCTATGGAGATCAGAAGTGAGAACTTCTGCAGAGAAGAATTCTCTGAGATTTTTTATCTGTTCGGTGTGTAAATTGACAATATCTATTAATCCGCTTCCTCCTTCTTTCCGCTTCAAAGTTGTTCGTATCACAGAGGATTTTGGTTGATGATTGTTTTACTTTATCAGTATCGTTCGGGTCTGCCTTTGAATACCATCCAGTTCTGTTTCAGTCCATCTGATTATTCCAAATGAGTAAAGCAACATTGGAATGGCGTAGGTGTTAATTTCCTTGACTAGATTCCCCGAGCTCAACATTGATTTCAGCACAGTCTTCAGACGCTGACTGTATTCTGAACGAATCTTCTCCTTTGTTTGTTTTTTTGTCTAGAAATCTGGCTTATTGATATCCTAGATATTGTATGTTTCGCCATCCCTCCTGCACTGTATAATATCACCGTTTGGAACTTGTGTTTCACCATCTATGACTTTCCTCTTTGAATATTCAGGATCTTACATTTTTCAATCCCGAAGTTCATATGAACATCTGCCGAGAACTTACTGACAGTTTTCAGTAGATCATCCAATTGCTTCTTGTTCGAAGCATATAAATTGATGTCATCCATATACAGCAGGTGGGAGACTGTATAATAATTCCTATCTGTTTTTATCCTAAATCCGTATCCTGTTCTATTGAGCATTGAGGACAATGGGTAGATGGTTTAGCCACATCTAAGTAAGCATGTCCTAATGGTTTTTGACTATTATGTCAGGTTTGATGGCGAAGATTGCTCTATCGGTTCCGATTTGGGTATTACGTAAGATGGTAACCTCTGGGGTGTCATCACATGTTCATACCACTTCTATTCTTGTATGCTATATTACTTACAAATCCAGTATAGCAGAAATCCAGGTAAACTTTTTTAGACACAATGGGTAGGCCTGATATATAGACCCTACATTCCAGAAGTAACCAAACTGATTAAAAAAAATTACTAATAGTGCCATCTGTTATACCCGTCGATAACTTAGTACTTCATTGATAGCTATTAAAAATTTCATGACAGTTGTATGTAAACAACTTGAGTTATTGCGTCATGTTTGTTAGGGCGTTTAGTACATTGGTCGGAAAATGAGTTTCAAACAAAGAACTGCAATTGAGTTTTGTATTCGGTTACTTTTGGGATGGAGGTTGTAATAAATAGTTTTACTATGAGCCATGTAAAGTCTTCTGCGTCGATGTCGGATGTTATGATCGTAGACCTCATGTACTTTGCTATGGCTTATTCTTGGCAAGCTGTTATTAGAGCTTTTGTCAGACTTAAGGGTTACAAGACTTAGTTACTTCCATATTTTACTGGTGTTTTGACGTATTTCTCCGCTTCTTTTACTATCTGGCCTAGCCTTTCTTTCTCACACCATTGTCTCATTCGTTATTTTTTTTCTTAATTTCAAACCTTCATGTTTACCCCTCTACGTTTCAGATTCACCTAGATTAGTGACATCGCTTTCATTGGTGCTTCTTTCTTCCTCATTGTTCAGGTTCTGTCCGTATATCCTATGTATTCATCATTTGTTTCAAGTTTCAGGTATTGTTGAAGTCCTTCAATGGCGATGGTCTGGTTGTTTTCTATAATCCTCTTTCTCCTTCATTTCGAGCTACATATAGATGGCCTATCTGGGCCCTAGGGTGTAGTGTTCTATGCATGTTCAATAGCCTTCTAGTTTGTTGGTCAAATTTCCTGATTTCTGCTTGTGTCCATTTGATGATGCCAAAGATGGATCAAAGAAACAACGAGAGATGTAATAGCGAACATTTTGATTAATAACTTCTCTTTCTTTTTCGCAATATTCTACCTGTAGTTTGGTTTTCACATTTTGTGTTGGATTTCCTCATTTTCATCAATGCCAAGGTTTTATATACATCATCTGGTTCTAAAGACTGGATGCTTGTTTTTGGAGATATTTGTACATTTTTTACTTTTCTTTTTTCATAAATCAATATTCGTTTTCATTGTATATATATATATATATATATATATATATATATATATATATATATATATATATATCATATATATATATATATATATATATATATATATATATATATATACTAGATGGTTTTACTACTTTACACTGTTCAATAAGTTCATTATCACTTTGAGCTACTATGTTAAGATCGTCTATATATACGATAGGTGGTTTATTTTCTGGTCTTAATTCTTATGTTTGAATGCTGTATTGGTGTGTTTCAAGATTGAATTGAGCGGGATGAAAGCCATACTAAAAAGTAAGCCTGTTAACGATGATAAGCCATTGCATCTGCATATTCTATGCGGTCATGGTGTATGAAATAAATGACAGTATTATTCGGGATGTTTCGTATATGTTCCTGTTGTCCATTGGCGAGCTGTGAGGTGTACTATAATCTATTGAGGCAATAAAGAAGTTTTTTCTATTAGTTTCATTTTGAATTACTTCTAAGAAGGTGATGCCTTCAGTCTTAAGAAGTTTTGTTCATCAAGGAATGATATGTTGTCTAGAACATGAATCTTCCCGGTATAATTTCTGTGAGGATTTGTCCGGCAATTCTGAGGATCTTTAGATTCTTCGTTTTTTGACAAATAAGTCTCCCATACTGTAAGCCAATTGGGTTCATTGCCATTTTCCTTCATCAATTTGTTTTAGATTTTAATCAGGTTCTCATGTGTAGCCTCTAATTTTTTTAAAAAGAAGTTAGGCATAACATCTATCCCTGGTGCAGAGTGCTTTTCAGTTTGGAGAGTTCCTGGTTCTATTTTGGTTATTTCATTCCATTCCATTCTCTATGTTGGCAGTCTTTTCATATTTTTATCAATGTATATAAATAATTCTTCATTATTATTGCTCGATTTTTTAAAATCTCTCATAACATAGTTCATACCAAGATTAATTGTTATAACATTAGCTCGCATTTTGCAACAACTTTTTATTTTATTGTTATTGGTTACTCCTTTCTGTATATCCTTATTCTGTAAGTTTTCGCTGCTTTTTTCTGTTTCAGTTCTTCTGATATTTCAGCTTGGTTTCATTTGAACATAGGTTGGGTTTCAGACATTCTTTTCACAGTTCATTGATTGGCTTTCGTACCCACTTCTTCCATGGCGGATTCCCTTCAATGATTTTCTCTTTCGCAGCTTTGGTATTTAGTATGAGTATATTTGGTATAGTAAGTGCGGTTGCATTAATAGTAGATCTTATCTTTCTGCCAATATTTCACTTGTTTTGCTTTCATATTTCAACTACTTTTGATATTCTCCTTGCTTTAAATCTAAAATGTTCGATACCATATTATACACAACACCGTTTGATTGTAAAACCCTCCTGTCAACAATTTTGATCTCTCTACATCGCTGTCGATTACAAGTGGTGATTCTCAGGGATTCCAAGAAGAGTTATTCAGCTTAGTCATCAATAAATTAAAATTAATAAACGATATATTTGTTCTTTTATCTATTCAAGTAGGTTATCTGAATTTAGGTATAAATCCTGAAAGGTTGCCATCAGTAATACAATAAATTAACACATGGAGTATAAGTATAATTTTGGGGAGTTAAGTTAATAAGTCCACAAATAGAAAAATGGATTGACGTTTATTTCATTTGGCCATCAAAAAAACTCTTCCTGAAACGCAATAGTGCATAAAATTGTCATTAATAAAACACTAATAGTTCACAAATGAAAATGGTATGAAAGATATAAAGAAAAATAAGGGTAATTTCGTGTTATGCAGTGACGTAGGCAAAGTTTTATAGAATTCCATTGTAATATGAACGAATCCTTTTCCTATAAGTATAACCTTCTCTTGAGTAACCAAAACCACAGTACAAGTAACTCTTATCGATCCTTGTTATGTTGATATTACAACAAAACTTCCATTGTACCTTTTACTTTTACTCGAGCAAAACTTTGAATTATTTTACGCATGATTGATTGGCAAATTCATTATTTCAAATATTTTGAATTCAACTCATTTCATTAGAGGAAATAATACGAATATTGGTTGAACATTGACGACAAGCAGCAAATATAGAACAGAAAATTGCTGTCTCTAAATATTACACGTTTACCATTGAGTGTTTCACAGATTCAAATTATACGTTTTTTAAATATTTTCTGTGAATAAATTTTTGGCACCGATAACGGATTACATTTCTATGAATGTCCGCTAATCTAGTTTCAGAAATAACACTATTCAGAAGTTATTCATTCCTTTATTGAATTTGAGCATGACAATTTTGAAGATAGAATGTTGTGTTGTGCCAATAGAATGAAAAATGCTACTTGTAGAACTTCACCATCACACAGAAGTAAAGTTTCTCTGATGATTGTAGTTGAGGAATCTAGTAGCTTATCGATATTTTTGATACCAGAAGAAAAGAATCATTCATAAATATGCCTTTGCTTTATTTCATTAACATATCCAATAATTTCAACATATATTATGATGTACCTATTAGTTGTACATACTTCTACTAAAAACAGGCTTCTTGTAAACATTCCAATCTGCGTAATTATTAACCTTATGAGGAATAGCACATTTTTTCAAGTGAATTCAGTATGTGTTCCAATATCTATTTGAAAATTCTGGATACACATTTTCTTTTATTGTGTTTCGATGAGCATAAGAAATACGATAATAATAAGAAATTGTTTTCGATGGAGACCTTAACCCTGGATTTGCGTATTCCCGAAATCCCCCTCCGCCATGTTATGGATTTGTTGTGAATCGTTCATATCTCGCGCTCTATTCATCCTACAGTAATCGACTGGCGTTGAACTCATCTGGACATCCTCTGCAATTCATCACATAGTAAGTTTAACCGTCGATGTACTGAAAAAAGTTTTTCTTCTTCTTATTCCTCAGCGTTCTTCGGTCCACTTCTGAACATAAGCATCTCCGCAACTTTTCCACTCCTGTCGATTCTGTGCTACCTGCATCCAGTTGTTTCGTACTTGTTCTTTCACATCGTCAACCCAACGTTTCTGTGGTCTAACCTCGGTTCCTCTTTATTTCCCTCGGTTTCCATTGCAGTACTCTTTTGGTTCACCTTTCATCAAAGTTCTGCCTTGCAATGTGCCCGGCCACGGCCCTCTCTATACAAAGCCGGAGCTGCTCATGTGGCAGCAGCGCGTGACGTCACACTAACAGGGTTATTTGTCATTGAACTAGCATAGACTTTATATGGCGCGTGTATTTTAAAATGAACTCGAATGCATTTAAATGATACTATAATATGAAGACATTTGGAAATATGCACTTACAATGACAGAGAAATGTGTAAGGAAAATGTTGATGATCTTAGTAGAAATAAGTAACTGAAAACAACGATAGGTAAATGATTTAAAGTACAGTAAGAAGTTTCCGTTTTTTTTTTTGGAGCACATTGGCCCATATCTGGCCGAATGCAGTCCTAAAATACTGTTTACTCTCAATTTCTGAGATTTGGGTTAACGAAACATGATAATTTCGCCCTGACAGTAGCTTGTAGCGAATAAATCTTCCCTCCAAATTATCAGTTTGTAATTTTCCTGGCAAAACATAGGACATTCTTAATTCTGACAAAGAGTATTTTATGAAATCTATTGTTACCATAGTGTTTTGATACAAAGCATTGAATGTGTCAAGTGTTAAAAAACCATGTTGTAGGTTCAATGATTTCCATCGGCAGAGCCAGTCTACAAAATCTTTCAAAAATTTTAATCTTTCATCGCTTTCTTCTGTGAAAGGAGATTCTAGCGTATTTCTGTGCATAACATCGTTGAACGAACTCTCAACATTCATTATGGTCCACCATTTGATGATAATACTTAAAACCTTATATGTACCTTATTCTTCAGCCAAATAATGTTTTATTGCTACAAGAGTCGAATTGTTAAATATATTTACTACTTTCTGACGATCAAGCGAATTTGTATATTTTAATTTAGAAGCTGTTTTCTATACCATATTAGATTCTTTTTATATAAGTTTCTCAAATCACTAAATTTTGCAACAACTGTTTCATCAGATTTTTAAACTTGATAAAACTCTGGAAAAATAAAACTCTTTTCGTTATCTTTTGATTTATCCAGTTATTTATGATGTTCTTGAAAATATGAACAGTATCATAAGTTAAAAAGTTTTATGTTGATCTGAAAGTGGGTACATAAACTTGAAGGTGGAATTTTCTGAGAGATTTTCAAACATTACTCGATTAATTCGATTATTATCAGAAATGATGGCTACAACTTGGAGACTGCAATTTTTCAGTGACGTACAAACTTTTTGAGTCATTTCTGCCAACTCTCTCCCTGTCACGTTATGGACTGGAAAAAGAGCGACAACATTCTTAAATTTATCAAACTCTGAAGAAATTAAATATGTCACCACTGTTTTAGCTGCACAAGAATTTTCATTTTCTGCATATCCCAAAATATTCCCATTTTTATAATCATATTTTGTTTTATATATATTTCATCTATTTGCAAAATAACATATTGTGTTCATTTTCTTCTGGCATATTAGCTGAAATTTTCAAAGAATTGGTAATTTTTTCAATTGTTTTTGGTGAGGCAATGTTAAAATGAAATTTTCTCTCAGCATAGAATAGCATGCAGTAGACTGGGTGTATATTAAAAGAATGCAAAATCTTTTCTGGAGAATAACTCATAGATTTATCTTGTGAAAACATGCTCCCTGCTTTCATCGTGTTAAAGTAAATTCTGCAAGCATTCAAAAGATCAATAATATTTTTCACCATATTTGTAACGTTTAGTTGAAGTTCATCTCATCACTTAACATACTTGTATCTAATTAATATATTTTCTCATTGCGATCATCTATTAATTTTACCACCACCATTAAGAACCCAATCCATATCTTCTTTAGATATACAACAGTTATTTGTACATACCTCTACACTCAAACTATCTTGCTCTTTAATACAGACAGGTAGCGTTGGCATATCTCCACTGTTGTAAATCCAGTTTTTGCCTGAAATTGTCTATGAACACTGCAAAGTCGTTAATAATGTCTCCACACAGCCATTTTTCGATTCACTCTTCCTCTCTTTATAAGAACATTTGCTTTCCGTACTTCTGGCTATTTCTTGCGTTTATGAGAAGGTAAATTGGGAAATAATGTGAAACCTGCCCCAGGTACCAGTGCATACCTCGATCTAGAAATAACTCTTTCCTGGCCTGTCGAATCCACAGTTCCACTTCTCTTCTTTTAAAATGAAATGGGGTTCAAAATGTTTTTCACAAACAACAGAGTTTTTACCAGAACTCCAGTTTTTCTGGGAATGTTTTTCGTCCAAGTATTCCTAAGCAAGTCATCCTTTGGAAAATTTTACACTGATACTTTTTCGTTTTGCGATTTACAATTGCTTTAACAAGCTGACACTATTGTGAGTGGCCTCTGTCTCGGTTGTTTGCAGGGCGCCATAACATTTACATGTTTCCTCACGCCCCTACGAATTGAGATGAGTAGGTGGCAGCGTGGCCTGATGTTGCGAAAGGGTATGCAATACTGGCGAGGTCAAATAAGACCGAAACTGCAGTCTATTGCTCCTATTTATGACATCCGACAGTGCTGTACCACTGCTGTGTGGCCCCGGTTGACGGTGAGTGAGAAGGGTGGAAAGATTGTTTAATGAGTCTACACGATAATTTCGCAAGTAGTAATTTTCGAGTGATGATACTGATAGCAATGTCAATTTACAAACTTCAAAAAAAATTATAAATCGAGACTCAAATTTCGAAATTTTTTAATCTTTCAGTATATTATGGGCTGAATACTAATTACAATCTCAATTCAAAGTTTTAATAGTTCCTTATTAGGGAGTGTAACCAGCTTTAGTATGTGCAAATTCAAACTTTTAGCATTAACCAAAATGAAGTTACAGGAGATCGATAATGATGTGACTTGCTTCGAGAAGAGAATGGTACGTCTGTGCTTCCTGCTCTGTACGACTTTACAAGTCTATCTAAGATTTAACATCGCACCATTTTTGTTTCTATGTTTATAATCAAGTATAGCATTTCACTATGCTATATTGAGTTCCATAAAAGAAAAATAGTTGGAAGAATCGTTCCGTCGAAAATAATTCCCAAACGTATGTAGATATAAAGAAACATCGATTGTTCTCGGTAAAACACTGTGATTTTCATCATTTCGTTAGACACATATTGGTATATCTAAATTTTCCAGGCGGGATAAATTCCACCCCACTGATCATCTCAAACGCCCGCCTCTGCAATAACAAACCAACATTTACAAAGCTATCCGTGGATACTTGGATGTCCTTTTACATGGCTGCAAGCACAAAACCTCGAACTTTGAACGAGAGCGACTCCCTGAATCCGAAGCTGGCTAACTGCTGTTTCCTTTCAGATCCAAGCCTCTTGAGCCCCTGATGGAAACAACTTTGTTCCCGTTTTCATTCCCTCTGTCTTTTCACCGCACAGAGTTTTCAGTTAGTTGAAGCGGAAAGAAAAATCGCGAATCCAGAAATCGGCATTGGAGAAGTTGCCAGTCCTTTATCTTTGGTTACTCTAATAATATTCAAGTGTGAACGCAAGTGTATTAAAAGGTGCGTCTCGAATATAATTTATTTCTAGGCGACCAGTATCTTGAAATTTTAAATACTTAACTAAATCAAAATCTAATCAATAATTGATTAATGTTTATCTATCAAACAAACTGCACAAAAATAAAAAGTATGAAAATATATGAATCTATCGATTCGGGCATCCCTAAGTTAGGTGGCAAGCAGAATTTCATGTATGTTAGATGTATGAATGAGCATCCAAAAAAAAAGTTTAAATTTTGATGGCGTATTTTCATAAAACAAAATTATTATTTGTAATGATCTCGCTCTAAAACAGGGGTGCTAAAACTTGATCTGGTAGCGATCTACCTCAATATTTTTAGACTACTTACGATCGACTCTGAGAGGCTGCAAGTATGTGTGATGCAGGGTTGTGGTACATACACGATACACCCTATCTACCTACCTACCTAGGTAGGGCGTACCGTAGCATGTATAGATATTAGCTTTCCGCACAATATACATTATTTTAGTCAATGTTTGGGTTAGGTTTAGTTAGGTTCTTCTCTATTATATCAATGAAAAATCTCATATTTATTCAAAATTGCGAGTTTATTGGTTGCAACAAAACGAAAGAATTACATAAGTTGTTAAACTTAACTAAGGAGTGAGTTTGGATGTTGAAGCGTGCCACTGCATGTCCTCAGCATCCTTTTGCTACGATGGTACGTAACCACTTAGTGCTAATCGCAAGCATGATGACATAAACACCTCAAAAAAGTCTAGGGAACACTAACCAATATCTTTAAAATATGTATTTGATGATTCGAATTTATAAAAATCTTTCGGTTTTTGTTAGAATGTATTGTATATAATGTATTCTCAAGAAAAGCAAAATAATATTTGACTTCTCCAAAGCACCTATTATAAAAAAATATTTGAGCGGCATGCTCAATATTAAATTGTCTATTACATTTTGGCCTAAGTCATTCAAAGCTCCCTGAACTGCTAATCGAAGCTCCTGTTCATTATGGGAGACGTTTTGACGCTAGAGATTTATTTTTAGGGTGTCCCACACATGCTCGATGGGATTCAGATCTGGGGAGCAGGATGGCCACGGTAGAAGATCGATATCATTCTCTTCAAGAACGTTCAAGACAACTCTTGCACGCTGAGGAGGGGCATTATCTTGTTGGAAGAGTGGATTTTGACCCATTGTTTGGAGATACGGTACCACTACAGGTAAAAATATCTCATTTGCGTAAGAATTTCCCGTGAGGTTGTTCTGTATGAAACCGAGGTCAGTTCTTCCACCAAGGCGTATACCTCCCCAAAACATCACTGAGCCGCCTCCCTGTCTAACAACTTCTCGAGCATGCTGAAGACGGTTTTGCTTTCCAGGTTCCCTCCATATTCGAATTCTTCCCGAATCGGGATAATAACTAAATTTAGATTCATCACTGAAGAGAACTGTGGCCCACCTCTCTTGATCCCAGTTTACGTGTTCTTGGCACCAAGCTAAACGAGCAGCGCGATTTCCATGGGTCAGTTGTGGAACTCTTAAAGGACGTCTGGAGTGGAGTTGACCTTCGTGCAGTCGATTTCTCACAGTTTGGTCGGAAACTTGTACATTATGAACTCGTGATAGCTTTTGAGCTAATTGAGATGCTGTGGTAGTACGATCTCTTCTGGCTTGTAAAACCAAAAATCGGTCTTGGGCGACTGTAGTAATCCTGAAACAACCTGTATGGTGTTCTTCTACGCTACCTGTTTCATTGAAACGCGACCATAAACGATTTATGACACTTGGGCTACTTCCCAGAACCCTGGATACTTCCCGTTGTGAGCTCCCAGCTTGGAGCATGCCAACGGCTCGTAACATCTCTTCTCTAGTCAAATGTCGTCTTTCCATGGTCGAATCACAAAACTTGAATCTTTTATTTGTGCTTACAAGAGAAACAAAGTGCCAACCAAACACTGTCTACATGAAATGATTATAAAGCAGCATCGCATCTGCTGCATTTTCAGTTTTTTATAAAAAAAACTGAAATCTGTTGCGGCACTCTACATAATTTGGTGAGAAATTGATGCAGGCGTTCATTTCTTAAAAAAAATCATCCATATTGATCGTTCTGGATACGATATATCGATATTTAGAAGTGTTCCCTAGACTCTTTCGAGGTGTTTATTGGTCGTCAGTTAGTCGATTGCGATATTTTGACTTAGTTATCTTCATTTCAGAAAATGCAGACTCGCACAAGTGAGTTGACCTTAACATTGCCGTCAGTTGAAGGGCGATTTGCCTTAGATTCGGATATTTATTTTCAGATATAAAACACCAGAAATTTGTATCAGATGCTGTAGCCTTGAGATGTATATCTGATATAATCTGCACCAACTCATTTTCAACAGAACATGAGTTCATATTAAACTGACTTGCTATTTCAGTAGCTAATTCCTCAATATTTTTACATGAAAAAGGATAACTCATAAATGATGCTATATTTGCCAATTTACTGCAATCATAAAAACGCATTTCGAATCGTCCCAAAATATTTGATGATTCAGCATCAAACGTATCATAATTCAACTGACGAATCCTTGCTTTCAAAGATGGAAAATGTTTCAGATCCTTTCTTTTCAGTTGATCTTTCATAAGATGCAATTTATTTTTAAATGCGTTTACTGCGCTTATCATCTCAATAATATTTTTTCCTTTAGTTGATGGTGTTTAAGTCCATTGTAATGCCAGTTAAAAATACCAAATCAGTCAACCATTTTCCGTTTTTCATCATCTGAGTGTCATCCCCTCTGTCGTCTAAAAAAGCTGTTATTTCGGCAATAATTCTTGAAACCTTTCTAGGAATTTTCCGCGATTCAACTATCTTATTCCTTGTGAAGAACTAAATCAGTGAGTTCAGCTAACCCCTATAATGTTCCTCCTGGAATGTTTTACTCTGACTCTGAAAACAGCTATAAGAGTAGTCAATTTCATTGAAAAGAGCGCACTCAATACTATAGTTGTGTTTTGGCATGAACTCTGAACACGAAATTCTGCTTTCTTTCTTTTTTTCAGCATAATTGAAGAAATACGTCCATGGTTTTTTCGGTTGGTTATATTTAGAAAAGTACCCACATCTAACCATAAAAAAAATCGACATGCTTCATTCAGCGAGGTATTTCTGGTAATTCGAAGATGACTTTCCTGACAAGTAACACTGATGTAATCGAGAATACCTACTAGAAAAGAAGAAAAACGAGAAGTTCGATTCAATCCACTTCAATAGTAATTGATTTCGCACTTTATCTCTCGGAATTCTGACCACTATTACTTTGATGAAGATTTTGAGATGGGTCTCGTATTGAGAGATCGAAATGCATTATTTGAAAGATTTTCTGTCATATAATCTGCGAATTTCAGGGTCCTCGCGCTAAAAATCGTAATTTTGAGAAAAAATCATGAATAACTCGGAAACGATGCATTTTAGGTATAGGAAAATCTGTAACAGATCGATGCCTATTAATATTACGAGTTGAATGGTGGTGCGAAAGATAATCTAATTTAAAAAAAAGGCTTTTGTACCTTTGAATGTACTACGATTTGCCACATGCTTTGGAAACACCCTGTATACCGTGAAGCCTCTAAATGCATTGAATTCTGTTGAATGAGCCTCTTTACTTACAACAAGCTGGAAATGGTCGATACTGAATGATCTTTATGTTTTTATGATGCCTTCTAAGAGACAACCAAAAATCGCAAAATTCCGATTGAAAAATTCATTCATCTTCTTTTCGGTTGATTTCAGGTGTTAATGATGTGAGAAAAAATTGTTCAGAATTCAATTTTCTACAATACTAAAAATAGAAACCTACATTATGCCATTTGAAATAACAGAAATGGTGTCAACTTCTGGTACAACCGGAAGTGCCAAAGCATTGAAAATATTTTCGGAACTCAGTTCGAATAACGTTCAAGACATTGAAAAAAAATTCTCCATTCAATTATTCCTTTTTCCATATCTCCTATCTCGCATGGACACCCTGTATATATAGAAAATTTCCAATTTAGAAGCTTTTCACTCACTCCATTGAAGAGTTTTTGACCATCTAACGTATGTCACAAAAGTCTTGGGAAAAAATTCGAATAGATAAATTAATTACTGAAAAAAACTTCATTGAATTGCTTATATCATTAGGATTTCACCTCATATCTAAACTCCATAAAATCGTATTTAAAGGATTGATAGGGGCCCGTTCTGCTTAATGGCGCGCAATTTGCACCTAACACCTCCCATCAGTCTTTGGATGACATCCACATCGAATTCTCGTATCTCCTGAAAGATTCTTTGTCTCAAACCTTCTTCATTTTGGGCTTTCCATCCAATGTCATAGACTTTCCTTGTCAGTAAACCTCAAAAATCTTCGATTGGTCTTGCTTGTGGAACGTTTGGGGGGTTATCTCCGCGAGGTACAAATGGGATGTTATTAGCCTCTTACCAATCTCTCGTAACTCGCGCATAATGGGAAGACGTCATCAGCGTGATAGGTATTGATGAAATCTAACAATTTTGGGAGACATCTTCCAGTATATAGGTTTGCATCAACAGCTTTGCCTCTCACATTCCCTACATATGGTCTTGAAACCACAGTCCTCAAATTTTATCTTTGTTTTGAATTTTACTTCGTTTGGACAGTCTTCTATGTTATTTGTACAGAAACCAGCATTACAGTTGATTTCAGAATGGGATAATGTAAAATATTTTTCATCATTTAAAATTATGGTTCTGTCATTTGCGAAGTGAATTCTTCTTAAGGCGTGGCAACATCTGGGGATATTTTCCAATTGATTCTGAGTGTATTTTGGACACTTACGCCTTTTACGATATTTACATCCTGCATTCAGCAATTCTGGCCTTATCGTCTCATGAGAAGTACGAAATCTTCTGGATAATTTTCGTAATGATGTTCCTACTGTGTCTCTTGCTCTTTGCAAGGGCCTGTTTCTACGGATTTCATTCTGAACCTTCGGTCGACCACTTTTTGGCAAATTCAAGCATGGTTTTCCTTGCTCACATTCATTTATTACCCGATAAATAGTTGATGATTTCACGCTTAGGAACTCGCCCAACTAAATTGTAAATACTTCTTCGAAGTTCAAATTCGTAAGCCATTTTAGGGAACTTATTCAGACTTTTGGCAGAAGGAATACTCAATATAAATCATAAATGACATATGTTGATCACGGCAACTAGATCTTCCACGAATTGCGGGAACTATGCATGAAAAAACTCTTTCAGAAGACTTTCGGGACATACGTTATGAAGATCATAGCAATGTTTAATGTAGTTTTCTGCATTTTGTTTGTCAGTTCTTTTATTATAATTGGATTTATTCCATAACAATTTACTATTTCTGCCATCATGTTAGGAAAAACGATTTGTAAGATTTTCAAAGAAATATATTTTACTCATTCATTATTGTTATTATGTATTTACCGATTCACTGCAGAATGCATTGCCTTTAATTTAAAATGTTGTCCCAACTATTTTCTCCAGATTCAATGGTCTTCCACCTTTGAAATGATGCTGAATTGAAATTTAGGAGGCTAAGATATGTTAAGAACATTGGAAGACAAATTTGATTTTATGTAATTGACATTTTTCGAAGTATTTCATTTAAATACTTTCCGTGGATCCAAGAATGCAAACTATGATTTCGTTTTTACAATCTTCAGTCAAACCGAGTTTTCAAATTTTTCTGAACCAACTCGACGAAAGTTGGAATGTACGACTGATATTCTTCACTGTATTCAATTGTCTAGTGAATGCCAATTTCAAAATCTACAGCAGCTTCAGAAATATTCACTTGTTTCCTTTCGTTTTTGCTTTTTATATTATCAAGGAAAATTATTATTTTTGAAAACAAATAATATAAAGGTAACGTAATTTCCATTGGAAAAGCCATGTATCATAAAAATTGGCAAAAGAAACTAGGACAATAATCAAATATACCGTCCCAGAATGTAAGTCAAATTTTTCATGAAACAAAGATTACAGCAACAGGAGAAAATTATTATATTGTCCTCTTCACTATATATTTAATTGGGTCGTATCGAAGTTGAGTGAGTTGAGCTAATGAATTTGACAGGACAATATTTATCTGTTTTTTCTCGATCTGATGGCTGAATGATATGCTAATGTTCTTGTAGATTATTGTCCAGTGTCTTATGAATAAACTACGCTAGTCGTTCCTATCATTAGAAAATGTCATGGATATATGATCAATTATACAAACGAAATATTCGGCGAACAATTTCATCTAAAACATTTTTAATGAAATTATTACACCACCGCCTAGTTGCACTACTTAACTATAAGGATTAACTCAATTGGTTAGTTCATGAATAATAAATGCATTATTAAGTGTGTGTTCATAATTGATGGATTAGGGTTAAATGAAGCAAGAGGAAGCAAATTATCTCCCTTTATATGAGTTTGGGAAACAAATATGTTATTCCCTTTGTAAACGGAATATCGCTCACTTGCTTCTGATGGCTCTCACCCCTCGAGTAATAATGGGGGTGAAAGGGTAACAGCACCCCTGATTAGGGTCAAAATTCAATCGGAGATGAATTAGGCAGGTAGGCGTTTTAAATTTGAACGCTGATGTTTATAATAGCTTCCGATTTATAGTGAAAATTAAGATATGAATGTTATAAGAATTTGGTTAGATAACTTGAATTGCCTAATTTAGGAAGTTCAGAAATACGAATATTATCGAAGAAAATGTTTCAATGATTCAATCAGTTTCGAAAATTGTGGAAAATCTACCAGGGGGTGCTTGTTTCGAAATAGAAAAAAAATTCATTCCCGACATAGCTTTGAGTGAACCTCGACGACTTTAGACAATAATTTACAAGAACGTCAGCTTTTCATTCAGTCTGAACATCGAGAAAGAACAGATAAATATTGCCCTGCCAAATTCATTCGCTCAATTTTGATACGCCCTAAGTGAATATACTGGGTGTTGCATAATAGTATGTCACAACTTGAGGGGGTAAATCTACGTGCAATTTTAAGAAAAAAAGTTCATATAAACATAGGTCCGCAAAGCTTCGTTACGGAGGTACAGGGTGTTCTAATTTCCGGAAAAAAATGGTTTTTGTTCTCCTACAGTTCTTGAGATATTCAGCCCAAATTTGGAATGCAAGCTATTTTTCACAGCCTCCATCATTACACTTCCTAAATTTCAACTAGAATCTACAAGGTGTTTTATTTTCCGGAGCCATGTCTTCATTTGCCCTTTCAAGCTTTTTTGCAGTACTCCACTGATCAGCGTAAAATCAATTTTCGTCATCTTTGTTCAATTTAGAAACTTTTTTGGCATTTGTAATTTTTCCGTATTTCCGACATTATTAAACGATTGTATGCATTCGCTTAATTGAAAGCACTTCTGATTAAAAAAATGACTAGTAAACTGTGATTTTTTCATTCGTTTATTTATTTTGACAGTTGATAAAGTTGAAACAGTGTCTGCTCGAATTCTTTATTAAATTAACGATTTGTTCTAAGACTTTTGAAGTTATTGCTGTAAGAAAAAATGGCTAATTTTACTAAAGCCGAATTGGCTGATATCCATTACTCCACGGTCCGGCTGACGGAAGCACAACAGAAGTTTGGCGATTATATCAGGTGCGCTTTCCTAATCGAGTAACACGAGACAGGCTAACATTTTCAAATATCCACAGAAAGTTGAGGGAACCTGGTACTTTTACTGCAAATAATCATTTAAAAGGTGCAACTCAAACTATGAGAACTCCAGATATTGAGGAAGCAGTTTTGAATTGTATTGATTTGAATCCTCATGTACAAGAAAAACTGAAAACCAGTTGAATATTTGACAAGTTCTAGTTTGAAGGATTCTCCACGACATTTTATTGTACCCGTTTAATATTCAACACGTCCAAACTCTACTTCCTCGAGATTTTCCTTCAAGACTGAATTTCTGCCGATGGTTCTCAAATATAATTAGAGAAAATGCTCATATTTATAGTAAAATAATGTTCACAGATGAAGCTAACTTTTCGAGAACTACTATCACAAATTTTCACAATAATCATTATTGGGCTGAAGAAAACTTCCATTTGATTGAAGAATCTCATCTTCAAGAACAATTCTCACTAAATGTCTTAGACGGAATAATTCTAAATTATTTGAGTGGTCCATTTTTTCTGCCTAACAGACTAAAAGGTCCCGCTTATCGGCAATTTCTTGAGAAGGAGTTGCCTTTATTGCTCGAGGTTGTGCCACTTTTGGTGGGAACCATAATGTGGTTTATGCATGATGAGGCACCAGCACATTTTAGTGGAGAAGCTAGGGAATTCTTGAATAATACATTCAACAACCGATGAATAGGTCGGGATGGGCCAGAACCATGGCCTCCTACGTCCCCAGACTAAAATAGTTTAGACTTTTTCTTATGGGGATATCTCAAAATTTTAGTTTATACCACTCCAGTGGACACTGTAGAAGAATTGAGAAATCGAATAACCTCTTGTGACACGATAAGAAATACCCCAGGAATATTTCAAAGAGTGCGAGATAATATGCGAAGAATGACAGAGGCCTGTATTCTTGCAGGTAGAGGAAAGTTCCAGCAATTTATTTAGTTTTTGATTCTTCTTTTTAATTTGATATTGTATAAGTATAAGTTGAGTCTCAGAAGACGAATTTTTAAAATAGAAGCAAATTTTGGGCATACCTATCGAGTATTCCTATTATTTTCTTTATTTAGCGAATAACATACAATTCAAATAATTCCAATTCAATATTTTTTTACTCGAAAACGGTTGGAGATACGAAAAATTCACAAGTGTCAAAAAGGTTTCTAAATTAAACGAAGATGACGAAAATTGTTGAACGCTGATCAGTGGCCTACTGCAAAAAATTTTGAAAGGGCAAAAGGAGACACATCCAGCAATTTATTTAGTTTTTAATTGTTCTTTTTTTAGTTTGATATTGCATAAGTATAAGTTGAGTCTCAGAAGACGAGCTATCAAAATGAAACCAAATTTTGGGCATACCTATCGAGTATTTCTATTATTTCTTTTTATTTAGCGAATATCATACAATTCAAATAATTCGAATTCAATAATTTTTCACTCGAAAACGGTTGGAGATACGAAAAAATTACAAGTGTCAAAAAAGTTTCTAAATTGAACCAATATGACGAAAATTGATTGTACGCTGATCAGTGGTGTACTGTAAAGAAGTTTGAAAGGGCAAAAAGAGACATGGCCTCGAAAAAGAAAACACCTTGTGAATTTCAGTTGAAGTTTAGGACGTGTAATGATAGAGGCTGTAAGAAACAGCTTGCATTCCAAATTTGGGCTGAATATCTCAAAAACTGCACGAGTTTTGAAGAAAAACCCAGTTTTTTCCGGAAATTTCAATACCCTGTAGTTCAGTAACGAAGCTCTTGCGGACCTATGTTTATATAAACTTTCTTTCTCAAAATTGCACGTAGATTTAACCCTCAATTTGTGACATACTATTATGTAACACCCTGTATAGTGAAGAGGACAATACGTAGGTAGCCTTTTAAATTTTGCGCGTGACAAAAACCAAGTAACTTAGGTGAAAAAATACCTTTATTGGTCTTCAAAGTATTCGATCGATACACTTTTCAATGTGCTTAAACCAATTTTAGAAACACTTTTGCCACTCCGAATAAGATATCTTCAAAACAGTTTTGGAAGGCTTCAACTGCCTCTTCTGCCGTCGAAAATCATTGGCCACACAGTTTTATCTTCAGGTGTTGAATCGGGACTATAAGCTGGATGGCCCATTAATTCAATGTATTGGCGGATGAAATACTCCATCGTATGCGCTGAAAAGTGCGAGCTTGGATTGTCATGATGCAGAGTTTAGTTTTTCGATTTGATTTTCTCAAAAAGTTTATTTGGAAATATAATTTTGAAATGTCATTTTGATTTATTTTGGGTTTGGGTGGGAATTTGGGTTTTCGTTTAAATTTGAATGGGTATTTGGTTAGATATTAGTAATCCTTCGATGTAAAAATAATGTAAACTGTGGATATCAGTACTTAGTACTGTTTAGATAGTATAAATGAAATATGATATATATATATATATATTATAATTGTAATATGTATACCGAATTTACCATTGAACAAAAAAAGAATCTACATGTCCCCAAATGAAGAAAGCAGAATTCTGAAATTTCGAAATCCAAAACATCAGCAAAATCAATGGGATCACTCAGGCATTTCCCAACTGAGGTTTGATGACACAGGTCATCGCTGCTGCTGAAACATGCAGAATGGGATATAATCAAGCTAATGTGTCACAGCGGAAGTTGACATTGAGATGAAAACTTATAGTAGTAATAGTGATTTCGACTGACATCGCCGTAATTTTTCAATCAAGATGGCTTGAATGAAATAATCAGAGATCTGACTGTCTCAGTCTGCTTCAGATATCGGGGTTTCTAGGCTGACATAAAGGAACTTAGTAACAAAAGGAACTAATGTTTCATATTACCGCACCAGATAACAGAATTTTCTAATATATTTTGATGAAGAATTTGTTCGTGCACTTTGTGAAGATGAACCTGATCGCTGCAATGGCAATACGAAATCACGTTTGTAATAAATGGCGTTTGTTCATAAATTCATCAAAACGGAGTCTTTAAAGTGTTCTCTAACACAACGAGAATTGCCAATTGCACATTCTACTAAAGTAAAAGAAAAATATACCACAAAGTGATTATACAAAGTCTCCCTATTTTCTCTGTTTGTGGGATAGTAGAGCTGTAAATCAACACTGGCCTACTCGGGAAGCTTTAATTTCAGGACAAGAAAACGTGATAAATCCACCTTTAGTATCAAGAAATCGCTTAATCTTGCCTCAGTTGCATCTAAAATTAGGGCTCATGAAACAATTTGTTAAGCTCTTAATAAAAATGGAAATTGTTTCCTTTTCTTGTTTCAAAAGTTCCCAAAACGGAGTGCAGAAAGGATAAAAGCGGACATCTTTGATGGGCCATAGATTAGATCATTAATTAGAGTCACAAGTTCAACAGGAACTATGACAGAGATTGAGAAAAATGTATTGAATGAGTTTATTTGGCTTCATCAGAATTATTTTAGGAAATAAGAAAAGTTTTTATTCTCAATATGTTGAACAAATAATGAGTCACTTTCAAATGCTTGCACGTAATATAAGCATCAAGTTACACTTTCTTTCTGTTTTAATTAACAGCAAATTATTCTGGTAATTAGGTATTTTTAATGAAAGCTATAACTCGTAAGTAGTTAGAAAACTGTTAGAAAACAAATGAGGATATATTTAAAATCAGCGATGTCAAGTTAGTGAACATCAAGTGATATAAGTCATTCATCAGACGAAAAGTGAAATTTTGTTCTCCAGTGTAATTCTTAAACCAAATTGACATAGAAGACAACATTGAAATAAAAGACAATCGTGAACAAAACAATCATATTGATCTGACTTGTATTGATCAGAGATGGTACTTTATGATATTACTGATAGTACTATTGAACCTTTTGTATCCCATTTTGTATGTTTCAGCAGCAGCAATGGCCTGTTTTAATAAACCTCAGTTGGGAAATGCCGTAGTAATCCCATTGATTTTGCTTATATTTCCGATTTCGTAATTTCAGAAATCTGCTTTCTTCATTTAGGGGCATGTTGATTCTCTTTAAGTATTATTTAGGTCTATAGTCGATTTGATAAAGCCTTAAAGTAATAAATCTTTAGGTGAGAGGATGGTCATAGACGTGCCATTAATTATAGTCTTCTTACATATAATAATCCGGGGTAGCTGGATATATTGGCAATTCAGGGTTTCATCTCTATTTTTCTCAAAAACTCAAAAGTTGAATACCCATTAACTGATATGGAAACCGTTTTCATCTTAGACAATAACCTGTATATGAGATCATTATAGATGTGAATTCGATGAGTAATTTCTATCATGAATGATTTACAATAAACAAAACAGTTTTGATTACTCAGTGGTACACAGGTACCACCGCCCGCCAGGCATGTTGAGACAAATGTCCAATCGGATAAGGGTTAAAGAGTATTATGGTATATTCTCCGAATTTAACCCCAAAAAAGGTAATTATTACATAGATATATCAAGACGAGTTCTTGAAGTAGTTTGATCATTTCTATCCATCAGTTAGAAGTTGAAGTTAGGTTAGTGTTTTGTTCATTTCACAAATAATGGAAAAGTTTTCTAATTCTACCCCTGTTAAACGTGCTGAAAATATACCACTTTCCCAAAGTGAAAAATTAATAATATTGAATGTACTTATACGATGCTTTAAGGTATCAAGGCCATTTACCTTCAATCGATGGAAATGTTAAAATGTATTCTGAGATGACGGGAATAGGACAGTTCACAATATACAAGCATATCAAGGAAATAAAACCTGAAAATGGATTTATAGTGAAACCTCCAAAAACCTCAAGAATGGTTATGGATGAAATATTTTATGAAAATATTGAAGCTTAAAATATACTGGGTGATTCACCAGTAGCGCGGTGCTCTGTATCGAACGGTTTTGTATTTAGAAAGTAGAAATCTACTTCAGCAATTTATTTTGGAATAAGCAGGGTGTCCCAATTTTCTATAAAAAAACCTTGGGAGGTTTTTTCAGATTGGAAGACCACTTTTTTGTTGGAGATTCAAGAGCGTCCCAAACTCTGCTATAATGTCTATAAGTAATAAGTTTTCTTGGTGAGTAGTTTGGTCACAATATTTTTTTCCGTAAAAATTCATGAAAATAGACTCTCAAATCATCGCATGCTCCTTCGGTCAGAGATGATGAATACATTTTCTTTCGTTTTCCTATTGCCCAAGGATAGCTTTATTGATGAATTAAAAAAGATTATCCTCATTTTATACAGGAGTGACCCAAAAAATTATTGAATATTGTAATTTTAAAAATATAATATCTTGATTTTTTCAAATGAAACATCCTGTATTTTATTACTCATGTCGACGCATAAAATATTGTGCCATATTTTTGTAGAAATACCTTATCTTCATCTTAGACCATTTTCGAAATGAAAAAAATAAACTAAAATAATAAAATCAGAGGTTGCGAAAGAAGAGTTTATTAGTACATATCGTTATACTTGATCAGACAAATGGAGATATTTTAAGGTAGTCGTGTATGAAATACACAGATTGGTTTTTGGTGAAATGATCTACAAGTTGTTGAACTGTTTCAATAAGTGTTCGAATTGTTTCCCGTTTCTTTGTAGACACAACTCCGTCCTTCTGAGGAAAGACCGTTGAACTCTAGACAACATTTGCAGATTAATTGACTGAAAAGCGTCTACAATTCTCTGTCTCATATCCAACTGTGTTGTAGAAGGAATCTGGTATACGATGCCCTTGATATGACCTCACAAGAAAAAATCTATACTTGTCAGGTCCAGAGACCTAGCTGGCCATCTAACAGGACCACCACTCCCATCCATTTGTTTGGAAATACATGCTTCAAATGCTCCCTAACCTAATGTGAGTATTGTGCCGGTGCTCCATCCTGGTGAAACCATAAATCTTGTCTTATATGCTCTGGTACATCGGCAAGTAATATTCGCAGATGATTTTGCAGAAAATCTAAATACATTTCACTATTGAGGTGCCCGTCGAAAAAGTACGGCCCAATTAGATATCCATCTATTATAACGGTCCATACATTCAACGATCAACGATGATGGTGATCTATTTCTCTCATGAGGTGTGGATTTTCGGTGGCGTAATAATGAAAGTTCTGCCTGTTAACAAGCCCATTCTTGTGGAAAGTTGTCTCGTCCGAGAAAAGAACTCTGCTAAACATATTTAGATTTTCCACTACTTTGTCACTTGCCCAATTGCAAAAATTGATTCGATTTTCATTGTCTTGATTGTTCAGTTCCTGGTGCAGCTGTACATGATATGCATGAAATTTTTTCACTTTCTCTGGACGGAAGTTTGACTTATATCTGTTAACTGAGAAATCTCTCTTTGGCTTTTATATGGGTCCTCTGTCACTGTCAACAAAACTGATGGCTGGTTGTCTTCAGCTATAGCATTTTTTGGTTTTCATGTTTTTTGTAAGCGATATTACCGTTTTAATAAATCTAATTAGAAGTTTTTCAAAGCATCTTGCATCAGGATGCCTCTTATTAGGAAACCTTTGTGCATAAACTCTACTTGACAACAAAGAATTTCTATCACATTCACCCAGAATAAAAGTCATATCAACCATTTCTTCTTCGGAGAACTTCATGGCAGTCAATTGAGAAAATTGGGTTCAAACCTCACTTTAACAATGTTTAATAACGAAATACTGATAAGTTCACCATGTAAAATGCAGAATATGAAATGTCCGGACACCTGACACAAGGCACAAATAAAAAAATGTCAACACATACCTCGATTTACATTTTAATCATCTTGACTTTATAATCTGTTAAAAGAATTGTCTTGTTTAGGTTTCATTTTTACTACTTGAACCATTACAGAAAAAAACTTCTGTTCGAATAATGATGCATGTTGATGAATTGGATACGGTTTGTAGAATTTTCATCAAAATTTTTACAAATAATTGAATATTTCGAAAATGATCGAAGATAAGGTTACTTCTGCAAAAATATAGCACGATATTTTATGCGTTGTCATGAATATTCAAATAGGGCTGTTCCATTTGAAAAATCAAGATATGATATTTTAAAATCACAATATACAATAATTTTTTTGAGTCACTCCTGTATAAAATGAGGATAATCTATTTCAATTCATAAATAAAGCTGTCCTCGGGCAATAAGAAAAAGAAAGGAAAAAAGTATTCATCCTCTCTGGCCGAAGCAGCTTGCGTTGATGTAAGAGCCTATTTGCATGAATTTTTACGGAAAAAAAAATATTGTGACGAACCTACTCACCAAAAATTTCTATGATTCTTACTTCCTAAATACAATACCGTTCGAACAAAAATGAAATCTTCAAGAATGTACGAGCTACAGAGCACCGCGCCACTGGTGAATCACCCAGTATATGGTCATTTTGACAAGCATTAGTTTGATTTTTATAATTTTAAAGTGTAAAAAGAATTGAATTTAGTTCTAGAAGTTTCAAAAGTAATGAAATTATTTATGAACATTGTTCAACTTTTTTCAGGTAATGTTCAAACTCATAAATTTAGTCTACTATAATCTGAGATAATTATTCATTTCCATAATTTACTAAAATTATTGAGTTCTCTGAAATATCATAAACATTATTCAATTATTATATATTTTAACGTATGGGATTGAGCGTAAGATGAGTAAGCATGAAATTCATGAAATTATATATTTGGTAAGCGTTACTATCTAGATATTCACATTAGATTATTATCGTTTTCTAAAACATTAGTGTTCAATTGATTCAATTTAATTTTCGAAGAAAACCCTAGAACACATATTCGTCTACGTTACTGACTACAAATTTTAGACGTATAAAGTAAACATTTTATTCAAAACAAGGACAGCAATATTCGCAAGCAACAAAAAAGACACAGAAAATCGTAGTCAGGTAGCTGATTCGTCCTGGAGTACGAGGGTTTCTTTCATAGATCCGGCAATAATTAGGTGCCTCCTCCAAAACAAAATCATAAACGTAAATTAATTTTTCAATTGCCCACGTACCACATTTTTGAGGGATTTGCATACTTAATAACCTTTTTTACTCTACGTCTTTACCAAATAGACTATAGTCCTTCGAAGTAAGTAAAGAACGAAATGACCCAATATGCTATTACTGTCATTTCTTTGAAGCACCCAAAAACATAGCTACACTTACTGCGAATCAATATATGCAACAAAAGATTGACAATACCAGTAATTTTGTTCACTAATAGTTCTCCGTCAATGAAATGGAATTATATATCACATCAGAAGCTCAAGCCTGTAGTTCACTTCTATTGCCAAATATGAAAACTGTGAATACAAGCATCACATTTTACTAACACTCGGAATAATAATACGCAATTGAGTTTTTTCAAAATCGAAGAGAGCAATATTTCCTTTTTTTCAACGAAATTCCTAATAATAACAAAATAATTCTTCGGTCTGTTATATACCACAACAGTACTTGATTAATTTTTATGAGAATTTATTCACAACCAAATGAAATTAAAATTCCTAATTAAAGAAAGATATCTTACATCGCAGTGGCGTTAACTCGGTGAATATATTGCTATATTTTGTTATCCATGGCGCGAATTTATTTGAGCTTCACCAACAAGTTGTTATTCGAGCTAAACTGACATAATATGAGTATTCGTTCTCTCAAGACACATTTGCACCAACTGACTTCAATCCTTACAATTATTATAATTTTTTTTGACTAATTAAATTATGAATTAGTTATACATTATGTTTGAAAACAAATGATACGAAATACACAAAAAGAAAATTACATTTCTAAATGAACCTCTACATTATATTCAGCAATATTGAAAAGTCTTCCTATTTTTAAAATTTCAGGCAATGTATTTAATGGTCGTGGAGATTGAAATACAGGGTTCACTAAGTATTTGGACGTTCTTACGTTAGTGATATATATTACATTGTGCTTCGGTGTAATACTGGTATACATGTCAGGCAAATGTCATCTTGATGTTACATTTTTATACAAAATTTTGGGCATGAATTAAACTGCTCGAGTCCCGTTTTCATACATATATAATCTACTAACTCTCAAGTTCCTATATAAATCATCTGATGGCGTAAGGCGCTCGTAGTTGAATGAAATTCTTAAGATTTTGTTTTGTATCGTTTGCATACTATTAAAAACGGTTGTACCACACATTACCCAAATCAGAATAAGGTTGGACTTCTGAAATCTAAAGCGAGATAAAAAGTAAGAATGATACACATCAAAACTGAAGAATTGTGGTCTTTCCAGTTTAATTTTTTATCCAGAATAAAACCAAAATACTTTATTAACTTTTTCATTCACATCATTCAATTTTTTACAGGACCATCCATTTTTTCTTCAAACATAAATTTAGTTTTGTCTGAATTAATTGTGATGTAGCCAAAATTTATATTTTTTAAAATCAGAATTTGTTGGTAATTCAAGTTCTTCAGTAATACTACCCCTGTAAAATAGGGCTGTATCGTCGGCAAAGGTAAAATATCTGGCCTTTAATCAGACGAAATTTAAGCTGAGAATATATAATAAATATAGAAGAGGTCCAAGCACCGAACCTCGTGGTACCCCGTGATCATTTGTTTCTAAGTCACTATTATTGTCACCTAACCTTAACATATTGTATTCTATTTAGTACATATGGTTTTAAAATGACATTTCCTCCTAAATCCTATTGACTCTCTTTTTTAAGATTTTTCAACATCTAAAACGTCAAAAGCTTTCTGTTAATGTATAAATTTTACGACTAATATTTTTTATTATCAAATTCTATGATTATTTTATTGATTGAATCAACTACTACAGTTGGGGTATTGCTACCTTTGAAGAAACTATATTGGAATATATTTTTCTATAAATGCTATCATTTTTTTTCGAACAATTAGGTAGTTCTATTATTTTGGAGGAACAGCTTATTACTGTTATCAGTCTATATTTACCTATATGATTTTTTACCGGATTTATACATAAGGCTTGCTTACTTTAAGTTCTTATGAAAATATTTCGGGGCTGAACAATTTATTCACTATCTTTGTCTGAATATATTATTATTGTATTGCACTCATAAAATAGACGAGTTGAAGCACGATGCTCCTCTGAGTTTATAATTACATTGTCATGTTATCATTATCATATTCATTATCCGTGACCATTTGGCTTAAAACAGCACCAATACCATCCAACATCCACCAAATTCACCTGATTTGGCTCCCTGTGACTTTTTCCTGTTCGGTAGACTCAAGAAACCGCTCCGAGGAACGCGTTTTAGCAGCCGAGAGGAAATAAGGGAAAAATCGAAGATGGTCCTACAGGCCATACCGCGAATCGATTATAAAAAGTGTTTGGAGGATTGAATCAAGCGATGGTATAAGCGCGTTGCAGTCGATGGAGAGTACTTTGAATGAGACAATATTGATTTTGATGAATAACTTTGTATTTTTGATTTTATTAATAAAAGTTGGGACTTTTTGATCATGGTGGTAAATACGACAAATTAAAATAAAAACATTTTTTTTTGATAGTCAACATTGCCTGCATGTCTTAAACCTTTTTTTGGAATACCTTGTACCTGCTTTGATATATTGAACTGCAATGACCATAGATACGTAAATATTTAAGTAACATTAGATCCTACTGGAAAATTTTAAATGAAATAAATCACTGTGTAGCTTTAGTACAGCCGTAATTAATTGAAAGTAGAAAGATGTTTTATCTACTTTGTTCAAAAATTGAGTTTAACCGTTTCATTGCTATATTCACTTTTCACTAATATAACCCCTACTTATATACCTATAAGTAGTTCGTAGAAAAGAAAATTTTGAACAATCTTCAAGTAAGTTTCTCAAAATGAAAATTGACTTCTATTATAAAGAGAAAACGCTTTTCTTTCAATGTAAAATATCATACCACATTTTTGAATACCTATAATCTAACTTTCCGAAATGGAGCATCATTCATCTAATGAAATATTGTTTCCAAAGTTATATTATAGCTATATCTTATTGCCAGTGAAAATGGGGACTCTAATATGCCCACCTAAGTCGGCACTGTTTATTGTGTATATTGAGTAAAAGTTTTCCATGGTATATTATATTCCGATGCCGATAAAGAATGTAAATCTTCCATGAAAGCAACCATATGCCAAGTTCCATCTCTAAATAAAACTGGTCTTTTATGACAGGTAAAAATAGAAATAGCCTAATAATAACATTAATTGTCTTGTCCAACATGACGTAATTGGTTTCTATTGTCGTCATTCTGGATAGGAGTCTACGAATATGCTCCGCCCATCTATAACAATGCGAATCCGAATACCTTACACTAGTTCATCTCCACAGTAAAATCAAACAATTGGCACGGTGGGAGGGGCAACTGCGGGGAGATGAGGAGTCTGTAGGCGCGGTTTGAGATGGTGGGGGTTTCGAGGTATACTCGCGGTATAGCTTAGACGCATCTTGGCACGCAGATGATAAGCAACGCACTGTCACTTCGCGGTATTTCAGTGAATAGATTATAAACGTACTGTGAGCAATTGTTAGACGCGGTTTTAACTGTGACAGGTGTAACAATTAACTGCCCCCGCTATTTCATACCGATTCTCAACTTCTGAACATTGTAGTGCGTTGGGGTTGCGCAAAGGGGTGAAAGGGTGTGCGCTGAATGTTTGACTCGTATGAGAACTGTTGTGGACATAATAAGCACTACAGTGGCTACTGCACAGCTGCAAGAGGTTCGCTGCAGAGCGAATCTGAGACCATGTGTTGAGATTGACCCAGTGCCGGGTTTTAGGTGAGTGATATTTTTGGATGTTCATATTTCAAGTAAACACAAATGGAATGACACCTGGATCATACGAAAGATTTCATTATAGTGTGGAATTGTGTGAATTTATTGCTTCTCGAATATGAACCCTACTAAATTCTTATTTTCATGTTCTCATTTGAGGAGAAAGAATATATTTTGAGTTCTTATATGTGTATAAATAATATCTAGTCTCGCCGCATTCAATTTCAAACTGCATTCAAAATACATCAAGTATTTTCTATATTTATAGAAATAGTAGTGACCTGAAAATCGATGAGTCTACAAAAATAAAATTTTAACGTTAAACTTCAGTGTGATATATAATACATGTATATATACTTACTCAATGTGACGTGATTACCTCAAGAAGCTTCTTAACACCGAGAACATAACGACCTTTCACTTTATTTGAGCGTTGAGTATTTACGAGTATGAAATTATACATTCAACATCCAACCGAAGATAAAATTCATGAATTAGATTCATTTAAAAAAGAGGGAAGAAATTAAATTAAGTGAATATGAAAGAAACAGACTCATCGTATCGATGGCCATTTCAATGCTATCCATTGAGTAGAGTATCAGATTATCGCGTCACATCTCCATTAGTTGAAATTTAGCACATTCTGCAAAGTAGGTACGTTATTTTGATACTTCGCTACAGTGTAAATAAAATTTGGAAGAGTTCTCCTGTTATGACTGACAGATTGGCGATAAACAAACATACGAAATTTAAACATTGGAACTGAAAAGTGATGAGTCCTGTCGGAATGAGAATGAAATTACTTTAATCTTGGCAGACTTTGTTCGGTCTTTGGTATACCTACTGAAAGATTTCATTAACCATTTCTGGGTAGCGCTCGAATCTCGTATAAACAATTTTGATGGAAAATAGGTAGTTAGATATACCATTTCTCAATTTTGTGATAGGATTTATATTAACCATCTTTGTATTACTATATACCGGAGTGTCTATACACGTTCATTCAAAGTTTTTGACATGAACAATTTTTCTCCCCATAAAAACTCTTTTCATAGTTAATTCTGATATTCGGTTTTGACGAATGAAAATATGATATACTCGTATATAGTTTCCAATATATTTCTACTGTAGTTATTCTTATCAATCTTCACCATAATTTTGCGATTTTAGATCTGACTAAAATGTATTTCATTAGTTGTAGAATATAACTGGCCATCAAATCTTGTAATATTCCTCCTAGGTTTCTTTCTCTTCTTCTAATTAGTTAATATTGCGGAGAACCTTATTTCATATTTCATTTATTTGTACATATGAATGAGTATAATTTGATGAAAATTTTATCATTTATATTTTAAGCAGTATTTGATTCGATCAGTTATTACGAAAATGATAATATAATAAGCAATCAGTGTTACTCAACTAAGGTCCGTGCACTAGATTTTTACGAGGAGAAAGCCACTGACACTACTCGTTGGTACATTGATGTCATTGGCTGATAATGCTATTGTTTGTGTGTATTCTGGTGGATTGATTTAATTTTCATTTTATTTATAGTAATTCCAATATATAATCATTCCAGGATATGTTTTGACCATAATCATTGCCCGGCAGTGGTATTAGTGTCCGGCTAGTGGATTTAGTTTTAAATAGCTGTGATTGCATATATATATATATATATATATATATATATATATATATATATATATATATATATATATATATATATATATATATATATATATACAGGGGTTTCCTTACGAAACAATTGGAGTAATTCCTCTTTTTTTCATCCGTTTTTAAACATCATCATGGAGTAAGCGGAAAGCCCCGTCAAAAGTCATGTTTATTTCAAAATTGTGATTTTGTGGTTCTGAGTTTAATGAATTAAAATTAAAATCTGCAATTTGGATCGATGTTTTCTGTTAAAATTCTGTGCGCGGTTCGTACTGTGAATACCGCATTTATTGCTGTCTAACTGACGTTTTTAGATTTTCTTATACTTATAAATGTACTCTTCATCTTCATTTAATTTACGTTCCGTAACTTTGAATTTTTTAAGGGGTCCATATCATGAGGAATTCTTCTCCTGTCTTTAAACTACCTGATTAGATGTGTTTTGTCAGGAAACTGCCTACCATAAAGCCGTGTAGCTTGATTCGAGTTTTCATTAATCAATATAATGTTTTATCATGTCTCTTATTGATTTTCATTTTTTGATTTTGATACTCAATACTAAAATCTATGAAATAATAGATTTCAATGTCGTGTTCGAAGTAAAATGATATTAATGATAATTTATTTTCATCTATGCTTTGATTTAAATATTTATGTTCTACAGAATTACAGTACTTCAAAATTACTGAAATTCATTAAACATATATTTTTATTCATTTATTATATTGGTGTATAAAGAATAGGAAAACTTTCACATTTTATATATCGTAAAAAAAAGTTCACTACACACAAATAGATTTCTCCTAACAGAAAGGTTCATGTTGTGAACGTTTTGTGGCGGTATACAACGTCTTTGGGCATGTATATATGTATCCCAGAACCGATTTTACTCCTCCAAAATAATTAAATATATGTATGCTCCAATTTGAAATGTTTTTTTTCCTCACGGAACTTTCCCTGTACTCTGTAAAAAACATGGTATGCCCATTTGATGAAAATGTTGCAATCTGAAAACAACTGAGGAGCGTATATTTAGAATTTTTTTCGTTATGTACACTTTATGTATTTACTGTATGAAAATTAAATATCGAAATGTCAATAATAGATCTTACTTAATATATCAATAAGTATGATGTATGGCCTATTGTTATGAAGAAAATTTCTGTCAAGAATATAATTTTCACAAAATTAGTAGATTCGTATGTTTAACTTGATGTTTGGAGAAAATAGGAAGAAGTAAATAAATGAATATCAAAAATCTAATCACGATCGCGACCCATATTATCAAGAATAAGCTAATAAAAGACAACCTCATCCACGTAAGATGGTTGTGCAATACCTACTTTTCTTTTCGTTGTTTTCCGAATATCCTGTGTTTTTGTTTCTACAAATTTTTCGTTCTCCAAATTTGTGATTTTGTTTCATTAACTTCACAATCGATAGGACAAAAAATTATATGTTTCTATCAGCAATTCTGCTTAATGGATTAAAGGGTGTTGATGCAATTTTTGAGATTTCTCTGCTTTCTCCACTTTACTTCCAGCACCTTTCTCGCAATCAACGATGGTACGACAATATCATGTCTTCTTATTACATTCAATCATGGTTTACCCAAACGAATTAATAATTAATTAAATTTCATCTTACAGCAAATGCTAATAACCACGCGAACCGTTAGTTAACTAAATTGAATTTCTTCTAAATTTCAGTTCAATTTGTCTAATAGACATGAAACTGAATAAAATCGATTATTAGAAGGAATTAGGAAGACCGGAAATTTTCATCGCAGATTGGTCTAATTATTTTAATTAATAATTATAATCCAGAGAACCACATAATTAGAACTGTTCCACATATACACTGATTCATACCTTGTTAGAGATGGAGTTATAATCTATTTAAAATTAATTATATTTTCATTAATTGTTTAAATATAGTCATAAACATTTTCATTAATAAATTCTGAATTCAAACTTCTCAAGTGCACCAAGAATTAAAATTATATTTAATAATTAATTGATAATCAATAGCAATAAGTGCAAAATTATCACGATACATCATTGTTAATTTAAAAACTTCCAGAATATTGAGTTATTTGGCATTTATAATATTGAAAAAATGAATAAACTATAAAGAATAAATGTTGAAAGTGAAAAACACGGCACCAATTCTTTCTGGCATAGTGACGAATTAGGAACGTCTATATTTTCCTGCGGATAATAAGAGAAGCAGTACTGCCCACTGCTCTTTTTTTTCACTGTGACTGTTAGTCACGAAGAAGTCCAGTGAATCCCAGATACGGTTTATATCTGAAGAATATGGTGGAAGCGAAGCGGATCATGAACAATTCCATGACCTTGCAATGTGTTCACTACTCGCAGCGTACTTTGGGGCTGGCGTGGTCCAGTATATAAAGAAGTTTTCGCCAATAGCGATTTGGAATTGTAAGCATAAGCAAAATAGTATGTACTTTCTCTTAACTAATATGTGTGCTGTCATAAATATATTCCAACTACTCAAAACAAATCGTCCCCAAAAAGGACGAAATTCTTATCTTCCGGTCAATGTTGGTATTCTCGCGTATGTCGTAGACGATCTATATTCGAGAGCCTAGAGCTCGGCATGGAGGATTGCCATTCCCTTGAACGATTGTGGATCAATTGAACATCGTTAATTCAACTATTTAGCTTGGGGTGCATGTAAGGAATTTTTCACTTCAGAAGCACAAATAAAAATAAATGCAACTTGGACTTCCACTTATAGACCTTTGGGAAACTCAATCTGTTCCCCAGAACCGGTTTCACGCCTCTCTGTCTCACTTTGGGTAACATGCTTTTCAGTCCGATTTGCATTATTTGGGGTAATGCATTCTTCTAATCGTATAAATTTGTTGTAATATTGTATCGTTCAAGAAACATACGACGAACTAATCGTTAAATCACCAAAAGTACTTGGTTCTTTAAATGAAAAAACTTTGAAAAATAAAACCTCAAAAAATCAGTGGTACCCATCTCGACCGTTAACACCTTCTAATGACCAAGAAAATAGATAATCTCTCTCAGGTAAAGGGTTAAGTTAAGGCTGGATTACATAAAATAAATAATATTGTAGTACAGATATTTATGTGTAAATATATACTCGTTGTTAATATAATATACTAAATATAATTGACATTATTAGTGTTGCTTTTCTATACAATCAGCAAAATATTTATAATCTTGAATAAGTTGGGCATATGGACAGAGGTGGACATACGGATTAAACAAGAACATTTTACTCTGAACCAAGAAGGCATTTTCTTGTTTTATAATTGAGGCTCATAAACATTAAAATTTGCATTCAAGCGATAACATACTTTTTGTGCACTGTGTATTATAATAAATTCAAGCAAATGGTAAAACGGACATTCTTCAAAATGTCATAAAGAATAACAGTCAAAAATTATGCATTCTTCGATTCAGTCTAGTATTGATAATTCAATATAATATTTGAAGATATCTTTTCGATGGAATTCAGATGGTAGACTTACAATCAGTTTGACAGATTATAACCGTTACCATTCCTTGGCCCTGAATAACATTTTATGGAATAGCATTAGTATATACACACAACCAAATTTATATGGAATCACCTGATATTTTGAATATTACCTCAGGGATTTTGGAAATTTTGAAGTATTGTTACAATTGATCTTTTTGAGATATTTCAATTGAAAAAAGAAATAAATTAAGATTCATTTTAAGAAAGAAACAAATAAAAGAAAATAAGAGACTTTCCGCATTTATAAAAAATTGAAAATTGTTTTCTCACGAAGTAGGTGTTTATTTCTCGACCTCAGTAGCTTGTTTTACCTGTTCTCGCCCTGATACAAGTCTGAATCCGTCTAGGCATGCTTTGGATTAGGTTATCGTCCTCCTCTGGGGTGATATTCTGCCACTCTTCTGTGGCGGCTTGGATGAGCTATTGTGGTGTTGTTGGATTATCCTGGCGCGATCTTATTTTCCGTTCGAGATTATCCCATAAATGTTCAATAGGATTTAGGTCTGGAGAGCAATCTGGCCATCCCAAAATAGCAATTCCCTCTGTTTCAAGATAATGCGCGATGTTGCTGGTATGCGGAGGAGCATTTTCTTGCATAAAAGTGGGCACCTCACCAGAGTCTCACTATGGGCTCCAGCACTAGGTCCACGTAATTTCTAACCGTTACACTCGCAGGAAAAGAAATCAAATCTGTTTCGTCTCCCAGCATAATGCCACCCCAAAACATAGCTCTGTCCCCTTGGTATTTCGGAATTTGTCAGCTCGGAGTCTAGCTTGTCTTTCACGACCCCTAAAAACCCGAATTCGGCGGTCATCTGATCGAACACCAATTCTGGTCTCATCCGAAGAAAGAACATTTCGCCAATTCTCAATATTCCAATTTTGGTGCTCGATACACCAATTAAGTCTGTTAATTTTTTGTTGTCTGGTTAGCTCTGGAACTTTTAAGGGCCTTCTGCGATATGAACCCCTCGAACGAAGTCTTTGACGTATCGTTTCGATTGATACACTGATGCCTGTTGCTTCCAGAAATTGCCTTTGGAGTATGGGTTAGGTCTTTTCTTACAATTTGACGAAGCGATCTTGTTCTTTAGAAGTGATCTTCTTTCTGCTAGGCCTATTTTGCAGAGATTATAGCTCCACGTATCGAGCGTAGGCTTTTGAAATCACTCCTTGTTGGTACTTCATTGTTGCCGCTATATACTTCGGTGTCACCCCTTCTTCAACGAGAGCAATTATTCGGCCCCTCTGCACATCGGACAATCCAACGTAAGGCATTTTCAATTATGAGTATAGGCTTTTTTAAATTTTGCAATTCACAGTTTCAAATCTCAGTGACGACTGAGTACAATATCCCGAACAGTTGGTGATAATTCAACATTTCTTATCAAACTATTCAGTTTTTCACAACAAAAAACTTCATTCTTCACAAGTAGTCAAAGATCCATGGTTGAAAACAATCAATAATGTGAAATACCGAGAAATTCCATATAAATTTGGTTGTGTGTATATATTATATTTTTTTCTTGAAAAGGCTTTATTGAATAAAAATCAATTTTGTTAACATTTTATCGAAATCTAAACAGTACCTTAAGTTCATATATCGACAGTTTACATTGAAGCAATAATAATAGATAACAATATACCCATATAAAAATAACAAATTCATACAAACCAAAATAAAATTTCCACTAAGAATGCAAATAACACAAAATAATTCTATCTGCACAATTCTATCAAGGAAATAAAATTACACTGAAAAATCTCATTTCTAAATGACCCTATACATTTTATAAAAACAATCTGGCCGTGAGTCCAACTAATCTTAGGCTGAAAACATATCATCAATATAGAAGAGGTCCGAGCAGCGAACCTTGCGGGACCGCATACTCATTTGTTTTTAACTCACTAATATTGCCACCTAACTTATTATATTGTGTTCTATCCAATATATATGATCTCAAAAGGACATTCACTTTCGCCTAAATCTCTATTGGTTCGAATAGATATTAATCTTGATTAGGAATGGTAGGTAGTGGAACCGGTGGTGTGTGAAAAACAATCCTTGAAATTGCCGATGTTTCGGAAAATTATTTTCCATCTTCAGGGCTTTCTCAAATCAGTTCCTCTCGAGTCAACAAACTTTTCGACGATGGTCATCGCCCAATTTTAATCAAACACCTATTTCAGAAAATGAAATTCGAATGCGTTCGATCTCACCGCACAGACCATTGAAAACTCTACCTACCATTCCTAACTGACCAATTGAAGTGAACCACTAAACTCTGTTGATATTGATCTTACTTTATGCTGGATTCATTTGTTTTCTCGTTGTAATGGTCGGTAGATTAAAACACTTCCAGGTCAAACGTCAATAAATTTAATAATAATAACTTCATCAAAAATAGTTTCTTGATTCAGAAATTCTCTGGAGTCTTTTAACAAATACGAAAGTAAGAAACTAAGTCATAGTGAACACACGAGAATATAGAAATGGAACCGCCCTTTCTTCACCTAATACTACGTATTTATGCACTTCCTCAATAACAGCTATTGTAAAATTCAGGGTGAAGGGTAGGTTATTGTAGTTATAAGCTTTTTTTCTTTCACAATGCAAAATTACGGGGCAAAATCTGATTATCCAAAACGAATAACAATTTGAATAATTTTTTGTAGAAAGCAATTGTGTTTTACTACCTTATTGTGAAGTGTTCCTTGAATATATAATACAATTGTCTGACCTAGCATTACCAGATGAAAAAAGGACTAGGACCGAAATAGTAACCCGGTGACTGATGGCATCATAAATTGAGATGATTGAATAAACAACAGAGAGGATACGTGACATAATTGTCATCCCGAAATTAAAAAAATTGAGATGGCAGCACTTTCTAAGTAGTGAGCCTTGAGTCCTAATTGACTTTGAATCTGAGCTGGTCTTTTTTCACTTTTTTTATTTTTACAGAGGCCTAAATCCTATTATTGTTTATTATGTTGTCAAATTCCAATAATGTATTAAATAAAATAGCCTCAGTTTTTATAAATCGTATGCGTATCTTCTACATATAAGTATTAAATTAACGGTACAAAATAAATATTCACATCACATAAATCATAATGGTGAATGATGAATGAAGGATGAATGAAAATGATCATGAAAACACATCCGAATGAAGAGGCCTTTCAGAAAATTTGTGAAATATACAAATCCGAGTTACTTTTCATATAAACTCATCCTAACAAAGGTTACATACTTTATTTCTCAAAGCAAAGCTTATGCTTTCGAGATCTGATTCGGAAATTTCGAAAATTCCGCAAATACATTTCTACCATAAAAAGTGTTATCCCAAGTAGGTATGTTTCACCAGCAATGTCCAATACATGGTTCACAAGAAATATGCCTGGAAATCTTGAGAGAGTGCACATCTTATCCGTAGCCCTGAAACGATATCCCGAAGTAGCTGCGTGGGCCTGTATTTAGAACACCGCCAATAAAAATGTTAATTTAGATTGCATAATATCGCTCGGTTCGCGTATTTGCATATCTCAATAAAAGAGATCTTCGATCTCGAAGAATCGTTTTCGTAAAAGTGAATAACCTCCTAAACCGGTTCCGAAGAAACTTAGCATAACAATTGTCCACAGAATGCGACGACTCCCAGAGAACACGCTGTTAATTTTGTAATTATGGACCTCGAGAGAGAGACGATGTGCGCTGGTATTTCGGTTTACTCTTCACGATGACCAATTAGAAGTGAAATTCCTCTGTTATCGGACATTGATTGCTCTGGGAAAGTCGCCCAGGAAAGCTGGGTTAGTAAATTTCGATTTTATGGGACCAATAAAAGTGACGAAACGTTTTTGGTTCGTTCAAGAAATCCGACTTTTCCCAACTCGGACAAAAATAATTAAAAATAGGTTTGGGTATATATGAAATTCCAAAGATACAACCCATACAATCGACATCTACAACTTTTCTAGTAATTAAACTAATGATTTCATAAAAAAATGAGTATATATATTAGAGAAACCGAAATTTAATTATTTCCACAAAAAACTTTTTTCGAAAAATAAACTATTTTCAATACTTATCTCATTGGGATGAAATAGACATTTCAGAAATTTAAACCAGCTGGAATATTCATCTCAAGTCAAGTTATCGGTATCTTTGTGTTTTCTGGCCATGTGTTAAGAACATAATGTTTGGTCGAGGCAAATTTATTATAATAAATACGGGACATTCTATATTCTACCAACGAGAGGTATGTGAAGCCTACATTCAAAAACGGAAATATCAGTTTCACATTAGTCTATCGTACAATGGCTTTACCTAATTTTGCACCTGCGTTCAATTCTTAATGTTTATTCTTGACCTCAAATATCGTTATATTGCGTATTTCTGTTTTGTTTACATTTGTGATCCAATGTAATTACAATGTACAAAGCCTAAATTTTGTGGGCAATTTTATTGGTTATGAGTGAGCACTAAACAAGCTGTTGTCGCGCTTGCGTTTTTAGATGACGGACCACTGTATGATAGACTTATACGAGATCATTATTTCCCGTTTCATATTGTCAGCTCCATCTGCTGGCGATAATGTCTCATATATAGTTATAATACACTCCCCACAAAAATTGTCGCATCACCCTACTTTTACGACAATACTATATAAACTTTTAGATTGGTCATTCAAGAGTCGCTTGGTAACTTTCAGAAGTGTAAAATAAGAAGATATAATTCAAAAGAGATGAGTTTATGATGAAAAATATCAACAATTTTCGAGTTAATGAAAAATTAAAAGAATTCTACCATCTTCAAACATTTGCGAAGAGACCAATCAACTAGCACCGAATGGTTACTAATCATTTTCAAAATCGAGTGTTTCCCCCCCGGGCCCTAATTACTGCCAGTATACGTCTCGGAAGCCCCTCAAACAAATTTTGAATGTACTCTTGCGTCACTGAGTTCCTAATATCAGGAAGCAGATTTTCTAGTTGTTGGAGTGTTTTACAAGGCATCCTACGTTGCTGAATTTGCCATCCCATGTTGTCCAAAATATATTCTATGAGATTCAAGGCGGGACTTCTGGCTGGCCATCTTAAAATATCAATTTTGGCATTTTGCAGAAATTCTTTAACTACTCTAGCTGCATGAGGCCGAGCATTATCATGCATATAAATGAAGTTTTCGCCAATCAATGGGCCAAAGGGTACAACATGGGGTTCAAGGATATCTGCGATGTATCTGGCCGCTGTCATTCTTCCATTATTCTCTAGGACTAACTCAGTTCAACCATGGAAATAAATGCCTTCTCACACCATTACTGAGCCCCCTCCGAAGTTTTCGGTTTGCCGGATATGGCATCGCTGATACCGTTCCCCAGGTCGTCTGTATACAGGCATGCGTCGATCATTTGATACTAGACAGAACCTGGACTCGTCGGAAAAGAGAACATTCGACCATTCTGAAATACCCCAATTTGCATGTTTCCTCGTAAACTGAGACTCGGGCTGGTAGAAGCTACCCTTGATCTGTTATCGTCTTCTCTGAGCCTGTTCCTAACAGTTTGCAATGAAATATGCACATTTCTGGAAAGTGCAAGTTCAATTTGTAGCATTCTAGCCGAACTCTTAGTGCAGTTAAACGAAGCCAACGATTATCAACTGGTGTTATCCCATTTCTTCCCTGTCCGGCATTTCTTCCATATTCCCCTGTTTCGTGGTACCGATTAATTGCTCTTGAAATAGTGCTTTGGTTAACATTCAACAAGTTAGCCACGTAACGTTGGCTTCGCCACTCCTCTAGAAGTGTTACAATTCTTACCACTTCATGATCACAGAAATAGCGTCCAGGACGTTCAGTAGCCATTACAATAAATTCAAAGATTCGAAAATTAACACAGAAACCTTGTATTAATTTAGCGTGAAAACTGAAGAGAAATTGAATGAATACTGATAGTCAAATAAACTCATTCTAGTTTCAGACGTGTTTGAGATAATATGGGAACAAATGTTACTACATAGATTAGTTTTTTCCCCACATATGTCCAATAACATATGTTGGCAAATAAACTGCGATGGAGCTGCTTACGCGATTGTGAAATTCAGAATACCAGGTGATGCGACAATTTTTGTGGTGTGTATATTCGTTTAGAGCAAATCAAATATATATTTGACAGTTTCTGAACAATTTTCAGTGACTCAACACGCTCACGATAGGCATAATTATCATATAGGGTGTTTCTGGATGAAAATGACTGTAATTGGGATTAGATTAACTCCAGACCTTTTGAAAATGTATGAAACTAGTCAAAGCTTCCCGGTTTTCAAGATACAGGGTCATTTGTGGTTTTTGGAAAAGTATTTCATAATTCGTAACTCAAAAGTGAATGAAATTTTATAAATTTATAAGTCTCGACTTACATTTTGTTTTGATCCTTTAATGTGCTCTATTTCTGCCTTTCGGCTAATGACAAGCCGCGGAATTCTGTCACCTCACTAACCCGGGAATTTTACCGAACCCCCCTCGTGTCGAAGGAAGATATCTTTAATGTCCAACATATCTCTGTTAGACAGGACCGACAGCTTTACATCTCCTCCGAAAGATGGACACTCAAGCGATTCCCAGAATCCGAAAAACCGCACCGACTTTGTGGGGATTGAACACGGATAATTCTGCACAGGAGACGAGCAGCATATCTTCTACGCCACCGAGAAGGCTTAAATATTGATATAAATTTATAAGGCTTACTTAATCCACTTAGGAAGAAAATAAAATTCAGTTCAACAGTGCAACGCATATATTTTTACTATGATGAAATCAACAATGAAAATATGATGGTCGGCAGTTTTACGTTATATAGAAGAAGTATTGTACAATACATGTTTCGGTTTTCTTTTCAATTGATCGGTTCTATTTTGAGAGGAATTTAACTTAACATGTTCCGGTAATCAAATAATCATACGAAGAAACATACAAAATACTTAAAAACTGAAAATGTAGTTCTTAACGTTATCACGGAGACATATAATAATAATGATGTCAAGACACAATTGATGAATTATTGAAGTCTACTTGCGAAATGGCCACCGCCGAGTTCCGAACATCTTCTGGATCGTAGAAACACATCATTAATGCTTCTACGAATCAATTGCTCGACATTTTTTATATCAGCAGAGGTGCCTATTATGCTGTTTACTAGTTGTTCTCTGTCAACAAAATCTACTTAATACACTCTGGACTTCCAGTAACCCTACGGAAAAAATATTGAGAGGTGAGATCTGGCGAACTTGGATCCCACCTGTTATACCTGACTGCATCAGGGTTTTCGATACTCCAAATGTGGTCAGTTCTGCTATTGTATATTCCACCCCTCTAAAATTGAGCCTCGTCGCTAAATTAGATCCGTTGAAAAATGCATCTACAAAAATTCTGTCGTAAAATCCCATCTCTTGGCTGTAAGCGTTGAACAGTTTGTGTATGAATCAAATTTTTCTATTTAAGCGTTTTCCAAACTTTGTTAAGTGGTCACATTCAAACGGTGACTTATCTTTCTCGTACTAATTGCTGGGGTTTGCTCTACTATGTTCAAGAAATTTTGTACCTCTGGAATATTTTGCCTAGTGGGATGTTCATGTTTAGAAGCAGAAGGTCCTTGATTCGATAGTTTATTGCACACCTCATAAAATGTTTTGTAAGTTGGAATCTGCATATTTCTGAAGCGTCGTTCATATTGTCGCTTAGCAGATCCGTCATTACCATTGCAAAATCCATAACAAAACACCATTCTCTATGTGTGTATAAATGACTCCTTATTTTTTCTGTTGATTACACTTGAAAAATTCTCATCGCAAACTCAAATGAATTTTATGATTAACTTAGGTATTCTAATGCAATTTTTGTGAATTTGGCGTTGACAGTGGCAATAGGGCTTTTTGTGAATGATTAGATTAGTGTATTGGAAATGCACTCCCTTATGAGTGCAGTGCATTATTCCATAATAATGCAATTTATGAGAAAATAATATCGGAAGCCTTTTTTTATTTTGTTCAATCCATATTTTGTTAAGCAGTAGCAGACGTGCTTAATAGTTTCATTCGTAAAAACAACAGAAAAATTGTATCTAACATGAGCTTCTCTGTATGACCTAAAAACTGCCAACCATCATAATTTCATTATTGATTTCATTTATAGCAAAAATAGTGCTACGATTTTTTAATGTACTATGAATCATAGTTTCATAGTACAAAAATTCAGATTATCCATATTTATATTGTCTACAGTAGCCGTTTTCCCAAAATATATGGTTTGGGAGAGTACAGACCTACATTTTGTTTCTCCTTCGTGAGTCGATTTAATAAAACAAGCCTAATAAATTTGTAAGATTTCATCAGTTTTGGTCTACGGATTGTGGAGTTATAAATAATTGAACATTTGACCGTAAAGTACAAATCACCCTGTACTTTTAAAACCACAATGCTTTGATGACTTCATACACAATTTATGAAAGGCTTGGAGTTACTCTATCCCCATTACAGAATGACCATTTCGTCCAGAAACACCCTCTATAAGCTAACATAATATTTTTATATTAGTAAGTAGTCACTAATGATACAGATTCAAATAAATTAATATTAACAATACCCTGTTCTGCTGAATATTTCGAACATTTAATTTGGAGAATATCAAAATTATACCGTTATGCATATAATAAATATCTGGTCCATTTATTTTCTAGAATTCTAAAATATTCAAAAGAAAAAACACATTATCTAACCGATACTTCTGCAGATCTGACTTATTTATGATAGATGTTATTTCCCTCAATTGCTATAGTTCTTTTGTAAACAACATCATGTGTGCAGTTCTGAGGAAGTGCACATCCGCCTTGTTAAAGATATATCGTCTTTTCTTCTGAATATGAAATTCCATTTTGTTCGAGCATCGAGACCAAGGTAGAAGAATAGGAAATACGGTAACCAATGTTCTTCGCTTATAGAAATTTGAAATGATCCGAAACGAGTCCGCAGTAATATTATTCGAGCAAGAATTATTTGAATCTTTGAAATTTCTGAATATGATTAGTATTTTCAAGATATGATGCTTAAATTTTATGAGTTGAATTTTCATGATATCGATATTCTGCTTGACTGTATATCTACTTTTTTTGTGATTTGTTGACAAGTTTCTCTATCGTGAGGTTGGTACCTCAAGATTTAGTTTCCTTTCGATATTACACAAATATGTTTCTTCACTTCCCTCATATACATATTTACTGAGAGATCATTTTCAATTAAATTCAATCTTCTAGAGCTCTTTATACGGGAAGAGTGGAAACGAAACTATATAATTTAAAGACATAACATTTTTAGAAAAAAGGTTTTTATTTACGGGAGCTGTGGTAGGATTAAGGAAAACATCAAATTTTTATTTCAGTAGCACTATCTAATTTATTAAATCTATTTTGATTTTGATAGTTTTCTCCATATATTCAATAATGAAGCTTACATTTCCATAAACTAAGAATATTACACATAATTAAATTGAGTAAAGAATTTCATTTGAAAAAAAGTGTACAGTAATGAAGCACTAGGTGACAAGGCGGCCATGGGCGTGCGCTCACTGCTCGGGTTTTGGTTTATGATCGAATATCGCGGTGTATCAAATGTGCAGGCACCTGTATAATCATATTATACTAATATACTGTACCTGCTCCAGGCAAAAATTTCAAAGTATTCTACGATGTGAAGAATCAATCGATTTTCGATACGATCCTCGGAATTTTATCCTGTTTATACTTATTCTGTGGTGTTTATCAAGACAAATCGAATGCAGCATGTTACTTGAAGGCCTGTAGTGCACTGTAACATTTTATTCGTACAGATCTGTTCTTGTTAAACTAGTACCTACTTGAGGATGGGTTATTGAGATTATTCCATAAATAATAATATCTTCACAAGCATCTTTTCGAATGGATGAGTACCTGTTTAATAATTAACCCTATTTATTCATTATTCACTGAAAATTTGCAAAATATACCAAAGCACAAGAAGAAATGTACTTAGATCACTTAGGTATTATGGTATTGACAGTGTTCAAAGTCATTTATCACCGCCGAAGATTCGTCATCATTCATGCATTAGTCAGCTTCCAGTGATATTGTTTGTGTGCATAGTGTGAGTCTGAAAACAATTGAAAACTTGTCAAATTTTACTATGGATTTACAAATTTCGAAAGCGAAAATCTGTAAATGGTTAGTAAAATCTCAAAGGTGTCTCCAGGGAGATGCCGAACGGTAATTGATGACGGCTTCTAATCAACATTCGCACAACATTGCATACTTTTTATTTCTGGAAGGAAATCCCTACAATTATTGAAATATTCAATGCTCTCAAAGAACAGGAATTGCCTCTTTTATCCAAAACCAAATTATGTCAGGTTGTACACCTGAACTGAATTTCTGCTGGCAAAAACATAAAAGATAATAGGAAATCACTTCCTATGCTCAGGAAGGAAATTGTATCTTGAAGGCGAAACTATTTGAGGTCAATCAGAAATCATCGTGCTGAACAGAGGATTATTTTAATATATCACGAAGACATGAATGCCGATGTTTTTGAAGAATTTTTTGAACTGTTAAATTTAATTCAGTACCGATTATAGTGATGGATAACGCGAGGTGATTGGAAAGCAACACAACAACATTCTTTTACGTGGAAAGCGATAATGAATCATTATTACTTTAGTTTTCATTTTTGTGCATTTCGACAATCTGGTTTTGAAAAATGAACCTTATAACTCTCATTTCTCTACGCCACTCAGTGGAGGTTTGAAGGGTTACGAGGATTGGTTATTTTATACAGAGAAGAACTATATCAGATATGGATAAGAAAAACAAGGACAGCTTTTACAGGTAGTGAGTTATGTACGAGGAATTCTTTTTGGTCGACTTTCATTACAATTTTACTTAGCCCAATGTAAAATAACAGCATTTCTCAGATTTTTGAGATGCCTGCGTACGGCATGGTCAGCGTTTTTGCTCATTCGATGGGATTTTATTACTTTATACATTTTCTGAATATACTATCAATCGAACGATGAACACATTACATCGGGCAAAAATTTTCATAAAATACTGTGCGTTTACGTACATATCTTGCCACAAAATCTAATTGAATTAATTCATACGAAAACTGCTTACCTGGAATCATTCATAACCTCCATATATTTAGCTGCAGACCTAAACCCAAAAACAAAGGGTACCGCCTGCCTCCTATACCTAAACCGCGAAATAAGCTGAAAAAATTAATGAAAATAATTCATTGTTCGAAATTAAATGCATGATCGCATTTCGTTAGATTGCTTAAATTCGAGATAATGCATGATAATTTTTATTTATCAAGGGAACAAAGACACCGCCGTAGGCATTTGTTTGTTCGAATATAATGTAGATCTGGTACCACCGGATAACGATGACGATGAATTTATTCTTCAGAAAAATTCTTTCACAATTTAAATCTACGTTTTGATAGTTTTTCAACAGTGGTAACTATGGAATGATGCATTATAAATTCATAATCAACCTTATTTCAATAGTTTTAGGGTTTTTCTCTTGATGTGGAAAAAGCGGGTATGATATTGCTAGAGCAATAAATCAGCCAATGAAATTGGTTTTATTTCTGAATAAAAATCTTTATTTCTAAGACCCTGCAAAAATGGTCAAAATACATCAACGAGTCAATCGACAACTACGGCTATCCCACCAGAGTTGTGCTATCTCTCGTGGTTCATCGTGATAGCTAGTACGTAGTGCTTGGACTAGGTCTAGCATTTGAAAAAAGTTTATTGTTTTTTTCAAGGAAAGGTTTCTCAGTTCGTTGTGTTCTAGGTTAATTTTACACGAAACTTTGACATGAATCTGCTTACTGCTGGTTTTTCTTCATCAGCCTGGTGTGCTGGTGAGCTTTCAGCCTTCAAAATACTGGCAAGAGTTCTCAACATTTCGTATTATGAATCGATAGCCCTTCAACCCTCAACCGACTTTGTGAGGTCCCTGGGACACCCTGTAGGAAACAAAGGTGAATATTTTTATAATTATTGACTTTATCAACTGGTCGCGCTCAGTACCTTCATATGGTGCAAGTCTCTTCGACATACTAGCGAAGCCCGGCGTTCAGTGCATCGGAAGTATTCGAAGGTGGAGGTTGAGTGTCCCTGGGACGTACAACGTAGTTCGTGTGAATTTTTAACTTCAATGGCGACAAAAACTTCAAAGCGATCAATGAAGCCCACTGATCCATATTTCGAGAAAACACTCCTTAAATGGTGTGGGGAATGTGAAAGTGACTTTTCTGTGACTTTTCTGACCAAGATAGGGGACAAGCAGTACCAAATGAAGAAGAATCAGTAATATTGAGTAATCATAGCAGTGATTCAGAGTTGTCGGGTGATGACGAAAACAATAATGAAAGTGAGGGCGAGAATTCGAACATAGATGAAGATTCTGATGAAAACCGAACGAATCAGAGATATTTGTATGGAAAGAATAGATATCAATGGTCATCAATTGAACCATCACGTAACACCAGAACACCTGCACATAATATAATAAAAGTTCCATTTACAAGAGGAAATGCTCAAGATTTGGAAACATTAGAATCGTGGCAGAAAATTTTTTCGCAGGAGATTATGGAAATAGTTGTGCATTACACAAACATAAAACTACGGGAGTATCGTGACAGAGAAGGTAACCATAATCGTACTGAATTCAGAGATACGGACGAAACGGAAATCAATGGATTTTTGGGTCTCCTTTTGTTGACGTCTGTATTCAAATCAAATAATGAAGATATCCAAGCTATTTTTGCCACATATGGTACAGATAGGGTAGTATTCAGATTGGTTTCTTCCGCGTGCCGTTTTTCCGTACTTTTGACGTGTCTACGATTTGATACTCGGGAAGAAAGACAGGAATTAGTTCAAGACAATCCAGCTGCAGCAGTGTCACATATTCTGAAAAATTCGATCAGAATTCATAAAACTCGTTTTTACTTGGAACAAATCACACAGTCGATGAAATGCTTGTGAGTTTCAGTGGGCGATGTAAGTTCAAGATGTATATTCCTTCAAAACCAGAAAAATACGGCATAAAAGCTAAATGTCTGGCAGAGGCACTACGTTTACAATACGTAGATTTACTGTGGAAAGGGAACGGATGCTCTGGAAGATATAACACCTGAGGAAAAAAGTTTGCAATACCCACCCAAGCAGTTTCTCGCTTATGCAAGCTAATATATGGAAGCAACAGAAATATTACTAGTGATAACTGGTATTCATCTCTTGAACTTGTAGACATTTTGCTGAAAAATAAACTATGTAGAAACTATGAAAAAAAAATAAAAATAAAAAAGAGAAATCCCTCGGGAGTTTCTTAATCTAGAGATGTTGGATCGACATTGTATGGATTTACAAATAATAAATTCCTCATATCTCGGGTGCCAAAAAAAATAAGGCTGTTGTTTTGATTTCATCAATGCACCATAGCAAAGAAGATGATGTTGAGAATGGGCTGCCGGAAATCAATTCATATTACAATAGAACAAAGGGAGTTGTGGACTCAGCTGACGAAAAATGCTCGAAATATTTTTGTAGCAGGAGAACAAAACGCAGTGAGTGCACAAGATTGCAATTTTCTGAAACTTTTGCCGAAGTAACTCTATGAACCTTTTCTGAAAGAAAGGGCAAATAACATTCCTTTCCATGAGAACTTAGACAGAGCGTTCATAGAGTATTAGGTACTAAAGTCCCAGAAATTCCAAATGATTCCGATGCGCTGCCTAGAAATGCAAGGAAAGTGTGTTATCTATGTGATCCGAAACTGAAAAGAAAGACAAGTTACCTGTGCAAAATATGCAAAAGAGCCATTTGCTTACAGTGTAGTGCAAAAGTATGTATAACTTGCGTAAACGAGCTAAAATGACCTACTGAATGTATTTCATGTTTAGGTATTCTAGAAAATTTTGCACTATCTGCACATTGAAAATGCATTCCATATGTTCTAGTTTAGAATTTCAATTTATGTCATTTTTTCGTTAATTTTTCTCTTCATTATTTTCAATATTCACACAATTTTGGGAATTATTTTTCTCATTTCGAATATTTTATTTTTATTTTTTATTGTTGATTTGTTACAGATGTTGCAACTATTGAATAAATTTCTACTACCTTGTCATGCTTTCTTTGAATCGCAATAAAAAGAATCTCACAAAAAATTTTAGCATTTGAATAAGTTGGGGTACCAGGGACCTACAACATATTTAGCGCAAAATATTGCAACACGTCGTTTAAGGGTTAATCAACCATTCCGAATGTAGCAAAGCCATGTGATTTAACCAGAACGAGGTAAATCTAACCTGCACACGGTCGGTTATAGTTTGCCTAGCTATTTTAAATGGATGACTCAATCATGATTCTGATCTTATCAGAGGAATTGAGGCACCGAGTTTTGCGAATAGAACTACCCCCTCATTACCTGTGTTTCCTAATTGACATAGTATTTAGACGAAAGTAAGGATTGCTCACTCCAAGTTTGCCCAAAGCAACTCAGTATTTTCAAGCCATGAATCAAGAACTCCTATTGCGGCTTGACTGTCACTGAATATTTCAATACTACCTACTGTGCCTGACTCGTCGTTCTATCAGAAGATTCACTGCGGGTTGAATGACATAAGCTGCATTCTGCCTAGAGTATGGTTGCATATTTAACTAGGCTCTGTAATTCACTGATCTTAAGCTTGCTGCTCCTTATTCAATAGCCTTGAATGAACACAGTTAGATTGGTTCCAAGAGGGCACAAGGTTGCTGGGTCTAATCCCGCTTTCTGAAAATGAATACTAGACAGTGTCGATCTCGACTTTTTATTTTATACATAATGTCTGAGGAATAAGTAGAAAGATTTGTGAAGTTGTTGCTAAATATTGTTGTCTGTTAGTAGACTCTTAACTTCCTACTTCAAAAGTCACTGGGTAAAAGAAAGATGGACTTTCATGACCGTGGATGGCGTAGTACGGAACACGCTTTGATAGACAAGCAAGCTTTTATCTGTAGGAAAATAAGTTTCTGTTGCCGACAAAGCCATATCTCCATGAAAAACAAAGAGTTGGAAAGATACTTTTTATCAAGTCATCAAAACAATGTTCAATACCGACGATTGAAATATTGGTCAAGATTATTTTTGACACGTTCATCTTTTCGAATGAATCTATTGCAAACAAACTAGAATAAAACTAAAAATAGATTTGTATTAAATGCTTTTAAATGAATAGATACCAAATAACCATCACCTCTTGAAGTAAAATTCAGTAATTGATAAAATTTATAGGTCTTATGACAAAAGTTCGCTTTTATATAACTGTTTTCTCTAGGATAATATATTTTGTATCGTTGAATATATTATCTTCCACTCTATGCTATTGTACGTTAATTGTAAAGATGCCTACTTTTTACATTAATTTTCATTCACGTCATGAGGGACTACTTGGAACGTGTAATATGTCTGAGAGTATAGAAACAGGAAATAAATCCCCGTGAAGAGACGTAATCTCTTAAATAACAGAATTCCTACAAGGTCCATTATCGTACAACTTCCATCTTCATTTGAATAACAACTTTTATTTCGTTTTTAATAAAGCAGGACGTCTCTTGTAAAATTAATTATGCGCATAGGGATGTATTCGTTTGATGTTTAAAAGGCGCAAGAAAATACACTGTCTACATTGTAGCCGAAATCGATGTTCAGACGAAATGAGCCGATTAACATAAAAGTTTCATCATTCCATTGAAACATTTTATAATAAATTCGTTTTCGTATTAGAGATATTAATCAGTGATTGGAAAATTATGAAAATAGAACTGCTTTTCTCAATATAAAACAAACATCTGGAGGATCAAAGAAAAATACAAGGTTTTATATAGAAATAACCACTCATATTATTTCTGAAAAATCTTAATTAAGTAATTTTCGAATTGACGAGTTTGAAAATCATGATCGCAGTGTGAATAAACGACTGATACCGAAGTTTTCACCATATATTGAAACATAACGCGTTTGACCTCAATGTAGCTTTTCAGTATATTGTAAGAATTGACACAAAAAGAATTAACATTAGATACAATGGTAAAACTTATTGAAATAAGTAGGTAAGGGTTTCGGAAAATCCATACCAGTTCTAACATTTCAGAAATTTGGAAAATATATCGAAAATATAAAAACGACAAAAAGAAAACTAACAAATCTGGTTTATGAATTCAAATGCAGAAGTTGCGAGTAATTTCATATTGGCAGGATATTTAGAAGCTTCAAAAAAGTTTACGAACATAACAGGGATCACGGATTTTATAAATTGGATTGAAACTACGCAAATCATCTAATTTGAAAAACACAGTTTACGAACAATTCCGAATTTTACATACAAAGAACAGTGGCCACAAATCTATGCAAAGCTCAAGCGATAAATAAACACAAACATTCTCAATACTCACTAAATGATCAAATAGATTTCCTCCTCTATTTAATTATTCATAGAATACGAGGGATGTCTTTTACGTTTTGCATGCTGAGACATAGAGAACACCATAAATCAGCTGTCAGTACTAAAAATGAACCTTACTGATTTGTTAACATAAATCCATAATTTTAGTCCTATGCGTGCTATGTTTTAGCTACAACAAACTGTCAAAGTTGACAAGTTGTAAAATGCAATTAAACCATAAGCATTTTAGCGCAATAATTTTCTTCAATTATCTTAACAAGAATGTCTCGGCGAATTCGTTTTTGTTTTTGGCATTGAAGCATCACCAGTCAACAGTTTGTTTGTTTGTTTTTCCTTTAACTTGCTCTATTTCTGCCTTTCGGCTAATGACAGCCGGGGAATTCTGTCACCTCAATAACCCGGGAATTTCGCCGAACCCCTTTCGTGTCGAGGGAAGGGATCTTTAATGTCCAACACATCTCTGTTGGACAGGACCGACAGCTTTACATCTCCTCCGAAAGATGGACATTCAAGCGATTCCCAGAATCCGAAAAATCGCACCGGCTTTGTGGGGATTGAACCCAGATAACTCTGCGTAGGAGACGAGCATCATATCCCATACGCCACCGAGCCGGCCAGTCAACAGTTGCTCGTTGGTATGGAAAATTTAAACGCAAAAGGATTAGGCTTAGCGATCATCAAAAAGTAGGTGCACCAAAAACAATGGCCACTCAAGCAAATGTGGATGATGTGTGTAAGGTTATCCAAGAAGAACAATATACAACATATCGAAAGATTGATGTGGGTAGAGTTCCATAGATGGCAGAAGGAGAAAGTAGACAATTTATAGTAAAATATGTGTAAACAAACTTGCTGAATACGAAATTAATATTCGGTTTTTCGGGAAAAGTACCGTTTTTGATAAAAGGAGAAATTTATTTCGAATAAAGTTACTTTTGACTAGCATTTATCTGTATACAAAAATGGTATACTTACGGTTGTTTGAAGTAATTCTTCAAAAGATTTAATTTGCTATAATATATGAATTAAACTATAATCGAACGTTATTTTTTCCATTCACAACGAAATGTTAATACGTGTTTTTTTTCTACTCCTAAAATTATGTAAATACACTGGCATCCATTTTTGAAATTTCATAGAACATAGAACGGTGATCTTCGGTACTAATCTATACGTAGATCGGAGTCACTGAGTTGCACTGCTGCCAGATTGTAATAATTGTTCAAAATTTCAAAGAATTCTTAGTGAAATATTGAATTTGGAGAATTATTATGTCTAATTCTTTAAGTAAGTAATATGATTTTGTTTTACAATAACTAATTTATTCACAACTTTACAAAACAAAAGAAGATGGGTTGCGCTTTGCTGTACACATGGTTAGGTTAGGTTAGGTTAGATATATTAGGTTAGGTTAGGTAGGTTAGGTGAGGAAACATCCGAAGCAAGATTAAGAGGGCGGCTGACCAAATAAAAAGGTTCATGACCAATAACAGGCTGAAGATTGCAGTACAAAAGACCGAAGTGGCATTATTGAAGGGACAGAGGTCAGCGGACGAACTGCAGATAACTCTATTTTGGGCGTGAATTTATAGCAAAAAACGGGGTCAATTAATTAGGGATACTCCTGGACAAGGGTCTATCCTTCGGCAAACACGTCTCCGTGTGGCCTAGGATAAGATGAAGGCAAAGATTTTCGTCTTCGCTCATTCCGACGTACAGTACCCGTCATATTCAGGGTTCTCTTGGCTTGTGGAGTAGATGTTTATGCGTACATACAGCCTCATATAGCTTATGATCATCATCACCTTCCCGTCGTTTCCGCAGTCCATCTTATCCTACGACCACAGATTTTGGCATCAGCAGATGATTTCGTGGTAGCACCACCGTATAAGTGGTCTAGACGAATCGCAATCAATGTTAACTTATGGAAGCGACCACACATCATTCGTTGCAGTGAAACCAAAAGTCTATTAGATGAAAAATAATGGCTTTGGAAGCACCTCAAAATCATACGTCGATAACAGAATGTGTGACCATAGCCTCATTCTTCATACTTATTTGAGTGTTTCTGAATAGAGAAAACGAAGAGGAGACTAGATGTATAGTTTAAGGTGACCGTTTGTTAAGCTTTGGTGAGAGAAAAGCAGATTTCTTCCATCCTGCCAAAATTCTGGTCAGTTCTCCACAGCAGGGGGATACTCATACACATTGCCGCTTGAAAAGCGTATACTGCTTCTTGCCTAAATGTTAGGGTGACGCTATCAGTCGGTGGACTCTTTTAGGCGTTATCTGGTGGGGTTTTCGGGACTTATATGGAGCCGTTTCTCTATGAATCGCAGCGTTTAATTCAATGATTCATAGGGCTTTTTCTCTGCCATTATCCGAAGAAAATATGTCCAGGCAAATGTCATCTATTGAAGAAGTAGCTAAGAACAATGGTAATCCCTCAAATATAATAAACGGAATGATCTCAAAAAAACAAACACAAATAGCATATCATAACATTTACCCACGTATAGAATCAACTGATACCGATAAATATATTTCATTGAAATATTTTGGCCCTATCAGCGAAAAGATAGCAAATGTCATTTCAGAACAGAATGAAAAATTAGCTCTCAAGACCCACATGAAACTCTCCCAGAAATTTTTGATAATAGTAAAGATAAAATTGATAAATTTGACAATACTGGAGTTTACAAGTTGTCCAGTATGGATTGTGAAGACGTCTATATAGGTCAAACTGGTCGTTCATTCAAAACGAGGTATAAAGAGCATCGATCAGATTACAATAAACAGAGAATAGACGCATCTACTTCACATTGTATCGAGAACGGCCATCATTTTCCACCCATAGATGAACTTCAAATTATTCACGCAATACCTTAAAGGACGAAAGTTAGATTTCATGGAATCCATCGAAAATTTTCAAACTGCAACAAACTCCCCATAGAGATAACCTTCTGAACTGCCAGTAGGTCCGGATTATTCGTCCCTATGTGAAATCTTCAAATAATATCTGCTTTTATCATAATTAGTTTTATTACCTCTTGTGTGCACCCTTATTAATTTTGTATCTACCTATTTATATATGTATGTATTTTCAACTTGTCAGCTGAAGATGGTCGTGAAACATAAATTGCAATCCAGATTTTCAATAAATCTCCTGTGATAGTATAATACATAGTTCAATTTTCTTATTATCATCATGATTAACTATCACGTAGTAACGACGGAATCAATTCATTATGGAAAAAAGTGACTCCAATCTAACATCAAATTTTGAGTTAAGTCTTCTGAACTTTGATGGTCCTCTACAGATGAAAAATGTTTCTTTGAACGAATAATGGTTTGTTAAGCTACCAATGTTGAGATTTTTACTGAAGCCATAAAATATATATATATATATATATATATATATATATATATATATATATATATATATATATATATATATATATATATATATATATATATATATATATATATATATATATATATATATATATATCCATATATATATATATATATATTTGGAAAATTATAAAAATCCAAGGCTTGAATTTGGACGGTAGCTTACTGATACTTTTCATTATTCTTCAAGAGAAGATTTAACCCTCAAAGAAGGTGAAATAGAAGTATTGTCCGTTGAAGGTGGAAAATTGGGATTTCATTCAAATGAACTAGCTTAATACGAAAGAAATTCGTAACTTATATCTTGTTCTTGATTCCCTAATATATTGTACAGTGAAACTGACATTCAGCAATTTCTTCGAATTTTTCTATAGTCCTCTCCTGGTGTATCAGGTTTTCCAATATCTCCCACATAAAATGATAGAGGATTATTTGTATCCATGCAAAGTGACCGGGAGATGAGAGAATGGCTCAAACATTACAAATACAAACATAATGGACGGACAGACAGCGGTGGATCATTCCAAATTATTGTCGTTTGTGTTTGTGTAGCGATTTACTTTATGACCGGGTTTTCAATTATACACCGCTGAATGGATACGTGATCATTATGGAGTAGAGCTCCCCGTTTCCTCCTTTCGCCTCCGCTCTGCCTACAATGGCGTGATTTGTATCGGATGGACTTCAAACGGCCATTTGATGTTGCAAACAAATACGGATGGTTTTAAAATGGGAATTGTGCACTGTTTTGATGAAAAATTCATGCCAAGTTTTGTCAGAGATATAATAGCCGTTGGATAAAATTTATAGATATTTTGATCTGAAACATTCATTCCAAATAGTATGTGATGGAACAGTATCTACAAACTGGCAAAGAGTGTAACAGCTAAGAGAAATATGATCAAAGGAATACTTCATATGCACACTGAAACACTATGAGTAACGTAATGCAACGAAACATCTATCAATAAATAAATTATTTAGAGGAATTTATTCAATATTTCTTGAATTGTCTAATATATAAACATCCTGAGAAATATTTATCGAGTTTTATGTACAACGCATGTCCATAATCTAAGGATATTTGAGATAACTTTGATTTCAGGTTGGATGATTCGAAATAAATTAAAGCGAATGTAATTATAAAGGTTTTTCATTCAGTTGTCAAAATTTTTCTTACTGAGAAAATTGATTGTCTAGTTTCAGAAACATTATGCATCCAACTACTACGGAACAACATTCCCAAATGACAGCCCTGCATCTTCTCTCTATGGCTAAAATCAAATGAACTAGCTCCTCTTGGGAAATGCTATTCCAGCTATCTTTTAAGACTTCAAACAGTTGATGCCTGTTTTGAAAGTGATGTTGATTCGCAAATCAAGTTGGAGCTTGTTCAATGGAATTTGAATCAGGCAATTCTGTTGGTCATTCCATAGATATTATTTTCATTAAGAAAATTTCTTCAAACTGAGCATAATCAATTCGAAACGAAATTTTGTGCTTCTTTAACACAACATTCTCAAGAATGTTCTAAACATATTAATTTGTAGTGACGAAACGTTCAAACAAGATGACTGGTCTTCTCAGACCAATGGAGATTCCCATACCATAACTGTACCGTCTCAATAATTGAGAATCCCCTGTAAATTTGTGGGCCTTGCTCTATTTCCTAGAGATCTTAATATCGCTCGTCTTGTAGAATCTGGATACACACCGAATCATAGTTCATCGCCGAACATCACGTTAGCCCACTTTTCATTGTCTCATAGAACATATTCTTGTGCCCTATGAAGACGATGATTGCCTCTGTTTATGGGTGGCACCTCCAAAGCCTCCATTGGCTCCCAATTTTCTTTAGATGATTTACCTCAGATCTCTAACCTACTTGTCAGCTGAAGTCAGTTATTCAACTCAGCAGTAGTTGATATATCATTCCTGCGGATTGTCAATTGTACAAAATGAGCCATTGCTTCGCGTGAGCGCTCGCAACGTAGTTTGTGAATAATGTTCTGTGACGTAAAACGTCGCTCCCGATCCGGCAACGTGTTAGATTGAAAGCTTTGAGTAGCGTCAGGTGCACATGTGTTACTCGTCCAGTGTGTCTTCGAACTCGCTAAATCATTTAAATTTATAATTTTGAATTGGTTAGGTTCAGTTTGAGGTAAAGTTACGTTAGGTTTAGGTTTGACAAGATATTCATTTGCATGTCCCTGTTATGAACGAGAGAGATAGCGAATACTTCTATCTCTCTCTTGCATCGTTTTGAGTCTTATAACATATAACATTGAAACTCTGTAAATAGGGCGGGTGAACTGTCAAGAAACTGAGTATTCAAATTCAAATGCATTTTAATAAGAAATTAATGTATATTTGAGCGTAAAATTACAAATTAATTGTAGATATGTGTTTACATTATCCATTGTAATAGTAACAAGGATATTTTGATGAAGCAATGATAGAGTTTGAATGATAGAGACAAAAGAAGTTTCGAAGAATATTGCAACGTCATTTGTTTGTCCGTGGCGTTAGTTTGCGTGAAACAGTTTCTTTTGTGCGTTCTGAAAATGAGTGGCATCAATTTTCAGTAACGGTGTGCTATCGAGTTCTGCTTCTTGGACACAATGCAACAGGAATATTTGAAAAACTTCAGAAGGCCTATGTAAAAGGTGTTTTGGGTGAAGGTTTTCGGTGCCTCAGGCATTTTCAGGAGAGAAAGAGTCGATTGAAGTACGAAGCAGAAGGCCCTCAAGTGCAAACACCGATTAAAATGTCAACAGAATGATTACGGAATAGTTAAATTAGAATCACACCCCCGTTCATCAGATTTTAATCGATGAATTGGTGCACAACAATGCGCCATGTCATACTGCAATCTTACTAATGGAATTTTTAACCAGTAAAACATTCCTCTTACTCCTCAGCATTCTTATTCACCAGAGTTGGGACCATGTGACTTTCCCCATCCCGAGAATTGAAAATCACTTTAAAGTAACCCATTTCGGGACACTTGCAAACATCCAAATATCTGTAAGCGACCAACTGAAGGTTATTCTAGTATCCGAGTTCCAGCAATGTTATGATGATTGGAAGGACCGTCTCCAGCGCTGTGTGGCTTCCCAAAGGAACTATTTTGAAGGGGGCATTATTGCATTTTAATTATATTTGACTTAACAATTGAAAAAGAAACCAGTCACATTACTTTATTTACACTCCTCGTAGTTGCAATAGTATGTGAACTTATTTTAAATTCGAGAATTGAATTTAAAAGATTTCCTTGTTAGTTAGGTAACTTAAAACTTCAATATACAAGTCCCAAAAACACTTTTTTGTAGATCCACTTAAGCACATTCCAGGCCACAGGCGACTCCTAGAAGCTCAAAAAACATTCCGATCCTATATGGTACAATATTTTTCAAAAGTTATATAATAATATAATATATACAATGACTCAAATAACAATTTTCTTAAATTGTTATTAATCATTGCTAAATATTTCTTAATTTTTTATTAGAAAAGTATTTAATAAGATAAATTATTTCAGTTGCGGAAGCCCAGTGGCTTTGCCTCTCACATGTTATGCTGTTTTATGAGCTTTTCTTCACACCAACTCATAAATGACTCATCTGGAGCACGAAAGTGCCTCGCCAAATTAAGCACAGCACCGGCTCACCCACCTTTTCATGACGTAACTCAAGACATTTTCGATACCCCTGTATTTCGTTGGGAAAAAATCTAGAAGTCTGATTTCTAACTAACCAAAAGACACACCAAAATTCGATATATTCAATATAGATAGCTTACAAACTATCTTTAGGTTGTATACTAACATACTCACCAATCATCAAAATTTCCAAGCAAACAAACTTTAAATTTACTCAGTGTTAAGCCAGTAGTACATTGAAAATTTAAACATCTAGAATTGTCAGTAGCTATCTCTTAAGTTCTTGAGTTCAGTATCGTTTTGTTGGGGTTTGTAAAGTAAATTCGTGTTCACAAATTGTAATCTAATATATATATATATATATATATATATATATATATATATATATATATATATATATATATATATATATATTATGATCAATATGCATATATTATATTGCTTTATATTAAATGTACCCAATCTTCTTCACTGGGGTAGTAGTATTTAAACGAAATACTCTTCATTATTATTGTTTACGTTTAAATCAGACAGACATCGAAATAATTAGCCGTTCCAAAGTACCTGGAGAAAGTATGGAATTTCCATTTTATAATATCGATTTCTCAATGTATCTAAAGTATTTAAAAGCTGGCCTTTTTACTCATTTGTTTGCAAATACCATTTAATTATTCACTAGTGTTTTGAATCTTGTTTGGATGATTTCAGGCTAAACTACAAAAACTTATTTCAGGTGCCTACTTCTACTTATTATTTTCTTTCCTTGTTAAATCTACCAATATTACTTTATGTATCAATATATTTAGATATCTTCCAACATTTGTTCTATCAAATGGTGTAAACAGACACTATAACAACTTGTTGGTATCTGAAAGCTTTTGATCATAATAATTTGTTGCTAAAGCCTTATTGACAATTCAATATCCAAAATAATTTTCAATCCATTTTATGTATTTGCTTGAAATAATTCAATCCCTATTTCACTATGACTATAATTAATGATCGGAACATTAGCTACATCCCAGAGTTCACTTATTTCCCATCCGACAAATATATGTACATCATAAAACGAAATTGTGATTGATCAGTCGTTCGTATTATGTTTTCCTAAGACCAGGGACCGATAACTCCGATCGTCCGTGACTGAATGTGAGACGGGAAATTTCGGGTATATTCCGAGGGATGACAAGAAGATAATTCAACGGCGTATCCCTTCGGTTTATTTGTGTTGTACATTGGGTTTCGATCATCAAAGCGCGTTCGTGCCTATTTGTTTTTCGCTATTATAACTGTAGATATGAGGGTTTGATATCAGGAGGGTATGCTGTAACTGAAGATCGAACGACTTAGGTGGTTTTAAGTTAAATTGTTTGCTGTATTGTTAATAAACGGCATTCGTTTATTCGTATTCAAAAACTTAAATAATCGTTCTACTTCAAGAGAAACGGGAATTCAGTTGTTGTTGTCCGAGAGTCGAATCGGTTTTATTCTTTAAAACTCCGTAGTTAGTACAATATCGAATCGTCATCTTATGCAATTAATTCGTGAAGGTTATTGTAAACCAATATCATTGACATAATTTAGAGAAATTAATTCATAATCATCCACTCAGTAAATATTGTTTATACTGGTATAGCTATGTAGACGATATCATTATTTGCTTCACAGGAACAGATAGACAGTTAACAGTTTTCGAAAATCATATAAATTCATTACATCCAAAAATTGGATTCACAACCGAAATAGAAAGCAATAATTCGATAAATTTCTTAGACGTAACAATTCCGAATGAAAATGGAAAACATGTTTTCGCAATTTACCATAAGCCGTCACATACAGATATTTTAATACATAACTCGTCGTGTCATCCGTATCAACATAAAATGTCAGCATTCATTAGTTTTATTCATAGATTGATTAACATCCCGTTATCACCTGAAAATTTCAACAAAGAATTGAATTTGATTAAACAATGGCCAAAAATAATGGTTACAATCCCAAACTAATAAATAATATTTTAAATAAAAACAAAGTAGAATCGCATTGAATGAAGTTTACTCTGTCGATAAATTGAAAAAAAATCAACAGCTTAACCTACGTTGGTATTACAAGTGAAAAACTGAAATCATTCTTGAGTAGCAATAATTTCAACATAGCTTTCCAAACTAATAATAATTTTGGCAAATATATAAAAATGAAAAATAATAAAACCAAACCAGGTAAAAACAATAAATCAGTTGTTTATAGATTGAATTGCAATGACTGTGATAATTTCTACGTTGGTAGAGCACATGGAAATTTCAAAATTAGAATATGGAAACATAAACACAGTTTTTCAAATAAAAATCAGATTCAAATTACGCGAATCATCTCTTAGAAAATAATCACTCTTTCGACCCACAGTTTGAAATTTTGCATACAGATAATAAATATTGAAAGGTAGATCTTTGGGAAACTTTAGAAATCAATAAATACAAACACTCAGGTAGACTCATCAATGAACAAGTCGATTTAAGCCCTTCACCTCTATTGAATCTCCTCGGGGAGCAATCTATTCCTTAATTTTATTGGATATACCTGTCATAAATAACCACTTGAGAAGAAGCAACCCAATAAGCTTTTAATTACTCAAGAACATTTATATTTATATTCTCATTCTTATTTTCTGTACATTCATTCGTCTGAAGAAGCTACGGTGTAGTGAAACGCGTTACGAATCGCAGTTATTAAATAAAATTCCTTAAAACACAGTACTTGTTTTTTATTATCAATATCATTGAAGTACGGGGTAAGAAAGGGTTGGTTTCTGTTTTAGGTATAGATTTCAAAGACCTCAATACAAAAAATTTTGCTCGAAAAATTGCGTGTGAAAAAATAGTTTCCCGTTGAATACCCTGTTGACCGAAGGGCAGAAAGCTGCAAGAGTGAATTGGTGTCAAAACACTCTGAATCATCTTAACTTTGGAAAGTCTCAAAGCGTTCCCAGTGTGTGGTGATGAATCTTTGATTCACTTATATGAGCCACAAAATAAGCGTCAATCTTCTATTTGGGTGTTCCAAGGGGTAGAAGACCCCACAAAAGTCATCCGTGTCTCCAAAAAGATGGACGCAACGTATGTTCAAGAAACAGGTCATGTAGTATCAATATCTTCACAAGATTAAAGAATATTTACTGCAGATTACTAAAAAACCATTTCCATCCATCACCAAGACAATGCAAGTTCGCACACAGCCCGGAAAACAATTGAATATTCCACGCAACATTTTATATCATCCTGCGTATAGTCAGGACCTGAGTCCCAACGATGTTTTCAGTTTCTCCAAAATCTAGAGCAGACTACAGGCTCGAAGGTTTCAGTCTTCAGAAGAAACTGAATCGTAAAGAAGAATAATTGAACTGTATTCTTTCTTCAGTTGGTGCCAGGTTTTTTTCGTCAGACGTGCTTGAAGAAATCCTGTTCCTAGTGAATCATCAGCCAACATTTTATAATTTTCCAGCTCATTTTCAAGAAAATCAAATGAATTATTTTCCCTCGTTTCGAGTTCATCATCAAGAATCTCTGGCTCATCAAGTAAACAATCAATATCAACATCAGTATTTGCTATATTTGCATCATCTTATGACTTTGTTTTCAAGTAATAGGCATGATCTCCAAGGTAACAAGCAGTAGAACATGATAGTTCATCTCCTATAGGTTGTGGTAAGAATGGTACAATATCATATTTCAACCTTCTATCTGCGCTCTAGAAATCATATTCTGCACAATGACAATGTTTGCTATCTGCAGTATCACTTATATTGCAAAAACGCATCCATTTAAGCATTAGCAACGGATTTTAACGTGGAAAATAAAATGGTAACTATTCATCATGTTTAGGAGATTCAGAATTCAGAATTCAGAATGGTAAAGTACTTACTATTTTTCTCGGTCTTAACAGAAATTAAAATGGAAATCTAATCAAACCTAACCTAACTTGACCTTAAACCTAATTTAAATTTATAATTTAAATTTATAATTTTGAATTGGGTAGGTTAGGTTTTAGATAAAGTTAGGTTAGTTAGGTTAGGTAAGATATTCATTTGCATTTCCTGTTATGAACAAGATACATAGCGAGTACTTCTATCTCTCTCTTACATCGTTTTGAGCCGTACGTCATATAACATGTAACATCAAAACTCTGTAAATTTGGCGGGTGAGCTGTCAAGAAAATGAGTATTCAGATTGAAATGCATTTTGATGAGAAATTTATGTATATTTGAGCGTAAAACTACAAATTAATTGTACATATGCGTAAACATTATCCATTGTAATAGTAACAAGGATCTTTTGATGGAGCAATTATTGAGTTTGAATGATAAAGACAAAAGGACTTTCAAAGAAATTTGAATGTCTTCCAAAGGGCCATTTTGAATGTACCATCAAACGACTGAAATAACTGCTTCCAGAATTGATTTGAACGAATGCTGAAGTGTATTAGTCTTCGCGGAGAATACTTCGATAAACAAAAAAGTCTTTAAAAGCTCTCATTTGTTTCATTCAAGCTCTATATGCAAAACTTAAAACACATCCGTAATTGCTTTACTTAATTCGAAATGACTTGATAAGATCTTTAAGTATGCTGCAGGTTGGGATTTGCCAAGTCAATGTGCAGGAGAAATTAGTACAAAACAAAATATAATTTTAACCCTCTTTGCTCATTATCGTGAAACTGGGAAAATAATTCGAACACATCGAGCTACTTCTCATTGGCAACACCTATTTCTCCAATTAGCTACCAGGAGAAATAATAGTAACTAGTTTCAGCATCTGAAGGTCCATGAGGAACCGATTTCATTCTACCTCTACTATGAGCTGTTTGAGAGGAGTTAACTCGAGGTACAAGCGAATCCTCAGATGACCATTTCAAACTGAAGGAATTCAAACCCAACGTCTTGACCTAAGAACATGTGAAGTGTACTTCGGAACAATCTTCATCCTTTCCTTCTAGAAATGAATCACGATTTTGGCTGTATCCAGTATATAACTCGGGTTTTCACTATGGTCCTTATCTGAACGGGGTGGTTACGCCCTGACTAGATATGAATAGGTCTTATAACTCTATCTCGGACAGTCATTCCAGAGGAAAGCAACACTTTCTACTCAGTATTCATCTTAGTACCAACACATCGAAATAATATCTCAATAACTTCACATTGAAAAAATGGAGGAATACGAAAACGAGTAAATAAAAGATAACCCAAACAAACATAAGGGAAATGGATAAACACATTTCCTGCTTCAGTGGAAAATGACGACGAAGAAAAAAGAACAAAAGAAGGAGGATAACAGAGTTGTCCTCATTCGAGCCGAAATCTCAAAGAGAGGCTGGTGACCCAATACCATAAGTGGGCAAGAGTAAAACTTCTTAAAACGAGACAATGAGAAGAAAACAGTAGAAAAAAAATAAAAGAAATACGAAGAAGCGAAGGAAAGATATTCCGATCCCCATCAAAATTGAGAACCACAGAATAACTTCACATCCAACCAATATAGTAGTAACGTACTTTCCAGCAATCAAGTAGCATACAACAGTGGTCTTAATTATACGTACATATTTAATCGTATTAGTGTAGTATTCTTCATTATAAGTAGAACCCAACGGGGCTAAAACCCAGCAATTCCGTAAGAAGACCAGTGTGAGAAGCCCCCTTGCGAAATGCACAGAAAAGGGGGCGTTGTTATGGTTCATGGTGGATAACATTTAGGAAACATTTATCTCGCTTTATTGGACCGATTTTTGAATGTCGAAACTTGTATGAGTCAGGTATATCAATAATTTTTGCACCGTATGTAGCAATCATTGATGAAAACAATAATGATGCAAGAAACCTTCACAACTAAAGACTGCTAACAATTTCAGATGAGAATGTCTTTACTTTCCATCATGACATACCCAAATTTGAATATAATAGAGCAATTTCCTGATACGTTGCGAGAACTAGTTTCAAAGAGGGTAGCAAACATCAACACCTGGTAATTAGAATTAGTAGTATTCTTCTCTAAGTATGACCGCATTTTTCAAATGATCAAATCTAAAGTTCTTGCGTAAAGCAGGTCAATATAGTGATGTCTAAAGTTGATCTTGATTGACTCGAGGATGTCGACAACTGCAGTTAAGCTGAAGCTCTGGCACCTAATACTGATTCAGCGGATTTCTTATCTTGGAAAATATTTCCAATCGTGGCATTTAGGTACAGTGAAAATCGCAAATCCTATAAGAAAAAAATATGAGGAAGATGAGTCTACGCGTATTCGCGTATTTTTTGGCAAACTAACTATTCAATTTGAAATTTTATTTTCAAATGAAAATATATCATATTTTTATGCCGCTGAACTTAATTAAGTGGCGACAAGTTAAATATTTTTATTCTTTATTGAATGTCAAAGAATTATTAAAATATGCATGCTGAGATACATAATACTTATTGCAATTTATCTGTATCTATATAAGCACACGAAGTCATATGAAAAACTCGTTCACATAATGTAGTCAACAAGTCTCAATAAAATCAAACGCAACGACGTCCTGTAAAAAATGGCGTGCAGTTCAGAGGCTTAATAGATAAAACATGAGTACGTTTACCAATTAAGTATCGAAAATGCCTGAAGGTACGCACCATTTGGTACCATTTATCACTGGAGGTCTTCTTATATGGGCATTTCTAGGTGCTACCGGTCGTAGCCTGTCGAGAAAAATTGAGACATTAGCTATGAAGCTGAACTAGTGTTGGACGAAATTTTAACGCACCTTGAAATTTTCCGACATCCTACAAGAAAAATCTTCGATATTTACCGAATTCATTTGACCACGAATTAAAATTAGTAGTTACTGTGAATGATTTTGTACAACCTGATTATTCATATATTTCTTGGGAAAAATTAAATATCTTCGTATTTTGATCCTTTCGAACGTTTTCTTCATTGTGATCCAATTTTCGTAATTTTGTTGGGATTGTCTGCAAGTGTAGCATAATACTATGTTGTATTCTCTCAGTATTTGATAGTATAGAAATACATTTACTATTAGGAAAGTCGATCTGAACGGTTAACCACTTCTAATCGATGTTTTTCAATTCATTCGCTGACATTCATATTTAACATTGTAAGATAGTTTTAGTTGACAAATTAATCAAGTTCGTTAATGAAAGGAAAATTTCTATCCTAAAACGTTAGATCCGTTTTCTAAACCTAAGTCCTATTTATACATATATACATATACTATATACATATGTATTGTATTTATTCCATTATTATACTCTGCTTCAAAAAATTAACGCACAAAATCGAAAATTCAAATTTATTCAGAAGAAGTTTATAGATATATTGAACTATTATTTTCCAGTAATCCACCCGCATTAAAGGTTGTTTGGCAACAATCGAGATGAAAATGATACTCGTAGAAATTGAAATGAAACTAACAACGAAAAATTTAAAACTTTTGGAAAAAAATCAAGGGTCTCCAAAAACCTGTTAATACCGGATAATTCCACCTCTGGCATGACATCTTCGATTTATACTCAAAATCAATGTGATTCAATCCGTTCCAAATTTCGATCAGTGTGTTCCGAATTTCATTTACGGTAGCGGGCTGGTTTTGCTGGCTTCTTAATCTCCTATTGAGAATGTGCCACGCATGTTCGATGAGATTGACGCCTGGACATCGTGCAGGCATTTCCATTAAAGTGATTCCGTAATCTTGAAGGTAGTGTCTAACCATAGAAGCTTGGTGAGGTCTGGCATTATCATGCATTAACAAAAAGTTTTCACCAATGTTTACCGCAAATGGTACAGCATATTCTTCTAAAATGTCTGTAACGTACATCTGAGTATTCAGGATTCCTCCCCATACCAGTAATAAACCTCTACCAAAACCATAGGTACGTGAAAAGATACACTGGGCATATCTCATTTCGACGTATGTACCTAGAAATGTCGTTCGAAATGAATAAGACAAAATCTCGACTCATCCGTAAATGAAACTCTCTCTCAGTCAGCTTCTAACCAATTGACATGTTCCCTGGCAAAATTCAATCAGTATCTTTGATCTGCTGGGGCCCGAGCTGCAACACGTGGCGTTTAACAAAATTTCCTGAGACGTATCGTTTCACTGCTAATTTACATTCCACTATTCTGTCGATGCTGTATTTGAAATTTTCAAAAAGAACATACGTTACTTGCAAAAATTGATTAACAACTTCTGTTATCAATATAAGGTGAAATCCCAATTTGTTTCTTTCATTTAATTTCTCATGAGAACATATTAATATGAGTTTTAATTATTTGCCTTCGAACAAAGAAATTGGAGATGTTGAAATTGTGTAATTCTTGGTGAGTGTAATATATAAAAATACAATATACATCGTGCTTCAAGGAAAACAAAACAGAGGCTATATCTACCAAGATATTCATCTCTGATCAAAACGCAAAAACGTCAATTTTTGTTTCAAGGGCGACATCTTCTGGGGTACAAAACTTGCCTGAAATATCAACCCTCTAAGCGGGGGTTGCAATCCTTGAACATTTTGAATTGGGAAGATGGGTCGAGTGATGACTCAAAAGAAAGGTGGTATCTTTGTCTACATTGCCTTGAATGAATTTCCATTTTTTATTGAAAACTGTAAAAGATACAGGGTGAGCAACTGAAAGATAGGGAAGACTATTTCCCTGAGACTATTCAAGTTTCAGTAAAGTAAAATGGAACAGATCCATGCTGATCAATGACAGTCATCATCAAGTACCATCCTCATCTCAAATTTCAATCTCTAGAGCAGGGGTGACCACCCTTGAAAATTTGGAAGAGGGTAGATAGGTCGAGTGATACCTCGAAAGAAAGGTATTATCTTTGTCTGCATCCCCATGAACGAATTTTCATTTTTGATTGAAAACTGTAGAAGATACAGAGTGAGCCACTGAAAAATAGAGGAGACTATCTATCGCCCCAAGACTATCGGAGTATTAGTGCAAAAAAAATGGAACAGATTCATTCCAGATCAAAGGCTGTCATCTTTGATCTAAATGAATCTATTCCAGATCAAGGGTGGCTTCTACCAGCCCGCGTCTCAGTTTGCGAGGGAACTTGCAAATTGGGGTATTTCAGAATGATCGAATGTTCTCTTTTCCGGCGAGTCCAGGTTCTGTCTAGTATGAAATGATAGACGCACGCCTGTATACAGACGACCTGGGGAACGGTATCAGCAATACAATATCCGGCAAACCTAAAACTTTGGAGAGGGCAAAATTTCTGCAAAATGCCGAAATGATATTTCAAGATGGCCAGCCAGAAGTCCCTACTTGAATCTCATAAAACATGTTTGGGACAACATGGGGTGGCAAATTCAGCAACGTAGGAGGCCTTGTAGAACACTCCAACAACTAAAAAATCTGCTTCCTGAAACTTGGAACTCAGTGACTCAAGAGTACATCCAAAATTTGTTTGAGGGGCTTCCGAGACGTATACTGGCAGTGATTAAGGCCCGGGGAGAAAACACTCGATTTTGAAAATGATTAGTAACCATTCGATACTAGTTGCTTGGTCTCTTCGCGAACGTTTGAAGATGGTAGAATTTTTTTAATTTTAATCAACTCGAAAATTGTTGATATTTTCCATCATAAACTCATTCTTTTGAATCTTCTTATTTTCCACTTCTGAAAGTTACCAAGCGACTCTTGAATGAACAACCTAAAAGTTTATATAGTATTGTCGTAAAAGCAGAGTGATGCGACAATTTTTGAGGGGATTGTATTTGTTGGGCAGTAATGAAATCCCTATATATCGCGAAATGTGTAGGACCTTTAATTTTTAAAACTTTTCTACCCGGGAACGACGAATCACGTTATTGGGCCGTTCACAGTTACGCAAGTTCACATCAACGCGAGTCTACTGTATTCGTATTCTTTAGAAACATAAAATGCAAAGAAATAACAAGTCCCGGCGTGAAAGTTGTTCCCTCATAAAAATGTATGGGACCAAGTCAGTTAATTTAGATAGTATATGTGAGAGCATCTATTCAACAACTTCGTCATAAATTGTTTTAAAATTAGTTGACCGTATCAAAATAAAACAACTTTATTTCTGTAACAAATATAATATCTTGGTAGTCTCTCGGCAACATAAAGTACTATTCAAAACACACCACTTTAGACTTACTTTAAAATCAAAATTCTTATCAACCCGTTCGCTGAAATTCCTGAAACTGTTATTCCCTCATAAACACTATCAATTTACCAACGCATTCCTACCCCATTTTCCGTAAAAGATCTGAAATCTAAAATGCACCCCTCTCATCGCGGTCTTTACAAGTCAGGGTGATTTCAGTGAACATTTCGAGGGGTTTTGTTCGTTCTTTCAAGTTCTTACAGGCGACACTTAACCTGATTTATTGGAGCTGGGTCAGTGGTGAAATCCGATACATGTGTGGGAACAATGACGGGGAAGCTGCATGACAGGGAACACTCGGTGCTTACCGTACTAAAACAGGTCGTTTTTGGGAAATGAAGTCTCAACCACATGTGTGACTGGACACAGAGGTGGCGGGAGGAGTATTTTCATATCAGACGTACTTCATAATAATATAATATTGAAAAATTCAATTAGCCAATAAAGCAAATGAAAATGGACAATGAAAAAGTATTGATATTTCTGATATTTGTGTTATTTCTTATAATTTTTATAATTTATATGAAAAGATAACAATCATCAAATTAATTTTTCCAGTCAATTTCTTTCCGAATAGAATATATAGTTCTCTCCATAGAAAATAATGCTGAAAAGCATATTTCAATATTTCATATTTTTAAACATAATTTGCCGATATTATTATCATCTAGGATTAACCTTACCGTTCGATCATCTAGCACTATATAACATAAAATAAGAAATGTTAAAATTGTATTTCGTTCCAAGTACGACGGGGTGTTCAAAATGTTGAAGTGGTTTTTGTGTGATATAATTTTCCTGCAGAGGACAGGAATCCGGTTGGAGAAAATTCGCCGAAATCAAAAGAAAGAGTTCACAAAAATCAGAAATTAAGGCAATATTGACCATTTTTTTTAATTCAATGACATGTTTCTCAAGCTATAGGCTTATGAGGCACTAGGGTGAATGTTTCATTTATTCATTTGACTTTACGAAACAATTGCGCTTCTGAGATCAGAGTTGTTGAGAGATCGCTCTCTTTTTCTCTTGCACGACAAAGCAACCGCGGAAATTAACAACCCCTCAAAATGATCCTCTGCTCAGCCATTAACTTCAATCATCTAATGGATTCACTCCTCAAATTGCAGCTACGGCTGCGCGAAAGACATTAGCACTTCGCCTCTTACGATCCATTGTACATTCTTTCAGAGGTTTAGAATATTCTTAATAGGCTTATATACTTTTCGCAGGAATATGCCTATATTCCTATCTGATACTTTAAACGGTATGTTTGTATATTGGGGCTGAGAGTCTAGATGGTGCACTTTTGGTCCTCTGCAGAATTCAGATGCGTAATTGTCTTAGATTGTTTTATTACTATATACTATGAGGGTCCTACAGCAGAATTATAACTGGTTCTCCTTTTCTCAGAAAATTAGATGCCTGCATTTTTGTCCCACATGTAGTGCGAGAATGACGGTTGCCCATGGCACAGCTCCGTATAACCACGGGAAGTTTAAATAGAACCGGAGGTCAGGTGGTATCCAAAGTTTGCATATTAGAAACTGATTAAACTGTTAGCCATTTAGTCTTCGCGTATGCTGTTTCACTACAGATTAGAGTGTTTGTTAATAGAAGAGATTTATTTTTTCTTGTACAACGGAACAGCGGTCAGGAACGGCTGCTATATAGGTGACCACCACGAGGAGGTAGAGCTCATTTGATGATTCAGACTAAAGCCTGCTAAATCTTACTCCTAGAAACTACAACGGAGGGAGTAGCGAGAACGCTGACATCGGTTACGACACATCATGTGACTAGATTCGCTCATTAACATTTACTTTGCGAATTCAGGTTGATCTTGATTAGAAATCTGTAGAAACGAAGTTAAACAGTATTTCAAAAGCGGAGTTTTCGAACGACATGCAAAGCCTGACACATCCTGCCAACATGTGTATTATTTCTAATGGAGATTATTCTAAATGCAAAAATTGTTAAAAGAATTTGCTTAATTTATTTGTCCAATTCTGAAAATCACGAGATACTCTGAAATGTGAAAATGAAATAAAATATATTTGGCATTCAGATGCATTATTCTGATTGGAATGCAAAAATCTTGAATGAAAGAGCTATTTGATGGTAGCCTTCTTCTTTTAAAAGTTGGCTAAATTGAAACATAAATTTTCCACATTTCAGTTTTTTCCAAGAATCATCTAATCTAGTTCGGTCCTGTACGAATAGCCATTAATTCTCAAAGCTTCTCTAATCTAGACTGAAAACAGATGTGTAGAACAAAGATCGCTTTCTTATTCTGCCCATCCACTCGAGAACAGACGGAATAGTTACATTTGTTTACCGACACAAATTCGCCAATCTTTATAGGAAATCTATAAAGTGAATTTCAAAATGTCTTCCATTTTACATTTGGTCGTATATCTTTCAGCATAATAGTAAATTCTATATATAAGATAAAAGTTACTTTGCTCCATAGTTGAAAGTTGATTCAGATGGTTTTTGAATGACGTTCAAGTTTTACAGTCCTCCTTGGTGTTATATTTGTCTGAGAGAATAATTTCGTATTTCAATTGCATTAGCGTAAATGTTAAACAATATTTCCGAAAGATTTATGATCTACCGTTATAGATTATTTCGAATTCCTTCGTTTCAGAAATGGTTGCAACCCAACCTTCTGATAGCGGTGAATATGTACCTATTTTTTCTGAATTCTATTCAGATTATACTAGTATAAGTAAAAGTAGACATACTTCATGATAGCTGACTCCTAAACTGGAGTATTCTTTCTTCATAATTTCCAGAATGCTTAGTTTAAAAATTTTACTTCCTTGATAGATGAACTAATTGAATGGGGATTTTTGAAGTAATTTGTTTTATCTCTTATACAAAACTGATTAGGATTTTATATAAGTTCTATAGTAATCCAACTCAATACCTACTGCAGCTTTTCAACCTCCGTTTAAAAAAAATATAAAACTAATATCGTTAATGATGAACGTTCATAATAAGTGGGCAGCTACCGGTTTCATTTTGAACGGTTATTTCAGAATTATTACACATTAACAGTACTCATTACTAAATTTTCATTTGAATTATTTATTCATTTATTCTTTTGAAATAGAGAGTTACCAAAAATCAAAGAACTACGCGAAGTAAACGATATTGAATACTCAACGAAGCAAGATCATACAGGAACTAAGAAGTTAATGGAATAACAAATAAACTGATACACATTCCTTCTCACTAAGCTGATCCTCTGCCGCACCTTATTTATTGGGTTGCTAATTTATAAACACAATCACATTTGTTCCCTGAAATCTATTCAATGATTATAGACACTTCCTCTCGTTTCATCTGGATTTACAGAAAAGATTTGAAAAGTAAGTAAACTCCGGCTCAAAACGTGTGGATCATGAAAAATTCCTAGAAAATGATCTATTTTGGCATGCCTTTGGATAATAAAAGTAATTATTTTGATTGTCTCTCATGTAAATTCAAGAGAATCAATGTTATGGTCCAAAGTTGCGTAAAAAACAAGAACAAACTTGTTAAAGCGCACATTAACTTGATGCAATTATACCACACTAAAAACAGTACAAGATCTGTTGCTTCAGAACCATAATTCATTCGATATTCAGTAAGTTTTAAAGAAGTTGAACATAGAATTTGAGATTTTAAAAATCCACACTTCGAAATATCTTCTGTCGCAGTGCTTTATCAATGTCAGATAAATCTTTTGATTAAAAATAGAAACTGCACATTGCTCTATGGAGGCATGCATGGAAATATCTTCAACATATGGAAACTAAATTTATCTTCGAACTCCAAAATGATCAACTCTAATTGAGTAGTAATTGTAGCAACAGATCAGAATAGAATCTACACAACTCTACCCTAGAAGATTTAATATCAATAAGTTCCTTTATTATTGACTCTACTTGAAAATAATCTGCATTAAAATAGTCAATATTGAACTTAGCTCATCCATTTCTTGGAGCCTTGTATGCTCCAATATATTAGTTTTATGAGCTACTGCATATTCATAAGTGACGCAATGTAAACCATATAAACCTTTCATCACAAACCCATATTCGTATGCTATTTCTGCGGTGTCTTCCCAAAGGACGTTCTCTTGGTCATCCATTATCAGGACATTATCTACTTCTTCATCTCACATCAATGTGAGAACACCTGCATTGATGTCAGATTTCCTATGAATCAACTATCTCGGAGGGTGCCTAGTAGACATAATTTCAGATGAAAGGGTTTTCAGTAAAACAGCACTTTGTTCATCTTCAATTATGAACTCTAACACATTCAATTTAATATATTTAGCAGTTACTGAAAGAGTTACCGTGTTTGGAGTTTGTGAAAGACGAAACAGATGATTTTTCAGGTAAAAATTACACACCTTCACTAACAGTACGTCTTTGCGATAATTGGTGTCTTTAATGGCCGTAAACTGAGAATATATATATATATATATATATATATATATATATATATATATATATATATATATATATATATATATATATATATATATATATATATATATATATATCTAATTTTCATTAGTGGACCTAGTAAAATAGAATGTGACCTCTATTATTTCAGTATTTGCTGAATTTCTTTTCCATTAAAATATAACCACCTATGTAATAATTAAATCACCTCTACACTTTTTATTCATATGATTTATTCACAAATTGTTATCTAATTGATAGGTATATAAGATTGCCTAACAATTATCGATTATTAATATACGGTTTTGATAAATTGATACCTACTATATTTATCTCATGCAAATTCATGAGTTTCATTCAGAGCATTGTTCTTATGTTAGAATGAACTGCACGGTGAATAAAGTGACCCAAATTTCACGTTATTTTTGTAACGGTCATCTGACGCAACAATTGTGACACTTCATTCAGTTTTGGGAGTGGTTCTGAATGAACTGACTTCAGAGTAATTATCGAAATAAGTAGTGTTAAATTGTCTCTTACCAGAAGATAATAAATAAATTAAAATGAATTTACTTTGTCATTATAAAAAACTATAATAGAAAGTATTATTAAACCCAACTCAATTGGAACTTACAATATATTTTATTTAAATCTGTATTGTGTTCAAGTAACTGGATTGAATGGAAGGCTTTCATCATTAATTGATTATATAGAATTATCTGAGTATATATATCCATTCCACTGAACCTCGAAGCTTTCAATTCATCCTAGTTTTGGGCAATTCTCTTTAATGAAAAAAATATTTCATTTCATTTCAACATTTTTGTACAGGTACTACTCAAATTATTACTGCTGTATTTAGATAGTTCTATTCCACAATCCACATATCCACAATCTTGCAAGATAAAATTCAATGTACCTAGAATATACTAAATTAAATGTCTGATAATCTTCATTCTCTGAAATTCTGATCTTTTAAGAAAGCCTTCATCTCATCATAAATGAACAATTAAACATTACTGGTATTAACTACTTTTAATATCTATTTTCTGAATCTAGGAAATTCTCTTTGAATCTTAATAAACTCAACAAAGATTGATTTTTAGCATATCATGCATATTTAATTTCTTTTCTTTTGTTCAGTTTGATAAGTGTAATGAATAGTGTAATTTATAATTAGTAAAGTAAAACAACTTCAATGAATATTATTTCGGAATGTTACGTCATACTGAAATTAAGTATACATTCAAACTTGAAAAATTGTTCAAAATCTATGTCTTAATATTTGATTTATAAATTTTAAAAATATACTTTTCAAATTCTTAAAACCACTAATCGAAGGTTTTATAGCAAAATATTGAGATAAGATCAGAATAGAGCAAGCAGAAAAAAATCAACGTGTATTGCAAAATATGAAACCTACAAAAACATTCTCTCTGAGCATGCTGCGCTTGTGAGCACAGACTACAGATAATGTCCGAGCAGTGTGAATATTCCAAATATATTCCACTGTGTGAAATCTAATCTTCTTGCGGGAGTAAAATCATGACGGATGGCCAAACTACAGCGAAGGCTTTGGCAACCCACAACTGTACATCGCTTATGATGTGGGAATGTATTTCAACCCTTGCCAGAGTAGGAAAAAGAAATAAGCTTCGCCTGATGTAGGTACGACAGCACAAGATGAGCGTCACCGGACTCAGACGTCCTCGGCTTGCTATCAGTGCTATCAGTTGACTTAAACTCTCCAAACCTGATAGTTTTAACTGCCATGTTAACGGGCACCGTCGGCTCAAAAGTCATCATAATAAATGATAATTGATCGAGAACCCTTCACGTTGAAATTTATGTTTCATGGGTTCTCCGCTCGCGGTGGGTTTTGATTTTGGTTCATGAGTAACAGTTAACAGTATCGTTCATGCTAGTAGTCGACCTAGCTGCGAATAATTGCTAGCCCATGCTCAGGAGTTTTCTGCCCAGTGTAAATGATCAGTATGGATTTGGAAAACAAAATAAAAATAAACAATTTCTATGGAAGAGATTGGTGCTACATTATCTCTTGCAAGTAGTTCTTACTCCGAGATGATAGAAATCCATATTTTCAGTAATGAATAAATTTTTGAATCAAATCAATATCGTACGTTAAAAAGCAAAGAAGTTTTCGAATCTCACAAAGTACTAAGAATTATTTTGAGTTTCAAAATATTCTTCCTTCATTTCTCGAATTTTACAAAATTAATAATACCTAATAATGTGCCGATACGTTCTGGTTAAGGAATCTTCTAAGAATCCCAGTTACACTTAATATTATTTATTTCAGAGCTTATTTCACTATAGACGTATTCAGCTTCATCCTAGTGGTGTTGTCAAGCAAATGCTTCTCATCTAAGACATTGACATATATCATCAGTGAATCAGTGATATGAATATGCTCTTGAAGTCGTAAATTTGTTTGATTTCTGGTACTTTTTTATTCTTCAATGTACGCTTTGAAGATGTTACCATCGGCTGGCACAGTTATCCAAGATGAAGGCCTCTTTCTCTTTTCATGGAACTCAATTATGTCCGATAGATTATAGATAGATTATATGGGATTGGGCCGTCATTCCGTCATTTAGTACCGTGTATAGTTTGTAGTCTTCATTTTCCATCAAGAGTTTTGCGTGTTAAGTCCTAGTTGTATTACAACTGCTAGGTGTTATATTTTGACTATAGCGTTTTGTCTATTCAGCTAAGCTCTTAAATTATCGGATAAGATAAGGTGGAGAGATTCTAGGGCTCGTCCACATTTTCAGGTTTGATCACTCGGTATCTACAGATTGGCCATATGTGTTTGATAAGCTCTTGTTGGCACCACCTTATCCTGAATGGCTATGAGACGCCCCTCTGCTGCCGAGAAAAGATATCCCTAAGATGAATAGGCGGGTTTCGAAGATTTTTGGGATATCTCCGGTGACGCGGTTTAGACAACCATCTACACGCAGCTGAGCCCTGGTTCAAGTTCTATCAGGGGGTATAGTGGCAACTGGCATTCGATAGTTGAAGGGGCGAAATGCCATCCATTCTAGGAATCCTAGTCTTGTCTTGTCTTGTGTTCTTACAGAGGAGATACTGCCCAAGATTTAGGACGTTGTTGGTCATTTTTCTCTTCCCCTTTGTTGTGTTGGAAGGTAGAGGTGGATATGATATATATATATATATATATATATATATATATATATATATATATATATATATATATATATATATATATATATATATATATATATATTAGATTTGAATGAAAGGATACATTTGGCAAATAAGTGCAACGGCTAATATTTACAAGCAAAATACGAGTACTATAGTTTCAGAAACTTAAAGTGGAACAAATGAAAGTCTTATTCATATAACGGAAGATTTTCAGAATACAAAAAATATTCAAGAAGGGCATGGTCTTGCTTATATCTTCATGACTATAGAGATTCTTCCTTAAATTAATAGGATTCACCAAAAAATTTTAGCATTGGCTCGTATTGTTTTCCTCCCCTGAACACCTATCATTTATCCATTAATCATCACCAAACCTCTTGTGCAACCTAGCAAGCATAATGACTCATTAAGTTTCCGCTTGAAAACCGTGCTGAAATGAGACCGACATTCATCATCACTCATCTTCTGGATACCGAAAATTCTAAGCATTGAAAAAAATTAATATAGCTTGCATTTGCGGATGTTCCCGTACAGTCAGCGTAATCTGGTGCAGTGTAAAAAATAAACGTGTATCTTGGTAATGGCTTCCAGATGTGCCCTCTTTGTGATGAAAGTCAGAACACGTTGCAAGTTGCGCCCACCTATTGTTAGACCCACATGTGTTTGAAACTCGGCAGCATAAAAGTTGGAATCATGGACCTGACGCGTTAAAAACATGCAATAACTAAGGCTGATAAGCTTTTATCGATACATAAACTGCAATGAAATATAAGTAAATTATTTAGTTATGCAAATTATTCTATTCAAAATTCTGAAAACTATTTTCCATCATTTTGAAACAACATTTAAGTAACACTACGAAAAGTTATTTGTCAGTGATTCTAAATCAGTGGAATTCCCTGATTCAGAAATTAAACAATGAAATTGCCTATCCCCTAAATACGGGAATTATAGGTTAAGTTAGGTGACTCAGTTAGTCAAGTAACTCAATAATTTAAACATACTCTTAATATGGTAATTAAGTCTACCTGGTCCTGAGGACCGAAAGTGGCATTCTTTCAAACGTATTTCGATTGACAGAGGCAAATGAACCACATCAAATGTTAACTCGTCGGAGCGTCCATACATCCTCCCTTGTTTTGAAATAAGCGGATCATTCGAAAAGAAATTATTATTTTGGTGCCACCGCACAAACTTTCGATAGTAACGAAATGTATCGTCCGTCCTAAACACACAATAAGCAGGTACTTATGTCCAGACTTAGCGTTACAAAGGAAATTCAATTAAATTTTTTGTAATGGACTTTTGATTTCAACGCATCGGAGGATGCTCCCATAGGTTAACATTGGTTGCGATTTGTCTACTCTACTTCTCCGGTGGCGGCATCGCAAAAACGTCTGTTGCTAACGCAATGTAAAGTAAGGTGGGTCAAAAAAAACTAATATTTTTTTTCGCTTGGTACTCTAAAAAATAGGTTCCTAGACACCTCTAAGGAAGTCCCTCCAAGTATGATCTCTTAATTGTAACGGGAAGGTCCTCCGCCTTACACTTTTCTATTTTTTCTCATTATCACAGAGGAAAATTCATAGCTCGCCTCCAACTATTGGAAAAATGAAAATTATATGTTCTACAAAAAAGACCTCTTACGATTTTTTCGTAGACCTAACTGTTTAAAAGATATTAACGGTTGAGGTTTGATTATTTGAAGGTGAATTTTCTCTTTCTCATGAATTTTATAACTCAATGAGAAAAAATCATTAATGGAGCTCGTAGTTTCGTAGGAAATTAACTGCTCTACAAAAATGATTTTTCGATTGGTAAAGCGTTTACGAGATATTCATCGTTAAACATCATATCAATAATTCGAAACATTTTGATTTAATCAATAAGGTTTGGAGAAATTCATATAACTTTGAGTTTCTATCATGAAATAACTCCTATAGAAGTTTAATGTTTAAAAATTTATTTGACTATTTTTATTCTAATAATACTTTTTCAATTTTTTTTAAAAATTCAAAATCTTATCGTTTGTTATTTATTATATATATATATATATATATATATATATATATATATATATATATATATATATATATATATATATATATATATATATATATATATATATATATATATTATATATATATATATATATATATATATATATATATATATATATATATATATATATTTGTTTTCTATTCATGTTTTCTAACTATATACTGTATTTTCAGTGATCCTGAAGTAGATCATCTTCATTACGTAATAAAATAGTCCATTCCAAATAAGTCTTATAATATCACATAAATTATTCATCGTTAATTAACCTACATGAATAAAGAAATAGGAACGTAAATTACCGAAAGTGAAAGGGTTATGAGTGTTTTTCTATCAAATTGAAAGTAAAAATTAAAAATAAGTGCAAAAATCCGGTTGACCAGAATATTGAATTATGGAGAAAAATCAGATCCCAACTAGTGAATCACTTGTTCATTTTCATTCAGATCAATGTTTTCGTATTAAATTGAAAATAAAAACGTTATTTATTCTAATTGAAATTGCTTATAGACTATAATGCATAAATAAATTTTTGTTTCAATGCAACCCAACATGCTAATGACTGAAAAAAAATTAAAAATAGTTCAAAACATTTTCTGTTCCTAAAATCTCAAATTTATGTAATTTTCTCAAAACTCATAAATTCAATTGAGATTTTTGGAATTATTAATGAAATACTGGAAAAATTGATAGGCATTGATGTTTGACTACTGTGAATGAGGTTTGGAAAATGGTACAATTTCTGTACCATTTTCGTTTCTATTGTTCTCAGACATTCCTTAGTGATGATAGATTACTGGAAAAATAATTCTTCAACATATCTAAACTTCTCAATTAATTTGAAATTTCGATTTTGTGCGTTAATTTTTTGGCAAGGTATATTTTCTGTTGTTGTTTCCAAAGGCCCTTACTTATATTTTTTCTGCATAATCGACTAATTCGAAGAAATGTATCTACTATTTTCAGTGATGGAATCTGGGTTCATAATAAATGTTGGGCTGGTTTTGTGTTTTTTACTCACACCGAAAATATTTTCTAGATTCGACCCTGATTGTTTCAATTACAATTTGGAATACCTGTAAGTTAATTTTTGCGTTGACATCCGTTTTCTATCAGATGCTTTTTGTGGAAATTATATCATATAGAGGATAGAATAAAAAGAATGTAACTAGATTTTTTTTCACTTTTGTAGAGCAGATTGTTAATCAAGTAATATTAAATATTGAGAAGTTTGATGCAGAATTTCTGTTTCTTTTCTAATACTACATAGCATTTTTTATGAACTAGTAATATCACTATACCATCCATGAAATCTCTTTGAAAAGAAGAGTCAGTTCAAGAATTCAAGAAAAGATGAAAACTCAATTATAATCAGATCCTGCATGTAAATTATGAATTTACAGCCTGAAAGAAAATAAAAAATACAAGAAAATTTTGTTATTATTCGATATATTTTGTTTTCAGATGAAGTGATTACCCCATTAACTCCCAAAATGAAACAAATTATATTTTAAATGATTTAGCTTTAATCATATACTTAAAATACAAAATAGGAAAGGACAGATAAAAAAATAAAAAGATTTTTTTTTAAGTTACAGGGATGTACCTACGCGTGTACAATGGGCAGATCAAGTATGAAATATAACGAAACATGGTTTCTTTACACAAAGTGTTTTTGAGCACTTTTGACAACTTCAACGTACTCTGTTATGGCAAATAACACATCTTAATGGATTTAATCCTTTGAGGTGTATGGCCATTATTTTTACGATCTGCATCCACTGCCACACTTGATGAACCATGGGTTTTTTGGGGGTTTTGATCGTCGCAAATAAGCTTCGTCTAAATGACAAATGATCCAGAAATGCAGAACTTTCTTTTTTCTAAGCAATGACATGCAAATGCCATGCATTTGAAATTGCCATATCTATAAGATAGGTAAAAATTACCCACCACCATTTTTCATCTTTCATTGCCACACGATATAGACTGATGGATTGATCCATTTGATCCACACCGCCCACCCTCCTATTGTAATTCAGAAATGCTTGCGGCATATTGAAGTCCACTTTCTCTTTTCTTACTGAACACCAACGTTTAGCTTAAGCAAATGATTCTACGCTATCAAAGTTAGTGCCAATAGTGCAAACATTGTTGTCCTTCCATCGCACAAAAAGTATTTCATTGGTTTTATCAAAGCTGTAGTCATAAGCAGCTCGAGGTTTCTTTTATATTTCCTTCACTGTATCTAGTGGGCATTTTTTTGTCCTATTTTTCTAAGTATCCCCGATGCTCTATAGCCAGCCATTCGTATGTCACTCAACAAATTATAGCTTATGAAAAAGTTATCGAAGTAAACGATATGTTCTTTTGGATTTGTGGGCATTTTTTGCAAAAGAGACTTTACCACCCTAGATCCCAAGGGGTCAGTAGATGCTTCGGTTGACTTTCCACAATATATATCAAATGCGTAGCCATAACCATCAGAACTAGTCCCGGCCCAGTTTCGATATCCAAAGCGCACTGGTTTTACCATAATGAACTGTTTGGCTGGATGATGGCCATAGTATTTGATCATAGATTCGTCAATAGACAAATTCTCATGGAATACTCCCCACTGACAGAAGTTCTTATGTAAAATATCAAACAAGGGCCTTACCTTATACATCCTGTCATTAGATGAAGCTATCAATGTATTGTCAACAAAATGTATATTTTGTTTTCTCCATGTAGCGGTTTCTCGATATATAGTCTGAAACGAGTGGCACGCTTAGATCTTTGTCCAAAGACCAATATGCACATTCGTAGGCAATTGGTGATGGCCTGATATCAGAAGTATCCCTAAAAACCTTTCAAACTTTCTATGTCGAGTTGAAAGCCATGCCTATTGTTTTGTCCCGCATACAAAATACTCTGTTCCACTATCAAATTACACATTTGTTGATCAAAAAGCTTCTCGAAGAGTATTACTGGACTACAGTCTTTTATATCATTATACAGATTGTTCAATCGTTCTTCAATAGCGTTATTCACTTCATGCGGAGTAGAGTAAATTGGTAAGGTTTTCCTCCAAATAGGATTACCTGAGGCTACAATAGCAGCCTCAGACATACAAGGGCGTTTTAAAGTTGAGGCATATGTCGAAAGCAGCTCATCGTCACTGCTATCACCATCCGAGGATAGTCTTCTATGTCGTACTACTTCTACTTACAGGCAATGCCTGGGTCACAAGATCATCTTCTGGACCCTCCTCTTCGTCAGTTATCTCACCAGGGTCAGGCGGAACAATCAGAAAGTCGTATGCATTATCGTCTTCTTCAGCGATTATATAATTAACTACCTCTTCTAATTGAAAACATTGGTTTTGTAGCGAAAAGTTTCGTCTGTGAGCCATTTTCTTATTTTTAAAAAAATAAATAAAATTATATACATCTGCCCTTTGTACCTGGTCAGGTGCAGTAGCAAAATACGTTATTTTTTACGAACCAAAATACTTAGTTTCAGTTTTTAACTATTTATAATAATAATATGGCATGTAAACTATCGTTTCAGAAACGTTTTGCAATAAATTATGTTTGATAACTGAAAAATAATAACAAATTATCTTACCGGGCACACTCCCAGTTGAACACTAAAGAAATCACCGTCTACCCTCTACAATTAAAAAGTATCAACTTGATCAATTCCGTATAGAATAATTACAAGTACTTATATCTATACTGTAAAAATATCTTTTGTGTGTGGGTGGGCGGCAATGGGTTAAATGCAAAAATTATGAAAATATTATACCATGATTTTTTCAACACAATCTGGTACTGCAGTTTATCTCAATAATAAGCTGAAAATCAATTAACAATGCTCCGATCGTTTAGAAAAACTCACTATAGAACGAAAAATAATGCCTGTATTAGTAAACAAGAAAAAATTGTGCAATAGAGCACGTAACAATAGTCATATGCTTCTATAGAACATGATCGCATTCACGAATACAAAAACTTTTGAATATATTTCCAGACACAAGGCAGAACTATAGATCTATTCAGCATCAAGTAACATAATCTTCGGAATGAAATCAGACCAGTACATTGTACAATTGTTTCACTGTGGTATTTCCTCAGTTTATAAGTGAACAACTCAATAATGCGGAACAGTGTAATTTCAGTAATATATTGTCCGATGAATCAAGACGGAATTATCAGATACAAGTAGAGCTTTGATAATATTATTTAATGATAGTTTATCTCGACATCTCTTGGTTCCTTTTCGATGTGGTTAGGTTAGGTTAGGTTTCCACTTTTGAAAATCCTAGGTGGCATTATTTCAAAATTGATCCAAAAAAATATTCGGAATAGTACTAGAACACAACAACAGCTGATCCTGAAGCTGAACCGAAGAACATAATCATCTATAATGATCTGGAAATATTTGCTTATAAGATACATCTCACTTATTGACCATGCACTTCGTCATATCTTCTTCTTGTTGCTGAGTTGGCACATGTTTTCTATACTGACGCGGAGTTTGAACGCGATCTATCAATTTGTTTACAGTGCTCGATTATGTCAATTCTCACAAGTGTGTTTTGAGATTTTACAACGTGAAATAATATCAAAGAAAAAGTTTGTCTAAAATTTTGTATTGCAAATGGAATTGAATTTCGAATTGCTGAAAACAAAAGTCTTACGATGCGAATCGACTTCATCAAAAACACGTGCATATGAGTAGTACAGTACATTGAACAGCGGAGATGTGGTGATTTTCAACTGAAGTTAACAACGATAAAGTGAAGGAAATGGTAATTGAAGATGATCATTTAAGTTTGAGAGTGATAGGTAATGAACTTTCTGTATCTTATGAATTTTAAATGATTGTTTGGGCATGAAACGCGTTGCCGTTCGACTAGTTTGAAAGACCTGAATTTTCTTTAAAAATTGAATCGCGTACAGGTTGCTGAAGACATACTAGAACGATTTGATTCCAACCCCACGTGGGACATGGGTTTATGAGTTTGACATGGAAACCAGTCAACAAGCTTCAGAATGGCGCCTTCCAACTGAACCAAAACCAAAAACACCACGTCAAAGTCGATCAAAAGTCAAGGTAATGTTGACTGTTTTCTTTGATTATTGCGGTGTTGTGCACTCAGAATTCTTGCGAGAAGGTTAGACGGTAAATAAAGAATATTGCTTGAGCGTTATGCGGAGTTTGAGAGAGCGAAATTCGTCGAAAAAGGCCAGATTTGTGAAAAGAAAACTCATTGATTTTGCATCATAATGCACCATCTCACAAGGCTACTATTCTGGATGAATTTCGGACCAAAAACTTAACAAATACCATCGAACAACCACCGTATTCATCTTATATGACTCCGGCTGACCTTTATTCCGAAAACTCAAAGTACTACTTCGAGGTACCCGTTTTGAATCAATAGAAGACATAAAAGACAATTCGCGGCGAGAATTGAAGTCAATTCCGGAAAAACGTTTCGATGATTGGATTTATCAGTGGCGTAAATATATTATTTCGGAAGGGGCCTACTTTGAAAGTAACGCAATGAACTTTGATGACATATTTTGTGTTTCATTGACCAATTCCCGGTAGTTTCTGGCAGAATTTTATATTGATGTGAATCGTAAAACGATTGTATCCAACTTCCAATTTAATCTTGGATATTCGCACATTTTCATATGAAACTCTGAAGAATAAATATTGGCTTTTGAAGAAGATTCTTTCACATGGAGCGAAAGTAACATGTAGACCCTAATAAATAAAGAAGAAACAACTTTAGATACCTGGGAGGTAGTCAAATGAAGTTTGATGCTTGATGCTATTGGGGTTATTGCTGAGATTTGGTAGCAAAGAGTTTCGAAGGAAAGATCGAAATTTAGACCTGCTAATATCAACGATTAAGCCTTGATAAAAACAGAATGATATCGTTCATGAAAATGTTGAATATAATTTATAGAGGCTGGTCTAGGCAGAAAAAAAATCTATAAGATGGTGTCTGATATGTAATTTAATTCGCTTTACGAAGAATTGAGTGTGTTATCCAAACCTGACCATTGATTTATTTTGATTTTGATTGTGAGGTTTGGAGTTGAAAGAACAATAAAATAATAGGTCTCTCATATATCTCGAGAGTTCAAAATTACCGAAGCTCAGCAGCGGTTTGGGGATGATAACAAACTGAAAAAAAAGATTTTTCTAATCATTTGTGATTACGATATATCCAAGATCATCAAATCGACTTGAAATAAGATATCGTGAATATTTGGTTATTTTTATTCCTCAAGTGGTGTGCATATATCACCAACTCTCATTTTGGTATGTTCATCATCAGGTAGAGACCAAAACGCTAAGACATACTGGAACAAAGAGACAATTTCAGGCGAGATCAGGTCGAATCAGCTGGCTCAAGTCTTCACTCATCTAGTACCGAGCCAGGCAACGAGAAGACCGTGGTCTGTCTGTTTATCCCAGTGAAGTTATATAGATCAGTATTACTCAGTTTAACATGGAAAATGATAAAAAACTGAACGCAGTGGAGTCGGACATAAATATAATGAAATTGGTGGGAGACTAATATCTACCAGGATAGATTGGCGGGGAAGTAGAATTTGTGGGAGGAGTGTTTCATGATGCAAGACTATATATAATGAAAGTCAATAAGGTAAGATTTATGTCCTCTCCAAGAAGTACATAATGTTTCCCAAAGTTGAAGATGGTATTATGATTTATTTTAATACTTTTCTTTTATAGCACATCTTTTTAAAGCTCTTCATACTATCTTAAGAAGAGCAGAATTTTTGAACAAACTACTTATAATGAGTACGCCAACATGTAGTGCGAAACTGAACAGAATAACTAAACTGTTGCGGAGGATGCGAGGATTTATCATACATACTGCATTTACCGCATTCTCTTTGACTTATCGACCACGGACGGATCGTGTGCCGGTCACCTCAGAAGCTCAGCGTGGATGCTACTCCTCAGAATGTTCGCTGCTCCATTCTAGAGTATTCAAGCCTTAACGAGTACCTAATTATGTTGACCTTAATAATAGTTAATATTAACAGTAAGGTAGCAAATAGATAATATCGCAATTTCACTGTATCCTTCATATCTCCTCACTGTTTTCACCGTTTTCTTGTTGGCCACTGCAAGGTTCCCTTGTTCAGTTTCTAAAGGGCGTCAGTCACTTATATATACTTGAATTGCGTTTTTATTGGAATGGATGAAAGTAAGTTTGTTTACGTATATCATAGATATGCGTCAATGACGAGTCCTAATAAATATGACACTACATATTGTCTTTCCATTATGATATGATATGATATCACAGAAACTTTCGTAGTTTCTTCCTAATAAGAATAGTTACATTCATCAGTTAATATTCAATTTCAATTTTCTCGAAATATTTCAAAATGTTCCTGTGAAAAATTCAGATTTAGTTCACATAGTTTTTTACATGTGGATCTTCTCATTCCAGAACAACGAATAATTCAATTTGAAAATAGGTTTTGTAGCTCATGAACCTTCACTCTATTGTTGCTATAATATTTCATCCAAAATTATTGTATGATATGAAAATTCAAAAATTATTCGATTCTGATCATGCATGAATTTATTTTCTCTTCTTTATATCAACCTCTACAATAATAAATTTCATTGGGTTACTTTTGAACAGAGTGTTAGTTGTGCATCCAGATGATCGTTCTCTATTTCAATTTCCGGTTTGAAAACAACGAATCCATTGTGTTACTGGATATTTTATATGAGCACAGTCGAACAATATTGAGATAAGCTGCACAATTAAAGTTTTCGACATACGAGTAATTAGAAAAGCAGAAAGATAAATGCGAACAGTTGTTCCTGAGTTATGCTGTAATTGTTCAATTTCCTCTCGATTCTTTTTCGAAACGTATTGGTACATTCCCAATATTTTGAAAGACTTTTAGTATTACATTTCACTTGCTGTGCTTATTTTAATTCACAACTCCTCACACATTAGCTGTTACTTAGGTGCAGTAGGGAAACAGTGTTTTTCATTAGATTTTTCCCTCTGTTCTCTTGAATCATATAAATTATTATGAATGGTTCACTCGTTTCTTCTCGTTTTCCTAAGCATACACTTCAAGAGGTTAGGTTTTTAAATGTTCACCCATTTTTTCATACTGTGCTTTCATCCTATCGTGTTTTCTGACTCACATCATTTGATGATTATGGTATATTCCATGAGGTTCTCCAATATACTTCGTTTACAGTAAGCTAAAACTTGTTATAAAGCATATAGTGATTTTTTGTAAAAACACCCTGATCGGTTGCTACATTTGACATTAGTAGGTAATTAGTTGGCGCGATTTGAGTATTCGTTTAATAATCAAATCTTAACCCGTTACCTATCAAGGTATTAATTGCGGTAACGCTGCTTGGGTATAGTAATCGCACGAGAATTTTCCAAGAAGATTCATGACCTAAACTACATGAATTTCTGAAAGGAAATCTATTTAATAATCTTGTTACTGGCCAAACCCGATATCAGGCGATACTAGTTTATACTAGGCCAAAAAGGTTTATTTCTCTTCAAGCTCAATCTAATCTAGTTAGGCCTTAATATTTTAGAATTAACCCTTTAACTGCTACAGACGAGTATACTCATCAGGGACGGAACGGGGCTCCGGACGAGTATACTCGTCGGGCACGAGTCAGAAGAAAAACAAAAGAAATAAATTGATTCGGAAACGAGATCAATAGAAAAACAGAAGTAGAAAAAACGTGCGCAGTTGGGGTAAGACGGAGCAAAAGATGCGGGAGCAGTGCAGGGCCGGCCCCGCCAACTCGGCCCGAACAGGTAAATGGTTAATATAATATAACCTAACGTAACCTCACGGGTTTGGACAAGGCTGAACTAATTTTGATTTCTAATTTTCACTAACGATTGAGAATACACCTGTTTGGTATTGGACAAACTAGTTCGGAGTTGAATGTGGTTTAGCAGCTAATATACATTATCTCAACCAGAAATCGATTATTCAACAAACCTGCTCAAACAATCGTCAAAATTTTTGTTATTGCTAAGTTGGCACTATTGTTTTTCATACTTACGCGAAGTTTGAACGCGATCTGTCATTTACATTGTTTACATTGCTCGATTTTGTCTGTTCTCACAAGAGTGTTCTGCGATTTTTACAATGGATAAGAATATCGAACAAAGAATTTGTCTCAAATTTTATATTGCAAATAGAATTTCGTGTGCCGAATCGCTGAAAATATAACAGAAGCCTTGGTAAATCCACTTCATCAACGGCCGAGATGGCGATTTTAAACGATTGGTTCGTTCCAAAAGACCTGAATCTTCTTCAGAAATTGAATCGCGTGAAGGTCGTTTTGATTATTGTGATGCTGTGAATTCGGAATTCTTGCCAGAAGGTCAGACGGAAAATGAAGAATATTACCTGAGCGGTATGCAGCGTCGAAAAAGGCAAGATTCGTGGAAGGAAAGCCTATGAATATATATATTAAATTTTCACGGAAGTATCTATGATTTGATGTGTCTGTTTATGTTGTGTTAGTGTCGTGTGTACAAAAAGAGTACCAAAAATTTTTCTGCTTAGCAGCTTCATTCTCTCATTCTCATCGTGCACTCCATGATTTCCAGGACTTCTTCACGAAGACAAGGGTGAAAACGAAGGGGGATTGGGACAGGAAAAAGAAAACCAGCAGAAAAATATTTCATCAAAACATACCTAACTCTTATATGCCTAAACTCACTTGAATCTAAGAACTTAACTAATGCTCCTCGGTTTTTCGACAGGGAACATTTCATACACCTTTTGAGAATGAAGCCCTACCGGGGTGTAGCCCTTGCCTTATCAACATACACTATGGGAATAAAGCCCTAAGGGGTAGCAGGCCTAGCCTTATCTAAGAACTCAACTAATGCTCCGCTGTTTTTCAACAGGGAACATCTCATACACCATTCGGGGGTGTAGCCCATAATAACCTCAAGATTCAAAAACTTATCTCCTAAATAGACTTGAAGTTCTCTACCCAGTTAATGACATTATCTGAAACGGAATGAATTTCTTGAAAACCACCCGTAAAATGATAAATAGGACAATCGAGGATTAAATGTCTTATTGTTTCTTCTGCTGCGCCACATTCACATGCCGGACTTTCTACAGTATTCCATTTGAACAACATACTATTACTACGACCATGTCCTGTCCAGAGACGATTTAATGTACACCAATCTTTCCTACTTATATCGAAACCTACAATCCTTTTGGAAGGAACCTCTATGAGAACTTCATTGAAAACATCAACTTCCAGCCTTTCAGTTTTCCAAAGATCAACAGCCTTCACCCGTGTACGCAAAAAGTCAATCGACCAAATAGATTGTGTATTATAGGACTTCTGGAAATGAGTGATACTTATCCCAAGATGATTTGAGAGCTAATTTCCTGCGAATATGGGAAGGAACTATATTACAAATAACCGGAAGCCATGGGATATCTGTTGAACTCATACATCCACTTTTAACTCTCATAGAACAGTTCAACTGAGAATCAATCTTATTGACATGAGCACTATTCAACCACACCTTACAGCAATATTCTGCTGCTGAATATACTAAAGCTAAAGCAGTAGTTCATAAAGTAGAGACTTCGGCGCCCCAAATAGATCCAACTAGATTATGTAGTATATCGTTTCTTATTTTCAACGTCTGACATAATTTATCAATATGAAATTTGAAAGTCAAAGAACGATCTAGCTTTACACCAAGATATGTTGGAGTGAAATTATGAGTTAATAGTAATCCTTCTCATGATTATTCAGATAAAAACAAGAAACCTCAGTTTTCGAAGGATTTGCTAGTAGGCTACGTCATAGAATGAGGCGAATAACACTTCGCTAACGCGAATCCATAAAATTTTACCATTTCAAAATCAAAGATACAATATTGACGAATTTAAGAACACTTTAGTGTTCTCATCTGATTAATATTGTTGAATAAAATTGATAACATGTTTCCAAATTTCTCTTTTAAAATATGTCATAATATATGGGCTTCCACGAGAATTCTTTCCCATATAAGGCTTCATACAAAGAAAAAAGAAATTACTAGCCTGGAACAAGAAAAAATGACATTTCAATAATTCATGAATTCTCTTTCCACATGATAAAAGACAATAAATCCGCACAGGGTCAAGTGAGTCCCCAATCACCGAGGAAAATGACTTCCTCTCAGAACAAGCGACTTGATGACGAGCATTGTAACTGTCATTATGTAAACGTTCGTTTCTGTCGAGGGTGGCAGTGCCCCACACTTGGCGATCAATGAGACATACAGGAGTGAAGTTGTAGTGCTTCGAACACAATAAAACGCAGCTTCTAAGCCCTCTATTATTTTCCGTGATTACGACGTCAGATTCATCGATGTCGTTCTGTTTATGATGATTACTGTGATTAGATATGGATGCAAGGGACACGATGTAATTACTTCAGGAGATGTAATGCTATAGAGAAAATGAGAAGGATATTTTGATGAAGCGTTGGTCGGCAGCTTTGTTATTCACAACTAATCAATTTCAATAAGACAATTCGCAGATATACGAAATTATTACTCACATAGTATAATCTCAATAATCTTGATTTGTTTTCAGTAGTAGAGAATATAGATCTATTTATATATACGAAATTAGAGATTCAGAGTACCTTAAGAAAATTATTGATGGTGTAGAAATTGGACAACAAATACTCAAAACAATTAGTTTTACATAAAAACAGATATTTTTATCAAGTATTTGTTAGATATCATGATCAGCATCTTGGCCGGCATACTTCTCATAAATTCTTCGAGTTTTTCTTGAAAGATACATAGTTTTTCAGGATTATCAAGGAGCTATACGATAACAGTTGTTAATGGTTCTGAAGATTTGCTACTCTCCTTAAAACTAGTTTTTGTGGCATATTTCGAAGTTATTTTATTAGATTCTATTGACAATTGGGCCGATCATGATAAAACATCTAAAACACTCACTTAGAAATAAATTGACCAAAGAAAAATTACGCAGAAGTTTTAAACTCACAAGGTCGTAGAAAAAGTCAGCCAACTGGAATTGAGTTAGCGTCACATTGTCAGAATGATCGATAATCGAGGAACTCGCCAAATAATTTCATGGAGGCCATGAGATCAGAAAAAAAGTAGATGTCCAAGCACTAGATGGGCAGAAGATATCAAGAAACTGTCATGGGTCACTTAGATCGGCAGAGCTCAAAATTGCGACGAATGACGGGGAACATATGATATACTCACTCGCTTATTTCAACACCAATATCTTGGAAAAGCAGTAAAATCAAAATTTGAATAATGAAGAAAGTCTATGTTACACAAGAAACGAAGCGTCTCAGAGGAAACCTTGATGAAATTGAACACTTATCGTTGAAAAAAGATTGAAAACTATACAACACTCGATTCATACAAGGTTCAGTTGACAAGAACATAGCAATATGGAAGGTGATAGAAAGGGAGAAAGGAAATAAACCACTATGTACCACGCAACACCAGATCGAAAGTGAAACCCTCAATCAATTCAAATTCATAAACCTTTCACAATGAGGATGCCGTGTAAAAGTTAAACTTATAATGACCTGTCGCTCATCCTGTTCAAGTAATTCAGTCCTTAAGAAGTAACGATACTCCAGACATCTTTGGAATAACAACATTTTTGAAACCTATATAATCCGAGATAACGTATCCTTTGGTGGGGTAATGAACATGTGTTTATTTTTGTTAATGCAAGTTAGTTAGCAAGAGTAAGGAGCCCTGGGGTACTCCTGCATAAACCGGAAAAGATTCATTATTACAGCATCCACTACAACCTGAATCGATCTACTGAAGAGAAATCTACTAATTCAATCACTCAATTTTTCAGATCCAATGGAGCAATGGCTCTTGATTCGCCATGCTTTTCGATTGTTAATGTCCACAAAATCATAACGTATGCATGGAAGTAACCAGTTAATGGTTGTCTACGGAAACCGTATTGTCAATCACTGATGACACCCTGTACTGGAGATATTTTCTGAGCTCATCGTTTATCACTCTTTCCATGACTTTCGACAAAATACGATTGGACGGTAATTTTGGGGTAGGCATTTCTTCCCTTTCTTTGGAATCGCTTGTACTCTCGCAACTTTCCAACATTTCTATTCTTCTTATTGGACATGAACTAGACTTAAATAATTTATCGATAACGATTGTTAGTTCCGACTCCTTCAAAACCCAATAAGTTTAAAGAAGAAACATTTCTTTAATGTAACAAGATTCAAAGTCTTATGCAATAACTGAATCAGTCAACTTGGCAAAATACTATGGATATTTGATATATTAATACATCCTTATAGAAATTAAGAGTATGCTATTTATACTCCCCTTAGAAGGTAGGAAAGAGAAAATTCGTGGAAAATAATCACATTTTCGGTATATTTTTCTCCTTTCTTGTTGGAATCGATGAAACTTTAATGATGCAAATAATGTTTGAATTACCCCGCTTGCATTTCTATCAATATCCTAATATTTCAGTTTTATTCATGGTCTTATCCGACGAAAACGTCATCCTTGAAAATTTTGTGTATATGAAATTGTAACATTAGGCAGGAATATTCACACTTTTTTCACAGTGATTTTGAATAAAATTCTATAAACATTAAAAATCATCACCAGTGTTCAATTTCATATAGAGACTATAACATGTCTGAGTATTCCAGAAAAATTTCCCCTGAAGAAAATCATATAAGAAAAGAAGTTACACTCAACAAAGGTAAATTCTTTTCTTTGGCAAACATCTACCGAAGTGTCGCTATAAGTTACACTACACAAATTGACTTCAAGTCATTTTCTGGCCACCTGCAACCTATCAAACCGCTCATCTTTTGTTTCTCTGCTAAATTTAACAGGGACGCATTGTACAAAGAGCAAATAGAATTACGTAAGACAGAAGCGCGCTTCTCTATTTTCGAAGGGGGCCATTACTCGTTTTGGCAGATGAACTGAAAGTCTTTATTCAAGGGCCGAAAATAATGCAAACGGACGTAAGCGTTAAGTGAAGCGCACTCAAAATAATCCTCTCGACCGCGATTATTGTCTGGAGATACACTCGGGAATTGTTTCGGAACAATAACATGAACCAGTCATAAGTAGGTACATCGCCAAAATTGACATAGGTCAGGAATATTACTCTCTAAGGTTCAGAGTATCATCAACTATTCTCATTGATATATTAATAAATAATAAAAATAATCCCAAACATAAGAACAAGAAGCAGGAAAGAATGACACAGTCCACGAAATTGAGGAATCCAATTTGACATGAGATATTTACATGAACCAAAAAATCAACGTAGAGAAATTAATTTCCAACTGTTTGTTCATAAAACGAGATATTCGAAAGGTTCCTATTCATTGATATACCATATATTTGCTCTCACCATCTACATATGAAATACCAAGTTTTCCCTAAAGGTATGGAATAATTTGTATCGATTTTGTTGTTATTGAAACTGGATGTTTACTTAGAAATTCAGAGTTTTGAATAAAATTCTATTGTGTATAGTCTCATAGTGATTGTGAATTTATCAAAACATTTACGGTTCTCAAAGTGACATTTATACTTTAGGAGGTATATAGTTAGTTCACAGTTAGAATAATTTAGAAAAGTAATATGTTTACGTATGTAATGGATATTCAAAGCTTCACCAAACATATAAGTAGTCTGCTATCTATCAAATTGGGATTAACCTAATTGGAAAAGCATTCTGCCTAATAGTTTTTATATCATAATCATATTCTAAGAGAAAAATATTAGTGTGTTTGAAAATCGTACTATCGTATACTTAGAATTTAAGTTTGAAAGAATGAATTAATCCATTACAATAATTTCTGCATAATAAATAAATTTAATATGGTTCAATAAATCTAAGAAAACTATCAACAATAATATGATATTTTCTTGGAAACATACAAATATATGGAAATATTCATGAAAGATTCAACGGATACATTATCTTTGACTGATCGTTGATCATTCAAAGGAATTCTGTTTCTGAATTTATAGTACAAATATGAAATTCTTCAACCAACTCCGTAGAGTAGGAGTTTGAAATTTTGCTCCACATTCAATTCGGTTCAATTCTCCCTGCGAATTTGGCTGCTCTTTTCAATTCAAATTTATTCGTCGTGAGTACTCATATTTCTGTAAAATCGTTGATTCTATATCACTGTAAGATGCAGTATATACTAAAATAGATGAATCAAATATGATAATTCAAATTAATACAGTATTTCCTTGTATGGTATTTCGTTCTCAACAGTATTTAAAATTGTCTTCAATGCGTCAGGAGGGTAACCCTTCAAATCGAATATTCAAATTTACTCAGAAGTAGTTTAGATATGTTAAAGGATTATTTTTTCAGTAATCCACCAGCACTAAGAAATGCTTGAGAACAATTGAAATGAAAATGTTACTCATAGAAACTGTAATAAAATTAATATTGAAAAATATAAAACTTTGGGAAGAAATCAAAGTCCCCAAATACCTGTCATCAATACCGGATATTTCCACCCCTGTTGAGAATTACTGCATGACATATACGATTCATACTCAAAATCAATGCATTTTGATGTATTTCGTTCAAAATTCCGATCAGTCTGTTTCGCATCTCATTCACGATAGCTAAGTTGTTTTGCTGGTTTCTTAAACTTCCATTGAGAATGTCAAACGTTTTCGATGGGATTGAGGTCTGGACTTTGTGTAGGCCAGTGATTTTCGATGTAGTTTCTAATGATATAAGTTCCTAATGATATGAGCTCGGTTAGGTCTGGCATTATCATGCATAAACACAAGTTTCCACCCACTAATTTTCACCCATGTTTGTCGCAAATGATATAACATTCTTCTGAAATGTCTATGACGGATCTCTGAGTATTCAGAGTTTCATTCCACTGGGCGTTCAAAGAAATTATTTTTATAATCAATTAACACGTTCCCTGGCAAAATTCAATCGGGTTTTTTGATGTGCTGCGGTTAGAACTAGGCCCTGAGCTGCGACGCGAGGCCTTAAACCCAATTCTTTGAGACATTGTATCGTTTCTGTGCAAATTCGAACACCACTGTTCTGTCGACGCTGCATTCGAAGTCATGGATTGCCGTTGTTGCTAAAGGTCGTCCTCACCCAGGTCCCCTTTCATGACTACCTTTCTGCCTATACCTGCGGATCATTCTAGAAACAGTTGAATTCCCCCTAGCATTTCGCCTATTCTTGTTAAGTCCAACCTAGATCATTTAACACCTCGTTGAACACATTCTGCCGGGATCAAATTTCGTGATTTCTTATTACAGGAACATGTACACGATGTGTTGGCATATGTCTGGACATATCCGAAAAAAATATATGTTAACAGTTAGTTGCCTTCCCAAAAAGAAATTTGAAATGTATATAAGTATATATTAGATGATAATTACATTATATTATGATGATTATTACTGAATAACATCTATTGAGATTACTACTTAATGTAAAGAAAAAGTACACTTTTTCGTTTTTCTTGGATATGGAAAAATAACAAAAACATTGAGTGTTTTCCCAATAGCTCTGCATTCTGTCGACTCACAATTGAATAAGAAGCGAATAATTGGCTTATCTTCAGTGAATAAAATTTTTCTACATCTTTCCGTTTTGCCAATTTTCCTTCTTAAAGTGCCTTTTCTCTGCTTCGAATGCATTCATTCAAATCAGCAATATTTCACAGACAATTAGACGTGCGTCTTCACGAGTTCTTCATCTCTTCTCATTCCCGCTCATTTTATTATTATTGCGAGCAAATCGCGTTCGACGACGACATAATAAGAGCAGGCAATGGAAGCGGACCTGTTCTCGAAACCGAACACAGAAACAGAAATAATATAATGAAGTAAAGAAAATATTTATTTGAAAAAATTAGATTTGTTTCCCCGCTGTGTCGCCAAGCAGGCGTTGCTTTTGCCTCTTTTGCTAAGACAGGACCGGAGAAACATGAATTTGGCGTTTTACGATTTAAAATTAAGGTGAAAAACATGAAATAATATATAGTCCGTTTTAGTGATTGGAAAATGAATTTGTTTTGAAAATATATGAGTCATGTACAGCGTGTACTGACTTTTCGTTACTACGATACGGCTATAATGAGAGGATCTTTCATCCAAATAACTGGATCGACGTTATTCAATAACTTTTATAGAATTCAAATTTGTTTCAAGTTGTTTCTGCAAATATAAATGCTGAAACCTGTTAGAGTCTATATCTCATCCACCAAGAACTCATCGGATCATTAATTAGGAATAGATCATTGCTAATTTCGTAGAATAATTAATCACGAAAAACTACAGTTAACAAGTAAAAGTATTCTGTGTACCGATCAAATAATATTCATTTATAATTCTATTTTTTATTTGATTTATTTGATACCATACATTCAAAGATAAATGAAACGAATTATTTATAAATATGGAATATTGTGAGGAGTTTAAATATATTTTTACTATATTGACAAACTTTTGACGTTCTTGGCTAGTTCAACCACAACTTCCACAAGACAAATCAGGTTTGTTTCCTAAACTTTGGTACCTGTAATCTAAAATTCATAAATAAACAAATCTGGTAAAATCTCTTGTGGAAGTTGTAATGAAATTAATGTAGGTAGAACCTTTAGAAGAATATGAGGATATGGGAACATAAAATCAGTTTCGACGAACAAAAAATGATATTAATTACTATTAATCGAAGAAGATGCCATGTTCGAGTCATAATATATATATATATATATATATATATATATATATATATATATATATATATATATATATATATATATATATATATATATATATATATATATACCGGGTGTCCACGCGAAATGGGACATTAATAGTGTTCCTGGGACAACCTGTAGAAAACAAAGGTGAATATTTTTGTAATTATTGACTTCATCAACTGGTGGCGCTCAGTACCTTCATATGGTGCAAGTCTCTTTAACATACTAGCGAAGCAAGGCATTCAGTGCATCGGAAGTATTCGAAGGTGGAGGTTAAGTAATCCTGGGACGTACAACGTAGTTTTGTATGATTTTTTAACTTCGATGGACCAAAAATTTCAAAGCGATCAGATTTAGAGAAAGCACTCCTTGGATGGTGTGGGGAATGTGAAAGTGACTTTTCTGACCAAAATGGAGGACAAGCAGTACCAAATGAAGAAGAATCAGCAATATTGAGTAATCATAGCAGTGATTCAGAATTGTCGGGTGATGACGAAAACAATAATGAAAGTGAGGGCGAGAATTCGAACATAGATGAAGATTCTGATGGAAACGAAACGAATCAGAGATATTTGTATGGAAAGAATAGATATAAATGGTCATCAATTGAACCATCACGTAACACCAGAACACCTGCACATAATATAATAAACGTTTCATTTCCAAGAGAAAATGCTCAAGATTTGGAACCATTAGAATCGTGGCAGAAAATTTTTTCTCAGGAGATTATGGAAATAGTTGTGCATTACACAAACATAAAACTACGGGCGTATCCTGACAGAGAAGGTAACCATAATCGTACTGAATTCATAGATACGGACTAAACGGAAAACAATGGATTTCTGGGTCTCCTTTTGTTGACGTCTGTATTCAAATCAAATATTGAAGATATCCAAGCTATTTTTGCCACAGATGGTACTGGCAGGGAAGTATTCGGATTGGTTTCTTCCGCGCGCCGTTTTTCCGTTTTTGATATGTCTACGATTTGATACTCGCAAAGAAAGACAGGAATTAATTCAAGACAATCTAGCTGCAGCAGTGTCACATATTCTAAAAAAATTCAATCAGAATTCGCAAAACTCGTTTTCACTTGGAACAAATCACACAGTCGATGAAATGCTTGTGGATTTCAGGGGGCGATGTAAGTTCAAGATGTATATTCCTTCAAAACCAGAAAAATTTGGCATCAAAGTTCCATGTCTGGCAGATGCAAGAACGCACTACGTTTACAATACGTATATATACTGTGGAAGGGAAACGGATGTTCTGGAAGATGTAACACCTGGGGAAAAAAAGTTTGCAATACCCACCCAAGTTCTTTGCCTATGCAAGCCAGTATTTGGAAGCAACAAAAATATTACTGCTTATAACTGGTATTCATCTATTGAACTTGTAGACATTTTGATGAAGAATAAACTAACATATGTAGGTACTATGAGGAAAAATAAAAGAGAAATCCCTCGGGAGTTTCTGCCTTCTAAATCTAGAGCTATAGGATCGACATTGTATGGATTTACAAATGATAAAACCTTCATATCTCGGGTGCCAAAAAAAATAAGGCTGTTGTTTTGATTTCATCAATGCACCATAGCAAAGAATATGATGTTGAGAATGGGTTGCCGGAAATCAATTCATATTACAATAGAACAAAGAGAGGTGTGGACTCAGTTGACGAAAAGTGCTCGAAATATTCTTGTAGCAGGAGAACCAGACGTTGACCGATGGACTTATTTTTCTGTATTACCGACATGAGTGGCCAGAACGCTTATATAATCCACCAAAGCGTTTCAAAAACGCAATACACAAGATTGAAATTTCTGAAACTTTTGGCGAAGCAACTCTATCAACCTCTTCTGAAAGGAAGGGCAAATAACATTCGCCTCCCAAGAGAACTTAGACAGAGCGTTAGGTACTAAAGTCCCGGAAGTTCCAAATGATTCCGATACGCTGCCTAGAAATGCAAGGAAAGTGTGTTATCTATGTGATCCGAAACTGAAAAGAAAGACAAGTTACCTGTGCAAAATATGCAAAAGAGCCATTTGCTTACAGTGTAGTGCAAAGGTATATGTAACTTTCGTAAACGAGCTAGAATGATCTACTGAATATATTTGATGTTTACTAATTGCAGGAATTTTTGTGAAAGTACCTGCACATTGAAAATTCATTCCATAGAATACGTTATAGGTTAGAATTTCAATTTATGTCATTCTTTCGTTTATTTTACTCTTCATTATTTTCAATATTTACACAATTTTGGGAGATATTTTTCTCATTTCGAATATTTTATTTTATTTTTGTTGTCGATTCGTTACAGTGGTCGCAACTATTGAATAAATTTCTACTACCTTGTCATGTTTTCTCTGAATCGCAATAAAAATAATCTCAGGAAACTAAACAAAAGGAAAAATTTTAGCATTTGAACAAGTTGGGTCCTAGAACGTAGTTAACGCAAAATATTGGCACCACGTCGATTAAGGGTTAAGAAAGGAATGACCGATTGGAAAAATTTTTTGTTGTTGTCTTGAGTGTTATTCGAACAAGGTGTGGCACTTCCGGTAATACTGGAAGTTGACAGCATCTTTATTATATCAAATGGCATAATGTATGTTTATATCTTTTTTATTGTAGAAAATTAAATTCTGAACGATTTTTTTTCATATCATTACCGTCTGAAATCAACCAAACGTTAGATATGAATTTTTCAATCGGAATTTTGCGATTTTTGTTGTCTCTTACAAGGCCTCATGAAAATACTAAAGATCATTCAATATCGATTACTTGTCATTCAGTATCAGTTACTTGACAGGAAAGTCATTCTCGAATTACCAGATACCTCGCTGAATGAAACATGTCGATTTTTTTTAAGGTTAGATGTAGGTACTTTTCAAAATAGTGCCAACCGAAAAAACAATGGACGTATTTCTTCAATTATGCTGAAAAATATCAGAGTTTTAACTTGTGAAATAATGTTTGAAATATTCTGTTTCATGACTATTTGTGTATTTCGAAACTCCTAGATCTAAAATCAATAACAATTCCAAGATGACTTTCCTGTCAAGTAACTGATATTGAATGACAAGATAAGAAGAACGAGAAGTTAGATTCAATCCAATTCCATAGTCATTGATTGCGCATTTCTTCTCTCGGAATTCTGACCAGAATTACTTTGATGAAGATTTTGAGATGGGTCTCGTATTGAAAGATCGAATGCATTATTTGAAAGATTTCCGGTCATATTGAAACATTAATATCTTCCTTTCGGTTGATTTCAGGTAGGAATGATATAAGAAAAATTGTTCAGAACTCAATTTTCTACAATAAAAAATAGAATTATACAGTTATATACAATTATATTTGAAATTACAAAGATGGTGTCAACTTCCGGTATAACCGGAAGTAGTACAGCACTGAAAATATTTTCGGAACTCAGTTCGAATAACATTCAAGACCAAAACAAATGTCTCCAATCGGTCATTTCTACCTCCATATACGTTCAATGTCCCATCTCGCCTGGACACCCGGTATATATATATATATATATATATATATATATATATATATATATATATATATATATATATATATATATATATATATATATATATATATATATATAATATATATATATATATATATATATATATATATATATATATATGAATACTTATTGGATAATATTTCATCAGTCTTTGTCCGACCCTGGACTTAATCAATACAAACTTCCATTTCTATAGACGGTATTTTCGTAAAAATGTATCATCGAGATTAAATACGTTATCGTCCTTTATGAAAGGAATTTATTTTACACATTTTTCTTTTGGTGTTCCCTGCCTCCGCCTAGCTGGAAATAAATGGAAAATGCCTTTGATATTCACAGGAAGACATTTAGGTAGGACTGCCTACTTCATTTCTTCTTTCCAATTATCTACAAGAAAATTAGTTTTTGTAATTTTTTATTACATCATTATTGTGGAATCGTATTTTATCAGGCAGAATTTCGAGTTAACATAAAAATTAATAATAATGAATCCAAGTATTAGGTAATATTTATCATTCGTACATGGAAAATGTCTTCTATTTCAACGGTAACTCAATTATGGAATATGAAAAATTTGTAATCCTTTCGCAGAATAGTTTGTCGAGTTTATTTGAAGATGATGATAATGAAAATTTACTTAAGCATATTGGAAACGGTTTTTCGAAATAATTTTACCATGTTACATGTTTCGACATATAATATTCATTTATAGACCACTATGCTTGGCATCAATATTTTCGAAAATATTCGAAAAAATTATAAAAAAAGTGTTTCTGCGAATTCCTTCAATTTTCCTTTCCTCAATATGGGTTCCAGGAGAGGAGTTCAACGTTGGGACCTGCTATGGATGTGATACAGCTACTGATCGACTACTTGAAAGACAGTCATCTTGCAGTTGCTCTGTTCATCGACTTACATAAAGCATTTGACACAGTAAAACATGACATACTACTGAAGAAACTCGATAATATTGGTATACGAGGCTCAGCTCTTACACTCATGAGGTCATTTCTCACAGATAGAAAACAATACACAGTTCTGAACAGAGAGATGAGCGAGCTGAAGGAAGTCAACACTGGTATTCCACAAGGAACCAATCGTGTACTTAATATACGTGGAAAACTCGTCCATGGTGGGTCTAGAGGCTGAGCACTTCATGTTCGCAGATGATACCGTTTTATTGTATAATGGAACAAACAAAGCAGAATTAGAAACATCGATCAATCAAGACTTGGAGACATTCAACAAATGGCTAAATGCAAACGGACAAATATTAAGTGAAGACAAGACTGTATACATGTGCCTCAACAGGAAAAAAACATCATATTCTCTGGACATTAAGATTAATAAAATACAATTAAAGAAAGTGCAATGTTATAAATACTTACGCTTGATTATTGATGAGAAATTCTCATGGAATTAACATATTGATTCTATTTATAGAAAAATTAGAGCCCTCATATGTGCCTTCAGACAGGTGACCTTCTACTTACCTTCGAAATGCAAAAAATTGATTTATTTTGCACATGTTCAATCGATATTCTCATACCTTATAACATTGTGGTGAAATACCCACAAATTCAATCTAAAAAGAGTACAAAGATTACAAAATTAAGTCATCAAAGCAATATATGATCTACCCTATTCAACACCTATAATTAACCTTTATAGGAATTTTAACTTTTAGAGATACCAAAATTAAAAACTCTAGAACACTGCAAACTTGCTTTCAAAATCAGAAACAATCTTATAAAGTCCGGCTCCTCTATTCAGACTGTTTCCTCCATACATAGATATAAAACAAGAACTATAAACAATTTAATGCAGAAAAAAATAAGAACAAATCTTGGTAAATCTTCGGTATACCAAAGCATTCATTACTACAATCTTTTGCGCAATAATTTGTAACAAATCACTTCGATCAGAACATTTTCCAAATCTATCAAAAAGAACCTAACTGCTATATGTTGATGTTGTTTATATAATTAAATTGACTCCGCTCACACAAAGTATTATTGCTACTATTATTGTTACACCAGTAAATGAACCTAGATGTACTCTGTGTTAACAGCACTATATGCTGATTCACAGTTTTATATATGAATTAATAAAATTAATTTATTGATGAACTAAGGTGGGGACTATCAGTTGAACAAATTGGAAGCGATTCTGCATTCAAATTTACAAATTAAAAAATTATAAAAGAAACGGTTTTGAGAGTAAACATGCTCTTATAGGTAGAAATATGTATATATAGTTTTATTTTATCTCAAAATTTTACTATTAAAGAAATGAGATGACATAATAAAAAAAACTTGTATCGCGAAATTATTGAAGGTATTTCTTCTCAAAGCTTTTTGTACATGAATATGCTGCAAGTTGAAGACTTTGAAGAGGTTACAAACATTGAAATTTTTTTGTAAAATATTTAAATAATTAAAAATCCAAATATATGTAAAAATCAAAAACGAAATTATTCATAGAAACAGTTCGGTTTATCATTCATGAAAAAGTTTTTTTCGGACGCTCATTTGCCTTTATAATAATTAGCACGAAAGATTTTTTTGGGTAAAACCGTGAAGAGCCAACTAGCTCCTTCAGTGAGAGATATGTGACAATCTATGGAACGTAAAAAATTGCTCCCTGAATGAAAGTCTACAAAAATATTTGATTTCCTGTTATGTATTTCGCAGATAGACGAAAGTTCTGTAATTAACACCAAACATTCGTCTGACGTCGAGTTACAATCGTTCTCCTGAGCCAGCAACCTTAAAAAATTGTCCAGTCTCCGAAGAATAAGGTGCTATTTCCAAGTTTATTAGACTAGGTTAATGAAGCAAAAATCTCGTATCTTCGAGGTCAATATCCAAATAATTGTGACTACCTTAATTTGATAAATGAAATGGAAATTTAATGAACTAAAAAACAAATCAGCAAATTTCATATCAGTTGGCGTATAAAATTTTTAAGAAAAATTAAAGTTAGAAACAATTAATTAAGTAACATTCAAATGATTCTCTTTCAAATAGAAGCAAAAGGAATTTTCCTTCGATGAAGATTATTAAAAGCTTTAATTAAAAAAATATATTGGAATATAATTTAGCATTTCAGGAAAACTGGTAATTGTTGCACAAGAATATTTGAAATTGAAAGGACATGTTCTTAAGCATACTCTAAATTTGAGAGTATAGTCAAATAATAGCAACAGGGTAGGAATAAATCTTAGGATATTTACAAAATCGAACTACCCTTTTAATACAAAGAGCATTTATTTATGTAAATGAAAATGAAAATAATATTTATGAGATCAATGGGATCTCTGTGTAACTTTTGGTATTTGTTATATAGTTTGGAAGATGTCAAATAAAAACCATTTCCACATCACATTCTGCTTAAACCGGATGGTTCAAAAAAGCCCACCCATTCCCCCTCTTTCAAACTTGGATAAATCCGGGAAAATCGGAAACAGCACTAACCAAGAAGAATTATATGAATTTCTGGATCATACTTACTGTTTCGTGAGGAACATTGTTATGTTAAATTTTTCAGCTTTTATATTTCTTTGAGAGTAAGAAGTTATGAAGACAGTCATCAGAGTTTGCCTGTCCTCATTTCCGGTAAGAGTACGTCAGACATTGCCAGCGAGCCCGTAGATCACTCTAGTTTATTTCGCGAGAACTGGAAAATCGACAATACCAACCTAAATCTCGCAGATCCAATTCAAAGATGGGCAGGAGAAATAAATTCGCTACATTCATAGGCGAACAAGTGAACAAATTCTTCTCGCAGCTGAGGTACCGCTACTTTCTCGTTTTCTAGCAAACCTGCCTAACAAGTGATGATTGTCTTCGTACAAGTTTACAGACTTGTTTACGAACGATACAAAATAACAAAGAAATAAAACCAATTCTACTAGGTTGCATGAAAAATCTGTAAAGAACTGCTTTTTACTGAAAATTCCTTAGAGGAAACGGATCGCGCAGTTCTGTTATGAACATATTGATTACATTATTATATATTATTATTTCGTCAGAGGTAAATCTATATCTCCTTAAACATAAATAACTATACGAGTATCAAGTCATTTTATAGAATTATCTCGTTAGAATTCAGCTTTTAAATAGTATTCTAAAATTACTCAGGCCGACTTTAGATTATATACTCGTAAGTAATAACACAAGAGCTCAGATTTGGCCGGATATTTTTCTATGCTCGTTTTCGAATACTCGAGTGATTTTGTCTTGCAGGTCGAGTTGAATTACCGAAAAGTAAGTATGAGATAACGAGCTTAGAAAAATATCCTGCCAAATCTGAGCTCGAGTGGTATTTGCTGAGAAAATTCCGCGAATGACAAAACGTACAAAACGTCCAAGATGAACCCTATTGAGAAATGCACACAAACTCAACGAGAAAATCATAAAGCATTCATAACAATCATGTTTAGTTATTATTGGAATGAGCAGTTATTGAAAATGCAATTACTATATACAATTTTTTAACTCCGGGTCGATTCTATATGGGACGATGCCTGAGGAATTATGGAAGATTCAGCATTCGCAGAAGTTTTTCGAAGATTTGAAACAAGATTCAAATGATGCTCATTGTTCAGTTGCAGGTAGGTAGTTAATAGGGCTTGCCGTAGAGTGTCCGGTTAGTTTGATCAATTCTTGTTCACTGACACCTGCCTCAGATAGGTTCGAAACAGCACTGGATCTATGAGAATGATTTGTGATCTTTTTATTTTTCGTATCCAGTCCAACTTTCTCTGCTGAAATTTTTGTCCCAAAGGCATATTTTTGTATCAACCCTCAGAAGTACTGTTTTTCCAAAATTGATTGGGAGTCAGAAATAATCTATCACTTGTAATACGATCGAGTCTTTTCGACAATATCTTATGAAACAACCTCACAGGACATAAATCTGGGTTTTTCTTATTTTTTACTAGCCATTTACTATCACAGCATTTTTTTGAGCCGCCTTGGCAAGTTTTCGAGAATGCTGGGTTATATTCAATACGACCTGTCACTTATCCGTTATTAAATTTTTCCTCTTTGAAAAAGTTTACCTTGCAAGTTACTGCTTTACCGCCACGCCATGCCATAAGCAATAATATGGAAAAATTTTTCAACAAACCTATCGGGGCATTTTCGTCCCAGTACAAAGCCATGCTATCAATTTCAGTTCTTGTTCATGCAACGGAACTTTCTTTGCGCTTTTCCTTATCCCCTTGTAACATCTTCCTTTTAGAATTGCGAGTTTCACGAGCCTTTCTAAATGCTGAATCGGTAAAGGGATTGAAACTCATGTAGAATTTTTCGAAATACATATTCTGCATCATTTTCGCAGTTGTGTTCCACATTGTTTTGAGAACGTATTCTTTGTAATCTTGTCCATTCATTTGTTTTATATTGAAACCCCAATCCATAAGAATTTCTGCAATATCTTCAATAGAATGCTGTATATCCAAATCGAACTTTCGTTCCTTGCATAATATACTGAATTGATTCCAAATCGAGCTGTGCGTTTTTCTTAAATTTTTGAGGATAGAATTCTGTATAGAACTATTTCTTTCTGCTTCACTGGTGCTTCCAAAACGTGACATTGTAATTTATATCGGCAGAAACTTTACAACAGGTACTAAAATTGCTGTTCTTGACAGTTTTAAAACCGTGCTATTTGTTGGGAATGTTGCGTTGCTATGGAAACGCAAGGATTCTCTATGGGCAAATTTATCCACTTATACCCTACCTTCCTTCCTTTTTCTATGCAATTTATCCTATATCAAACTCGAATTTCTGTGTTCTTAAATGTGCATTTTGACATATGAGTGATGAGTGGAATTGTCAATGATATTCTAATGACAATGCCCGTCTTGAGCATGGAAAGCAGAAATAAATATTGGCTAAAATATTCGAAAAAAACTTTCTGAAAAAACCGTTTATATGGTTTATACAGCATCGTAACACATACACACAATCTGATTTATGTTCAAAAATAGTTGACACTAATAAAAACCCATTAAAATGCAAGATTGAAAAAATGAGAAGGAGGGGCAAGTCTACAAATCGAATACGTTTTATGATTTTGCATTGCGGTTCAGACATAATTTCAATGTCGGCCATCCTAATACATTCTGCCTTCTAACCTAACTTATATTTACTTTAATTCAGGATTTTCGAGAATATGTAGCGCCAGGTACATCCCTTTTGAGTGTCCAGTGTTCGAACTACAATTACCTTGGTACATTTTTTCCATGTTGGATATGTCCTAATGGAACCTCACACCGTGTTCGTCGCTAACGGCTCCCAAATTTTGAGGAAAAATTTCCAGATGCGAGTATAAAAATTGAATCTTGAACGACATATCGCATCCCATGTCCTTATAAGCCGCTAAGAGATTGTCGACTAACTCTTCATTGTTTTCGGCCCTGTGGTTTCCAAGAAAATTACGAACAATATTTCGAAAAAATGTCCATGCGGATTTTTTTATCGGATTAAGTTTTTGTTCAAACTCTTCATCAGCCAGTAGGTCTCTTATTTGTGGCCCTAAAAATATTCCTTTTTTATTTTGGCATCACTGATTTTTGGGAATTTTTGTTTCAAGTGACAAAAACCATCTCCATTTTTATCCATAGCTTTGACAAAATGTTTCATTAGTCCGAGTTTGATATGCAATGGAGGTAGCAATACACCTTCAGGATTTATTAAAAGAGTGTGAAGAACATTTCGTTGGCCTAGTAAAAGAGCGTCTCGCTTAGGCCACTCCATTTTGACATAATGATTTTTTTGTCTCGACTATCCCACTCACAGGGGAAACAAAAAAACTTCGTATATCCAAGCTGTAGACCTAGCAAAATAGCAATTACTTTCAAATCTGAGAGACCGGTACGGAAGGGTATTTATAACCATTATGTAATAGTACAGCTTTCAAACTAACCTTTGAGGAATCCATAAACAACCACCAGTCAGATGTTTTATATTGAAACGTCAGTTCCATCATCACTGAGGGAATGTCACTGCAAAACACTATATTGCCATCTTGAGAAGTGCTTATGTCGAGTTCTGTATACGGATATTCTGGTATTTTTTTTCAGTAAATTCAAGTCATGAAGTCGACGCCAACAGTTCTGCCTGTCTTTTACTGAGATCCAAATCACGTACCTAGTCATTGAGATCGTTTTGAGTTATAAAATGAGATTTTCTGTTTGAAGTACTGGTCTCGAGAGTGGGATCGGAATCTGAACTCTCCGATACATTTTCTTGGGTCACGTCATCCATGTTTACAGGAGGCTGAGGAACAGGTAAATCATCACTGTGTGAGATGGGTCTTTGAGCAGATTGTAGATTTGGATAGTTCACGGAGTGCCTAGATTTGTGATTAATACCTTTTATAGAAGATTGGCAGAAATAACAATCTGATATATGGTCTTTCGGCTCGGCCCGTATCAATGGAACTGCGAACGGCATATGACAAGATACTTTAGCCCATGATGTTAATAAGTTGACACACTGTGCACAGCAAACACTAGGAGTCCAGGTTTTGTTGAAATTTCGCTCCAGAAAACTAAAATAATTAAAATAACAGTTTTCAACAAATGTTGTCAAACTAGGACATTAACTTTTAACAGTAAGTTGACCGCAAATATAACAAGTTATAGGATGGTTTACACACACTATCGGCATCTTAGTATGATGTATAACACTAATCTAAAGAAACTGTTTTAATTTCAATAGTTTCTCGTAAATATATTCGGAAACACACGTCGGTAAGCAAAATTCGCGTAATCCAGAAAGTCGATGTTTTATGAAAACTGAGGGCGATTGAACAAAACTAAGTATGAGGTTTATATGCGGGTAGGTTGTAGTGTTTGAAAATATGACTTGATTTCGTTTAATAAATTTACTGTTTATCAGTGTTATATTTTATCATTTCATTTATAGGTTATCATATATGACATAAAGTGATTCAGAAAGATTATTGTCGTACGATGTGGTGAAGTGTGGCCCGCTGTAATCTGCATAATGTAATATTCAAGTACTTTGAGTTATTTATTGTAATCGTCAGCGAATTGTTTGTCACGATCGCCGCCTTTATTATCAGCCGCGTTTCTGGCCTTAGTGCGAATCCGCCACTAGCATTAAGCACTTAAAAATATTGAAAACAGGAGTTATAATAATAATTTCTCAATGGAACCAACATATAGCCCACCTTTTGATAACTGATATTTGTACTCATACTTCAGATTATTCTTGTTCGTAGATTATGCTTATCCAGACACAAACCACACTTTTACCACTACCCTTATTACTCTCCTCCCATTCAAATCATAACGTAAATTACCAATTTGTATCAGCTGCCTTAGAAATGGCGTACACAGTCCAAGAAACTCAAGTCTATTTGCGTTCAGGAAAGACGAAATACTTGATAATTTCCGCATAGCAATTTCAAGTAAATTGGACTGGTCTTAATGTTGACCCCAATTCGAATTTCCGAAATTAATGGTTCAAACGTTCTAATAATAGGAGGTTAAAAGGTAAAGTGATTACAATAATAGGGGAATGATGTTTTGTTTTTCGAGTTTTGGATAAACAAGATGAATTACAATAAATAAATCTCGAAAACAATGAAATAATATTCGGTTTTTGAAGTTGGGTTATCAGGAAAGGTTAGATTCTTAATTGGGACTTATGCATGGAATAGATAAGGCTGAGTAGGAACATTATATCAGACGGTGATATAATACAATGGAGAAATGATGAAGAACGTTGATACATCATCGTCTGGAAGTGATTAACTTTAAATAATGCTTACCGCATTTTAGATGATAACAAGCGAAACAAAATACACTATTTTATTTAAAAAAAATAATGAGGAGAATATCGAAATTAACACTTAACAAGAAAATCGTACATTCAATTTGATTTTTCTGAAGCAGGGGTGCTCAAACTTGAACTGCTGGCGATCTACCTCAATATTTTTAGACTACTTACCATCGACTTTGAGAGGCTGCAAGTATGTAGGGTTGTCGTACATACATGATACACCCTACCTACCTACCTAGGTAAGGTGTACCGTAGCATATATAGATATTAGCTTTTCGCACAATATACATTATTTTAGTCAAGGTTTGGGTTAATTATGCGTATCATAATTCAACTGAGGAATCCTTGCTTTCAGAGACGGAAATGTTTCAGATCCTTTCTTTTCAGTTGATTTATTTTGAATGCGTTCACTGGGCTAATCAACTCCTTTACCTTGAAGCTCCAAGTTAATGATGTTTAAATGCATTGTGATGTCACTCAAAAATGCCAAATCAGTCTGCCATTTTTCGTTTTTCAACATCTGAGTGTCATGACCTCTTTCGTCAAGAAATGCTCTTATTTCGGGCAATAACTCTTGAAACCTTTCTAGGAATTTTCCGCGACTCAACCACCTGACGACATGATTTCTGTTTTATTTTCAAAATCTCCAAATAAAGTCCCGCTTCAATAAATGCTTCCTTCACAACCGATCCCTCTTCGAATGGTTTCTTGTGTTTCGCCAATATATGAGATATTTTAAATGACGCGATCGTAGCAGTGTGAGGGTTTTTTTGTAAGATTACATGACAAAGATGGAGAAAATGACAATCCAATGACATAGTTCTATCAGATCCAGGGCAGTATTGAATTGATGCAGCCATTTCAAAATGAAGTTTTATATGAATTGCTAATAAAGCACTTATTTTGAATTTGAATACCTGTGTTTCTGCTGTCGATTACGAATGAAATGTGAATAATATTCTTAGGAATATATCAATTTAAGAAATGGTACTCTTATACTAGGTCATATACTGTAGGAACATTTCGAATTTCGCGCCATACCTTGTCCTTTTCGTTAGTTCATATTGTCACCGCAAGGAGAACCATAGTGCTGTTAAGTTCTGTCAAATGTCAATATTGTGATCATCTTCAGCTGATGTATCTCCCTCAGTTCAAATGCGAGATCGTGGTATTTTGATATTTTCTCTAAATAGGCTCTAGCGATATCACCTTCTGAGGGGACTGTGACGTCGAGGAGTATTGCTATTTGTTCTATTTTGTCAAAAATCGCTATATCAGGTCTGTTATGGTTCACTGCCCTATCCGTCAGAAGAGTTGTGTCCCAGTACAACCTAGAGCACTTCCGGCACTGATCTGACTGATGTTTTTACCTGTAATATGCTTGAAGTACGCTCTCGTAAGCATCACCTGATCCTGCACAGCTTGCAATCTTCCCTCGATTTCCGGAAATAGGTTTCCCGCACGTAAGTACGTCAGCGACTCGACTTCATCTACCTCCTCGGTTTTCAGACGACTGGGGAACCTCCCATGGATCGCTTTAGCCTGCCACTCCTCAATTATCTGGGTCCTTGAGCGAGTGTTTACTGGGTAGTTTTCACTTGCCAGTCGGAGAGCTGATTGAACTTCATCTGCTGCTTTTAGTGCCAGGTCGAAGGCCGAGTTTTTTGAGGAAGTATTCACGTAGGTTGATGATTCGCTTTGCATAAGTTGCTGATGAGGCCACTTCCGCCTTCGTGCCTTGGTAGGTGTAATCTATCTACGAAAGAGTAGGGGTGGTGTCTCCCATACTTGGCCAGCAGAGTTCTTACTTTTGTGTCCATTGCTCGCAGAACACCAAACATGTTTGCCATAGCCGGAACCGTCCAGGAGTTGGTAGATTGGAATAGTGCGTTCGAATTAAGTTGTGCCTGAAGCAACTTCTTCACCCTAAAGAGGACTTTATTGATCAAGATCTCTTTGATCGCTAACATATTTACCTCTAGTGCTTGCTGTATACCTAGGTATTCGTAAGTATACTCTGGTTGGAGAGATGGGATATGAGTTTGGTTCATAAGATCAATCCCTGTTTATTCCTCAACCAGTTTCCCTCTCAGTACATTGATAACTGTACATTTTTCAATCACCATTCGCATGTGAATTGAGTCACTAAATGCTGCAACAGTCTCCAGCAGTGTCTTCATCTGGCAAGAATTTGACGTGTATAGTTTAAGATCGTCCATATAAAGCTGGTTACTGATTCACTATATCACTATTAGTGTTTCTGTTTATGATATATGTATTCTTGCTGATGTTGGGGAGAGTACTGAGGAGGTTGAGTGCCAAACAAAACCACCCTGGAATATTTCTCTTTTGATTGCAACCTCACCCGTTCTAACTTCTCCGCTCTCGGTTCTTATTCTTATCTTTGTCTACATCGCCTTGAACGAATTTCCATTTTCAATTGAAAACTGTAAAAGATACAGGGTGAGCAACTGAAAGATAGGGAAGACTATATCTCTGAGACTATTCAAGATAATACCTTTCTTTCGAGTTATCACTCGACCCATCTACCCTCTTCCAAATTTTCAAGGGTTGTCACCCCTGCTCCAGAGGTTGAAATTCGAGATGAGGATGGTACTTGATGATGACTGCCATTGATCAGCATGAATCTGTTTCATTTCACCTCACTGAACCTTGAATATTCTCAGGGAAATAGTCTTCCCTATCTCTCAATTGCTCACCCTGTATCTTTTACAGTTTTCAATCAAAAATGGAAATTCGTTCAAGGCAATGTAGACAAAGATACCACCTTTCTTTTGAGTCATCACTCGACCCATCTTCCCTATCCAAAATGTTCAAGGACTGCAACCCCCGCTTAGGGGGTTGATATTTCAGGCATGTATTGTACCCCAAAAGATGTCCCCCTTGAAACAAAAGTTGACCTGTTTTTGCGTTTTGATGAGAAATGAATATCTTGGTAGATATAGCTTCTACATTTTGATATGTATAACTATTTTCGCAGACATAGTGTACAATTAATTTGCTGTTCAGGTTTTTAGTTTGTCGTCTCTGTCAGTTGCATTATGGCAACGTTTTGACAGTGCCCCTTCTGCCATTATCTCGAACGTGTAAGCTTGTCGTGCTTAGTATCTGGCATTCGCTTGGTTGTAGTATGTCAGTTCACATTGCTTGATAATGGCAGAAGGGCACTGCCGAAACGTTGCCATAAAGCAACTGGTTTTTCTAAGAACCAAACACAGAGACGATTGACTAAAAACCTGTGTTCCATTCTGCTTTTATACAGCAGAATGGTCTCACAATAACGGTTTATCTAGTTGTCTCTTAACTGCTTCTTTAATTCCTTTCTTTCTAAGTGACATTATGTATTTTATTCTGAGATTATGCTTATTACTAACAAATTTTTATATATTTCTCATTCCATTCTCTTGAAAATTTTTGTCGATACCACAAACTGATCTTTTATTTTAACTTTAAAGATTTCGATTCTGAAATTAATCTTATTACTTAGTAGGAAAAACAATTTCCATTTTTACACATCTAATATCGAAAGTTCTTGTTTTACCACATCCAAATGATACCAATTTTGTTACAGAAATATGTCTTCTAAGCGGAAATCACCCCCAACGAAGCTCCAAGAAGGCAATAGCAACATCCTCTCACCCATCGACACTATTAACCCTTTCCCCACTCTGAACAATAGTGGCAGCGACGGTGGTGGTTTGACAGATCTCGAAGAAACGTCAAGCAACAATCTCAGCGACATCGGGGAAGAAGAACCGAGCTCGATGGTCCACAATTCTTCTTCGTCGTTCTATAAATTGAGCGAAAGCAGTTCGGCTAGTCATTCGGGTAGTGATGTTGATTTGGACGATGAGAAACCCGCAAAAAATCCTAGAATAATGTTTTCCGAAGCGAACAATTTACTCATTCCTCCCGGAATTACTAGTATTTCTTCGTTGTCATTACATAATGAGACTGAAAGACGTCGCAATAGTTCGGAGTGTAGTTCGCCGAATTCCGAAAAAACAAACATTTATAATAATAACAATAATAGCTTGCATAATAATAATAGTTCCTTGCATCCAATGAAGAGGTCGATGGATGACGTTCTGAAGAGGTTAACGTCGAAAATCAACAGCACCAGTTGTAAGGAAGATAGAAGACCCACGCCTAGTCTTTCGCCCAACTCGTAAGTATTTTACTATGCTCTCATTGTAATAATTATATAATATAATGTATTAGTTGTTGGGCGCGTAAATGTATTCCTCTACATTATGGAAAGAAATAGTGATCACTTTCATGGAAAGTGTTCGAACAGGTCATTTCTTTCTTGTTTTCTGGTATCTTTTTCATTTTCATATGTCGAAAATATGTTATCAGCATTTTGTACGAATGACAACATGATATGAAATGTATTTTAAGTGTTTAACTTAGTGCATTTATATTTTGGTGCGAAAAAGAAAGAGAAAGTTATTTTTTTCACTGCGATTCACCTAGTAAAGAAATAACTTTTTCTTGTTTGCTGTTCTATGGGGCTTAACAAGCTTTTGATTTATTTAGATCAGTTTGTTGTCCCCCCAGAATCCTTGAGAATGACTACGTAGCAGTATGAGATATTTTTCTTTTGCAGTCTGATATAGTTTCATTTCTGGGTGTATTTTGCATATGAAATTCATCATGCCTACCAATTTCGGGTTGATGTGTGGACATAATTTTCTCTTGAAGGGCCTAGATGAAATCAAGGCTTACGTTGTCAGCTTCACTGAAAGAGATGATATTGAACTTCATATAAAATTCACAAAATTTTAACGAATAAATAGTTTGAAAAATTCGATTCATTGAAATTTTAAGAAAGTCCAAACAATAGCCCGTATGTTGTAAACCAAAGACAAAGATACAACAAGCAATTCCTTTCAAGATCGCCGCTTTAAGTAGTTTCGTTTACTCCTGAAACACCCTGTTTATGTCAATTATAATAAATTTGTAATGTGCACATTTCAATATTTACTGGACTTTTATTTAAGGATTATCGATTATTCCACATTCTATATCAGTTATTGTATAATGTCATTTTCTCTGATAATAGGTTCTTCAATAACATTATCAGCTAAAGTAATGGGTTCAAAAATACCGATAACAATGAAACGAATTTTATAAGAGAATCAAGGGAGTATATGTAGTAGAATGAGGAGTTATTTTTGATATATTATAGGAATAAATTTCCGTCAGTTATAACAAAGACTTCTTAGAAATCTGCAGCGCGGTATATTCTCATTAGGAAAGAAACAAAGGTCTTATTCGTAATCCGATAATAAAAGCTGATCTGGTGAAAAAAGTAATTATCTGAGTATAGAGCTGACTATTGTCGGTTAAAGTCAGAAGAGTTAGTGGGCAAGGCAAAATATAAACATTCACACAGACACTCAGATATATAAATATTTATATACATATATAGATACGGGGTATTCCAACGAAAACTTGGCCCCTCTCAAAAAGAAGCAATGTCAGCGGAAAACGCGATTTTTGTTTTGAGAGGGACAATTGTTTTTACCGGGTGGCACATCGTTGGAAAGATATTTCGATTATCTTCATGAATCGATATTTTTTTCGAGTTAAATTTTTGATTATGAATAATGAACAGGGCGTTAAAACCTCAGAAAGATTTATCATATAATTTTTGACCAACCCTTTGAATCTGATGTATTTAGTATAAGTGATAGTACAACTTGATCAGTATTGAAGAAGATATTTTAGCATGTTGATTTCGAAGTATAGGGATCAACCCTTACCCTCAGCATCCCCAAAATTGAGAATTTCAGTTGCAAAGAGTATCAAGTGACACCTCTTTGGGAAGCTGTCTTGATGCTCTGAAAGAATTTGGCCAACCCTTCGTGCAATGGGTTTATATACGGTGTTCTAATCGACGTATCAATTCCGTTAGGTAGGTAGGTCTCTTGTTCCATACTTATTCGGCAGTATTCTTCAACATATGAATATATATACCTACCTAACGGAATGAAAATATACTTGAAAATCATTGATTTTTTGCTTTTTGAGAAAATTGATATATCTCGAGAACGGCGTGAGCTACCAGAATAATTAAAGGTGTTTTGCAAATAAGAAATCATGCAGGACATTTTATATTCGACTGAATCTCAGTCAGTATACAGAGTGCCCTTTTTCTCGCCTCACATTTCGAAACGAAGAAACATCAAAAACTTTCTTTCAAATTGTAACCCTTTTTTTTTCAATTCATTAGATTCGCCGTAAAAAACTAAATGGAGTTCTCCATACACACCCAGTACCTGAGGTTTTAAGTTTTCAAGTTATGGCGAAAAAACGAATTTTACGTACCTACCTAAAGTTGGCAAAGGCCGCTTAGATTCCTGCACTTACATAGACAGTTCCCAGAGCATTAACAAACAACTGTCCTTTTGTAATTGGATAATTATAAGAGAAAAAAAATGCGAAACTGCAATTGTTGTCAGATTTCCATAGACAAGTTATAAAGTATCAAAACGAATGAAACTCTATTTACCTAAATTTCATAATAATTGTTCAAAGTGACGACCATTCGCATTCAAGACATAGTTCTACTCGACGCAACTGTATGAAAGCATTTCGCAGTCTAATACGCAAATCATATCTTGAAGTCACAGGTTCAGAATAAATTTTATCTTCCAGCGTTCTCCAAAGAAAAAACCAAAAAAAACCCAAAGGCGTTAGGTCAGGTGACCTTGAAAGGGCCACAAAAACGGACGGTTCTTTCCAATCCATATATCTTCAAACACATCAGTTAAATTCGATAATTTTCATTTATGCGATGAGCTGGCGCTCCATCGAGCTGGTACCAACAACGCCTTGATTCAGCCACTGATAAAGTGTCAACGAAGTCACTCACTACCGTCCTCAAAATCTCCATATAAAGTTCACCTTTTAAGTATTCATCATACACAAAATTCGAAAATCTGTGGGCCTTCAAAGTGCAAACACATTAAAATCAAATTTATTTGAGGATTTTATTCCCTCGAAATATGAGGATTTTGGTTGGCCCAAAAGTATGAGTTATTCTGTCCAGATAATCCTTTTGAGAAAATCGGATCCTCTTGTGTTCTGAGAAGAAGGATCTCACAGTTCTATTCGAAGCTGTGGATCGCCAGCTTGTAGAGTTTGGACCAATGAAAATTTATAAAGATGCAGTTTTTTGTTTTTGTTTTTTTAGAATTCTGTGTATATACTGTATTATATCATGCTCTGCTATTGCCAATGATGCACGTGGATTAACATCAAAATAAGCTTGAACGGAAATTTCATTATCTTCATTGTTGACTACAGGCGATGAAAATGATGTCTTATTCTGGAAAGAAAATTTGTAACGTATCTCCTGAATGTTTTCGCTGTCATAGACGGCATATTTGGATATAATTCGTTAAATCTCCTTCAAGTTCTACTCACATTCCGTCTCTCATCTCCATGAATGAAAAATAAATTAAGTATTTGCTCATTTGTGTGGCTAGCCATTCTGTTTGACTTAATTCGACTGACAGTTAAAACAATAATGGTTTTTTATCTATGCTCTGGGATATGTCTATGCACGTGCAGAAATCTAAGCCTCCTTTGCCGACTTCAGGTAGGTATGTAAAATTCGTCTTTTCACCATAAATTGAAAACTTGAAATCGCAAATACAGGGTATTGTAATTGTTTTCTCACGGAGTAGGTGTTTTTTTTCTCGACCTCAGCGGTTCGTATCATCTCCTCTAGCCCTGATACAAGCCTGAATCCGTCTAGGCATGCTTTGGATTAGGTTTTCGACCTCTTCTGGGGTGATATTCTGCCATTCTTTTGTGGCGGCTTGGATGAGCTGTTGTCTTGGATTATCCTGGCGCGATCTTATTTTCCTTTTGTGATTATCCCATATATGTTCAATAGGATTTAGGTCTGGAGAGCTAGCTGGCCGGTCCAAAATAGCGATTCCTGCTGTTTCAAGAAATGCCGCGCGAGGTTGCTAGTATGCGGAGGAGCACTATCTTGCATAAAAGTGAAATTCTAACCGTGGGCACCTCGCCTGAGTCTCACTATGGGCTGCAGCACTAGGTCCACGTAATTTCTAGCCGCTACACTGGCAGGAAACGAAATCAAATCTGTTTTGCCTCCCAGCATAAAGCCACCCCAAAACATCACACTGCCCCCTTAGTATTTCGCAATTTGTCTTGCTGCTCGGAGTCTAGCTTGTCTTCGACGACCCCTTAAAATCCAAATCTGGCGGTCATCTGATCGAACACCAATTCCTGTCTCATTCGAAAAAGGAACATTTCGCCAATTCTCAATATTCCAATTTTGGGGCTCGATACACCAATTAAGTCTGTTAAATTTTTTTTTGTCTAGTTAGCTGTGAAAGTCTTAAGGGCCTTCTGCTGTATAATCCCCTCGAACTAAATCTTTGACGTATCGTTTCGATTGATAGACTGATGCCTGTTGCTTCCAGCAATTGCCTTTGGAGTATGGGGTACGACGCACTAGGGTCTTTTCTTGCAATTTGGCACAAAAAGCGGCCTTATTCTTCAGAAGTGATCGTCCTACGATTTCTTCTAGGCCTATTTTGCAGAGATTGTAGCTCCACGTATCGGGCATAGGTTTTTGAAATCACCCCTCGTGATACCCCAATTGTGTCCGCTATATCCCTCTTCAACGAGAGCAATTATTCGACCCATCTGCACATCGGAAAATCCAACGTAAGGTATTCTCAATTATGATTATAGGCTTTTTTAAATTCACAGTTTCGAATCTCAGTGACGACTGAGTACAATATTCCGGACATGTGGTGATGATTCAACATTTCTTATCATACTATCCAGTTTTTACAACAAAAAACTTTATTCTTCACAAGTAGTCAAAGATCAATGGTTAAAAGCAATAATTAATGTAAAATATCCAGTGATTCCGTATAAATGGTTGTGTGTATATATGTGTGTATAAAGTGAAATTATAGTGATTGATAATAGCTATAAGCATTGGTAAAGAATGGGAAGTAGATATCATAATATAAGGAATATCATACGAATACTACCTCTAATCTGAAAATGGCATTTCCTCAAGCTGAATACAACAATCTCTATAGAAATATGAAATGATTTCTACTAAGATATCACCATGTCGTTTTGGAACCGTGTAAAGTTCGTGCCAGCACATTAAAGTAGTTAAAGTGATTCTGAAACCGTTCCAAAACCCTTCCAATATGTGTGGTTAGAACAGACCTATACTCTTCTCAATATATAATTAATAATAATCTCGTTCAGAAATTTTCAAGTTGAAATATCGGCGCTCATTCTCGGTAATATTCCCAAGAACATGAGTGGTAGTTCACCATGTTTGGAATCTTCAAGAATATATTCAGATGTTTTAACAGCACATAACAAATGGAAGAGTTCTCAACAAATTAAGATAAAAAAAGGCATTTAGTTCTTTGCCAATAATTTCTGACATTGGACTGATCGATCATTAAAAAATTCTCAAAAACATATTAAAAAACGATAAAATTTTCAATAAAAAAAGTTGTTGCTTCTGGAATTCTATCTCTATCATTGAAAAATTGAAATAATGCCTTGTCCTATTCATATTTGAGGGGTTGAAGTGCCCCCTCTTGAATGAGTCCGAATATACCTCAGAAGGTGACCCAAACAAAATCATATGACGTATGTCTGCAAATTCTCCAATTACTACCGATAATAAATATGCAGGGTGGCTTGTTAGAGGTGGAACAGCCTGTAGAAAATAAAATGAAATGATTTTCAATGACAGACGAGTTCGATAGAGAACGTTTTCATCCGAGGACTTCTTGTCATGCTATGTGACCGGTCAAATCCCAAAGAATTACGATATCTACAGTTAAAAGAGCAACATTCGACATCTGCTGCAACATGTACTACTTGTTCAGTAGAAACTGTTGCATTCAATTCACTAAATTTATCATCTTCAAGTAATACTATTCCATCTTCTAATATTTAATTAGACTTTTTCGAAAGACTCACTCTCGAAAAATGAAAGCATAGTATCACAAAATTAGGAGAAAAATAAATTGTTAGAGGAAAAAGAGGTAGCAACTCGAAAGTATCGGACAATCTCAGGGCTATCAAAAAACGGCTCAAGAAACTTTCTAATGAATCAGAAGAAGAAGCAACCTGTGACGTTATATCCATTCATGGTTCGAGCGATGACGAAATATCATCTTACACTACGAAAATCCTCGAAATTTCAACAGTGAAAGATAACGAGAAAAACGAGAATAGAGAGAACTTAAACAACAAGAATCAAGTTGAGTATGACCGATTGGTTGAAATGTTTCATTAGCGAAACACGGGCTCACGATTTGTGACGACTGCTAGGAAGTTTATCTTTACGAACCATAGATCTTCCAAATGATTCCATAGTGTGAAGGAAATTCTCCTGTTTGCATTTTCGTCCCATTGAGAAAAAAAATTATTTTTTGAGTTTGATAACTAATGCTTTCCAGAATTACAATTTGTATATGTGAGTCAATAATTCACGGTCAGGATAAATGCGATATTTCGAACATGTTCTAGATTTTCGTTTCGAAGCTACTGTTGTTTTGAAATGGATGAAATTGATTATCCCTGTCCTTACGAATTTATCGAATTGAAGTTTCACAAACATATTGGTTGCCTTTTTTATTAATTCCAATTCATACGGTTTTAAAAAAATCGAAAAAAAATTCGAACTGCACATTTTTTCAATATAAAATTTCATTAATGGACTTGTTTTTACTCTTCTATTTATTCACACTACACAACTAAACATCATGAAGATGAAAATATTATCACTCCTATAATATTTTCTTGATTACAAATCTCATAAACTCAATAAGAAGATAATTGTACTCAGACTATGCTAATTATGAATGAAAATATATAGTTGTTATCGCAGTGACAATGACAAAATGCAGCTGTTTTATTCATAACTTCTTCCTTAAATGCAGAAATTACACAACATCCATATTTAGGTTAGTCGATTATAACATCAACTACAAATTGAAACATTATCAGACTATCATTGTTGTAAGTCTAGAAAGGTCACGGCAAGTTCGAATTCAAATGAAGCTAATTCTCTGCGCAATTGTTTACGATTTTTGTACCATTAAATAATAAATAATTGAAATAATATCGAGACGTTCCACGTGTCATATAATTGAGGAGAAAAACGCTGATGCAATTATCTCTATTATATTTCAGAAGTAAAAAATGCAAATTTATGCTAAGACGTAAATAATGAAACCTTTGTTATAAAAAACTGTAATTAATTTACAGAACTTCGACTCGCAGTGAAAATAACTCTTGCATTATGATTATGGTCCTTGATAATTTTTGTATTTCCCTACAAATTTCCAGTAAAAGACCATTAATTCTATGAAGGCAAGAATCTACTGATTTGCTTGGTATCCATCAAGAAAACAATAGTATTATCGAATAATTGCTAACCAACTTCATTCAACTTTCCTAGAAACCTCTTGCTAATATTCCAACTTGAAAATATAAGTTTTTTTCACTTTTTGAGAAACATATTTATATTCATCTAGCCACTACTAGCTCCTCTTTAAAATATCATTTTCTTCCAAATTCCGACACATCGATAGATCAGTGATTTTATTTGCAAAAGTTGTGTGTACGCTCTTTAAATAGTAAAATTACTTACAACTGAAAATTCTAAGAAGATGACAGATTCGGTCCAAAGCTCGAGACAATGAAATTAGAAATAAAATAGATAATAATTTCAAACAAAAAAGACTTTAGATTCTCATTTAACGCAAAATTAATCAATTATATTACAGTAATGATAGCACTAATGGATTTTATCCTTGATTTCATATTCTGAGAAAACGTGTTGGTAATATTGCAGGAAACATGATTAAACAAATAAATTTTCTGAAATAATATTCACTGGATTATAATATTGTTTTTTATTTTCATCTAGATTTGAGTAGTTGGTTTTCAGTTATTCCTTTCTACTAGGCAGCTAATTCGTACTAGGAATTATTTTGTACTTTTATAGTTCACAATTTTAAAATTCACGACAATAACAATATTTTTGTATAAGATGCATATATGCATTCGCATTAATTTTCGATGTTACTAGTATTAAATTTGATTCCTTTCTTGGATATTCGGTTCGAAACATATTGTACATTACATAAAGAGATGATAATAGGAAAATGTGTGTTGCATTAGTATGAGGAAAATTTTTCAAATTGAATAATTTTTCAGGGACGTTGAGCCGACAACTGCAATTCAACAAGCTTTGTCTGGTGATAATGTGATGGAAAAAGACAGAAAAATATCAGAATTGATATTCCAACTTCAAATGGTTAGGGAACAACTACTTACACAGCAAAATCAAGAACCACCAAAGGTAGGTGCTCACTTATGACCAAAAAAAGATCGTGCAATATGTAACGTATTCAACATTTAATCATTACCTTCAATAAACAAGCTTCTAGAATGTTTGAGCGTGAAATATTTATACTACTACTATAAAGATTCTCATGGTCCATAAAAAATTGTATTTGTGGGACTCGAATATCACAAAACCAACTAAAATTTACATCAAATATTTGGAAATTGGACATATTATATTTTTATTCATCGATTGTTGTTATAATTTATTAACGATTTCTAACTACTATAACGATATAGAGCCACGAGCACCCTAAAATATAGCGAAGTACCTTTCTCTGAATCCTCAGTCAAAATTCAAACACTTTAATTTTAATTGCCACATATTTACATTTATTATATATATATATATATATATATATATATATATATATATATATATATATATATATATATATATATATATATCTACAAGGCGTTTTCTTTAAATGACGCAAACAAAAAGAGAAGAACCAACATATCTAAAAAATTAAAGGGGGTGAAACAAAAGGCGACGTCTCGATCTCAGAATCCTGTAAATGTAGGTTATCCTCCTAGAGCTCCTCGGGTTGTCAAACGGGTCATTCCTACTTCCAGACGTCTGACCTAGGACTCGAATTTTTAACAGGAAAACCAACAATCCACTTTTGACACTTCAGATTTAGTTAATAATAGGACATTTTCTTCATTTATAAGAAATGTTTTCCTTAAAATCCCTTCAATTCCTTAACTCTCACTAAAAATTCTCAACTACCGACCTGAGATAATATTGGAGTCAAAAAAAATCAATTAAATTGACACTCATCGGAAAATGGAAGGGATACAGGAACATAAAATACTAGGGAAATTATGAAGGGGGAAAACACAACGAACTCGAATATAAGATCACGGTAAAATTTAATCGGAGCAAAGAAAACGAAAATTAGGAATTGAGAACGATAGAAGCAGCATGTAAAGTGCAGTTAGCACGTTACACTACTTCAAAGCGTTCATTGATTTTGACTTATATTATCTGGAGAATTCCTGAAAACCTGTGTAAGTTTTTATTTGGTAATAGTAGTTTTATCGCGAACTCATTCTCAAAATCTGAGTACACTACACTATACCATGGATGATGTCTTACAAAATCTAAGCAATATTCAACTCTTAGTAATAAACATATTAAACATATACCTACACGATCACTAGCTAGTATTCGAATAAGTAGATAGCTGCTGAGGATCAAAGCTCGAAATTTATTTCGAGTTTTTAGTTTGGTTTACTGAACACATTGATATTTTCTTTTTCATTCGGTGAAATTTAAAGAAAAGAGTAGCATATAATACTTGCTAGATACAATTTTACCACCTTAGCATACATTTCATTCTCGTGACGCTTCATATTATGGTTAATATTGATCGTACTTCTATCGTTATTGTTGAAATTTGTAATTATGTAGTTTATATACTTGCTAAAGTGCATTCATGCATCGTGATAGAAATGGCTCCGTTCACAAGAAACGGTAAGTGTTGACCTCTCTATTAGTATGAGATATCATCATGCAATTTTTACGCTATAATGGGATCCTATGTGTTATAGATCTTTTTGCCAATGATTCTTCCACAAAAATAAACATAGTTATACTTTCACGATACGTATCACGTAATCAAGTTTCAATTCAATGGTGAACTAAAAATACAGAATAAAAAGCCGAATATTTGAACGTGAAGGTTTTACGACTTGCATATAAATTTCCAAAATCAAAATGGCGGGTAAATAAAAAGAAAATTCGGTCTTGAACTAAAATAATATTTTGATACGACAGTTTTTCTTCAGATAGCCATTATGGAATCCATGAAAGAATATTTGACTTATATTGTCTTTCGAATGAACGTTTTGTAGTAAATATGAAGAAAAAATGGGGCTCAATCGATAATGGACTATTTTATTCATTAATAATCTTTATAAGCAAACCGAATGAGACAGAAAAATTTATTCATTAGATGAAAGAAGGATTTTCCTTCTGTCCTTGCTTGAAACTTACTAAAACTGAACTGTTTCTAAAAAACTGTAGATGTAAATAAGTCGATTGATTTCGTGACTGCGGATTGAACCTTCGTTTAAAATTGTAATACAAGTGAACTTATTGAGATTATCTATTAAATTGTCAGTCGCTGTGCGAGCCAAAACATTTGTTACAATAGCTTCTGCTTTTGTACGCACGCATTTGAATCACAATATGATTCGATTAATTTCGACGAAAAACACTTTTCGCATCTATCATCCGAAGAAATATTAATTTGCTTAACAAATGGACACTTTGCTTGTAAGTTGATATTAAATGAACACTTGCGTTTCCGCAAACAACAGAAAACTTCAAATTAGTTACCAGTTCACCACTGATTTTCTTCAAGAGCATTACACAAAACAAAACAATAGCGACAAGTCTGTGTGCATGGAGTGGCTAACCTAATAACCAAATAAATGCTCCCTCCTTCCGCGTTGCTAGGGAATCACTGATCGTCGACGACGCGACGGTTTGTGATTTCCCGCCAACCCGCATCTCCCGATTTAATAATCTTAAAATTTTCGCGGGGTTTTGAAAAACCCGTCCCGGCATTTTCTTTGAGAACAACGGAACAAGTGACCAAGAAATAGACAGTCCCGTTCAAAACGGGACTTATGTTCTCTTTATTCATGACCTAAGGTAGCAAACCAGATATACATTTGGCTTATAGCTTCTATGAGGAAAAAGTACCAGGGTTTGATGAACGGTTTTTTCTCCGAGATTAACTTTTTTCATCCCTATTGCTATGTCACTCGGAATGTATTATCTATTTGGCGCATGATCTCTACTACAGTGACTTATTTTTAGATTAAACCTATTTTTGGCCTGTATTATTATAGTAGGCCATGTTTTTCTGTCTGATTCTATAATTTTTGGCAGATAACCAAGAATATTCGAAATGAAATTTGTTTTTCTTTTCTCGCATCTCTTCATTACGTACTATTTCAGTTTATAGGTATGAATTTTCATTGGTCTTCTTGATTTTGGCGTTCTATTTCTCATACTATTACTTCTCATTCATGTTCAGTTCAAAATTCTATGTCGATTTTTTCGATTCATACATTTTTCATCTTATCCTTTTTCAATACATGACGTTTCTCTTCACAATGAATTTCTGTATTTTCCTGTCTTTCACTGAATGTATGAACTCTTTCATTTCCTTCTTTATTTACAGCAGGCCCATTTGAGTTGCATGAGATTGTTCCATGACGTAATTAATAACTTAATCGATTATGGCAAGAATTTTTATGGCTGATGCATCTCAAATCTAACCTCAGCCATAAAAATTAATGAAAAAGTGCTAATATTTGTTAGTTAATTCATTTTCATTTCAATTTGGCAATTACGACTTACTGCATCGACGATCGCAAGTAAAGCGTAAGGAACTTCGTTACTAACGGGGATTCTTTTTAACACAACACCTGTAGATATGTTAAGGTTTCAGTTTTCTGAGATCGGATCTCCAAAGGTTAAATATATACCTGCATAATTTGAAGTGTAGCATCAATTCAATAGCTACCATAATAAATTGTAATTGAAACTCTCTAATGCATACAGTTTTCGTTTCATGAAAATCTCAATTGAATTACTATTATGTCGGTATAACTAAGATAAATACTCAATTTTATTGTTTTTAATCAGAGCCGATTCAATTATTGACGATATTATCGGTATTATTTTCAGACCAGTTTTATATCATTGCGATCGAGTGAATAAATTCATGCTTTTTGCACAATTTATATTTTCTTTGCAAGATCTCATTTTATATCCTGGTATTTATGATGACAGATTTATTCAGAGCGTTTTTGTGTTCTATGAAATAGGTTCTTGTAAAACTGAATGCAATATCAACATCGTTGTGACAATTACAGAATTTGTATCATTCAAATTTCTTTCCACCACTGTTGTAGCCCTTGTATGCGATAGCCATTGGTCTCAGTAGTGTTTCTTGATGTGCATGCGATACGAGTTTTAGGAAATTTTAGTAATGAACAATTTCTTCGTTAGTTTTCGAGTTAATTTTCTGAAATTCTGAACGTAAATTACTTTTGTTGTATGGTACAGATTGTGGACTATTATAAAATTTACAATGCTGTCTTCTTTTTTCCCCAATCGTAGTAACCAGCAAAAAAGTAATCTGCATATTTCATTCCAGAAGGTACATATGTTTTCTTCGCCCGTTACGAACAATAATGGATTTCAATCGTTTTCTTGAAAACAGCTACCGATACGAAAAAATTGCAGAGAAGAAAAAAATTTCGATTAAAACAAGGAATCAAATTATATACATTCAGCCAGTGGCTTGGGGGTAAAGAAAGCACCTCGTCTCGTTCGAGCGAAGATTTTGAGCTTGAACTTCGTCTCGTGCCAACGAGGAATGATATTACACCTCTTTGCTCGTCCTCTATCTCGTGGCTTCTGCGAAACACCAGATCTTGGCTGACCCAAGCTTCTCACGAAGAATCATCTGATAATTTACATATTGAATGATAATTATTATTCCCTATTATGTTTGTATTTTAGTATTTGCATGGTTATGACGATTTTTCATTATCTCATTATATATGTATATTGAAGCACAATTTTATTTTATTTGGCGATTACTACTACAGTGGGATTCATCTAAGTTTTTTATTGTTGTTGTGGCAGTTATTACCTGGTATTGCAATTAAAACTTGACACTCACTTACGGAAGTAGCGTAACTTCGAAAATATATGGATAAAAAGCTCAATAATGGTAAGATATGTGTCGGAGGTAATAAATAATTTTGATTTATATATTGACGTACGTTTATACCAATCATATTATGGATTATATCACCATCGTAGAAACGTGAATGAGAAGTCGCTAACTGGAATTTTCGTCCCCAGAGTCCGACCAACTTCGCGCTCCTTGATTCGTGAAGCGCTTTGTCAGACCGTTATATAAGACTACTCTCATGGGGATCGAAGTGGGTATTGTTTCAGACAGAGAATGATTACCGCACGAACAAGTGAAGGCTCCCACGCGCAAGCAGCTCAGGATTGGTCGATACAGGCCCTAGAATAGCTTACGATTGGTCAGAACTTGACGGATGAGTGCATTTGTCCGCAGGCTATGACAGGTGGGATAATAGGCAGGTTAGCCAAGAGAAATGGAGAGCGGCGCCAATGACAATCTCGAAAAGTATTCGAAAACGGCTGACTATAAATTTGTTGAAATATAGAAGCATGAAAATTGAAACACGAGTTTTGCATCTGTTCGAGTTAATCACAGTTGATTTCAGATATCAAATTTGTAGTAGTACATAAGTAGTGAAGAATCTGAATTTAAACTTGAGCTTTAACAGTTTAAACGAAAATATCAGTTATTTTTTTCATCCCACAAGCTATGTATAAATAGTTTCCTCAATCGTTCGAAATGGCTAATATTATCAATCTATCCGCTTATCTATTATAAATACACCAAAATTGCTTTCGCTTCTTGAATTTAAAACTAAGACAAATAAATAATAACAAAATTCAAATCATTCGTCTAAGAAAGTAGCCGCTCGGTAAATATGCTCTCTTTCCTGTTATCATCAAAAGGGTTTCAATGTATAAACATACCAGGAAGGAATGCGTTAAAAACAAAATTAGTCTCCAGGTGGTAAAATGTAAAAAAATTAAAATAGGCTTTTACAATATTTCAAAATCAACAAGAGAACAAATACCAAAACATTAAAATTAAATTCGAATTAAAATCATCTATTCTCTTACAATTACTCTCTCAACTGAGTAACGAATCAGAAAGAAACTTCAAATAATCATCTATATATATTCAATTATATTTTTCGTTATTATTGGTTGCTTATATTCGCCATAATTCAAAATCAAATTGTTATATATTTCAGTAAAACCATCGATGTCTGCTTTAGAATTGACGTTTCCCGTACTTTTTCATTTCTGTTATCTCTAAAATGTTTCTTTTATTTCATCATGTTCTGTTTGAAGAATTTCAACATTTCTAAAATCAAATTCTTGAAAGTCTTCTAAGCTATGCTTAACTCGAGAAATGCATTCCTTAAAGAGTACTTGTGTTCGTAGACTCTTTAATGTACAGTGTGTCCAAAATTCGTTTTCTTTGAATGGTAACCTAATCTAAAATATATATGAGAATTCGGTTTGCACGAAGTGGTACTACTTCTTGATGAAACAATAGGTGCAGTCAAAAAACTTTCATAGCCTCCTTCGTTTTCGAGATACAGGCTGATTTTCAAATTCGTCATTTTTTAAGTACCGTTCAATCTCAGTTATCCTTCAATATGGCGCAGGGGTAAAAACTACATCTTACAGATTTTTTACTAGGAATCCAGTGGCGTGACCACGTTTTTTGAAGGGGTACAGTTATCAAGTTTACAATAAACTTGTTTAGTTTCCAAAATTGATGGAAAATCCTATTTATAACATCAAATCAGCATGTTTCAGTATATATATATATATATATATATATATATATATATATATATATATATATATATATATATATATATATATATATATATATATATATATATATATATATATATATATTTATTTATGAATTTTAACGAATATAATTCGATTATGTAAAAATATACATGGTATGCCATCAAAAAACTACAAGTTTAGTCCTTAAATTGAAGACCGAGATACGAGGGGTACCTTCTTGATAATTAATCTAGAATAAAAAAAAGAAGGGTGCTATGAAAGTTTTTTTTTTTCATCAAAAACTAGCACAACCCACTGGAAACTGCATCCTTCTATCTCCATTAATTTAGAAGTTACCATTCAAGGACCACGAATTTGGGACACCTTGTATGTATTGATCTTGTTTCGAAAGTAACAGGAATCTTCACATGGAATTTCGACTACTACGTAAAGAATATTTGTGTGGAGTTTTTAGGTTTATGACCAATTTTAATAATGTGTGCTTTGAAATAGGCGTCTAACTTTTCGGATAGCTCTAGTTGAATAGAAATTTGTTGGTAACACCATCCAATTTGTATTCATCTTCTGGGTTTCTTCCGTTTTGGTTCGAGTTATTATAGATATGGTGCATTCCCTTGTGATGATAGGATAGTGAATTTTTCATGATTTTCATATTTTTGGTTTAAATGATGGAAGTAAATTTTATCCCCCTGTCGGCTAAATTGCTAAGCATAACTTTTTTGTACGTTTTTGGTATCGCAGATTCAACGTTTATTCATCTTTTGGACCAATCTTTTCAATGGTGCCAGTTGATGATGGTGAGTCTCTTCTTATCATATTTTAACTGCAAATCTAAGAAAGTCATCTTTGTCTTTTTCGATATTGTTACTGAATTTTAATTTTTTATTGGGAGAGCTGAAAATTCTCGTTATGTCTTCTAGTTTCTGCTTTGGATTGCAGACTATGTAGTCGTCCATGAATGTTTCAGAGTAGTGTGCATAAAAACCTATCTTTGAGAACATCTCGTCTTCTTCTAGAACTAAATTAGCAATAGCTGTTGAAATTAGAGAATGGATGTGCGTCATGGATTCCTGAAGGTGAAACAAGTGAATTGTATATAGAATTTTTCAGCGTTCATCATTCTTAGGCAGTTCTGTAAATGATCTTATCGGGTTCCATTTTTCTTATTGATGATTTCGTAGGACTGTTAATAGAATACCACATCCAGTGAAACTAACACGTAATATACTACTTCTGCGACCTTGAAAAACGAATGAACCTGCAAAAAGTCTTGTATATAATATTCTGTTTTTCTAAGGATGGTGGTAAGAGTTTTCGAAAGATCTTTTGCCATGTATGTTAGTGATTGGATGTTGCTAACTTTTAGTTGTATCCTTGGTTTTTGTAGCTTAGGAAGGCCATATATACATGGTACCTTTCCAATGTAACCTAAGATGATTTTTCTGTTCTTCGCTATTATAATCTAACCTTTATCATCTTATTGATTTTCAGAGAATGCGAAATGTAGGACCGTTTTTCTCTTTCTTTTATATTGATTCATCTTCCAACAGCCCATTCATTTTGTTCTCATTGTTCCTTTTTTTGATGTGGACAGCTTTGTCAGCATTAAGTATATACAGGTCTGGATTGTAATGGAGGAATTAAATAAGTGTATATGCGTATTCCAGTCGAGTTTTTATCTTTGTGATTCGTTAGAATGCTACATATCTTCTATTGCTTATTTTATTTATGCAGTTGTTCTCATCGCCGATGCAAAAGATACAATTATTTGGTTAGAATTCGTTTTTGCGAGGAATGCTATAGAGAGTTCACTTCCAAAAGCCAGCATCCTCTGAACACCTAAAGGTATTTCAAAGTCTGACATATTAGCGATCTAGTTGGAATTGGTACTTTCTGCTGAAATCTTATTTTAGAAGAAGTTTGATTTTCTTCTGTTCTTTCACTGTACTTCTATTGAAACACTCATAGTGTTTTCTTTCTGTGAGAGAAAAATTATATAACTGCTTCATTAGGATATCTATTCCTTCAAGTTTTCTCATCACATATTTGTTGATTTGAATTATATAATCGACTGAAAGTTCCACTTATACACAAATTCAGATGAATGACTGCAGTACCCTTATGATGTTTGTTTTATAATTATTATCAAAAATACTCACTCTGAGTTTGTTTGACATAAATTTTGTAGTGGGATTAGGTTTCCTACATCTCAAAGGGTGTTTTGCCTCTGCTGACTCCTGAAAAGATCTTCTAGCTTCCTATGCAGTTTGTGTGTTCGTGAGAACGCTTCTAATTTCTCGAGTATCAGATCTGTATATCTATATTCTTCGAGAATATTTGTACTATGATGGTGGTTAGGTTTTTCTTCAAATTTTTCTAATTTCTCGAGAAAGTCGAAATTAAGGTCAGATCCGTTCCTCGTTTCTGTATATCTATATTCTTCAAGATTATTTGTACTATGATGGTGATAGGGTGTTCAAACCAGCCTCAATTGTATAAGTATTTTACCATTTACTAATTCCTCATCCACATACAGTCAAATCAGATATAGCGTCATTGAAGGACCGTATAGTTTCCGACGTTATATCCGATAGTTATTATAAGCAATACATAGCATAAGTAAGTAGTTAAATTGTTATAAGTACATATATATCTAATATAGAATAAAATATTGTTTTCAAATGAAATATCGAAAAAGAATTAAAAATTTTTATTGAGAAATAATTGGAGATACAAGATGTACTTAGCTGCACTATAAGACTTACACTAGTTTTTAAAGTAATCAGTCATTTTAGTCTGTTTTTTTTTAAACCCACTCTCAAATATGTTTTGCATTTTACGTTTCATACTCCTCAAGTTATGAGTATCATCAGTATTAAACTCGTCGTTGAAGGTAACAAATTTTTGCAAAACGGTTATAGCGCTAAGAGCCTCGGAAATTGTTGTTGGCCTAAACTGTTCTTCAGGGTCTTGCTGGTCTTCGTTTTCTTCGTCAGTATTACGATTGTTACTTTCAGCTTCTGCAAGAATTTCTTCCTCAGTTGCTAAGGCGCACACAGCGGCACTGTCATTTATTCCGATAAATTCCTCTATCTCAATTCTTTGTTCTATACCAGCAGATCTTGGGAACTGAGTAACCAATTCAGCGAATGACATGTTGTCGTCTTCATGTGAGGGAGATCGTATAATTCTCGCTAGCGGAATATCATCGTCGTCCTCCGCTTGTGATGGAGAGATATCTTTGAAACCTGCATGACGAAAGCAGTTGGCTATAGTAGTCTGTGTGACCTTTTCCCAAGCTTCCGATATCATTAGAATTGCATCCAAAACACAAAGACTTTTTGTATCTTTCCCGTTTTCAATATTCTGTATCATTTGCAGCACTTGAATTTTTCTGCATTGTGTTTTCAAAGCTTTTATCACACCTTGGTCCATGGGCTGTAAAACAGAGGTGACATTGGGCGCTAAAAACACAAGCTTTATGCATTTCAGATTGGAGACTACAGGGTGAGCGGGACAGTTGTCTACTAGGAAAAGAATTTTTTTTCCTCCAGACTTCAATTCTGCATCCCAGCTACGCAGCATTTTTTCAAAAATTTGAGATGTCATCCAGGACCTAGTGTTGTTTTCATAAGTTACAGGCAAAGAGTGAATGTTTTTAGAGCAACACAGTTTTTTAGCTTTTCCTATCATCAAAAGTTTTCTTTTGCATGAACCAGTCTTGTTTGCCGCAACCAATACTGTAATTCTTGTTTTGGACAACTTTCCGCCCTTGCATTCCTCGCGTTTGAATTTAAGTGTTTTATCAGGAGTTAAATTGTAATTCATCAGCATTGAAGATTTCCTCTGGTGTGTATCCTTCACACAGCGCAGGCCACTTATAAGAGAGCCACTCTTCACTCACTCCTTCAGGAACGCCAGCCGCTTCACCGCAAACTTTTCCTGCCACAATATTATAACGAGCACGAAAACATTGTATACAAGACGACGAACACTCAAAATTTTCCTCACCCATAATACGAGCAAAGTCGTTGGCTTTTTGTTTCAGAATTGGACCACTTATTGGGATGTTGTTTGCCCTCTGCTGTTTAAACCATGTTAATAAAGCATCTTCCATAACTTTATGTTCACTTTTCCTCGATCGTTTAAATTTTGAACAGTTGTTGTCGAAAAGAACATTTATTTTATCATATTGTAGAATATGAAATTCCACACTCCTTTGCAATTTCACTTTTTGACTCGCCATTTTCTAATCTCCATATGATATGAGATTTTTCTTCAATAGTAAACACTTTCCTCTTTTTTTGCGACTTGGTAACGCATAAATACACAGTCTTATCAAAGGCAGAACTTATTAATCAAGCTGTCACTCTCGCAGTCAGTTAGCGCACTAAACAACAAACATGCAAAGTCAAATGGCCGGAAAGAGGTTCGAATAAGGTGGGAGAAAGAGCGTAGATCATAATACGTCTAAATATTACTTCAATGCTTAGTAATAAGATCTAAGATCGTTCGTATTGTTTTGTTTTGGTGGGACTAAATGCGGTTGGTCGTTATAGTCGATGAATATCAATAAAGTTTCGTCGTTATAAGCGATATGTCGCTATATCCGATGTTGTTATAGGCGGTATATTTACTGAATAGTTTACTAAAGATTCGGCCGGGACCTTACAATCTGGTCGTAATAACCGATCGGTCGTTGTAAACGATGTCGTTATAATCTGTTTTGACTGTATGACAAATGTCTCTACATAGAATGGATTACGTGTAAAATAAAAATCAGTCATCTAGGTTATAATAATGTTTATATGACGCGTTTCGGAGGATTCATACCCTTTTCATAAAGACTTTCACAATATTATGAAATTCTACAAAAATTTCAAGATTTTATGTACATTTTCGGTACATCTTTTTCTCAGTCCTCGAGTTTTTATAGTTACCATCGAACTTTTAGTTCCATTTTTCGTTGTCAATCACTTTACTACCAAAATACCTGCGCTAAAACTACAGGAGTTGCCCCACGCCTGGCACTGCGACGTTTAGAGTCTATTGTGTATATTGCATAGTTATATTATTTGAAATATTCTAAACAAAACAAATTGTTAAAAGTACTGTTTCAACACTAAAAATTAAATTATAATAACATTCAAAAATTTGGAGTTGCTATTCGAAACTTGTTGCTTCTCCTAACGACATCCGACTATTATCACCACTGTTATAGTGCCCCTTGTTGACGTTGATCATAATGAGTCATAATGAGATCAGGGAACTAGCTTGAAGGAGGGGTTATTTAAAATCTACGGAAGTTTGAATATTGCTGCTTGAATAAAGTCTTCATTGTGTTAATATACATACAGATGTATATTACAATATATTCGTATTGGAATATATTTTAAGGGTAAAGAGAATATGATTCGTAGTGTTTTGATATTAGAATAACCCACCATCAGAAAACTCTATTTCAACGATTGCATTGAGATGTTTTCTAGAAATTCTACTTTGACTATCAATTGGTCAAATTCTATAATCACGTAGTATAATATAGTCGCATTATCAATTTTCAATTCCAAAGTGGAACTGAAAGTTTATTCAGATCACGGAAAAACCAAGTTCATGTATACAGCAGAAATATTCAAAATTACTATGAAGCTAGAGAACCCAAAAAAAATCGTTGTAGGTGTTTTTATCTTTTCCATCAAACGCTTTGGCAAGATTTCATCCATTGATAAACAGTGAAATCGGATTCAATATCAAAAGCAGGGTTTGTTAGTAGGATGTTCGAACATTTCACCAACTCTAATCTTTCAAAGACTTTTCCCAACATGTGAATTCAATGCGATTCTTAAACAATTTGAACAATTCATATACTTTGTATTGGATAATCTGCAACGAGAGGACAATATATTCAGATTTTAAACGTCTTTTTTAATAATACGTAACGATTTCATCGCCTTCCATTCATGTCACCTAATGCCTTAAACGAATAAAGTCAACGCCCGTACCATGGAAGGGAGATCTTCTTTCAAAACCCCAATTGTAAGAGAAGTAGGTATACGTAACGTATGCAGAATAGCTGAAATATTGAATAGTCCTCTCCGCGACCAACTTCACAAAGAGCATCCAGCTAGCGGTGGCCTGAATACAGATCGGACTGCCTGAAATATGCAACACAGAGGGCCGATTGTGCCCTTTGTCGTCGACTGTGCTCCCAGCTTCGTTGTTTGCTCTTTCTTAACGCCGGTTTTGATTCCGACGATGTGTCTCTTTCGAATTAAATTTGCATATTCGAATCGGACCGGAGTGTGCTGTGGACCGCACACAATGACGTCAAAGGGATTTTTGTTTCTTTTGTGGGGAGAAGGGGCTTGAATTAATTATGCGATGTGTGTAGAAATTGCGTCTCTAAATTTTTCAAAAATCGTCTATTAAATGAAACACCATTATTCTAAATATTTACTTAAATGCACAATATAATCAGATATACTGTTTCGCGAAGCCAATTTTGTTGATTTATGTTCCCAATGTATGGCAGGTAATCCATAAATGAAAGAGTCAGTTTCATACAATAATTGCGCTTCATTCAAAAGTACAAGAAGGTCAGTCTTTACTATTCGAAATGAAATATTTCATTTCCTAGAACAACTACATAAAATGCATCTTTAGTCTGTTATGTTCACAAAGGCATATGTTCTCTGTCTTACCGGGCTATGTCTAGTTACTACCTTAGTAACACCTAGGCCTTCATAAATAATAATTTAATTTAAAACTCTCGAAATATGACAGTTATCGATATGTGTGTACACCAAATGGAACCATCTTCAGCCCTTCACTAAGAGATTTATTTTTTGTAATATTAATGATGGATAAAATCCAAGATTTTATTATATCCTGTTTCGGTCAAATAGAGCCTTGAACTCCAAAAATCCTTAAGCCAAATGTTAAATTTTTTGCTTCACGTACCCTTTAGGTCTGGCCATTCTATTAGATCTTCTCTATTGGATCTTCCGTAATGCTTTCCTATCCTGTATCGGCACCTATAGCCTCGAATGTTTTAAGCTAAGGTTTGCCCTTCAAATTGAATATACTTTATTGATTCATCTCCAGGTCACACCATCTGCATAGTCAGCTCTCTTAGTGAATTCCGATTCTATATGCAGAAGATGTGTCAGGAGGCTGTATCCTGTAAAACATACCAACAACTCTCTCTCCTTTTCTGATCAGTGAAAGCATATCCAGAGAGAGCTTTTTAGAAGGCCTTATTCCCTTATTGTCTTCTGGCATTGATTATCAAGTTTGAAGTTTATTTTTTATAAACCTATTTATTCATTTGTACGCTTCCATAATACATATTTAATACTACTATATTCCTAGCAGGTGTCTGCAAAAGGACGAAATGTTCACAAGGGACACAATATGACCATTTCTCTTCACTTTTTTGGACTGATAAACACGATGCGCTTAACTAAATATACGTTATATGCCCAAGTGGAATAATACTCAATTTGAGATTAAATACATCTTTCACTCAGCTTATCGCACCCGCCTTTAACGAGTACTGCACATGAGATATTATTTTTCTGTAGTAAAAGTCGTTCCACATATAGGCACTTGAATTATATACGGCCTGAGGTCAATTGTAATTGTACTAGCGATAGGTCCGACCTAATTCTGGCTAGTTAATCCGCTTCCTCTCTACTATCACTGATGCCACGAGGCAACCTTTGCAGGTTGTAGTTACATACTCCTTTAGAAACTGTTCAGTATGAGTATCGAAAACTATAGCTTAACTATTAGTGAGTAGAAAAGTAACCTTGTTCAGGCTATTCTAGATTTATACTTTCTTCTTGTTGTCGATTTTGAAAATCATTTTGATTTTGTAAAAACTTCTTTGCAATGTATCCTATACATGCTTAAACGGATTAAAGTCAGGCAATTGAGGAGGCCAAACTACAACAATGATTCTATGCAGATTAGGAAATCCGTCATAGCTTCTGCAGAGTGAGGATGTGTATTTTCATGCATGAATGGAAAGTTTTCACCTATGGCTGCTGCATATGGTAGCATAGAGTTTTGCAAAATCTGATTGCCGACGACCTTTGCACTTAGAGAGCTGTTAGCTGAAATAAGATCAGAAATCCAACCAAACCATCACAGAATATCTTCTGTAGCCTTCTCTAAGCCTTCGAACATTTCAGCATTGGGTGTGTTCAGCATTCTCATGACTTTGACCCTATTCTCATCGAACTGCGCTATGGCCGTTATATCGGGTTTCCGGACGGCGGCTTATCGAAGAAAGCCTGTGCAACAGTTGCAACAAGATGTATACCTCAATTTCGTTGTCTTACACTCCCTGTTTCTGTATACCGAGCCATCAATTGCGAAGTAACGCTTTGAATAGTGCCCATCGTTTGTGCAATTTTTGTCTATGTTACCCCACCCGCAAGCATTCTAAGTGAATTTAAAAAAATGCTCAAAAAGCTAAGTGAAGAATCTCTTAAGGTCGGTCTTAAAGTTAACTCCAAGAAGACGCAAGTTATGAGCCCAGAAACAGTAAACATCGAACTTCTGCTACAAATACTTGAGAACAGAAATGAATATGTCTACTTGGGGCACCTAACCTAAAGAATAAAGTTTTTGACAGTTGCGACCTTTCTGTCATGACATACGGTCTCGAAACTGTGTGCCTAACAAAAGCGTCAGCTAACCGACTCACCGTCACCCAAAGAGCCATGGAACGATGCTTGTAAGAATCTCGCTGCCTGACAAACTTCGAAATACCACTATAAGAACGAAAACAAAGATCACTGACATCATGGAAAAAATTGCAACACTAAAATAGAAATGGGCAGGCTACCTGGCGAGACAGGACGAGGAGAGATGTTCAAAGAAAATCCTGAAGTGGAGACCTCGCTCAACAACGCGTAGCTGAGGAAGGACGCAAAAACGTTGGGTGGACGACATCTGAACCGTAGGCGGCAGCGACTGGGTGAACGTGACACAAGATAGACGAACATAGAGAAAGATTTGGAGGAGACCTATATCCAGGAGTGGATGACAACAGGCTGAGAGAAGAGAAGAGAAGAAGAGCGTAGAGACAAGGTGGAGGCAAAGAAAGGGATGAGAAGAATTCGGAAAAAATAAGGCACAAAGGGGGAGCCAGTAACGAAGCACAGTTTTTAAGGTTAAGGCAAAAATACCATCGTAACCCGGCGCGGTAGATGTTTGAACCTAGTTTAGATGTTTTTCAACGTCACTAGGGGAAAATTGAATATCACTCAAAGCAAGAACGGAACTGATGGTTGTTAGACTGGAATGAATGTCTTGCTTGTCTATGAAAGAAGCTGCGAACGTTTCAGGTAATTAATTCGCGGTAGCAAGTGAACTAGTGCAGAGGTAACATTGTTTGTTCTTGATTTGGGCACGATAACTTTTGTAATAGAGATTGGACTTCTAATATTGAAAAGCAGGTTTTCGATTCATAGAAGAGGTAAGTCTCGACTCGAACCTTCCTTTAGTATTCTTCTTGAGGTTGGTTGATAACAAGTTGGATAACTGACGATGAGCAAGGTAATTGTGTAGTGTGTAGTTTGCGTCGATTGTATCTCTGCCAGATTGATTTTTTGTGCCGGATCGTTTTCAAAATATTTACGTGTACTTTTTTGAGTTTCTTGGAATATGGAAAACGTATGGGCGCGATAGACCATTAGGCTACTCCCTTCTTATTCTGTCCAACAGAAATGAAAACTTCAAACCATTAGAAATAGTAGTGTTATATATTCCAATTAATTGTAGTATCAAATCTTAACTGAAGATGATATTCAAACGATAAAATATACAATTTCCTTTTTGTTTAGTTCGCTATAATGACGGAAAACTTTTTCAACTGTCTTTGTATAAAATCTCTCGCTTAACAGCGATAATCATACACGGTTAATACTGTTTTGTTTTGTTCGTTAAGCTTTATAGATAACACAATTAAGAAAAATTAACGATCTGAAGAAATGCTGGAAATTTCAACGGTAGAGCCTGTTGGTTTCAACTAATATATAAGTATTAATAATAATGAATATTGATACTTATATAAAGAATAGGGAATATGTATATACGATTTAAAAAACTGAGGAATAATACTTCTCATTATAATATATCTTCACTCGCTCCTAAAATTCTTCTCTGTTAGTTCTTCTCGCTCCATTCCCCACATCTTTCGAATTATTTCGAGATGAACGCGATAACTGGGTTGTTGATGTTTGTCATAAGCGCCTGCCACTAATTAATAAAACGAAAGATTTACGAGATATAAAAGTATTCGACTCCGCTGTTGTTGGATAAACAATACGAGGAATGTCGAAGCTGAATCGTTTGGATTCCTGCTTTTCTCACGGAATGAGCCTCTTGATTTCATGCTTTATGGCCGGTCGAGAAGAACAAATGATATTAATTGGACTGTCATCGAGGCTGGCTTGGAAAGGAGACGTGTAAATGCTCATAGAATTGGCTTTATCCATATAAACTTATCAAGATTTGCAGGAAAATATGTTGATACCGTGGGTGCGGTACATGCTGAACCTCAACACGAAAACAATATTAGAATTTTGCACTATACCACTTATAAATAATCTACATTGATCACCAAAATGTTAGAGAATGATGAAACTTATTTTTTAATGAAGTTATATTTGTTTGTTCTATGGGCCTGCAGTTTATAGTGACTCCGAATCACTCACCTAGACCGTGCTATGATAACTGCTATATCATCAGATTACAAATTATCTGTCCTTCAGTGGTTATGGACTTAGCCCCTCAGCCATGTATCCAAGTTCAATAAAATTTCTTTGTCAAATTCACTTTTAGGTTCAAGGACGACATCCATGACTCGAACTCGGATTCTTTTATGGAGTTTGACGAGAGAATGAAGTTTGGGTGACTGGACTATCAACTAAATGTTTGTAGTTTTGATTGTTTGGTATTGAAGAGTTGACATTCTCTAAGACATGTTTAATATTACATTGAAATGCATTAGTATGATCTTTCTTGATTTTTGATATTTTCCGCGTTCAATAAAAATTTTTGTTTTGATTGAATAATCTGCAATGCTATAACAGTATGACATTTATCTGCTTTAGTGAATATTATGTTGTCTGATTTCGCTTTGATTCAATGGATAAGATTGTTATCAAATTTATTATGTTTGAAACGAATTAACTCTTGGTTTAGTAATAAATATATTGAATTTTTTATTTCGATGCATAATATATGTCAGCTTCAACTCCATTCTATCTATTTGATATTGGGAATTATTTGAAATTGTTTGAAACTATTTTGGGAAAGTACGATTTGTGTTCTAGAAAAATAAGTATCTGCAAGATAACTGAACCTAGCTCGTTGGCGTGGAGGACATTACGCTCCTCCTGCTCAGAGTTATCTGGGTTCAATCCCCACAATGTCGGTGCGATCTTTCGGATTCTGGAATCTTGAGTGCCCATCTTTCGGAGGAGACGAGAAGCAGTCGGTTCTGTCTAACAGAGATGTGTTGGAGATTAAAGATCCCTTCCCTCCAAGGGTTCGGCAGAATTCTCGGGTTAGTGAGATGAAATGATTCCCTGACGTGTCATTAGCCGAAATGCAGAAATAGAGCACGTTAAAGGATCAAAAAATATATGTAATAACTGAACCTATCGAAAAACTGATGATTTGAGAATTCGGATATTTTTGTTTTCGATATTTTGGTCTTATATCTCAATAATTTACTCAATTTTTTGAATTGAGTTTTTGATATAACGACAAAAATTGGCTGAATGCTCTTGTCTATGCCAGCTCCAAATCATATAATAACCTACAACAATACATCTTGCTACAAATTGAAACACTCTTTAGATTAAAAATTCCAGTGTTCTTTTTCTAATCGGAATTCTTTCACCAGCTTTAATGTGAAGGTGCACGTGCTTTCTAGGCGAACGATATAAAAATGTAATGTCGCCGCCAACTAATGTGTCAAATCAGCTGACCGCGGTTCTATGGTCTGGTTGAAGAAGAAGAACAAAAAATCATACTACACAAAAATCACCACACTAACGAGAACGCTCATGATGCACAGCATCACAAGATCATCACAACCTAAAGGTGACGAGCAAGGCCGATACAAGTTTATCTTTCATTATCAAAGTAATTTATAAGCCTGAAGGGCCGTTAAACTTCAGAATCATAAATCTAAAGTCTGAAGGGCTGAATTTGTACGTAATCGGAGAATAAGTGGGATAGTTGTAGTTTTAGTAAACTAAATTGACCTAAAGAAAGGGAGGGAAATATATACACTGAAAATTTAATAAATATTCTAGATGAATTAAAATGCAAATCTAGGTGAAAGCAGAAGACGAGTCGAGGTCGGGCGGTCTATTTTCATAGTTTCTTAGGTCCTTGTCAATTTCTACCAAGTTAGCATAAATGTTGCTCATCTACATCACGTCTGAGGTTAAAAGAATTGGGATGCTGGCATATTCTAAACATTTCGATGAACTTTCTGATCCAAGGAATACTGTCAGTGTCCAGGACAGTGGCTTGGTCATATTGCAAATGGTGGCCCAATTGGTTTTCATGTAAGGATGTCACACAGGAAAGTACATTTCGTCTTGAATCTCTGCGATGGGCGGCAATCCTTTTACTTAGAGTTCTTCCGGTCTATCCAATATACACTTATAACTTGCTCGCAGTTGGAGCATATTATCTAATAAACCACATTGAATTTTTGCATTACAGTCGTTGGGTCTTTCAATCTGGTGAAAAGTTCCTTTATCAGTCTGACATTCCTTGTCGCTAAGAGCATATCCGGAACTCGTAAGATCTTGGTCAGTTGTTTAGTGAGGCCATCTGCATTAGGCAGGACCAATATCTGTCTTCTGTTCTCCTGTACACCTTCGCTCTATGTGGGGTATTGCAAATCAACTGTCGAATATATATATATATATATATATATATATATATATATATATATATATATATATATTACTACTCGCATTTCGCGGAATTTTTTGTATTATCGACTAGAGGACTAGTACCCTTCGTATCTTGGAACACTATGGCATCACCATCAAGTTATAATCATGCAGAAGTTTATTGATTGAATATTTTATTCCTCCCCTCTTCAACTGCAATGAATATAAAATAGGTGTTAAAATAACTCACGCCGTCCTGTATTGAGATCTTCCAACGACTGGTTTTGTGATTTGGTGATGGTCATCACGAAAGCTCGCACTCTCTTTTGCATTGTGAAGACCACTTCAAAACTTGAGAATTTACTCAAATCTCGAACTTGGCTTGAGAACTTTACAATATTGAAAGGCCCGAACTGCTTCCTGGACTCCCGGTGAACATTTTTGAATGCTTCTGTGTTTGTTTTCAATTTAATTCAATTTATTAATTAATTATTCGAATAGAGGAAAAAGAGTAACAAAAAATTGGAGGACTACATTGATTATGCAAAATTACGTGGGTAGTTAAGCACAATATGCATAATAGATAAACATTCAGAACACATCAAGCCTCCTACGATCGAAATCTAAAGTGTGAGCTCCGGAGAATGAGGAGAAACATCTAGTCCATGAAAGAGTTGTGAATGAATAGTGTGATCAGAATTATTGTGTTTACTCTTCGTTCCACATTCTAAGCAGATCTTCGATTAGTAGTGGGAAAAATAGCAAAAGGCGTGGTGTAAGTAATAAATATCATTGTGTCAACGGAACATAATTAAAAGAATACTTGAAGGAATCAAACAATACATAACTGCTACCTTTATCTTCTCATGATCTCGACTTCAGCTTATGCTTATTGTAAGTTTAATATTTCCAGCCCATAGGATATTACCAATTTAGGAACTTAATCGTCGAGAGCCAACCAGCTTCGGCCTTTCAGATGATGGTAATTATGTTTAACTCAAACACTATAAGTCCCAAAATAAGGAGTACCATCTCCCATATTTCCCATATTTAACTATGAAATATTAAAGCTTTTATGAAAAGGATTTACAAATTCTAATGACAAACTAGAATTGGATTTATTTTCAAAACAAATCCAGAAAAATAAGAATAATAAAGGTTTTGATACTTGTTACCTTTTGAAACAACTTTGCGATTATATGTTATCATTCATATGCAGTTCACGATCTTCAACTACAAAGTATTTTCCACAACCCAATTCCAAGCGTACTACCAAATTCACGCTTTCTCTTCCTTCGCATGGGAGTCCTTCAACTCAGTGGCTCCCGCAATCAATTATCACTATAAACTACCACAAGACGCCCAATCAGAATATTACTCCACGAGAATTCCAAAAGGTCTGATCATAACAGCATCCAATGCACATCTCGTTGTTTTCTAAATTTAGCTTTTATAGTCCTCTCATTTTTCCCCAAAAAAAAAACATATTTTACGAGCGTTTAACCTCGATGGGTGAATCTGCGAAAGCAGCGCCGCCTGGATTTAATGGGCGGTAATAAAATCGGCTGATAAAAGTTGTAAAAGTAGCGGCAATATTATACCATGAAAATTTATACGCTTCTTGTTGTATTTTGTAGTGTTGATACCGAGAACGCATAATCGTTGAGATTTAATAAGAATTTAACCTCTGCCAAGAATAAATGCACAATATCTCAGCTTTTCATCTCATATTGAGGTGGAGTCGTAGTTTTAAGCAAATTATACTGAAAATAATTTAATTTTATCATTAATGATATTCTGTGAATATAGTTTAGAAGGAACACATTTTCCCGATTTGTGATAAGTATATCTAGAAAACGATGTCTTAAAAAGATGAATTGATTTTCTCTCTTGAAGTTGTATTTTATTTGATGAAACTCCATCATCAAATAAAACAATTAATTAGTTTAAAGATGTTAATTAACCCTCGGTTACTCGCGCCCTCTTTTCGAACGTATTTACCCGCTTTGTCTACGATTGTAGATCATTGCCATTTTGACATAAAAAATTATTATCATCCATTTTGATACGTATTTCAAATGAAATAGTTGATCATTTGTGATTGAAGTTGTTTCAGTTCCGATGAAAAATATTGATTTTTTTCTCTGTGAAATTGAAAAAAACCAAAAAGTCCCAGAATGAATCCTTTATTTGCTATAACTCAATATATTTTCCATTTACTCAAAAATACATGAACTTTAAAAAACATGCAGTATAGAACTGAAAAGAACTGATAACAAGTTAATGAAAAAATGTGTACAAGCTCAAAAACGACGAATTTTTACCTCTTTTATGTCCCCTTGAAAAGCGTCAATTTTGTTCACCTACACAATTCACTCACATTTCCTACATATTACAAGCATACCTGTAGCATTTCGCACAATATTTTCGATTCATTGTCACTTCTAGGATATATGTAGCAACGTCCAACATAATTTTGTGGCCTCTGATGGGGAGGGGTACCTTACTAATGCTTAATAGATGTCGGGGGCGGCGCCTCATTTCTGCAGGTAATTGTTCTATTGTTGCCCTAAACTCGATTTGGAGGTTTATGAGTTCCCTAGCACATTTTCCAGGAAATCACCACAGGATAATCTTTGTACTGGGCGATTAGCTTTGAATACGCATAATGCGTTTATGCCTGCAATGTTCAGTAAGTCGTAAAATACAACCGTAGGCCACCGACGGGTATTTCTAGCAATATTGTAATTGTTGCAGAGTTGATCAACTAGATCAACACCAATTTTCGTTTTGTTATAGTCTATAATGATAACTGGTTTCTTGTCATCTCCTGTCTTAGCATCTATTGAATTGCAGTGATGCATTGATGATAACGATATCATTGATTTCTTAGGGCATTATGAAACATGGGTGCCCAAAAATTGAAGATTTTACTTCAGTGCTTCTACTTGGTAAGAATTCTGCTGGATTTCCCGTTGAGTCCTTCGTAATGTACCAATATATACTAAGTTATGATTTCTCAGTAATTTCTCAACAATTTTAAACTGCTGAACCTATGTCTCCGGTAACATTACGATTGATACTGGAAATTGGATGGATCAATTGGAGGATAATGTCTTCACCAGAGTTATTTACCCTATATGGACCTTCAGGTTGCATCCCAACATAGGGTTCCAAATTAATCGTGTACGATGTTTTTGCATCAACAATAGCAAACATTTTGATACCATATTTGGCAGAATTACTTGGTATATATTATTTGAAGCCAAATCTGCCTCTGAAAGCTGATAGTTGTTCGTCTACGGCGAGGAACACTCTCGGTGTGAAATTGGCTCAAAAATTCACTAAAAAATTTTCAAGAACTTCCCGAATAGGAGCCAACTTATCAAGCTCGCGTCTCTCGTTCCTAATTTCTATATCGTCGAATCTAATACATCTTAGAAGGAACCTGATTCTATTTTCACTCAAAGCAAGGTAGTATGATTCGATTCCGCTTGCTCTAGAATTGTCCCAAATCTTTTTCAAATTTTTTCTTGAACTCCTGAAAGTTCCAATGAGGAACAAAATTCCTATAAACGTAGTCATTTCCCTTTCATCAGTTTTTCTCGCGTCCCGAATCCTGCCAAATTTGTTTTGAACATATTCTATATATATGTTTGTTGACTCCGTAATAATTTGAACGATTATATCGTTTACGAACAATTCTAGGAACTGGATTTCGGTTGTTGCATTACCTTTCGTTCCAGGGAGTTGTCTCACAATATTATGAGAACAAACTCGAAATTGGAGGCTCGGTGAAGTTTTTCTCCATTTTTTTATTTCGTCTCTTCGTACGTAATAAGCGGCAGAACTGCTTGCCATAGCTGCTAACCTCAAAAACATCTTGTTCTGCATTATCGTCTTCCTCATCATAATTTTCATCAGAGGAAATTTCAAAATCACTAAGAAGCTCATTGAAACACTGTAACCAGACTTCAGGATCTTTGCTGGACTGTACACGTCGTCTTTTGGGTTTCGACTTTATTTTCAAGGTAACAAGAATTTGAGCTGAACTGACTCGAAACTGATCTCAAGAAGCTCTCATTGTTTTGGGTCAACAGGTTTGAAAATGACGACGAACTTAGGGCTTCCCATTAAAAAAACATACATTTTATATTAATACCTTGAATGGGACACCCTGTATGTTTGAAAATATAGGAAATGCAGCAAATTAGCATCTAATTTATTTATATATTCTTCTTCAATACACTCGACAATAGCAAAATTATGGACCGATTACGCATTAAATCTACACCCGGTATGAATATACATATAAACATATTATATACTATATATGAAAATGAAAATTCTTGTCATTTATCCATTACGATTTACTTCATTAGACGCCCAAAATATGTTACATGAGGATTCGAGATAAAGAGATCTGTAGAAGGGGAATTCCTCACCCAAACAATTTATCAACAACATGTCGAGAAATTGAAAAATGTTACAGTTTAATTATCATGAACGAGCAAGACAAATCCTAAGCTTTTTATAGAATCTCGTTCCGTTTTTTAGACTTCATTTATCTTTTCTATTTAAAACTTTATAGATGAAGTGATAGAAGGAAGAGCTAAAAACGAAAAAAACGGCATTGAATTTTTCGAACTCGAAATTGTAAAGTAAAGATATTTTTTCATGGTTGCATAAATACGATGTAGTTATTTATTTACTTTAGCGGCTCTAAAGACTCGAATTGAGATCACTTAAGCTCTAATAGAACGTGATGTGAACTCCAGAACAAAGGTTTCATGTTTCATATTTGTTTCTCCAGGAAATGATTCGAAATTTTGCAATTTATGATTATGGTTTAGTTTCTTCAGTTGAATTTCTTTTTATGTATTTATAGCAGCAAGGCAAAAGGAACAATGAGATCCAGAGATGGGACAATCTCTATACTAAGATCACATATATACTCCAAAACATGTAGATCTACGAAGGGTATGGGAAAAGTTATAAGATGGTAACACTGCGTAGGATCTGAAAACGCTGTTTTGTTCTACTTATATTAGACAGATGTGTTCATCGCATCTTGATGCTTCGTCTATATTTTAACTTCATTCAGCCTTCACGTTACTTAGCGCGTTTTGTTTCTGTTGTGTTAAAGTTAAAGTTCCTTATCAAGAGCGCAAGTTTTTCGCTAGCATAAATCATTTTAAGGAGGTCGAAAACGTCGTAGCGAATTACTTTCAAGAGGACCTTCAATTTCAAAAATCAACCGTAGAACGTGTGACAGCTCTGTGAGATCAAACCGTCCTTCAACAATGATGACGAGTCACCAGTTACACTCCAACATTTTCACCATACATCATTTGCTATAGGTTTCTACCGTATTGGTTCCGAAAAACCTAACATCTCAGCAGAACGATAATCGAAAAGTGTACGTTGATTTCCTTGAAGGGTTGATAATGGCACGAATTCTTCAAACGTGTGATCAATGATGTATCCAAGATTTTTGAGAATAACCTGAGATGAAACAGCAAAGATATCCTTAAAAGGCACAGTAAGAAGATGATTCCAAACACTGTTAGGAAGTGGACATTTCGACAATGCGCCGAGTATCGATCAGATAGAAATTTTGATCTCTTGCTTTCCAGTCCATTTATTGAGCTGATCTGAGTTAGTTCCTTGAGAATACTATTTTAAATAGGACAATTTTTATGGTTTGAGAAAAAGGAACTTGTGGTACATAAAAAATTAGTCTCACTACTTCTCATACACGCTTAGTATACTTTGGTTGATTAAATCGAACAAAAGGAAACCAAAACGTTAAATATTTTGTCTTTCGACATTCATGCATCCAATAGTGTCAATTGATAGCCATTTTTGTTCTTGTTGGCAATATGGAAATTTTCACTTTTACCATAATTTCCTTATAATTAACTAATTAATCTATAATCTAACCTTCCATTTCACATATCATCAAAATCGACAGTTCCCTGCTGTTCGGAATTCTAATAAATAGAATCCACTTCACGTAAAGAATGAATAATTGCTCAAAATGGTTTTTTTTCCGAACGTGTTACACTAATTACCGGAAAATAATGATAACGAACAAGTTCAACCAGTCTACATAAGAATTTTCAACATTACTCAACTGAAATGGAAGTCTTTAATAACGAAACAAAAACCATTTCATACTTTAATGATGCTACAATTTATGTAACTCAAGAACGCGCGAATGAATTTTTCGGAAAACAAGTCTCAGGAATGATGTCTGGGAATTTTTTTCTGATATACACGCAATTTAGCACGTGGTTATTAACATATATACAAAAATGAAGGAGTTTAAATAGGTTGTTCTCGTGATAATGAATTAATGAAAGAAATATATTCTTGGTGATTAAAGAGCTCATAACGGAATTTTACAAACGAATGAAATGAATTCAAGATTATGAATGAGATGCACCAGAGCAGGTGATTGCTGACAAAACGGAACCTTTGTAATTTGCTAAATCTAAGCATATTAGAAATTTCGATTCATTTATCAATGAATAAATGATGGCTATATATATATATATATATATATATATATATATATATATATATATATATATATATATATATATATATATATATATATATAAAAAGTTCATAAAAACATAGGTCCGCAAAAGCTTCGTTACGGAGCTACATGGTGTTGAAATTTCCGGTTTTTCTTCAAAACTCCTGCAGTTGTTGAGATATTCAGTCCAAATTTGAAATGAAGCTATTTTATTACAGCCTCCGTCATTACACGTCCTAAATTTTAAAAAGAATCTACAAAGTTTCTTTTCCGGAGCCATGTCTTCTTTTGCCCTTTTAAACTTTTTTGCAGTACGCCACTGATCAGCGTACAATCAATTTTCGTCATATTCGTTCAATTTAGAAACTTTTTTGACACTTGTAATTTTTTCATATCTCCGACCGATCTCGAGCAAAAAATTATCAAACGATTATATGCATTCGCTGAATTTGAAGCACTTCTAATTAAAAAATGACTAGTAGGCTTTGATTTTTTCATTTATTTATTTATTTTGACAGTTGCTAAAGTTGCATCAGTGTCTGCTCGAATTGTTTATTAAATTAACGATTAGTTTTAAGACTTTTGAAGTTATTGCTATAAGAAAAAATTGCTAATTTTACTAACGCCGAATTGGCCATTACATGTACGGTCTGGCTGACGGAAACACACCAGAAGCTAGGCGATTATATCAGGTGCGCTTTCCAAATCGAGTAACACCAGACAGGCGAACATTTTCAAGTATCCACAGAAGGTCGAGAAAAACTGGTAGTTTTACTGCAAATAATCATTTAAAAGGTGCATCTCTAACTATGAGAACTCCAGATATTGAGGAAGCAGTTTCGAATTGTATTGATTTGAATCCTCATGTGAGTACAAGAATAATTGGAAATCAGTTGAATATTTCACATGTTCTAGTTTGGAGAATTCTCCACGACTTTTTATTGTACTCGTTTTTACTTCCTCGAGATTTTCCTTCGATACTGAATTTCTGCCAATGGTTCTTAGATAAAATTAGAGAAAACGCTCATTTTGATAGTGAGATATTGTTCACAGACGAAGCTAACTTTTCGAGAACTGCTATCATAAATTTTCACAATAATCATTATTGGACTGAGGAAAACCTCCATTTGGTTGAAGAATCTCATCATCAAGAACAATTCTCACTAAATGTCTGGGTCGGAATAATTGGAAATTATTTGATTGGGCCATTTATTTTGCCTAACAGATTAAACGGTCCCGCTTATCGGCAATTTCTTGTGGAGGTGTTACCTTTACTGCTCGAGGATGTGCCACTTTTGGTGAAAAACATAATGTGGTTCAAGCATGACGGGGCACCAGCACATTTTAGTGGAGAAGCTAGGGAATTCTTGAATAATACATTCAACAACCGAATTATAGGTCGGGGTGGGCCGGAACCATGGCCTCCTAGGTCCCCAGACTTAAATAGTTTATTATTTTTCACATGGGAATATCTCAAAAGTTTAGTTTATACCACTCCAGTGCACACTGTAGAAGAATTGAGAAATCCAATAATAACCTCTCGTGACACGATAAGAAATACCCCAGGAATATTTCAAAAAGTGCATGATAATATGCGAAAAAGGACACAGGCCTGTATTCTTGCAGGTGAAGGACACTTCCAGCAATTTATTTAGTTTTTAATGGTTCTTTGTTCAGTTTGACATTGAATAAGTATATTTTTTATTTAGCGAATAACATTCAATTCAAATAATTCAAAACAATAATTTTTTTACTAGAGAACGGTTGGAGATACGAAAAAATTACAAGTGTCAAAAAAGTTTCTGAATTGAACGAAGATGACGAAAATTGATTGTACTCTGATCAGTGGCGTACTGCAAATAGTTTGAAAGGGCAAAAGGAGACATGGCCTCAAAAAAGAAAACACCTTGTGAATTTCAGTTAAAGTCTAGGACGTGTAATGATGGAGACTGTAAAAAACAGCTTGCATTCCTAATTTGGGTTGAATATCACAAAAACTGCAGGAATTTTGAAGAAAAAATCAATTTTCCTGGAAATTTCAACGCCCTGTAGCTCCGTGACGAAGCTTCTGCGGACCTATGTTTATATAAACTTTTTTCTTAAAACTGCACGTAGATTTACCCCCTCAGAACAAGCTGGTGAGTCCAAAATAGCGATTCCTTCTGTTTCAAGATAATGTCGCGCGAGGTTGTTGGTATGCGGAGGAGCATTACCTTGCATAAAAGTGAAACTCTCACCGTGGGCACTTCGCCAGAGTCTCACTTTGGGCTTCAGCACTAGGTCCATGTAATTTTTAGCCGCTACACTCACAGGAAACGAAATTGAATCTGTTTTACCACCCAGCATCTCCCCCTCCCAAAACATCACACTACCCCGTTGCTATTTCGGAATTTCTCTTGCTGCTCGAAGTCTAGATTGTCAACCATGACCCCTTAAAACCCGAATCCGGCGGTCATCTATTCCAACACCAATTCTGGTCTCATCCGAAAAAAGAACATTTCGCCAATTCTCAATATTCCAATTTTGGTGCTCGATACACCAATTAAGTCTTAATTTTTTATTGTCTGGTTAGCTCTGGTACTCTTAAGGGCTGTATGAATCCATAGAACGAAGTCTTTGACGTATCGTTTCGACAGATGCCTGTTGCTTCTTGAAATTGTCTTTGGAGTATGGGGTGCGACGCACTAGGGTCTCTTCTTGCGATTTGGCACAAAAAGCGGTCAGAAGTGATCTTCCTACTATTTCTTCTAGGCCTATTTTGCAGAGATTGTAGCTCCACGTATCGTGCGTAGGTTTTTTAAATTACCACCTGCGATACCCCCATTGTGGCCGCTATATCCCTCTGTGTCACCCCTTCTTCAACGAGAGCATTTATTTGACCCCTCTGCACATTGGACGATCCAACGTAAGGCATTTTCAATTATGATTATAGGCTTTGTTTTTGTACAACAATAATCTTCATTCTTCACAAGTAGTTAATGATCCATGGTTAAAAAAAATCAATAATGTGAAATACCGAGTGATTCATATCATATTAATGATGGCTAAATCACTCTTCTTTTTCCTCGCTCTGTAACTAGAACTTGGAATCTGGATTCAATAGTCAAATAGAGTGTTTTCTCCAACATTACATATTTTCAACATAGGTAGCCATCTTTATGAATTTCGTTTCGATGGTGACACAGGTGGCATTGTGAGAAGTTAATCCTTCTCATTTCTTTTCCACTGTGTGCTATTTCTTATCATTCAGTTCGAGAACGCCTTAATAACAATATTTGCAGGCTGTGCTTACAAAATCAGACTACTCAAAAAGTTATCTGGTATGACTCAAATGCAGCCATCTCATGTCAATAAGTATGCCACATCATGCCTCCAGGTTAAATCAGCAAGACTTTCTCAGTCCATTCTTTTCTGGAGGGTATGACTATCTACAAAGTGCGAACTTTGATACCACGTAGTCAGATTGCGTAAGCAGGTAGTTTTCCATCTTGACAGAGATGATTCTGCAATGACTTCTCTGAAGAGGAGCTCTCAGTATCCCATCAGCTTCAGCCTGTATACACATATTCTGGCTTGCTCTGCAAAAATACATTTGAAGCTTGTAAGTCGAGTACTGTATTAAGGAGATCGATGGAGATACAGAACATAGCACCGTAAAACACTATCCAATCAAATTGTTGCAGTGGCTGTGTTCATCTTGGGTAACTTAGAAGCTGCCACATATGATAGTATGAGTCTAAAAACAGCTGTGAAAAAATAGCTGAACCTCTTTGATATTAGTATTTGGCTTGAAAATAATTCGCGAATTATCGAATATGTTTTATTCATCCCTTCGGAGATGAATAACGTTTTCATTAATTTGAGGATTTTTCTTCAAACTCATGATTCAACACAAGTTGAATAACGGGCCTGTTCGAGCATATATAAATTATTTATTACATTCTTTATTCAAAGCACCAAATGAAATCGTTATTTAAATACAATACAAAATCGGTTTCATTCAAATACAATTCGACATTTGAACAAAATGATCTGATAGACAGAGGAACTAAGAATATTTTGTTTTCAACTATTTCATAACATTATCGCAGTTCAGTACTTTTGCTACAGTTTGCTTCGAAATATTTTAGGATAAATTAATAAGTGAATTTTTGAAATCAAAGTATTTTAGGCATTAATTTATTTTGTTTTTCGAGAGTAACTTGAAGTTGAAGAACTTGAAGAAGATGCAATTTCTTGATGAAATCAATATGTATATGCTGATAATTGTGTGCAATTCACAGTACCTCGAATGAGAGTCCTTTTACTAACTGTATGTGTATGTTCGACTTGGCTCACATATGTAAATTGCCATCAAATGAATAGTCTTTCCGTAATTTCCTTTCATCCTTTCATGATATTCACACTGATCAGTGACATTAACAAAAATAATTCTATATTTCATATGATGTAATTTCAATTTTGATATATAACATTATTTCAATCTTCATTATGCAAAATGCAATATACAATGAAAAGCATCATCATCATATTTGAAATCAGAACTACGAGTTCTGAAACTAATTGGGTCTTATTAAATTTTCAATCAAATCATCGATAGAAATTTAATCATAATCAAAAATATCATCACATTTCTATAATTGACTATTTTAGAGTTGTGGTTGTCAAATATGAAATATATCGGATACAGTTTATAGGTAAATAATAATCATCCAGTAGTTGTTTTTTCCTAAAGATAATTGGTGAATACATATTTTACTTATGATAATGTTGATTTTTGTTACTGTAGAATACAAATTACTAAAAACAAGTTGCCTTCCGACCGCATTTTTCAAATTGTATGAAATATATTTCGATTTCTGATGGTTGAGATTATATGAAATGGTGTCGGGATACATAAAAGCTAACAGTGCAAATCTACCCAAATACGGGTTTGTATGGTTACAATTTTTTACCTTGTAACCCAGATCTTTGCTCTGTTGAAAGCAAAAGTTTTAATAAGAGTGTCTATATGAAGTCAGTTTTATTTGTAAAAATAGAAATTGATAATTCTTTTTCTTATTATCTGGCAGAACCAATTATACTGTATACAATATAAACTTCCTTGTCATTTAAATATTAGCATCATTAGTTTCTTCATTGAGATATGATCCACATGTCGAAATATTGAAATTAAAGTTTAACATCACTCACAATGTCCAGATCAAATCTATTTTGGAAAGAATTTTTTTATGTCGAAGTTTTGGAAGAGTCAATGTTCTAGTGATGGGGTCCAAATTTTATCATAAATTTAGAAATATTTTCCCCAAAGTAAAATACCCATTTTTTTCGAGAACTTGAACGAATAACGGAAATATATCAGACTACTTCACAAAGTCGAAGTAAATTTATTTAAATCAGCCAAATTGATTGGCTACCTCATCCCCTGAACAAATAAAGAGAACTCAACATCATAGAAGGCAGAACTTTGATTTCCATTACTTAATTACATAGAGAGAGGAGGAGAAATCATCGCGATTTGGCAAAGGGGCATCTCTTTGAGAATGGCGGGGCGAGTTTGTAGTAAATCAGATGCACCCTGCTAATGATAACAAGTTTATGTACAATTACATCTTCTCAAATACGGCGTCTAACTTTGGGGATGAGTCGAAATTCCCGGATTTCCTTCGGAGAGGGAAACGATCTTATCTATCCATCTTTGTTTGACATCGCCTCCTATTATGGATCGACAAAACCATTAGGAGAATTTATAATAAACAAACTGAAAATTTACCTGTTTGACTGCAGTCTTGTGTATTTAATGATTAAATTTGTGTGAGATTATTTCTCATGACCCTAAAGGCTTACAGTTTAAAGCAAAACATATTTATTTTACAAAAGATAATTAAGTAGGTATAACTTTCAATCACACGTAATTCGGTGATCCGAAATCCAGAACAGCAGATAGAGGTTTTCCAGAGAAACTTAAGTTGATTTACCCATTAAAACGCTAAGATATGTTTATCATTTTCAATATTTGAAAAAGAATCACTATACCTGAAGAACGTTCTTTTTGAAAACATTCAATTTCAAATTAAATAAAAGAATTTGATCAAATTCTCATTCCAGTAATTGTTGTTCGAACCTCAAATGAATGTTAAACTTTAACCTTTAGGTTTAAAGTTAAGGGAAGTAGATCAATATGGCACACTGTAGAATTTGGTGAAGTATTTCGAGGTTTCGCCAACAAGAGCAAAGACTTGGACGTAGTAAAAATACTACTTTTTTGTACATTTTCTGTTTATTTAATTCAGCACTTTGAGGAATAGTTTTTCTATTGATTTTACAGTAACACTTTGGGTTTTTAGTTGCTACAATTAAGTTATTACAATTGAATTTCACTCAAAATAAATTGATACATTTGAAAAATTGGATGTTCTGTTCACTCGTATTGAGGAAATTCGATTAGATGATACACTGTTAAAGGCACTCAACAAACACGACACTTAGGTACAGGTATTTTATTGTATAGTTATGTGTGATTTTCGTATGTCCTATCATTAACTGGTTTCTTACTCCTTGTGTTTTTTATCAGACACTATGTGATATCTTCGGTGTTACAATTTTTTGATCTTGTATAGTTTTATTGTTTGTTTGAAGATTTCATTCAGTTAATAATGTCGTTTCGGGTAGGTTTATGATGTCCAGATGGGTTATTTTGTTATTCATTTCAATGTCCTCTATATCAATAGCAAATTGCCTCTTGGTCCGCTTTTTTTACCCTTTATGCCTACATGGTACGGTATCTACTTGATGATGATGGCATCTGATCCATTTCTGATCGAAACGCAAAAATAGGTCAACTTTTGTTTCAAGGGGGGCATCTTTTGGGGTACAATACTTGCCTGAAATATCAACCCCCTAAGCGTGGGTTGCAATCATTGTACATTTTGAATGGGAAAGATGAGTCAGGTGATAACTCAAAAGAAGGTGGTATCTTTGTCTACATTGAACGAATTTCCATTTTTAATTGAAAACTGTAAAGATACAGGGTGAGCAACTGAGAGATAGGAAGACTATTTCCTGAGACTATTCAAGTTTCAGTGAGGTAAAATGGAACAGATCCATGCTGATCAATGGCAGTCATTATCAAGAACCATCCTCATCTCGAATTTCAACCCTGGAGCAGGGGTGACAACCCTTGAAAATTTGATGGGTCGAGTTATAACTCGAAAGAAAGGTATTATCTTTTTCTGCATTTCCATGAAAGAATTTTCTGTAGAAGGTACAGATTGAGCCCCTGGAAAATAGAGAAGACCTCTGTTTAGTTTTCGTTGAAGCACCCTGTATGTTCTTTTGAATAGAGAAGATTTACAAAAATTTGAATAATTGTATTTACAATAAATACTTATATCTATAATTTTGGTGTGTGTCACAAAAAACAAAAAAGTGTGAGCTCGGGAAATGTAACAGGGGAACCATACTACATTGTATATGATTCAATAAACGAATGAAAAAACTCGTTTCCCTGTCGCGTTTGCACTAGCAATAGAGAGCAATAGCTTGTCTGCTTATGTTGTGTTAGTGTCGTGTGTACATAAAGAGTACCGAAGATTTTTCTGCTTAGCCGCTTAATTCTCTCCTGCATTCCATGATTTCCAAACGAAGACAAGGGTGAAAGGAAGGGGGTTTGGGACAGGAATCTGTAACAATGGAAAAAGTAAACCAGCAGAAAAATATTTCAACAATTATACTTCTTATATGTCTAAACAAATCTTAGAAAAAATTTTACATAGCAAGCGAGGTCATGAAAATGACTAAGTAGATAAAAATAAATACATAACCTGCGATATTTCCTCAAATTCCCTCTCTGTTTGACCGAGAGAGCCCCGATGGCCAGCTTCAATCTTCCGAGTGATGTCGATTATGATCTATAGATGTTTAAGAATCATTATGGACCCAATAATCTGGGTTGACATCGCCCATATATCATTTCTTCGTGGAACTTGTTTAATTTGAAGAAAAATTGTCGAAAAAATTTTGACAATCGTTCAAAAACTGTAGTTTAGTGTGCCAAGAAATATCTGATATTTCTTTCCGTTCTGGACTTATTAAAAATTTTGTGAAAATCGTCCATCGCGGATATTTCGATCATCATCAAAGTTACATAAAAATAAGTTTGACATTCAACAGGCTTTTTTTTGAGTAAAATACAGTGCGAGTGTGAAAACATTTTTTAAGCTCAGCGGTTTTCAAGTTTTAATGCAAACATGCTTTTTTATGAATACAAGCTATAGGAAATTTTAACTCTATGGGATGCAGCAATTGTTTTCCTTTTCAGAAATATATAACACTTGTAGACATACATTGTTTCAGAGGAAAACCTGAAATTTCCACAATTTCATCCATTAGGTGCATGCCTGTCAACGAGTCATATTGTTCTATCACTGAAAACCACATATTTTTAAGGTCATGGTTATTTCTATGGTTTGATTCGATTTAGATCATAGTAATCTACTGTGGTCTCAGATTTCTACAATCACTTCTACGCTTCATGAATCGAATTACAGATGAACATTAATATTTTGAAATTCGAAACTTGCCAACCCGAGGAATCTACGTAACATTTGAGTGAATGCATGTTGCTTTGGTAATATTCTATGCACATCAATATGGCGTCGACGATTTACATCGGACCACAAATATTCATTAAAGCGATTAAATATCCCATCCCTAGTGATGCGGGCTTCATTTGACCATATGACTTCTCTAAAAAAAACTGGACGTTCTTGGATATTTTGTAGATACCAGAAATTTGATCGGCGAGGGGGATCCCTTGGCTGCAAAAATTGGGAGACTCGCATTTTGTAGGGTTTAAACTAGTTTTCCTCCAGAATGTCGAGCGCCCGACGTCTCGAAATGCTTGCTTCTGCTTCTATTTGTCTACTCGAAATTGAAGGTTTGGCCGTTACACTACCTATCAATTCGATCGTTGCTTCCTCTCTATCACTTACATTATATTTTTTATTTCTTGATTTTCTGAATGAGCCACTATTAATAAGGTTTCCTTTCATTCTTCAAAAATTAGATTTATTTGGCTAGTGCCTTTCAGGAGATCGATTGAAATATGTTTCGGCCGTTGCTGCTGAATCATACCCACTAAGAATATAACATTCCATCATATCGAACTTTTCATAATTTTCATAGTTATGATTTCTATTCTGCATCTTGAAACAATCAAAGTCTCAGGTGAACGAATTCTCAAATGTAGTAGTTGGAACATACAACTAACAAGCAACTATTTCGATATACAATAAACATTAATACCTATCCTGAAACTGGAATCGTAGGTGTCAAACTCTGAGACCACAGTTAATTACTATGGTCTAAATCTAATCAAACATTAGAACTTCCGATTTTCGTAAAATTCGAGAAATTTTGGAATAAGTCCAGATCGAAATTCGTCCACCCTTAACATTGGATGATGTAACAATTAGATGTTTTCTTTCTAGCGTTATTCCGGGCTGTGTGCGAGCTTGTATTGTCTTCGTGAAGAATGATTCGCCGTTCAGGGTTGATTTCTCGAAGCTTACGATTTTTGGTAAACAAATGTTTGTGTACCATACAGCAGTAACTGTTCTTTGATATTGTGAAAGAATTATTTCTACATGACCTATTTTTGAACGTTACAACCATCTTTTTGGACAAACTTCGGCCACGAATTGCTTTTATCGGTTTCCTTCCCGTTGGAAGAACCAAACAGAAGATTGATACTTTCGTCGTACAACAAATGCCACAAAAAAAAAATTCTACCTCTGAAATCTTGGAAGTTTTCGGATGACGAAAATTAAACAATAATATCGCTTATCTCAGTAATACATTTAAAAATCGTCTGTGAATATATAAAATGAAAGCAATTAACACAAAAATATGCTAATCATTATAGGTCAAATCAGAAAATAAATATAACGAACAGGAAAAACAACGATGCGTTTCGTATTTATCAAAATATTTGCAATGTTTTCATCTCGCAAATTCGACAATTATATTTATCAAAGCGAAAACGAGGTCACTGTGTTCGAAAATTTCACCATTCAACTCGGTCTTTCACTTTTAGTGGATATTCTTGATAAAGTTTATTTTTGCTATTGTGTATTATCTAAATTTCAAGATATAACTCAGCTAATTAATCATAATTACTTCTTTTCAATGAACAGAAATATTAGTCAAAGAAATTTAACGAATTTCACTTAATCTCTTTCGCTCTGATCTAAGCTTACTAGGGAAAATTATACTTCATTTGAAGCTATCTGACTTGACGCAAGGGTGTATGTAGATACTAATGTAGTCTCAGAGTGGAGTGGCCGCTGCGCCTCCACCCAGAACGGACGCACGGCCCGACTTCCGATCTGCCTCCGCATTTTGAATCTTTGATATCTAAAATACTCATTTTAATGATATTTTCTGAAGAGCACTTCTGATGTACCTTAAATGCACAACGTATGTAGCGTATTTAATTGGATGAGGAGTAATAGTGTATTGTTTAAAATAGCTTCGTGAATAACCTTTCATTTTTTCATATGTATAAGATAAAAAATGGTGTATTATTCAATTTTTCTCGTGAAATTTAGCCATAGTTTGCAATGTGAGCGCACAAAATGTGTTTCTACAAATCGTAGAAATTCTCGGGTTTTCTGTACTCTGATATGCAAATACAGGTTGCTTCAACGAAAACTAAACAGAGGCTATATCTACCAAGATATTCATTTCTGATCAAAACGCAAAAACAGTTCAATTTTTGTTTCAAGGGGACTTCTTTTGGGGTACAATACTTGCCTGAAATATCAACCTCCTAAGCGGGGTTGCAATCCTTGAACATTTTGAATAGGAAGATTTGTCAGTGATGACTCAAGAAAAGGTGGTATCTTTGTCTACGTTGCTTTGAATGAATTTCCATTTTAATTGAAAACTGTAAAAGATACAGGGTGAGCAACTGAAAGATAGGAAGACTATTTCCCTGAAACTATTCAAGTTTCAGTGAAGTAAAATGGAACAGATCCATGCTGATCAATGGCAGTCATCATCAAGTACCATCCTCATCTCGAATTTCAACCCCTGGAGCAGGGGTGACAACCCTTGAAAATTTGGAAGAGGGTAGATGGGTCGAGTGATAACTCGAAAGAAAGGTATTATCTTTTTCTGCATTTCCATGAAAGAATTTTCGTTTTTGGTTGAAAACTGTAGAAGGTACAGAGTGAGCCCCTGGAAAATAGAGAAGACCTCTGTTTAGTTTTCGTTGAAGCACCTTGTATTTTCTTTTGAATAGAGAATATTTACAAAAATTTGAATAATTGTATTTACAATAAATACTTATATCTATAATTTTGGTGTGTGTCACAAAAACATAAGTGTGAGCTCGGGAAATGTAACAGGAGAACCATACTACATTGTATATGATTCAATAAACGAATGAAAAAACTCGTTTCCCTGTCGCTTTGCATTGCACTAGCAATAGCTTGTCTGCTTATGTTGTGTTAGTGTCGTGTGTACATAAAGAGTACCGAAGATTTTTCTGATTAGCCGCTTAATTCTCTCCTGCATTCCATGATTTCCAAACGAAGACAAGGGTGAAAGGAAGGGGTTTGGGACAGGAATCTGTAACAATGGAAAAAATAAACCAGCAGAAAAATATTTCAACAATTATACTTCTTATATGTCTAAACAAATCTTAGAAAAAATTTTACATAGCAAGCGAGGTCATGAAAATGACTAAGTAGATAAAATAAATATATAACCTGCGATATTTCCTCAAATTCCCTCTCTGTTTGACCGAGAGAGCCCCGATGACCAGCTTCAATCTTCCGAGTGATGTCGATTATGATCTATAGATGTTTAAGAATCATTATGGACCCAATAATCTGGGTTGACATCGCCCATATATTATTTCTTCGTGGAACTTGTTTAATTTGAAGAAAAATTTTCGAAAAAATTTTGACAATCGTTCAAAAACTGTAGTTTAGTGGTGACAAAAAATATCTGATATTTCTTTCCGTTCTGGACTTATTCAAAATTTTGTGAAAATCGTCCATCGCGGATATTTCGATCATCATCAAAGTTACATAAAAATAAGTTTGACATTCAACAGGCTTTTTTTTGAGTAAAATACAGTGCGAGTGTGAAAACATTTTTTAAGCTCAGCGGTTTTCAAGTTTTAATGCAAACATGCTTTTTTATAAATACAAGATATAGGATATTTTAACTCTATGGGATGCAGCAATTGTTTTCCTTTTCAGAAATATATAACACTTGTAGACATACATTGTTTCAGAGGAAAACCTGAAATTTCCACAATTTCATCCATTAGGTGCATGCCTGTAAACGATTCATATTGTTCTATCACTGAAAACCACATATTTTTAAGGTCATGGTTATTTCTATGGTTTGATTCGATTTAGACCATAGTAATCTACTGTGGTCTCAGATTTCTACAATCACTTCTACTCTTCATGAATCGAATTACAGATGAACATTAATATTTTGAAATTCGAAACTTGCCAACCCGAGGAATCTACGTAACATTTGAGTGAATGCATGTTGCTTTGGTAATATTCTATGCACATCAATATGGCGTCGACGATTTACATCGGACCACAAATATTCATTAAAGCGATTAAATATCCCATCCCTAGTGATGCGGGCTTCATCTGACCATATGACTTCTCTAAAAAAAACTGGACGTTCTTGGATATTTTGTAGATACCAGAAATTTGATCGGCGAGGGGATCCTTGGCTGCAAAAATTGGGAGACTCGCATTTTGTAGGGTTTAAACTAGTTTTCCTCCAGAATGTTGAGCGCCCGACGTCTCGAAATGCTTGCTTCTGCTTCTATTTGTCTACTCGAAATTGAAGGTTTGGCCGTTACACTACCTATCAATTCGATCGTTGCTTCCTCTCTATCACTTACATTATATTTTTTATTTCTTGATTTTCTGAATGAGCCACTATTAATAAGGTTTCCTTTCATTCTTCAAAAATTAGATTTATTTGGCTAGTGCCTTTCAGGAGATCGATTGAAATATGTTTCGGCCGTTGCTGCTGAATCATACCCACTAAGAATATAACATTCCATCATATCGAACTTTTCATAATTTTCATAGTTATGGTATCTATTCTGCATCTTGAAACAATCAAAGTCTCAGGTGAACGAATTCTCAAATGTAGTAGTTGGAACATACAACTAACAAGCAACTATTTCGATATACAATAAACATTAATACCTATCCTGAAACTGGAATCGTAGGTGTCAAACTCTGAGACCACAGTTAATTACTATGGTCTAAATCTAATCAAACCTTAGAATTTCCGATTTTCGTAAAATTCGAGAAATTTTGGAATATGTCCAGATCGAAATTCGTCCACCCTTAACATTGGATGATGTAACAATTAGATGTTTTCTTTCTAGCGTTATTCCGGGCTGTGTGCGAGCTTGTATTGTCTTCGTGAAGAATGATTCGCCGTTCAGGGTTGATTTCTCGAAGCTTACGATTTTTGGTAAACAAATGGTTTGTGTACCATACAGCAGTAACTGTTCTTTGATATTGTGAAAGAATTATTTCTACATGACCTATTTTTGAACGTTACAACCATCTTTTGGACAAACTTCGGCCACGAATTGCTTTTCTCGGTTTCCTTCCCGTTGGAAGAACCAAACAGAAGATTGATACTTTCGTCGTACAACAAATGCCACAAAAAAAAAATTCTACCTCTGAAATCTTGGAAGTTTTCGGATGACGAAAATTAAACAATAATATCGCTTATCTCAGTAATACATTTAAAAATCGTCTGTGAATATATAAAATGAAAGCAATTAACACAAAAATATGCTAATCATTATAGGTCAAATCAGAAAATAAATATGACGAACAGGAAAAACAACGATGCGTTTCGTATTTATCAAAATATTTGCAATGTTTTCATCTCGCAAATTCGACAATTATTTTTATCAAAGCGAAAACGAGGTCACTGTGTTCGAAAATTTCACCATTCAACTCGGTCTTTCACTTTTAGAGGATATTCTTGATAAAGTTTATTTTTGCTATTGTGTATTATCTAAATTTCAAGATATAACTCAGCTAATTAATCATAATAACTTCTTTTCAATGAACAGAAATATTAGTCAAAGAAATTTAACGAATTTCACTGAATCTCTTTCGCTCTGATCTAAGCTTACTAGGGAAAATTATACTTCATTTGAAGCTATCTGACTTGACGCAAGGGTGTATGTAGATACTAATGTAGTCTCAGAGTGGAGTGGCCGCTGCGCCTCCACCCAGAACGGACGCACGGCCCGACTTCCGATCTGCCTCCGCATTTTGAATCTTTGATATCTAAAATACTCATTTTAATGATATTTTCTGAAGAGCACTTCTGATGTACCTTAAATGCACAACGTATGTAGCGTATTTAATTGGATGAGGAGTAATAGTGTATTGTTTAAAATAGCTTCGTGAATAACCTTTCATTTTTTTCATATGTATAAGATAAAAAATGGTGTATTATTTCAATTTTTCTCGTGAAATTTAGCCATAGTTTGCAATGTGAGCGCACAAAAATGTGTTTCTACAAATCGTAGAAATTCTCGGGTTTTCTGTACTCTGATATGCAAATACAGGTTGCTTCAACGAAAACTAAACAGAGGCTATATCTACCAAGATATTCATTTCTGATCAAAACGCAAAAGCAGTTCAATTTTTGTTTCAAGGGGGACTTCTTTTGGGGTACAATACTTGCCTGAAATATCAACCTCCTAAGCGGGGGTTGCAATCCTTGAACATTTTGAATAGGGAAGATTTGTCGAGTGATGACTCAAGAGAAAGGTGGTATCTTTGTCTACGTTGCTTTGAATGAATTTCCATTTTTAATTGAAAACTGTAAAAGATACAGGGTGAGCAACTGAAAGATAGGGAAGACTATTTCCCTGAAACTATTCAAGTTTCAGTGAAGTAAAATGGAACAGATCCATGCTGATCAATGGCAGTCATCATCAAGTACCATCCTCATCTCGAATTTCAACCCCTGGAGCAGGGGTGACAACCCTTGAAAATTTGGAAGAGGGTAGACTATTGGAATATTAGTGCGAAAAACTGGAATAGATTAATTTAGATCAAAGATGACAGCCTTTGATCTGGAATGAATCTGTTCCAATTTTTTGCACTAATACTTGAATAGCTTAGGGTGATAGATAATCTCCTCTATTTTTCAGTATATCACTCTGTATATTCTACAGTTTCCAATCAAAAATGAAAATTCGCTCACGGGGATGCAGACAAATACAATGCCTTTCTTTCGAGGTATCACTCGACCCATCTACCCTCTTCCAAATTTTCAAGGGTGGTTACCCCTGCTCCAGGGGTTGAAATTCGAGATGAGGATGGTACTTGATGATGACTGCCATTGATCAGCATGGATCTGTTCCATTTTACTTCACTGAAACGTGAATAGTCTCAGGGAAATGGTCTTCCCTATCTTTCAGGTGCTCACCTGTATCTTTTACAGTGTTCAATTAAAAATGGAAATTCGTTCAAGGCGATGTAGACAAAGATACCACCTTCTTTTTGAGTTATCACCCGACTCATCTTTCCTATTCAAAATGTACAATGATTGCAACCCACGCTTAGGGGGTTGATATTTCAGGCAAGTATTGTACCCCAAAAGATGCCCCCCTTGAAACAAAAGTTGACCTGTTTTTGCGTTTTGATCAGAAATGAATATCTTGGTAGATATAGCCTCTGTTTAGTTTTCGTTGTCTAATACCCTGTATTATAAATATAAAATATAAAATATAGTTCAAAAGATCTGAGCATACAGATACAGATAGCGGGAAGCAACTCTGTTACTAAATACGGATGGATAGTCTTATCTTTTGCACTACAATAGTAGTGGCTATGCTGTTATCTAGTGATGCTTGTTAGTGAATCTGCTGTTACCTATGATGTACCATATATAGACATACTGTCGGATTTCCATAATACATTTTTTCCAGACATGATGGTTCATATACCGGGGTACCCAAGATAGAGGCCCTATTAGAAAGTTTATTTAGAATTAGATAGGATATTTTCTTGAAATTTTCAGTTTCAACGAACTAAATTCTAAAAATATTTTCAACTTTTTGCCATTTCCGGAAACTGATTAAAACGTTCTCATTTTGAATGGAACACCTTATATATTTTTCCAAAATTTAATTTCTATTTCTCTTTCAATATTGATTTATAAAATCACTTCATGGGAATATATTGTACTGTTTTGAAAATATTTCACTTTTTGTGAAACAAATTGATCTTGACGTTTCGCACAAAAGTATTACTCGGAAATCACACAATAAAAAAAGGGTTAGGATACTTTCAGAGGGAAAAAATATCGGCCTTATAAATGCATTCGCAAAAAATCTTGAGAATATACAGAGATGCCAGAATCAATTGAGAGTTTCGAACCGATAATCTGGAAAAACCTCGTCTTGAAAAGATAGATAAACCCCTGAAACATAATCATTACTTAAATTTCAATCCAGCCGGAGTTATAACGCGAAAACTAAAACTACAAAAATTATTGTTTATAAGTAAAGAAGTATTGATTAATTCATTTGTGTATTCCATATTTCTTCAACTCAATTAAACACCGTTCTAGAATATGATAAGAATCAGCGTTGTCATTTGAAGAAAAGAAGATTTTCCACATATTTCGGTTCGAATTTCTGAAATTGTCCAACCTTTTTTTTATTTCAGGAAAAAATTTTATCCTATTTTCCATAAACTTCTAGTAGGCCATCTATCTTCTTGAAATCTGTATAGTAGTTGTTGCTTTTTTTTTCTTTACTATTTTAAATTATTAATCCTATTTCTTAGACCTTACAACATCAAAATAGTTACTTACTAAAAGTTAGTATTTTATTGAGTAGTCGTTTTCATATATAAAGTGAAATTAGCAATTATAATTTATTCGGCGGTTTGCTAAACGAGTTCAGAAATCTAGCAAAAATGTTTTTAACATAAAAGATGGCAAAGAACACAATATTTTTTCGGTAAGTTATGAGAATATAACAGAATATTATTAATGTCTCAGACTAAACAAAGGTTTTTAGGCTCTAACCTGAGTAGGAAGTGAAAGTGCTACAACTGGTTTCAAATGAAATGATAAAAAACGAAGCTGACTACCGAATATAGTACGAAAAATTTGTTGCGTCGAAAAATGCTTATAATCTAAAATTCAAAAGAGACATTCCATTGCAGAACTGACTGAATGATTAATTACAAAATTCAACAGTCTTGCATCCAGGTAATAACAGCTTACTTCATTTAGACCCTTTTGCCTACATCACCAACAGGAGCAGGACAGTTTTCAACATTAAAACTGAAACTGAAAGTGAAAATTATCTCCTATTTTCCATGAAACAAGATCAGCTGTCAGTACTGTCTATGGATGTAGGAAATCTCTTCTCAGCTGAAGGTTATTCAATTTATAAATTTACCGAAAAAAGAGTTGAGAAAAGTAAATATTAAGATTATTGTTTCTGTGACTTGACAGCCAAATAATAGTTATTTTAGATAATGTGCTAGTTTTTCTTCGATTAGTGAAAATTCTTTCCTCTCCATTTGAGCTTCGTCACAGAGGGCCCCTTTGGTGACTTTCGATACAGGGCCCATCTAGGATTAAGATACGTCACTGTTGATGAGGAAAATGTTACATTATTATATGCTCGTCGAAATGTCTTAGTCTTAGATTCTAGGTCTTACTCACGTAAGAATTTAATCCATTTAAAGTGGCGCATAGTAAATTTAAAAAAAATATATGATATCGTGAGTATTGCATAATAAAAATATATTTCGGGATGAATGAACTTTTTTATCACCTTCTTCTATAAAAGAAATATTTGTTATAGTGAAATATATTGCATCTGAAATATATTTCGCATCTCATTTCCTTGGGAATTACTTACTCATATTTCTTAAGAGTTTGCAAAGATTGAAAGCAGACGTACCTAGAGCGAAAACAAATAAAGGACCTCTGAAAGCCTTTAATATAATGCACATTACAGAAATTTCCATTTCAATCCAAGATTTCTGATTGCTTTCCATCAACGTTCATATATCTTCGAATCGGATTGCGTTTGTGCTTCCCAACATAACATATATACATACAAACATGCGCAAACATAATAACACAACGCTATATCCGAAACAACCCTTTCCAACCCCTTACTCCTACTTCAGGTCTGGAATCAGAGCACAATGTATCTCTCGTCTGAACGTTTCGTTCCACAAAATATGATGGTGTGTTTTTTAAAGATGCAACAGTCATTCAACTTCTATCATGTAGTATGAAATAATTTTTTAATCTATGATGAAATGGAGAAATTTCTTAATTATCAAAAAATCAGAAGTGGTAGCTTTTTGAGATTTATATTCAGAATACGATAGAACCATAACAATAAAACTCCATTACTGTCAACTCAGTACGAGTTATTATGTCATGCTCTGAATCAAATGTTTCGAGCTATATGTATAGTGTATTTCATATAACATGTTCTAGGGTTATTAACTTGATCCGCATTTTCCGATTCTCTGCATATCGTAGCCGTTAATGACCTCTAATATTTACTCTACACATTATTTTCTTTATGTTTTTCTTCAGACCTTTTTCTAGTAGTGCTCTTCTAATTGGTCAACTATATACAAATGGGTGAATAGAATGGACTTAAATTTATTCGACCCTGAACGGGATATTCATGTATGTGCTGTCCTCTCCAGTCTGATAAATTTTGATTTTCCTTATATTTTCTTCATACCCTCATGTAACACCATTTACACAGTCAGCTATCCTAGTCAATTCCAATTCTATGCAGGTGGGACACCAGTTGGAATATTCTCTGAAAAGATCAACAATTCTTCTTCTCAGTGAGAAAATATCCTAAATGAGCTTTTAAGATGTCATTCCTAATTTCTTCAAGCATCTGTTTTCTGGAATCGATTGCCAAGTTTGAAGTTTATTTATAGCAAGTTCATTTGCTGTTTCATCAGCTGCATTGTGACCCATGCAGAAGTAAAACAGTTGTTCCGAGCAAAACTATGCTAACCATCCCGAACTATTTCGAAAGTTATCCGGTATAATTCAACTCAACCCACTTTCAGTGAGCAATAGTTCGTATGTTAGACTGGTAGACATTGCTGAATCAATACATGTGTACTGTTCAGCACCTTGATTGGTTTTGATCAGTGTACCATAGCTTATATCGATCCTGAATCAGCAGTTTTGACTCCTCAGTTCAGCCTTCTTTGGAAGATATGGCTGTCTATGAAGGATGCGTCAACTCAAACTCACTACCGTCTAGTCAGATTCCATCAGCATGCAGTTCTTCATTCAAACAAGGACGATACTTGAGTGATGTCTCTGTTGAGGTTTCCAGCGTTTTGTGTACTCCATCTTGTACGCAAGTAATCATGCTTTCCTTGCAGCTGCTTCAGTAGTAGCAGCAATTAAGCATATTGGTAAGCATGCTGAAGATGGCTCTATTGATTGGTAGGCGCGTTAGTGTATACATACTTCACCAATAGAGTTATACGCATTTGTGAATTTACTTACAATCTGTACAATACAAAGAAAGGCAATAATTTATAGTTCATCTCTTTGGATATTCTTGAGGAGTATCAAAGTCAAAGGTACTATGGAAATATTCTATTCATAGCAAATTGGAACTTGAATTCAATTTTGATATACTATATATCTATTTTGATACTATATATCATTCAAAGAAGACATGAGACTTCATTTCTCTATTTGATACATCAATAAAACTACGAACTTCGTTTTTTTGTTTTCTACCAAGCCCCTTGAAATAGATAGAAACCGACACATTGACCTAGTGGCCAGGAACAATACATTTTCATACTTTAACGTACCACCAAGTAGACTTATAAAAAATTCCTCCTAGGAAAATTACTCAATAATTGGTACAGTATCAAAATAAATTAGATATTATTTCAAATATATATATATATATATATATATATATATATATATATATATATATATATATATATATATATATATATATATATATATATATATATATAAATCTAAGATATCACGCTGATATTTTTCATAGAAAATGTTTGATCTCATATAAATCATTTATATTGGATTACCTATTCAACTATATTGTTATAAATTGATCCCTACCAATATTTATAGTAGTATATTTATCAACTGTTAAACAACTTTATTTCTATAATAAATATAAGAATTTAGTTAAGTAGATAAATCAAATTTTATTGGTAGATGCACATGCAAACAGCTACTTAAATATATTATATTTACCCTTTATATATAAAGGGGTTTGACCGCGACTAGTTGCCCGTATAACTGTTCATGCAATCAAAGCGATTTTATAAAAAAATCTAAATCCTCCACCCGGTTATTAATACCGGGCAATGATTAAAATGAAAATGACAATAAACATATAATACAGATTCATATATATTTAAAATTCACCAATTTGAAAAAAAACGAAAACATCAAAATCATACCGAATTTTCAATATTTTCCTTTCATTATAGACTGAACACCAACTGAATTCAAAATTGAAATCTATGTGTACCTTAGATCCTAGATGGTCGGTGAATTCGTCAGTGACAAAATTAAAAAACTTGAAGTGACGATGATTCTATAGTATATGGTGTTATAGTAGGTAGGTTGGGAATATAGCTAGTTTTACGACCTCTTGGTTACTGAAAATTCAGGTTGCTAGATTTATCTAGATGAAGTATAATGATGTCAAAAAATTTCGTGATTGGATGGCAAGGTTGTACTTTCTGCCTTGCTCAATTTAGAGAGGGCACTGCCGAATATCCAAATAGCGATTATTCGATATTCTCAAAAACCAGCACTTTGCTCGATAATGTATATAAGTATTCAATGCAATCATCTATGTTGTTGATTTTCTTCTAAATACTCCTCTGTGCTTTTCTCCTTATTCTCTCCATTCCGTAATGGAGTTTCGAGAGCTTCTGCAAGTACAATAGATTCTATGTTCTCTACACGGGCTTACAATACCCCGTTACTGTTTGGTTTTGTTTTTCCAGTATACTGCATGAATGGGAATAGTTCTTCAATTATCTGCGAACAAAAAACGGAAATGCCGACTTGGAGTATTCAACAATATGCTAACAAGAATCTCTTTGTAACCCTTGTCTTGAAATGAGTGTATGCAATGGAGATTTTTCTCCGTCTCAATAAATGAGAGAAAAAAGTTAATAAAGAAACTACTTCAACAATCTCAATGTTCACAGGCTCTATATTATTTATTACCTTCATTTGTACCGAAATGTCAAGGATATTTTAGTATACTTAAATCAGTAAAAAAAATTTTTAATTTTTAGTGAATTTCGATGAGATAGCTAATCAAGTAGGGAATATTGACATGTGGAGATATATACAGATTCAACATGCAAGAATAAAATTAAAACTTGTATTGTATATTGTATATAAAGTTCATTATTCAATTTCTATCTCAAAATACCTAGGCTATCAAAGCTAATTAAATTTCCATCGAGACAAATAAAATATAATATTCTATAAATTCAAAAGAAGCATATATTAATAATGAACTAATCGGGTGACATCTATCAGAGTCTCTGATCGCGAGTTGTAAACTACGCCATCAACATAACAAATAGTGGCCATAAATGAGTGAAACATGCTTAACGTCGACGAAGCAAAAAAGGAGCCAACTCTATGGTCCACCGAGATCTATCTTCCAAAGTAATTACTTACTATTTGAGAGAGATAGGGTAGAAATTAGTTGGAAAATATAAAAGCCACACGAAGCGACATTTCCTACGAACATTTGCTGTAAATTCTTATTTTAATCTTATTTATAATTATGAATTATCCTTTTTAAACCTTCAAGATATGTCTTATGGCACGGATACAGAAAAAATCTGAAAGGTGTCATTGTTGAGATTCATCAGAAAATTTATTTTGTTACTCATTCTTGTTTTGGAATTTCCATAACGAAATATTTTTGATACTATATATGAAATTTTGATTAATACACCGTGAAACATATTGAATAAATTATTATTTTAAGGCTTCACAAAAAATATTCAAATATTAAACTACTCGAAGAATGTTTCGGGTTATCAACCCATTATCAAGAGTAATGCAATAATGAAGAACAAATTGGATGGTTTTACTTAAATAGAACAGCATTTACAAGAGGAGATTGACCGAAATTGATTTACTCATTACAAATTGACTGGTTTTTCCTACGAGCGGACGTGATTTCCATCATCTCTGAAATGTCCATCTTGTTCCCTTTATTATATGGATAAATAGATTCAATTCTCTCGTAATTTATGAAGTGAATTTCATCTATACAATGGTCAGAATATGTGTTTCATACACTCCACTTTTATCCGAGAATTTCATTTCATCTTTATTATTAACTAGAAATGAACCCAAATTCTTTTTATTACCACTGATGATGTTAATATTATTTTTCTGCAGTCTATCACATATCTTGTTGCTAATATTACGAATATAATCGATTAACAATTTTCTATTCGATTTCTCAATATCTAAAGAAGAAATTCTATGCAGTGAAAGTTTATGTTGTTTTTATTTTACTGAGGTGTCAATTAAATTGGCTTCATAGCCGTTGTTCTTAGCGAGTAATTTTTGATTAATGAATTAAATTTCAGCTCAATTAAGAATGTATTTTCATGGAAAAGATATGTAGATGATATTTCTGTATTTAGATTGGCACAGACAGACTACCGAATAGTTTCTTAGAATTTTTAAATTATTGAACTTCTTGGACTTGTCAGTAATTAAGGCTCATGACTCATTCGCATTTAAAATATGCAAAAAAACCACTTATTGGGATAGCTTGATTCATAACAGAAGTTCTCAATCCCAGAATATTAAATTGGGTGTTTTTCATTCTTTTGTTCACAGATTACTCTCTATTCTATTATGAAGTTCAAATATTAAATTTTATCAATCATTTATTGAAAAATCTCAATTTGTGGAAACTGGACCTCCTGTAGAAAAACTTTGGAAGTATTAAGATTCTGACTCAATGACATGATGTGTTTTAAGCAATTTTTATTGAAGGGAATGAGACGAGTGGATTGATTCTCGCCCACCAATTCTTCACCTATTGGTTAGACCGCCTGGGTAGCGGCACGGTTAGTTTACAAGAATGTAGGAATATGCTAAGTCCAGGTGCTCTGTTCGAATCCGAGTTCGAGTCATGGATTTCGTCCATTACAAAAAAGTGAATTCCGCTAAGAAATACATGGAGAGAGGGTACATGGCCTAACGGCTAAACCCATAACCATCAAAGGCCAGATAACTTGTAATCCAGAGTGGTGGCAGTTATCATTGCTCGGTCTAGGTAAAGGTTTTGGAGTTCGCTATGAACTATAGGTCCTTAGAACAAACAAACAAACAACGTTATGTGTTATGAACTTGGACATTTGATCTATTATATATTGGTACACCTATAAAATCACTAAAAACTGCAGACATACTTAGTACAACAATAACGTATCAAATTATTGAGAGAGGATTATATTCAATTCCCACAAGATAGGACGGGATATCTGGGAGGAACGCTTACCCTAGACGGTCTTAATTTCGTGGTCTTTTTTCATATTGCAACACCAAACTGAAATAACAATACATCTTCCCACGTTCAGTTCTCTACAGACGAACATAGAAGAAAAGTTGTCATTTGTGTTCCACCATAAATGGATATATCACTAATGATAACCTTATTATTATTTGCACATCATTTTTGAAATTATAGTGTTTTAGATTTTGATATTTTCTAGATGTATAGCATTTTTGTTTCCCTGCATTCTAGAGTCAAATATTTATCCAGATAAATGGGTGTTAATAAAACGGATATACTGTATATGTAGAAAAGTCCGTATACTGTTGCTACTGGTTTGTTTCGAAATAAAGTCTCGTTAGCATGATGTATTCAGTTACTGATTTATTCTCCGAATCTATCCCCCAAGAAAGCGTGTACAGAACAGATTGAAATTGGATCTTTAATGTGGTTTACCAGTAGTTTCAATTTTCAAATCTTTCTTATCGCTTTAATGTCCAATTTAAGAAACGAGTTTTTTCACTTCAAACATGGAACTTTCACAGTGCTAATTAAAATTACATTCAAATCAAAATGCTCGTTGTATTGATTATATAAGTCAAAAATATATGCGATAAGAAATGTTCATTATTGGAGGAATTCTTGACTTCTATTCAATTTTAAAATTAAGTCATTGTTGAACACTCAGAATAACTTTTATGACTTGCCACAAAATGCTCGAATGTACGGCTATAACTTACCGAATGTTTCATTTGATACTTCATATATTTTATAATTGGTGTTTTTTCGTAAGCACATACTGTGTGGGCCAATTAGATGCTATTCCGACCAAATTATGGTCGTATATCAAGTTTCTAGATGTTTAATGGGTGAACCGAGCGCGGAAAATAAATTTTAACTTTGAAAAGTACATCGCTTTGTTTCCACCCATACGGTAAATCATTCAAGAGATAAGACATTTCTCCAGTTATTTCACTGAAAAAGAATGGATTCCTCTATTTCCTAATCCAAAGCACCATATTATAAAAGAAGTTTAATTAAAATTAAAATGCTATTATTAGTTCCATCTCTTCATTTGCTTACTTGTTTCAAAACTTGTAATTAAAAGATATTTTTTATAACTAATTTTATTTTAACCATTGAAATATACTTAATATCAATTGAATGACTTAATCTTATATATATATATATATATATATATATATATATATATATATATATATATATATATATATATATATATATATATATATAGAAAACTCATCATCAAGCATAATATTTAATCTAGGAATTAAACATGACCTCATTCCCAAAAAAAAAAATGTTACAAATATGAACCTGAGATTATTTGTGAAAACGAGAAATATAAACTTTAATTGAATAAAGCATTTCTATGCAACAGATCTTGTAAGACACAATAGGCCAGATATCAGTCTTACTGATAAACAGAATCGAAAAACATATATAATTGATATTGCTATACCCGACACACATAATATACAAAATAAATACAATGAAAAAATTTCTAAAGAGATGATGCTTGCCGACGAGATTAAAAAATGTGGAAAATGAAAAAATATTTATTCTACCGATAATTATTTCTACCACAGGTGTTATTCCTGGGAATTTTCACAAAAATATTGAGATTTTAGGTCTGAAGAAAAATTTATTTGAACAGTTACAGAAGATAAGTCATCAAATCTTGTAATATTCTCGTAGGTTTATTTCCGAAAAAATAATGAGGTAGAGTAATAGGTTTTCTCTTTAGTTCAAACTGCTCAGAATCACGTTTCATATTTTATTTATTTGTATATATAAATGTGATATAATTAGCTGACAATGTTATCATATTTATATTCAAACCAGTATTCTATTCGATCGTTCATCACTTCACACAAAGAAAACTATGAATGAGTAACATTCAGTGTCACTTGACTAAGGTCCGTACACTGGATTTTTCCGAGGAGAAAGCCTCTAACACTACTCGTTGGTACATTATGTTTTGTTAGGTCATTGCCTGATAATGCGATAGTTTGTATATATTCTGGTAGATATATATATATATATATATATATATATATATATATATATATATATATATATATATATATATATATATATATATATATATATATATATATATATATATATTATATATATATATATATATATATATATATATATATATATATATATATATATATATATATATATATATATATATACTTTTCTTTCAGCTGCATAGGTGCATATGAAGAAAATCTAATTCATGAATCTACAACATTCGATATTATGCGATCCATTATCAGCATTCCCTCTTGTAAGCTTATATCAACTTCTACGCTCACTTGTCTGATCTCTGTAGAGAATAATGTCAGATCAGTGACTTGCATATATAATTGTGTTAAATTAAGCGCATGTTAACAGATAAGGCTTCATTTAATAATGCAGGTGGAGATATAATTCCTGAAAGCGACGCTGTTCATGTTAAAGTCTCTTTATGCTTGGATTTTGCCTTTGCTTTACACCAATGGATGTGCTATTAATAATGTATCGTTTTTTGCAGGATCATCCGTGATATTGGCAAATGATGTGTGAATACTGATTATTCAAGAAATTTTGACAGGTTATCCGAATTTCATTTGCAAAACACTTCATTTGTCGACTAAACAGTTTCGGCGGGAATATCGTATATAAACTATATTTCGTTCGTTACGAAATTGAAAAAATTGAAGAGTAGCATTCAATTCACAATTGTTCAAAGGATAATATTAATTTTGCAACATTTTCAGATAGTCAATTTCTGAAATTCAAATAAAACTCACTTTTTCAAAATACTTCATAATTGCAATTGATAACTATTATAGTATAGTACATTTCGTATTATAAAACTGTTGGAATTAGTGAAATCTTGAAACTGGAATCCATAATGTTACAGCGAATGATAGTTCTTCAGCTTAAAATTTAACTAATCTAACCGATTCCAACTGATTTTTGAATTAAAATTAGTTAAATTTTAAGCTGAAGAAATATCATTCGAACTGATTTTAATTTAACCACAGGAATACTTTGACATATCGGTACTCACATTTGTTTCACAAGTTTTTGAAAGCCATTCTCAATTTAAGCTCGATAATAGTAACCAATCAACCTAAAAATGGATAATCCTTTCTGATTCGAAATTTGTCAAAATATCTGAATACGCTTATTCAGTTGCGATTCTCTTTTATATGAAACAAAGCTAAATCCGTAGGTCCGCTCGGGTGCTACAAGATGGTTGTAGGGCTGTACGAGGGATGTCTCTTAAGTTTTCAATGTTGAGCTAGAATGAAACAATTGGAAGCTTTTGAAGATTTTCTTGTTTTTCGAAGTATGCTTCGAGAAGATGAATAACCTTCTTCATTCGTTCGAATCAATTCTGAAAGCATTTATTCGAATCATTCACCGCTTCATTTAAAATGGCCTTTTGGAAGGCCTCAACACTTGAGACTGAAACCTATGACCACGCAGTCCGTTCTTATATTGGAAAATCTTAAAAAATCGTTTCGAATGAGGTCCGGACTGCATATAGGATTATGTCACGATTCGATGTTTTCTTGGGTTAGATATTCAATTATTTTCCGAGCTTTGTGCGAACCTGCATTGTCTTGGTGAAGGATGATCTGGTTTTCGGGCTGTTTTTCCCGAAGCGTACTAACAACTTCGGGTAAACAAATGGCTATTCTTTGATTTGTAAAGGAATTGGTGCTACATAACCTGTTTTTGAAACAATCGTTGCTACCATATTTCTTGAGACACTTATAGAAAATTGACGTCGCTTATTTTCTGGCTCGTATGAATGAATCCAAGATTCATCAAGTCTGACATATATATATATATATATATATATATATATATATATATATATATATATATATATATATATATATATATATATATATATATATATATATATACTAGCTGACTTGTCAAGAGTTGTTTTGCCATATAAATTTGTGTTGCTTACTTTTGAGGTTATATATATATATCACTTAATTAACTAATCGTGCGAACTACACTCAAAATTAACAAATTTTATTAATAATTAATAAAATAGGAATAATTACTTCAGAGATACACTGAGATAGAAAAATGATAATTGTAAACGGTACTACTACGCTTGATGCTTGAACAATAGTAATGGCAGAAAACTGTGGAGGTAGTGAGAAAAGAATTATAGTGTGAGAGAAACAGCAGACCGGCTTCGGTCTCATCCCTAGTCACTGCTGTTTACTCGGTAGTATACACCCGTATAATCTGGCAAATGAGTGTTGATCCACAAAAAAAGCGCAGGAAATTTAAAAATTATTTAAATTTAGCTTTGCCGTAAGCTCAGGGAAATTTTAACCGTATTAGAGTGAAAATCATTCACAAAATGACGATAATGGATCAGTTATCGAGCGGGATGAAAAATGATTAAATTATCTATAAAAAAATACGGGTTAGTGATAGGAGGGGGAAAATTTAGATTTATATGTATTTTTCAATGCCACATTATGAAAAAATTAAAATTTGTCCAAAAAATTAAAATAAAATAACAACTCTTTTCACTTAGGGGTAAGAAAAATAGGTAGTAGCCGATCCTCAGACCTAGTGAATCTTATATAAAATTCACGTGTCACAATGTTTGTAACAATACTCCTCCGAAGCGGCTTAATTGATTTTATGAAATTTTATATAGATGAGTAATGATTAAATTACCTATCAAAAAATAGGGGTTGGTGATAGAAGGGTGAAAATTTAGGGTTATATGTATTTTTAATGCAACATTATAAAAAATGGAAAAATAATCATTTGTCGAAAAGATAAAAATAAAATGTTAGGGGTAGACAGCCCTCATCACTTAGGGTATGAAAAATAAATAGTAGCCGATTCTCAGACCTACTGAATATGCATATAAAATTTCATAAAAATCAGTTAAGCCGTTTCGGAGGAGTATGGTAACTCACATTGTGACAGGGAAATTATATATATATATATATATATATATATATATATATATATATATATATATATATATATATATATATATATATATATATATATATATATATATATATATATATATATATATATATATATATATATATATATATATATATATATATACTCTTAAATCTTTCTTCTTCTAAATTTAATTTAATGTTATTTAGATAAAATGAATAGAATTAAATCAGATATTTCGATAAATATCTAACCCAGTTAAATTACCGAGCTATCAATTGGTTCAATGAATAGGGAAATAATTGCAGTTCTTGAAATGACTAGTACACAAAAATACAAAAATTTCTTCCTTAACATGCATGGTCTTAAATTGTGTGATGAAGTTTCATACATTTGTGACCCTTGGAAAAATGTGGAGTATAGCTGGTCTGAATGATCCATTTTAAACCGCAGCTAAGAATTAAATATTCATTTTCTTAACTGACCACCACTAGAACTACGTTTAAGTTAACATTTCCCTGTTCCAACCTTACGTAGTGTTGTATGACAGTAGACTAGGATAGTTCGCGTAAAATTTTGATCATTTTTGTATTTAAATTCCTTAAATAAAATGTGAAATTCAATCTGCAAATTCTATTTTATAGGTAACATCTTCAGTAAAACCCTGAATAGCAGTCACCCATCAAAATATTAACTACGCTGCTTAGCTCCAGTGACTGACTGATTGATAGCGGGGTATATGTTTCACCAAAGATTTGATTATCCTACATGTACTTATACTGTTTAGGTGTTGAAAGATTGTCCGTATTGTAGTGCTGTAATATATTTGTTCCATAGACCCGATTCACCATGGTTCGATTCCTGGCGGAATAGAACATGAAATTGCCATCGAATAACGTCCCCGATTTTTCAGTGAACCATAACAACTTTATCAACAGCGCGAAGTTTAGTATACTAAATCTAGGAATCTTCTACGTAGGATCTTGTGTGAAGAACTTATTAAAAACGACTCAATTCCATTCCCTTTTCCAAACGCATCGAAAGAAGTGCACAAAAAACTGAGCAAACGCTGTACCTTGACTTTTCATCAAGATAAAAGTCATATTGTAACGAATTGAAGAAATTTATTTTTAATTTCAAAAATTCTGTTCTCTACACTCACTTATCGAAATCGAAAAGGACGATATTGAAGTAATTATTGCAGCTATGTATATTTACCCAAACCGAGTATATTATATTATTTATTTATTTGGAATTACAACACTTTTCCCAGTTTTTTTCCTCAAAGAATTTTGTGATGAATATTAGTATGAATTCTTCAACGAATCATCATATATCAATACTAGCTAAACCATACAGTGCTTACGACAAATAATAGCAACAATTGTGCGGATTATAAACAACGTCAATTATTGGCACGAAATTCAAATTTCAAACTTTTAAATAGCCCTGCTAGTAAGTTTTAATAGATACAAAATTAAATATAGAGGATTCATATTGAAAATAAACCCGTGTGACGTACACCAAAGCTTGTACTTAAGCTAAAATTAGTGATAGGTAGATGCGAATTTGAGAGATGGCTGCAACAGATGTTCGCAGATATGAAATATATACAAATATATAACCTGAAATACATGAAGAGCGAATTTTTTCAGATGAATTAATTTCGCGTTTCTTTATTGAATCGCAAAATCTTCAAGGTACATTGCTTTAATGAGGAAATAGGACGCACTCCAAGATTAATGGGGACATTTTGACACTGACCTACTGTTTATAAAAATATTAACCCACATTTTTCAGTTGAAGGAAAATTAATTGAGATATTTTTGACGTATGTATTGATCACTATCTATTATGTAAGAAACTGCAAAAATTATATTCAATGAAGAGAAAACATGCTTTAAAAATAACGCCATAAATTTAGATAGAAAAGTACATTGTACTTGAGAAAGAATGATGTCTTAATGTCCTTCTGTAAACGTGGCTACTCGAATATACATACGCTCAAGAATTATTCATTCGAAAATTTCTGCTCACTTCAACTTCAGAGGTTATTTTCATAATTATTTATTGCGTACTAGCTGAGCCAGCAGACCCCGTCGAAATGCATAAAAAACATTATTTTGAAAGCAAATTAACCCATTAGTGCAAGTGGAAAAAATTTTTGATTTGATTATGATTTTTCTCGAAATGGATATAATTTTACTGTTGAAACATGGTTCTGTTGCTATTTTTAAATTTTCTCTCTCAGTTTAGAAAAGGTAATATGCATAAGAGCATATTAAAAATTCATTTATTTTTTTACGAAAGAAATATTGAAGATAGTAACACATTTGAATAAACTAAATACGATAACATTAACATCAAATTTTTTGCCATTATTTCTTATGAAAATCGAAAAAACAGTTTTTAGGGTGTAAGCCAATCACATATGAACTTCGAATTTTTATGACACATCTTACATTTCCTGTCACTTTCAAAGTATTTGACCAAATGTCCCCCATTATCGAATCTAACATCATTATTGTTGACAAACTGTCGGCAGTTTCTGACTGATCTGGTCCCATATTTCTCCAGAAAGCATAGCCACGTCTGAATGTTAAAAAATTTGCACAGTTTGGATCTGCAGGTCTCAGTTTCTTCATTGAAATTCAGCCATTTACCACACCCACATCGAACAAATACTGAAAAATGGGCCAGTACCATTTTTTCTTTGCCGCATTCTCGATCGGTACGCAGCTACTAATCCATCCTCCTTATCAACCCCTCCCAAGTATTTATTGTAATTTGATACCAATTTTGGTTGGGGAACATTCTGTTTGGACCAACGTCTAGCGATCATCAATGATTGATCTTCGAAGTTGGTGGCCATCGTTACCTTGTTGTCTTTCCATCAGCCATCATTCTCGTTCGATAAAAACTGAAAAGATCCTCTTTTTTCTCTATTCCATACATTATTCTCTGGAAAAGGACATCCTTCTGAACGATTTTGGTGTATAGTACCAGTAGCACAAATTTTGCGGTCCGCTAGATGGGACGTTAGATCAATACCAGTAAAGTAGTTATCGAAATAAAGTTTATAACCCTTATTCCCTTCCAGTCCTGCTAATCGAAATAGAAATTAAACAACATCGCCACCCGAACCAACTTGTTTTTCATTATTTATATATATATATATATATATATATATATATATATATATATATATATATATATATATATATATATATATATATAGTTATATATATCTGTTCATGCAATCAAACTGATTTCATGAAAAATATAAATCCACCACCCGGTAATTAATACTATTGCAAACAATGATTATAATCAAAACATATCCTAATAATTATATATTAGGATAACGTTAAATGTTATGAGAATATATCAATCTACCAGAATATATACATACTATAGCATCATCAGACAATGATATCAATGTACCAACGAATAGTGTCAGAGGCGTTCTTCCCGGAAAAATCCAGTGTACGGACCTTAGTCAAGTAACACTGAATGTTACTCATTAATAGTTTCCTTTGTGTGAAGTGGTGAACGATCGAATAGAATACTGCTCTGAATATAAATATGACAAAATTGTCAATTAATTATATTACATTTATATAAACAAATAAATGAAATATGAAATGAGATTCTGAGCAGTATAAACTAAAGAGAAAACCTATGACTCTACCTCATTATTATTTTCGGAAAGAAACCTACGAAGAATATTACAAGATTTGATGACTGTTATCTTTTGTAACTGTTCAAACAAATTTTCTTCAGACCCAAAATCTCAATACTTTTGTGAAGATTTCTAGGAATAACACCTGTTGTGGAAATAATAATCGGTAGAATAAATATTTTCTTCATTTTCCACATTTTTTAATCTCGTCGCCAAGCATCATATATTTAGAAATCTTTTCATTGTATTTATTTTGTATATTATGTGTGTCGGGTATAGCAATATCAATTATATATGTTATTTGATTCTGTTTATCATTAAGAATGATATCTGGTCCATTGTGTTTTACAGCTCTGTTGCAAAGAATTGTTTTATCAAAATAAAGTTTATATTTGTCATTTTCACAAATAATCTCAGGTTCATATTTGTGAATTTTTTTCTTTTGGGAATTAGGTCATGTTTAATTCCTAGATTAAAATGAATAATATTAGCGACGGCATTATGTCTTTCTAAATAATCTGTTGAAGCAAGGACTGAGCAAGATGATAATATATGAAAAACTGTTTCTGAAGAACAGAAACATCTACGGCAAGAATCATCTATATTTTGTTTGATGATGTGTTTTCTATAATTCCTCGTGAAAAGAACCTGATCCTGGATCGCAATTGCCAAGCCTTCTGTTTCAGCAAACAATTCTCCAGATACTAACCATTTATTCGATGCGATTTCATCAATATAATCATTTTTCAATTCTTTAGGCTGCTTTCCGTGTAATTCCTTCTGCATCCAACTTTCTCTTTTAGAATTATCATCAAATATATCAAAATCTACCTTTTTTTTTTTAAAATATATATATATATATTTATTTATTTATTATTATTTAATAGTGTATATTTCGAATGCTAACATATACCCTTCACTTTGACAAAGGGCCCAATTTTTAAAACCAATCCTGATTGGTTTTCCTTTTATATATTGCTTCGCATAATGCTCTCTATAGTATGGTATCATGCTCTCGTCAATCGATAGATGCTCATCTATACCGCCGTGCTCTCAAAAATTTTGATTCAATCCGTCAATAAGTAGTCTCAATTTGTGAAGTTTGTCTGTCGAACCATTATTGTTATCATTGAAGTGAAGATGACGTAAAAGAAGCTCAAAACGGTTGAGTCTCATCGAGTCCCGAAGTATTGAAGAGGTATCATCAGTGGCATTCCAATACATGCGTTTAGGGTACTTGGCATATTCACTGAGCAATAAAGCTCCAAAGATTACATACAGTTCATCCATAGAAAAATTTAAAGAAATGTTTTTTTGTGACCCATACAAATTAGTCTGGTGAACGATATTTTGCATGATCGCCTCCGTGAAGTTTGAAGAAATCGGCTGGAGATTCGGCCGACTGTGAATCGAGAGAGGCACAAGATCACCAGTGATGTTCATACAATATTTGGGTATATCCCCCGTAGGCTTATGAATTTTTCTTTTTTTTCTTCGAACAGTTTCACCTTTCTTCTCCCTGGAAAGCTGTTGTATAACAGAAAGTGGTATATTTTCTTCATCATCACTCTCCGATGAATGGGAAAGTGTGGTGGCTTGAGGTTGAAGTCCACTTGTTCTAGCAGAAAGTTGTTCATGAGTTTCCTCATCTTCCCTATTCTCGAAAGAAATTTCGCATCCTAGACCCAGTACACCTCTGGGTAGGTGGTTTATATCGCCAGCTTCTTGGTCTGGAACATCGCTGTCTTCTTCAGATTCTGCTGTATTTTGATTGGGAGGTTTAATATATAGTTTCATATAGAAATCATAGTCCTCTACGATGTCCAAAAGTTGAAGCAGAGATAATCTGAAATGAAAATTGGATAATTGGATCGCCGAGAAAAACTTGCATTAGAAAAAACTTGGTAAGAAACATTAAAAATAACATCGAAGTTGTAAACAAGAGACCATAATGCGTAAGAATTTTTCCAAGTTCCAAAAATATTTTTGTTAAATAGGAATTGAATATTATTTACTCGCCATTTTTAGTAGAATATAATCTGGGATCCAGTTCTTCTGAGAAAGGTCTAATGAGAAGATGCACGTGTTGCCGGCTCCCCACCACTCTCTGAACATTTACGACATGCATTTATATTGTGATCATTTTAAAATGACTATGCACTAATGAGTTAAAATGAACTAATCATCGAGTAATGGGCTAGAGATCATACAAAAATCGTAATCGAAGGAAGGGCATTCAGATTTCTTGAATTTCGAAATATTCTGAGATACTTTTCAAATTTTTATTTCCATACATTGCGAATCAGCTGTTCTGAAGTGATGCGCTTACAGACGAACAACGTTTCATTCTCATTTGAATAAATATTATAGCAACAGGATAGAGGTACTATGCCAGAAACCTTAGCTGTACACTCAGCACCTAATTACTGAATCCTCGATCTCAGGTTGGGTAAAGGAAGGCATTCAACTATAAGGGGACTTCTGAGTTCTTTATGATGTAGGTTATTAAACAGAGGAAAAGATCTTTGCTAAGTCCTGAAAGTTAATTTTTATTTTCACTCATTATACTTGGTATTTGGATTTTCATCAATTGATGGAGTGAAAATTAACTCACAAAACTAAAGTCACATAGTATATCCTTATTTTCTGAATCGTCTTAATGTTTTTCCAATTCACCCAATTTAATGAAACTTACCGATAAATCGTTGATGAATGATCACTTATTTCAAACCAGTAGAAAATAAAACGAATAAAAGTACACAATAGTACTGAAAAACAAGATAACGAGATGATATCCTAGGTGTGTCATTTGAAAAAAAACTCAGCCTTATAGCAAAAAACTAGTTTGAGGAAGCAGGCTCATTTGGTCCTTATGAATTCTTTGACGTCTTTATTCTTTCTTTTCAAATAACGAAATTAATAGCACACATGAAATCTTAATATATTTTAATAATTATATATGCTTAATTTATAGCCTTTATATAATTTCCAACTGCGTTTTCTTTTGTACCTTGTGGAACATAGTAAAGATAAATATTTTCTTGCTCGTTGTACATTAACTTAGTAATAGATTTCGCTCAATGTGAATATGCCATGCCGTATCGAAAACTATCCTGTTGACGACGCAGGTATTCCTCAGTGCTTCCAATTCAAGTTTGAGATGACAAGCAACGACATCAGTGAATATACTTATTATCAAACAGTAGCGGCGCAGTAATAAGTAATAACAAACCAGTACCACTTTGAGGGAAGCTGTATCCTAGCACTGACTTTGTAGTGTGAACTTCAGAACGGTATCCCCACGGCCCTCTTCTGCATGTGAAAAAATCCGACGATACTGTAACATCTAACAAATGAGCTATAACATATTTATTGACTTTATTTACCCTCATTGGAATGACTTAGGTCGAAGTATGATCCCAGTAAGATCAGTAAGGGTTATTTATATTCATAATATACATAACATGACCCAAAAATGATCATTCATGGTTCACAAAAAATTGGCCCACTCAAGAGAAGTATGATACTTATATGTATTATAAAATATATCAACAAACATACATTATGCAAAATTGCTTATAAAAATCCGCATCATACGCCCGAAATATGCAAATTTTCCTCATACACTCATAAGTACATCTATTCTTGATATTCAAATACTAATAATCTAATCACATTTTGTAGGATCTCCAAATTTTGAATTTATTCTACTTTCAACTTGGTTTTTTATGTTCATAAATATTCTTCTTGTGCTTTTACGCTATGAAAAAGAAGTAGTTGTCCTTTACTCAGAATTTGACACTTACCCAAGTGATACTATATAACTAATAACAAGGGCACCATATTAATTTTGTCATGAGATGGAAAAGTTTATATGTCGAATCATAAAACCTATGCATGATTTCAAAAGTAGGTAATCATTAACCTTACGGATTTGACTATTTTCGTTGCGCCACTGTTGATAATCGAGAAGTTATGCATACTAAATACGAGAAAACAGTAAAAATGTTAAGCAATGAAAGAAACAAACTACTCTTGTTCGATGATTTAAATACAGAATGTTAGAGCTCAATAGTTACTCAGGACATTGACTGGCTTTAGAGATATGAAAACCTGTTTCGTCTTCTTCTGTACGTTCATTAAAAACCGAGAATTAATAAATCGAAGAGCAAGGAAAAATGAGCTAATCTTAATTGCTACCAGTCCAAGATGGTTATGTTTCTCGCTGCGAAGGAACAATTCCAGCATTATCCTATTTGCATATATGAAATGGTTCCACAGGAGGAATTCGAGAAAGAATGTTTACGCTAACATGCCCCCGATTGTGATTTTCTCTGTGACAATTTCACAGAAGTTAGCTACTTATGGTATTCTATCAAATTTCGAAATTAGAAAAGTTTGAAGTTATGGTCGTTTCGCGCTTTATCTTCTCTCAGCTAATTTTTTTTGATATACTCTTAAGAAAAAAAAGAATATTTTTGATTCTAATTTAAACATCATCATGTAATAAACATTTTATGTTCTCTTAATTTTCACATTATTGTTTCTTTTTTATTATCGAAATATGATTTTCACTTTTCCTGGACACGTTTCAAACTTGTTGTCTGGCTGGTTGAGAAATTACGAGTCGAATTTCTTTCCCTGGAGCATCTTGTCAAATACGCAAAGAGCAAGTAATCGCTGGGTGCCAGATCTGGAGAAAACGTTGGGTGCTGAAACAATTCCACGTTGATTTCTCCCATGGTTTTCATTGACTTGAGGGTTGGTGCATTATCTTGAAGAAACAATCTTGTTTTCTTTGCCTTGATATCGTTTGCGTTCAATCTCATCACTCAATCAGTCAAGTAATGCTATATAAGAGTGACTGTTGATTGTCTAGCCTTTCTTAAGATAGTTGATGAAAAATATTTCATGCGTATCCCAAAATATAGACTCCATAACATTGCCAGCTGGTTGTTGGCTTTGGACGGCTTTCGCCCTATGCTCTCCACTCTTCTGATTCTCTTTTCAACGCTTACGTGTAGTAGTGGATTCATGATTCATCTATGCTCGCGTATCTACACAAAATCCATTTTATCACGCTTCAAAAACTCTAAACTACGCTCAGATTCGTCAATTGGTTATTGTTTTTGTTTCACTGTGAGAGCAAACGTGGCATCCACTTAAGTTTTTCAAACCTAAATTTGTTATTGTTGTATACAGTGCCTTTTGATATCTTAAGAATGTTAGTTAACTCCTGCAAATTCATAATACAAAACAATTTTCAACACTCTTTTAGTATTTTCTGGCGTAATCACCCCCCTTTGCCTTCAAGAGCGTTCTGCGTCTTCGGTTTCACGTTTAAGATCAGCATACCATCGAAAAATGGTTGTTTTCGAGGAGGAATTTTCCCGGTACCACTTTCCAAGCCTTTCCTGGGCTTGTACGGTATTTTTAACCATTAAATAGCAGTGTTTCATAAAGACACGCAACTCGCTTCGATTTAATGTTTACAAATTTACAAAAGTAGCGTCACCTCTACCTTAATATCTTGAAATCAACTAAACGAAATGTCATGAAATTTTGACACGTTACCTTTTTAGGTTGGTACTACCGCTGTTTGTTAGACCCATGTGTATGTATGCATGTATGTATGTATGTATGTATGTATGTATGTATGTATGTATGTATGTATGTATGTATATTTTTTTATATTTTATCTATCCCCGGAGAAATCCACTGTAGGGACCTTAGTCAAGTAACAATCCATGATATTACTTTTTTGTGATGTAATGAATGCTCTATTTGCACATTGCTCAGAATATGAATTATGAATTAACTGAAAAGAAAACCTATGACTCTACTTCATTATATTTTTCAGACAGAAACCTACGAAAAATGTATCTTCTGGAACCGTATGAATAAATGAAATCTCAAAATTTTGTGAAGATTCCTAGGAATAAATTCAGTTGTAGAGATAATAATCAGTAAAATAAATGATTTTGTCATTTTACCTTTTTTATTTTGTATATTGTACGTATCGAGTTTGGCAATATTAATTAAATATGTTATTTGATTTTGTTTATCCCTAGAATATCTGGTCTATGGTAATTATTCATAAATAATATCTGGTTCATATTTTTAATATTTCTCTCACTTAGTAATGAGGTCATACTTCATTGCAAATAAAAATGAATAATATTAGCGACCGCATTATGCCTTTCCAAATAATCTGTCGTGGCAAGTTGAGTAAAATGAGAACATATGAACTGTTTCCGAAAAAAAACATAATTTCTCGTGAAAACTACCTGATCTACTAATAATCTACTGGAAGCGAATTTTAGTTTTCAATTTTTAGGTGCTTTCCGTTTAACTCCTTCTGCATTCAACTTTCTTTTTTCAGATTATCTAATATATCAAAACCAACCTGTTGCATTGCCAAATTCAGAAGTATAATATTGTTATATCTGACGCATGAACGAACAACAACAACACTTCGGCGAACTATTTGATCATCAACTTACTCTAATATTCCAAATCGAAATTAAGAATTCTCGAATTTTACTTTATATAAAAATTGATTTAAACCTTTTACTTTTTCATAAAACTATATGTAGAGAGTTCGTACTACCTATACGAAACAAATCAAAATCCCTGAAAATCTCAAATAAAAATAAAATTACTAGATATATTTATCAATATTTCTGGTTAGATATTTAGGAAATAAGAAATATTGAAAAATATTCGATTCGAATCAACCTACCCATATTCATCTGGTTATCAACATCGACAGACGCAGGCACACAACGGACCTTTAGTATAAATCAAAGTCTCAAGACAATAATAAATAATAAATTAGTCAACCACAAACGTAAATCGGTACCACGTGTTCAATCTCATCTTAACGGTAACGCAAACGGAACCATGAAAAACAGAAGGGTTGTTTGAAGTTGAGGTGTCGGCAAAAAAGGATATCGTCCACACCCCTTCACCATACGTGACGTGTCGCTCTTCGTAAAGATTATATAACATCCGGTGGAATGCTCACATTATTTTTGAGTAACGGGATGATAAAAAGACGAAAAAAGGGTTTCAGTTTTGGCACGTCTGTTCCTAGGACTTTTTTCTTCAGTGTGCGATAGATTGTTATGAATTCTAATGGTTCAGGGAGGATGTTGTGTCTAGAAAGGGTAAACGGTAGAAAGAGTTCTCGATGAAGAAGTGAAATATAGAGTATTTACTATAGATAAATATTCCTTTTATTACTCATTCAAATATTACCTATAGAAGTACAGATTTAAACTCAGCCAGTGCTTTCATCTAAAAATTTCTATTGTGATTTCTTTTCCATCTCCAATAATAAAAATACATCTTATTTTTATTATCAATCATTTCATCATAATATAAAATCTGAATCAATCAATTGCCGTCCGTTGGTCTCGCAAAAACTTTAAAATGGCTCCACCGATTTGAATACTTTTTCGGTTTTGTTCGCCTCAATACTGAGATGGTTCAAGAAAATACAGTGGAAAAAACCCTACCAAAATGAGTACATTCTTCTCCGAATAAACACCTTGGATTACAAACTCAATATATGGCTATTTTTCATTTTGTGAAGTTGTGAAGTCTATTACATTTAAAATAGCAATTCAACCAATAATTGTTTTAAGTATTTTAACTAGAATCCAGAACTTTATTTGGGGATTTCCATATTGTAAAACCCTGAAGGTGAATTCAATATAAAAATAATACAATAATAATAATGTGATTTAATATTGTCTTTTACAATAACGAAGAGAAGATGATTCACTGGAAATTTCCCGAACTACCTTAAAGTTTCCGTGTTTTGCGCAAAATCTGCTCTATGTCGCGTATTCGCGTAGCGTTTATTTATACGTGGAAAAATAAACCGAAAGAAGTAATGTACCATAAAATTTGGTATTAAATATCATCTGATCTTATCTTTCATATAAATGAAAGCTAAAGAGTTCAATTAAATTACGAACGGATATTCTTTAATTTCTAAAGCTTTAAAAGAAATAGCGATGTGAATCAAATTGTTAACATCCATAAGAAGCATCTAGCAGCACATCAGTGAAAGGTCCTTTGGTTTCCATAAGTTTTTGGTGTGAGTTATTTTGAATTTTTTATCACCTTAGATGTGAATTTGAGATGAATAATATACAGGCGTTTTAAAAAAGACACGGCAATATTTAAGGAGGTGATTGCTGGAGTCATTTCATGAACAAGGTTCATATAAACATAAACCCCAAATACTTCGTTACCGATTTACAGGATGTTGAAGTATAATCGATGGATGCAGTTATATTTGAATTTTTCGTTAACCGCTTGAGATATTGAGTTGAAATTTTGGGAAAATCGAAAACTTAAAAAAAAGCATATGCGCGCCTATGGGCACAACGCAGATTATTCTCGAAGAAAAAATGGGACGCTCCTGATTTTTCAAAAATAAAAAATATATTTGAATTTTCCAATTATTTTTTAAGAAACAAGCTCCGGTGACAGTTTGTCCTACGACGCCAAGTTTTTGAGTGAAAAACGTTGAAAAGAATAAAAAAGAAAGTCCATACATTTCATTGTACGACACGTAGTCTTCGATTAACAGAATCAGCTTAATGTATTTCTTTTCATCATTAAATAACCTATGTTTGAAAATCAAATATTAATTCAAGGTAATACAAGGACTTTTGAATGTCACCAATAATTCTTAAAAAATTACAAATACTGTTCAACGTGAGCTCCTCCACCTTGGATGCAAGATTCCAGTCTTCCTCTCTTCGATTTGCGAACTCTTTCAAAAACACCAGGATCTGTTCTTATCGAGTTGCACCCAGCGATTATTTCTTAAGTCCCAACATTTGCCATGGAGGTTGTGTAGGCCAGAGACTTCAAATGACACCACAGGAAGAAATCGAGGGGTTCAAGTCTGGGGACCATTAAGACCAAAATTGAGGTCCACTTCGACCAGTCCAGCGATTTCCATGCTCTTGAACTAGGAAGTCACGAGCAAGCTGACTGAATTGGGCAGGAACGCCATCGTGCATAAACGACATCGTTTGTTTTATTGCTAAAGGTACATCCTCCAACATTTCTGGAAGCGTGTCTTCTAAAAAGTGGCGGTACGCCACTTCCATAAGTCTCCCTGGTAGAAATACTGGTCCAATGAGACAGTCACCACAATGCCGATCCAAACGTTCAATGATAACTGATGTTGAAGTCGATCTTCATATATTTGATGTGGATTTTCGCACAATACATACGATTAATATGAAAATTCTTTATGGAATTTCTTGAAAAACTTGCTCCATCAGTGAACAGGATCAGCATATCATGCTGAATCAATTTACGCAAAAGCCATTAAGAATACGCAATACGGGCAGGAAAATCGGTAAGAAATGCTTGTACGCATTTTCCAGGTCTACCGTTCTTACTTCCCTTGGCCTTTCTTCTCCTTCATATCGTCTTAATGTGCCTTTTTCATTTTCGATGAATGCTTTCAAAAGTTTTTCTATAGGGAGCAAAAAGGTTTGGAAATTTTCCAATGTACAACTGCCGAGCTTCTAATGCATTTCCATCAGCACGTCCTTACTTACATGAGGTGTATGTTGGTCAACTCAGCGTTCGTATAATTCGTAATATTCATGATAGCCGATTTGAAATTCAAATTCAATAAATTGAGAACTATTTAAAAACAGAAACACTCAAATGACACACACGTTATTCATTTTTGGACACATCTATAACTGAGCATAGAACTGGTATTATCAATGGAATCTCGAGGATTCCTAGAAAACTTTTCAACATTTTTTTTACTCAAAAACTGGGCATCGTACACGAGAGTGTTTTTCTTGAGAAATAATTGAAAAGTTCGAGAATATTCTTTATTTTTGAAAAAATCAGTAGCGTCCTAGTTTTTTCTTCGAGAATAACTTCCGTTGTGCCCATACCCGCGCCACTGAGTCTAAGAGTCTAAAATATTGTTTCGTATTGTGAATTATGCGTCTTTGCAAGTTTTTGACGGCTCCAAAATTTTATTTATTTCATCAAAATCTCAAGCAGTTCATATATATATATATATATATATATATATATATATATATATATATATATATATATATATATATATATATATATATATATATATATATATATATATATATTCGTTTGAAAAGAGAGGATTAACAAAGATTTGAATGATTGTATTTACAATGAATGCTTATATCTATACCAAAGATTTTCTGCTTCATTCTCTCTTGCATTTCATGATTTCCAAACGAAGATAAGGGTGAAAGGAAGGTGGTTTGGGACAGGAATCTGTAACAATGGAAAAAGAAAACCAGCATAAAAATATTTCAAAAATCATACTTCTTATATGTCTGAACAAATCTAAGAAAATATTTTACATAGCAAGCAAGTTCATGAAAAGGACTAAGGAGATAATAAAAAAATACATAATCTGCGATATTTCCTCAAATTCCCTCTCTGTTTGACCGAGAGAGCCCCGATGGCCTGGTTCAGTTTTCCAAGTGATGCTGATTATGATTTATAGATGTTTTAGAATCATTATGGACCCAATAATCTGGGTTGATATCGCCCATATATTATTTCTTCGTGGAACCTGTTTAATTCAAAGAAAAATTCGGGAAAAAAATTTTGACAGTCGTTCGAAAAATATGACAAATGTCATCTTTCCATTAAACTTCAACAACCTGTGAATCGTTAACGAAGTATTTTCGGACCTTTGTTTATATAAACTTTTTTCATGAAATGACTTTAGCAATCATGATCTTGAATATTACCATGTCTTTTTTAAACACCCTGTATAAAATAAGACTTTATGTTCATTTTATTTATACTTAGGTTCGGTAACATAGGGTTCTGAAGCTGGAAAACGTCTGTCATATCCGCTAGTTATAGAATGAAAACAAGTTTATAACATGACATTCAAATAAGAAAATTTTATTCAATATTGGAAACCGATAAAACACAGCAAACGCACGAAACAACATATGTAACATACCACTACAACTACCAACTACACTAGAGAACCAATAGTTTAAACTAGGATTAGTTTAATGAAAGATTGAAGATTTTGAGACGTTGATTTCATTACGTAAATTTAAATGGCGTTTTAACTTGATTAACAGAGATTTGAAGATACATAATTTTGTTAATGTCATGTTTCTAGTACCTTATCTTTTCAACAGAACTATTTGATAGATTTATACAGCAATTTTTATTTATTTTTTCATTGATTCTTTCACCATAAAACTGGAATATGAGCTTTTGGTTTTATTTTTATTACCTCCTTATTCGATTAAATTAATTTCTGTGTTGTCTATTCCAAAAACAAAATTACAGTTGCCGTGATAGTTGACATGAATATGTGAAAAAACATGAAGAATTCTTTAATATCTATATTTTTCATCCAACTTACCATAAATGGTGTGAGAAATATTTCACTTGTTTATATTATCGACAAGGAAAAATTTCATGTTTCGCTATATTATTTTCAATAATTCATTGCTGTGTAATTGGGATAAATTTGAGAAACTATCAATGTCTGAATAGATTGACTCTTAAAAAGAGCTACACCTACGTTCGTTCTTATTATTATAACGTGTCTTGATTCATTGTAGTGGTAGGCTCTTCACAGTCGCGGTGAAACGAACCAGGCATGCTAGATAAATCATAAAAATGAATGGAGTTCACGTTTGAATAGTACATCCGAATACCTTTCAGCTTGATATGGATTACTAAATTTGATATATTTCGGGGATACAGCCGGAGGTTGCTGAGTCTAATTTTAACCAACGGCCGTATGAATGGAGTACACAGCTGTTAAGAGCCGCTGTCATTCTTGCAACATACTGCTCTTATGTCAACGACTTGGCTGGCAAAATAATCAGAGAAAAGTTATAACTTCATATGTTACAAATTCTTTCCTAAAATGAAGTTCTATTTCCAACATCCTAATTTCTATCAGAAAGAGCCTTAAATAATTCACTTTTTCTTATCAAATTATATTTTCTTCGATAAAATAAATCAATACTATATAACTCGTTTTTATCGATATATTTCTTGCACTAAATTGCATTGGAGAAAACTAATAACCAGACAATCGTATTGACCAATTAATACTTACTTTATTAGTGTTGACATCATATATTGACTGATGATAGATTCAACAGAAATTGGAATGTTTACTTTGTGTTATTAGATGAAGTGACAATGTCATTTATAAAATAGAGAAGGTTCTATTTATTCGATTAATTCTTGAACATATGAGTAAACAAAATATCACTTTTTATGATCTACGTTTTAATTAGCAAATTATTATCGTTTAGAAATTGTGCACGAACTATTTATATGAGGAACTGAAATTTTAACTTTATCTGCACATATCTCAATTTCTAAAATAAAAATGAAAGAACGTTTGTAGAACAAAACATTTCAACCCAATAACCTTCTTTTGATTTTCATATAACCGTTGATTAGACATTTATAAATGATATAATATTAATGACTACTTCTGAAATAAAGATCATTGTGAGACATTAAACATATTCAGAAGATACGAGGGAAAATCTACACAAAAATGAGCTAAGTCAGTGTTTTCAGAAGTCAAAGTGCAGGTGTATGCATAATTGTATTCAAAGTTAGTCAATGATTTCGAGAAGTACTTTTTCAAGACACTCAAGACACTAAAATTTTCCTCTTCCTATAATATACTGCTGAAGAATCACTTTCAAAGGATGCATAAAAACTGATAATATTATCCTGGCTTCAATTTCATTGTCTAAAATATTTCTCTGTCTAATAACGTATCGACCAGCTTTTCTATTACAAAGAATCATAAAATTGTTCGTATATTTCTCCTACGTAAACTACTTTCACAGCTGAGTAACGATTTCAGAAAAATAAAAACACTCTATCAACTGAAGAATACTACAATCTCGATTAAGAATAATTTTAGTTGAACTGCAAGGGCTGTAATTTCTATTTTTGTTTTATTATTCGAATAATTTATTTACTAGCTCATCTACTAAAACTAACTAATAGATGTATTTTTTAAAATTTATTAGAACTTTTGTATTTTGCACTAAATAATTCCAGTAAATTCAATACGATTCCGTAATGCCAGATTACTAACTAATACAGTTAGGCAGAAGGTTACTAAAAGTTAATAAAGAAATTGAACATTGAAAAACATAATTTCAGCAAGCTTTGTAAATTACAAAACTATACGTCAGGCAAAATTTTGATTCGTGACTAAACTCTTAATTGTTCATCAAACATTATATCAAATTACCTCTTCACATGCCTGGAATTGAATTCCATTCAGTTATGTGATAAATTTTCATTGTCTTGTAAACTGACTACTCAAGAGAGAATAAAATTATCAATAAATTTCATTGAATTAATAATTTTGTATGTGTGCGGAATGAAAATTATGAAACTCAAAAAATAGTTGTGTTACTTTTTCATTTAAAAATGCCACCAATCTATTCAATGTCTTAAATCATATCTCATTTCTGATTTTGATTATTATTCAAGTCATAATGAATATTTCGATAACTTTTATGAATTTCAAATAATTTTATCTGAGTTATTTAGAGAGATAAGTTTTTTCAGCACATCTCAGATTCAATAGAATTAAAAATTTCCGCAGCACAAACGATCATAATATCTAGAGTTAGAAAAACTTGAACTTTAATTGAAATCAGTCTCTGTACATTTGAGTAGCAACTGGTCTCAACGTACTCAGATTGATGCAGTCGAGAGTAGGTTTTAGACTGAAATATAAGCACCATTAATAAGTACTAAACATCATGTTCTACAAGAATATGATAAATGCTTTTGTAAAAATGGAAAAAATCCAGTATTGAGCTGTCATTTTATATTTATTGTAAGATAGTCTGGCAGAAGATAATCCTCTGCAAGAGATATATCGGCAGTTTTTTAAGATAATCCTGAAGTTATGGAGAAATTACGAAAAACTACCTCATTTTTGAGGAAAAAAAATTCTCAAAAAGAAGTGTGATGTTGTTGGTAATGTTAAGGCTGCAACCAATGTTAACGTATTGGAGCAACCAGTGTTGACTTATGGGAACGACCTAAATTCGTTGCCTTGAAATCAACAGTCAATTGAAAAAAATACTGCTTTGGCATCTCTGGATGATCGTTGTTGGTAACGCTACGAGTGGTCGGATTCTTAGCCAGCAACCACACATACTGGTATCAACGGATCATTTTGTGTTGTCGCCAAAACAATTAATTTTTTTCAAATGGACTTTTTATTTCAACACAACGGATAATATGTGGTCGCTCCCCCATAAGTTATCAATGGTTGCGGTTCGTCTAGACCACTTCTCCGGAGGTGACACCGCAAACTATCCGTTGATATCGCAATGTGTGGTCGCGAGAGTAGAAGTATCTTCGAAACTGAATTGAAAAATTTAGACAGTTATACGTCTTTCCATGTTACGGTTCAGATGTTTTGGAAATATTTGTTTATTGTGTTGCACCCAAAACAACGCTATATAATATAGAGTTATTCACATTCGCCACGAAGATAGTTTGTAGTAACATTGTAAATTTTCATGAAGCGTTTGTCTAATATTCGTATATATTTTGTGCAAATATTTCTCAGTCCATCACTCTACAACAAAAACTTCATAACAATGTAATGAAAGGTCGATAGAATGATTGATTTACCCTCAATAAAGCGAGCTTCACCACAATTCAAACATCCCAAGCAGCCGCGATAGAACATCACCTAAAGCGTCAAAACAAGAACCTTTCCCAAACCTTATAATCGCAAAACCCGTGGTTAATTACCCCTAACAGTGGTTGGCTCATAACCTCGCCTCCAATAAATCATAATTCATAACCACAATGAAGGGACGGCGCGCAGAACAATACGTTCTGAATCGAGAATGCGGCAAATGAACACACCCCGCCCGCCGCCTTTGATATCTTTGACGAGTGGGGTGCGTTCCTAAAAGCCTATTGATTAGCTGACTTCACGTGTTATTAACTCTTCAAACAAGGCTCATACGTTTGAATGGTGCATTCTCCTCATGATTTCAATATTCATTGCGGAGGAATATTTTGAGAACGATAATAGAATTCCTGAATTCATAAAGTAATATATATATATATATATATATATATATATATATATATATATATATATATATATATATATATATATATATATATATATATATATATATATATATATATATGAAATTAACGCGCGATCCTTGTTCCCAAAATCACCTCTTTCTGCGCTGAAGACATCAGTTCAGTTTTAAAGTGCCCTCGGAAGATGACTCTCTATCAGTCCATTTACGGTTATTAGCAATGGAAGTATAGCTACTGACCTCAGTAGATGGATCTGCATCATTTTGAAGGCCAGATCTTGATATTTTCTATGCTTCTCTGAGTACGCCCTCTCCAGATTCTAGTCAGAGGGTACCATAACGTCCATTAATACAGCTCTTTTATAGAAATTTTTTCGATTAGATCAATATCTGGCCTATTATGGGTGATGGATCTGTCTGAAACAATGGAGTTTACAGTCTGTGGACCAGTCTGTATTGCATTGGACTAATGGTAGATCTTGGCCATTGAATTATGCCTTTTCGAATAAACCGTCGAGGCGAGCATCGGACACGTGGATGTTATGTGTTGCACAGTTTCGAGGCCTTTTCTACACCTGCTACATTACTCGGATGGAATATTGCTGTTCATTATATTCTTAATATAGGCCATGATTGGAATGATCTAGTCCTGAATCGCCACAAGACGTCTCTTCATCTCCAGAAATAAGCAACCAGCTCTCATGTAGGCTAGCGAGGGAGCTTTGTCGATCACGGGGCTATCAAGGTGCCCCCCCCCCATATCTTCCATAGAGCGCCTTGCCATGCCACTCATCTTATGTTCGTGAAGGTATTCAGTTCTGGAGAGTTGAAAAACCGACAAGTTATCATCCAAAAAGAGGAGAGTTCCTAGTCATAAAATAACTCCTGAGGTTGTTGACCATACTGTTTTCGGTTTGCTCTATGCTACTGAAACACCTGCCCACGTCTCATCTCTGCAAATACAGACGCAACCGAGGCGTGAAGGTTCCGCATTCCGTACTTAGTTGACAGTGTATATAGTTTCGTATCGATTGCTTGGAGCTCAAGAACAGGTCAGATCAGAGTACCGAATGAATAGGCAATGGCAGATATCGCCAGATGTCATCATGGATTTCGAGTTTAATTAGGATTTCAGTATTTGTTTGACTCTGTGGAAGAGTTTCTCTTTGAAGACAGTTTTCATCTCCGAGCCATTGATCTGCAGGTCTTATTGCATTCCTAGGTATTTATACGTAAGCTTGAGTGATAAAATGTGTATCTCATTCATGAGTGTTGTATCTCCATCAACAATTTGTTCTGTATTTATAGTAACCACCGCACACTTCTCCACTCCCATTTTCATTCGAACAGCCTTGAAGAACGCGTTAATTTTTTCTTGTTGTTCTTGGGATATGTAGATCTTGAGATCATCCATATACATGCTTGCACAGTATCAAATGCGTTTTTGTAGTCGATCCAGACCAACGACATATTACGTAACTTCTTCTGAGCATATTTTGTTAGGTTGTAATCTATTTCCAGAGCTCTTTGCACCACCTCACTTCCTTCCAGAAGTCATTTTGTTCTGACGCAAAAATATGCTTACTCTTTACATATTTACTGATATGCATAGCTAAAATGCCAATTAAGATTTTGTAAAAGTTGGGAGGCATATAATTGGGTAATATTTTATAGGATCTGGTGATATTCCCTCTTTCGCTTAGCGTTAAGTCAGATATAGACTTTTGGAGCAATGTAGCGTTGGAAAATTGTTTCCACCAGAAATTGTGAATTCGGTCTTGACCCGAAGTTGCCCAGTTGTTTCTAGGTACATACTTGACATCCTCCTCCGTCTTCTCCACCTCGTGCATCTTTATCTGGGGCGTTTTTTCTATTACCACATCAATCCAGTATGCATTGTCATCGAGCGGAGTATCTTCTGGCCAGATGTCGCTTCTTCCGTAGTTTGTAGGAACCGCCTCATCCAGACTGAGTTCCAGTTATATAAAATAGTTCTTCAGTAATTTGGAGGAACTGCCTCATCCAGACGGAGTTCCACACAAAGAAAACTATGATTAAATAACAAAAAGAAATTTTAATGCCAATTTAAACATATCAAGACGCCGTTTCCATGAAAATAAGAGCATAATTCAATTTCTGAGACCTGTATTCTCAAAAACTGTTAAGCCTTATAAGGGAAATCATGTACTCTTATTGTAGATATGTTGCCGTCCGATTGCCAAGTCATTATATTTGTTGAGGAAATAAAGATTTTCAAGTTGGATACGGATATAAATGTTAGTAGGTAACAAATTAGATAACAATTTATGGCAAACTTGTTGAATAGGTGCTTTCATAGTTAATTAAAATAACCGTTTCATATGATTTGATATGGTCTCATATGACACTAGATAACATTTGCGGTTAAAGGACAGGCATTTTTCAGCATTTTATGTTTTTGATGGATGGACTTAATTAATCCTGAGCATGAAGGCTATTGTGAGCTATCACAAAAACACTAGGAGGTACATTCCATATTAAATTTGCTTTTGTTTCTTCTAAATTAGCCAGAAAGATGAGTAATAATAATTTGTATGAGAAATTGTTCAAGCAATTTCTGAAAAATCGTAAATTTTGTACAAGACCTCTCTCACACTGGATCACAGAATAATTTTGAAACACATATTACAATGATTAACAAAACCTGCAACTTGAGAAAATGATGATTTTCTATAATTTATATTCTTTCATCACTAAATTTAACTTCTTCAACTACTAACTTGACTCTCCAACTAAGTAATAATAATTCCTACTACAAAATATATGTATTGCATCATTAATTTCTGGGAAAGTTTTCATGAAAATATATTTAAAATAGTGAGAATGAGCATGATTTCTGTGGACTTCAAAATTTGGAAAACTAATCATTTGCTACTTCTGTAATAATTGGCTTATTGATCTCTAACACCCATTCCTGGAAGATAATCTAGTCCGACATTTCAACAAATTACTTCTACACGGCATGTTCCTCATAGAAAGCATTAAATTCATTAAAAGCTTGTGACGAAGTCCATTATAGCGAAAAGTACAATTGAATCAACATGGCGCCCTCTGTGATTTTCAAATCGAATCATACACTCAGCGACTTTGATTAAAAAGGCAAGTGCGTATTATTCGTTCTTTGCGAGGGCAGCCAGTTGTTAATCATGTTCTGTGTTTCGACAAACAATGCTCCTCTTGATTCCAAGCCGAGGCCACTTGACTGCCTCGTTTTTATTGCAATTAAAATTTTCAAGTAGTGGCCAGTGCCTATGGGACTTCAATGGAGAAATATGCCTATTGATATTAATTTCTCTGTTTTTATATCGACAATTGTCAAACGTAGAATTGTTGTATGTTAGAACCGCCATCCAATTTTCTCCTATTCATTATTTCATTTCATTAATTGGAGAAAGAAATCCCTCCTATAATGAGATTCTTAATATCAGATTTCCATAATTTTATCCTTATTTCATAACATAAATCAATAATTTCGGAACACTTGAAGATAAAAATGTTTCTTTATTGAATTTCTATGAGAGGAAGTTGAAAAGTGATCGAATTACTCTCACCTTTCTGACATGAGTCCAACATTTAAAAGAATTATGCCATCAGCATAGAGGGGTCACTGAGCAATTTCGTTACGTGACGATTTATACCAATTCACCTTTACTGCAATCCCCGTTGAGAAAATTCGTTCCAATAAATGCAATTATTCTCGAAAACTCTTTACTTTTTCATTAATTTTGTCGCCCTCAGAACTTGTTCCAGTATCCCCCAAACTTGATATAACCAAAAAGATTCAGAACTGCGAAATTATTATCTAAAAATGAATATTTCACATTATTAAAACACATAAAACAAGTTTTACATCTAGAAATTAAGCCTTTGATATTTCTATATGTGAGTGATACAATTGAACTGACATGAGAAGAAGGAAATTAATTAATATATAATATAATATATAATAATTGTATCACTGGTTGGGGTTGAGATTGAGAAGATTACCATGAATATCATTTAACCGTTAGAGTCAGCCTTTGAGTTAATAATTGTTCTAGGTTCTTTCTGATTTTTTCATCTAGAAATTTACGTGTCTCGACATCATGGTCATTGACACGGGAACCATTAAGTTACATTTTGAGTTATTTGAATATTACATTTTGTGTCCAGATAAAATATATGACAATGTTTGTGTATTGTAAGACTAGATGCTATGGTATAGTTGTATATCTTTGAGATATTCCAGTGTATTCTTCAGTTCTCGGGTGTTGCTGAGTATTGTACCTATCGTTCCTCGGATGTTGTGTTGTTCTCTCCTTTCAGAGTACATAGGGCATTCGGCAATGATGTGCTTGACAGTAAGAATTGTGTTAAAACATGGTCTGCATTGAGGGGGCGGTTCATTCGTCAGTAGGTACTCATGAGTGGATGTCGTGTGACCTATTCTCAATCTTCTGATTTTTACTTTATCTTCTCTTGACATGTTGGGTAGTTTGATATTGAAGGTAGTGTTGGCTGGATTTCTCTGAGTTTATTCTGTTCCGTATTCCAAGTTTCTTGCCATGTTTTTGTGATTATTTTTTGTTCCTCTTTTTAGATCATCAACTATGTGTAAGTCTACGCGGGGTAATTGGGACATAGACGCTTCTTTCGCAGCATTGTCTGCTTTCTCGTTACCAGTTATTCCGACGTGGGATGGTGTCCAGATAAGTGTAGTTTTAGTGTTGTCTTGCAAGGTCATTGATAATTCCATGTATTTGCTGAACTAATATATGTTTCGTGTAAAAATCTTTTATAGAGTCGGTGCATATTGCAACATTCTTGGTTTCCGGTATGACAGTCTTGAGGCTTGTAGAATTGCAAAAAGCTCGCCCGTATGCACGCTGGTTGTTTTATTCAGCAGGTCTTTTTGTACAGTACTATCCAGGCTAGTGACTGCTGAGCCCCCTCCATGTTCATTTTTGGAGGCGACCGTATAAAGAATTTTGTCAAACTTTTTTTTGGTGAAATATATCAATAAATTTTTGATGAAGCATGTTCCTCGGGACCTTGGAATTTTGAAACTTACAGAGTGTTGTGTTGATGTTAGGTAAGATTTTGGTCCATGGTGGCATAACTGAGTGTCTTATGGTGCCAATTTTTGATAGATAGTTGTCTTCTATGTAAGGATATAATGCTTGAAATACTCATTTGACAGATCTTGGTCTCAGTGTGCCATTATCATCTGGGCGCAATACTGGGGATGTGAAGAGTTTGTGGACATGATTATGTACATTTAAAAAGACATAGGCTGAGTAGGATAGTAGGAGTTGTTTTCGTCTGAACCATAGTGGAGGCTCATTCGTTTCACAGCATAGACTTGTGGCAGGACTGGTTCTGAATGCACCTAGACAGTAACGTAGGGCAGTATTCTGTACTGTATTTAGGGATTTCAAAAGTGATTTGCTAGCAGTTGAGTAAATAAATGATCCATAATCTAACTTGGAGCGTATGAGAGACCTATATGTAACGCAAAGTGTTTGTTCTTCGGCACTCCATTCATAGTGTGATAGTGTGTTAATTATGTTCAATCGTTTCATACTGTTAGATTTCAATTCTTTGATATGCTCTGCCCAGGTGAGATTATTGTCGATAGTGAGGCCGAGAATTCTGTGATGCTTGACTCTTTGTAGGATTGTTCCGTTGAGTGTTAAGGGTGTTACTTGTTGCAAAGATGTTTTTCTGCTGAGGATGACTTTGGTTTTCGTGATGGAGAATCTTAATCCAGTGTTTTCACTCCATAAATTAAGATCGGTTATAGTTTTCAGATGAATCTTGGTTATTGTTTTAGCGTTTCTTCCGTGGCAAAAGACTATAAGGTCGTCTGCATAGATGGCATACTTCACTGGATGGCGGATTTTATCACCTATGTCGTTGATTGCTGATAAACAGTGTTGTACTTAATACGGATCCTTGAGGTACGTCATTTTCTTGAGGCTGGGGATTTGATGTTACACCATTTGCGATAACCTGAAAGGATTGACCAGAGAGGAAGTTTCGGATGAATGAGAATATGAGTCCATTAGCGTTGCATTTCGACAGTTTGTTCGGGATCACATATTTCAGCGTGGTGTCGAACGCACTATCTATATCGAACATAACCGCGAATAGGTCTCGCTTGTTATTGAGTGCATTGGAAATTTCTGAATTTTAATAATTTCCGAAATGTTTCTTTTGAAATCGTTATTTTCGGATGTGAGAACCAGTACATTTGCATAGTCAGATTGTAATTCTTCATTACTACGTTTTGCTAAAGCGGTGACTATCCTGTTTGATCTTACAGAAACTTCGTGTTTATAAACTCTTTTATATAGATATTGTTTGGTATTGACGATGTAACATTTGCATATGTAGTGATTTTTATTCTTTAGTTCTACTTGGGGTTTTAGAATTGTGAAAAACAGTGGTTATTAGTTTCATTTCTTACTTTGATGCTGTAGTTTTCCAGAAATCTGTTAAATCTGTTCATCTGTTGTGACAACCCGCGTATCACCTATGTATTTGACATCAAATATAGAATTTTTAAATGTGAAACTGGTTTTATGTGTTAAAATAATATCGAAATATTTATTTTGAGATAATAATTATGCAGTTATGAATTTTTCTGATGATGAAAATTGATCGGAACGTGTAAAATTGTCTGTATATTATATATAGATCATCTCTCTATATTTTAACATACATTCCCAATAAAATGAAATAATTATAGAGGAAGGGTTAATAAATTGAACTGAAAGTATCTCTTGGTTCACCGTATTGTTGAAAAGTAAAAATAATCCAAAATTTCAAGTTACAAATTGAGAATTTAATATATAAAATGAAATACGAATACAAGTATCAAGAATGAATGATAAAAGTGATAAAATGTAAAAATTCAAATTAAGGAACCTAATGCTTTATATCGTGTGTTTGAATCCCTTATTCTGATAACACCACTAATTCTTCCTGGCATACTGCGAATACCATGTTTTCCTGCGGAAATTTAGCTCATGATAACGGAAGTACCTTTATGCTGATAAAGGCTTAACATTTTCTAGCTGTAGCTTATGGTTACTAAAACCTCATCCCAGTATTGGCGATAGGATTAGAATCTAGAGAACTTATAGATGTAGATCCTGATCAAGTTCGTTATCTTTCAAAGACGTTCATAACTGGAAATAAATGTTTCATGACTATATTTCTCTACCCATTGCTCTTTTATAATTGATTACATCTGGTAGTCTTTCTAATAATATTTCAGCAAGACTGGAACTGGAACTGATTTTCGCGTAAACTGTTGTTGATTCCTTTCTGTGTTTTCTTTCATATACGAATACTTTGACTGTTACTACACATACACTGATTCTTTGAGAAGTCCGAATTTCTTCTTGTCAATGTTGTGCATCTATCAGGTCGAACTGCATCGACCCTATTCGAGAGACTAGATGCTCGGTATGGTGAATAGCAATTGCCTTCACAAAAAATGTTTGCGGATTAACTATCCACTTCGCCAAACTCATTCCAAAAACCGATTTCACAACTAATTTTCCCTCAACATCCTCCTGCCGCGTTTCAACCTTAAGCATTACAATGGGCCGATTTGCAGTAACTTTGGTAACAGATGTCTTGATTTTTTCTCAATTAGATATGTTGTTATATCGTATCGTTTAGATAACATACAACGAACTAATCGTTAAATCATGATTAGTATAAATTTTGATATCAAAGAAATTATTGTGTAATACCGAAACTCGAAAGAAGTTTGTTTTTCGTGAAAAGGAAAAAAAGTGATATAAACATGTGGGCTGCACTAATCGGATAAAATTTTCATATTCCATAATATGGTGTGTTGCCCGAATCTGTTGAAACTGATTGATTTCAATCTACCCTTAAGAGTCACTCGACACACTCCTTTATTCCGTCCAAAACTTTGCAGGTACAATTATGGCTCGAATACATATCTAAATCGCATGCTGTCTTAGGTCAATGATCTTGGTGTCAGTCTTGAATTGTTCAGTATTTCATTTCCTTGTTTCAAGACCCATATCAGATTACTACTTGTTAGAAATTAAAAATCACATAAATTTATGTTTCAACTTAGTTTAAAAAGGGGGTTTCCCGTTTGTATTCATTTATTTAGCATATGACAATTATATGAATAAATAATAAATAAATAAATAATTAAATATCCCCATTTTTTGTTCACAGTGTATATAGGTATAATTGATCTATTTTCAGTGGTATTATTGTCCCGGATGGTTATACATACAAGCATTACAGAATATACAGTATTCTCTGAAACAAAACGCGATATACACCCTCACGATGTTCTACGGCGCGTGAAGGCTTCAAAGCACTATCGCTCGGTGATCTGTCTGTGATTCTAATGCGCATTATTTCAATGGCTCCGCATTATTATTGGAATATCTGATTATCGCTTTTTCACGTCGATCCACGGGGGAATTCATCAGATATAAACACAAACGCGAGTCTCTAATTCTCTAATTCCCTATTTGTCCCAGCACACGGAGTAGCTTGATGTTGTACCGAATGAAATAAAAGGGATTTGCGTCGAAATTGCTTCTGTGCTCACGGAGTGTGTACTTTCATCTATTTTCTGATTCGAAATAGTCTTTATTTCGGTGTCCGAGCACCCTTAACTATTGATGCGTCATTAATAAGGTCTGTGAGCCTCGCACAAAGTTTGTGCTACTTCGGTGAGGATAACTTTCTCTTTCAAATTCAAATTTGAAACTGCTCCTATGACATAAATCTGCTCATAAGCTCTGTAGATATATTATATTGAATTCATACATTTCCGATAGAGACGCATACAAGTTTTTATCTCGGAATAAATTTTCTAAATTCCCATTATCCTCGGAAATATCCACAATTAATGTAAACCTACGGCAAAAATAATCATTGATAAACCCTAACAATAATTCCATTTCAATTCCTTAAAAACATTATAATTTTATCGTAATCCTTAAATACCAGATCAATCATAACAATAATTTTTCCCCTAATTCGTTAGAGTTTAATTCCCTCGGAAATACCTGACAGTGCTGAATAACAAGACATTCCTGCGAGAGTGAAATTTAATCTTTAATGACAGGGATTAGCGTGGAAATCTAGTGGATCTAATTTATTCATTAATGACAGATCGGAGCCTGTTTGAGAAGACAGAAATAAAACCCGATTAATAATAGACCGAAAGAGGCTGGGAAAGCTGCACAACGCACAATGAAATTAGTTGTTTAGAATGCGTAAGAACACAATATCCCATTTAGTAAGAATACTTAGAATATCTGACTAATTTCTCATTAATATTGAAATATCACGTTTGATCCTCATCATATTATATATTATATAGGGCATAAGATGGTCCCGAGTTTCTTAAAACTTATTGCGGTTTTATCGCTTAGATATATAATCAATGTTAAACAATAAAGAATTTAACTTTTCGGAAAAATTTCCTTCTATATAGGTATATGAGGAGATCCACGTCCTACTCATAAACACCTGAAAAAAGTCTAGGGAACACTTCTGAATATCGATATATCGTATCCAGAACGATCAATATGAATGATTTTTTTAAAAGTGAACACCTGCATCAATTTCTCACCAAATTATGTAGAGTGCCGCAACAGATTTCAGTTTTTTTTTCATAAAAAACTAAAAATGCAGCAGATGCGACGCTGCTTTATAGTCATTTCATGTATTCAGTGTTTGAAATCAGTTAGTTGGCACTTTGTTTCTGTTGTAAGCACTAATAAAAGATTCAAGTTTTGTGATTCGACCATGGAAAGACGACGTTTGACTAGAGAAGAGATGTTACGAGCCGTTGGCATGCTCCAAGCTGGGAGCTCACAACGGGAAGTATCCAGGTTTCTGGGAAGTAGCACAAGTGTCATAAACCGTTTATGGTCGCGTTTCAATGGAACAGGTAGCGTAGAAGAACGCCATACAGGTCGTTTCAGGATTACTACAGTCGCCCAAGACCGATTTTTGGTTTTACAAGCCAGAAGAGATCGTACTACCACAGCATCTCAATTAGCTCAAGAGCTATCACGAGTTCATAATGTACAAATTTCCGACCAAACTGTAGGAAATCGACTGCATGAAGGTCAACTCCACTCCAGACGTCCTAAGAGTTCCACAACTGACCCATGGAAATCGCGCTGCTCGTTTAGCTTGGTGCCAAGAATACGTAAACTGGGATCAAGAGAAGTGGGCCACAGTTCTCTTCAGTGATGAATCTAGATTTAGTTATTATCCCGATTCGGGAAGAATTCGAATATGAAAGGAACCTGGAAAGCAAAACCGTCTCCAGCATGCTCAAGAAGTTGTTAGATAGGGAGGCGGATCAGTGATGTTTTGGGGAGGTATACGCCTTGGTGGAAGAACTGACCTCGTTTTCATACAGAACAACCTCACGGGAAATTGTTACGCATATGAGATTTTACCTGTAGTGGTACCGTATCTCCAAACAATGGGTCAAAATCCACTCTTCCAATAAGATAATGCCCCTCCTCATCGTGCAAGAGTTGTCTTGAACGTTCTTGAAGAGAATGATATCGATCTTCTACCGTGGCCATCCTGCTCCCCAGATCTGAATTCCATCGAGCATGTGTGGGACACCCTAAAAAGAAATCTCCTGCGTCAAAACGTCTTCCATCATGAACAGGAGCTTCGATTGGCAGTTCAGGGGGCTTGGAATGACTTTGGCCAAAATGTAATAGACAATTTAATATTGAGCATGCCGCGACGATGCCAAAGTGTCATTAATAACAGAGGTGGACCTTCTGGGTACTGAAAAATATAAGTGCTTCCATATCGTCTCGAAAATATTAGTTCAGAATTTTTTTTGTGTTTTACCAAATTTCGTCATTTTCAAATTTCAAATTTTTTTTTATAATAGGTGCTTTGGAGAAGTCAAATATTATTTTGTTTTCTTGAGAATACATTATATACAAAACATCCTAACACATCCTAAAACCGAAAGATTTCTATAAATTCGAATCATCAAATTCATATTTCAAAGATATTGGTAAGTGTTCCCTAGACATTTTTGAGGTGTTTATACTGGAATAATAATTGAATGTTTTAGAATATACAGACACTCTCTTCATATATTTCATCTAGAGCCTTTAACCGTTCTAAAGGCATATCCCTGCATCCCACATTTTGGAGAATTGATTCTTTCTGTTTCGCCTCAGCACCCTTAACCAATTTATTAGAGTCCACATGACTTTTCCTAGATTTGTTGAATTACCAATAAAGCGAAGGTGTTCCATTTTTTTTTGATTCTGCTATAACTCTCTTCAATATAAAAGAATAGCTTCTGAATTCCTCCCTTGACACTAGCTCTTTCTTCAGTTTTCTGTAGATTTTCTTCTTGTTTTTGAGTGACATTATAATACCCGGAGTCATCCAGTTCTGCTTGTTCTTTTTCTGTGATTTAATGAGTTTTTCTGGAAATATACCACTCAAGAAGGACATGAAAGTTTCATGAAAGATATTGTACGTGTGTTCAGCATTTTCACAGAAAAATATTTCGTGCCAATCTATTGATTGCAATTTTGTTAAGTTGGATTATTTTATTTTCAGAAAATATACGTACTTTTTGAGGAACAAACTCCATATTTGCATCTGGGACATCTACGATCTTCAACAGTAGTCCCTAATGGTCACTCAGAGCTGTCTCCATTACCACCCCTTGTGATGAGTTAATGAAATTTATGAAATTATTATCTAGCAACGAGGACTGGATTGCGTTATTCTTGTTGGCTCTGTAATAGTTGGAGTGAAATCATATGCTACCAGCAAATCTCTAAACTTCTTCGTTCGAAACGACTGATCCAAAAGATTAATGTTAAAGTATTCCAGTAGTACTGCTTTATAATTCCTAAATCAAGTCTGACATAGATCTAGTACTTCAGCCAAAATATCGTAGAACACACCCTTGTTGCGTATAAAGAGCAATTTTGATAAATTTACATTTTCTATTCACTACCGATGAAAACTCGATAATACCCTCGACACTCTTCTGTACAACATCTTTCACTTCTTCAACGTCAACAATTCCTTCTTCTATGAAAAACACTCGAACCACCATGAATTAGAGTCTCTCTAGCAAACGCAGACAATCGTCTGTATCCTTTGAGATTCATGCATTGTTCTTTAGTGTTTGTATGCCAGTGTTCAGTTATTGCAACATAACTTGGCCTCTCAACCATTGTGGAGAGCACAGCTTCTAATTCACCCACCTTGTTTTTTCAGCACTGAAAGGATGTCACCTTATCTTCTAATTTACTGTTTATATTAAAAGTCTTATTATTCTTCATATAGGTCACGAAAAAAGGTTTTTTGTTCATTAATAATTGTTTTTAAAACTAAGATTTTAGACAATATGGGCTGGTGAAGAAATTTTGTTTTCAATGATTTCACAATATTATAGTTGGTTCTTTTATAATCGAAAAACCATTCAACGCTACAAGTTTTGGTCCTGTTCTGAAATTTCCTGATTTATCGATCTTCTTTATGATACGAAAGTCTTCTGACATTTCATAGTCAACAATGACTATTAAGTTTGTCATCTTTGCTATAGGTATTAGATTCTTCAGACAAGCATTCAGCGTCCTATGGTTGCTAACGTTACGGATGCTAAACGTGAATTTAATATAATCCCATTCAGTGTGAAACTTTGTTATTTCAAATAGGTCCCCTGTTAAATCTGCTGTTTCAATATTATTTCTGATGAGCGCCTCTATATGAAATCTGGATCTATCAATAGTTGAATCAAGGATACCTCTGAAGCCCTTAGAATATTCATCACCTATGATGGTTATTTTTGACTTTCTTGATGAGTCTAGAGGCAGACATTGGCTTTCTCTTAGTTCCTCCTGTAAGCTTTTATGATTGACTAGTTTATTCTTACAGCATAAGTCTATTATCCTCTCTGGTTCTGCATTTCAGTTGTTACTTCTTCATTTGAGTTTTGGAGGATCTGAATTTGAGGTCGTTCCCCAGAGCTATTTCGTTGGTCTTTTTCCAAACAATCTCTGGCTTCTGATACTGTCCGGTTAGTTTTATCTTGTTTCCTATTTTTTGGTTTTTTTATTTCTTGCAACTCCTTTTATTATGTTCAAGTGATTCTACGTACTATGTTGTTCGATTACAGTCAAGAAGTTGTTCTTTAATGAGAGTTTTCTCGGAATTATGTCTGATTTCCTTTGTTTTGTCATTTGTTGTGGCATCCAGTTTCCTGGCTTGCTTGAGACAACTTGCAATCCTCCTGTCTAACCTCCTATTTGTCATCTCTTTCGAACAGTTTTTGTTTAAAACGCGGATATGGCCGTTTATAAGTTTCTTTTTATCTTCTCTCAGAAGACAATCCTTTTCAGTCATTAACTTTCTTATGTGATTTTCTTCAAAGTTGTTTTGCTGCTCCATTTCCTTCAAGTTCAACTGATATTTTTCCATTTCTGTTTGTTTATCCAGCATATAACATATGTCCATCCACATGCAGTATTTTCCCTTTCCAGTCTCTATCGGCACAACTTTTGTGGAAAAGGTTAAGGCATTTTATACATACATACGTCGTAATAACCAAACTTTAATGGCATTTGTACACCTCCATTGTTTCAGTTTAATCACTTTAGAGCGAGAATGAGAAAATCAATTTGCCACGATTTTTTTAGTTCACTTGGCAACAGTGCATTTGTAAATGAAGAAATTCATGATTTGACCTGAATTATGTTTCCGAAGGGGACTATTTAAAGTTATCAGAACAGGTGATATTGGGGTCGACGAATAGAGTAGGAACTCTTGCTGATGCTTCATGATGCATGATGGTCACTTGACAATATCGGTGATTGATAAAACAAAATTATATGTTATGTAAAGACGACGATATTGTATGGAACTTCTCTACTTTATCCTTCAATAGTTGGAAAATCAATTCATTATAACAACACAATTGCCGTTGTTGAAACTGTTATTTTAAAAAACCCAACGAAATAAAGACTTAAATAAGAAACAAAATATGTAATCTACTTACGAACCACAAAGAAAATTACAGAGGAATAAGAGAGAAAGAAAGCTAGGAATTTGTCGAAACAATCCTAATCTGTCAGCAAATTATATATGACCTAAGATCAACTGTAGTTATTTTAACATATTTATCCACATTCCTAGTAAATATATCACTAGATGGTGGATTTATATTTTTCATGAAATCGCTTTGATTGTATAAACAGATATATGGGCAACTCATCAGGATTAAACCGCCTATATATATTTCATATACGAATATAGATCGAGCAATAGAAAATATACTAAGATCCTCAAGATCGATAGAAGGAGACTATATTAAATTCTGTTGAGAATGTTGTAATTCACGTTGGTATTTAACTAGCGCATTCACCATTTTGCATTCAGAATTCTGGGCGAATGAAATAGTTTGAAGAATTGTTATATTATATATGATATAGAAAACAGTTTTTGATCAAAAACGAAGTTTTCCTAAAACCATTCTCATAACCTGCTCTTATATAAATATAAACAAATAAACAACGAAGTTTGATTAGATATATATATATATATATATATATATATATATATATATATATATATATATATATATATATATATATATATATATAGATAGCCCGTACTACCCCTCCCAATGACACTGGCTGTAAACTTACATTCGGTTCACCCTGAAGAGACAATATCAGATTCTATTCAATTCAGAACTGAACAATAAATTTCTTTATATATTACACTACTTGAATGATATCCTTTCAGATTACTATCAAGTCTAACAAAATGAAAGGCTAATTGAAACCATGACAAAGGGACAAATGGAAAATCCCTAGGATTACAGGGAATATAAAGTACACATACGTACAAAGAGAATGATTTTAATAAATGCAAACCGCAGTTTACGAGGATATTTACATTGTTTTGTTTGTTCTGATCCAGCATCCCTATCTTTGATGTTAAGTGGTAGAAAAGCCCTTGTTGAATACTGTTAAAACAACATTGAGAACAACATGAATTTATTCTGCACATATATGCTATGTTTTATGAGGGTGGTATGGAAATTAGGTCTGGAATTCAAAACGGTATAAAAATTATATCTTTCCAAGTTATACTCCTAGATAATATATATGGAATATTGTATTATACATATCCAAAAATCTATACCGCCTACCATTTCATTTCCACTGTAATGGTGGAAGTTAGAGGATTTGCCAAAATGTGTATGATAAAAAAATAATATTCATAACCGTTTGATTCTCTCTCGCATTTCTTCTATCAATCAAAACCGCTAGTTTTAATACTTTCACCACATACATATATTTTTTATTTTTCAATTTCTTTTTCGGGTTTTCACTTCAATGTCTTTTTGTTTGTTTCTTAGACGAATCAGTTGCTTCATCGCAACCTTTTGGCAGTGCTCCTTCTGACATTATCAAGTAGTATGAACTAACACACTACAAATAACCGAGTACCGGGCATCGAGCAATATTCGCTCACAAATGGTTTTCAGAACACGATTATAATCTATCGACAGAAAGAACACTGCCGCATTTTTGCAACAAAGCAACTGGTTCTTCTGAAAGGAATTATGTAGGCGAAAACATTGACAGCCATGGACGTGATAAGTTATTATTTTCAAAAAAAATAATATCTTATCCACGGAAACAAATCAGAATTATCAAGTTATCAAGAAGTAATATTCAACAGGTCTGAACAAAAACTTTTTCGAACAATTGCAGAAGATAACATTCATTAAATCTTTCTTATTCTTCGTGAATGTCTGTTCAGATTCTTATTTTATATTTTATTTATTTGTATATATGAATATAATATAATTTGCTGAATATTTCATCATTCATATTCTAAGCGGTATTTGATTCGATCGTTTATCACTTCACACGAACAATAATGTAATAGCATTCAGTGTCACTTGACTAAAGCTTTCTACCCTGACACTAGTCGTTGGTACAGTGATGTCATTGGATGATAATGCTATAGTTCGTGTATATTCTGGTAGATTGACATATTTTTATAATATTCAAGGTTATCCTAATGAATAATTAGTCCAGGATATCTTTTGATTATAATCTTTGCCTGGCATAGTATTAATTGCCGAGTGGTGTCGCTTCGACTACTCTTGACTTAGTTTGAAATAATAATCAAATTATGATTTTCTTTTTTAATTTCTATATTGTCAGGTCATGTTGACGATGTCGAACTGATGACTGATCAGTATGTTCAAGATTCATCTGAGCAGATGACAACGACAGATATAATTACCTATCCCGGTTTGCAGAGGTCATGCCTTTAATGTTTACCATACGGAAATCAATCATCATGATGATGGGTTCCCGCGAAATCATAGATGTGTTGAACTCAAGAGCAGATCTTTTTCTCTTGACTATTGTCGGAAAGAGAAATCACAATTTTGGCTTCTTTTATGCACTTACGGCTTCTATAGATTGCAAATATTCAATCCAAAGTAGTTAAAGTACGCAGACTTAACGAATTCCGTGATCGATCGATTTACGATATAAGAAGGTATATTCGCCACAAATAATACGAAAACTGCTTGAATTGTTTAAAACGCTTCTTCTCTTGTAGCCATCGTTTTAATTTATCACAGATTTGTGAATAAAGAAAAACGATCATTGCCACAAACAAATTCAAGGTAGTTTTTTGTTTTCGAATTATTTAAAAAATTCGGTTGTTTTTTGAGTTATGTTAAAACAGTTTCATATTCTGCAAGTACTTTTTAAGTAAAATCGAACTGAGTGCGAAAATTTTTTGTTCAACGGTTTTCGAGTTATAATATTGACTTGCGTTTTTTAAATATGAACCATAAACAACTTTGATTTTTAATAGAGTTTTTTTTTTCTTTTCAAAATGTATCATATGTACGTGCGCTCAATTTTTTCATTCAGGACAGGTTTTGATGAAAACCGAAATTCGTATCACATTTTCTAATTTTATCAAGTAACTCTATGCCCATTCACAGAATTTACACGGAATTATTGAAATACCTTTAGTATGTTCTGTTGCAATGACAATTCAGATAAATTATTTAATATTTCTTCATCAAGCTACAACTATTGTGTGAATATATATATTGTATAACAAGCGACCATATATATATATATATATATATATATATATATATATATATATATATATATATATATATATATATATATATATATATTCCATAGAAAAGAGAGGATTTACAAAATTCAAATAATTGGATTTACAATAAATGCTTATATCTATAGAAAAAAATACAAGTGTGAGCTCAGGAAATATGTAACAGGGGAACCATACTATCTTGCGTATGATTCAATAAACGAGTGAAAAAAAACCTGAGGAAAAACTCGTTTCCCTGTCGCTATTGCACTAGCAATAGCTCGTCTGTTCATGTTGTGTTAGTGTCGTGTGTACATCAAGAGTACCAAAGATTTTTCTGCTTAGCAGCTTCAATTCTCATCTTGCACTCCATGATTTCCAGACGAAGACAAGGGTGAAAGGAAGGGGGTTTGGGACAGGAATCTGTAACAATGGAAAAAGAAAACCAGCAGAAAAATATTTCAACAATCATACCTGACTCTTATATGTCTAAACACACTTGAATTTGAGAAAAGATTTTACATAGCAAGCAAGGCCATAAAAAGGACTAAGGAGATAATCAAAAGTACTTAACCTGCGATATTTCCTCTTTCGCGGAGATGTTCTTCCGTCGCAGTGTGAGTCTCCTGAAACATAATTACTTCCTTGTTCTTGCTTGCCAATTTTGAAGTATAATCGCAAAATCCCTTCAATATTCAAACTCAACAAAACAATTCCCTCTCTGTTTGACCGAGAGAGCCCTGATGGCTAGGTTCGGTCTTCTAAGTGATGCCGATTATGATCTATAGATGTTCTAGAATCACCATGGACCCAATAATTTGGGTTGACATCTCCCATATCTTATTTCTTCGTGGTTCTTGTTTAATTTAAAGAAAAAGTTGCGAAAAAATTTTGACAGTCGTTTTAAAAATATGACAAATGTCATATAATTATGATGCTGATGCTGGTGAAGCTGCTTATTTGAAGCGTTTTCCTGAGAGGCGACATCCTCCAAAAAGTATATTCGATATTCGATGGTTCATGAGGGAGATTCTCATAAACCATGACACATTAAACTCCCAAAGAAATAAGAATATGAAGATGTAATAGGTAGTGTAACTGCCAAACCGTGAATTTCGAGCAGGCAGATTGGAATGGAAACAGGGCTATCGGATGTTAACCCACATAACCATATTAATGTTCAACTTCCATACTGATATGAGTTCAAAATTTCTGCACCGTATGGTCGCTAGTTATTTCAAATTATCCTTCATTCACACAATGTTGTAACTTGGCGAAACAAACATTGAATAAATTATTTCTCTCCATACTTAAGCTATTTCAACCATTCCGTGTAAATTATGTGAATAAACATCGAGTTACTACATAAAATTAGGAAAACGTTATATAATTGTCGGTTTTCATGAAAATACATCCTAGATGAATAAATTGAATGCACATGAGATATATTTTTTGAAAGAAAAATACTCTATTTAACGAAATTAATTGTCAATGGTTCATACTTATAGCAAGTTTCCTTTATAACTCAAAAACTGTTGGATAGAAAAGAAATTTCCGTACGTAGTTCGATTCTATGTAAGAAAAAAGAACTGCAGAATGTCAAAACTGTTATTACTCACGCAAAAAAAGAGACGGAAAACAGGAGGGATGACATTTTCCTTTATTCGCAATATTTCACATAGCTGCAGTACTAAAACGTCGAAATTTATCCATCCTGTAATAATTGAATGTGCACAGTCACTATAAATGCGGGTAGAAAAATCTAAAAAACTGGAACTGCTACTCAAATGCGCAATTTTTGAAATATGGATAACATCAAATGTAGTCAAAAGTAATAATGCGAAAATGTGAACTCGAAAAATCGGGACTGGTCGCACCATAAACATGTTCATACCAATGAATGTATGAATCGAATAAGAAACACAATTACGAATTCGTATGTATATATATTCATACATTTTAACATCATCATTTTTTATACATTCATATGTAGTCAGCATGATACTGACATCAACATTTTCTTGTTTACTCTGAAATTTTGCGAAGCCTAGATAAAGGTGAATCGTCATCATATTGTTTTCGAGTAAGATTTTACGCCAACATTTTACTATCGTTCCCCTTTCCAGTCGTTAGCAAACCGTATGTAGAGAACCATCAATGTTACTGTCTTAAGAGCTTCTGCTAGTGTATTACATTTTGATATAACAGAGCTAAGCAAGCTCTTTTGTAATAAAGTTAATAAATCTCAACACATTCTGATCCATAGGTTGAATAGGGTGTGACATAAGGTGGCATAACTTCACTGTCGGTTGTTTTTAACTAACTCTACTGGAGCATCATCTAACAGAAGATGTTTATTTTTCCGCAAGTTCTAACCTGTGAATATTTTTCTTTGCTGAATTATAAAGTCGAAAAATTCACTTCAGGAATATACTGCTGAAAGAATCCGTTTTTGAAAGTTTCTTTGGCCATCCATACAATTTAGTGTTTTTGTAGACAAGAGGATTATTGAAATTTTAAGACATCTAGGTGACTTTACTTTCCCGATTATCAACAGTGTTTACTTGTTTCAAACCATGGGCAATCTTTTCAGAAATCGTAACATAGATTTCATCAGGTAGAAGTTTCCAATATAAAGCAGTCTTATCTGCGTTGTATATTTGTTGATCAGTTAAATTGAGTGTGGTAATAATATTCTCATGCAAATGTAGAGCTTTGCATTCGAGCATTTCGTCGAAACGGGGAAGCTTCGTCCCTTGCTTCATGAACCATTTGTAGGGTTTGTTTTTTATCAAAAGATATTCAATTTATCTCAGAGTACACTTCTTGATCTTGCTTGGTTTCAAACTCTGATTAACTATTTCATAAATTTTTTTTCAGATTCTAATGTAGCATATAGTAGATTTGGCGTAGATCTAACCTGATTTTTGGTAAAATAATACCACTTATACCCTTTTCCCCTTTTCTGTAATTGAAGATTTCTCATATAGGGTCAAATGTTTTAGTATTCTATCAATGAAATCAATTCCCATACACTGAGCACATCTGTCTATGAACTCCAACAAAGACAAAATGAGTACATGTATATTTGATATAATGATAGGTCTCCTTTCATAATACTTCAGGTCTGGACAAGTTAATTCCTTTTCACATAAAGGTGCCGATTGTTCACCTTACAGAGCGCTACTGCAAAAGATTATGTGTTCACATTATTGATCTGTTCACATTTACGCAAGTTTACATTAATACGAGTCTACTGTAATAATATTTTTGGAATATTTTATGAAATACTTATTTGTTGGGCAGTGATAAAATCCTAATATATCTTGGAATGTGTAGGAGCTATAACTTTTTAAAAATTTCTACCCGTGAACTAAGAATCTGCTACAATATCAGGAGAAAAAGACAAACACATGAGCACATACTAGAAGCAGTAATGTCTGATAGCCCTTAAGACTTTTCTTGCCACTATAGTCACAATAAAGATCGCTACGACTACTTCGGAAAATGCGCTCCGCACAGTATATTTCAGCTGAATACGTGCATCTTTCGTTCCATCCATAACTATTGTGGCCATTGTTGGCGGCATCTTAACAACCGTTCAGGTGTGAATAATTTAAGAAATACATTGTAGTCCTTATTGAAAATCGGGAATTTCAAATAAAGCCAGAAGAGCAACAACCAACACAGATCCAATATTTATTTCTTACCACTTAAATCTAAATATACATGAATACCACACATGTAATCTGTACAGCCACGTATTTAATCATACACCCTCTCAATTTGTGGTCTCTAAAAAGAAATGACCATGGACCGCAGAAAAACACCACGGGTTCATAGTGGTCACGTGTACAAGGCACGTGTCAGAAGTCCTGTAGCTACCGCTGATTACCAATTATATAAAATTGGTTGCTTTTCCTGTCGAGCAAGAGAAGGGGCATAACACAGAGGGTGGGAAATTAACTAAAATAACTTGTAGTTTTCCGATCCATACATTCCACGCGTTGTTGTTCGTTGTTCGTCTGCATTCCGGAAACCTTTTCATAATTCATTTCCGGTTATTGTGGAACAGCGTGTAGGGGGCATTCTACTACTTGGGGTGAATGAGGTGGGGAACGTAATTGGCGAAATCGAGTTTTGTCTCGTCTGAATGATGGAAATGGGGTATGGAGACCCGTGAAAATTTGACGAAATATTTGAAATATTTTGAACATTGATGAATAATCGTTTCTTGTATTGAGGCTAATTATTATGTTTACAAATTATAACCTTTCATATTATTATGTATTGTATATATTATTATATAAGTATATAAATATATTATATAAGTATAAGGACTCTGCGCCAAGAAATTAACTCAAAATCAAAAATTCAAATTTCTTCAGAAGAACTTTATATATGCTGAAGAATTATTCTTCCAGTAAGCCTCTTTCTCTAAGGAATGCTTGAGAACAATCGAAACGAAAATGGTACACACAGAATTTTGAATAAAAGCAATAATGAAAAAATTTAAAACTTTGGGAAAAATCAAACTCCCCGAAAACTTATTCATACCACCCCTGGAGAGAATTACTGCAGGACATCTGCGATTAATTTTCAAAATCAATAATCTTTAGCATTCTGATGCATTTCGTTGCAAATTTCGATCAATATATTCTGATCCTGTAGCTGGTTTTTTTTAGGTTCTTCTATCTTCTTCTATTGAGAATGTTCCAGACTTGTTCGATGAGATTGAAGCCTGGACTTCTTATGGGCCACTCCATTGAAGTTATTAAGTGATCTTGAGGGTGATTCCTAATGATATGAGCTTAGTGAGGTCTGGCGTTGTCAGGCATAAACAAAAACTTTTCACCCATTTCTCATTTCGACATCGATCGCAATGAAAAAGACGACATCTCGACTCATCTATGAACAAAACTTTCTCTCACTCAGCCTCTAGCCAACTGACATGTTTCCTGGCAAAATTCAATCGGGCTCTTCGATGTCCTGCGGTTAGAGCTGGGCCTCGAGCTGCAACATGAGACCTCAAACCAAATACTTTGTGACGTTATCGTATCGTCTTAGAGCTAATTAGCACTCCACTGTTCTGTCGAAGCCGAAGCTGCATCTGGAAATACATAGGAGTAGCGAACCGTTCTATTTCCGACCATATTTGATTTGGTGCTCAACACTAACATGATACTAATACGTAAGTGGTACTTTGTAGCATAGGTGCACATACTTCGCTCGAAAATAGCAAGCTCTAACATGCCCAAACTTCGTCTGTCATTCTATTTCCGACCAGATTTCCTTTAGTGCGAGTAAAAGAGAGTATGTTATCAGAAAGTCTGATCAAATTAGGTTATAAGTCATCATCAATCAGTTGTTAACAACAAGTTATATGTATATAGTGCAGGATATGTCTTGTACCCTTTGCTGTTCTGCCTATAACCTTTCAAATGCCTCAACTTATAGCATTTTTTACCGACGGTAGGAAATTTCAACTTAAATTCCTGTTGCATCAGATACACTCCCCACAAAAATTGTCGCATCACCTTATTTTTAAGACAATACCATATAAACTTTTAGGTTGGTCATTCAAGAGTCGCTTGGTAACTTTCAGAAGTGTAAAATAAGAAGATATGATGGAAAATATCAACAATTTTCGAGTTAATGAAAAATTAAAAATTCTACCATCTTCAAGCATGCAAACAGACACCAATCAACTAGCATCGAATGCTTACTAATCATTTTCAAAATCGAGTGTTTCTCCCCGGGTCCTAATTACTACCAGTATACGTCTCGGAAGCCCCTCAAACAAATTTTGGATGTACTCTTGAGTCACTGATTCCAAAATTTCATGAAGCAGATTTTCTAGTTATAGGAGTGTTCTACAAGGCATTCTACGTTGCTGAATTTGCCACCCCATGTTGCCCCAAACATGTTCTATGGAATTCAAGTGGGGACTTCTGGCTGGCCATCTTAAAATATCGATTTCGGCATTTTGCAGAAATTCTGTAACTACTCTAGCTACATAAGGCCGAGCATTATCATGCATATAAATGAACTTCTCGCCAATCAATGGGCCAAAGGGGGGTTCAATAATATCTGCGATGTATCTGGCCGCTGTCATTCTTCCATTATTCACTAGGACTAACTCAGTTTTACCATGGAAATAAGTGCCTCCCCACATCTTTACTGAGCCCCCTCCGAAGTTTTCGGTTTGCCAGATATTGTATTGCTGATACCGTTCCCCAGGTCGTCTGTATAAATGCATGCGTCTATCATTTGATACTAGACAGAACCTGGAAAAGAGAACATTCGACCATTCTGGAATACCCCCATTTGCATGTTCCCTCGCAAACTGAAGTCTTGCAACTCGATGCTCTCTGGTGAGACGCAGGCCGGTAGAAGCCACCCTTGGTCTGATATCGTCTTCTCTGAGCCTGTTTCTAACAGTTTGCAATGAAATATGCACATTTCTGGAAAGTGCAAGTTCATTTTGTAGCTTTCTAGCCGTACAGTGCCGAACTCTTATCAACTGGTATTGTTATCCGAATTCTTCCCTGTCCGGTCCTTCTTCCGTATTCCCCTGATTCGTGGTACCGATTAATTGAAATAGTGTTTTGGTTAACATTCAACAAGTTAGCCACGTAACGTTGGCTCCGCCCCTCCTCTAGAAGTGTTACAATTCTTAGCACTTCATGCTCGCTCAAATAGCATCCAGGACGTTCAGCAGTCATAGACATAAATTCAAAGATTCGAAAATCAACAAGAAACACAAGAAAACTTGCATTAATTTAGCGTGAAAACTGAAGAGAAATTGAATGAATACTGATAGTCAATTAAACTCATTCTTGTTTCAGACGTGTTTGAGATCATATAGAAACAAATGTTACTACATAGACAAGATTCTTTTCCCCTCATATGTCCAGAAACATATGTTGACAAAGAAACTGCGATCGAGCTGCTTAATCGATTGTGGAATTCCAAATACCAGGTGATGCGACAATTTTTGTGGTGTGTATTTTCGCTAATCTCCAGTTTTCAATACGTATAGCATCTGTTGACAAACGCCTTATGTAATTAATGAAACTTTAGATTTTGTCATAGAAGTTTATTCAAATCATTATTTTTTTCCGGAGCGAATTCCTATTTGACCTTTACCCCTAGTAAATAGAAACTGTTTTTATAATAGCTCCACGGTCTGGCCTATGAACAATCTTCCAGAGTTTATGAAAGATACAGTAAGATACAGTTATTGTAGTGGTCAGGGTAGTATCATCTTTCTCTCAAGTATTCCTCTGGGTAGAAACCAAAAGTTTAAAATTCGTGAATTTATATCAAAGATATGATACCTCCTGAATCCGCTAACGCCACAGTACAAAAAGTAGATGAATTATTTGCTTTGAGCATGTTTATTCAAGGCATGCTTGAAACTACTAGCTCCATACTAGCTAAAAAGAATGCTTCTAATAGTCAAGTGGTACTTTGTAGTATAGGTGCATATAGCTTGCTTGAAAATAGCAGACTCTTCTCTAGCATATCCAAAAATCGCCTGTCGTTCTATTTTCAACCATATTTCCTGTAGTGCGACTGAAAGGCAGTATGCTAGGAGCGTGTGCTCGAATTTGGTTATAAGTATGTTATTATCAATCAATTGTTTATAACAATTCATTGGTGTATTCTACAGGGTATGTCTTTCAGCCATTATTGTTCTGACTATTATGTTCAAATCCCTTGATTTATAACATTTTCACCGATGTGGTGTACTTCAATTCTTTTATGACCCGGTTCGATTCGTTCTATGAATAACCTCTCAGAGTTTATGAAAGATACTGTAAAATACAGTAAGTGTAGTCGTCAAAATGTATCATCTTTGTCGCTAATATTCCTGTACAATTATTTACGTAAGCCCAGGAAAATTTGATATCGCTCTTAAACAAGGTAGGAATCATAAGATTACAATTTGTGGATTTATTCTGATCACGGATGCCTCTTGAATCCAAAAAAGCCACATTACAAGTAGATGAAATATTTGCTTTGAGCATTTCTATTCAAGGCATGCTTGAAACTACTTTTCCCATGCAAATGCATACAGCTAAGGCCGCAAACATACGTTGCGTTGCTAACGCAACTTTGTCCGGTGACGCTAAAGTAATTAATTTCAAAAAATGACTCAGAACACTCGTTGTGATTCGCGTTTACACAACGTAACCTAAGGACTTTGTAACATCTACAAAATATAAACAAGTTTAGTGAATCTAAATTGATTTGGATACAACAGTGCCGAAACATAATTGCATATTTTGCGGAAAATGTCATCCAGAGAAACATAGCGACAACCATCTCGAAACTCTTGGCAATGATTTGTTCTGACACGGCCGAATCAAGGGAACACTCGAACATAACTTATACACACTCGGCTATTATTTATTACCAAACAATTGAAACGCATTAGAGCGACTCGAATACTCCATTCCAACAAATAAACCTGCTCAGAGTTTATAGACTGGGAACTGCTGGAGCTGGAGCACGGCCGAGAAAGGGAAACAGGGTCGGAATAAGAAACATGAATCGATAGGATTTCAATTTTGAGGAAATTTAATTTTGCGGTGTTTCACGCTGTATCATTTCGTTTCAGAGAATTAAATTTAAGGTCAAAAACAATTTTTCGCATATCGAAGAATAATCGTTATGCCAAAATAATTTTTGGATGAATGATTTTTGGATAGCACTGACTCAATTAATTCCCAATATAAGATATAACCTTGAAACTTATGTAGGCTGACCTTGCTGTAAAGAAATGCAGAAAATGCACACATTTCCTTTTGTTCTGTAGTAATCGCAAGGCATGGTCTAAACCGAAATGTTTGTGATCAGTCTCAACGTCGTCCCAAATATGAGTCTTCTGGCTTCCGACAAAAACTAACTCAGACTGGTGATTGGTTTCTGATCCGTAAACATCTGCACGTATTATATATCTCCGTAAAAATCATTCTAGGTTGATCTTTCATAACTGCTTTCATTTGAATGTTCCTTTCTCAGCCTTGGTTATATCCTTAAAAACTTTTCATCAAAGCGTGAAAGAAAGAGTTTTTCCGAACCTGATAACTTTTCATATAAAATTGAAGCCAGATTATTATAGTTGAACCTGTACTGAAACCATTGTTTCCATATTGAAAACTTGGATTATGGCATCTCAAGATGTCATAGCATGAAAGAATTATTCGTGAAAAAGGAAGGAATCGAAATGTAGGTATTGAAGTATAAAATAAAATGATTAAAAATGAGTAGATTATCAACGTGTAAAATACGACATCCAGTCTACATTGAAAATATATTTCAAAAATTAATCTGCTCTTCTTACGGTCCTTTCTTCCTTAGAAAATGTGGGTCAGTCTGATTTGAAGACAGCTGCACTGAAAAATCATCTGAAACGTTTAGCATAAAAGTTCTAATTTTTTTGGGCCACTATATCTGCCACAGTATTGTGTTCTCGTCCTTGTATTTTTCCGTACATGATGAAAGAATATATTTTCTTCCCATTAAGAATCAATCAATATGTTCTCATTAACGTTGTTTTATTGTAATGATCAGTAATCTGTTCGATCTGTTTGTATATCTCTACCCTATACTCATCCCCTGAAAAACATTATTTACATTCTATATTTCCTCTGAAAGATGACCGAACATATAGAGTTGAATTAACAATCACAAAATTGGACTGGTGTAAATGTTATCCAGTTCGCCTCTGTAGAAATTTACGAACTGGGAACCTGCGAGTCGAGCGAGAGCGGACCGAAAGTCTGTCGCTGATTTAGTAGCACGGTCCCAGTGACGGATGGGGCTCTAGAACAACAGCCTTCACGTGTTGCATAAATCCAGAATGATCTGACGACGAAGAGACACCACCACGGAAGATTCCAGACTTTACGAGCTGAAACATTTTGAAAGATTGAATGACGAAAACAGAAAAAATTGTGCTTAGTAACTCAGTAGCAATTGCAATTATTGCTGAATGCGTTCTTGCTAATTAAATCACCAGAATTTCTTGAAAAAGAATCGAACATCAATCCAATGACAAATCTCAAGAGGGAATACCTACACTTTCCTTACTATCAATAAACACCCTTTCAAGAACGAAATTATTTTCTGCAGAAACTGTGTTACCATAATCCTATTTGCATTAGCACATATGTAATCTTTCCAAATAATAGAATGAATAAAAATTTGGTAAACAACTTTGATTGAACTGCTACAAAATATAGGCATCCACGAAAAACTACTTTATACTGTTCAGTTTGTTAAATTTAATTAAATATTTGCTAATGGACGATAAGGACATTTTGGTGTTCACTTTGATCGTACTTCCCATTGAACTTTCAAGTGAATGCATTTATTGAGTAAAAAAATGTTAATTATCTTTTCAAATTATGCATCTAACCGAATCGCATAAAATTGAAATTTTGATGATGATTGGTTATGGCGACTCAACCAGAACTCAAGCTGCGGTTGTTCGGTTGTTTCGAGAAACGCATCGAGATTCTCCTTTAATTAGCCAATATGTAAAATAAAGTACAATACCGAGAATTAGGGCATCTAGAAGAAGATAATCCGTGGTTGGCCACGGACGATACTGCGCTAAATATTCTACTGACCATTCGGGAGAATCCAATAACTTCTGCCCAGTAATGCTCGTGACAATAATGTTTGCGATGAAATTCTTTTAAAAATTATTCAGAAATCGAAGATGCATCCTTCTTCACAAAATGACATTTATACAGGAGTTGTTACTTAAGGATCTGATCGGCGAGTGAAATTTTGCGAATATATGATGAATTCCATGGATTAAAACAACACTCGCTTGGAGTGGATTATTTTCTCGAATATATCTAGCTTTACATTAAATGGTTCGAGAAGCAAAGAGAACGAAATTTTCATGTTTCGGAAGAAATTATCAAAAGCAGAGCTCTACATTCGCATGAGAAGTTGATGTCAGCTAATGAAAAAGTCAATGCAAGCGATGAAGGGTTCCAACGGTATCGGATACGATTTTTGAAAATCGTAGGTGGAAAACTATCGAATATTGCAACCGCACTCAATTCAACTTATATATAACGCAGATGAGACTGGTCTATACTGGAAACTTCTACTTGATAAAACCTATGTTTCGATTTCAACAATTCCTCGTCTACAAAAACATTAAAAATGCATGGATGACCAAAGAAATGTTCAACTAGTTCTTTCGGCAATTTGTTTGTTTGAGGTGAGTTTTCACATATTTTTTCGAATGTTTAATTCAACAAAAAAATATAATATATTTACAGACAATACTCCATCCCAGCAGAGGAGTTAAAAACACCTAATGTTGATATTTTTGTCTAATTTATGCCACCTAATGTCGCACCTCTTAATCATCCTATGGATCAGAATGCGTTGACACTTATTAATCTTTATTACAGAAGAAGCCTGCTTAGCTTCGTTACATATAAAGGTAGATCTTCTTCTAACTCCATAAAATTCAAAGATGCTTCTACAGCAACTTTATAATTGTACGAATTTCAAAAGATTCCATCTCCATCGACTTGAAATCCAATAAAGACACTAGTTTTCAGACATCTAAAATTCAAGGAAGCGTAAATTACCTAAGTGTTTTGTAATGGTTGATTATGTTACGAGGGAAGTGTGATATCAAGTGGAGAGTGATAAGATTTGTTTGAATGCCTAACATCTTCATAAATGTTACCTATTTCTAGCAAATACTCACATATATAACAATATATGAAATGTTGTAAAGAACAAAATGTTATTTAGTTAAATTTTAAAACAACTCAATAATTTTCATCCGAAATCGCGTCAACAAAGAATATTTGAAATTAGGATCACATAATGTTTTCATAGATAGGCATAATTTAGCCTTCATCATTGCCAATAACTCATAAAAACAAACAGATAACAATACCAATTATCCAGTCTTACTATTTATAAGAATAAGAAGATAAGCTGTCAATGTCCAGCGTCACCTTCAAGAAGATTTTTCATGATCTTAATGACTATCTGCTCGCACCTTACTTCTAATTTTCATAAAATCTCTACAAGAAACAAAGTCCAAAACCATGTATTGATAGAATAATAAATATTTTCATCAAAATAATAAGGTCTGTTATGACGATAACAATTATAAGTAAACGTTCACATTTATGATCCATAATATTGAAATTTACTTTCGTTTAGTGTTACAACGAGGCAACCAACATACCAGTAAAATGACTATTAGAAACTTTTATAACTATCTTGAAAATTCCTTTTTTCGTTTGATAAGTTGAAAAAAATGCAAAACCATAACAAATTCATTGGAATTTCGAGAAATTCTTTCACACCCGTTTGAAAATAAAAATTGCCGCGTCTTTCATTCATACTCCCAGGAGATGAAAAACAAGTCGGTAGATATAAAGCTTAGTAGACAAAATTACCCCCAAAGCTCTCTCACAAGAATCAAAGAGCCACGCGTCTGTCGCAGAAAATTTCATGCTTGACGTACGACACGCCTACCGCGATGCTCCTCTGTGATTTCCGCCTAGGAAAAGTAATATTGTTCTTGTCGCGAGCGCCTGGATTATGCGCCTATTCTTGTTCCCGTGTTTTTCTCGATTTTCGTTGTTACTTACCAGGCCTGACGCTATAAAGATTGTCACTAGGGGCTTTGAAGTTTCGTTTGCCTGTCAAATATCTCTGCTTACTTGACGTTTAAATACAAGACGCGTTACGCAATTCTCTTCAACGGCATGAAGGAACTTACAAGCTATCTATTCCTATGTGTGCTTAGTTAAATTAAAACTATTTAAGTCGATCAAATTTTTACCAAAATTTCATTCATTCGAAAAATTATAGCAATTTCTTTACTAACAGTTAACAGTTTATTTCGTGATCATTTATCACTTCGTCAGGAGGAAGGCTAAAATTGAATATAACAATTGATTTACTACATCATAGTACATCACATAAAGAATAAAAATATCAATATAACTTTTTTCAATACAAGTTACAAGAACTGAAATTATTGTTCCGTTATTTTATTAAACATTTCATTCGCCTCCAATTCCAATCTTAAAACATGGTCATTTCACAGATCGGCAAGTCAAAGTACACTGAATTAAATCTGAGGTGTTTACACCACGGGGACAATACGGAAAACGTCCGTGCCGTTCTTTCAGAAATATGCTCGGAACAAACCAATTCAAGTCAAACAGACAAGACACTGGAATAAATTCCAATAAGTTTTAAAACTTTACATTTTATGGAGAATATTGCATTAAATGTTATCCAAGCTTTCGGTATCTGACTATATCTACTGCGTTTTTCTTTTCCTAATATTGTGCATTTCTAGAAAAAGTCAACTCTTTGGTGGTTTTTATGATCCGAAATTTTTACATTATCAAAAAAAACACATGTTGGAGAGTAATGGAAGGGCGTTTTTGGAACGGGTAGTACGCGTAACGGTGATTGAGTAAAGGGGAGCGGCTGAGGTCATTCAACTCAGGACGAGTTACCATTAAGTTCACAATGGTTATCTGGGCAAGAGAGCCCGTGCGTTCGCAGTTGAAGAGTACTTGACCAATGCAGCGGCATTGGTCGTGACGCTGCAGTTCCGAAACGTGACACAATCATCCGATGGGTACAGAATTTCAGAACGACTGCATCAGCAATGAATCCTAAACCTCAAGGTCGTCTCCGAAGTGTAAGCACACCAGCTTCGTGGAAAGAGTCAGACAAGCTCCAATCTTTTACCGAAACGCACACCAAATGCTACAAACTGCATATGCTAATGATTGTTTATCCCATACGCAAAAGTACGGGTGGTCCAAGCGATTTAAATCGGATAGAAAGACCCTGAATGATGACGAAAGATCAGGCAATCCCAAAACTGGATTATCGGAGGAAAACATCGAAAAAGTGCGTGAATTAATCAAAAATAATAGATTAAATGGAATTAAGCATTCCTCAAACAAATGTATAACTCAGTTTGACCGAAGTGTTGGGCCTTACGAAGGTTAATTCAAGGTTTGTATCACGCAAACTCACCGACGAACCAAAATTCAATCGAATTGAGCATAGCCAAGACATCATTAAAAGTGCTCGGAAGGATCCAAATTTCTTGAAAACGATTGGGACTGATGACTAGACGTGGTGTTTTCAGTATGAGACCGAAACGAAGCGGCATAGTGCTGAATGGAGAGCGTTGGATGAAGGAAAACCCAAAAAAAGTCGCTTGAGAAGTCAAAAATGAAGGTTATACTGATTTGTTTTCACGATTGTAAAGGAATTATCCACTAAGAATTTGTTCCATGCGGTCAGACAGTCACAGGAGACTTTTATTTGGACCTCATGAAGCGATTGTTGGCAAGATTTCGTCGTATTCGGCCAGAATATCGAGAAAACAGCAGTTGAACGATAATGCCTCATCAGATCGTTCAAGACTTGTAAGTGAATTTTTGATCAAAAATCACATTATTGCCTTGCAACATTCAACTTATTCACCTGATCTGGCTCCGTGCGACTACTATCTGTTCCCTAAGCTGCATTTGAAGATGGAATGAAAGCGACACGATTCGATTGACGCGCTAAAGACCATTCCAAAAAAATAGATGGAGAAGTCGTTGGACAACCTGTTGGCGCGTGCAAATTTGTGTATCAATGCAGAAGGCGAATTCATTAATTAATAAAAATGTTCGGTTACTTTTGGAATGGAAGGTATATATAGCTTTTTGGAGTTTTCTTTACTTTCGAGAAAAGATATTTTTGATAAATTGTATTTTGCTATTCTGATGATTGGATTTTCTTCGAATAAGACAATTATGGAATCCGTTAAATGTCTTATGAGTGGAAGTTTTTTGTATTTAACCAACAAATTCAGCCAAAGATACATCTTGAGGGTTTTGGGATCGCTGGTTACGAATTTGTTATTGAAATGTAAATTTCAGAATAACCAACTCGATATATGGACGATTCCGCAAAAATTTTCAATTTTTTTGAAAATATTTCTTATGAATATTCAAAAATATTTTTTTAATAGAAAATATTTCATAATATTTTTAGGTTCAAATGAAGAAAAAATCTCTTGAGCAATATTTTCATTTAAAAAATTTATTGAGTAAAAATTTGCAATAAATCAAATATCTGTTATTTACTACTAGTAACAAAAATCTAGTATGTCATCTTCAATGTTCGTGTCATTCGATTCGAATTCTGATGTTATCCCGCTTTTATCTAAATCGGAATCGATCCTTGTCCCTTGTTTGGTTACTTCAGGTTGCTTCAGCAATTGTAGTGCTTCTTTACGTAGAGATTTCGCCGGTATCTGGTGTAATTTCCTGATGCTTGAGAGAAATGGATATGATGTTACTGAGAACCTATTGAAGATGTCTCTTCTATTCGATTCTCTAGAGTAGAGCATTTTTTTGAATGATGTAATTTGTAGTTCTTAATGTTCTTATTGCGTGACTCTTGAGCCTCTTCAGAATGTATTCCTATCGGTAAAAGGGCATATTTTACAATTTCTGCTCCATGCATCAACACTTTATGTACAGATGTTGGCAAGTAATACCATGGATATAAATCAACGAATAAGCGGGCAGTATTCATACAATATTCTTTGAAATGTTCTTCGTCTATATCATACCTGCTAGAAATTACCTGCAAAATAACATGAAATCGGTGATAAGGTAGCATTTCCGAAAAAACGGTGAGCTGTATTTCCAGCGTTTGAGCTGCTATATCCTGGCTTTGATCGATCAACGATTAGCCCTAGTTTTATCTCAAATTGAGTCTGACTGTGTTTCTTGCGTATTTTCACAATCTTTTTCACTTCCTCTTCACGAGCTTGTCACTTTTTAGTTGTGAGCTTATACGCCAAATGCAAACAGCACGAAAATGCGAATCCACGCATGCAATGTAGATATGCCAAATCTTAAATTGTCTGTAGTAATGTCCATTTTTATAATTTTGTCGATGTTATTAAAATCTTTAGAGATGGCTTTGCCCAGAAAGCAGAGTTGTGTAGAATTGGTACCGGTTACAGCGTCTATCATCTTAAACGACATTCAATAAGTTACTGCAATGCATTACATTCACATGTCCGTTAATATCACGCCACGATATTCGTTGACTACTCCAGAGCAGCCAGTTTTTTACTATGTTATATTTAATACTATATACTATCAGTTTCTTGGCGAAACGAGGTCGTGTCTCGCGAAGACATTTTTAAAACTCCTTTAGGAAATCGATTTTGTATGTTTATTTGTTGTAAAATTTAAATATTCCAAACATAAAATCAGCATTAACTGTGCATAACTATATATTCTACATACCTCCAGAAAGTGATTCCATTTTGCAGAATTCAAATTGAGATAGTTTTGTCCGTTTCACAGCACTTCAAAACAGGCAGGAATTTTTCTACGCGTACACTTGTTTAGTGCATACCGAGTGATGCTGTATGTCGATAGATGGCGAGGCGACCTTAGAACAGGTATATACTTGCCCGGTACGAAATTTCTAAGACTATCTGTAAACAAGATCTGAACGTATACAGACGAATATATACGAATCAAAAATTTGATATGTGGCCAGCTTTTTGGGTTTCTGCTCTACTGGGCGACGGATCTTGGATAACTGTAGGAAAATTCGTTGAAAACATCGGGTATAGTGTAAACACTTCTATCGCTAGAACTGCCGATTCAAAAATCGAATTTAATATAAACGTAGCCTAACCTAATTTGCTCTTATACTATGTGTAACTTGGCCTTAAGACGCGTAAGTGTGGTGCTTCCACACGACATCGAATAGTGTAGGGAACGGATTAATCAGGTTCCATAAATTATTTTCAAATTTCCTCTCGAAGCAATAATTCTATAGAATCATGTCATCTTTAGAATTTTCCACAACGTAAACACCTATCCTATTTCTGTCTCCCAAATAACACAATGTCGCTGTGATATATCCTCCATCATCTTGTGATATCTGTTGTCATAAAAGCAGACTGAATGTCATAAAAGCAGACCAAACTCAACAAGATGAGAGATTAAGACGAGATTATGGTCAGGGAACTGAATAACTCTAATAACTTTCACGGGCTAATATTCTGCGGATAGAAAAAGCTTCCAAAACTATAAGCCGCTAATGTGGCGTCCTCAGAATTACGTCAGGGTATTGTGCGGGTGCATTCGTAGAATGATTTGACGCGTCCTCTGGGTATTGGCTAGGGAATTATCCTCTCGCTTGTCACCTACACTTTCTTTTCTGCCTGGCACATTTCTTTTCGTGCTTGAAGGGAGGATATACAGATGTTGCAAGGTCGTTCACTGGATATGAGAAAAGGGTCATTTATGAAACCTGTTAAAATCTAAGATATATGATTACTTTCAGCAATGAAACTCGCCCTCGCTCTTAAAAATATGGAGATATCTCAATGTGGTGCAATTAAAATAAATAAAATAAAACACCAAGATCTTATCTAATTTTGGGGTTTTCAGAGAATAGCTTTTTATGTAAAACAAACCTGGTAATCATATAATAAGAAGTAGAATGCAATTTTGGGAAATGGTTCTGAAATAAGGAATAGATGAAAATATAATTACAAGTTGCAATTTGATACTGCCTTATTCTCAAAGTTGTAAAAATTAGGCAATGTCGTTTCTGAGATAAAATTTACAAATCCACCTTTTGACCTCCATCTATAAAAAACTTAAACGCACTGCTGAGGTATTGTCCGATATAGATTCATATGAAATTTCTCTTTTCCCCCAAAGTTTAGCATATGAACACTGAGCAACTGTATATTTCTGCCAATGAATAATAATAAATTGTTATCATATCAAATATATTATATTAGAAAAATGAAACAATTTATCGATGGAAATCGAACACAAAGATACTTTTCATGATGACGAATCAATACCTCAATTCTTCAATTCTGTTGATGAAATGATTACGAAGAGGTAATGGGTACTGGAAAAATTAATGTATCTCAAGATAATATCGAAGTTTATATAATTTCACACAACATTCTTTGTAGATATATTGTGGGCATTGGTTTATGCTTTTCTTTATGATCGAGCAATAAACGGATTCATAAGCTGGGTTATTGTGGCCCCAGTCGGTTAATATAACCAGATTGTGTAAACACGAGCCAGTCATTTAAATCTGGGCCTGAACAAATAATTCTTATATCAAAGGTTTTAGAAGTTTGGTGCACTCCTCTGTTTTATACATACATTGTCATTTTATTGTCTATAAATCATAAATTGTGCTGAAACTCGTAATGTTTATTAGAGATTTACAACGTTGCTTCTGTGCTATGATATTCGCGTTTTTGTTTTATAATTTGTTTGTACGTCCGATTTATACGATGAAATTATTAATAAAATTTGTATCATCTTTATCTTATATTTTCCAATCTTTTGTATTCCCTAAATTTACTTTCGTATAATTTTAACTTGTCATGTCTTTTATGTTCTGCATACTGGGACGTAGTGTACACCAGTACTAAAAATTAACCTCTTTGAGTTGTTAACCCTGTGGTGGAAGCGTTGGGTCTCACCTACCCTACCCGTGCTTATTCGTGTGATCGGCTCTGAACAGATTGGAGTACCAAGCTGCCCTTCTCAGTACCTGCGAATGAAGGAGTCAGCGGCTCATTACAGTCGTTTCGTGGCAGTGAAGTGAAGATCAACGATTTTATAGCCTGATTCGGTCTCCCAGACCCAACGCGTCCCTTTACGGAAGTTTTTTTAATAGATATTTCCAATAGGTCGCTCAAAAAAATGCCAAATTTGCACGATCCTTAGGAAAAGGAAATTTTAAGAAGAAATCTCCAAAGATGGCGAAAATATATCAGATTCTGATTTGTGACTCTATATCGATCGCTGAAATCGAAGAATTCAGTGACCATCGTTCTGAGAGCGAACAAGATATATCAGGTGACGAGATATCTATGCAAGAATCTGTTCCGCCAAAAGTTCTTCACATCAAAAGATGGGATGAGATGGAATAAACAATGGTCCACCAAAAATGTAAGAACAAGAAGCACATACCTAATCGCGAAACTTCCTGGAATAATCTGTGTTGCTAGAAACGCACAGAGCAGTGGTACAGCACGATCAGATGTAATGAATAGGAGCAATGTACTGCAGTTTCGATCTAATTTGACCTCGTCAGCATTGCGAGTGAGATGAGTAGGTGGCAGTGTAGCCTTATGTTGTGAAGAGGTATGCAATGCTGACAAGGTCAAACGAGAACAAAACTGCAGTACATTGCTCCTATTCATGACATCTGACCGTGCTGTACCACTGCTCCTTCAAGGGAGGATATTTAACATTCTACGGAAGGTTGAATATTGTTCCTTGAATAATAATTTTCTTCGATGTGTCTACACAATGCGAAATCTCGCATATAATAACTTTTTGTTTTGAGATGTTTGTGTATGCCTGGTTGTCAACCACATAGGAATGAAGAGCGTCGGTCTTTCGACAGTCCGCTTCCTAGATGACACGTGAGTGTTTCGTTGCAGTGAATTGTCGAACTAGTGTGACCGCTTCCTGATCTACTATTTGTTATCACCGTTTCGATGGTAGGGTAGCCTCTGTTTCGGTTAGTTGGAGGGCGCAGTGACAGTTACATTATTACTTTCGCTCTAACGAATTGAGATGAGTAGGTGGCGACATGGCCTGATGTGAATGGGTAGGCAATGCTGACGAGGTCACATGAGACCGAAACTGCAGTCCATTGCTCCTATTCATGACATTCGACCGTGCTGTACCACTGCTGTGTGCCCCCGGTTGACGGTGATTATGGGTGGATCAGAAAACTAGCTCCTTCAAAGGAGGATATTTAACATTCTACGGAAGGTTGAATATTGTTCATTGAATAATAATTTTCTTCGATCAGTTTATGATTATGAGTTTTGGTCCAATGATGAGACGGAATTAGACATATTTCCTTCTACAATGGCATTGAGACGATTTAGGCTTCTATTGTGTGCCTTCGAATGGACGATATTCGAACGAAGGAAGGACGCAAAGCTCAAGACAATTTAGCACCAGTAAGGGAAATTTTTGAAGCAGTGGTGGGAAATTGTCAGAAACATTACACTGTAGGTAAATATGCAAGATTTGATGAGATGCTCGTACCATTTAGAGAACGCTGCAGATTCCGAATGTATATACCAAATAAGCCTGCACGATACAGGATCAAAGTGTTTTCTTTAGCAGACAGCCAATCATTTTACACTTACAATATGGAAATTTATGCTGGAAAGCAGTCAGCTGGTACATTTCAGGTTAGCAATGCCTCCTCTGATGTTGTAGAAAGACTATGCGCTCCCTTATCGCAGTCTATACGAAATGTTACCATGGACAATTGGTTTACCTCTGTGGAATCTAATCTAACCTAAACTAACACTTTACTGAAGAATCATCAATTGACCATTGTCAAATGATAGTTTACAGTAGACTGATACGATGTTAACTATTCAGATTTACGATGGTACAGTACTCTCGGATATCATGAATCAGAGCAATAGACTGCATTTTCGGTCTCGTTTGACCTCGTCAGTGTTGCACACCGATTCGCAACAATGATAACATGCAAAATTTATCGCTATATGTGTAGACACATTGAAAACTTTTATTCAAGGAACTCAACCTTCCGTAGAATGTTAAATATTCTTCCCTTCAGGGACAGCCAGACAAGTATAAGGAGCTTCTTGCAAACATAGTGTGTAGCATTGCGGTAAATAGTCGAGTTTTCTCTTCGATCTAGCCTTGGTTTTCATGGTTTCTCGATGGCGATGCTTAGTAGCTTCTGGGTTAGTTGGTTAGACGAGACCAATACATGTCTTGGTACGCTTCAACGAATTGAGAGGTCAAGGTAGCAGTCTGGCCTGGTCTCGTGAATAGTTGTGTAATACTGACTAGGTCAAACGAGACCGAAACTGCAATCTATGACTCCTATACATGACTTCCGACCGGATTTTACCACTACTGTGTGGCAGATCGGAAAACAAGCTCCTTCAGGGAACATGTTCAACAATCTACGGAAACTTGAATGTTGTTCCCTGAATAAAAGTTTTCAATGTGTTAACACATATAGCGATAAGTTTCATATGTTATCATTGTTGAGATATGATCAACGAGAATATTTCCAAAAGCGACCAATCATTATAAAAAGGCAATAGCATATTTCCCGAATGTTCGAAGAATTCGGGGAACATACCATCAAACCCTTGAGCTTTACTTACTTTTATTGATTTCAAAACACGTTTAAACTCTTCAAATATGAATGATGAAAATAAGAGTTAACATCCGGAGATGAAGTTTTTCATTCTTAATGAACAGAATTAGAAAGTATGGTGAAGTCTCAAAAATTGTGAGACTCTTTTTGCTGTTCTTTACATTTATTGGAAAGTAGACCATTACAATATAGGGTTAACTATTTTACCACTATATTGAAATCTATAGGTGAAAATGTTGTAAAGATAATGATAAATATATCATAGTATAACAAAACAGATTCAATAGAATTTCTCCAAGTATCTTCTTTTGTTTCCGAAGAGGATATATAAATTGAATTGTTTCTTCCAAAGCGCCTTTCCAAGCATAATATCTCTTATGCAAACATAAACGAAAGCCACAGACGCAGGATCAGATCATACAGAGACAATGGATCATTGTTCAGGACATTCGAGATCTGTTTTAAATCAAGTAGGCCGCACAGAGCACGGATATTCGACTTATACATCGGCATCTGTTTCACAGATGTCTGGAATTTCGGAGCGGTCTGCGCAAAACAATATCGGTGATTTAATGGAAAGTGCTTTGTTTTTCTGGTCTATAAAAAGATTGAAATGATCTGCGAATGTAACTCTTTCGGAACATGATCAAAATAGATTATTGTTTGGAATTTTTCAGTAAAAATATGAACTCTCGTTGAAAATGTTTTGGTATGTTGACGTTCAATATTTGTGGAATTTATGTAGGAGAATTGAGTCATACTTTTCTGCAGTTTCGTAAATCAATCTCATAATCGATATTGAAATTGTTTCCATAATTATTTCTCAAAACAATTAATAATGTTCCCATAGTAACAAAATTTTCTGCCTATTCTGAAATGTCCGAAATAGTATGTGATCATCATCCATTTCTCCAGCAGTCCACTCAGTAAATCGTAAATGTTACCCAATTGGAGTAAAACAGTAGATATCTTCTAAACTCAATGCATCTTTGTCTGCACTTGATTTCGATGCGCACTGTAGATTGCTTAAAAAATCGACTTCCTGTTTTATTAAATCTCCAATTGTCTTTGTGAAGGGTGTATAGTTCAAAGGATGATTCGAGTTGGTTTTTCCAACTCGAGGGATAAATAACTAGTAGTATATCAATTTAAAGTAACAAACTGTAGCTACCTGAACTACCTACAAGACAATTTCGCTACTATGTTTTCGGGAAATTTTCTTCACCCTGAAATACCTGCACAAATTCATCACCAAAGGCGATTTTTTAAACCTTCTTAGGTTCTTTACATTCATTTACTTTCGATTTCCTTACATAATTATTCATGCAAAATTTTCTGAATCTTAATTCGCCATATTTGGTTATTTGTATTGGCAGAAAGAATGTTCGAGAATATTGAATTTCAAATTAGAAGTTTACAATATCGAAATACAATAGACTCGCAATACTCGAAAACTCAGGGGCTGTTCGCACCTTCCACACCAATGAATGTATCAATCAAATAAAAATACTCATTTGCATATTCCTCAATTTTTATTGGGGTTGTGCATACATATACTTGTATCATTTGACATCATCAGTTTGTACACAGACATATGTAGTTATTTGAAAAATGAAGTTATTTCAGGTCCATTTTTTTTCTGGTGCTAAATTGCCATGAATTCGTTTCAAAGTCATCATATCACTGACATCAACATTCTCTTGTTCTGCCTATAGTGAAACAATTTTGATAGGTACATTTGTTTCGGAAAAGGAAATTTTTTGTTGTGATATAATCGAATCTTCACAGTCGATTTCTTCAGTTTCAGTAATATCACCCTATTCGTCTGCTCCCAGGTCAGTTTCATTGTTTAGAATGTTTCATTCGATTTTTCAACATCTTGCATTGTGTACTGAGAAGGTACAAGAGCATGTAATAAGTCAAAAGTATCGTTAATCACGGTTTCCGATACATTTTGTCTCCAAATTTCGCGGAGGCTATCTAAAGATACCACCACATTTTCAAAACATCTAAATGACTCAGCTTTCCCGATTAATTATCAACGGCATTAACTTGTATTCACCTGATCACGGCCCTCTCTATACAAGGCCGGAGCTGCTCATGTGGCAACAGCGCGTGACGTCACACTAACAGGGTTACTTGACATTGCACTAGCACAGAGTTCATATGGCGCGGGTATTTTAAATTGAATTCGCATGCATTTAAATGATAGTATGAAAACATTTGGAAACATGCTCTTACAATAACAGAGAAATGTGTAAGAAAAATATTAATGATCTTAGGAGAAATAAGTAACTGAAAACAATAATAGGTAAATGATTTAAAGTACAGTAAGAAGATTCCATATTTTTGAAGCACTCAGTTGACTGATGGAGTTATCTTTTACTTTGGTATAATTATTTAGCAAGATGTTAGACATAGTTTTCAATAATTTGTTGATAACATCCTCAAACTGTAAGCCACAAATACAGTTATCATAATATATTTGGGAGGATAGCCTGGTGTTGAAAAGAGTAAAATCAAAACTTTTAATTGTTGATTGAATGAGGAGTTTACGTTTATTTTCGCAATTTAGAAAATCCATTTCAAATATTTCAAATTTTTCGATATTAAATGATTCATTACCTAATATATATGCTTATCAAGTAAAAACACTGTATCAGATGGAATAGAAAGCCTTCCCCTATTCAAATCATTTAAATATTTGAAATTATTTGAATCATCCTCAGTTTGTGACTGCGCTTGTGTTATAAAATTCGTGCACATTTCACAGAGAGCAAGTTTATTTTTTATTTTAAAAGACTCATTAATCATTAATATTTTTCACCAGATTTGTAACGTTAATTTGAAGTTCATCACAACCCTTAACATACTTGTATCTATTTAATATATTTTCTAATTGCGACCATCAATTAATTGTGCCACCACCATTATGAACCCAATCCAAATCTTCTTTAGATATATAACAGTTGTTTGCACATACCTCTATACTCAAACTATCTTGCACTTTGATACAGACAGGTACCGTTGGCATATTTTCTAAATCAACCTGATAAAAACAAACTTCTTCACTTGAAACTTCACACTTCCACTGTTGTAAGTCCAGTTTTTGCCTAAAATTGTCTAAGAACACTGTTAAGTCGTTAATAATGTCTCCACACAGCCATTGTTCGATTTCCTATTCCTCTCTTTGTAAGAACATTTCCTTTCGGACAGCAGGGTCTTTCCGTACTTCTGGCAATTTCTTGCTTATATAAGAAGGTAAATTGGAAAATAATGTGGTAACTGCCCCAGGTACCAGTGCATACCTCGATCTAGAAATAACTCTTTTCTGGCCTGTCGACTCCACATACTTCTCTTCTTTTAAAATTAAATGAGGTTCAAAATATTCTTCACAAACAACAGAGTTTGTACCAGGAGTCCAGTGTTATCTGGGAATGTTTTTCATCCAAGTATTCCTCAGCAAGTCCTGCTTTGGAAAATTTTACACTGATACTTTTTCGTTTTGCGATTTTTAATTGCTTTTACAAGCTGGCACTACACAAGTATTCGGCATGTTTAGAGTCTCGAAACGAAAACTAAACAAAACTAGGCAGACACCATATACAGATGGATAAGCACCTGATTATTCAAAACTTGAAGTGATGTTACACTCAAATGAATACAGTTCGCAATGAAAACTGTAGATTGTTTAAACAATGCTTAAAACTTCCGAAAGCGAATAAAATACGAAATATCTTTCACGTGCTTCAACCAACTGTAAACGATGGCCCGCATGATGCGCACTGGCTACGTCAATAGCCCTGCTAGCATTGTTGCCAATTCTCAGCAGCTCCGGCCTTGTATTGAGAGGGCCGTGACCTGATGCAATGACACATCTCAGGAAGGTTAATAGTTGCATTGCTAATTTCAAACCAGGGGCAGTCTTTTCAAGAATAGAAACATGGGTTTTGTCAAGTAGAAATTTCCAGTATAAAGCAATCTCATCTGCGTTGTAAATTCGTTGATCAGTTAGATTGATTGTGGTAATAATATTCGACAGTTCTTCTTATGGTGAATGAACTGAATCACGTTGCAAAGACAGTTTTTCACCCACGATATTCAGAAGTCGTATCCCAAATTTCTTTGGTCATCCATGCATTTTCAATGTTTTTGTAGACGAGAGAAACACTGAAATCGAAGTATAGATTTTATCAAGTTTCCAGTATAGAACAGTCTCATCTGCGTTGTATATTTGTTGATCAGTTAAATTGAATGTGGTAATGATATTCGACAGTTCTTTTATGAAAAGATGAACAAATTTAGGTTTCAAAGACAGTTTTCCACGATTTTCAAAAATCGTATCTCATATCGACTTTTGAAACGTTGCATTCATTCATCGCTTGCATTGGATCATCTGTTGGATTACATCAACTTCTTATATAAATGTAGAACTTTGCTTTTGAACATTTATCACGAAACGGGAACGTTTCGTTCTCTTTGCTTCACGAACCATTTGAAGAATTTGTTTTCCATCAAAGGATGCTCAGCTTTTCTCCACAGTATACTTATTGATCTTGCTTGATTTTAAACTATGATTATCCACTTTGGCAACCACGTATTTTTTTGATGCAGTAGTGACTGACACCCTTTCTGAGCTCCTCTATGATTTTTCATAAAAAAAGTCAGAAACTAGTCTAGCCATTTTTTTATCAGCGAAATGAATTCTCAGACACTGAGCACATCTGACAAAATTACTGCAGTTTTCTTCTTGTTTAAACTCGTTAGTGTTGGACTCGTATTCATAACATCCAGTAAAAGACAAGTGTACGTACGCTTGGTGCCCCCCTCCCCAATGAACCGACAAAAAAGCCCACTGAAGGTCACCTGAGAAACGATGAAAACTATAATTAGATCAAAAACATAGAAAACGTCAATTACCACTGTAGTTTGACTATTTTCCAAAGCGCCTCACACTGTACCTGGCGTGTGGTCAGTTAAACACAGCCCAATACTTTTTAAGTCTTCCACAGGTGAACAACATGTCCCCATATAAAATATATTGGGATATAAAACGTTGTTTATTTTAATGCTGTGATGACTTTATTCAACAGCGATGTTCAACCTTCCGCAGATCACATCGTTTCTCCGGTGGCCTATGGTAGGCCTTCCAAGTCGGTCTGTTAGGGGACGCCATAGGTTTACATATACGCCTGGGTCTCTGATCGAATCGATACATAGTTCAGTAGCAATCCAGCTGGTTTTATGAATAGCAGTGCATCCATAACATCCGATTGAATTGTGCCAATGCTATTTGTGGTCGTTGTTGATGATGATCTTATTAATTGGATCGGACTACTGGCTACTCCAAGGAATGAAGTTTAACAATCCACAGAATATTGAATGTTGCTCCTTGAATGAAGTCTTCATTCTGTTAATACACACAGCGATGTATATGACAATACATTTCATATTATTACACCAAACAATTGAATCCAGGTCTGGGAAACATGAGGGAAGTGGATCATGCTCAATTCCGCTTTCTTGAAGCTTGCGATGGGGAGAGCGTTATCGGTTGTATATTTCAAAAAAAGCGGTCTGAATATTAGGTAAGATAGTCTGAATAATGACTCAAGTGCACGTCTGCCTAGTCATTGTTCATCTACACTGTGACAAAAAAGTATCCTGACATTTGAACTAAAACGCGAAATTCTTAATCTACTTCAATATTTATTGAATCTCCTTCAAGATTTGCTCCATTTGAAACGATACACATGTGCCAACGTTTTTTCCAATCATCGAAACATTTTTATAGGTTCTTTCAAGGATGGCCTTCAGCTCATTCTGCCAATTTTCTTTTATGACCTCTATGGAATCAAATCTGGTTCCCCGGAGCGGCAATTTCAGTTTACAGAAAAGAAAAAAGTCACACGGAGCTAATTCAGGTGAATAACGCTCAATGGTTTTAATCGAGTGTTTCGTCTTAAAGTAGTTAATTACCGATGGTGCGTTATCGTCACGAATTGTTTTGTAAAAAAATCCAGCCGGAGAATATTTCCACGCAAACATCTCAAAACGGTTAAATAAAAGCCCTTCCTAACCGTTTGAACTTGCGGAACGAATTCATGATCATTTCATCAACAATTCATGAATGACATCTCGAATTTCGAAGAAAACAATCAGAACGTCCCGATTTTCGAACTACTTGGCGACGTTTTTTCGGTTTTGGCTCATTTTTTCGCACCCATTCCGATGATTGTTAGCTCGTTAGTGTGTCGTTTTCATAGGCCCATGTCTCGTCAGCAGTTATGATCCATCTCATGTACGTGGGATCATAATTCGCACGATCCAACAAGTCTGCAGCTACCTGCATCCGGTACTGTTTTCGAAGAAAATTCAGCTCTATCGGAACGAGCCGAGTGCCGACGCTCCGCATGCCCAATTGGTTCACAAAAACGAAACGAGAGGTGTTGAGATCCCGAGCTATCTGTCTAACACTGGCACGACGATTTTCGAACACCATTTCCTTGATTTTTTTGGACGTTATCGTCGGTTGAAGAGGTCGAAAGTCGTCCTGAACGAGGCAAATATTCGACGATTTCCCGACCATCTTTAAAGGCTCTGTATCACTCGTACGCTTGGGTTTTCGATAAGACAGAGTCTCCATAAGCCTTTTCTAGCATTCGCAATGATTGAGCACACGGAATTTCGCTCCAAACACAAAATATGAGACAAACTCTTTGTTCAATATTTTTTTCAGTTGTAAAATTCGCAGAGTACCACAGAGGTCGACTGGTTTCAACAACTGTCGTAAACAAACTAATTGACAGATCGCGCTCATGTTTGGCATAGTAATTGTGGACAATTTTACAAACATACAGAAACTTAAAATACTTTAAAGTGCCTACTCAATGCGGGCCTTTTAAATGAGAATTTCCGGATACTTTTTTGACACAGAGTACATTTAAAGAAATATGTTTCATAAAGAAATAGGTACCAGCTTAAGCCTTTCAGAACAAGCCGTTGTTGAAACATCCCTCTTTCTCTCTATCAGACAAGAATATGTCCACTATCTACTATTCTTCTTGTTGGTGTTCTCGCGTCTATGATAATCGAACTGCAGAGTCCGCATTCAGGATCCTAGTAGCTCGGTATGCACACTTTTCTATAGGAAAACGCGTACAAAGAGATTTCGTCTTTCGTTGTGAAAGTTAGTTTAATGTAACAATCTTTTTGAGTCATTTTTCGACGTGGATCTCCATTTGTAGGTCCTTGAGTAACTATATCTGTTTTCAAGAATCAATTCCACAGCCTACATATCACACTTTCTTACACCACTTCTTCCTGCGAACCTGAAACATTGCAATTTCCTGGTGCTAGTTGTTTGCAGTGATACAAGTTTTCCTTATATTTTAATTAAAGTTGTTATAATATCGTATCGTTCAGATAATATACAAAGAACTTATCGACTGATTATTAATTTCAGTTAAAATACATTTTATATCAAACAAATCATTGCATAAAACCCTGAAAAATGTGTTATATTTTTTGAAGACAAAGATGAAAAACAGTGGTTAAACCTATAAGAGAACCCTTTAAATATCAACGAAGATGAAATAAAATATATTTTATAATTTTATTATCAAAAACTGTTTCGACTGTCAAGTGTTCAACTACAGGAGACGAACCTACTTTTATAGATACTATCCTAATTACAAATTTAGTATTGGAGATGTATTGATGTCCAGCTGACTATAAGAGTGCTTTCACTTGGGTTTTTACAAAGTTTATTGATTTCCAAACATTCCAACAGATTCATTTTCTGTCTTTGTCGCGAGTGTGAAGAACTTTGATATTATTTAATGAGATTGAATGTTTCGTGGTTTTATATGTGTTTAGTCAAACAGGACACATAAATATTATTTAATTAAAATGCGGGATGTAAAATGACTTTTTTCAAATTTATATTGAAAATATTGACAACTCCTCTTTTTTTATTGTTTTTCATAACTAACTATAAAATTATAAATCAAAATTAATCCTGAACGTTCTCCACCGCATCAGAAACTGAACTCGGCTCTGGATTCGGCTTCAGCAACAATAGTTTCGTAACAGGCCGTCGAAAAACACCAGACATAGTTTCAACATTGACTACTCTCACTTTATTGTCTTTTCCGGGAAATGTGCGTAAAATTTTGCCTCTCGGCCAAGAATTACGAGAAAAATTCTCATCCGCAATAACCACAATATCCCCTATCTGTATATTTCTGTTAGTGCTTTGCCATTTGGACCTCTTCACTAGACTAGGTACATACTTCTTTAACCACCTTTGCCAGAATTGGACTTGATTTTCTTTGCCTATTAGAAAGTCGTTGGGACCCTGTATAATTATGGAGATTCTCAGTAGTAACATAAAAACTCCGAAAGACATAATAATAATAAACTGATGATGTTTGCAGGTTTTCATTCCTGGAAAACCAAAATATTCTAATATCAATTTCAATTTTTTATGGTCTGCCCTGTATATGGAGATAAGTTTTCAGTTGCATACATCAACACTCTTATCATCTCTTAGTGGAAAAATATTTTTCTTCTGTTCAAGAATACTCCAAACATATTTTACGGTTGAAAATTCGCTTCAAATCCATCGAACTCAAACAGCATGTATATCAAGAACATCTAAAACAAAAAATTCAGGCTCACATGGACACACACGAACACTCACATTAAAATTCAATGATGTTTTCATTAAAAAAAAAATCCCCAGAAATATTTTTTTTTCATTATTCGGCCATTCATGAGATACCCTGTATACTCAAGGAGAGTCACAGTTGTGTGAATTCTAGCATAAGAACGCTCGAAGTGAAGATTCTTATAAATTCATGCCGATCTGTAGTTTTCCATAGAAAGAAAACTGAGATATTCCATTATCAATTTCACGATTTTTTATGGTCCGCCCTGTGTACATAGATAGGTCTATCAATGCATTTATCAACACTTTTATGACCTCCCAGTTGAAAAATATTTTTTTCTGTTCAAAATTACTCTGAACAGAATTTACAGTTGAAAAAAGGAGAGTTAGGAAAAATCCGCTTCAAAATCCATCAAACTCAAACCGCCTGTATATCAGAAACGAATCCATTGAGGTATGTTTTTTATTGAAGAATTGTAATCAGTTGGTGAACTTTCACTTAATGCAATTTTTAGTGCATTTTGTGCGTGGTCCTTTGTAATTAGGCTAGTATCTATTTAGGTTCCTTTCCTGTAGTTGACTTCTTGAAAATGACTTAACAGTCGATCCCGGTCGTGTTTTTGATAATAAAATTGTGAAAAAGTATAAAGTATAAAATATATATATATATATATATATATATATATATATATATATATATATATATATATATATATATATATATATATATATATATCTCATCTTGAAAATGAATTTCCATAAAATAAATAAAGCATCAATACTATCACTTTAAATATGACAACATACTCATAATTCCTAGTATGCCTGAATTCTTGTTTACAATGTATTATAATAAGATATCTATTCGGAAAGAAGTCCCAAATAAAATTGTTTCTTCACCAAAACTGCCACTCCATCTACGGTGTTCATTGGACCAAGCTGGTAGTACTCTAAACTCAAAAAACTATGAGAAGTCAGACCATAATTCCTTTAATCATTAGAATATAAGTAGGCTGTATAATTCAGATTTTTTTTCTCAAGGTGTGACATCCGGAAAAACATGTTCCTAATTTTCAGCCTCTGAAGACCATTTTCTACAGCAAGGTCTAATACTTTGCACTACATGAATCCTTGTTCAAATAATAAAACCTTATGAGACTGATCTGATGTCATGAACTTGCTGCCATGCCTAATGTAAGAGGTGAAGGCTGGGGAAAAGAAGATAATTTTTGTGGATGTACTATCGGCCCATTCCAATAAACATATAAGCAAGGAAGGATCATGCATGACAACTTGTCGACTCCCTAGTCGTACAAGATACGCGCCCACTCAAGACCAAAATATATTCCAACTTGAGATTGGCCCTGAGCCAAAATTTGTTCTTCATTCAAGTTTGCCGATACGAAGCAACGGTCTTCTAATTTTCCGGATAAATTAAATGACCGACTATAAATTCCTGTTCGCTCGAGCTCTTTCTTTATTAAAAATAATTACTCACTCGGTAAAAGATGCACAACAACAATTTCATATGTTCCACACTGAATTACCCGTTTACTTAATCGAACACTATTTCCAATCTACAATTCGTGCATTTCTAAAAAATAGTTCTTATAATATTTATATATTTAGTTTGTATATATCTGATAGATTGGTATTCCATTTCAGGATATATTGTGATTATAATTATTGCCTAGCAAATACCGGGTGGTGGATTTATATGTTTTTCATGGAATCACTTTGATTACATAAACATCTCTATAGGCACTCGTCGGGGTTTGACAAAATAATTTTTTGAATGATAAATTTAAATCGAATGAAGTATTTCCACTAATTCAATGATGAATTCGTTGTACGATTCAAATTCGATTAAAATGAAAGGCAAATCAGAGAATTGAACGTTCTTATCCGCAATATGCCAAGAAAAATTGATGCTGTATTATAAACACCTCAAAAAAGTCTAGGGAACACTTCTGAATATCGATATATCGTATCCAGAACGATCAATATGAATGATTTTTTTAAAGAAATGAACACCTGCATCAATTTCTCACCAAAATTGCAGCAGATGTGACGCTGCTTTATAATCATTTCATGTATTCAGTGTTTGAAATCAGTTAGTTGGCACTTTGTTTCAGTTGTAAGCATAAATAAAAGATTCAAGTTTTGTGATTTGACCATGGAAAGACGACATTTGACTAGAGAAGAGATGTTACGAGCCGTTGGCATACTCCAAGCTGGGAGCTCACAACAAGTATCCAGGGTTCTGGGAAGAAGCCCAAGTGTCATAAACCGTTTATGGTCGCGTTTCAATGAAACAGGTAGCGTAGAAGAACGCCATACAGGTCGTTTCAGGATTACTACAGTCGCCCAAGACCGATTTTTGGTTTTACAAGCCAGAAGAGATCGTACCACCACAGCATCTCAATTAGCTCAAGAGCTATCACGAGTTCATAATGTACAAATTTACGACCAAACTATGAGAAATCCACTGCACGATGGTCAACTCCACTGCAGACTTCCTTTAAGAGTTCCACAACTGACCCATGAAAATCGCGCTGCTCCTTTAGCTTGGTGCCAAGAACAGGTAAACTGGGATCAAGAGAGGTGGGCCACAGTTCTCTTCAGTGATGAATCTAGATTTAGTTATTATCCCGATTCGGGAAGAATTCGAATATGAAGGGAACCTGGAAAGCAAAACCGTCTCCAGCATGCTCGAGAAGTTGTTAGACAGGGAGGCGGATCAGTGATGTTTTGGGGAGGTATACGCCTTGATGGAAGAACTGACCTCATTTTCATACAAAACAACCTCACGGGAAATTCTTACGCAAATGAGATAGTTTACCTGTAGTGGTACCGTATCTCCAAACAATGGGTCAAAATCCACTCTTCCAACAAGATAATGCCCCTCCTCATCGTGCACGAGTTGTCTTGAACGTTCTTGAAGAGAATGATATCAATCTTCTACCGTGGCCATCCTACTCCCCAGATCTGAATCCCATCGAGCATGTGTGGAACACTCTAAAAAGAAATCTCCTGCGTCAAAACGTCTTCCATCATGAACAGGAGCTTCGATTAGCAATTCAGGGGGCTTGGAATGCCTTAGGCCAAAATGTAATAGATAATTTGATATTGAGCATGCCGCGACGATGCCAAAGTTTCTTAATAACAGAGGTGGACCTTCTGGGTACTGAAAAATATAAGTGCTTCCATATCGTTTCGAAAATATTAGTTCAGGAATTTTTTTTGTTTCACCAAATTTCGTCATTTTCAAATTTCAATTTTTTTTTATGATAGGTGCTTTGGAGAAGTCAAATATTATTGTTTTCTTGAGAATACATTATATACAATACATCCTAACAAAAACCGAAAGATTTCTATAAATTCGAATCATCAAATTTTTATTTTAAAGATATCGGTAAGTGTTCCTACACTTTTTGAGGTGTTTAGTTAGGGTATAAATACCCGGTATTAATTAATTTCGCTTCTTAATTTTTTCACACTGTCACTTTTACTGTTTTCTCCCGATACTTCATTTTATTTTATTTTGATGTGGTAAATCATTAATATCACTGAATATCCTGGAACATTCTTATTTTGTACAATAAATACCAAACTTACTTGAAGAAAGTAATATCCCTAATTTTTTGTGAACGGTGTATTGAAGACAATCAAAATACTTCTCAAACTTGGAGAGGAAATTATCTCTAAAGATTCTCTTAACGATTCATCAGAGTCATAAGTCATAAGTCAGTAACATTTTCTCATGATCACAGATCACAAAGTTTAGAATAGATAATATTTTTGCGTATCGAATAACCGAAATTCATTATCATACTCTGTGACAAAAAAATATCCATAAATTCTCATTTATTTTGCCCGCGTTGAGTATTTTTAAGTATTTTAAGTTTCTGTTTGTTGGTAGAACTGTCCTCAATTAGTATGCCAAACATGAGCGCTATCTGTTATCTAGTTCGTTTACGACAGCTGTTGAAACAAGTCCACCTCAGTGGTACTCTGCGAATTTTACGATGGAAAAAAATATTGAACAATGAGTTTGTCCCAAATTTTGTGTTTTGACCGAAATTCCGTGTGCTCAATCGTTGCGAATGCTGGAAAAGGCTTATGGAGACTCTGTTTTATCAAAAACCCAAGTGTAAGAGTGGTACAAAGCCTTTAAAGATAACCGGGAAATCGTCGAAGATTTGCCTCGTTCCGGACAACCTTCGACCTCTTCAACCGACGATAACGTCCAAAAAATCAAGGAAATTGTGTTCGAAAATCGTCATGCCAGTCTTAGAGAGATAGCTCGTAATTTCAACATCTCTTGTGAAACCGCTCGTTGATTTTGGTGAACCAATTGGGCATGTGGCGCGTCGACGCTCGGCTCGTTCCGATAGAGCTGAATTTTCTTCAAAAACCCTACTGGATGCAGGTAGCTGCAAGACATGTTGGATCGTGCGAATTCTGATCCCACGTTCATGTGACGAGACATGGGTCTATGAATACGACACACTAACTAATCAACAACCATCAGAATGGCTTAGAGTTTCTCATGTATTTCCGCCAGCACGTCCATACATGAAGTGCTTGCGGTCATCTCAGCGTTCGTATAACGGATTCATGATAGCCGACCTGAAATTCAAACTCAATCGATTAAAAATTACTGAAAAACAGAAACACTCAAATAACACTGACGTTAATCATTTTTGAAAACATCTATAACTCAGCATAGAATAGGTATTATCAATGGAATCTCAAGGAGTCCAAAATATTTTTTCGTATTGACAATTATGCGTCTTTGAAAGTTTTCGTTTTACCTCAATATCTCTAGCGGTTTACGAAAAGTTCAAATTTAACTGCATCTCTCGATCAAACTTCAACACCCTGTAAATCGGTAACGAAGTATTTGCGGATCTATATTTATATGAACTTAATCATGAAATGACTTCAGCAATCACCTCCTTCAATATTACCGTGTATTTTTCGTTGATAACGAATCGGTTCATAACCACTAATTCCTCGCGTAGACTTAATTCGGAATCAATTCAGAAGTGTAATAGAAATACTTGTTGGAACAAACCTATAGTAAGCAATATTGAATTTCTATGCAAAGCATTTTTACTGAAACAAGGTATTTCTTTTAATGAATACATCGTTAAAAATCATTCACAAAAGTGATATCTCCCACGTTCAATCTGCAGTTATGAATGTAAACGTTAAATCCTTCATCAGCTACTATCCGGATGGCGTAAATTCATTTGGGGTATATATTTAGATACTGAAAGAGAGCAAGAGTCTAGAATGAACTATTTACGACAATGAAGACCATTATACTTTCATGTACCGTGTAGGTGTCGTGTTGGGATCAACAAAACACCAAATTGGCACAGAGCGTGAGGCCGAAAGTGCAAGTAGCAAAAGAACAACAGATGATTAATAGGATCTATTTCCAACTAGGAAGTTAATTTATAGATCTACTGTAGATTGTTGCAGAGTATTAAAATAAATTTTTCAAAATTTCACTATCATCCACTAGGTCTGCTATTCACAAATTCGTTAGGCCAGAACAAATCTGAATCCCTTGAGTTCAGTATCCGGCAATCGAAAATATGGAAATGTAATAATTGAAATGCCATTTGTGTTAAATTAAATATAACTAGTGAGTAATGATTTTTCCATTGAATTTTGAATATCCTATTCTTAAATGATTACCGAAACATCAAATTACGTCCACTTACCTCTGAAACTTTAAGTTTGTACAATAAAAATAACGTAGGTTATATTGTGGTATTCCAAATATATATATTTATTGTGACGAATGTCTTTGTATAACTTCAGTTTTTATGTTGATATTATGTTTTATTATCCTTCTCATTGTGTTATCCTTCAGGAGAGAGGGCTCTGTATCCTAGACAATCGTTATACTAACTTTCGAAAGAACTTGGCTCAAGTAGTACATAAGGAGGAAGAGGGAAAGAGTTCAACGTTTCTAATTCTTCCTTCGAAAATCTAGTTCTCAATCCCATATTGAAAAATTAAGTCGTAAAATGACAATTTCTTATCACGAATCTATCGCCGAGATATGTACGAATCTTTTGAGGTATGGCATGATTCGCATAACGATTGAAATCTAACCCCAATTTTGGCAGCTGGACTTTCCTTGATTTTATCAATTTCTGGACGTGAAAGTGTGGCCAAATTGAGTGGTGGGGTAACTTTGAACCGAGTTCGATTTCTGGAGTAGACGACGTAATTTATCGATTAAAACTTGATTTCGGAAAGAAATGCATACAATTTCTAATAGGAAAATATCGAAATATAATGTAAACGGATGATCTCGCGGAAAATTCGATCTGGAAATACGTTTTTGACCGGCTCGAGAGCACCTATTTCGCAGGGCGAAAATATGTTCCGTCACTCTAAATGGACTGGGAAAAGTCATCGTTTTTGTCGTTTTCGGCAGTCGCGCGTTTCACTCTTGCACCGATGAAACCAGTGTATCAAAAATACATATAATCGCAATTATTATGCTATTCATGAGATAACTCAGGTTCCTGGCTTAGGCTTTTGGTATTTTCTCTTTTCTGTATAGTCTTCTTTTAGTAATGAACTCCGGACGATAAATAGGTTGTTCCTAGGCTACCTCCTGTTTCTTTATGGATTTATTTATACCTAGGAATAATAACTCCGCACAAAATAGTTGATATCGAGTAAAGAATAACGAATGAATTGTGAAATAATTCTCAATATTCCTAAATTATTGTGCACAGTGTAGTGGGACAAATGAGTAATAATCCAATTATAAAAACATAATAGAATAACCCATCATATATCATTTCGAATAAGTAAAATATTTTCTCAAAGCTATGATCTGAACAACTATTTGAAATGTTCCAACAAAATCATTCCATATGAATTATTTCCACGATTCTGAAAATAGTATTTTCATGAGTTTAGATAAAATATTCTTGACTTCTTACTTCTTCATGCTACTTTATTACCTTGCCGATACCTGTTCCAGTTTTCCAAATATAGAAAATTACTTCAATTATATCTCGAGTAAAATGTTTGACGGTTTGAATAGGTCATTCAAGAAAAATCATTCGTGCATATGATAGTGGATGATCATCGACCCTACATCTCTGCGTTCTTGTTCTTCTTCTTCTTATGTGGACCGGCTGGGCTGGTAATTAACACGCACCGGAAGTGATGCATCATGGCATAATGATGACCGACACGAGAAATATCTCCAGTACCTCTTAGTGGCCGCATCTTCCTTCTGCGTTCCAGACCAGTTTATTGATCGACTTTTGATATTCCAATTCAATTCCTCTTTTTTCCAGGCTATAATGAATTGAACAATGAAATGTTCTTGAAATACTTACTCTTTACGAAATTGTTTTTTTCGAATTCTAATACATTCGTGAAACTTATATTTCTATTACACATAAAATTAACATGAATGAAACGATTATGATCTTGTAATAACTACTATGTTAACTAAAAAATTTTATGCTTTAAGGACCTATGTTATTGGTTTTAATTCAGAAGAGCTTAGGCTGAGAGAAGTATTCGAAGAAGATGAAAACTAATGTTAAAAGGTCATCAAATTTTTATAATTCGAACAAATCCAAAAAATATATATATATTCCAAAAACCAAAATCAGTCTGTATGCTATCTTAAAGGACTAAAAGACTCATTTTGTATATAATTCAGTAGAAAAAGGTTACCTTTATATAGGTTGAGAATCAATCAAAATGGCATTTTTTAATTCCAATGCTATACATATGTATATATATATTTCTGATGATATTACTTGAATTGATTAGCAAACATTTCTTTTGAACAAGTATAAAAGTATCATGCTATTTCTTTGCATTCTATTAAAATGATAACATACATATGGTGAAGATAAATACTTTGTCGTCATGAGTGTTCATCTGATGCAAAGTAAGTCGACAAAGTTTCTGAATTAAGTGGGTATATATTTTGGAGAGATCCCTTTCATCTATTTTCATACAAAGCATACTAGATCAACACCAACTTCCTCTCACCGTTTATTAGCGATTTTCCGAATTTATTTGGTTTTCGTCCACCTTCAATCTTTTCATCTCAAAGCAAGACTGTTCTAAATAGAATAGTTAGTATATAATTAAAAATAAAAAAATCAGTCAAAGACTGACTAACAGATCACCGTGAGAAAAAGAACCATTATAAATTGTTTTGTTTATAGGTATAAAGTTATAAAGCCAGTCGAGTAGTTCTTAAGTCAACTGTGAACAGACATAGACCAGTAAATAAAAGTTACAATACATTTTGAAACAGTTTCAAGTGTCGACAATAAAGAGTCGGATCGAGCGTTACTGGATCAAAGTTGTCGAAAACAAAACACTGCCGAGCTTTTGTTTGTGTATGTTCGAGAATGACTTCTCGAAAACAAATAGCGCTTTTGTATCCGTTCGATAAATGATAGCATTTCTTTGAAGTATTTATTTTCGACCGTAGGATGTTATGCTTAGATTTAAGAATTTAAAGGAATGATTCATGTATTTTATTTGGCAAAATGTTTCTTTATGAAACTAAGTTGGAATATGAACCAATATGACAAAATTTGGATTATTTTCAAACCTGAAATTCTGAAAATTTATGAGCTGGAGGTCTTGTTCTATCAGAAAACGAATAATAACAAGGAATTTGGATTACATTGAATATATATATATATATATATATATATATATATATATATATATATATATATATATATATATATATATATATATATATATATATATATATAGATATATATCTTCCATTATAAATCTTATGTAATGAATAATAAAATTCTAAATCTAACCTAACCTAACCATTATAAGATTTTCAGAGTTCTAGTTTTTCATTGTGTATTGCTTCTTTCCTTTCTTTGGGATCGGTTGAATTCTCGCTATTTTTCAGCTGTTTGGAAAAGTCTGGCCTTCATAAGAAATCTGGAACAGACGGTTAAGAATAGGTGCCAGTTCGGGAGCACACTTTCTCGGTATGATTGGCAGTGTTTCGTCTATATCAACTGTCTTCTTGCAGTTTAGCTGGTAGAGAGCTCGTCTCACAGTGTAAACTCTGAACTTGATTTCTGCCATGGAAGAATTTGTAGGTGAAATGTTCGGTGTTATTGCGTTAGATGAATCTAGCACAGAATTCTTTGAGAACAAGAGAGCGAAGAGATCGGTTTTCTCTTTCGGAGATGATGCTATACTTCCGTCTTCTCTAACAAGAGACGGAAACGCAGATTTGGAGAAACTGGTACTGACAGTCTTCGGCATACTCTAGAACTGCCTAGTCCCGCTTGCCTGTTCAAGGAGTTTATTAGTTTCCCTTTCGTTGAGATTGGCCTTTGCTCTTGCAGTTGTTAGGTTGCATATGTTCCGTATTCTTACGAAGGTTGTTCTTGTTTCCTCTGTTGGATTTATCTTCCATGACTTGTAAGTTCTGCTCTAGGCTGCAGAGGCTCTTTCGTAGTATTTGTTGAACCATGGCTTTTGTGCTGTTGTTCTTTTCATGAAACGAGGGATGTGGAGATCCATTCTTCCATGAACGATTTCTGTAACAGATTCTGTGCACACATTTATGTCAGCATCTGAAAGGCAAACATCACTGAATGGAAAGCACGAGAAGAATTCACGCAGCTCATCCCAGTGAGCACGGTTGTAGAGCCAAATGCGTCTGGGTGGTTTAGGTTCGTGGTTTAGCGACAGCACAATGGTTCCAGTAGCAGATAAAAGGTCGTGGTCTGAGTTACCTAGCGGTGCTGACACCTCCACTCCAAAATCATCTGGATCTGAAATCAAAGAAAGATCCAAGGTGTTCGGGAAATCGGTTGGGTATTCTTGTCGGTTCGTCGAATAGCTGTGTTAGATTATGGCTGATTACAAAAGTTTCAGCCTGTCTTCCCGCTTCATCTGTTCTATTGGAGTGGCGGAGCCAGTTGTTGTTGTTGTGAACGTTGAAGTCACCCAGTACAATGACCTCAGCTGCCGGATGATGTGTCTGAATCCAATCCACATTATCACAGTATAGGAAAGTGAATATCGTTTGGCGAGCGATATAGACAGCATAAGAACAGTGTTTTATCCGGCAAACGGATTTTAAACCACACAAGAACGAAAGCGTCGTCCTCCATCCTGTCCTCGCTCTGGCATGCGACATTGCAACATCCGATCTGGGGAAACACAGAGACCCCCTTTAAACCTAAATCTCGTATGTAACTCATACCCATTAAAACGTAAATACGTTGTGTCGGTTGTTTGACTTATTTGGGTTTCGAATAGGGGCAGCACATGGAGTTGTGCGTTTTGCAGATGCTGGTGGATTGCATCACAATTCATGTTATTGTGCCTAGTCCTCTAATGTTAAGAACTCCATCAAGAATTTGCTTTCTTTTCTAGAACGTAAATGAATTAGTGAATTCGTCGGAAGAGTGCTCGAATTACGCGCATCATGAACCTCTCGAGGCAGCCCCGGAGATCCGAATGGAGGACTATTTTAACTCTGGATGAGCTCATCATGCATCGTTGTCAATCCTTCCCACAGTAAACCGGATCACCCGCCAGATCCCGAAACTTAGTCACAAAGGTGACCAATTCACGGGACCTATAGCTGGATGTGGTGGTGTCACACCGGGCGACGGGGGTGAGGCAACCTGCCACCGTATTATACAAGAAACACATAAATTGCAGAAAAAATAACACTTCTTCCGAATAATTCACAAAATTTTTTTCATTTTGAATTTTTGAACTGTTTTGGATAATATTATCATGCTTAGAACCTTTTTAATCGAAATTTAATTCAATTTTGCCTTGTAATGCTTTTAAAGTGCGTTCATAGAAGAATATATTACATTCATTTTCAAGTAGCATCCACTGTTGGTGTACAACTTCTATAGAAGCAAACCATATGTACTTTCGTTCGGAAAGGTACTGAAGTAAGAAAAACTAAGAACTTAAATTTCGAATTTTCACTAGACTTCATGTTTTATATAATTTTCATAAAATGTACACCCATATCAGAATATCCTTCCTATTTCACAGCATATTGTCAATGTCTAAACCAATGTTCTTGGATCTCATTTCTTCAATTATCTTAGCCATAAATTCGTTATATTACGACTATTCTCAGAATCTTGAAGATTCCACAGATACAAATAAATTAATATCAAATGATGTCCTTTTTTTATCATAATTGTCATTTCAATTTCCTTTACATCTTCCTTCTTTTTTCAGAGCGCCACCCAACAGTTCAGCAATGAAACTCAAAAACAGCTGGAACTCCAGCGGAGGCAACAAGAAACTATGTTGCAGCAACAACAGAAACTGCAGGAATTACAGGGTCAGATTACGGCGCAGTACGCCGCCAGTGCCGGAGCGGTGGGAGGGCCGCAGGGGTTGATGTTCTTACCGTTTCTAGAGCACCTACGTGGGTTGCCCACTGGAATGCCACCAGGCGTTGCAAAAAATGCCCTTGCTAATCAAGTAAGTATCTTTAATTAATAAAATAACTGTATTTGTCTCACGAATTACATCGTTGATGAACATCTTATTTTGAAAGCTGACGTTTTGTCATTTTCTACAAATATCTTTTTTAGGCAGCTTTCCTATAACTAATATTAAAAAAAACATGTTCTTAACTTAATCGTAATAGCTGGAATTCAGTGCAAATAACAGCAAACAGAAGTTATAACTTAATCCATTTCTTTTTTTTTCAGATGTTGCCACCTCAACAAATACCTAACTGGACCGCACATCTTAGCCACATACAACAATCTTCAAATGCAATTAATTTAGAGAAAAGAACACCTCCTCCCCAACGAACGCCATCCCCGCAAGTTCCTCCTTCTGATCCTGACGCACCTCTTAATCTCACCAAACCGAAATCGTCTAGCTCAGAATCCGCTGGATCAAGTCCCCACTCGAGTTCTACGCCTATGGGATATACCCATATTGCAGAGCAGCCAGTAGCAGCGACAGCTCCAAAACTTTTGCCACCAGGGTTGGTTATGCCGCGAGCCTTTATGCCGTATGCTGGTTTGCCGCCACAGTTCAGTCCTCTACCACCGACAAATGAAAGGAAAATCAGTAGAGATGGCTTATCCAATGATAAACAGCAACATTTTCCATTAAATATTTATGGATTACCTGCTCCGCCGAATTTGGGTGGGCGATCTCTGAAAGACGATGGAGGATTCAAGGAAGAATCTGATTTTATGGCAGCTTGTCACAGTAAGTACCAAAACGTATCCATAGAATTTGTTTTAATTGAGATCTGAAATCTCTATATCTTATAACTGTGAAAACTAGTGAATTAAAATAATACGATCAGTTAGCTTCTACTACATAGTTGAAAATTTGTCTTTTTCAATGCTTGTGTTTTCTTTTTCAGTGTGGGGGCCGGATCAAAATTACAAACTTGATGAAAATTCAGAAAAAGCTAAAATAATAAGACAACAAGCAAAACGAGATGCAGAAAACAAACCTCACATAAAACGACCTATGAATGCCTTTATGGTTTGGGCAAAAGATGAAAGAAGAAAAATTCTCAAAGCTTGTCCTGATATGCACAATTCCAATATCTCTAAAATTCTCGGTGCGCGTTGGAAAGGAATGTCGAATTCTGAAAAACAACCCTACTATGAAGAACAGAGTCGATTATCCAAATTACACATGGAGAAACACCCTGATTATAGATATAGGCCGAGGCCAAAGCGAACATGCATAGTGGATGGAAAAAAAATGCGGATATCAGAGTATAAGATGTTGATGCGGCAGCGGAGGCAGGAAATGAGGCAACTTTGGTGTAGAGATGGTGAGTATATAAAAAGATGAAAGAAACTTTTCGTTTCAATATTTATAAATGACAAAGCATATCATATAGGGCTAAGGAATTTCTAACAAACTCACAGTATCAGTATCTCAGATATATATATATATATATATATATATATATATATATATATATATATATATATATATATATATATATATATATATATAAGGATAACCACCGTTTAAAACTTTTTAATTTCTAATTACAATATCAAGCTGAAATTTTATACGCTGCCATAACTAGCGATTTCCAATTGAAGTGAAATATTTTCGAAGTGATACCATTTCCGGTTATACCGGAAGTGGGTCATCACTTTGTTTTTTCAAATGGCAATCTACCTTTTTTATTATACATCTAGAACCGAAATTTGAGCAAGGCATAAAATACCCAAGTTGTTGGCACTTATCTGTCAAAACTTTTGACAGATTTAATTATTTTTATTATAAACTCGATTTTTGAGGAACATTTGAAGAAGTTGTGGCTCGTAGATCTTTTGCACTACAGACACAATTTTTGCTTGGGTGGATAGAAGAAGGATCAAGAAATTTTTAAGCAGTCTACACATGTCAAATGGTTATTGCGTTGTTTTGTATGATTTTTTCAATTTGGCCTTTTTCAAACAGCAATAACTCAATTTTTTCAAATTACACGTGCCAATTTTTATATCGCCATCAGATGAAGCGTCAAATTTCAGATGGAATTGTATAAGCATGTACTATACCCATCTCTTATAGTTCCGAAATAATTTGGGAATATATTGAATTTTGATGATTTTGCAAGAACTAACAGAGAATGCTTTGAAATATTTGAATCAAGTAGCTGAACTGGCTACGCTCACCTGACAGGCGCCTAAAATTAATGTACTTGACACTTCGTTCATTCGAATTTGATATTTCAACAAGAATTGTCGTTATTTCATATTGAAAATATCCAAAAAATACAACACATTTGGAATAAAACCAATGGTTATTCAAACGAGAATATATTTAATTTTTTTTAATTCATTTTAGAATGTCAAAAAGTAGTGGGTAGAAATTGCAGGCAATTCAATAACCAATTTCTAAACTTACCGTCTATGAGTAAAATAAAATTTCGAAGCATTAGAAGCAATTTTCTACAATTCGGATGAATAAAAAATAAAAAATTGTAGGAACTAAGCGAAAACCAAAAGTGATGACCCACTTCCGGTATAACCGGAAATGGTATCACTTCGAAAATATTTCACTTCAATTGGAAGTCGTTAGTTATGGCCGCGTATAAAATTTCAGCTTGATATTGTAATTGGAACTCAAAAAGTTTTTAACTGATGGTCCCGGTGGATATATATATATATATATATATATATATATATATATATATATATATATATATAAGTTGTTTCATTGCTCCAAAAGATCTGTTTAATTTTGATTGAATAAAATGTGAATTAATTGATCTCGAACTGTATTTCATTTACCAATTCTTGCCTTTCAGGAAATGATATGAACTTCCCAATGGGTGGAAATGATATGGGACCCGGTTCAAGTGCTTCAGGAAGACCGTCAGTTTCTCCACCAATGAACTTTCTAAATGGTGGTGCTGGTCCGAGTTCTGAAGGATTTTTCTACCCTCAAGAAGGACATTCCCCAGATGTCATGAATTTTTCTAAGGATCACTCAACGGCAATGAGTTATGAGACAAGTAGTCCAAGGAGAGAAGAGGACTGAGGGTTAGAAAAAAGGGAAAAGCTTTTCCCTTGGTACTGATTTGTTTATGGCGATACTCGATGGGGGTATTCAGGTTCTTAGAAAAGTGAAACTAGTAAATCTTATGTTATAAGCAGAAAGTAGGATTCAAATACAGTAACCTGTTTTTATTGTACTGATTTTGATAAACTCGAATTCTCTGAAACTTCTAAAAATTTCGTAATAATGCAAAATGGAATAGTTTTCCAGGTATCCAATACTTTCAACCAGTAACTTCAAATTAATTGACTATTATTCTGAAAACTTATGATTTCACCGAGTGGTAGAAATAATATGAGTGGTATGAAATTCCCTAGTGAGGACCGTTTAAAAACATATTATTTTATCCTTTTTCGTTATTGAAAATCCACTGAGAGCAGAAAGTTAGTATGCGTAGAGTGGATTATTTTTTCATATTATTTCCGAAGAAATTAATAAATGATATATGGGCAGTTTATACTCTTTGTGCCATTTTTGAATGTGACAAATATAATCTTAGAAGACTTGAAGAAAAAATCAGTTGTACCCAACAATATTCGGTGTTGTAGTTGTACTGTTATTGTAGATATATTTCTAAGATCTTCAAATTTATTTATTATATTATAGGTGGTAAGAATTTTCTTTTTCAGTTTTATCTTTTTTGTTGTATATTCATGTAAATTTTTATATGTAGTAAACCACCCAGCATCACTTGTCGTATGAGAAAAAGCTTTACTTCTTTTTTGGTATGTTTTAGTTTTTCCTTGTTTATCTTTATGTTGTAAAAGTATAGTATTTATATGTTTAGTTTGGAAAGATCCTAATCCATAAACTTACCTTTATCAATATTCTATACTTATTAGGCAAGATTGTATTCTACTATATTTTTATTTAACCATTACGGAAAAATCTTTCTATATACGGTGTTTGAAAAGTTTTAGATATTCATAATTCTGACTCCTTTTAAATTAAACAGGAATTTATTTACGCAACATTCATGAACAATTCCATGTAGTAAAAATAATGTTCTTTATCTTTCTTGAGGAATCATATTGAAAACGATCATCTCATCTTAATATGTACATCTTGTCTCAAATCAAATGAAACTAAGGATTTTCTGGCTATCAACTTCAATTTATTTTTCAAAGTTTTTATAACTAAAGAATTATGTTATCATATTTTGATGAAAAAAGGAACATTTTCACTCAATGTTTTTATACTACCCTTTATTCTAGAGTAGAAAGTTGTTTTTGTTTGAACGATCTAAATTTTCATTCGTCTAAATATGATGATATGCGGTTCATCTCAAATGTACTTAATTTATACTTAGAATAAAATCAGAGCGCAGATACTTTCAAATAGAGTATAAATATCAGGTTAATCACGTAAGTTAAGGATTCACGAATTTTATATCTCGAAATTAACCAAACCATTTGATATCTTAGTTCTCTCAGTTCAAAAGTACATACGTGAAACAAAGTTCAGAAGCTTCCATTAAAGTTGCAACCACTGTATAACTTTCTAACTCAAAAAACATTCTTCTGGTATCATCCTCTCCCGAAAATCAAAATATTCAAAATATAAAATACAAACTTCAACAATAAATTATTTTTACCCGTCTAGTAAAATGGAATGATTTGATTCATTAATACAATTCTTTGATTTCAAGTTTCAAAAATCCAGATGAAAAATATTACAATCTTGCCTTTTTTGTTTAGAATAATGTATTCAGGATGGGAGCTTTTCGAATATTATAAATCTTTAAATTAAAGTGCAATGTACCTATAATTATTATAGAGATAATTTTTCTGTTCTCAACCTGTTGAATGTTTATAATATATATTTTAGAGCCAGTACGTTAAGTAATATCTTCTTATTTATTTCGTGTTTCTTTTTGTACAGTAACTCGAATATATTGGTAATGTACAAAACCTGTGTAATATCTACTTAAATATTAAAATTGAAAATGAGAAATCGTAATTTTTCAATTCGGTTAGTCTCACTAAGCCTGAGTTATTCTCGAAATTATATATCATTTTTCACCCACATCGATCAATATTTAATGTACAACTTTTTTCATAACTCTTCTTGTAATAGCATCATATCATTATTTATGTCGATAGATGACCAGCAATAGATTATTTTTGTTCAGACTTCCATCTTTTATTTTCGTGCATACCTATAACAAAACTCCTTTCCTTCGGATTCTGTAGAAGCGAATTTAAAAGAACTTAATTGCATTACTTATGCATACATGTTATCAGAAACTTCCTATGCTAGAGCCTCTCATGGAATTTATTTTGATTCAGTCATACCTCGGCCATAACATTATGGTTTTATGAATACAAAAAGTCGACGAGATTGCCTCTCAGCCTCTCAGTTAATTAGATTACAGTAATGTTGATTTCGGTCTAAATTATTTCTTATAAGCACTTATAGCACTTATAAGCAAAATTTGACACAGAAAAAAGTAAGAATCATATTTGATAAATCAAATCATGTGTTCCAAAGTAGATTCAGCTATGAAATTAACTGGGATGATAAAAATTCAGTGTCCAAAAGGCTGAATAGAAGACAATTTCCTAAACTAGCGCACACAAGCTGATTTAAAAAAAATCTTGCTCAAAATATCAAATATAAAAGCAACGATGATGTCGCCTTCAATAATTTTTAAAACTAATATTTCACATCTACCAAAAGAACAAAATTACAAGTTAAACAGAAAAATTAATGAATATTTTTGTTATCAGGTAAAGATTTTGTGATTTTTCACCTAACATACATGGTGCTTTGGATAGGGATCTTCGGATCACAAGTACAGTAAGAAAAAGAGTCATACATATATTTTATAATGAAAACTTTTATGTGAAATGGTGTCTCATACTATGCGAAATGAAAATAGATCTTGAATCAGCTGGAAATCACAAAAATATTGTATGAGGATATAAGAGTATAAAGAAAGACTGCGTACAGAATCAAATTTAAGAGATGAATATTGATCACATGAACTTATAACCTAAGGCAGTTAAAAGAGATCAAGTTCAAGGCTACCAGAAATACGGATACTAAAGTACTATAGCCCAAACTCAATTAGAAGATTACATAAAAATTAGTGCAACGTTTCGGTAGTTTGTTCAACAGTACATAAGGTTAATAATGTAAAATCAGAAATACCGAGATTCAAACTTATCTTATTTCCACAAAATGAATAGTGGCAGATACATGGATATTTATTTATTTATTTATTAATGGGCTTTTTCAAGTCGAAGAGAAAGTAAAAGAATAATCTAATATCTAACAAATTAAAATGAGAAACGTAGAACTTAATTCTATCTATCAAACCACTACTTGCCTTCTAGAGGCCAAATATTTGATGAAACACTTGGGTAATAAGACATAAACCCCTATAGATAGAAAGTTTTTGATTAGCAGGGTCCAAGGTTTCGAAAAATCAGTATAAATAACAACAACACCTAAACCCTAGAAGCTCTACTGTATAAATGTAAGCAAATTTGTCTCTATGTTTCAACCTCTGAAAAAACTATGTCACTGTTTACTGATTTTGACTGCGATTTCAAATTTGTGACTAACACAGATCAGCAATTCAAAGAGTTTCCGAATAGCACTGATTATACTGAAGGGTCTGTAGTTTCTTATACCTTATACACCACTCTCAATTGAGCTAATAAATAATAATTTGAATGGCAAGGCTAATGCAAAACTACATTGCTTTAACAGAAGAGACGAAATCATGTCCGGCTAGGACCCTTATTAGAGTCCTAATTATCATCAACGCTATCAAATATTTCAGTACATCAAATCTTAGGCCTCTAGCAATTACTTCATCAGGTGAACAACTCGAATCATCACACTGATAGTCCCCAGCTGAATAAGAAGACTGAAAAAGATAAGCAAAACAATTAGCAATATCTATCAATCAGTTTCATTCGAAACCATTTTCACGGGTGAATCATTGTCATTCTTCTTGCGCTTACGAAATTCAAAAAAGTTTCGATATTTCTGTGGAGATCCCTCACTGTTTTCTCCATAGAAACAGAATAATCGATATTCGGCAACTTTTTTCATTCAATTCTTGGAAAACAAAAGCTTAGATAGTCATTCAAATCATTTATAACTTTGTATTTTTTATAACACTCCTTTTTTGAACAGAACTTTATTTTACTCATAGGATTACCCAGCTTGGAATTTTTACCAGACGATTAGGAACAAACTTCTCCACTCCATGAGAATATTATGAAAAAATTCGCTCATAATGTCAACATTTACACCATGAACATCATTTAAAACCTAATTCCAATTAATCCTAGGAAGAAAAGAATTCAGTTCAGAGTAACTTACTGATTTGAAATTACCGGCCATGAACTCATAGTCTCTGAAAGTTCACACGAATGATTAATACGACCGCAGCTTTGAAAATCTATATATTATGGTCACTTCAAATAATCGAATCCAGCCGTTTATTATTTGTGTTATTAATGAAGTTCAATTAATGATAATAAGAAATCAAACTATGTGTTACATTTATTTGAAATCAGGATTGCAATTTCGGTCTCTAGACCATCTTCAGGTGACAACAAGTACTGAACTAAAGTTGAAAATACATACAAACATAAACGGGTAGATACATAATCGAAAAGGGTGCAAACAAGAGGTAATAAACTAATTATGATAAAAACAGGTATATTTAAGGATATCAAATATGAATGAATAAACCGGACATACCAATCGTTCGGAAGATTATCTCTATGGGGAGTTTGTTGGAGTTTGAAAATTTCGATGCATTCTAAGAAATCAACCTTTGGTCCTTTATATATTTTGTGAATAAATCGAACTTGTTCAATGGGTGGAAAATGATGGCCATTTTCAATACTATGTCAAGCGAAAGTAGATTCGTCAATTCTCTGGTTATTGTAATCTGATTGATGCTCATTGTATAAAAATCAGCCCTATCAGCGAAATGATTCCAAATGTCATTTCAAAACGGCATAAAAAGAAGCTTTTTGAACCCACATGAAACTCTCTCAAGAAGTTTTCAATAGTAAAGATAAAACTGATAGATTTGACAATATTGGATTTGACAAGTTGTCCTGTATGGATTGTGAAGGCGTCTACATAGGTCGGACTGGTCGTTCGTTCGAAACTAGAAACAAAGAGCATCAATCAGATTTCAATAACCAAAGAACCGACGAATCTTCACATTGTATCGAAAATGGTGATGATTTGCCACCCATAGAGCAACTTCAAAATTTTCACAGAATACTCAATGGACGAAAGTTGGATTTCTTAGAATCCATCGAAATTTTCAAACGCCAAAAAATCCCCCATAGAGATAATCTTCTGAACGACCAATATGGCCCGGCTTATTCGTCCATTTTTGATATCTTTAAATAATACCTGTTTCCTCATAATTAGTTATTATTAGTATCTACCTGTTTATGTATATATGTATTTTCAACTTTAGTTCAGTACTTGCAGTCAGCTGAAGATGGTCGAGAGACCGAAATTGCAATCCAGATTTTCAATAAATCTCTTGTGATAGTATACAGTATAGTTTAATTTCTTATTATCATGATTAACTATCACCCAGTAACAGCGGAACGGTTAACCTAAATGCATCGCTCTCTAATGGCATTCTAGAATGTATTTCCACCATCCCCAATGAAGATAGTCAGATTATCATTCTCCTACAAAACAGAACCCAAGTTATAATCACAAGAAATCACTAACGTATGTGACCTAAAAGAATTATCAAGGTGTACCACTTTGGAACAATGTTTATCATAGGCACTAATGTCTGAATGAGCTGAAATAAAGGTTGTTCTGGCAAGAACTTTAGTTTTGGGTCCTATAAATACAATAAACTTCTGAAATTCATAATCTGGTGCTAACAGTAATTCGAACATATACGTTGCCAAGTAGAAGCATTTTGAGCTACTGAGGACTTTGGAACACTCTGCTGTAGTATATGTAGCTGTAGTCACTACGATACATTATCGAGAACACCTGAAATTTGAGACTCGACCCTGCCACATTTTGCTAATAGCATCAATTTCGTTTAAAATATCAAACCAAATTACAACTAAGCAAATAAATCTATAATTTTGAATATTCAAAGCAAGCGAATGTGCTTTGTGAGTTGTTATACAATCCCATTCCGACGAATTGTTATCTGATATTTCAAGTAAAGCGTCAAATATTTTTTCGAGGTGATACCGTAAAGGTTTGACTGCATCGATTCTGCTAGACCATCGCGTGGCACTTAATGCCTTTAGTTTTAAATCAGGTAAATGCTTGCAAATTATGGACATAGAAGAAAGCTTGAGATAACAACCATTCAAGATTTTCCACCTTTGGATAATACATACAGGCACAAACCACACTAAAAGGGATAAGCAAAACAACAATTCTGTAAGAAAGGCTAACATGAAATCCTACGAGACAGGTTTGCAAAAATATTCATCAAACTGTTAAAACCTAAACTAGCAGCACACATCACACTCAAGTACATGTAAAAATAGCTAATCATAGTATATCAAAGATTGTTTTTTCGACCCCGAAACAGCCAAGAAGTTCTAGTTTGATAGTTGAAAATTGTCTACTGCACTAAAAAAAGGGAAACATTAAATTTAGTGAGAGTTACCCCATTTGATATGAATAAATTAACAATTCTGACACCCGAACATCAAAATTTTCGGCTTCGGAACTGTATTTATTTTTTCCTCTATTTATTGATATTTTGAGTATTGGATATTTAATACGCTTCAGATTTAGTTCGAGATCGTTTATTTACAGTAATATAGTAGGGAAGACAATCAACAATTTTTTCGATAGGGAATCCCTTGATTCTTTGACTTTAATGGTGGAGGCACTTTCATTTCGCATATTTATGCAACCATCAAATACAGACCTGATATTGAATGAAGTATAATTCAAGATTTTATGGCTATATTTCTTTCTTAATCCACAACTACACTATATTTAGAAAGATTTGATTCTTTTTTTGTTACAGATTTACTCAAAAACGACTCAACCGAATTCTTTCAAATATGGAAAGATACATTATGCGTGGGAGATGCGACCCATGTTAATATAAGAATTGCTACGAGCATTATAATGATGTAACCCGCCTGTGTTTAAGAAGGGAGATAAGTTAGACCCCCTTAATTATCGTCCGATAAGTCTTTTGTCAGTGCCTTCTAAGATAATGGAGTCGATCGTAGAGGATGAAATCACCACTTTTCTAGACCTACATCAAGTTATGCCAAAAGAACAGCATGGATTCGTCAAGGAAAATCCACCACCTACCAATTTATTGTCGTGTATCATTGACTGGTCTAAAGCACTTGATTCAAAATCAAACATATGGACGTCCAAGGGATAACGGAGGAAGAAATCGCAATAGTAGTTATAGTGACCGACAATTGGAAGGCCATATGAATAGATAATATCCACAACTTCTGGTACGAGAAGTTTAATAAGTTCCATAGACCCCTAGCGAAACAGCTCACGCATGTTCTTCAACATCCCAGAAAAACACACATTTCTAACAGAAAGCTTAACATGTATGCTACCTAAGAGTGATAGAACACAAGATCCGTCCCAGTATAGGCCGATCACTTGTCTGCCAACGGTCTACAAAATACTCACCTCATGCATATCCAATCGAATATACCAACTTCTTGATGACAACAAAATATTAGCAGAGGAGCAGGAGTGATACAGAAGGAAACACCACGGATGCAAGGAATAACTCATCATCGATTCTGTGATAATGAAACAGTCACACGGGGGGCATCGGAACTTTCTTTAAGCTTTTCTCGATTATCTGAAGGTATTTGATAGTACCGCTCATCCTTGGCTTGTCGAAGTATTAGGGATATACAAAATTCATCCAGTCCTGCTAGAATTCTTATAACAATAATAACACACTGACGCACGTCTCTGCAGGTCAACATGAACCATAAGTCAATTAAAACCGACGAGATACCAATACGTCGTGAAATTTTTCAAAGAGACTCTTTGAGTCCACTATGGTTCTGTTTGGCTATGAACCCATTGTCTTCAATGCTCAATAGAACAAGTTACGGATTTAGGATAAAAGTAGATAGGAACTATCACACAATCTCCCACCTGCTGTATATGGATGACATCAAATTATATGCTTCGAACAAGAAGTAATTGGATAATCTGCTGAAAACTGTCAGTATGTTCTCGGCAGATGTTCATAGGAAATTCGGGATTGAAAAATGTAAGATGCTGAATATTCAAAGAGGGAAAATCAAAGACGGTGAAACACAACTTTCAAATGGTGATATTATACAGTGTATGAGGGAGGTCGATACGTACAAATAACTGGGTTACCAACAAGCCAGATTGCTAGACCAAAAACAACTAGATGATATTCAAAGGCAGACCCTAACGATGCTGACAAAGTACAACAATCACCAACCAAAATCGTCTATGATAAGAACAACTCTGAAGCGGAAAGAAGGAAGACGTGGATTGATGGATGTTGTCATCTTACATACCGAACAGAACAAAAATCTCAAAGAATTTTTCTCTGCATAAGCTTGCACTTTTGACCCCCACAAAGTGGTATCGTTAGCTGATAAGGGATATATACCTCTGAATCTTGCTACCAGGGATGACCTGCTGAATCTACCGTTCCTATCAGATACTGAAAAACAAGAGCAATTGTCAAGAAAGGAATTGTATGGACAAAAACTACAAAAATTTATACTTAAGGACGGTACATTACAAACAGATAAGTAAAGAAAATGCCATATAAGATCGGAGACTATACCGCATATTACGTCCGGATGCGAACAACTGGCCAATACGGACTATCTTCACAGGCATAATCAAGTATGTAACATTATCCACCAGGACTTCTGAATGCCTCCCAGCCATATTACAACCGGCGCCCGTATTGCAAAATGACTCTATGAGATTATACCACGATAGGCCTGTTATCACTGACAGAATGGTGACGAATAATAGACAGGACATAGTGGTGTATGATAAGAGAGCCAGAACAGCAATGCTGGTGGATGTCGCCATACCGAATAATAACAACGTGCTAAACAAGTTCCAGGAGAAAAAGTACAAATACAAAGGCCTTGCTATTGAGATCAAGCAGATGTGGCACCTCGATAAAATAGATATTGTTCCTGTCATCGTATCCTGGACTGGGTTCAATACCCAAAACTTTGCATGATAGCCTTAAGAAATTAGAATACCTATATAGAAATGCAAAAAGCTGTTTTTCTTAATACATGTAGGATAGTTAGGAAATTTATGTCAAGTATATTGTAATCGAGCCTATTCCCTTTGATTGCTGAACCTGGGAAAGGTAAATTATATCCAGCTAACAGCTGAGATAGTGCATAATAAGTTATATACATTTGAATATATAAATATGTAAAATATTAAAATTATTAATTGGCATGCGCTGCTGAAACTATTCATGATACATAAAATAGTGATGAGTTTATAATATTCACCTTTACTCAAAAAATCCTAGAGATCATATACTTAACTATTACAGATGAGCCACAAAACCGTTTTTTGTCAGAATATGTCGACCATAAGTGAAAAAATCCTTAAAATCAAAAGATTGTTTGAAACGTTCCATAAGAAATTCAGCCGTTATTCACGCGTTATCTCTTGAACGCATTGTAGTTACTATCACAAAGCGAAATGTGCATCATTAGGGTACATGATAAGAATTATTTTCTGCGTGAGTATCAGGTATATTAAGCACAAGTTGCGCTGCCGCCGGATGGCTTTCATGGTTGCAAGCGACACAGTCGTGTTTTTATTAGGTTAGGTTGCACACCGTAAATGAGGATAATTATCAACTATTATTCTGCCTAGTAATGGCAATTTTGAAGAGCGCATGCGCATAAAATAACGACGTTTCCAAATAGGACGTGCAAAAACTCTATAATGATAATACAGGTTTGGTTCGTTTGTTAGTAGAGAGTGCCAATGGTTACTAGTAAAAATAAATTTAGTTTTGAAATTTTCAATGTTGGGTATTGGAAAACCTTTTAGATGTAGTGTAGTCTAGGTCCTAGATAAGTATGTGAAGTTTCATTTAAATATGATGTCTTAAAGTGGGTTGAGACAACGTTCGAATATTGGGTTACATAGATAGATAGATACAAGTGAAACTAATATACGCGATGACTTGAGGATATATCTAACGTAGTAGTTTTATGAAAAGAACAGAAAAATTGTTCTAACATATGATTTACATATGTTGCGATAATGTTATTGCTAACAAATTTTCGTATTACCTGGTGTGGCGGTGGATAATATTGAGTTGGCAAGCATGAGAACATTAAATATTTCATCTTAGTCATCATAGAATAAGAATATTTCTCGAAACTTAGGTTAGATTGTGATAATTACTACTCTCAAAATTATATAGCCAAAGATTGAAAATTTTTATTGAATGGGAATTTTGCTACCTTGACATTTACAGAATTGAGTCTATTTCTTACCTCTATTGACTCCAATAAATCGAATTGGCAAATCTGAGAAAATAAAAATTTTTATGAATGAATTAATATAAATACGAAAATTGGTGGGAATTCTGGATAGGTCAGGTTCCTTTTTGTATTTTTGCTGAAAAAAACACGTTGTTCACAATTTATTCATTCAAAGTATTGGCGATTTGATTCTATACATTATATCCATCTCTTGCATCGCTATCGAGTAGAAGCCACTGACGACATGCTAGAATTCCTACCCAACATTCATAAAACGCATTGTAACTGGTGATAAGACATGAGTTGATGAGTTTGGCATGGAAACCAGTCAACAAGCTTTGAAATGGCGCCTTCCAACTGAACCAAAACCCAAAAAAACCACGTCAACGTCGATGAAGAGTGAAGATAACGTTGACAGTTTTCTTTAATTAGCGCGGTGTTGTGCACTAGGAATTCTTGCGAGAAGGTCAGACGGTAAATGAAAAATATTACCTGAGGCGACTTTTGAGAGAGCAAATTCGTCAAAGAATGCCAGATTTATGGAAAGAAAATTCATGGATTTTGCACCACGATAATGCAACATCTCACAAGGCTATCATTGTGAATGAATTTCTGACCAAAAACTCAACGAATACCATCGAACAAACACTGTATTCACCTGATATGGCACCGATCGATTTTTTTTTCCAAAACTTAAATTACCACTTCGAGGTACCCGTTTTGAATCGATAGAAAACTTGAAAGAGAATTCGTTCGAAGAACGTTTAGATGATTTGATTATTCGTTGGCGTTAAATGTATTATTTCGGAAGGCCTACTTTGAACGTGATGAAACAAATTTAGATGAAAAATGAATAATTTGTGTTTCATTGACCAATTCCTTATACCCTTTTTGACAGAATGTGAGTCATTATCTCCGTTATAGCCAGCTTCCACAGAGAGGTTCATATATCTTCAAAAATCTTATTTTTAGATGTTGATTGACCATAAAATCAAATGAACAATAACTGTTTCTGAAATATCTCAGGGTTATAATAGAACACTTCTCTCAATCAATTAATCAATTAGTCATTACATTGGAAATACGTAGATAAATATATCTGAGATTTTCATCACAAAGCCATAATGAAACCTAATTAAAATTGCCGCATAAATGGATACAGTGAATAAAATGATTCTCTGCTTCGAGGGTAAGCATTTGCTTATTTTATTCTTGAAGTTTTTTAGTTTTGTTTCTTCACTAAAAATGTTGGATGAAAAACATCTTTCTATAATTTTATTAATCTCATTTCATTAGTGATGATCGAAAATTCCTAGTAACGGCGGAAGGTAGATAGAACTGACATTAAAGTTGCCCGAGACTGAAAAAATAGGGCACTAGGTGAAAGTGAACCGAAGTTAAATATCTTAAGCCAGGAAGTGGTAATACTAAACTAAGCGGGAGTCAATTATTGAGTCACAACACAAACGCAGTTTTCAGTCCATTCAGCTCAGTACTGACTTGCTATCTGCAGGCGCAGTTACTCAATAAGATATACAAGGTTACTGTATCTACAAATGCGATTTCAGTTTCGCGCCAATCGTTTCGTGTGCCAGTTCAACAGTAATCGGTGACCGGTCGGGTTGAACGCACTTTCAAACCATAGAGGAAAGAAATATTCCATGCGCCGCGTGATAACCCTACTTGTTTACATCTGACAATACAACATTCCGGTTTTAAAATCCGAAATTATTTTGTAAATTTTTACTGACACAATCTATCATACACATCATTTCAAGAATGGTTTGATACCGTGCAAGAAAATAATAAAATCATACTTAAAATTTCCTTAAAAACCACTAAATTTTGAATATAAATGTGCCGGTTATTTTCAGGTTATATATATAAAAGTGCAATGGTTTCAAAAATTATTTTTTCGTGTTTTTTCACGTCATATATCATGATAAAGAGTGTTAATTGTCTTGAGAATGGATTGGCCAGGACGCCGCCAATGGGTTGGTTGGCTTGGGAAAGGTTTAGGTGTAATACTGACTGTAAAAATGACCCTGACAACTGTATAAGGTAGGTGGAAGTCGTAAGTGCTTTCATATTATGCCTTAATTTGATCACAACTATGTCAGACCTACTACAATGTATGTGCGGAAAATATGCCTCATATTGATTGCGCAATGACTTCATTGATAGATAATCATTATAATCCTGGTGATTTAAATTAGTCTGATGTAAGCAAATATAGATCATAAAAGTAGCAGAAGGATTAGTGAAAGTGATTTCATTCATATACATCAGAATTGCCACAATATTTATGGAGAAGAACATAATAACAAAACTCAGTTTCCTGAATTTTTAGTGCAGCAGTCACCAAATATAATAAATTCATCACTTTTCAATTGATATGTAATTAACTTTCTGATAATCTGTAACTATGATAATCATAATTTCTCGTTACTTCATTTAAAAGAAGAATGACTAAATATTTATTTGTTATATATTTTTTCTGTTGTATATTGTATATTGATAGGATGTTTTAATTTAAATGGGAATGTGCTTCCTGAATATAATTATGAAATATTCTATATTTTGTCCTTTGTGACTGTCCATCACTGACTGTCAGTTGCTGTAACTCCGTAATCTGGATTTATTGATGGATATGGTGCAATTCATGTTTAGTACCTTCAAAATTAATTATATTATTGTATATATTATTAATTCTTATAACTATATTATTGCTCTCAACTAAACATTTTTGCAAATGAATAAGGTTGAATTCATTCTGAATCAAGTTTGGATTATCATAAATCTTCATCATAAACTATGCTTGAGTCAATAATTTTCATAAAATAGAAATGATTTATTCAATATTTGGGAAGGGTTATGTATGTATAATATAGTAAATTGGAACATTTCACCAATAACTTATTCGGTATTAGATTGAATGAATCTGAATGACACTTCACCATTTGCATTGAATCTTACAAAACCATGTACACTACATTTTCAAAGCAACTCTATTCCATATCCAAATATTTTAATTTCATTCACAAACATACTTCAAGAAATGAATATCACTTTGGCCAGCTTGATCTGCTAATTTATATTCATTAGATTATTTGTGTAAGGTGAATTGAAAGATTATATTTATGAAACAGTGAACACTTGATTCAAAGTTTGGCGATCTAACAGGTGTATTATAAAGAGAGAAAATGAAATGCATTGAGAAAAGAGGAACTCACTTATATTTATTTTGAATTTAGTATTGTAATCAGCAAAAGTTAATGTTCGTTCTTCATCTTCAAGATACAATTCACATTTGACAACCTATCAAAGGTTGTTTATGTTTTATCTTTGTCATTATTTGAACCAAAACTGTGTGAAATGAAATAGTTAATAACTGGCATGTTATCTTGGATTCCTAAATCAATTTCAGAGCTAACAAGAATTATTTTCCTAGTTTTCCAATGTTAGATATTGGACATACTGTCCAAAACTAAAAGTTTGCCTATCGAATATATATTTGAGTTCTTGAAAATACATTCAGATTTTTATTCAAGGAAGATACAAGATACAAGGTACTCCACCATCTAATGCCTTGCTCTGCCCTAGAATGAAAATGTTGAACACCTGAATGAGACTACTAAATAGCATCAAACCTTGAAATGTTCATTTAAATCGATCCTTCGATAATATGATACTCTAAATATGTACCACATTTAAGACAAAAAAGTTATAATATTCCATTATAACTTACAGAGGTTCTTAAATAGGATTGCTAATACAGTTCATTTTAAACCAAATTTCAATATTTCCTAATATTTTAGTTGCCAACAATTAATTGCTTGCTATTTATATTATTCATTGTTGTTATTTTTCTAAATTGAAGTGTTGATTTTCTCGTTTTTTGAAGATACTCTTATTCTTATAAGGTTAAATTTCTTCCTCCAGTTTAAAGAAAAACTCCACTCTTGTACTCTTTAGAATTTTTTTAACATACAAGATGTTCGGATATTGCTCATTTTTGCTAACAACATCAAATACTTGAAAATTTTCATTTATTTTAAATACAACTACCAATTTTATTTCGAACCTTTTATTAAAAGCTGGTTTCGCTAAAATATTTTGAGAAAACAATAAAGTAATCGTCGTTGTCTATTGAATTAAATAGGCGTTGTTGATCGTGGAATTTTCATACGCAAAGTATCATGAAAACCCAATTCTATAGGTAACGTAAATTATTTAATTGTTGTCAAAATATTGGCGGGTGTTCGATTGAATCGTGAATCAAACAAAAACGAGATGCTTTAGGTATAGGGAGAATTAATGTAGATCAAAACCTGTTCAAAAGACTCTTTTCATGAAAGGACTAAAAATAGGTTGTTGAATTTAAAAAATTACTTTTACGTATTTGAAGTTTGCCAAATTAGTGAGTAATTTGTGAACACCTTGTATGTAAAAAAAAAATTCTGAAGAGAATTAACCTTTTTCTTTGAAACTCAACCTCATAAAAAACTATCTTCAAAAGGCCGTGGGAACTAACACTTGAAATTTGAGAATTCTGATTTCAAACTTCATATCTTTTTGGGTGGTGAATATTGACAAAATTTGTTCGAAAAAAGATTCTCTAACAGAAAAATGCCATTTAAAATAATACAGTTGTATTTCAAAAGCCCCAAAGCCAAAATTTTGTAGTAAGCGATACACTGTTTTACATATTCTTCTAAGGACCAATATTCGGTGTCCACCTTGTATATAATGTCCGAGTCGTTATCGACCCGCGTGCAATTGTTGGTATTACAAAATTAAGCAGGAGTACTACTGGCTGGTTAGAAATTTCATAACATGACAACTGAAAATAAAAAAAATTGCTGTGTGTATGGTGATTTTCCGAACACTTTAATAGCATTAATAATATACCGGACACTACCTACTAACTACAATTTCATCTAAAGAAAATTTTTTGGAATTAAAATTGATTAATTAATATTTAACGATGAATCATCCAAAATTTAATTATAATTTGTTTATTATTTCGATAGAATGTGAAATATTAGATATTTGGGATACAAGACAAATCATAACTGATTTTGCGAGTATAAGAGCACGAAAAAAGTGTTGGCAAAAACATTAATGCACATGTAAATTTTATTGTAGAATTTAAAATAGATTGTTTGATAACTCAAGTTGTTTTTCCATACACTTTCTTAACAAATCAACCTACATCAAACGCTTTCTACCTTGTATGTGAAAGAGCCTCTCAAAAGAATTTTACTAAGAAAAATAGATATTTTTCTTCAAAACTGAAGGAAAGGTCCTAGGAAAAATGAAGGTATCTTCAAAGGACGAAAATATTGTTTTTTAAAATTGAATTTTTTCCTCCAGATTTGAAGAACTATTTTCCCAAAAAGACGAGGAAAACAATACCTCCCTTAGTTAGACGTTGAGCGTATGGGTAAGGAGATATCCCGGTTGATCGAGACAGTGTATCACGATAACTGTGCTCTAAGAAGAAAGCCTGAAAATGGCACAACTTCATGGTGGAATCCTGCTCTCGGCAAACGTAGAAAAGTAGTTCGGAAATTTTTTAACCCAGCTAAAAATACCGGCAAATGAGACCACTATCGTTCTACTCTAAAGTAGTATAATAAAGAAATTAGGGGGGCCAAACGGGAGTCCTGACGTAAGTTCTGCGGAAAGTGGAAAGTCAGTTCAAGGCTTCACAGGGTTCTCGCCAGAGGCCCGGTACTGCCCATTAGATCTGTAGAAGGTCCGTATGGACAGTACACGAACTCTGGAAGATAGACCGTGGAGATTCTTGCGAGAACACGTTTCCAGATTGTCGATTTTTTGATATCAGTGATAGCTGTGACACTGTAACCCTGAAGGGCCTTGCTTAGAGGCCAATAAGAACGATTGGAAGAACGCAAGAACGATCATCAAGCCCGGAACTGTTAGATGGAAGATTCGCTCATTTAAGCCAGTTAAGGTTCCTGAGGAGGATGGCGTCATGCCTGCCTTACTGCAACAAGGAGGGGACGTCCTCCTTTCATATATCATTAGGCTCCTCCGGTCGAGTCTGGCATGGAATGTTGTCCCGACCAGCTAGCGGATGGTTAGGGTTGTATACATCCCTAAGGTGGGTAAATCGAACTCACAACCTAAATCGTTCAAACCTATAAGTCTTTGTTTTTCGTTCTGAAAATCCTGGAAAAGGTTTCAATTGGATTCATCAGGACCGAGGTGTTATCGCTGAAGCCTCTAAGTGAACATCTATACTTGTTGTCAGCTGAAGATGGTTAAGAGACCGAAATTGCAATACTGATTTTCAAGAAATCTCTTGTGATAGTATAATACATAGTTTAATTTCTTATTATCATCGTAAATCAGTTGATCGTGCACTTAACATCCTAGTCGGGAGGATCACTCAGTCTCTGAACCGCAAGGAGGCTGCAGCTGCTTCATGGACATTGAGGGTACATTCAATGAGGGCACTAGTTCACTATGAGGGCTGCGAGAGCCAGAGGAGTACCACATTGTTATTGCGGAATGGACTAGTAACATGCTAAATGCCAAAATGATCAGCACTTCTCTGAAAGGGGAAGTACAGTTTTGTGGCCGGCAGGGGCTGCCCTGAGGGAGGAGATGTTCCTTATGGGCATGTCATATGACTCGAGGAAGGTCTTGCCCCAAAGCAACTTCTGTGGTTATATGTGATGGGGGTGAGACCACGTATAACATACGGCTGCAATGCTTTGTAGGTGTGCAGTTCGAAATCGAGGACAATGAGATGCCGAGTATGAAGTCTGACATAGCAATACCTGAAACCAACATGGAGATGGCCATTCCAGATCTACATTCCTAGCAGACAGGAATGGACCAGCTCCAAGGACTGTCTACTTGAGAGTCCCTGTTGGTACACAGACGGCTCGAAAACTGCAAAAGGTGTTGGAGCTGGTGTCTATGGTGGAGGTGTTGCCGAGGAACAGTCGATCTGTTTTGGTGGGCTTGCGACTGCTTTTCAAGCAGAAATATTCGCCATTGACTACCGTCCTATTCTCTTGTTTGGGGACTCCTCAGAAATCACCTAAACAAGTTAGAATTGATTGAGGATCGTTCAAGTAGACTCAAAACCATATGTAACGTAAATTATTTAATAGTTTTCTCAAAATATTGGCGGTCGTTCAATTTAATCGTGAATAAAACAAACCTTTTTCTCTGAAACTGGGGAAAGAAATTGAAACTTATGAAAATAAAAGTATCTTCGAAAGGACCAGGAAACTAACTTTTAAATTTTGTCCTCCGATCCGTGTGTGTGTAACTGGTGTTACCAAATTAAGCGCGATTAGTGACTGGTTAAGAACCTCAACATGACAACTAGAAATGAAATAAAATTCATGTGTATGGCGATTTTCCAAATACATTAATATGATTAAGAATATATCTCACACTACCTACCAGTTACAATTTCATGTGAAGAAATATTTTTTTTAATTAAAATTGATTAAATATTACTTAACAAGGCATCATAACTGGTTTTGCAAGTATTAGAGCACGAAAAAAATTGTAAAAACATTAATGTACATCTAAGTTGAAGTTTTTCATACACAAGTTTTTTATTTTATCTTTCGTGATTGCGAACGTTTCAGAAATTTAACCTTAAAAAATGAGAATATGTTCGGAGGGATGTGGAATCAATTTTGAAAAATAACAAAAATGAACAATATAAGTAACCAGAAAACGAGTTGAAATAGAAAAGGAACACTTCTAGAATGGAAACCATTACAGATGGAATGTTTTCAGAGGAATACGCTCTCTGGGCAACGTTCTAGAACAGTTCTGAGCTCAATTGGAACAAACGTATTGTACTTTATTCATTTTTTTCAACTTGGGGAATAAGCAAAATCATCATCATGATTCTCAGTGCAGTTTCCATATTTGAATGATGGTTTCTTCATTTCCATTATGAGCAATTTTCAAGTATTCTGTTAAATACAGACGTTCCATTCCCAACTAGTTCTTGTCAATATAATACAGTTCTACAAACTTTTGACACATTTTTCTCAACTCTTCGGAATCCATAGCTATCCAAATATGCCGTCTATGACAGCAAACAAATTCAGGAGATACGTTACAAATTTTCTTTCGACTGGAACGGTCCAGAATGAGACATCATTTTCATCGCCTGTGGTCAACAATGAAGACAATGAAATTGCCGTTCTAGCTTATTTTGATGTTAATCCACGTGCATCATTGAAAATAAATTTAGGAGAATAGTGTTCAATTCGTTTTGATATTTTGGCAACAACTGCAGTTTCCCTTTTTTCTTTTAATTTATAAATTATCTAATAACAAAAGGACAGTTATCTGTTAATGCTCTGGGAACTGCCTATGCACGTGCAAGAATCTAAGCCGCTTTTGCCAACTTTAGGTAGGTACGTAAAATAAGTTTTTTCGCCATAACTTGAAAACTTGAAATATCAGGTACAAAGTTTGTATGGGGAACTTAATTCAATTTTTTTACGGCGAATCTAATGAATTGGAAAAAAATTATGGGTTACAATTCGAGAAAACGTAGTTGTCGATGTTTCTTCGTTTCGAAATGTGAGGCGAAAAAAAGAGCACTCTGTATACTGACTGAGATTCAGTCGGATATGAGTTATGTGCCGCATGGTTTCTTGTTTGCAAATCACCTTCCATTATTTTGGTAGCTCACACCGTTCTCTAAGTATATCAATTTTTTCAAAGAGCAAATAATCGATGATTTTCAAGTAAAAGTAGGATATTTCATGAACGAAACAAGCTAGACTTATGTATTAGGTGTTTTTGTTATTGGAATAACAAGTGTTATTAAACCAGTCATCAATATACAGCGTGTTCAATAATGAATAACAAAGTTGGTATGTACATCCGGTATACCCGGAAGGTGATAATATTTCAGAAATAGAGTTTTGGACCAGCTGAACCAACTACCAAAATTTCAGAACGATAGCATTATTTATTCTCCTTAAACGTCTAATGGGCCACTCAACTTGGGATACCCTGTATAGGTACATCAGATTTGTATGGGGTATTTAGAATGTTCTTTCCGAAATGAAATCAATGTTCGACAGTGTTCGAGGAGTATATTTTTGATTTCAAGTAACTGCAGAACTAATCAATTTTGTTTGCTCAACACTAGCAGGAATATTATTGGAGTATACTTGTTTCAATCATAGATTCAAAGAAATTTTGGAATTAGAAATTTTTGAATTGGTTTAATTGTATTCGAAAATAAATCGATTTTTAATTAAAGATGAAACTGCTAGACTATTGTTTTACTTGGAAGACGGTTATAATTCACAGATTGAGTATTTTAGCTTTTAATAAAGCAAAGCCTCAAAGACGCTTATTGGCTTTACAAATTTTCAACACACTGCATTGTTCTAATGAATTCGTCTAAAACGTGCCATGCTCAAAGATTTATCTCCCAATTAGTCTTTTTTACCGAGCGATTTTTTTGAAAATTGATATTCCAACATTGTGAAGCATAAAGAATTCAGTGTTAATATTTTGTGCTCAATAGTGTTTCCGGTGTGGCCGGAAATTACCACAACATGAGAAGTTCAAATATAACACCCTATATGTTTATTTATTTTTAGATTCAGAGGAAGAAACTTCCTTAGAAACAATCAAGAAAAAGGCTTTTCCTTCAATGTCGTGTTCATAAAAAAATCGAAATGACAATAATTATTATCACCTAAATCAAATTACTCTCGAATTCATAATCAACGTGACAGGTTGACAATGATTGTCAATTATTTGTTGAAGTTTTGATTTTTGCACGAACGAGAGAAATTTTTTATTGAAACTATAGCAAGTGTTGAAAATGAGTTCCATTCACCTCCTGACAAAAACCTAATCCATCACTGAAATTTCTAAGAGAATTTCGCAGAAATTGTGGGGGTATCAAATTGATTTCTTCTGTTATGCGACGCGTTAACTTATCTAGATTGTCAGGTCGTTCTCTATAAACTCGGCATATCAAGTGGCCCCATAAAAAGTACTCCAGCGGCGATAGATCAGGTGACCGCGGGGGCCACTCGATAGGACCTCTTCTATCGATCCATCTTTCTGGCAAAACTTCATCCAGATAATTTCGAACATCTACCGCAAAGTGTGGGCGAGCTCCATCTTGTTGGAACCCTACAATATCAGCTGGGGTTAACGGATTATTTAAATTTAGAAATAAAGCTGTTATGGCTGGCACAATTTCATTTCTTAATAATTCCAAATATCGTTCTCCATTTAAATTCCCTTCTATAAAAAATGGACCAATTATGTGGTCACCGATAATACCGGCCCAAATATTCATTTTTTGTGGATGTTGTGTATGAAGCTCTCTAAACCAAATACGGCAATTATGCCTATTTACTGTGCCGTAGAGGCAGAACGTAGCTTCATCCGAGAATACGATTCTATTCAAAAAATTTGGATTCGCCATAATCATTTCCATGATGGTCTCTGAAAATTGTACTCTACGGTCAGGATCGTCTTCAGTAAGCTCATGAACGAAATGGTTTCATTTTTTCTGTTTTCAGTATCCTAAAACTGACCTATGGGAAATATCATGATTCAAGGCTAGTTTATTTGTGGAAACCTGAGGATTTTCCTCAATTGCCAGTAAAATGTCCAACTTTGTTTCTTCGTCAGTGGCAGACTTAGGGCGTCCTGCTGTGGGAATATCTTTCACTTGCCGACTTGCTTCATATCGCTGAATAGTTTTGCATACTGTAGATTTACTAATTTGATGATCTGGGTGAACAGTATTGAACAGACTGCGATCTTCTTGGTAAGATCGTTATCTGTCAACATATCCGCGCATCATCAAAACCTCGATCCGTTCTGCTTCACTGAGCTTGAATACCATTATTAGGAATTGAAGTGCAAAAATCTAAACTTCAACAAATACTTAACATTATTCGTCAACATGTCCCGTTGATTATTAATGCAAAAGTAATTTGCTCGTCAGCCGCATCTTGAATCAGGTCTTACATAAATTCGTTGGCCTTATACTTCCTTCGACCGTTGATGATGCTGGGGCAAACCCAAAATCGTCAAGGGTGGCGGTATCGATGGGGGAAAGCAGCAAAGGAAACTAATTGCAGCAGAAGCTGCTAACGCAATGTCGTCCTCTTCCAGCATTAACCGTTGGAAGGTCCACACATTACATTGTTATGTGGATGTCATGTGGAGCCGAATCTGCCGAACCGAATATGCCGCCTGGCACAGACCGGCCGGCATCATTCGGCATGGTATGGACGCGCCTTTATACCTAATTTTAAACAACCTGCCTGTTTGACCAATATAAATTCCATAACAATTTGGACGTGTTAGTTTAAACACTCCTGAATTATTTAATGTTTGAGTTTTATCTTTGGCATTGAAAAATGTATTTGATAGCTTGGTTGTAGATCTGTAGGCTTGTTTTACATTGATGATTTGAATGTTGTTTGTGAAATAGGGTCGAAATAGGTTAATAAGGAATATTGACGTGTGTGACTGACAGAACTAACAGGTTTTTCAATAAGAGATTTTGAATAGCCCGCTGTTTCGGTATCTGTCACTTTTGAAGCTGTCAGTTTTCGACATTAGGAGAAACTACTACGCCATTCATGAAAATGCAACGATACAAGCTTGGAGCGTGTATTACCAAAAATGGTGAAAATTTCGCAGTCACAGTTCGCAAAACATTTTTGGGTCGTCGTTAAGCACCTTCTCGGCCGGCAATAGCCGGTGGAAAAATTCGAGTTGTTGGGACAAGTTGGTGATGTGAAGAATCGAACCCGTGAACGACGCACAAGAACGACTGAGAATATTGCAGCTGTACCCAAAGTGTTGAAGAAAACCCAGGTTTATCCATTGCCGATCTTTGGAATTGGGCATTTCACAAACGTCAATACACCGTATTTTGCATAAAGACTTGTGTCTTAAGGCTTATAAAGTTCAGTTAACACAAGAACTCAAGCCGGCCGATCATCATTATCATTATTATCATTAATATTTGACTGAGGGCTGCCTAGCAGCCCAGCCAGTGTGACCCAGTAATCTATTGTGGCTGTCCTAGATTTCATCCACGAGCTCCATCCTTCCTGTAAAGGATACGAGTTTCGTGGGTGAGAGCTCAATAAGCTCAGTCAGTTTCGGTTTGTTAGATCCAAATTCCTCCATCTTGACTCTGTCCCTAGCTGGGCACTCTCACATAACATGTTCCATTGATTCTATATCTTCTTCACGTAGTCTACATAAAGGATCCTCAATCACTCCTAATTTATTCAGGTGTTTCCTGAGGCGACAGTGCCCCGTTAGTATGGCAGTTAAAACTCTCAGTTCCAACCTAGAGAGTTTAAGCGAGGCCTTGGCTTTTGTAGTGGAAGGTCCACTGATGGCACGTCGAGCGTGTCTGAGACCTGGGAGGCTCACGTACGCTCAAGTCTAGCCATCGGTTGTTTTCCATCCTTGCAGTTTCCAGGGGAATTCGAAGCTTAGGCTCCGGTCTCATAAGCTCCAGGTTAGTTTCTCGATCGGCCAATGAGTCCGCCTTTTCATTTCTCTCAATGCCTGAATGACCAGGAACCCATATTTGACGGAGCCTGCTCCGCTCTCCAAGTTTGGCGAGGGTGGAGCGACATTCCTGCACTGACGTACAGGTATCGGATGCCAATGCTTTCAATGCAGCTTGGCTATCGGTGAGGATTTTAATTGACCTATTTGTTAATCCCCCCGCAAGCAAGAGGTTAGCACAGTGGTCAATGGCGAATATTTCTGCTTGAAAAACAGTCGCATGCTCACCAAGATAGATCGACTGTTCCTTGGCGGCACCTCGACCGTAGACACCAGCTCCAACACCTTTTTCAGTTTTTGAGCAATCCGTGTACCAACAGGGGCCCTCAAGTAGACGGTCTTTGGAGCTAATCCATTCCTGTCTATCGGGAATGACGATCTGGAATGGCCTCTACATGTTGGTTTTAGATGTTGCTATGTCCGACCTCATACTCAGCACTTCATTGTCCTCGATTTCAGACTGTAAGGCGCCAGGCACAAAGCCGAAGTTACCCGCTTCATTACGGGAAAGATGATAGAATTTGTAGAAATCCATTCTAGCCACTCCTCTTATCACCAGATGAAGAGGGGCAAGGTCCAATATCATTTCCATGGCCGCAGTGGGTGTAGAGCGAAAGGCTCCAGCAATCATCATGCAGGCTATTCTCTATAATTTAGAAAGCTTGAGTTGGCATTGCTTCTTAAGACTGCACTCCCATCAAGCAATGCAGCCGTACGTAATACGTGGTCTAACCACCATCACATATAGCCACTGAAGTTGTTTTGGGACAAGACCCCACTTTTTTCCACAGGTCGTTTGACGGCCGATCATCGACAACGACGCATCTTTGCTGATTGGGCCCTTTAAATGCATCGAAATGATCCGGATTTTCATGATGGCTACGTCGGAAAACCCGAGTTATTGTTAAAAAGCCGCTCTAGCCTCAGCGTGTCAGTGTTTGGTGCGGTTTTTGGGTTGGCGGGGTCATTGGACCTTACTTCTTCGAAGATGATAGTGGAGCAACTCTTTCGGTGAATGGACTGCGCTATCGAGCGATGATTAATAATTTTTTTTTTGCCAAAATGGGAAGGGATTAATCTGGACAACGTGTATTTTCAACAAGACGGCGCTACGTGCCACACGAGCAATGAAACCATCGCTTTTTTGAGGGACTAGTTTCCTGACCGTGCTATTCCTCGAAATGGTGATCACAATTGGGCGCCAAGGTCTTGCCAATGTTACAAAATCAGTAGCAATTATGCGAATTGGTGTTGAAAAATTCCATGAAAAGGATATGGTCCTGCAAACGAAGCCGTGGCGGCCATTTGGCTGATATCGTTTTCCATTATTAATGGCATACTTTCCTCTTAATGATGAAATAAACATATACTGATTTCCCTAAAAAATATTCTTTTTTTCTCAATATCAAAATGAAACCTTTTATTGGAAAGCCCTGTATTTTGTATACTGTTATAGGCTTTTTGCAAACGTTTTTTAGACACAAGTTTGTCTATCATTGAGGGAAAATAGCCGTTATTTTGTGCAATAGTTTCAACTAACAACATTTCTTTGTTGAGATTTGTAATGGAGAGTGGTAATGTGAAAGCTCTATGAATCATAGAATTGATGGCAACTAAGTTATGTTGAATAAGATGAAAGAATGCAGATATCTGTGTAAGTTCGTTTACGATATACTGGGTGATTCACCAGTGGCGCGGTGCTCTGTAGCTCGTACACTCTTGAAGGTTTCATTTTTGTTCGAACGTAATTGTATTTAGAAAGAAAGAATCTACTTCAGCAATTTATTTTGCAGTGAACAGGGTGTCCCAAATTTCTATGAAATAATCTTGGGTGGTTTTTTCAAATTGGCCACTTTTTTGTTCAAGATTCAGGAGCAGCCTAAACTCTGCTATAATGTCTTTAAGTAATACGTTTTTTTGGTGAGTAGTTTCGTCTCAATATTTTTTTTCCGTAAAAATTCATGAAGATAGGCTCTCACATCATCGCATGCTTCTTCGGCCAGAGAGGAGGAATACTTTTTTCCTTTCGTTTTCTTATTGCCAAGGATAATTTTATTGTTGAATTGAAATAGATTATCCTCATTTCATACAGGAGTGATTCAAAAAATTATAGAATATTGTAATTCTAAAAATATCAAAAATTGATTTTTTAAATGGAACACCCTGTATTTTATTATTCATGTCAACGCATAAAATATTGTGCTATGTTTTTGCAGAAATAACCTTATCTTTATCTTCGATCATTTTCGAAATATTCGATTATTTGTAAAAAATTTGATGACAATTCTACAAACCGTATCAAACTCATAAACATTATTCGCACAGAAGTTTTTTTTCTGTAACGATTCAAGTAGTAAAAATGAAACCTAAACAAGTTAATTCTTTTAACGAATGATAAAATCAAGATGATTAAAACGTAAATCGAGGTATGTGTGATTTCTTCTAATTGTGCCCTCTGTCAGGTGTCTGGACATATCATATTCTGCATTTTACATGGAGAACTTATCAGTGTTTCGTTATTAAACATTGTTAAGGTGAGGTTTGAACCCAGTTTTCTCAATTGACTGCCATGTTTAGCAGAGTTCTTTTCTCGGACGAGGCAAGTTTCCACAAGAATGGGCTTGTTAACAGGCTTTCATTATTACGCCACGGAAAATCCACACCTCATGAGACAAATAGATCACCAGCATCGTTGGTCCTTGAATGTATGGGCCGCTATAGTAGATGGATATCTAATTGGGCCGCACTTTTTCGACGGGCACCTCAATAGTGAATTGTATTCAGATTTTCTGCATATCATCTACCAATGTTACTTGCCGATGTACTAAAGCATATAAGAAAAGTTTTGTGGTTTCAACAGGATGGAGCACCGGTACATTACTCACATCAGGTTGGGGATCATTTGAATCATGTTTTTCCAAACAAATGGATAGGACGTGGTCGTCCTGTTAGATGGCAAGCTAGGTCTCCGGACCTTACAAGTCTAGATTTTTTCTTATGGGGTTATATTAAGGGCATCGTTTACCAGATTCCTTCTACAACACCGTAGGATATGAGACAGAGAATAGTCGACGCCTTTCAGTTAATTCGCAAATATTGTCGAGAGTTCAACGGTCTTTCCTCAGAAGGAGTTGTGTCTACAAAGGAACGGGCAACACTTAGAACACTTATTGAAATAGTTCAACACTTTGTATATCATCTCACCGAAAACCAAGCTATTACGTATTTCATACACGACTACCTTAAAATATGTCCATTTCTCTGATCAAGTATAATGATATGTACTAATCAACTCTTCTTTCGCAACCTCTGATTTTATTAATTTAGTTTATTTTTTTTTATTTCGAAAATGGTCGAAGATAAAGATAAGGCTATATCTGCAAAAATATGGCATAATATGTCATGCGTTGACATGAATAATAAAATACAGGATGTTCCATTTGAAAAATGGAAATGGAAATGAAATTATTTGAAAATAACGTTCGAACAAAAATGAAATATTCAAGAGTGTAAGCTACAGAGCACCGCGCCATTGGTGAATCACCCAGTATATCTAAGGTAACAAGATTGTTCAGTCCAAAAATGGTTAAATCTGAAAAATTTATTCGATTGTTAATTTCTTTTTCTAGTTCAAATTTAATTTTTGGATGAATATTATCGATAAAGTTTAGGAAAACCTATAATTGCCTTTGAGTAAAATTAAAACACGCAAAAATATCGTCAACATATCGATACCAAAATATTATATGAGACGCTTTAGGTGATTGAAAAATTATATTTTCTATGTTAGTCATGAAAATTTCTGCTAGGAGTGGACTAAGGGGTGAATGCCAGACTTCCGGTTTGCTCGAAAATTATATTGTTACATTGAAAATAATTCGGATTGAGGCATAAGTTTAATTAAAAGATGAAATCACTATGAACAAGCGGGTTGACTTGAGCGTTGTCTGAAATTTTGGGTGCTAGAGTTGGGCATTCAGTACTAGGTATATTTGAATACATGTCATCTACGTCAAGAGATATTAGAAAGGACTTTGGAGGAACAGAGATATTTGTGAATTCAAGTGAGTTCTTTATTAAGTACTTGGAGGAAAAACATATGCCTACAAAGTTCTATGATTTTTCTTGATTGTTGTTGATGAATGTTTGGTAGTAACGTTTGTCGTTCTTGAAAAGTTTAATTTTCGGTAATACAACGCGAATCTCGAAACTTGACCACGATAGCATGGGCTAAAGCAGTGGTGTTAAATGATCTAGGTTGGACTTATACAAGAATGGGCTTAAGGCTGGGGGTCTCGCATTCAACTGTTTCTAGAATGATCCGCAGGTACAGAGAGACTGGTAGTCATGGAATGAGACATGGACAAGGACGACCTCAATCAACAATGGCGATTCATGATTTAAGAATTTCCTCGTTGAGGCAACGGTTCGCTACTGACGGACACCTTCTAATGCAGCTTCTACAAAACCGTGAAATACATTAGCACTGAAATAATTCGACAACGTCTCCGGAAATTTGGTTTGAGGCCTCGTGTCGCAGCCCGAGCTCCAGCCTAGCTCGAAGAGCCCAATTTGATTTTGACAGGGAACATGTTAATTGCTTAAAAGCTGGCTGAGAGTCAGTTTTGTCTACAGATGAGCTGAAGTTTCGTCTTTTTCATTGCGATGGACGTTCTCTAGTGTAAAGACATCGGAATGAGAGATATGCCCAGTGCAACTTTTTACATTTCTATAGTTTTGGTGGAGGTTTAATAATGGTGTAGGGAGGAATATCTTCGAATGCCCTCACTGATTTCGTAAATAGACACACCACAAAAGTTGTTGCATCACCTGGTATTCTGAATTCCACAATCGATTTAGCAGCTCGATCGCAGTTTTTTTTGTCAACATATGTTTTTTGACATATGAGGGGAAAAAATCTTGTCTATGTAGTAACATTTCTCCCCATATGATCTCAAACACGTCTGAAACAAGAATGAGTTTATTTGACTATCATTATTCATTCAATTTCTCTTCAGTCTTCACGCTAAATTAATGCAAGTTTTCTATGTTTCTTGTTGATTTTCGAATCTTTCAATTTATTGTAATGGCTGCTGAACGTCCTGGACACTATTTGAGTGATCATGAAGTGGTAAGAATTGTAACACTTCTAGAGGAGAGGCTAACTTGTTGAATGTTAACCAAAGCACTATTTCAAGAGCAATTAATCGGTACCACGAAATAGGGGAATATGGAGGAAAGGCCGGAAAGGGAAGAAATCGGATAACAACACCAGTTGATGATCGTTGGCTTCGGCTAGAATGCTACAAAATGAACTAACTGTACTGCCAATTGGGGTATTCCAGAATGGTCGAATGTTCTCTTTTTCGACGAGTCCAGGTTCTGTCTAGAGTTCGGCACTGTACGGCTAGAATGCTACAAAATGAACTTGCACTTTCTGTCAGAAATGTGCATATTTCATTGCAATGCAATATCCGGCAAACCGAAAACTTCAGGAGGGGCTCAGTAATGGTGGGGAGGCATTTCTTTCCATGACGAACTAAGTTAGTCCTAGTGAAGATTTGAAGAATGACAGCGGCCAGATACATCAGATATCCTAGAGGGTGGCTTCTATCGGCCCGCGTCTCACCAGAGAGCATCGAGTTGTCAAGTTGTTTGAGATCCAACGCGAACATGGCGATCGTCGTGTATCAATTCACGTTCTGTATCGATGATTTGTTGTGGAACAACTGATTCTAGACGAAGTTCGTCACTGAGTGAAGCACAGCCCTGATAGAATTCGTTATGCCAGCGATTCACAGTACCAAGTGTGGAGCTTCATCACAAAAAAGTCGAAGCAAGTTGATCATGGCGCTGTTGTCGAGTTAATCCACGTCGAAAATTGTGAAAAATTATCGCACGAAAATATTCACGTGTTAATCCATATTTTGTCCAAGTTGAATTTTTCAAGTAACTATGAACAAAACAAAGCTCACCCGTACGTCTGTGTTGTAATTACGTGTAGGTTAGGTTAAATTAAAAAATGTCGAAATACACGCAGCAGTTTTCGGATGGTAGCTATCAACAGTAAAAGTGCCACAAGTGCAAAACTTTGTAGGCAACCTACGCAGCTAAACTTCTGAAAAAAAAGTATCACAGATACTGAATTGTGTTGACAATCTTTTTCTGCTGCTTAATATTGGATAGTTGTGGATGAAATATTTTTACTTAGTACAACACTTCCTAAATAAGTCTCAGCAAATACATGAACATATCAGAAAGGGTACCTTTCCTGACATTCTGAAAATTGCAAAAGTAATTCGAATTCATAAGAAAGGCTCAAGGCCGAATATCAATAACTACAGACCGGTTTCTGTTTTGCCAGTTTTCTCAAAGATATTTGAGAAATTACTTCATGATAGGCTTTATCACTTTCTTGAACAGAATTTCTTCACAAAAAGGCAACAACATGGCTTGTTCAGATGGTGAAACACTCAGTCAGCAGTAGCATCCATTCTGGAAACTATTCAGTCCAGTGTAGATAACAAGGTGAGCGTGTTGGCAGTCTTCTTGGACCTGTGTAAGGCATTTGATGTTGTGGATAGGTGTATTTTGATATCAAAGATGAAAGCTTTGGGTATCTGTGAAAGACCTTTGGAATTATTCGAGAACTATCTAGAGAATCGACAGCAATTTACTTGAATGGGTGCAGAGACAAGTGAAAGGAAAGTTATACAATTTGGGGTACCTCAGGGGTCGGTCCTGGACCAGTGTCATTCTCAAAAGACATCAATGATATTGTAAATGGATCACTGGTGGGAACCACCACTTTGTTTGCTGATGATGCAGTGCTGGTGCTGGCAGGAGAGAAAAACAGAATATTCCAATTGGCTCGGAACGACCTTGATATGCTTCAGAAATGGACTGCCTCAAACAATATAAATCTCAATGAAGAGAAATCCAACTATATGCTTTTTAATGATAAGGAGGAGTGTAACAACTCACTTAAAATAAATAATCACTAAAGGAAGTAGAAAGTGCCAAATACCTTGGCCTTACCATTGATAAGCAGCTTAAATTCAAGGACCATATCCAGTATATAAAACAAAAGATCAACAATGTTTGCCGATTATTCAGGAAGAATTCAAAATCATTTAGCACTAAGGTGAAATATGATCTCTACTATGCCTACGTTCACTCTCATCTGATCTATCTGGCTGCATTTTGGGGGCAGGTTATGAGTTCTGATATTGGGGAACTACAAGTGGTACATTTAAAAATTATTTTCAATCTGCCTAAAAGAACTGCATCTCTGTGTATGTATAAAGACCAGCATTTACTGATGATAGAGGAAATTATCAAACTCGATAGTGTGAAACTAATTTATAAAATTAACAACGACTTGCTAGAATCTGGTGTAGGGCTAGTGTTGAACAGTAACCTACATGGATATAACAATAGAACAAAACAACACTTCCATATTCTACCATCAGCAACGAATATAGGACATAGAAGGATCACCATTAGATCAGCAATATGGTATAACAAACTGCCCCAGAATATCAAGATAGCAACGACACTACCAGCTTTTGTTAAACTTGTTAAATCTTACCTGTTCAGTGAACGATCTGTGATATAGAGTATAGACTGATAATTAAAACTAAGCTTTCAAAATCTAAAAGAAAATATTTATTAAATTTAATATTATCTATGTGTTGTTGTAACTTATATAATTCTGCTTACATAGTGCAAATTATGATCTATAGTTGTTATTGTTTTATGAACTTGTTTAAGATGTATTATATTTTATAATTATATAAAACCTGTTATAGATCCTATGTGATCTTTTGGGTCCTTAATAATAAATTTTAAAAATACACTGAATAAATTGAGACTTTTTAATAAGAATTCTTTATTTGCAGTGAAAACTTGTTCCGTACTATGGCAGACATTTTGGTCACTGAAGGTTATGCAGATTTAGGATACAACTACATCAATGTCGACGATTGCTGGCTCGAAAAAGAACGAAACAGATTTGGCCAACTGGTTCCAGACCGACACAGGTTCCCTAGAGGAATGAAATCGCTGGCAGACTATGTAAGTTTACATATTCGAAATTTCAGTTTTATTCTTATGTTGATATTTAATTTGAAGATTACCACCATATTATTAGTTATGTTATGTTGATTTAATTATCATGTGATACCTTTTTGATAAGATGATTTCATTCTCTATACAACCACGTAATTATTTACTTCCGAGAAACGTTACGAATTGAAATTGAAAATTAGAAAGATTCCGTTTTTCCATGAATTCATCCGTTTGAAGAAAACATTCCATCAAAATCAATTTTGTTGAATGGAAATATCTTCTTTACTTATTTTAACGTTTACTTATACAGCCCCTATCCCTATCACCTACCACCCCGAAAATGTTTATGATGAGAAATGGGTTGTGTGATACCTTATCAGAAACGCTATTTGATTCTCAGTATTAGTCTGCTTCTTGAAAAGCCCGTAATTAAAAAGTAAAATTACTTGGACTTCTATGATTCTTGTGAAAATCCATCATGAAATGAAACATATTGTAATGATATCCAATCGTCCTTGAAGCCGAACCTGTCACGGCCCGGCGAAATGACGAGTACGCGGCACATTCGGTAAAATTAGAGAAAGATTAAAAGGTTTCAGCGCGCCGTATTACGAAGAAATCAGTGTTGCCGTTTCCGGAAGGTTCTCGAACGAAGATCTGAAACAGAGCCGAAGTTACGCAAATGTTCTAGAATAATTCGTACTTCTATATAAGAAGAGAGCGCGAAGCGCAGAGAACCAAGTTTGAATACAAAGCGCGAATAAGTCGACAAAGTGTTAGAGATAAATTAAGTAGTATCGATTGTATTATATAAATTAGACATTTAATTAGTGTTATAATTGTTCAGTCTACTTGTAAATAAATTAGTTAGTGTTTTCGAAACGTTGAAGTGTTTGATTTGAACTCACAAATAATTTCAAGAATTAAGAAACGTTACAATTGGTGTCGAAGTGGGATTTTTGTGAATAGAACGAAAACACTAGTAAATTTATGCCTGTTACCCGTTTGCAACAGAGAACTATGGAGACAGAAGCGTTGAAATTCCTTCAGCAAGCCCTGATGGACATCAATAAGAACATGGACGAAAACTCGAAAAGACTAGAGGAGAACTTAGCTGAAAATTCGACTAAACTAGAAGAAACTTCAACTAAACTAGAAGAAAAATCAACTAAACTAGAAGAATATTTGAACAACCTGAAAGAAGATTTAAATGAGGTGAAAGGAAAAATGGATGAAAATTTGAACAAGTTTGAAGAAAAGATGTAGGAGAATTTGAATTCTGTGTAAGAAAGTTTGAAAGAAAATTTTAACAAAGTTGGGGACGAAATGGAAGGAAATTCGAATTTGGTTAGAGAAAATCTGAAGGAAATAGGAGATAGAAAAGATCAACGGAAAATTGAATGGCTTATTCAAACATCTAGATGAAAAGGAGGCAAAACTAAAAAGGTTTGATCAATCATACAGAGTGAAAATTAATGAAAAGCCAATTTTGTCGAGTGTTGAAGTTCCAAAAATGAAAATAAAACCTCCTACTTTCGACGGAAAATTTTCTTGGTCGACGTACCAGAAACAATTTTAGGCGGCAGCCACAGCCAATGGATGGAATGAGCAGGAAAAAGCAACGTCTTTGATTGTAGCTCTACGTTGAGAAGCACGGAACATTTTGCAGACAATACCAGCAAGCCAGCAGGTATGCTACGACACGTTAACATCCAATTTACAAATTAGGTACGGAGATACTCATTTACAACAAGTATATCACGCTCAAATCAAGCATCTGTAGAAAATCTACAGAGAGTTTGCAAGAATTCGATGCTGATATAGCGAGATAAGTAGTTTTAGCCTATCTTACTGCTCCTGATACTTTGTTGGAGCAATTAGCTGTTCAGACGTTCGTAAATGGCATCAGAGATGGTGAAACTCAGCAGGCCGTGAGAATGGCTAGGCCAAAAACAATTGATGATGCTCTGGTCCAAGCACTTGAGTTTGAAGCAGCAAAACAGGCATTGAAGTGAGGAAGTAGCTGTGCTATAAGAAACATCACTGAGGAGGAAGAGACTATAGAGCAGGTAATTCTACGGCTCCTGGATCAAAGAAAGAAGAAAGGAATCAGATGCTGGAACTGCGATGAGACTGGTCATATAAGAAGACAATGCAAAAACCTCTTAAGGAGCTTCGAGCAGGAACTAGCTACAAGAACGCAGATGCCCTGTCCAGTAAACTGCAGGCATTGCTCTCGGTTGGACGAAAAGATTAGCCTAATGAGGACAACGGTTGTTGATGAGAATTGGTTACCAGCATAAATAAGGAAGGAACACGAAACAGACCCTCAATTGAGTGTAGTTCTGCAATGGAAAAGAGATAATGAACGACCCAAATGGGAAGCTGTCTCCAGGATGAGTAGTAACACCAAGGCTTATTGGATGCAATGAGAAACACTGTTAATGGAAGATCGTCTGCTGAAGCGACGCTTGGATAATGAATCTGGAGATGATGAGCGGCTTCAGTTAGTTGTGCCAAGAAGCATAGTGAAGGTAGTTTTGGAGAAGTTACATAATGAAGCTCCAGGAGAACATTACGGCATCAAGAAGATTCTCGAGACGGTCAGAGCTAGATTTTATTGGGTCAATTCAAAGGCATATGTCTCAGAGTATTGCAGGAAGTGTACGACTTGCGCCTCGGTAGAAGGAGGGGCCTTGCTTTATGGAAAAGGCAAGGCCCCAATGAAACAGTACAATGTTGAAAGTCGGATGGAACGTGTTGCTGTAGATATAGCGGGACCCTTTCCAGAAACTGATGACGGCAACAAATACACACTAGTTGCCATGGACTATTGTCCAAGTGGGTTGAGGCTTATGCTATACCAAATCAGGAAGCCACAACTGTCGCTGATATCTTGGTGAAGAAGTTTTTTGGTCGTTTTGGAGTTCCCTCAGAGTAACATTGCGATCAAGGGAGAAATTTTGAATCGAAGCTATTTCAAGAAACTTGCAAAAGACTAGGCATCAGAAAGACCAGAACAACAGCGCTTTATCCTCAATCAGACGGCATGGTTGAAAGAATGAATAGGACGATGGGAAAATACCTGGCTAAAGTGGTATCGGATCATCAGCGAGATTGGGACCGATTTCTGCACCTTTTTGTAATGGCCGACAGATCTTCAGTGGAAGAGTCAACAGGAGAAACGCCAGCTCGGTTTATGTAAGGTGGTGAGATGAGGTTGCCATGTGATCTGGAATTCGGGTGTAAGCCTGGAGAAGATTTTGAAGGAGAAGATTATGAATCTGGAGCGAAGAATGGATTATATTCATGATAAGATCAAACAGCACATGCAGATTGCCAGTGATAAAATGAAAAACCGTTATGACCTCAAAGCTTCTGAACGTGGATTTTCTGTAGGAGATCTCGTATGGCTTTATAACCCACAGAGAAAACGTGGCTTTTCTCCAAAACTACAGCGACATTGGGAAGGTCCCAATGAAATCTAACCTAACCTAGAGTAGTCCATTTCAATCGATTGGCTCCTTTTGCAACAGAAAACATAAATAACGAGGATACACGTCCCATCACAGAAAAGTCGAAAAATCATCGAGTGTATAAAGCTAGGGACTACGAACATTTTATGGCTAACTATAGCGGCACTGGAAAAGGTAGATTTGAAGTTACCAGAGAAATACAACAAGATCTTTTTCAAGTAGGTAAGGAATACGCCATTGCACATTTCGTCGCTCAAGATCTCCGAATGGATAAGGGCATCGCGAGAGTTTTCAAGGCTAAATATGGAAGACCTCTTGAACTGAGGCAGCAACTGTCTACAGAAGACAAGACCTTGAAACTAGATGTTGAATGAAGAACGGTCTACTACTTGGTGACTTAAGAATATTCACACCAGAAACCCTGCTGTGAAGATTTATGGTCAGCCTTACTAGACTTGAAAGAGCACTTGGTCAAGCAGGTTGTGAGGAAACTCGCCATACCGAAACTTGGTTGTGGGTTGGACCAGTTAGATTGGAGAACAGTACGTAGCATGATCGAAGTTATCTTCCAAGACATCAACATGGAAGTTCTCGTGTGCTGTTTCAATCCTACATCTTCGAGACAAGGTGAGAAGACAGTTGAATGTTATTTCCATCAACAAGGGAGACGTAAAGCTGGAAATAAATGCCGATACCGTCGTATTGACCAAAGACTCAGTCTGTTCTGGGACGAACAGTTTTAAGAGGAGGGGCAGTATAACGATATTCCATCGTCCCTGAAGCCGAACCTGTGGAACAGAGCCGAAGTTACGCAAATGTTCTAGAACAATTCGTACTTGTATATAAGAAGAGAGTGTCGATTTTTTTTATATAAATTAGTCACTTAGTTAGTGTTATAATTGTTCAGTCTACGTGTAAATAATAACGTATATATATATATATATATATATATATATATATATATATATATATATATATATATATATATATATATATATATATATATATATATATGTGTGGTACCTACATTCTGTTAAAATCCATAGATTTCTGAGTTTTTTCTTTGGGCAGGACCCGAACTGATTCTCAATTAATATCTTGTGCATTCTCAGAAGCCCCATAACCTGTCCAGAAAACAATATTCAAAGATTTTAGAGAAAACGGGCTACGGCTATGGGACGGCAGTTGTCTATCAATTCCCAATCAACTTTCTTGTACACCGGAATAATTTTGTTAGTTTTTTGTTTATCTGGGAAGTAGCCCTCTCCGAAAGAGAGATTCACTAGAAATGTTAATGGCGCAGTGACATTCCGTAAGCACTTCTTTCGCAGAGAACGGGCGATCATCTTATCAAAACACTGAAGTAAAGAAAATTTTGTCTACAAATGAAAAAAAAATATCGTTCAATTTAAGGTTATCATTGTTATTAACTAACCATTGAGATCTGACTCATGAAATGAGATGCTGTATTGATAAAACATTAATTGAAAATGTCTGCTATTCTTTTATATATATATATATATATATATATATATATATATATATATATATATATATATATATATATATATATATCCATGAGATTTTCAGTTCTTTTTCTTGCTGATTTCTTTTTGGATCTCGGTTTATTGGTTTTATTTTCGTGTGCTGTAAAGTAGTTTCCTCACGATTGTTCGTTGGTAGTCATTTTCTTGAAATATTTTCCCTAATTGATTCAGATTCTTATTAATTAGTGATGGGTGGCATAGTTTCTCAATTCTTGTTCTCGATTGCGTGATAAGGTTCATTTTTACTTTTATTGTGTGATTTGATGCGTACTGAATGTATCTTTCAGATGCAGGTTTCCTACACATGTCAATCATAATTTTTTGTTCTTCTGTTCTTATTAGTTTCTTTCATATCTAGGAATGGTACTGATTATTGTTCGTTTTCTCTTTCAATCGTAAATTGTAGGTGTTTATCTATTTGTTCACTGTTAAATAGCTTTAGTAATTCTTCTATCTTCCCTTCTAGTACTGACATGATGAGATATCATCAACAAACTTTCTTATAAATGTTATGTCACGCTCAAACTTGCCTAAATTTATATCTAGGACATAATCCATCGCATATTGTGCCAGGATCGGACTCAACTTTGATCCCATCGCGCATCCGACCTTTCGCCTGCAACACTTGTTCCTGAATATATATATATATATATATATATATATATATATATATATATATATATATATATATATATATATATATATATATATATATATATATATATATATATATATATATAAATGATATATTATGTAATAAATACAGCGTTTTGTTTACGTATTCAAATTATATATAATTCATTAAATCAATAACTATGATTAATGTTAAAGTGTATACCCCAGTTCAGTTCCGTATCATGACTGATTTAATATTTTCTTTTGTACGGCAATTCAGATGGAATTATTATCTTATGGAGGAAGAATAAGAAAATATGACGAGAGTGGGATACCTCCTAGTCGTAACCAACGTCCAACATCTGATTCTGATGTACCTTGAACGAATATTTGCGGATTCGTTTTGTAAATGTGATGTGCAATTATTGAATACTGGCATTATCTGCTAGCAACTTGGATGTTGTTTTTTTTATTTCATTACATAGAAAACTATTCGAGCTTATCTATTTGATCTGTACAGACTTATTTTTGGTGACGACTCTTAGTTATCGTTACATATACGAACATTTTGAACGATTTATTTTAAAAAAGAAATGAGATCCCATGCTGAACATAAAATATAAAAAATAGCCACGTCTCGCATCGCAATCTTTCGAACGCAAAAAGTTGTGAGATCTCATATGAAACCTATCTGTTAAATTAGTATCTATGGAAGCACTTAACAACTTTATCATAAGTAATTTGTGATAAGTTAACTACCGGCATTTATACCCAAAATACTGGGAATCTCTCCTTATTCTATACCTGAAATTAGGTAGAATAAAGTAATCCTGTTTGCAGGATTTGTAGTTGTGAATGTCACTATTTTTCGAGAATTTATCTTTGTTTTCAAAAACCGGTATTGCATTCTCTAGAATGAAAACTCACTCAAAAGTAAGAAGACCCAATGCTTTAAAGTAAGGTCTACATGATGTCAACTGAGATGCATCTTATTATTCTCTTTTGAGAGATTAATACATATTGGCTATTGAAGATGTACCTCAAAACATCACTCCATAAAGTAGCCTAGAGGAAACTTGTGCGTGATATACGTTCATGAGTTGTTCACTTGACACCTCTCAGACCCTTGAATAGAAAACACGCAGAGTCTAGATCAAAATATATTTTTCAACAGTATTTCTTTCAGTTAAGGTGTTCATCTTAGATCAAAATATATTTCCCAACAGTATTTCTTTCAGTTAAGGTGTTCATCTATGTTCACTCCCAAGATCCGAGTATCCTCCACTTTTTCTAGTGTGGCATCACTTATATAGCGTTATTATAATATTAAGATCTTTCTTGTTATAAAATATGATGTAGTTGATCACATTGATATGTGATGAGCTCAATAATAAATTGGTCTATATTTTTCTGGACGTTTCTTTCTGGGGTAATGTCATCCTCGACAGACCCAGGAAAAGACCACAGCCACTATTTTCACTAATATCATTAATTATAATAGGAATAACTTAGGTCCTAAAATGAACCCTGTGTCCCTGTGGTACACCTGCTTCATTATTTAGGAGATCTGAGTGTACTTGGGTTATAAGTTCAACGTCAGCCATCACTATGCTCCACTGCGGATGCCATTTTTCTGTGAAAATGTCCTGCAACATACCGTCAAAGGGCTTGCTGAGATCATAAAAGATCCCAACCGGGCACTCTCCAGGATATATGTGGTGACCCACATTCTCCAAAAATCCATAGATTTCCTGAGTTGAGTTTTTCTTTGGGCAGGACCCGAACTGATTTTCAATCAATATCTTGTGCCTTCTCAGAAGCCCCATTCTTCACTTCGAGGAAAACACTTCAATCCAATCTCAATCAGCACAAGAAATCGAACTAAAATAAACAATAAAAATAAGTCAACGCCGCCTTTCAATGCCAACTGTCACAACCAAATGTCACCATATGTCACTAGTAGTTCCTTTGCGCGAAACTAGTTATTTTGTTCTTGTCCATTGCAATCTTTTCCTACCACACATCCCTAGCTATGACGTCACTTTAAACTTAACGTGAACAGACTATAATAGCTCTCGACGAGCACTCGCAGGGGTTATTCTAATGAGTGGAACTTTCATATAAAGCAGTAGCTAAAGTGATTTTACTTTCTGCATGAATTGATCTCGATCGTCGCATATGTATTGAAACACACTTCTTGTTCCTGAAATGAATATCAGTCGTTATTATATCGAACACGATAGAGTTTTGAACATAACAAGACATGGCACAGACCTTATTTGTTCCCAATAATCAATCCAAACTCAAGAACGGTCTAAGAACAAATTGAATTTTCGTGGAGACAACATAAACACCTAAATACAGGGTGTTTCGAGCATGCAGTCATTAATGTAACTTGTAGTTTTCAAGGGATCTAGCTCCAAATTACAGAAATAATTCTTTTCACTCATCAATTCATTAGATAAGTTCAGTAGTTGCGATAATATACAGGCTGACTTTTTTCAGGGTCATGTTAACTTTGACCCCATCGAAATCATGGTGTTGTGCCGCCACTGGTCTTCTCAAAAATATTCATTGAAAGGTCCTTCTATTTCAAAATTTCTCAATCATACAAATGTTTTTGGAAACGCAGTTTTCGTTTTTGAGTAAAAGAAAGATTTACATGGCAAATCACGCGTTTCATCATACAGGGTATTCAAAAGAGACACGTTAATATTCAAGGAGGTGATTGCTGAAGTCATTTCATGAAAAAAGTTCATATAAACATAGGTCCACAAATAGTTCGTTACCGATTTACAGGATGTTAAGTTTAATCGAAAGATGCAGTTAAATTTGAATTTTTCATAAACCGCTTGAGATATGAAGTAAAATTTTGGGGATGTCGGTTATTCTCGAAGAGAAAACTAGGACGCTACTGATGTTTTCAAAATGGAAAATATTTTCGAATTTTTCAAGGAAAACGCTCCCTTGATATATTTTGTACGACGCCAAGTTTTTGAGTTAACAAATGTTGAAAAGTTTTCTAGGAATCCTTGCGATTTCACTGATAATACCTGTTCTATGCTCGATCATAGATGTGTTAAAAACTGATTAACGTCAGTGTCATTTGAATGTTTCTGTTTTTCAATAATTTTGAATTTATTGAATTTGAATTACAAATCGGCTATCATGAATCCGTTATACGAATGCTAAGATGACCGACATGCACTTCATGTATGCACGTGCTGATGGAAATGCATTAGAAGCTCGGCGCTTGTACAGTGAAAGTTTTCCAAACCTTATTGCTCCCAATAGAGAAACTTAGAAAGCATTCATCGACGCCCATATGAAAACGGCACATTAGGACGATATGAAGAAGCAGGAAGGCCAAGAGAAGTAAGAACCGTAGAGCTGGAAAATGCGGTTTTGTAGTTATTCAAAACGATCCTCGTACCTACACTCGGAAAATTGCTAACGCTTTAGCTGTCCTTGAATATTGCCGTGTCGTTTTCAAACACTTTGTATGAATGAACTGAATGAGAGTCGATAATCCGTAACAGGAACGTGGGATCGGAACTATCTCCGTAATTTCGACAAAAACTAGGAGCCTTTTTAAGTAGTTTTTACGTCATTTTAAGTTTCAATATCACAGTGGTAATTTTTTTAGTGGAAATGCTGCTAATGACTTGAAACTTATTGGGTCATTATATCAAGGATACCAGTGAAACCTAATCCTTCTAATTTATAGGAAGATACAGTCAAAAATGAAGTTGTTTTTTGTCAGTAATACATGGTTTGTAGTATTTTGAAAAGTTAGAATGGAGTACACTTTTCAAGAATTGGCTTGAATTCATCTATCCTATGGCGAAATTTTTTTCCCATTAACGGTTCGTTACGTGAAACCACACGATTTCGACCAGCCGAGGAAAACTCCGGACTAAATCGGTTTGTCAGGACACTGATGAATAAAGAGCTTATTTGGATGAAGTAAAAATCATCGCACGAAAATGTTCACGTGTTAATTCCATTTCTTATCCAAGTTGAGTTTTTCACATGGCTTTAAAGAAAACGAAACTCACTCGTACGTCAAAGTGTTGTGAGTAAGTTTGGGTTAAAAAAATGTCCAAATACACGACGCAGTTGGCAGGTGGAAGCTGTCAACAGTAAAAATGACAGAAGGCACAAAATTTAAAAGGCCACCTACGTATTCAAAATTTAATCTTCGTTTTTGATTTTGCAGGAGGAAAGGGGGAGCTACCAATTTTGACTTGAAAATTTTTGTCATTCTCACAACAACATTCTAAACGAATTGAAAAAATCAAATAATACTATATCTATTTTTGAATAGATAATCATGGGTTTTTCCTCTGTAACAGAAAAAAATTGTCAATTTTTGAAATGCAATGGTTTATGAATATAATGATTTGTCATTACTTCAAGGAAATGTGACTAAATGACGCGTTTCACTTGAAAATCTCTCATGAATAATTATTCCAAATAGTTGATAAGGTTGTTACGCAAAGACATCATTTGCACATTGTTTTAAAAGTCGAAAGATGTTCGGCATAAATTAAACAGGAAACGTAATGAATGAAAAAGTAAACAAATCACCTCAACTCCTCGCGAAAATACGGTCTACATTCGAATGATTCAATGATTGTGCAATATAGTTTCCTTTTTTCTCATTATCATCGGCGGGATTATTGCGATTATAGTAATACACCGCTTTATGAAACTCCATTATGCGCGGTTTTACTCTAATGCGAACTTAAAACTTCTCGTTAAAATGGCATAACGCGAGTTGCTTGCTGAAAAATAAGAATATAGTAGTCCTCGACTTGTTTTTGGTTGCGGGAATCCCCGCTTTCTCTGACCATTCTGATTGAAGAATTGAGAATTACCTGTACTACGGGAAACCTTTTCGTTGTTTTGTTTTTTCCTTATTCTTATCTTAGCTAAGAGTGTTTTAGCATCTGGTGGAAGAACATAATTTAACACTACGTTGAAAATGCCGCCTATGAAGAAAAAATAGCATAAATGCGTGACTTTGGAATTGAAGATGAAGATGTAGAGAAGAATGGAAAATTGAGACAAAGAAAATATTGTTAGTAGAGATTTTGGATTCCCAGAATCGACTGTGAGAACGATTTTCAAAAATCGGTAAAAAAAAATTAAACTTTCCACGGAAACTTCATTACCTGTAAGTGCAGCAAAATTTCCTCATTCGAGATCCTCTACCTTAGAATGGGGAAGTTGCTGGCAGTCTGGATTGAAGAATCAAATAAGAAGAATACATCATAGAGTCATGATCTCATATACACGAAAGCATCTTTTTATGTTATAACAGTGAAACATGAGGGGAGCTGCACTCCAACTTTTGCTGACAGGAGAGGCTGGTTTTATCGGATCAAGCAGCGTTCCAATTTTTGCAATATCCACATTACCTGTGAGGCCGCAAGTTTCAAGATTTCGTAGCATGAGAAACAAATTCTTGCATGTCGCATCTTCAATAGTGATGAGACCGTGCTTTATTGGGGAAAATACCATCTCGAACATTCATTTCTAAACAGAAGCCAGCGATTCCGAAGCTGCGAAAAATCGACTAACACTGTTGCTGATTAGTAGTGTCACTAGTGATTTCTAAGTGAAACCTTTATTGTGTACCACAGATACACTCTGTGCAATACGAAGACAAGACGAGCCTGTCAGTCGTGTAGCGGTCCAACAGAAAGACGTTGGTTACAGGGGAAATTTTTCAAGATTGATATTTTGATACTTTTTGCCCATTCAGCCAAATCCTACTCTGCCAGAAATGGGCTTGAATTAAAGTTATATTACTCTTAGATAATGCCTCAGGACATCCAGACACACTTAATACCCGACGAAAAGTATATATATATATATATATATATATATATATATATATATATATATATATATATATATATATATATATATATTTATATATAATTATATATTATATATATATTTTTATAAAAACTAAAAATGCAGCAGATGCGACGCTACTTTATAATCATTTCATGTATTCAGTGTTTGAAATCAGTTAGTTGGCACTTTGTTTCTGTTGTAAGCACAAATAAAAGTTTCAAGTTTTGTGATTAGACCATGGAAAGACGACATTTGACTAAAGAAGAGATGTTACGAGCCGTTGGCATGCTCCACGCTGGGAGTTCACAACGGGAAGTATCCAGGGTTCTGGGAAGTAGCCCAAGTGTCACAAACCGTTTATGGTCGCGTTTCAATGAAACAGGTATCGTAGAAGAGCGCCATACAGGTCGTTTCAGGATTACTACAGTCGCCCAAGACCGTTTTTTGGTTTTACAAGCCAGAAGAGATCGTACTGCCATAGCATCTCCATTAGCTCAAGAGCTATCACGAGTTCATAATGTACAAATTTCCTGTGAGAAATCGACTGCACGAAGGTCAACTCCACTCCAGACGTCCTTTAAGAGTTCCACAAGTCACCCATGGTAATCGCGCTGCTCGTTTAGCTTGGTGCCAGGAACACGTAAACTGGGATCAAGGAAGGTGGGCCACAGTTCTCTTCAGTGATGAATCTAGATTTAGTTATTATCCCGATTCGGGAAGAATTCGAATATGAAGGGAACCTAGAAAGCAAAACCGTCTCAAGCATGCTCGAGAAGTTGTTAGACAGGGAGGCGGATCAGTGATGTTTTGGGGAGGTATACTCCTTGTTGGAAGAACTGGCCTCGTTTTCATACAGAATAACCTCACGGGAAGTTCTTACGCAAATGAACTAGTTTTACCTGTAGTGGTACCGTATCTCCAAACAATGGGTCAAAATCCACTCTTCCAACAAGATAATGCCCCTCCTCATCGTGCAAGAGTTGCCTTGAACGTTCTTGAAGAGAATGATATCGATCTTCTACCGTGGCCATCCTGCTCCCCAGATCTCAATCCCATCGAGCATGTGTGGGATACCCTAAAAAGAAATCTCCTGCGTCTTCCATCATGAACAGGAGCTTCGATTAGCAGTTCAGGGGGCTTGGAATGACTTAGGCCAAAATGTAATAGACAATTTAATATTGAGCATGCCGCGACGTTGCCAAAGTGTCATTAATAACAGAGGTGGACCTTCTGGGTACTGAACAAAAATAAGTGCTTCCATATCGTTTCGAAAATATTAGTGTTTTACCAAATTTCGTCATTTTCAAATTTCAATTTTTTTTTATAATAGGTGCTTTGGACGAGTAAAATATTATTTCGTTTTCTTGAAAATACATTATATATAATACATCCTAACAAAAACCGAAAGATTTCCATAAATTCGAACCATCAAATTCATATTTTAAAGATATTGGTAAGTGTTTCCTAGACTTTTTGAGGTATATATATATATATATATATATATATATATATATATATATATATATATATATATATATATATATATATATATATATATATATATATATACCAAAGTTTTACGTCAATATTACAACTTATGGATCAGGGAGTATTAGCAATCTTCAAAGTTTATTACCATTTCCGTACTTTCAACCAACTAATTCAAGAAACAGACGGGCAAGGAAGATCTCTGCGAGAGTGGAAGTCATACATCATGAAGGCTTTTCACAACATACCAGATGGACTGAAAAATTCGTAGTCTAACATAGTAAAACACATATTTTTTGTAAAATTCATTTTTTTATTCAATACCTTTGATGACGATGCAGCGATTATAGCGATTAATCAATTTTTTCAATGCCATTTTTATAAGGTTTCTCTTTGACTTCAAATTAGGCGAGTCTGAAAACAAAAAATCACTAGAGGCAAGTTCTGGTGAATAAGGTGGATGGGGAAGTTATTCGAAGCATAAGTCGTACAATTTCGTCATTGTTTCGATTGATTTGTGGCGAGGTGCATTGTCTTGATCAAACAGCACTTCCTTTTTCAAATAGGGCGGTTTCTTCGTGTGTTTGTCTTTCAGTTGATCCAATACCTCAATGTAGTAGTCCCTGTTTATCGTCTATCCCTTTTTGAGGTAATCGATGAATATAATACCCTGCGCATCCCAGAAAACAGATACCATAACCTTGCCAGCTGACTGCTGCGTTTTTGCACGTTTTGCATGCAGTTCACTTCACTGCACTTGGCTGACTATCAATTGAATTCTGGAATGTGGTGGATCGAAAAAACTCGGCTTTATTACGGTTAATTATCTTCGAACAGTGCTCAAAATAACCGACTAGTTGTTTTTAATCAAATGTCAATAAGCGCGGCACCCATTTCGGACACAGCTTTCGCATGTCCAAACATTCTTTTGAAAAAAAACCAACACGTTCCTTGTATATCTTCAGGGTCTCAGCTATCTCGATCGATTTAATCTTTCCATTATTCAAAACAATTTTGTGTACTTCTTCTTCAATGTTTTCATCGATGACACCTCCTTTGGGACGTCCTCTACGTTCATCGTCTTGGATGCTCATATTACCTCTTTTAAACTTTTGTTGGGCTACTTTAGAGAACCCTGTATACCTAAAAAAAATAACATGTATTTCTTTTGTTTGCATCAATGAATGAATTTAAAGTTGAAATAATTATGAAATATCTTCCCACCTGGTGTCTTTATTCTGTTTATAAAATACTCTGGGAATGGTGTTGGATTTGACAATACCTGATAATGAATTGTTGCAAGTTATGTGAAGCAATATTCATATTCATTTTTATCACACAATATGTCGATATCTGTAAGTATTAATTGAATGTTTTTGGGATGTTTATTTGTTATTCTCCCTAGTACAAGTGAAAAATATTTAGAATTTTCCGAAAATATGTTTCAATGTAAAATTGAGAGTTTTAAATAGGTTTGTTTTAACATACAGTCAAAACCGGATAACGCGTAATTGAAGGGACCGTATAGTTATATCCGATAGTTGTTATAAACAATACATAGCATAAGTATGTAGTTAAATTATCATAAGTACATATATATCTAATATAGAATAAAATATTGTTTTCCAATGAAATTTTAAAAAAAGAAATAAAAATGTTTATTAAGAAATAATTGGAGATACAAGACGTACTTAACTGCACTATAAGACTTACTCTAGTTTTTAAAGCAATCAGTCATTTTAGTCTGTTTTTTTAAGCCCACTCTCAAATATGTTTTGCATTTTACGTTTCATATTCCTCAAGTTATGAGTATCAACAGTATCAAACTGGTCGTTAAAGGTAAGAAATTTTTGCAAAACTGTTGTAGTGCTAAGTGCCTCGGAAAGTGTTGTTGGCCTAAACTGTTCCTCAGGGTCTTGCTGGTCTTCGTTTTCTTGGTCAGTGTTACGATTGTTTTTTTCAGCTTCTGCAAGAATTTCTTTGTCAGTAGCTATGGCGCACACAGTAGCACTGTCATCTATTCCAATAAATTCCTCTATCTCAAGTCTTTGTTCTGTACCAGCAGATCTTTGCAACTGAGTAACCAATTGAGCGAGTGGTACGTTGTCGTCTTCATCTGTGGGAAATCGTATCATTCTCGCTAGCGGAATATCATCGTCGTCCTCTTCTTGTGATGGAGAGAGATCTTTGAAACCTGCATGGCGAAAGCAGTTGGCTATAGTGGTCTGTGTGACCTTTTCCCAAGCTTCCGATATCATTAGAATGGCATCCAAAACACAAAGACCTTTTGTATCTTTCCTGTTTTCAATATTCTGTAACATTTGTAGCACTTGAAGTTTTCTGTATTGTGTTTTTAAAGCTTTTGTCACACCTTAGTCCATGGGCTGTAAAACAGAGGTGACATTGGGCGGTAAAAACACAAGCTTTATGCATTTCAGATTGGAGACTACAGGGTGAGCGGGACAGTTGTCTACTAGGAGAAGACTTTTTTTCCTCCAGACTTCAATTCTGCATCGCAGCCATTTTTCAAAAATTTGCGATGTCATCCAGGACCTAGTGTTGTTTTCATAAGTTACAGGCAAAGGGCGAACGTTTTCAAAACAACGCGGTTTTTTCTTTTCCTATCACCAAAAGTTCTCTTTTGCATGAACCAGTCTTGTTTGCCGCAACCAATACTGTTATTCTTGTTTTGGACAACTTTTCGCCCTTGCATTCCTCTCCTTTGAATTTAAGTGTTTTGTCAGGAGTTAAATTGTAAAACAATCCGGTTCCATCAGCATTGAAAATTTCCTCTGGTGTGTATTCTTCGCATAGCGCAGGCCACTTATGAGAGAGCCATTATTCACTCACTCCTTCAGGAACGCCAGCCGCTTCACCGCAAACTTTTCCTGCCACAATATTATAACGAGCACTAAAACGTCGTACCCAATACGACGAACACTCAAAATTTTCCTTACCCATAATACGAGCAAAGTCGTTGGCTTTTTGTTGCAGAATTGGACCACTTATTGGGTTGTTGTTTGTCCTCTGATGTTTAAACCACGTTAATAAAGCATCTTCCATAACTTTATGTTCACTTGCCTTGATCGTTTATCTTTTGAAAAGTTGTTGTCGAAAAGAACTTCTATTTTATCTCTATTCTTCCAAATCGTACATATTGTAGAATGTGAAACTCCACACTCCTTTGCAATTTCACTATTTGACTCTCCATTTTCTAATCTCAACATGATAAATCAAGCTGTCACTCTCGCAGCCAGTTAGCGCACTAAACAACAAACATGCAAAGTCAAATGGCCAGAAAGAGGTTTGAATAAGGAGGGAGAAAGAGCGTAGATCATAATCCGTCTAAATATTACTTCAATACTTAGTAATAAGATTTAAGATCGTTCGTATTGTTTTGTTTTGGTGAGACTAAATGCGTTATAGTCGATGAATATCAATAAAGTTTCGTCGTTACAAGCGATATGTCGCTATATTCGATGTTGTTATAGGCGATATGTTTTTTGAATAGTTTACTAAAGATTCGGCCGGGACCTTACAATCTGGTCGTAATAACCGATCGGTCGTTGTAAATGATGTCGTTATGATCGGTTTTGACTGTAATTCAATTGAACAAATCTCAGTGACTACATGTGTCTAACCAAACTTATATAAAATATAGAGAGAATTACAATTGGAGTATGAATTTAATCGGTACTTTTGGATTTTACTTCAAATCAAATGAGAAGGAAATACAATTGTATTATTGAAATTTGTTAACTTAAATAATATGAAATCTGCTTGAATATGACTTTAAATAGCCTTATCTAGACATAATCTTAACACATTCATCAAACACGTCATCACATCATCCACATGAGTATATACACTCTTGAATATCCTTCAATAATTCCACCAAAACAACCTGACAATATCAAACTCACGCGAATAATATCAATCCCACCAAAAACATTCTGTGAAAAACTAGCCAAGTCTCGATGGAGCTGCTTGTTTATTTCTAAAAAGAAATGAAATCTAGACAAAGTCGTGCCAAGTCTTATGTTCCTTACTGCGATTTCTTTATTATTATATTTAATGTTGTGTGACTTGGTCGTTGAACATTCTTTATACGTAAGTGGGTAGGTACAAGTCAATTTTGTTTACACGTAATGTTATATCTGTTGTAACTACCTATGTTTGTTAAGCGAGATAATAGCCCATACTTGTATTGGTAATTAGACGCAACTGTCTCATTTTAGGCTGTTGTTGATTGTGCAACACATGCGTTCAGCATTAACAATGCTGACTTCTGCTCTCTTCTTTTTGGAGTGTCAAATCGGCCACCGATCTATCAATGATTGGAAGTCCGTGTGTACTGGAAATATTTTTTTATGATGTTTGTTTCAGGCTCGCCTATACATAAGTATTATTGAAATACGCAGGTATTTTGTAGCGGGTCTGGGGACAGATTGGTGCAATGGTGTCATGGAGCACATGGTTTTGTACCCTTGTGTACCTTTCAACGGCCAAATCACACAACGTTAACTATGAAAATAAAGAAATCGCAGTAAGAAACCTTCGACTTGGCAGGACTTTGTCTAGATTTCATTACTTTTTGATATGAAATGAAATGAAATTCAATATAATTTTTTAATTTATTTAATTTATTTAATTTTATTAGCAAATGCTACCACAAGAATTTAGTTTTTACAATCCCTTTACAAAAAATAAATAGAAATAAATCCAAATGATTCTTAAGAGTATGTTGTCCTCAGTCGAGCTCTGAACACCCGAACAGTCTGGGAAGTTCTGACAAGTAGTGGCAGCTGATTGAACAATTTCAAACCATCACTACACAGGGTTTAAAACCTCTCGTCTGATGCCTATTGGTATAATAATTTTCGCCTGTTCTCAAATTATAAGACATCATAGTTGATCTTTTCACAAGAAAATGTGATAAGCATGGAGCAACATGATTATTTTTTATTTCAAAGGTACGTGTATTGAAATGGCTTCTATCATTTTCTGAACACAGATAAATTTCAGAGAACTCAACATATCAGCCACCTTCATGAACTTACTGCATCCAAACAAAACTCTCATAGCCTTATTCTGTAGAACCTGAAGTCGTTCTATATCCTCCTTATTACAGGAAATCATTAGCGATAAACAATAAGTGAACAGCAGATGAACCACTGTATTGTATAAAACTCGTCTTGCCCAGGCAGACAATTTCTTTGCTATTCGACTAAAGTAACCGATTCTCTTACCAATCTTCCTACACATATATGAAACATGAGAGGTGAAATTCAGCTGTGGATCTAATTGAATTCCCAAATATTTGATTACATCAACAGTTTCCACAATATCACCTCCAACTGTAACTACAAATTTATGTTCATTAAATGGCCTACTGTTAAGACGCGACCCAAACGTGATATATTTTGCTTTTATAGAATTCAATTTCAATTTCTTAAAAGTGAGCCAATTTTTAAATTGCAATTCCGCATTAAATGCTTCAACAACCTCCAAAAAACTGAAACCCGAGACAGATATAAGGGTATCGTCTGCATACAAGTTAACAAATTAATTACACGAATATTCACTCAAGTGATTCACATAGAGTATAGAAAATAAGAGGACCGAGATGAGTTCCCTGCAGTACGCCAGAAGTACTAATGAAAGATTCAGATTTAAAACCATTCAAACTAACGAAATGTGACCTATTCAGTAGATACGATTGGATCCACTCAAGCAATCAACCACGTACACCTGTTTCGGCTAGTCTAAAAATGAGAATGTCGAAACTTATTTTGTCGAAGGCTTTAGAAAAATCTGTGTAAGTAGCATCAGTCTGAATTTGAGAATCCATTGCACTCTGCAGGTACTCACTATAAACGATCAAATTAGTTTCCATCTAACCTACCCTTAAAAAATCCGTGCTGTTGTGGGATAATGAAATTTTTCACATGAGAGAATAGATACTTATAAATTATACGTTCAAATACTTTAGCAGTGATCGAAAGCTTGTTAATAGGTCTATAATTAGAAATATCATTTTATCTCCACTTTTGAAAATTGGGACAACGGCGGACTCCTTCCACTTTTTTGGAAATACACCATTAATCAGAGACTGATTGAACAAAATATGCAGTGGTTTACTTAATTTGTGAGCGCAATTTTTGAGAAAAATTGGTGAAATGCTGTCTGGACCTGAACCCTTCGACATGTCAAGGGATAAGAGGACCTCTCGAACCTCTTCCTCTTCTATGTGAATATTTGATAGTACATCATTATTGCAGTTTTTAACAGTTACACTACGACTACGCTGCTGACTTACAGGAACATATACACTCTCGAAATAACGGGCAAAAGATTGCATATCTCTTTTCCATCTGATGAAGAAATATCCCCATACCTTATTTCATTAAATAGTTTAGAGCCGCCCCGTCCCAGAGACACATACAGTGTGTTCCAACGAAAATTTGACCCCCCTATAACTCCGAAATGAGTAACATTAGCGAAAAACACCAAGACACGTCGATTTTTGTTTCGAGGGGGAGCATTTTTCGAAATAATTCGAAACTTCTCAGATCAACCCCCTACCCCCAGCAACCCTAATTTCGAAATTCATCATAGGGAATAAGGGTCGAGTGGCACCTTACTGTAAAGGTCTGTCAATTCTCCATTCTGATTTGTCATTTTAGAATTTTAAATTAACATACAGGGTGTCCCAACCGAGGGTAAAGTTGAATTCCTGCAAATCCCAAATACTAAATGAAATCGATTTATTTTGGCATAATGCAAGCGCAGGTTTATGCTCGGTCTAGAAAAACGACCTACACTTGTGAATTTGGAGTTGGTGCAATCAACCCCTATTTCCAGCATCCCCAACTCAAAAATCATTCGATCGAAAATAGGTCAAGTGGCACCTCGTTGGAAAGGTATTTCAATTTTCTCTTCGAATTTGGTATTTTCGAAATTCAGAATCAGCATACAGGGTGTCCCGGAGCAGGAACACTGAAAACCCAAATAACTTTTTGAAACTCTCTTGCGTGAATATGGAATTTTGCAATCAATCTCTTCCATTCAGCATCCCCAACTCAAAAATCATACAAGTGATTACAGGTTGAGTGGCAAAGTTCCAGAAAGATTTTTCTATTTTCTGAATCACTGAGGCATTGGTTTCAGTTTGGCAATCGAGGTTTTCTGGCGTGAGGATCAGGATGAGGGGATGATGGAGAAACTGATTGGATGCTCATCTAAACAGGAAAACGAGATTTATTGAACTTGTATTCAATTGAAAACAAAAAACTAACTTGATTATTACAACAATTGTTCAAAATGACCTCCGCCCACCTCCATACAGTTATACAGACGATTTTCGAACTCTCTTCTCACATTAGCGAAAACTTCAGGAGTCAAAAGTCGGCATTCTGTGATAATCCTCATCCGCAGCTCCTCCAGGTTTTCTGGTCTTGTGGCATAAACTTTAGATTTTAGATGGCCCCACAAAAAAAATCTAGGATTTAAATCTGGTGACCTGGCTGGCCACTCAACAGGTCCTCTTCTACCAATCCACCTTCCTGGGAAATTTTCGTCTAAATATTGGCGCACCTGAGCATCATAATGCGGAGGAGCACCGTCTTGTTGAAAACGCATTTCGTCCTCAGAAAGAGTTGGATCGTTCTGTAAAATTTCTGTCAATCTAGGACGTATGTGTTCCTCTAACAACTGTAGGTAGCCATTTCCATTCAGATTACCCTCAATAAAGAAAGGCCCAACTAGATGATTGCCAAAAATTCCTGCCCAAACGTTCAACTTCTGAGGCCTTTGCGTGTGGGCCTCTCTAAACCAATGAGGATTCTGTGTGTCCCAATATCGACAATTATGTCTATTCACTTCACCACTGAGCATAAAGGTGCTTTCATCAGAAAAACAGATGTTATTCAGAAAATTTGGATTAGCGTTTAGGTTTTCACTTAGATTTTCACAAAACTGTAAACGACGATCTGGATCATCTTCGTTTATTTCATGCACTAATTTTACCTTGTAGGGTGAAATTTGTGATGTTTCACGATTCTATGGACAGTTGTAGCTGATACACCAGTCAGACGAGATAGTTTTCTGATCGAAGTAGTATTCTCCATTTGTAGATGACCCACTACTGCCACTTCCGTTGCCTCATTTCTGACAGGACATGCCACTTCATGTTTTTGTTTGCCACTGAACCCGTAGCTAGGAATTTGTCAACCAAATATTTAACGTACTGGTGACTGACTCCTTTCTCTTTCAGGATGGTTCCTATCGAATATCCTTGCCGTTTCTTTGGCACAACTGTTATTTCGAAAATACGTCGATACAATTTCGACCCTTTCCTCAGTGGAATAAACCATTTTCAGATTAATTTCAACTGACGAACAACAACAATAATGAGGAACTGATCTGAATAATAATAATATTTCATTGCAAAATGAGAAATAACAGATGACTGCACGCCAGATGGAAATGAAAAAATGTGAACATTTTCAATGCAGAAATCAGCTTTATTTCTTCGTAATTGATGCTCAACACATCGTACCCCAATACTTTTAACAGTTTCGAATTAATTTTAGTTGATAATTTCAAATGACGATATTGAATTTTTCGAAAGCGACATCCTGTATGGAGAGCCGAACTGAATGAAATGCTTTAATCATTCTGGAATTCAAAACCTTTCTGAAGATATGCCACTTGAATTATTTGTATGATTTTCAAGTTGGGGATGCTGAATGGAAGGGGTTGATTGCAAAATTCTATAACCACACAAGAAAGTCCTATTCTCGGATCAAACATGTTCTCGTATACCGAAATGAACCAGTTTCAAAAGTTATTTGGATTTTCAATGTTCCTGCTTGGGACACCCTGTATGATGATTCTGAATTTCGAAAATACCAAATTCGAAGAGAAAATTGCAGTACCTTTCCAACGAGGTGCCACTTGACCTATTATCGATCGAATGATTTTGAGTTGGGGATGCTGGAAATAGGGGTTGATTGCACCAACTCCAAATTCACAAGTGTAGGTCGTTTTTCTAGACCGAGCATAAACCTGCGCTTGCATTATGCCAAAATAAATCTATTTCATTTAGTATTTGGGATTTCCAGGAATTCAACTTTACCTCGGTTGGGACACCCTGTATGTTAATTTAAAATTCTAAAATGACAAATCAGAATGGAGAATTGACAGACCTTTACAGTAAGTGCCACTCGACCCTTATTCCTATGATGAATTTCGAAATTAGGGTTGCTGGGGGTAGGGGTTGATCTGAGAAGTTTCGAATTATTTCGAAAATGCTCCCCCTCGAAACAAAAATCGACGTGTCTTGGTGTTTTCGCTAATGTTACTCATTTCGGAGTTAGAGGGGGTCAAATTTTCGTTGGAACACACTGTATTTCCAGAATGATTTGCTGTTCGTTGGCAGTTCCGCTCAATGTTAGAGGTGAATTTATTCAAATCAGGTTCAATAAGTTCCTTCGAATGAGCACGAAGCTGTTTGAATATATTGAGATCATTGACATTTTTACTAATTTTCCATTTTTTATGAAATTTTTGCTTTTCTCTTATTGTAGCAATAGTAACTTTCGAAAAGAATGAAGGAAAACACTTAGTGACTCTTTTCTTAGGAACAACAGAACCGATTATGTCATTGATTCTCTCATAAAAAATATCCAGATTTTCATCAATTCCCTTAGAGCTGCTGTTGAGCAGAAACTCCCAATTCACCAGCGATAATGAGGCATTAACAGCTTCATAATTCGCATTTCTAAAATCGTAATAAAATTTTGAATTTTCGAATTTTTCATCATCTTCTCTTTAGACAAGGCAACTATAAACTCCAGTGTGGGATGATGTGTGTCCTCGTTTACAAACGGATGAGCACTTTTATGTATATTCGAGACAATTTCTTTATTACACAAGACTAAGTCAAGAATTTTATCGTTACTATTCTTCACATGATTGTATTGATTCAGTTCGACAAATGCAAGTGTATCTAATATATTTGAATATTTATTTTCAATATTAGTAGGTATCAAGTGACTCTTATCAGAGCTCACCCAATCAACCGAGCGACAATTAAAGTCACCACACACAAGAAATTGACATTTTATGTTCACTACATTGCTCTCCAATTTACTAGCGAACACAACACTTGCCACAGAATCCCCAGGGGCAAATACACACAGCAATTGTATAACTTCGAACTATTCACGTTCAGAGATACCCAGATATCCTCCGCGTTACTTCTGAAGTCATCCAAGAGCCGTGGGCCGAATTTGTTGCGAACGGCAATGGAAACTCCACCCCATCCTTTTTAGAAGACACCGATGAATCCCGGTCGCGACGAAACACAGAATATTCACAAGTATCGACCAATTCATTGTCGAAAACGGTATCGTTCAGAAATGATTCGGTAATACACATTACATCAGAAAAACCTGCCATTGAGCTCAACCTGAAGTTATTTAGTTTGGTACGAAGTCCTCGTACGTTCTGGTAGTAAATATGTAAGGACATATCAGGTGAATGAAAAACACGACGGTCTTTGAACAAATAGCGAAGAGAATGAGGAAGTGATTTTCATAAATTGGCTATCTCAGATTCAGATGCAATACGACGTATCTTACTTGTGTCATCTTTCCTCACTAAAACATTCCCACCCTGTATACAAACAAATTTGTAACCTTTGGCCTTTGCAGCCGTGCAAACTTCTTTGAACAAAAGCTTTACAGCAGAAGTATTGTGCTCATTAATATACAGCCTGTCCGAAACACCATCTATACTAAGGCGCGGATGGCCCCCTGTTGAGAAGACGCTAAGCTCTCGCAGCCTGAAGAAAATTATCTCTGGCTATCCTGGAAGTAAAACGTACAACAATGTTTCTTGCTTTATTTTCTGCCTTCGTAAGAACGCGGGTCACATAATCGATAGTGTTAGGGTCGATAGGGAAATTTAACTGGGCTCCAATAGTTTGAACTATACCAGAGAGAATCTCATTTTTCCTTTCAGTATAAACAATACGGGTCCAAGAATACTTCCTTGAGGAATGCCCCCTGTTGAGAAGACGCTTAGCTCTCGCAGCCTGAAGAAAATTATCTCTGGCTATCCTGGAATTAAAACGTACAACAATGTTTCTTGCTTTATTTTCTGCCTTCGTAGGAACGCGGGTCACATAATCGATAGTGTTAGGGTCGATAGGAAATTTAACTGGGCTCCAATAGTTAAACAATACGGGTCCAAGAATACTTCCTTGGGGAATCCTGTACGGTATATCCACCTCAGGGAAAGATTACCTCCAACTCTGGTTCTCTGGGTCCTGTCTCGTAGGTAATCTTCTAAGTACTTAACTGTTCATGAACTAATATTTCAATAATTTTTTCTGTCAGTGGTAGCATATTTATGGGTCTTAGGTCCTCAGGTTTTCTGGGATTGTTCACTTTGGGAACAGGAACGACTAGTGACAGTTTCAAAGCAGATGGTAGTGTCCCAGTATCAATACTGTTGCTTCGATGTTTTCCACATTTTTTGGCACCTGTTTTCATTTTTATCAATCTCATTTTCTTTTCTTTGAATGATGCTTATTACTGAATTCCGCTCCTGCTTATATTTTTCAAAGTATTTTATATTTGACGTATATTTGAAAACTTTATAATGTTCGTCCCTGTGTTTTTGTGCCTGTTTCACTTCAGTATCGATCCACCCTTTATTCACTCTTTTAACACACTTCACCTGCAATGGAGATATCTTATCAACTACCTTTTCGATATTCATCATTAAATTTTCATATAAAACATTGACGTTACTTGATGTGTTATTCCAATCCTGTTCCAATAAATGTAAAATTATTTCCCGAATTTTCCCTTCCGACAAATATCTACTAGAAACGATTTTTTTATTTTCGCCATCATTCACTTTGAATTTCGTTCCGATTATTTCATGGTCAGAAATCATGGCGTATTGCCGGGCAATTTCTTTAAGATGTGCTATGTATACAAATGGTCAACTAATGCTCTGGATTGCTCTGTACATCTTGTAGGATGTTGTATAATTTGTATTAAACCTCCTGACGTTGTGATATTAACCAATCTTCTTGTATATAAATTATTTTCCTGTAAATTGATATTGAAATCTCCTGTTAAAACAACCTTGCTATCACTTATATAATCATTCTCTAACAATCTTTCTAAAAAATCCAAGAACAAAAGTTCCTTACCACTAGGAGACGGTATATTCCTCCTATTATGACAGATTCGTTTTTTATCTGCACTTTTATTATGACACACCAGTATTCTTTGTCAAATTTCTCTACTTCCTCACATTTTACCCCCCTGTTCACATATATTGTCACTCTTCCCGTATGTCTGCTCTCGGATGACTGTTTAAAACTGTTATATCCTTGTAAATATGTTTCTGATTCCTCGATTTGAGCCGTGATATGAGTTTCAGTTACAACAATAGCCAACAAATCAGCCCCCATTACAGTTTGAACTAGTAGATCATGGTTTGTGGTTTGCCCCTGTATATTGACAACCAAGAGAACACCCCCACGTATAGCAAGAGTCTGCTATAAATCGTAATTTATTTTTTTCTTCAATTTTTCTAATGGTCTGTGGTAACTAGGACATGTAGAGTCGAATGCAGAATGGTCACATTGTATTCCATCAACTTTTAACACATCTTTAGCAAATCTACAGTTCGTACATTCATACTGTTGACTGCTGCATTCAGTACTATTATGATTTTTATTACACATCGGGCAAACTTCTATCCCTGTACATCTATCAGCATGATGACCGAATTTCCAACATCTGAAACATCGAAGAACACTGACAAACTCATAGTAAGCGTAACTGTCCCAAGCTAAATGCCCCCTCTGTCGTTGCTTTATCAAATAATTGAACTGGTCAGAAGTTAGTTCAAGCAAAATGTTGCTAGTGTTTTCCTTACTTTCTGGAGTGCTATATTTTCTTTTCAGAATTTTGACATTTACATTCATTTCTTGAGGTAGATTTTGTTTCATGAATTTGTTCAAAAAATTTTGCTCATCCTCCAACAGATTTTTTTTGACATTTATAACTTTTATTTTGGGACTAATCCTTTTTCCCACATAAATTGCGTAGTCCTGTCCTAATTCAGTTTGCTCTTTGTTTTTCAAATTTTCTAGGAACATTTTCTCACAATGAATCATAATTCTGCCTTGAGAAACTTGTTTTATTCTTGATACCGATACGGAGATATCAGCTGGGTTCACTTTTTGTTCCAACACATTTTTTGTCTTTTCACTGTTTTGATTGCAGTTTTTAGGTTTTATTATTAAGGGTTCCACATTCTTATTTTTGACCAAGTCTTACCATTTAGGCCGTAATGACTCATGCTTACTTTGTAGTAATCAATCAATTCATCAGTTTTTTCTAGCACTTCCTGGGTGTTTTCACCAAGACATTGAGCTGGAGTTTTTAGTTTTAGCTGCACTTCTGATATGCAGTCCTTGCAGAACCATTTTATATTTTCACTATCCTGCATATATTTACAAAATTTCAATTTCGCACAATTCAGATGATAAAATTTAACGCATATGTCACACCGAATATATTTCGTATTCACGATAAAGCTATCGGAGTACATCGAACTTACGTGTGCTCGCTGCGACATCCTGACAATGTGTGTTTGTTTTTCCTTTAACGTGCTCTATTTCTGCCTTTCGGCTAATGACACGCCGGGGAATTCTGTCACCTCACTTACCCAAGAATTTTTCCGAACCCCTCTCGTGTCGAGGGAAGGGATCTTTAATGTCCAACACATCTCTGTTAGACAGGACCGACGGCTTTACATCTCCGAAAGATGGATACTCAAGCGATTCCCAGAATCCGAAAATTCGCACCGACTTCGTGAGGATTGAACCCAGGTAACTCTGCGTAGGAGACGATCATCATATCCACTACGCCACCGAGCCGGATATCCTGACAATATGTTAGAGATAAACAAGCATTCCATCGAGACTAGTTTTTTACAGAACGTTTTTGGTGGGATTTCACTTTTAGTAGAAACGTGGGCATATTGATTCATTTTATTAGATTTTCTTATTTGACAATATTTTTTGTAGGAGTTGGTTTTTATTGTTACAAATCTTTCTTATCTTTTTTTTCGATTCTGATTCTTGTACATTAATAACAGTTTTTCGTATTGCCCATTCCCGTTCATTATTTATTCTTTTAGACGGTTTAGACGGTTTGATTTCTGAAAGATCGGTGCGGTATTTACGCCTAAGCCGGTTGTATTCGGTGATCGCTGAAGCTTGAGCTTTTATACTCTTGAAATCAACATTTATGACCTCATGAAGATTGGTTACTCATGAAAGCGCCACGTAAGCTTGGCCACAAGAGAATATGGAGGTGCCAATGTCCATTAGGCAAGTTTCAGACATAGCCCTTGGCTTCTTGTAGATTGTTAGGACATACGCCACACAGATTGGGAAAATGAAGCGGCCCACCAAGTTGAATATTTTTTGTAAAGGCGGTAAGTCGATCTCTAATAGTTTGCTTGGTCTCTTGTGTTTTCTAATCAGGACCACCAGGTACTCCAGATCTTCGTTTTTATAGTTATTCCTTCATGTTGCCATTAAACCCTAACTTTGTACCAAATTTCAGCTCTCTGAATTTACGGGAAGTACTACTTCTATTCTGATGATCATGAGTGAGTGAGTGTCATAAATGCGAAACTTTGCTTTCGCCTAACTTCGGAACTAAATGAGCTACAGACTTGAAATTTTGGATTTCGAGTATGCGATTATAGCTTACTGGATGACGAGAATTTCTGCGTTCTGGTCTTATCCAGAGGTTCTCAAATAGAGGCCTGAATTCATAATAAGTATAAACCAAAAAACTCTCCCTAATAAAACAACGTTTCATAGCTATAAAGATTCAAATTAATATATAAATGGCGTTGAAAATTAATCGAACTTCAAGGGATCATTAAAATTAATTAAAAATTCTGGGCCAAGTATTGTTTTCATTAATTTTAAATGTATTTTTAAATGACTATTGCAATAATTAAATATTGAGCAACAAACACTAACTTCAATAGCTTCTAACATCTCTTCTTTGCTTGAATGTCTCCATAATCGTTTTACGAAATCAGAATGCTTTCTTGTAATTGCAACGAAAAAAATACAAGAAACTGGATTTATATATGATATAGTTAGAAAATATTGTTGCACCTGATGCATTTTATTTTTTATAGAAAAACGGATGCTGTATTTGACGCTGCCTGATAACGAATTTGTTTTATAAACCATAATATTATCTACACTCGGAGGAAAAATTAGCGGAACACTCGAAAATTTAACCAAATTCAAAGTTCGATATTTTTCCTAATTCTCAACCGATTTAGATGATTTGTTCGGCAAGTTATAGATCAACTCTTCTGCTTTGTAGAAATTATAAGAGAAAACAAAAAAATTTGAAAGAAAAATTTATACGGGGGCAAAACTAAAAGTGTTTTTTTTGTCAAAAATTCGTAATACCCTGTGGAATTTCGTGGTCTGAGTTGAAACGTACAATATCATGGTCTGTCAAAACACATCTTCCTACAGTAACGCCCTTCTTGTTCCATGCGTTTATCTCTATTTTTGCAAAATATATTTAATTTCAAGTGGAAAATAACCATTTTGGAGAAATTCCATTGAATCAAGAAATTGTCATTAAAATTCGTCTATCAATTTGGAATTTTCTTATTATCACTCAGGCGTGTTGAAATTGTCGTTTGCGATTTTTATTTTCGAATTGCATTAGTTATTGATGACAATTTGGTTAATTTGATGAAAAGGAGGAATTCATAGGAGATAACAGTCGGTAGGTATTAAAATACACAACCGAATTCTGGGACCATTGATAAAACTCTTCATTTACACATGTGCACACCTTTCTTTATCAAATATGAAATACAACACACGTTTTTTTGTATATGACCACATTTGCACTTGTTTAAAGAATGAGAGTTTTCCATTCTTTGATTTGATACAAATTCGATCGGTTGCGGTGTTTTGTGATTCTTTTACTGTTTACGATTCGAAACGGTATTTTTCATTCAGAATGAGAGATTTACCACCAACCTCAGTAGCAAGGGCAGTTACATTGATCGAGGAAGGGCGCACTTACCGCTCAGTCGGTACTACGTTGGGTGTCTCGACGTCGGTTATCCATCGAATCTACCGACGTTACAGGGAAACTGGATTGTACGTGAGGAGGCGAGGACAAGGAAGAAATCGGGCAACCCGCGCTATACATGACCGTTTCATCGTCAATCAAACCATAAGAAATCCTCGTCTTACTGCTGTTCAGGCACGTAACCTTTTACAAGCAGTGGATAACATTAACGTCAGTGTGAGGACAGTCAGAAGACGATTAAATGAAGTTGGTCTGAAATCATACGCGCAAGCAAGAGCACCAAGACTCGATAGAGCCCATCGGGTAGCAAGATTGGCGTTTGCTAGGGAGCATGTAGCATGGACAATCAATCAGTGGAGACGAGTTTTATTTAGTGATGAGAGCCGATATTGTGTGAATTTCGTGGATGGTAGAGATAGAATATGGAGGCATCGAGGGGAACGGTACAATCAAGCGAACTTCGCAGGAACTGGGCAATACGGTGGGGGGTCAGTTATGATATGGGGTGGCATATGCTTGGGAGTACGAGCAGAACTGGAGATTATTGGCAACGGATCACTTAATGCCCATCGGTATATAACAGAAATCTTGGAGCCCCATGTGCCTTTTGCTCCTTACATAGGGGAAAATTTCCTTTTTATGCACGATAACGCGCGCCCTCATACTGCGCGCATAGTGATAGAATATCTCAATGAAGTTGGGATCACACGAATGGACTGGCCGTCGCGGTCACCGGATTTAAACCCGATCGAACACGTTTGGGACATTCTTGGAAGAAGGGTTCGACAACGGAATCCAGGCAACGTTGAAGAGCTGACATTGGCTTTGGTGGAAGAGTGGGACAACATACCTCAACAGATGATAGACAACATCATTGGGAGTATGCGAAATCGTATGCGCGCTGTAATAAGAGCTCGGGGGGGTCATACTCGCTACTAAAATCAAATGTTTTTTTTGTGGGTCATCATGAACATTTTTCCCAACATGTTCATTTCATTTCACGAGTGTATCGCCAGGATACACACCTGCTCTCAATTTTGGACAGGAATGATAATTATTATAGAGTGTCACACAAAAAAATTCAAAAATAAATGTGCAAAATCAACGATTTTTCCAGTGTACTCGAGTTCTCCCGGAGCGTGAAATTGGCCAGTGAATTTCAAAATTTTCATTTCGTTAGATTTCCGCTTCTCTAACTTTGATTTTATTTTTTGGCTAACCTCCGATGTTATGCACCTACGCAAGATTAAAAATAAATTCTTGAAATTTGTGACTTTTGGCTTCAAATTGGATATCTCTTGTAAAAATAGAGATAAATGCATAAAACAAGAAGGGCGTTACTGTAGGAAGATGTGTCTTGACAGACCACGATATTGTACGTTTCAACTCGGACCACGAAATTCCACAGGGTGTTACGAATTTTTGACAAAAAAAACACTTTTAGTTTTGCCCCCGTATAAAATTTTTTTCAATTTTTTTTTGTTTTTTCCTATAATTTCTACAAAGCAGAAGAGTTGATCTATAACTTGCCGAACAAATCATCTAAATCGGTTGAGAATTAGGAAAAATATCGGACTTCGAATTTGGTTAAATTTTCGAGTGTTCCGCTAATTTTGAATGCATATTCAGTGTTTATAACACTTACATAATCAATCAATGAAGATTCCATGAGTCACGAAATGAATGTTATATCCATATAACGTATGGTAGTGAAGTGAATAAGTGAAACAAACTTATTTGCTTTTTTATTTTTTTAAGCTTATCAGATGTATATCAGGACATATTAGTGATGTAACGCTAAGATCATAGCCATAGTTTTTGGGATGTACGCTATTAATCTACTTCGATTGCAAAGGAATATCATTGACAGGAGAGCAAATAAATAGTAAATAGTTTATTGCATTCCAACAATCATCTACACAAGAAATAAACATATACATTGTATAAATAAAATAGGAATATGTTAAAAACACAACAAATTTGAAGGACCTTATGAAATTGTCCAAAAGGATTTAAACTCCTCCAATGAATAGGGTTCAGAAGCCATAATGAAATTATGAATCCTTCTCTCAAAAAGCCCAAAATTGGAAATTCGTAAAAATGCGGGAACAGAGTTATAGAGTTTAATGGCCTCATACTCTACACCCCTTACACGCAGCCTTGTTGAGTGAACCGCATGGAAGTAAGGTGTCACCTTCTCGTTTTCATACTCTTGCTTCTGTATTCCTCAAAATAATTCGCGCTGTTTGAGGAAAAACAAGAGCACTCTGTAAACATAGAAACCATAAACTGTGAAGATATTATGCTTCTTCAATAAGCCACGACAAGATTCTCTCAATCCGAGCTTGAATATTATTCTCAACGCTCTTTTCTGGGCTACAAAAATTTGGTCAACATGAGTAGAACTGCCAGTAAGATAAAAGAGATTGAAAGTTCACATAGTAAATAATCTTAAAAATGTTCCAGTCAACTCGATTACGCTATGCATGCAATGTATATATGACAGTATTCAACCTCTTTCTCAACTTATCAATATGTTGACTCCATTCCAAGTGACTGTCAATAATGACACCCAAAAAGTTTACTGATACACTAACTTTCAAGTTGCATTCTTCAAAGGTTAAAGCGTTTGGATATGTCAATTTAGATCTTTTAGAATTGAAAAAATGCAATCAGTCTTTTGTATAATAACTTCCAGTTTATTACTCTGGCACCACCCAATTACATTATCGAAAACTTCAGCAGTAAGAGCAAAAAGTATGTTCAGCGCTCCAATTAAAAAAATTCGCATCATCTGCATACAAAACTGGACGGCAGATACCATTAAAAGAAATCTCAGGCAAAGAGTTGAGATATATAAGGAACAACAACGATCCCAGAATACTGCCTTGTGGAACCCCCAATGTTAGTTCTTATTCATCAGAAACACGTGAAAAACCCTCACGCTCAATTACAACCTTCGGCTTCCTATCACTCAGATAACTCATTAGCTCAAACTGATTTCACGTATCCCACACGCTTCCATCTTATTCAAGAGAGAAGCATGATCAACGCAGTCGAAAGCTTTCGATGAATCGAAAAAAAGAGCAAGTGGAATCTCACCCTCATCCAAAGCAATTATTATAGCATTGGTCAATTCAAACAGGACAGTCTCGATGTTTTTGTCCTTGACAAAACCATACTGATACCGGCATACAACATTGAACTTTTGAAGAAAGATGTTACTCTAGAGGAAATAATTTTTCCGAAGATTTTCGAAAAAGATGTTAAATTACTAACAGGCTTGTAGTTACCCATTTCGTCAAGGTTACCCTTTTTAAATAATGGTTTGACAGTTGCAACCTTCAGACTGTCGGGAAGAACACCCCCCTTAAATGATCGGTCTATAATATAAGCTAAAGGACGTGAAATTAAATGAATAGATATTTTTATAACTGACAAAGGAATTTCATCATATCCACGTGCATTATTATTGATGAATGAAACACGGCATTGATAACTTCTGTTTCTGAAACATAGAAAACGTAAAAAGATTTATCATTACGCTTATTATGTGTACATTCAAAGTTGGGCTTTCCCGACAGATTCTGCGTTAAAGTGCGAGCAATATCAGTAGAGTAGTCATTGAATTCATTGGCAAGATTATTAGGATTTCCTGCTTTATAGTATTAATTAAACTGCTATTTCTACCATCAAGTGTATTAACTATCTGCCAGACAGCTCTAGATTTATTCTGAGATTTCAAGATGAAATTATTGAAGTACATTATGCGGCATTTTTCATCGGTTGAGCAAAGAAATCGAGACGAAATGTCAGTGATTTTTTTCGTTTCCAAACTTGAAAAAAATGACTCGGCGGACAACGGTTCTCGTCGAACAAGAAATACAAACTCTCGTTTGGAAGATCTCATTCAATTGCATTTATTGATTTTCGAGACAATAATTATAAATTTTAATATATTTTTCCATGGCATGGCATGGTCATGGCAACATGGCAACATGGCATCTAACGTTAAATAATCTACTGAGCTTTCTAAGCTTGAAAGATGATATTTAATTGATATAATTGTGACCAGAAAAATTCCTCTTGGTGTTCCGTGACTAATGAACTCTGGACTTTGTCGAAATTGGTGAAGTGGAACATTAAATGAACCAAGTAGTGATTTTCCCATCAAAAAAGATGGTAACTTCAACACGGTGGTTGAGATGATGATATTGAAAAATGAATTTTCTATGACTAAAATTGAACTAAACTGTTTTAAGACACTAATAAAAGTGCTAGAGAAAACTGTAAGTGGTAAACGAGTAAGAATTGATCTGCTACAATCATTTCAAAACAAACACACAAACAAACAAAAGTGCGACGTTGTTTTGGGTAACAAAAGGGTCTAAAAAATTAAAAAAAGTCAGACCTGATTGCAAAAATTGTCATAGAAGAGAAACAGCCACGTTCATCAGATCCTTGGATCTGTACCAAAGAATGAATGATCAAAATATGCGCGCAAGACCTCAGCTTCAAATATTGATACCAGGGAAAATATCAAGACCTACCCAAAAGAGAAATCACCTAGCAAAGAATTGTCGTGGTGTCGCTTCGCCGATGTGTTGGTTGCAATAATGCATCATTTAGGTTTGAAGCGGATTTGAGCCTTTTGGATGAACTGAATAAATCTGAAACCTAGCCCAGTAGAGTCGTAGTTAGGAGATTTCGGTTTTTCCGGAAACAACATTAATGAACCAGCTGAAAATGAGGGAAACAATTATTTAAAATCATCAACATAAATATACAGTCAGTACCAGCATCAAGGAATTAAACGAAAATGGGCACTGCGCGAATATTCTACTAGTGACTGAACACTGGCTTCAGGACATAGACGTGTACCTAAAGAGGTGAAAATAACCTTAGTTTTCAATCATTAAAAACGCATTGAAGTTTCGGGTGTCCTCATACCACACTTGAATCTGGTAATCGTGCTGAGTTAACGTCTCCAAGGGAACCACTAGACAATCATCTAACATGGGTGAAATACTCAGTTTCAATGTCAATGAATATGGAAATGGCAAAAGTTGTAGCACGAGACTTCAATCTGGATTTTTTGATTAATACCAGAGCGCTCAATATGATGAAGAATATGTTTCTCACATTTGGAGTGAAGTATATATTTAATGAACAATCAAGACAGAAATCATGTATAGGCAATATTTTTATTACTAAAGAGTTGCAACAGTTTTGTAAATCTAAAACAGAGGAACCTCACTCATCTAACCATTATACGCAGTGAATAGATCTGGATTTTGCATCATCGCTTTATCCTCCTGTTAATTGAAAAAGAAAGAGAAGGTTCCATTGAATACCGAAAAGTCTCAGATGAGAGTACCTACCTTTTTCGGTGTGAACTCCGATACATAAACTGTGAAAACTTCCTTCGTCAGGAGAATACCTAGGAAGCCTACACTTCTTTTCACGAATTGTAAAAGCAGCTTTTGGATAAATACTACCCTGAAACAGAGAAAAAAAATCAGAAATTTACCTAAGAAACAAAATTCAAATGCTGAACTTAAAATGATGAAGTCTAACCATTATACGCAGTGGATAGATCTGGATTTTGCATCATCGCTTTATCCTCCTGTTGAAAAAATTGAGAAAGAAAGAGAAGGTTCCATTGAATACCGAAAAATCTCAGATGAGAGTACCTACCTTTTTCGGTGTGAACTCCGATACATAAACTGTGAAAACTTCCTTCGTCAGGAGAATACCTAGGAAGTCTACACTTCTTTTCACGAATTGTAAAAGCAGCTTTTGGATAAATACTACCCTGAAACAGAGAAAAAAAATCAGAAATTTACCTAAGAAACAAAATTCAAATGCTGAACTTAAAATGATGAAGTCTAAACTAGACATTCTACAAATTGTAGAGGCTTATAAATGTTGTAAATGTCTCTGCTATAGACCGAATAAAGAAAAACAAAACGAAAACCATATAAAACTTGCTCCAAACAAATAGAAGACATTATGGGTCATCATCCGTACGAAACAAAACCTTCAAAAAAGATAGAATCAACCGATTCAATTCCAACTTCTTAATTCAATGAATTATTCGTATACATTGGTTTTAAGATTGCTTACAACGGACGATCACATCGGCTCGAGTAAGCAGCCAAACAGTGATCGCATGGGAAGCACAAAATCATGCTTCCTTTTCGATTGTACAGATAAAAAGATTGATCGCTAATTTGAAACAAAAATTCTCTAAAGATGTATACGGAGTCTCTAACTCAACTATCAAAAGGTTTGATGATGAATTTGCCAATCCTTCAACAGTATTAATCATTAAGTATTTCAGAGATGAATATTTTCCTGACCAGCTGAAGGTTACAAAGATCATTCCCATTCACAAATAAAGTGAAGTTACAATGTGATAACTATAAACCCATTGATATAATGCCTGTATTTTCGAAAATATTTGAGATGACCATAAGGGACAGAATCGTGAACTTGAAAATAGAGAATCATTAACCCTAGATCACTAACCTTATTTCACAACGCTTATCACTAACCTTCGTCTTTTCGACCACCACGTATAAAAGGGAAGCTTTTTAAGGTTTATGGAATAAAATACATATTTATATATGTTTTACTTATTTATTACAATATTCATTTGTTAACATGTTTATAAGTTTTTATTCGCTGAAATCACATTTTGATCACTTTGACAAGTTTTCAATAGAGATGTCTTTTACTCATTTGATCATTTTTGTTTTTCTAAATGCTTAAATCTTATGAACTAGGAAAAACAAAGACAACAACAAATAATATTGAAATATTAAAATTAAGTACATAATAAAATTAACAAAAGAAACATTTCAGAAAAAAACTATTGATAAATACATTTGTGACAAATGTCAAGTTTGTTTTCGACGACTCATGGTGGCTGGAACGGTGCACACAGGGTCCCTATACAAAAAAACATGCACATACGCCGCGCGAGCCGCAAGTCGACTTAGATTAGCCGGAATCTGAAATGCGCGCGACGCTAGTTTTTTGGGACCGAGTCGTCGTTTCGACGAAAGTTAGAGATCTAGGGCTAAATAAGGCACAGCGTGGTTTAAAGAAAAATAGAAGTGTCTCAACTGCAGTTAGAAGTGTTCTGGACATTGTTACGAGGGCCTTGGATGGGTATTACAAACTTTCGATGTTGAATTTTGACTTGGGCAAGGCTCTCTACAGCCAGCCACAAGAGATATCCCTGAATGAGCAGTTTTCTGTGGTTTCCGTGGAAAATACACACTTAGCTGAAGTCATACATAAAAAAGAGACTTCAAGTTGTAGAAATAGGAGATGAAAGGTCAGACGTCCTTTAGTTGATGTGTGGCGTCCCCAAGGCTCTAACTTGGGACCTCTCCTCTTTCTGATTTTGACTAATGATATCCATCTTGCAAATGCAAATATATTCTTGTATAGTGATGATACTTCAACTGTAATGAAAAGCACTTGTAAAAAAATGCTAAAAAGAAAAAAATAATTAGTACTGAATGACACCAGAACTTGGTTCTCGGCAAATAAATTTAAATTCAACGAGGACAAAACATGAGAACCTACTTTTGGAGCGAGAGAGGAGATGGCATCCCCGAAGTTTCTGGGTATATGGATCGACTCCTGGTTGACTTGGTTGTTTCATATAGAGAAGACATACTAAAAATTGTCCAGATCTCTCTTCGACTTGAGGAGGATGATGGTGGTCGGTACGCAGGAAGCAGCAAAAATTGCATACTTTGTTCACTTTCATGAAAGTATGACTTATTTAATCCAAATGAGGGGGATGTCCTATGAAAGAAATATGATGTTTTTATTGCAGAAAGAAATTCTGCGGATTATATTTAGGTTGAAACGTAGGGACTCTTGAAGACCAGTTTTCAAAAGAGAGCGGATACTCACCTTGCCTTCTCACACGCAAGTAAGACCACTCACTCAATAGGGTGCGATATTCATTCTTCTGATACCAGGGGAAAGAGAAATTTGGTCATTCCACACCTCAGATGTATAACAACTTAGAGAGCAAAAACCAAATAGAACTTCAATAAGAAGGGTTGTTCTACTGTCAAGGAAGAGTGTATTCACTATATAAAATATATATATATATATATATATATATATATATATATATATATATATATATATATATATATATATATATATATATATATATATATATATATATATATATATATAAATTAACCCCAACGAGATGCCCATATTCTGTTCATGCAATCAAACCGATTTCATGAAAAATATAAATCCACCACCCGGTAATCAATACCACTGCCAGGCAATGATTATAATAAAACATATCCTGCAATACTTATATATTAGGATAACGTTAAATTTTATGAAAATATATCAATCTACCAGAAGATATACAAACTATTGCATTATCAGCCAATGACATCAATGTACCAACAAGTAGTGTCAGAGGCTTTCTCGGAAAAATCCAGTGTACGGACCTTAGTTAATATAATACTGAATGTTATTCATGTGGTTTTTCATATATACACACAACCAATTTCATATGGAATCACTCGGTATTTCACATTATTGATTTTTTATTAGACTATATATATATATATATATATATATATATATATATATATATATATATATATATATATATATATATATATATATATATACAAGGGTCTCCGAAAGAATAATTAAGATGTAATTAAAGTGTGATGTGAATTGGTCAGCCTTCAAATAGTGTATTTTTTCAGGTTCACTCTAAAGGACTCAAATTCGGCATCTATGAAGATTTTGGCAACTATACTTGTGCTGGCTATCCTGGCGTCTTAGGTTATTTACAAGCAGATGCAGAAACATTTGCATCATGGGATGTAGATTATGTGAAATTAGATGGATGTTACGCGCATCCTTCTGAAATGGATAGAGGTTATCCAGAGTTTGGATTCCATCTCAACAGAACTGGCAGGCCAATGATTTACTCTTGCAGTTGGCCTGTTTATCAGATATACGCAGGTATTGTGCCTTATTTTTTACTTTGCACAAAAAGAAACATTAGAATTTTATATGTAATACCGTAATACCGTACTTCTCCCACTTATAGGTATGCAACCGAATTTCACATCAATCATCCAACATTGTAACTTATGGAGGAATTATGACGATATTCAAGATTCATGGGCTAGTGTGGAAAGTATAATTGATTACTACGGAAATAACCAGGATGTCATAGTACCTAATGCCGGACCTGGCCATTGGAACGATCCAGATATGGTGAGTGAATACATTTATGATCATTATCTCCTTTATTTGAAATTCTCCTATGTAGATAAATTATACAGATAATATCAACTCCAAGTAATTATGAAAACAATTTTCAAACGCAAAAGAAAAAAGTGTGATGCTGATCTCGTCAAAACTTAATTTTATGCCAAATAACTAACTTCTTACGTGTAGAAATGAAATATGTAGGACAGTCAAGATAAGCTCTTTAACTGATTCAAGACCGTTCACGAATTTTTTTCGTGTCCTACTTCATCAAAACAACTCATAGATCGAAGAAAATTCAAAAGTATAAAATCAGAGTATTTAAAATAAAACAAACAAGACAGTTTTATTAATTCAAATACTACCGATCTATACAATTGAATAGATTGGCTACTTGGTACTCATTAGCGTCAATGCATTCTTCTCAAGAAAATGCTTGTGTAATGTAAAAAAATTGAAGACATGCAATTAACTTGAATAATACTTGAATATTCGAATAGAACTAGGAATATTTCATTTTTGTTAAATATCTATGCAATCTCATCGATAAACAGAATAGAGTAACGGAAAATTCAGCCCATTTCTATTTCAAACTTGATTCAAGAATGTTTTGCCATTAATTTTTTTTTCAATTTGAAAAAAATTGCATGTGATGGCATAATTTTTCCTTATGTTAGCACACCTTTTACTGCGTCAAATTTCATGACTAGAGCATCTGTTGATATCGAATATGAAAGTGAAAATTCAGTCGGGAGGTTGCAACAAGTTCTGTTTCAAAAAGTGTTTATTTTTCGGCTCCCAAAACGAGGAAAATGTTGGGAAAGGCATTTGCTATACTGGGTGATTCACTAGTGACGCGGTGCTCTCTAGCTCGTACACTCTTGAAGATTTCATTTTTGTTCGTATTTTTTTGTTGTATTTAGAAAGTGAAAACCTACTTCAGCAATTTATTTTGCAGTAAACAGGGTTTCCCAATTTTCTATAAAAAAATCATGGGAGGTTTCTTCAGATTGGAAGACCCCTTTTTTGTTGAAGATTCAAGAGTGTCCTAAACTCTGCTATAATGTCTTTAAGTAATATGTTTTTTTGGTGAGTAGTTTCGTCAAAATTTTTTCTTCCGTAAAAATTCATGAAAATAGGCTCTCACATCATCGCATGTTCCTTCGGCCAGAGACGATGAATACTTTTTTTCCTTTCGTTTTCTAATTGTCCAAGGATAGCTTCATTGATGAATTGAAATAGATCATCCTCATATTATACAGGTGTGACTCAAAAAATTATTGAATATTGTAATCCTAAAATATCATATCTTGATTTTTTCAAATGGAACATCCTGTATTTTATTATTCATGTCAAAGCATAAAATATTGTGCCATATTTCTTCAGAAGTAACCTTATCTTTATCTTCGACCATTTTCGAAATAAAAAAATTAACTAAAATAATAAAATCAGTGTTTGCGAAAGAAGAGTTTATTAGTACATATCATTATACTTGATCAGAGAAATGGAGATATTTTAAGGTAGTCTTGTATGAAATACGTAATAGATTAGTTTTTGGTGAGATGATCTACAAAATGTTGAACTATTTTGATAAGTGTTCGAAATGTTGCCCTTTTCTTTGTAGACACAACTCCTTCTGAGGAAAGACCGTTGAACTCTCGACAATATTTGCGAATTAACTGAAAGGCGTCGACTATTCTCTGTCTCATATCCTACGGTGTTGTAACTCAATTCTTCTGAGGAAAGACCGTTGAACTCTCGACAACATTTGCGGATTAACTGACTGAAAGGCGTCGATTATTCTCTGTCTTATACCCAACTGTGTTGTAGAAGCAATCTGGTAAACGAGGCCCTTAATATAACCCCACAGGAAAAAAATCTAGACGTGTAAGGTCCAGAGACCAAGCTGACCATCTAACCGGACCACCACGTCCTATCCATTTGTTTGGAAATACATGATTCAAATGCTCCCTAACCTGATGTGAGTAATGTGCCGGTGCTCCATCCTGTTGAAACCACAAATCTTTTCTTATATGCTCTGATACATCAGCAAGTAACATTGGTAGATGATTTCGCAGGAAATCTAAATACATTTCACTATTGAAGTGCCCATTCAAGGACCAACGATGCTGGTGATCTATTTGTCTCATGAGGTGTGGATTTTCCGTGGCGTAATAATGAAAGTTGTGCCTGTTAACAAGCCCATTCTTGTGGAAAGTTGCCTCGTCCGAGAAAAGAACTCTGCTAAACATATTTGGATATTCCGCTACTTTATCATTTGCCGAATCGCAAAAATTGATTCGATTTTCATAGTCTTGATTGTTCAGTTCCTGGTGCAGCTGAACATGATATGCATGAATTTTATTCACTTTCAAGATTCTCTGGACGAAAGTTTGACTTATATCTGTTAGCTGAGAAATCTCTCTTTGGCTTTTATATGGGTCCTCTGTCACTGTCAATAAAACTGATAACTGGTTGTCTTCAGCTGTAGCAGATTTTGGTTTTTCATGTTTTTCGTAAGCGATATTACGATAAATCTAATCAGAAGTTTTTTAAATCTTGCATCAGGATACCTCTTATCAGGAAAACCTTTGTGCATAAACTCTACTTGCCAACAAAGAATTTCTATCACACTCACCCAGAATAAAAATCATATCAACCATTTTCATGAATTTTTACGGAAAGGAAAATATTGTGACGAAACTACTCACCAAAAAAACTTAGTACTTAGGGCATTATAGCAGAGTTCAGGCCGCTCCTGAATCTTGAACAGAAAAGTGGTCTTCCAATCTGAAAACACCACCAATGATTTTTTTATAGAAAATTGGGACACCCTGTTTACGTCAAAATAAATTACTGAAGTAGATTCTTACTTTCTAAATACAATACCGTTCGAACAAAAATGAAATCTTGAAGAGTGTACGAGCTACAGAGCACTGCGCCACTGGTGAATCACCCAGTATATATTTGTATATCCAGCTCACTGATCCAGAACACTCAAGTTAACTCAAAAATCAAGGTTAGATTGAAATCGTGGTGTTTTTCACTCTCATAGCGGGCAATATAAGGGCAAATTGTCGACAAGAAATACAATATAAGGGCTGTTCGTTATTTGCTAGAAATACTACGCGTCATTGATTGGAAAAAGACGAAGAAAGTGGCAGTCTGGTATGATGTTGTGGATAGGTGTGCAACTGACAAGTTCAGACGAAAGCAGAACAGCAGTCTGTTGCTTCTATTCACGACAACCGATTAGATTGTACCACTACTAATGCGGCACTGATTAACGTTTATTACGACGAGTAGATCAAGGAACTTGTACCTTAATTTATTGATATTCACTATTCCTCGGAAAGTTCAATATCGCTCCCTGAATGAAAGTATTCTATACGTTTACATATATAGCGATGTATTTCGCGTTTTATTCAATATAAATATATGGTATACATTTGGGATCTACTTTTTGTTTTCATCATTTCCCAGGTGGCGTCTAGTAGCCTCTTGTGTCGGTTCGTTGGAGGGCGCGTATATGATATATCAGGTATATAAATATGAAACCGGATTTTTTTCAATAGAAAATACACGTTTATTGTATGAATATAATACAACATAGTTTATTCAAAGTATTGCCTATCGCTAGCTATACAATTTTCCCAACTTCTTGTCAGTTTGTGGATACTACGCTAAAAAAACTGTTTCTCGTTTGAAGCAAACCAGTCATTGAGTCCGTAAATTTTCGTAAGAAATGAAGCGGTGCTCAGCAATTTCGTGTCCCATCGAAATAAGTGATAGTCGGACGGAGCCATGTCTGGAGAGTAAGCCGCATGCGGAAGTATATCCTAGCTGAACGTCTCAATCGTTTCGTTGACCAGTTTTGCTGTGTGTGATGGTGCATTATCACTTTGTGTTTCCGTTTTAAATATTCTGGTCGATTTTCACGCAAAGCTCGATTCAAATAGATCATTTGTTGTTGGTAGCGTTCAGTTTTAACGGTTTCGCTAGGTTTTAGCATCTCGTAATAGATCATACCCTTCTAATCCCACCAAATACAGAGCATTGTCTTCCGTCCATAGCGTTTTGGTCTTGCTGTCGATGTTGCTAGTTCGCCTGGAGTTACCCATGATCTTTTACGTTTGGGATTCCCGAAATCCACTCTTCATCACAATTCGATGGAGTAACGACTTTCTTTTGTTCCTGGCGAGCAGCATTTCGCAAATGGTTTCCGATTTTGCTGCTGTCTTTCATTCAGTTCATGTGGAACCCATTTTCCCATACTCTGGATCTTTCCCATGGCTTTCAAACATATGGAGACGGCTTCTCGTGTCACATTTAATTCAATTAATTAATTTTTTCAGTAGTTTTGCTCGTTATCATATCATTTCGCATAAAGATGAAGAGATAACTAGAAAAATATTGCCGAATCATCAAGGGTCATCGATCCAGAAAATGACTTAACCATTGAGAACATTACCAACTGGGCTGTTGGAGACAAAGAGTTTGTTATCGATTTGACTGAAGAAGGATGCTTTAGGAAGGAATATTGGAAACGTAGAGGAATCTTCTGACTCAGAGGATGGTTCAAATAGTATGGTAAAAGTGAAACATGCAGATACTACCAATGCATTCTCCCTGATTATCAGTTGGGTCCAACAAAATAATCTTCCTATAGAAGACGTAACTTATGGCTCCTGAAAAGACTCAAGGAAAAATCAGTTCAGATGGCAGCCTCCAGAAAGGTTCAGAATAAAATCGATGAATATTTTAAACGTCATAAGGTATAGCATATTGTTTATGTACACTAGCTTATATTTAAATTCTATATTTCCTATGAGGAAAGATTATAATGAATGAAAATTCCATAATTTGATTCTGTTTTATAATAGAAACTATTTTTTATTCAATTTTTCCAGATTTTTATAATAAACTCGGCTTCAACAGATTTTGGGTTGTTTCTATTTTCAAAATGAAACAAATTCAAATCACTTCAGAAATTCGGTCATTTCGATAGTCCGGGCATACGCCGGAACGATATCTGCCCGGACTAGTGAAGTTGTACTGTACTTCTTCTGATCCTATCTTACTTAATTAATACGTCTTGTAGTTGGATGTATTTTTTGTCATATAGTATTTCATGAAACCGATATTCACCAAAGAAATATTGTAAACCGGAGAGGTAAGAACTGAAATAATATTCATCCTCTAATGAAAATATGCAATAATTAATTCAAATCTTGATTAATAATTAACTAATGTTTCATCATTCATATTTCTTAATGAATCGGATATACCTTTGACAAAATTAATGCTAATAATACCTTGAGTAAGAAAACATTGAAATGAGAAGTTCATTTCTGAAGACGAACCGACTATAATATGGGAAGGGCATCATCAGCATAACCATGACATGTGGATGTCGTACGAGATGATATGTCATACGTAAATACGTCAACCTTGAAACAGTTTATTCGATCCGTTGAATGTTGCATGAAATATTATAAGGAAATGAAACCTCAATGTCTAGAACTCCTAATAATTTTACAAATAATTTAGACATATTCAATGGATAATTTGAATTTGATTAATGGGCCTATTCAATGAATTTTAATACGCATTTGCTTGAGTCTTGTTTACTATTGTGATTTGCATATGCTAAAACTCTTCTATCTTATACCGCACCTTACATCTTAGTTTTTGTTCGTCTGAAGTCTAACGCAAATCCAGATATTTGTTCCAGACAATTATGCAACAGCTGAACATCATCTGAAAGAGAATGAAAGAATATTGCAATCACTCAATTACGTTGAGCCTGTACAAGAACATAAGTATGTTCAACAAGAAGAGTTTTTGAACGCTTATAACTCACTAAAGCATTAGAACCTGTATGATAACGAATTTGATAGGGTATGAATTTATAAACATATTAAGGATGAGCTAAGATCATGGGATCCCAAAGAGAAATAAGGAAGAGCGAACAAAGGGACCTGTCATGTTCATGTCATTATTGAACTAATTTAGCTTAGGCCCTTCATATCAGTGATGATAGTCTTTTACTTTCTGAATATCTCCGTGTCTTATTGGCAAGGTCATCCTGACTATCGAATAATCCAATTCTTAATTCTAGTGAACAATTTAAAGATATGATTGTACATTTCAAGCTACTAGATTGTCACTAATGCAACATTAAAAGCATAAGAGACAAAGTAGAATTCTTGATAGGGGGTGAAATTCCACTTTTTGTCCAGATTCACCCAGTTTTCCTGACCAATGGCAAGTCTGTTATAAGAGCTTGTTAAAATAAAAAATTGATACCAGCAAAGAAAAAATTGCTTCATTCAGTTCATCGTCTGGAGAATCAACTATTAGAAATCAATACATATGTGTTGTCAAGAAAGTTAAAAAAAATTGCCAAAAATGTAAAAACGGTTCTTCTAGGAATTGCAGATACTTCTATATAATTTCAAATCTGAAAAACTAGCAATTTTCTGCACTCTGTCGGTTTTCGAACCAAACTGCACTTGTCCAAAACCAATGGAAAAAGTTTGTGGTTCATATAACAATATCGTCAAGTGTAACTTTCTGGAAAAAAATGTAATCAATTAATGATCATTTCACGTTGAAATTTAACGTATTTCATGTTTCAAAGGATTTGAGAAATTTAGGCACCTATGGAAGCTATAATTGGTGTTCTGCACACTCATGTTGATATTTTAACTCTAGAAGAGTGGATAACCTTTCGAGAGTTCTGTTACATTCTGAAACATTTTGATGGTATCACAAAGAACTCAGAACAGCGTTACTTCGCCGAAAGTGTTACCGGCGATAGTAGGTCTTCCACAACATATTGCAGAACTAACGAACATTGATGTTGAATGAAGCAAAAAATTGGGAGATCAAGTTTTGAAAGTTTTTATTCCAGATTTTCGAGTATTCAAGATGATATCACTTATAGTAAATAAAGCTTACTAGATCTTCGATTCAAGAAGAAATGTTCTGATGACAAAACTACCTACATAAATGTTAGGAGCCTCATTGTGGCAGAAGTCACAACTCCAAGAGCGAAAACAAACGAACAACAACCTTCTGTATCGTTTCAGTGTTTATTGTACGAATAAAACTAATTTGTGATTCGTCCAGAAAATTTCCTGAAAACCAGGCAAAATATGTTAAATTTCATAGTTGCATTAATGCACTTTGCTCACTACAACGGTATAGTCAAACTGCCTGCTTTATCCCACTTGATAATCGTTTAATGTGGGTTTACACACTCACATTCCATTGCTTCATAATATCGAAAACTGCTGAAGGCCGTCAGATATAAAGTATCCATATCTATGCGATATCGAAAGAAATATCAACTACCTATCCTTAATGTACAAATAGTGCCCTCTATGAATCGACCAAATTATTGTTATTTTCAGCTTCATATTCGTAATTATCATCGTTTAATGATGCATTATATTTGGTTGTTCCTATTTAAAAAAATGTTGTGATATAAGAATTGCTGTTTGAACTTTTGCACAATAATGAAAATCAGGAAGGGTTTATTAAAATGTTTTCTTTCAAAATCTTGATTCACTTTTGCTGGCTATGTTAAGACCATGAAATGATATTAAGAGTATATAATCTGTTGATTCTAAAAAAATGGTGAGATTTTGAAAAACGGAGCTTGGAGGATCATAATAACTATCTATCAAAAGTGTGTAAATTTTTTCCAAAATGTGAAAATTCAAAAGTACGATATTTTATATTCAAAAATGATGATCGGTTGATATAATATTTTCGCTATTTCCATTTGCAGTTCGAACGCGAAAGAAAATTAAAATATAAATTTGATATTTCTATCTGGAAGTGTACTGTTATCTTCTAAAAGTAATAAAATCCGCTGTGCTTATGAAAATGCATACAATTTTGTTCGTATATTTGCACATCTTTTACTTACATGGGACAAATTCTATGATTGGGGTATTAGTTGTTAATCCATAATACCTAATGACGTTTTCTCCGAAAGTTAATCTTCTGATTGGCACATGACTGAAAAAATCCAACGAAGAAGTTTTATTTGAAAAAATGTGTTACAGCTACCTAAACGTAGCAGAGCTATTCAGTATTAGTGATTTACCTGCAATGTATCAATCATTTGGCAGTTTTGTACATTATTTTGGTATTGATGTAGCCTTTATTTAGTACCTAAGATCTCAAATTTCTTCTCTTCACTATGTTATCACATTTAGCTACTCGATAGATATGAGATCAATCACTGTTTCTGTTTGAAACATCAACAACAGTTAAATACAATGTCGATGATAATAAGGATGATGATGTACCATATTTATAATGATAAAATAGAGTTATAATGTAGGGTAAGTGGTTTCTGGTAATAATTTTTAAGATTTATGAATGAATATGTAGTTTTTGTTTCTGTTTTACCAAAACTAAATATTTGAATATTCCTGTTCTTCACAATTTAATACTTTATTCGTATGTGTAGCGGAAATCATACCTTTTTTTGGAATATCAAAAAGGATTTTCTTCATGAAATTTGTTTTTTTTCCTAAAGTACATGTATCTTATGATATTCTATCCACTCTAGTGAGTCCATCTGGTTTATTTGATGGCAGTTTCAAGTCAAAATATGTCAAGAATCAAGGTTATGTTAACAGTTTTGTTCGACTATTTCCGCGTTGTCCATTATGAATTCCTTCTGCACTGGGAGCTGTCTATCTATCTTCTACAACTTCATCAATTGATTTGTCTCCGTCTGACTTCTGCTGTTCCCGAAAAAAATTAATCTTGGTCATCGTTTTTATTCGATTATGAAGATAAACGGCATCGAAGAATGTGCTTAAGACCATTGCGAAAATCCAATATGCTAAATGTTTGGGAATGTTGTATGACTGTGAAGGAGATAACATTACTTTAAATATATACCTCTTTTCAGTTGAAACAGAACACTCTCTTTCTCTCTCAGACGACGTATCATAATCGATATCTTTACATATTATAATTTGAAACAAGAACCCCCTTCTCTTTCTCTATTCGAACAAATTTGAGTAAGCAGTTAATTTTTACTTAAAATTATGACTCTCTACGGAATCTAACCGGCAAAAAGGTTGGTCTATTAAATATTCTCTCCAGTCTCTTAGATTCCTGGTTGCGAATCCGAAAGAAGGTGTTAATTAATAGCTCAAAAACGGAAGTATAAAATTATATCATCGAGAAATACGCTTATTAATTATTATCGGCGTATAAGATTCTAGGTTATTCTTGTGATTATTATTTTTTTCACATTTCGTAATTGTTGAATGTTATATTCTAGTCGAACTGATTGCAAGTAATCGTATGATTGATGAGAATATTTTCTCATCGTGTTGCAAAGATATCATTTTTTATTTGACAATGAATTGAAGAATTGAAGAAATACTTTTATATCTTACGAATTATACTAAACTCGTAAGAAAATGGGCTTAGTTAGTAAATCGGGTAAGGGAAAGCAGGTGGAATTCGGAGCAATGCTCCAAGTAGATAATTATTGCACCTGATGCACTAGATTGCTTTAGGTTATTAAAAGTTTTTTTGCTGTGTACTCCTATTTTGACCTTTTCCTCCTTGAATGTATTTTTCAGTTTCATCGTTAAGTTGGATAAGACGTATGAAGTGTTCTATTTGTTGTATTTTCTTGTCTCGTTTGAGGCTCCTTTGCCTCATCATTGGAAAAAATCAAATGGTCCATCATCGTCCGAAGGTTTATTGCTATTTGCTTGAAAAAAAGGTGGCATATTCTTCTTTTTCATTTGTTACTGTGGTTACTTTGATTCTCATGTTGCGCTCTGATCGGTAGTGGATGATTTTTCTGAGTGTCCCCATTCTATACCATTTCAATTTTATGCTCTCTAAGCTGCTGGATCTAGCTAGGGTGTACTTTGTTAGCGGTTTTCGGTTTCTATTGTAAATTGAAACTTACCGAGTAGGAGTTAAATCATTCAAAAATAGTTTGTATTTGTTCTTCATGAACAATCATTATGATACCGTCCACAAACTTGCTTATACATAAAGTCCCGTTAGATATTTTATCATGCATGAATCCTAAAGATGATCCACTACATATTATATATCTAACCCAATAATCTATAGATATAATTCACCACGGAAAGTGATGTAATTATTTTCCAAGATAAAATTGATCAATTCTAGAGAATGTTTTCTGTACTAACTTGTTTTATTTATTTTATTTATTTACAAATTTAGAGCTACATCAATCTCTAATTGGATTATTAGTAGCTATTTGTTGGTTAGTATGGTATGTATATTTCATATTTTTTGGTAAAGTTTCGTCATTTTGAGAAAGTCTAGAGTGCGTTGTATGGAGGTTGTCAGAGCTTCTTGTAGGTTTCGTGATATTCTAGTTTTTCTTCGTTCATCTTCGTAGGTTGTGCAGTTGATCAGAATGTGTTCTATGTCGAGTTTGGTATTGCAGATGTTGCAAATTGGGGGTTCTGTGTTTTGCATGATATGACTGTGAGTTAGATTGGTATGTCCTATACGTATTCTGTTTGTGACGACTTGGTCTCTTCTTGCTGTCGGTGTTGTTAGTGAGTTTGTTGTAGTTACGTGGGGAATTATTTTCTTTAGGTGTGTGTTCGTATCGTTCCATTGTCTTTGCCATTCGTCCATGATGAATTTTTGATACTTAGTTTAATGTCTGTTGTTGGTACTAATGTGATGTCTAGAGCTGTGTTATTTTTTGCTGCGGCGACTGCTGCTGTGTCTGCTCTCTCATTCCCATCGATGCCTATATGTGATGGGACCCAAAGTAGTGCGATATTTATGTTGTGTTTGTTGATTTTGTATAATACTTCTTTCATCATAATTTGAATAACATTCGATGGGTACATTTCTTCGATTCCTTGTAAAGCGCTTAACGAGTCTGATATCACCAAAGTGTTTCTCTTGAGAGTTAGTGCAATTTTGAAGGCTTCGTATATGGCTATAGTCTCCCCTGTATATATATTGCAATAAGGTGGCATTTTGAGGGTTTTGGTCTCGTTTTCAGAAATGAGCGCACTGGCAACTGATGAGTCATTTTTTCGAAGCGTCTGTGAATATGTGTGCTGAGTGTCTGTATTTTTCTAGGATCTCATGGTTTTTATTTTTTATGATTTGATGGTTTATTGCGTCTTTTTTGAATTCGGTAAGTGATTTTTCTGTTTTTGGTATTTTTACTAACCAGGGAGGAGTATTCAATTCGATCGGAATGGATGACTTCAAAGTATCTAGGTTGAATTTTGTTTCAGATAGTTGATCAAGAAATGCTCGATGTCTTTTTTGTGGTGTACTAATCTGTCTATCAATTAGAAGATTTTTATTTGGATTTTGCTCGTCTGATCCGATTCTCGCTGCATAACAAAGCGTGATATATTTTCTTCGTAGGAAAGGAGGGGGTTCGTTTGCCAGAGTGTATAAGCTTTGTACTGGGCTTGTTCTGTACGCCCCTAGTGAGAGTCGAAGAGCTTGGTTTTGGATGGAGTCTACTTTTCTTATTTGGTTTTTTGATGTATTGCTGTAGCAAGTTATTCCGTAGTCAACTTTGCTTCTTATGAGGGATCTATAAATGTTGAGTAAGTTTTAGTGTTTGCACCCCATAGGTGATTCGAAATTGTTTTGATGAGATTGATCCTTTTCGGCATGATAATTGGAGTTCTTTTATGTGGTTGTTCCAGGATAATTTTGTGTCTAGTATCATTCCTAAGAATTTTATTTCTTTTGTTTGTTCGATGTTTTTCCGTTTAAGTTTAGATTGAGATGGATATTTGGATCTCTTTTGGCAAATATAATGTACTTGCTTTTTCTGTAGAAAAGCTGAAACCTGTTCTGCTTGCCCATAGTTGTATTCTGTCCAGTTGTTGTTGTAGGAGATTTTCAGCGAGTCAAGGTTTTTGCTAGCTGTGTATATAATTATATCATCTGCAAAAATGCCGATTTGGATAGGTAGTCTCAGTTCTTCTGTGATACTGTTTATGGCGATCAAAAAGAGAGTTGGACTGATAACTGATCCTTGTGGTGTGTCGTTTTGAATTCTGTGCTCTTTAGATAAAATACCATTTGCTCTCACTTGTATAGTTCGATTATCGAGAAAGTTTTTAATAAATGCGAGCATATTTCCTTGTATGTTTTGTGTTTTCTCTTATGGTGCTCCATATAAGTTTCAGAATTTTAATCCCCAATTTGTTCAAATTTCCAATAAGATTCTCAACACTGTATGGATTTAGCCGTTACCGCGGTAACAATGATTTATTAACTTACTTCATTTATTGGTAGTAAAAACATCAAAAAATTCCATTTATGTTTCAATCAGATTCACAACATCTATATAGACCAGTCTGCTGGTATATATATATATATATATATATATATATATATATATATATATATATATATATATATATTCTTGAAAATGCTTTATAGAATGAAAAATATAATTTATTTATAATTATTTAACATTTTATCTAAATCTGAGCAGTACTTTAAGTCCTAATATCGAATTATATATACAATTCATATACATTGAAGCAATAATAACAATAATAGCCAGGATACCATATTAGACACAAGTTTCTTCTCATATTTCAACTCCCGCGATTAACCCATATAAGCCTGAAACTATAGTTTTTTTTTTATAAATGGAACTCTTTTCGTGGATTGAGGTTGAAAGGGGGACTAAAAAGATTTGAATTTGCGAGGCTTTTACTTGGTAGAATTCCATTATCAGTAATAAAAACAAGTAATGGAATTTTACTGAATAATTGTGATTCGTAACGCGTTTCAATACACCGTAGCTTCTTCAGACGAATGAATGCACAGAAATTATGACAACTATATATAGACACAACTGAGAATATAAATACAAATGTTCTTAAGTGATTGAAAGCTTATGGAGTTGCTCCTTCTTAAGTGGTATTGATGACAGGTATATCCAATAAAACTATAAAGTATAATCCACCAATTTTTTAATTTTCGAATATTGCTATTGTCGAAACTATGCGTCATTTAAAAGAACAGTAGTACTATAGCATACTCATATGAAATTATCGATTTATTTCAAACAAAGTCTTTATTTTCATCAAAAGAACATCTGAACATCAAATAGTATGATAAGAAACTAAACAATCTTTTGGATGTAAGCCAGCATCGCATTTTTGGCAGAAAAAATTTGCTTTTTATGGCATACTGCACATCGTCGCTGACCGTTATTATAAACAATGAGATGATCCAGTCTGTCGTAAGTTGAAAACTCGTGTAAATTTCTAGGAGCTCTGGAAGGTTCTCTCTTTTTCATTCTCTTGTTAGATTCTAATAGTTCAGTTCTCATATTCTGAATTCTAGTTGGTCGAGTTTTCCGCCATTGGCCTTATGTAAACGCCAAGAGTATTGCACAGTCATGTCAATACAATGAGCAAATAAAGGAAAATACCATTTTTTCCCTGATGCTAACTCTAGTGTCACTGAGATTTTGATCGCCACGGTCCACCACTTCCATATTTTCATTGTAAGATTTCATCAAGCCTGGTTAATCTATATAAATATATTTCCTCTCAGATTTGGAAAACCTCTACTCTATTTTCCGGAAACACTGGTGAAGCATTTGATGCTACATTCACAACATTGTTGTCATTATATTTGGCGATGATGATTTCGTCACTGGCCAAAGTATGTTCAAAATAACCTCGATCCTTTTTTTTAGTTTAGTAAACTAGATAGGGGTGATGAAGGGACTAGGTTTTCCCTCAGCGTTCCAGTAGCTTTTAGGCCCTTCAATTTCAATTATTTGAGCAATGATAGTGAAGTGAAGTAGTTGTCAAAGTATAAATGAAATCCTTTTAAGGGCATATTGTTCAATATATCTGCATATCGTAAAACTACTGATGCGCCAAGACCCATCTGTTTGTACTAATCTGGCAACGTACTTGAAGAACCTTGGTATGGGTCAAAATGAACTATATAACCTAGTCGGAGGGCACCAATCCGAAAGTTATACCCCCATCTGATAGGTTTTCCACGTTTGAATTGCTTTCCACTATGACGTCCAAAATATGGTATCATTGACTCGTCTATACTATGATTTTCCTCGATAGGGGCATGCCCAAAAAATTTTGAGTTCAGAATATCAAAAAGTGGTCGCATTTTCGAATATTTGTCCTTCAAGTCCATTTGTATTATCATTGCAGTGAATGTTGCTCATTATATGCTTGAATCTATCACGCGATATGACTTCACATACCATTTTATTGTTGGTGTCATCATCTTTTTCCGTGGAAGAGGTACATAGCCACTAAGCAATGGAACTCCATTAAAACAAAGTAGCTCATTTCTTGTGATAACCCCGGCACGATTCTTCTGCTGGGTGTAGGTTTTTGAGAATTGAAGAATAAGATCGATCACTTCTTCATCGAAGAATAACTGGAAGATAGCAGCTGGTGAAAGATTGTTATCCGCCGATGATATTGGTGTCAATTGCGGCAGAGGCGACTATTCCAAGTCCAAATCACTTTCTTTGTAATCGAAGTTTTCAGAAGTTTTGATCTTCGTTCTATATACTCTGAGAGAGGTTTATCATCGTCGCTATCCCAGTCATTTTCAGTTTGCATCCGTACTTCAGCAGGAGCTCTGAGTTGAGTTCCCGGTAAATTATCCAATACGACGGTGTTTTCTTCTCCGGAGTGTTCATCTGTATCGCAGTCCTCATTGGCATTCTCAGGAGGAAAAATTTCTAGTCCTTCTAGAACCTCATTCTCAATTTGTTCGATCTTTGCCATCATTTCAGCTAACGTTAGAGGTCTAAAACGATCATCTTTGTACCTGAAACGAAAATATTTCAATTGAGTCGACGGTAGTCGATGAACCTATTGTCCTTTTAAAAGGACAGCTTTTTATATCGTCGCCTATTTAGCAGAGTATGAAAAAGGATGTGAGGTTATGCAGAGGGAAATATTCGGCGGACTCTGTTGAACTCAAATATCAGATGAAATGAAATCATACTCTACAAAAATTAAAGAATTTACTTACCACCTCTTGGACATCTCGATCGATATGATTAAACTTCACTTCAACATTGGCTAATCATAAATAAATTCTACGTCTTCAACGGTTGCGCGTCATAACTTGTTTGAATAGATTATTGTTATGCTATACAGGTCGCGCCATCTAGTACTTCATCCGAAACTAGTTAGTTTGACAACCTCAGTCCTTTCGAAAAGAAAGCAGGGCTGAATAGGTTAAGATATCCCATTCGTTAGTTGATTTGATAAAACGATATTGTCGATTCAAACCCAAATATAAATTTATCAAAAATTAGCTCTTTAGTGATGTCAATAACTCATGTCCACGTACCCCTCCTGAAGATTCGATCGGTATTGTTGAAAGAAATATGGTACTTAATAACCTGAAACCTTTAATTCAGAAAAGTACTTTGTTTTTGACTCCTCATTTTACGGTTCGGACGAGGGCCTTATTATGGAAAATCCACTCAGTCCCTCCCCTATTAGATTTCTGTGGATAACTTAGAAACTACAATACATAACAACCCTTTAGCTAAATATTTTAATATTGGTTTCGGTATGTGGTTGGTATCATTCTATGTTTTACTGGTACGGAACGTCAGCTAAATGTTTCCGAAAAGTTCATTAATTCAATTCATCCAAAAATAAAATTCACTAGCGAACTTGAACAAAACGAGTCAATCATAAACGGCCTCATACGGACATCGTCATTCGCAATACGTCGTTTCATTTGGTTCAACATAAAAACTTTGTATTATGAAATGATAACCTCTCAATAATGGCTACAATCCAAATATTATACTTGAATTATTTAACCATAAATGGAAACTCAAAGCAATAGAATTGATGTACACAAAATCTTAGGATCAACACAGCCAAAGTAGCCTCACATACGTTGGGGAAGTTAGCCATAATTAGAAACAGGTATTGGAAAAATTACACTTGCACAGTTCATTACGAACCAATAATAAGTAAGATAGATAAAGGAAAGAAATCTGGGGTATACAAACTTAGCAGCATTATCGTATTATCATGAATAAAAACAAATTCTAATTACCATGTAATAAGAGAAAATTATAATCTCGACCAAATGTTTTAAATCTTACGTTCTTTTAATAATAAACTTGATATCAAATTTTGGTCATCCTCGAAATCAATAGATATAAACCTGCGAACATATTATTAAATAAACAGGAAAATTTTGACAATAATTCCGCTTTACTAAATTTGTCTCCGGCTCAGTCATTTAGATATTAGTTCTGTAAATTGCCTTAACAGCTTTTACTCACTTTCATTACAATGTTGTAGATCATATGGAATTTGTTGTACCTCAGTTAAATTTTCATTTTGTATCTGTCTGATGTCATCGAAATGCGTAAATAACTGGAAATAAAACTTTCTTTCTTTCATTATTCGAGATTGATTTGCATCAAGTAACCAACCAAATTTATATGGAATCACCCGATGTTTTGAATATTACCTCAGGGATTTCGGAAATTTCGAAGGATTGTTAGAATTGATCCTTTTTGAGATATTTCAATTGAAAAAAGAAATAAATTAAGGTTTATATTAGGAAAGAAACAAATGAAAGAAAATAAGAGGCTCTTTCCGCATGTAGTAAAAGAACTGAAAATTGTTTTCTCACGGAGTAGATGTCTTTTCTCGACCTCAGTAGCTTGAATAACCTCCTCTTGCCCTGATACAAGCCTGCATCCTTTCAGACATGCTTTGGATTAGGTTGTCAACCTCCTCTAGGGAGATATTCTGCCACTCTTCTGTGGCGGCTTGAACGAGCTGTTGTGGGGTTCTTGGATTATCCTGGCGCGATCTAATTTGCCTTTTGAGATTATCCCATAAATGTTCAATAGGATTTAGGTTTGGAGAGCAATCTGACCAGTCCAAAATAGCGATTCCCCTCTGTTTCAAGATAATGTCGCTCGAGGTTGCTGGTATGCGAGGGAGCATTATTTTCCATAAAAGTGAAATCTTCACCGTGGGCACCTCGCCGGAGTCTCACTATGGGCTCCAGCACTAGGCCCACGTAATTTCTAGCCATTACACTCGCAGGAAACAAAATCAAATCTGTTTTGCCTCCCAGCATAATGCCACCCCAAAACATCACACTGCCCCCTTGGTATTTCGGAATTTGTTTTGCTGTTCGGAGTCTAGCTTGTCTTCCGCAGCCCCTTAAAATCCGAATCCGGTGGTCATCTGATCGAACACCAATTCTGGTCTCGTTCGAAAAAAAAACATTTCGCCAATTCTCAATATTCTAATTTTGGTGCTCGATACACCAATTAAGTCTGTTAATTTTTGTTGTTGTCTGGTTAGCTCTGGAACTCTTAAGGGCCTTCTGCTGTATAAACCCCTTGAACGAAGTCTTTGACGTATCGTTTCGACTGATACATTGATGCCTGTTGCTTCCAGAAATTGCCTTTGGAGTATGGGGTGCTACGCACTAGGGTCCCCACTTGCAATTTGGCACAAAAAGCGGTCTTGTTCTTCAGAAGTGATCTTCCTACGACTTCTTCTAGGCCTATTTTGCAGAGATTGTAGCTTCACGTATCGGACGTAGGTTTTTGAAATCACCCCCTGTGATACCCCCATTGTGGTCCCTTCTTCAACGATAGCAATTATTCGACCCTTCTGCACATCGGACAATCCAACCTAAGGCATTTTAAATTATGATTATAAACTTTTCTGAATTTTGAAATTCACAGTTTCAAATCGCAGTAACGACTGAGTACAATATCCCGAACATGTGGTGATAATACAACATTTCTTATCATACTATCCAGTTTTTTACAACAAAAACTTCATTCTTCACAAGTAATCAAAGATCCGTGGTTAAAAACAATCAATAGTGTGAAATACCGAGTGATTTCATATAATTTTGGTTGTGTATTCCATTCTTAAATTATTAGTTTCATCAGTTTTGGTGGTTCATCCCACCACCAGTGTGTGTTGTTCTGGCAACGGTATAAGTTAGATTCCTAGTCATTCATTGAATTGAATATTAAAATTTTTCAAGACGTGCTGAAATTGTTTTGTTGCTTCATAAATAAAGGTTATTCGGGAATTTATCGAATTCAAACTTCTTGGAAATGTCATTCAGATTACCAATATGTATACGATTAACTCTATTATCGTAGCAAAATAACGTAACCAATCATAAAAACCAACATTATTCGACGCTTCACCTTTAAATTCTATAGAATAAATGAAATTCTATCATTCAGTGAATTTTTTTCGATCTGATATTTTAATTTATAGATCAAGGTAAACTATAACGAGACCAGAATCATTTGTTTGAATGATCAACCTAGTTTGCAATACGTTTCAACGAATTCATTATCAATTAAATTCGTTTTTAAAACTGATATTGCAATAGGTCTCTATTATGTGCACATTCATTCTAAAAACTCAATCTCAAATTGAAACTAGTCTGTCGTCCCAAGCTCTAATTAAAATTTACCATTGTTGATATTCTGGATGAGTGATATCGAATATTTGTTTTTCTTTTGAAAATTTGTAACTGTTATTCTTTGTGAATATTTCAATATTCTTAAACCTCCTGTTTTTCTTCTTGGAAGAATTTACATTGTCTCAAGTTTTTCATTTAGAAGACTCGATTTTAATGTTGAAAATTTTGTCGCAACGAGGGCGAATTGATAAGTCAATTACTGAGATTTTCGAGTAGGTCTGGCACACCGAAGGATTCGTAGAAGATTGAAGGTATATCTTGATTTTCTGAAATCTTATGGTGGTACAACAGTTTTGACAAGTACCGGTCCGCCAAGAATTTTTTTAAAGCAATAAAACAAAAACGGTTCATTCGATTTCCAAATTTATTTTTCCATATTAAATTATGATCCTTTCGGTTAGCTGTGGAATAAAATTTCATTCAAATGGCTGCCTCGGCTGGCCTTGCACTACCCCATACGGTCGGTTCAATTTTTGAGAACATTTTCGATTGTATGCAGCTCTATTTCAGTTACGGTTGCACGAATGTTGTCCTTTAAAGCTAGAATTGTCTCTAGCTTGTCCACATATCGCTTATCTTTCACAGTTCCCCAAAGATAATAGTCCAACGGCGTCAAATCACAGCTCCGAGGCGGCCAAATGACAGAATTTCAACTGATAATTCGATCGTAACGGCAGCTGTGTGACAGGGAGTGACGTCCTGTTGTTCAAGTAAAGGGAAGAACAACCAATCTGTAATCATAACGCGGTAGCTCTCGCCATTGACCGTAACGGCGGCTCCTGCCTCATTTTCAAAGAAAAATGGCCCAATGATGCCTCCAGAACAAATTACGCACCAAGCCGTCACTTTCAGAGGATGCATCAGCTCCTCCATGATGACGTGCTGGTTTTCCGTCCTCCAGATGCGGCAATTTTGCAATTTTTTTTGTTGACGTATCCGCCAAGATCATTGGTCCAGTACTCGTCGTAACTCAGTTTTTTAGTTCTTGCCATCGAAAAACATGAAGCTATGAAACAATCCAGCTCAGAAACATCTGCCTTCCTCCAACGATTCATCCTCGAAAAACTCAAAGCTAGTAATGCCTTTTGTTTCACGAAATCCGCATATTTATTTGTTTCGTCTTCTATGAATTTCATTAGCTCCTTGGAACGCCGAAATTGGGGCGTTTTCGTCAATTCCAGCTTTTGATCAGACATTTGTGTCGTTGAATCTGAATTTGTGGATCTAGCTCAGCAAAAGCCCAATTGAATGATTGCAATTGAGGTTGAGGTGGTGGGACTGATTCTTCCTCACTTTCCAAATAGAAAGGAATATTGTGATAAAACAAAGTTTTTCTTCCGCTTTGTGAGGAAATAGACGGAACGTGACTCGAACAATGAGAGGTAACAAATACTTTTGATGGCGGCTCACCTTCTGAAACAGAAGACATAGAATAAGCATCATCTAACTCATCATTGTGTCTTTCTTCAAGAATACATCGAATTTCTTCAATGTCGTGTATTTTGTCCATATGATTACTGTTTCTCACAAAACACAGATGCAAACTGAACGAATTAGGACTAGAAATAGGTAGACAAAAAAATACGAATACTGTTGTGAGGCCATACAAAAACATTCTGACGGTGGCAAAAATATTTGAAATCATTCTGTAAATACGCTTGATCTTGCAGAAGCAATTCGAGTGGGAAAAATTGCATTACGAGTATACTCGCCTGGAGAAGTACGGGCCTGACGAGTATATTCGTCAAGAGCAGTAGGGACCCGTCCCGGCCTTAACAAGTATACTCGTCTGTAGCAGTTAGAGGGTTAAACCTGATATTTAGGTCTATAGGCAATTGGTGGAAAAAACATTGAATTGAAAGAATCCCAAATTTGATTGACTGTTTAGTTGGAGCTCTGATTTATTACTCTTACTTAGGTGCCGCGACCTAGAAGGATCTATGAATTTATATGTCAAACCAGATGTGTACTACAGGTTGCATGCAGTCAATTCATATGTTCTCTTTTTGATGAACCCAACACAACTTCATACAAATCGAAATTAATCAATTTATGTCAATGCATTAATTTCGATGTGAGTTAAGAGGCGAACAGTGGAAAGCACAACATGTATGTTAGAATGGATATCAAAATTAATTATTAAGTTTAAAGGTATGTATATACAGGGTGCTTCAAAACTAAAACTAAACAGAGGCTATATCTACCAAGATATTCATTTCTGATCAAAACGCAAAAGCAGGTCAATTTTTGTTTCGAGGGAGACATCTTTTGGGGTACAAAACCTGCCTGAAATATCAACCCCCTAAGCGGGGGTTGCAATCCTTGAACATTTTGAATAGGGAAGATGGGTCGAGTGATGACTGAAAAGAAAGATGGTATCTTTGTCTACATCGCCTTGAACGAATTTCCATTTTTAATTGAAAACTGTAGAAGATACAGGGTGAGCAACTGAAAGATAGGGAAGACTATTTCCCTGAGATTATTCAAGTTTCAGTGAGGTAAAATGGAACAGATCCATGGTGATCAATGGCAGTCATCATCAAGTACCATCCTCGTCTCGAATTTCAACCCCTAGAGCAGGGGTGACCACCCCTGAAAATTTGAAAGAGGGTAGATGGGTCGAGTGAAAACTCGAAAGAAAGGTATTATCTTTGTCTGCATTCCCGTGAACGATTTTTCATTTTTGATTGAAAACTAGAACATACAGAGTGAGCTACTGAAAAATAGAGGAGACTATCTATCGCCCTTAGTTATTCAAGTATTAGTCCAAAAAAATGGAACAGATTCATTCCAGATCAAAGGCTGTCATCTCTGATCTAAATGAATCTATTCAGTTTTCAATATCTCAATAGTCTTGGGGCGATAGTCTTCTCTATTTTCAGTTGCTCACCCTGTATCTTTTCTTGTCACAGTTTTCAATCAAAAATGGAAATTCTTTCAAGCCAATGTAGACAAAGATACCATTTTCAGTTGAGTCATCACTGACCTATCTTTCCTACTTAAATGTTCAAAAATGATTGCAACCCCTGAGGGGTTGATATTGCATGCAAGTATTATACCCCAAAAAGATGTCCCTTTGAAATAAAAATTGACCTGTTTTTGCGTTTTGATCAGAAATGAATATCTTGGTAGATATAGCCTCTGTTTAGTTTTCGTTGAAGCACCCTGTATTTGGATCTATTTACATATGAAGTATGTGTACTTCGCATCAATATAGATTTTAAAAACTATCGCTTTCAACTTAGAAACGTACAGTTTCTCATAGCTTGTTATGGAGAAGAAAACCTGTCCGTAACCTATAGAAGTTATTTCATATGTATTTAAAGCGGCGGATGAATAATTCACGTGTTCGATTTTTCCAATACCTCTCATTTCCTGTTGTTGCTAGGCTGTATCGTCTAATAATTTGGCAACCAAAACAAATCAGAATATTAATGAATACATGGGCGAAATAGTTATGCAACAAAATATGCCGGACGAACTTATGTATTTGGCAATTCGAAATAATAATTACAATTTCCGTTCTTGAATCGTTTCGATTTCTCGCAACATATGCGTGTGAGAAAACAGTTTAATCAGATGCAGTTTCCTGTCCTTACAAGTCTTTAATCAAGATGATGAAAAAATGTTATTCCCAATAGAATGACGTCAAATTTTATCCTTTTATTTCGATTTAATTGATGATGATTCGAAATACAATGGCAATTTTTAGTGAACAAAATTTAAGCGATTATCTCCTTGTAATCCCATTTCTCTTATTTTTATAAACTAGCAATTAATTGCCATAAGCATCCTGCCTTCTTTCGGAATGAATAAAATATTTTTTCATTCAAGTAGTAAAAATTAAAAAACAGTAGACTCGCGATAATTTGAACTCGAATAATTCGGGTCTGTTCACACCAATGATTGTACTAATCCAAAAAAATGCACATACGTAGGTTACTTTTTGAATTATGCGCCTCTAGCACTTTCACTGTTGACAGCTCCCATCCCATAACTTCATCGTGTATTTTGACATTTTTCAACCTAAACGTACTTACAACACTGGAAGTACGAATATGTTTTGTTTTATTTATAGTCATTTAAAGAATTCAACTTTGACAAAAATGGAATCGTTACGTAAACATTTTCGTGCGATGATTCATTATGGTTTTCTACGTGGATTATCTCGACATCTCGACAAAAGTGCTGCGATCAACTAGCTTCGACTTTTGGTGATGAAGCTCCATACTTGGTCACTATGAAACGCTGGTATAACGAATTCTATCATCTATCTCCGTGGAGGTTGTCCAAAATCAGTTGTTTTGCCACAAACCATCTATGCACTGCGCGAAATAATACACGATATATATATATATATATATATATATATATATATATATACACACAGGGATATCCATCGGGACCGTCCGTTAAAATCTTTTTAAGTTCCAATAACAATATCAAGCTGAAATTTTATACGCGGCCATAACTAGCGATATCCAATTGGAGTGAAATATTTTTGAAGTGATACCATTTCCGGTTATACCGGAAGTGGGTCATCGCTTTGTTATTTCAAATGGCAATCTACCTTTTTTATTATATATCTAGAACCGACATTTGAGCAAGGCATAAAATACCCAAGTTGTTGGCACTTATCTGTCAACACTTTTGACAGATTTAATTATTTTTGTTATGAACTCGATTTTTGAGGAACATTTAAACAAATTGTAGCTCGTAGATCTTTTGCACTACAGACACAATTTTTGCTTGGGTGGATACAAGAAGGATCAAAGAATTTTTCAAGCAATCTACACATGTAAAATGTTTATTGCGTTGTTTTGTATAATTTTTTCATTTTGGCCTTTTTCAAACAGCAATAACCCAATTTTTACAAATTGCACGTGCCAATTTTTATATCGCCATCAGATGAAGCGTCAAATTTCAGATAGAATTGCCTAAAATTAATGTACTTGTCACTTCGTTCATTCGAATTTGATATTTCAACAGGAATTGTCGTTATTTCAGATTGAAAATATCCAAAAAATACAACACATTTGGAATAAAACCACTGGTTATTCAAACGAAAATATATTTAACCTTTTTTTAATTCATTTCAGAATGTCAAGAAGTAGTGGGTAGAAATTGCAGGCAATTCAATGACCAATTTCCAAATTTATCGTCTATGAGTGAAATAAAATTTCGAAGCATTAGAAGCAATTTTCTACAATTCGGATGAATAAAATTGTAGGAACTAAGGGAAAACCAATCATCGAAGATAATTACATTAATACGAATAAATGATAGCAAACATCATAGGAGAAAACTAATTTACGATCTGAATAAATGTTCAATATGGGCTCCATTTTGCTCGATACACTTGACAGCTCGTATACGAACATGATGAGTTGCCCTTCTAGTTTCTATTACGAAAAGCATTATGAATGCGCTCTAGTAACTCTTCTTTACTTCCTACAGGAAAGATACACTTCACTCTTGATTTTGCCCCATAAATTAAAATCAAGGGGCGTCAGGTCCGGAGAACGCGGAGACCATTAATTTGGTCTCCTCGAACATTTCTGTTAGCTGCCGATCTACAGCTAGTGTTTTATGTGGTGGTGCACCATCCATTTGGTAATAGCAATCCTCAGAATGTTAAGGGGTAATCCATCTAAAAATTTTCTAATGTTCCTCTCAAAATTTCCAGGTATCTTTGTCCATTAAGATTTTCCTCATAAATGTGATAAGCCAACAAATCATTCATTAAAATTGCAAAAACGTTCACGCTGAATTTATTTTGGAAATCAATAACCTCAATGAAATGTGGATTTTCTGTGGCCCAAAAATGTCGGTTTCTCCTGTTGGTTATTCCACTTTCACTAAACTAGGCTTCATCAGACCATATAATTTTTTGCAGAATTCTCGCTTCTTGAAGCCGAATTAATAAATTTTCACAGAAATTTAGCCGCTTGGGAAGGTCAGTTGGTTTCAATTTTTGTAGTCTGATAAAAGTATACGGGTGCATGTTATGTTTCTTAAGGATCCTTTGAATGGAAGTATAACTCAATCCAATAGCCATTGATGCTGACTTAATGGACGCATGTGAATGGGCACGAAAATACGCTAGCGAATTAATTTGATTTTCGTCGTCCTCGAGAATTGGTTTTCTTCTAGTTTCTATGTAATTTGTTTCTCTAAATTGCAGAAAATTGCTTCTAATCCTTCGAAATTTTGTTTTACTCATAGGCGCCAAATTTGGAAATTAGTTATTGAATTGCCTGCAAGTTCTATCCACCACTTTTGGACATTCGCCATAAATTGAAAAGAGATTTAACATATAATCCTTTGAATAATCAGCCATTTTATTATCAATCTGGTGTTTTTCAAGAATTTTCACTTCAAATTACCAACAATTCTTGTTAAAAATCAAATTCGAATGAACGAAGTGACAAGTACATTAATTTTAGGCACCTGTCAGGTGAGCGTGGCCAGTTCAGCTACTTGATTCAAATATTTCAAAGCATTCTCTGTTAGATCTTGCAAAATCATCAAAATTCAATATATATATTGAGTTATAGCTGTTTGAAAAAGGCCAAATTGAAAAAATCGTACAAAACAACGCAATAAACATTTGACATGTGTAGATTGCTTAAAAAAATTCCTTGATCCTTCTTCTATCTATCCAAGCAAAAATTGTGTCTGTAGTGCAAAAGATCTACGAGCTACAATTTTTTAAAGGTTCGTCAAATGTCGGTTCTAGATGTAAAATAAAAAGGTTTAACCGGAAATGGTATCAATTGAAAATATTTCACTTCAATTGGAAATCGATAGTTATATAAACATAGAGACATATAAAATGTCAGCTTGATATTGTAATTGGAACTCAGAAAGTTTTAACGGACGGTCCCGGTGAACCGTCCGTTAAATATATATATATATATATATATATATATATATATATATATATATATATATATATATATATATATATATATATATATATATATTGGAAAGAGCAGGACTTTATACAGTATTCCAACTGAACAACATGGTGCAACATGCATGGTCGTAGTAATGACCATGTCCTGTCCTGGGACGATTTAATGTACACCAATTTTTCCTACTTATATCGAAACCTGCAACCCTTTTGAAAGGATCCTCTATGAGAACTTTATTGAAAACATCAACTTCCTGCCATTCAGTTTGTCAAAGATCAACAGCCTTCACTCGTGTACGCAAAAGTCAATCGACCAAATAGATTTCCTAGATTTCAATCTCAGGTTAGGTGGATTTTGAAGATAGTGTATTATCGGATAAACTTCTGGAAATGAGTGATACTTATCCTTAGATGATTTAAGAGCTAATTTCCTGCGAATATGGGAAGGAACTATATTACAAATAACCGGAAGCCATGGGGTAGCCGTTGAACTGATACATCCACTCATAACTCTCATAGAACAGTTCAACTGAGAATCAGTAGTTCGCAAAGTAGAGACTCCTGCGCCCCAATTAGATCCAGCTAATTTATATAGTATATTGTTTCTTGCTTTCAACTTCTGACATAATTTATCAATATTAAATTTGAAAGTCAAACAACGATCTAGCTTTACACCAAGATGTGTTGGAGTGAAATTATGAGTTAATAGTGATTGATTGAAGAATAATCTTAATTGCCTATCCTTCTCATGATTATTCAGATGAAAACAGGGATGTCAGACATATATAAATTAAAGAAAAGATGTGCAAGAATAGATCCCTGAGGTAGGCCATCATTTAGAGTGTAAAATCTACTACTTTTCTCACCGATAAAAACTCGAAGTCTTCTATCAGATAACATATTTTCAATAAACAATTTTTCCACATTGAACTACTTCAAAGAGTTTATAAACTAAGTCATCCTTCAAACTGTGTCATATGCTGAAGAGAGATCTACAAATACAGCGCCTATTTTAAGTTTACTCTGAAATCCTGTCTCAACGAAAGTGGATAAACCTAAAACCTGATCAGAACAATTCCAGTTTTTTCGAAAACCTCCCAGAGAAGTGGACAGAGCTCTGTCAATAATTGGTTCTGACCTCTGATAAAGAAGTCCTTCTAAAATTTCGAAGAAACAGAAAGTAAGCTGATAGGTCGATAACTACAAGTTCTGGATTGTTCCCAGGTTTGAGAATGGCAATAACTTTAGCCTTCCTAAATTCGAAGGGAATACTACCTAAGTTGAACGCCATGTAACTTGCCGTGAGATTGAGACAACCCTGAACCACCGCCATGCTTCAAAAGACGTTTACAAAATCATTACTGGCGACGAAATTTGAATATATGCGTAAGAGCCCAAAACTAAATAACAATTGACAATAAAAGGGTCTTTCAAAACGACCAACAAAAGTTGTTCGCTCATGAAGCACTTCGAAGCAAATGGTCGCCTGTTTTTTCAGGAAAACCGGACATGTCATCATAGCATTAGAGCAACGTAGAACTGTCAATTCTGAATGGTAAACAATCATTTGTTTGCCGCAAGTGTTCGATGAGTTGAGGAAATCAATTTGAAGAACTAAAATTATTCTGCTTCAAAACAATGCAAGCTCAAGTATTTGAGCACTGAAAACATGAATTAATGGGCCATCCAACTTATAGACCCGATTTGGCACCTAACAACTTCTTTTTGTTGGCGCACATCAAGAAAAAACTGCGTGGGCAACGATTTTCGACGGCAGAAGAGGCAGTTGAAGCCTTCCAAAACTATGACTTGGAGGTATCTCATTCGGAACGGCAAAAGTGTATCGAAAATTGGTTTAAGCGCATGCAAAAGTGTATCGATTTTCATGGAGAAACAATAAAGCTATCTGTTGGTTTCACCCTTGAAAGTTCATCACTTAAACCAACATAAGGTGAAAATACTCCACAAGTCGCCTAATCAACAATTCGACGACCCGTGACGGGAAATATGGAATGAAATTCTGCAAGCTAGCGTCTGATGGATTTCCCGTGCAAACGAACCACGCGCGGAACTCGGAGCAGCGACATCAATCTATTACGTCATGCAATAATCAGTATATAAGTAAACTTAAATTGTACAATAAACGATCACAAAACATATATTTCATTCAAGTCGTCACTCTGCCCAAATTATTACTGAATCTTAGTCTCTCATCGCAGATTAAGATTCTACAATTTTATCCATCTTAGTCTCCTACCTTAGACTTAGATAATTCACAACTACTTAACATTTGAATATTAGGGAAACAAACCCAATATTTACACTATTTCCACTCTAAGTTACTTATTTTTTGTCAGGCGCAAAATTCAAAAGGCAACCTACGTACATATCCTCATACATTTTGACATCATCAGTTTGTATACATACATATGTAGTTATTTGGAAAATGAAGTTATTTTGTTTGATTTTTTTGTTACAAATTTGACTGCTCTTTCCTGAATTTGGTTTAAAGTCATCGTGTCATTGACATCGACAGTTTCTTGTTCTGCCCTTTGTGAAACAATTTAAATAGCTGCAATAGCTTCAGAGTGGGAAATGTTTTGTTGTGATATAATCAAATTTTCACATTCGCTATGTTAAGAAATATCCCTCTCTTCATCTGCTTCCAGGTCAGTCTCATTATTTTAAATGTCTACATCAAACATTATGCCAACACCTTACTATCATTGCCCTTATCAGTTGTTCCCAAGCCGTATGTAAATGTGGAGAAGCATGTTTCAATGTTATTATCTCGAGAGCATCTGCTAGTCTATTACCTTTGGGTCTAACAGAGCTAAAATATCTTTTGCTTTTTCTGTTATAAAGTTTAGTAAGTCTCAACGCATTTTGATCCATATGTTGAAAAAGGGGCGTGACATTAGGTGTCATACATTTCACAAAAATATTAGTGTCAAGTGTTTTTGTGTGCTGCTGAATAGGATGGAACATTACAATGATGAACAGTAAATTTATGAAACGAAATCAAGTCATATTTTCAACGCTACTATCTAACTGCATATAAACCTCATACTTAGTTTTGTTCAATCACTATCACTTTCATAAAACATTGACTTACTCGATTACGCGAATTTTGCTTACCGACGTGTGTTTCCGAATAAATTAACGAGAAAATATTGAAATTAAAACAGTTCAGTTTTTTTTTGAGTTTAGTGTTATACATCATAGTAAGATGCCGAGAGTATGTGTAAACCATCCTGATAACTTCTGTTATATTAGCGGTCAACTTACTGTTAAAAGTCTGTTAGCTTGACGTGTCAGTTAAAAACTGTTAATTTAATTATTTTGGTTTTCCGGCGCGAAATTTGGACAAAACCTGGACTCCTAGTGTTTGCTGTGCACAGTGTGTCACTTTATTAACATCATGGGCTAAAGGATCTCGTCATATGCCGTTCGCAGTTCCAATGATATGGGCCGAACCGAAAGTCCATGTATCAGATTGTTATTTCTGCCAAACTTCTATAAAAGGTATTAATCTCAAATCTAGGCACTCTGTGAACTCTCCAAATCTACAACCTGCTCAAAGACCTATCCCACACAGTGATGATTTACCTGTTCCTCAGCCTCCAGTAAACATGGATGACGTGACCGAAGAAAATGTATCCGAGTGTTCATATTCCGATTTGAATTTTGACTTGGTATGTGATTTGGATCTCAGTGAAAGACAGGCAGAACTGTTGGCGTCCCGACTTCATGACTGGAATTTACTGAAAAAAATATCAGAATATCCGTATACAGAACTCGACATACGCACTTCTCAAGTTTTTTTCTCAAGAGGGCAAAATAGTGTTTGCAGTGACATTCCCTCAGTGATGACGGAGTTGACGTTTGAATATAAAACATCTGACTGGCGGTTGTTTATGAATTCCTCATAGGAAGAACTTTCCAGTATGAACCGATCTCATCTGCGTTGTATATTTGTCGATCAGTTGAATTGAGTGCGGTTATAATATTCAACAGTTCTTCTATCATGGATTAAATAATTTGGGTTGTGGGGACAGTTTTTCACGATTTTCAAAAATCGTATCCCATATCGACTTTTAAAACATTGCAACCATCCATTGCTTGCATTGAATTTTTCGTTAAGTGAAATCAACTTCTCAGGCAAATGTGGAGCTTAGCTTTTGAGCATTTCACCCAACCGGAAAGTTTCGCTCTTTAAGCTTCATTAACCATTTGCAGAGTTTGTTTTCCACTATTCAGTTTTTCTCAAGTACACTTCTAGATCTTACTTGGTTTTAAACTGTCATTAATTTATTTCGAAATATTCCTTTGTTTATTTCTAATGGAGCATATAGTGGATTTGGCTAGACTGAATTAAGGATGAAAAACTTTCTCGTTGTTTCATCCATTATTCGTCTATGAACTCCAAAATCACAAAATGAGTACATGTGTATTTGATATAGTGGTACGTCTCCTTTCAGCCCTGTAATACTGCAGGTCTGAACAAGTTTATGTTCACATAAAGATGCTGATTGTTCACACTAGAGAGCGCTAATGCAAAAGATTCTGTGTTCACATTATTAAGTTAACTTTTCATTGTTTACTTTAATATCAGTTAACCTAAACTTTGGGAAAAAGTGATACTAGTGAAAATGCTGAAACGGTCGATTTTTTATTCAAAGTATTTTTTGAAGTTGATGTGGAGCATGTGGAATAAACCAAACCTTAAGCATCCTCCAACTCAAAAATCATTATAAGGAAATGGATCGAGTGGTACTTGTTGAAAAGGCCTTTGAATTCTGAACCGGAATATTTTATTTCTTAAAAAGTTATATAATTATGAAGGGCCTCTCGTCAATGTAACGATTCTCGAATTCCCTTCTAAAATTTCAAATACTTCAGGTGAGAATGCAGTAATAATTCTCAGCCGAAGCTCCTCCAAGTTTTCAAGGTTAGCGCCATAAACTTTGGTTTTAAGATGACGCCATGAAGAAACTTGAGGGATTCAATTCAGGTGACCTGGCTTGCGAATCAACAGACCCTCTACTACCAATCCACACGAACATGGAAATGAGTAGGAGCACCATCTAGCTGAAAACGTACACCCTCCATTCCAAAAGTAACTGTCTATAACTCGGTACTTCATTGACAGTTGTTGAAAACTTGAGTTATTGCGTCATGTTTATTAATGCGTTTTGAAAAATGAGCTGCAAATGAATTTTGTGTTATTAAACTTGGTAAGTCTATTGCCGAAATGCACCAAATGCTACAAACTGCATATGGTAATGATTGTCTATTCCGTACGCAAGTGTACGAGTGGTTCAAATGATTCGATTGGGGTAAAAAGATCCTCAATTTTGACGAGAGATCAGGCCGTTCCAAAACGAGATTTCCGGAAGAAAACATCGAAAAGGTGCTTGAATTAATCGCAAAGATAAAAAATCATAGGTGAAATTTGTTGAAATGGAATTAGACTTTCCTCAAACAACTGTATACCACAGTTTAACCGGAATGTTGGGCCTCACAAAGGTTAATTCGATGTTTTTACCACACAACTCACAGACGACCAGAAATTTAATCAAATTGAGCATAGAAAATACGTCATTTAAAGTGCTCGGAAGGACCCAAACTTCTTGAAAACGATTGTGTTCGGTGACGGGACGTGGTGTTTTCAGTATGAGCCCGAAACAAAGCTGCAAAATGCTGAATGGAGAGTGTTTGATGAAGGAAAACCCAAAAAAAGTCGCTTGGAGCTGTCAAATTTGAAGGTTATGCTGATTTGTTTTCACGATTGTAAATGGGTTAGTTATTCACAAAGAATTTGTACACTCGCCAAGACTGTCACAGGAGTCTTTTATTTGGGCGTCATGAAGTGATTGCTGGATAGACTTCATCGTATTCCGCCAGAATACCGAGAAAACGGCAGATGAACTCCTCTGCACGATAATGGCCCATCACATCGTTGAAGAGTTGTAACCGAAGTTTTGATCAAAACTCACAATATTGCCTTGCGAAATTCACCCTATTCACCTGATCTGGCTCCGTGCGACTACAATATGTTACCTAAGCTGCATTTGATGATGAAAGGAAAGCGGCTGTTTCTCAAAGTCGTTGATGAAGCCATCCAAACAAAGTATGTTGTGGAGCTACTCGTTGAAGGTACATTTCAGCATGTCGGCCATTTTTGCGTTTGAATAAACCTCCATCTTAATGAAAATTCGGAGTCACTGCAACTATCACTGCCTATCAGTAAAATATCGAAAATGATTAAATAACACTTAATTTAGAGTTTTCAATAAAAGGAATCAACATGACAGCCGTCATGAAATGGTCACATTAAATTGAAATTTTTCACACAAAAACTGGAAGATAAGGAAAAAATGCAATATATAAAAAAGATTGAACATTAGTTGAAATTTATCAATTTTATCGAAAAAATCACAAATTGTCCGGGACGTACTGAAAAAAAGTTGTAGGGGTAGAAAGGACACGTGACCTGTGAAAAAGCAGCACCCTGTAGATTTTCATATTTTTTCTGTGATCTGACTATGCAGATTCTGAAAAGGTTCCTCTATACGGAATTTGAACTGATTAACTGAAAAACTGTATTAATCATAAGAAAGAAACTGATGAAATCTGAAGATTTCAACACCATGTATTTCGGTAATGAAGAGTTTGCAGAGATATGTTCATGGGAACTTTTTTAACTTGACCTTGAAGGGTATGATACCCTTATCATCAAATAGATCATTTTAACCAAACCCAATTAACTCCACAATCCTTACAATATGTACATGCGCCATCTTGCTGAAACCATATTCTTTGATGATACTAGTATTCTTCGACTGAAAATGAGACAAAATAAGAACCAACGCTGATTAAACAGATCATATTTAAGTAGAGTTTTCTACAGCAAAATACTTTCCTAAAACTATTCAAGACTTATCACCTCACATTTCCTTTTGTAGTCGAGCGTATGCTTCAAACATCTAATGAGGAGAACTGTTGAAACAAAATATAATCTCATCAAAACGTGAGATGACGAATCAAGTCTGGAAGCAGCTATTACATTCTTCTGTCTTTGCATTCAAAATTGCACTTTTCGTTGATAACAACTGCTCCATTCAACAGCGGAAAACTTATGTATTCAAAAAAATAAAAAGATCGTTGGGACCTAGGTTATCTAACCTACTTTTGGGTGAACTTCGATAACTGATGACTTTCTTCGGTTTTTGATGGTAACTGGGATTATGTATGGTAGGTAATCAATGAATGAACGAGCCAGTTTTATATAATAATCGTACTTTATTCAAAAACGCAAGAAGGTCGGTCTTTACTTGAAGAAGAGTATTCTAAACGAACAAAAATATTACCTTGCCTAGAACAACTACGTAAAATACATTTTTAGTCTATTATGTCAACAAGCGCATATGTTCTCTGTTTTGTAATACCAATACCTTCATGGATGATAATTCAAAACCTTCAAAATATGGCACTTATCGATATGTTTCTAGACTAAATGAAAATATCTTCAGCCCTTTATTAAGAGATTAATTTTTGTATAACATTAATGATGGATAAAATCCAACTGTTTATTCACCCAAAAAAATGATTGACATTCCGTTCAAGCTCGTTTAATTAAAACCAACATTTATAACAACTGACGTTGTACACGTATTTATGGTTTGCGGTTTTGAAAAATTTTAGAATATTTTGACCATAACTGTTCTCCTGTCAACAGATATGTTATCCAATGGGAAACTGATCGATATTTTCCAGTTCCGCCATTCTCAATGCAGCTGGTCTTAAATTGTCACTAAGACTAATCTGTTGAAGTTCGAATTGAGTTTTTCATACCGACGAATATTACGACTGATGTGTTGCTTCATGGCCTAGAACTCTTACTGTTCGTTGTAGCTACAATTCTACTCATATCGCATTTAGATTGTTATTAATTTTCAATACTGGCATTTCATAAATGGCTGCTTCTTTTCCCAGTGTGCAAAACTTGAAAGCCATTACCTGAAAGATTGTTAGAGACCATGTTATGCATATTACGTTCGTTCGATAAAATAGCTTCATGTCGAAATACTATTCTGAAAGGAGAGTTCACTTTTCAAGTTCAAGACCAACTTTCTAATATATCGTGATATAGCTGAACCTCCGATTTCAGTTTCATTCATTTCATGCCTTGATAGCATTTGGTTTTATGCAAGTCATCAAAACGAATAGTGATTATGATCAGTACAACATACAATTTATATCAAATTTTCCAGGCAAAAAAGATACTTAATGACCCGGATTCATTCAAAGAACCTACACAAAAACCAACCTAAAAGGTAGAGAAATTCAAAACACTCTGGTTAATTGAGCTATTAACGGATTCTGTTAAATTAAGTTGTGTCAAATGAAAAGAAATGCAAAGCAAGCTTTAATTGGTTGAAATTAGACGCTGATTGTTTGATTTCCCACTAGATTAAAACGCTGTCGTAAAATGCCAGCTCGTGAAGTGAGTCAATTGAAATTGCATAATTAATTTTTAGTGTTTTCAATTCGTGAGTCTGAAACAAAAGTAACTTATTTCGTAATATAAATTTCACATAATTCTGAAAGGAAACAATGGAAATGGATTGAATTAGAATATCTATGAAGAATTTCGCTCATTGAGTAGGAAAAATCAAGGTTTATACAAAATTCCTATTTCTTCAGATCATTTAACGTTCGTTATATCATAACAATTTGGGATATGAAAGAGTAAAGGATAAAGGAGGAGAAATAACAAGCAATAATAATGGAAAAATAATTAGAGAAATGTGTATGGAGAATGACTTAGTGGTAGCAAACCCAAAATTCAAACATAAATAAATACATAGATCACAAGAGAATAACTGCAAAGAAAGGAGTAAAGTCTATAATTGACTGTTTTACAGTCCGCAGAAATCATTTGAAATGTGTAAAGGATGTCAAAGTATCCAGAAAAGCAGAAATCGGAAGCGATTATTACCTAAAAAAGATGAAATGAATAATGGGAGTGGAAGAAAGTGAAGATGAAACAAGAAAAAAATAAAAAGTAAAATTAGAAGTTTAGCTCAAAGAGGAAACATTCAAATTTAAATATCAAGAAACTATGAGCAAGACAAAAGAAAGCATCGAAGGCCAACGGAAACTAATAAAACATACCAACAACATAAAAATAATGAAGAACAACACAAGAAGAACAAAATAATATGAAGAAACTACCTTAATACACAAATACACAGAAAACTAAAAGATTACGAAAAAAAGAAAGAGAGAAAAAGCTAGTAAATAACAAGGAAGAGAAGCTAAACAAGAATCTCAGATAAAATTTAGACAATGCATGAAAGAAATAATTTAAGAGATAACCAAAAACTTTTTATGGAATGCTAAAAGAGTTAAGAAATAAAAATAATTTCAATATAAGAAATATGAGGGCAAACTGAAGAAGAGCTGCTGAAATTTTTTAATTTTTTTTATTTTTATTTTTAACCATGGATCCCCAACAGGTAAAACCCTTTTACAGGGATTCCCAAAATATACAAAATATAATTAACTTAGTATGCAGTCAAATTTAACATTTACGATTATTCTTAGTAAGCTAACAGCAGAATTATTACATTGAAACTAAATGAATAGTATTAAAAGCTAATAACAGAAGCTATCAGACAGGCAAAACATTTATCAAAAATCTAACGGAATCATTAACCATGTTTTGTTATTCCATTCAGATGCCAATTATAAAATATATAAATTCTCAGAAAAACTGAGTGATAGTGGAGATTTGTCCTTGCCTTAGGAACATAGAACAGAGCTTTTCGACGATTGACATAGCTTGCTACATTGAATTGTAAAAAATTGAATAGACAAGAATCGAAATGACTATGTACAATTCGATATAAAAATATTACATCATACTGCGCCCTCCTATGTTCCAGACTCGGTATTTTGTGTCTGTGAAGAATCTCTTCATAGCTGAGTGAGGATAACCGAATATTGCCGAATCTATTGTAACTTTTTGTACTTTTACAATATGTTCTATTGCGTACTCTAAAACACTGCTGCTCGAACGACAATTAACATCGAGTCTAAAATGTTCTGTGCTGCTCGATCGATAAAATTATACCAAGATCTCTGATTTGATCTGTTTTACTTATAATATTTCCTCCCAAATTTAAGGGTACATTCAAAACATTGTTTTTCTTTGTGAATATTATATGTTCACATTTGTCAACATTCAACATAAAATATCTAGATTCACAAAAAGAAAATAATCTGTCGAGATCTTCCTGGAGCACAATGAAATCTTGCACAGATATAATCAATATGTAGACCTTCGAGTCGTCAGCATAAAGATCATGACAGGCATTTCGAAAACAGTCTGAGATGTCACTTATATATATCAAAAAAAGCAGAGGCCCCAAATGCAAACCTTGGGGCACCCCAGATGTTATGCGTACTTTAGCGGATGAAGCCTGAGATACAACAACATACTGATATCGATTAGACAGATATGAACCAATCCAGTTGAGTAGAGGAGCATTAAAACCGAAATCATCTGGAATCTTCATCAAAGTTGCGTGGTGAACTTTATCGAAGGCTTTCGCCATATCTGTATAGACAGAGTCAACTTGTAGCCCGGGATCGAAACTTTCAGTTAATTGGTGAATGTATCGGGTCAAATTTGTTAAAACTGACCTCTTTCTATAAAAACCGTGCTGATGCTCCGAAATTTTTGCTTTAGTATGGTGAAATAACTTATTTGTGACAATCGACTCAGAAATCTTTCCAAAGTGACTCAAAATAGAATCCAGTCTGTAGTTTTTAATTTCATTTTTCTTACCACCTTCAAAGATAGGTGTTACTTTTGCTACTTTCCACTTGTCTGGAAAGATTCCCGGAGATAAGGATAAATTGAAAATTTTATGAATTGGCTTAACTATGAATTGACGTAATTGAAAATGTTAATAAACTTGGGAGAAAAGAGAGTAACAGCTGAAGAAACAAATAAACAAAATTGTAAGATGAAAGAATGGAACGCTGAAATCATCTGATCAGATTGCCTCTAAAATATTCGCTAGAATAATTGAGACAAATATAAAGGAAGGAAGCTAGACGAATCAAAGAGAAGTGCATTAATAAATACAATGAAATTCACTTGATCTTTGTCGACCTAGAAAAAGCATTTGACAGGGTGATCCGGAAGATATTTGGAAAACTTTAGGAAAATAAAGAGTAGATAAAGAACTGATAGAAATTATAAAAATTTTATACAATACAACAAAAAACGTTGCGAAGACTTACAAAACCCTTCGAAACAACAAATAGTCTAAAACAATGTTACATCCACTCTTATTTGCAGTATTTTTAGATGATACAATTAAAAAGGCAAGACAGAAGTAGGAACCGATGGTACTGGGACTCTAGAAATGCAAAAAATTGAATTGGTTGAGCAAATTTTTGCAGATGACATTTGATTAATAGCGTACTCGGACGAAAACTTACAACACAGCCTGAATATCCTAATGGGAAACTTACAACATCAATATAAAAATAAATATACCGAAAACAAAAATGGTGATAATAGGACCATAAATGAAGACACAGAACATTTCAATAAACGGATGTGAAATACAAGTCGAAGAATTTAAATACTTAGGAACAATACAAAGTAAAGGAAGAATGAAAAAGAAAATGAACAATTGAGTAGCTGCCATAAAAAAAGAAATAACAGATATTATGATTCGTCTTGTCGCAATAGCTCTCTGAGGATTTATTCAGGATTCATGAAAAGCTGGTTTGGGCCAATATTGCTGACAAACCTGAAATAAATAAAATGAAACAGCAACGAAGGGTGAATTCTCACACGTACAAGAAGACGACAGGTGAAATACCACACGAAAGGAGCAAATATGTTTTTAGTATGAGCAGTACATACCTTGACCTATTGGTAGCATCGCCTCAGGAACGACTGGAAGAAGGGTAATATTAGACAATATCTCCCTTTCTGTTTATGGTGCAGGCGTATAAGAAAGTTCGGTCACACGAAGTTTTTTCGTAATGTACGACATTGCTCGATCATATTTGGCTCAAAGAGTGAGAGGGTTTGATTTCGATTGTTAGCATCTGAAAACGTAGTGGCTTAGATACTTAGGACATACATAGTGTTCAAAAGGCACTACGATATGATGAAACTACATACTAAATACAATCGAGAAAACTTCTGAATTTACAGCAGTTACCTCGTGTATTCTGCTCAATATCATTTTCACACTCGAGAAACATTTTTCGCAAGCCTACTCATATGGACATAAAACGATTTCCCTCAAATATACGAGGCGTGTTTTTTAAGTAAGTACTGTTTTGCCACACCGCGGCCGCCGCGCTGCGATCGGCGTCCTGCGCATGCACATATTGGTTACTGAGTGTTTAATATGTCTCCGATAATCGTGAGTCCCGCCGACTGTGAAATACTGGCTGTTATAAGATTTCTTAGTGCTAAAGGCCTAAATCCGATCGATATTCATCGTGAGATCTGTGCAGTTTATGGACAAAATATTATGAGTGAAAGAATGATTAGAAAATGGGTGAGAGCATTTAAAAAAGGCCGCACAAATGTGAATGATAAACAACGGACAGAGCGTCCTTCGGTCGGTAATGAAAGTTTGGTGCCGGAAGTGGACAATAAGGTGAGAGAAAACAGACGCTTTACGATTTCCTCCTTGTGTTCTGACTTTCCTAATATTTCTCGTAGCGTTTTGTATAGCATTGTGACCTGAACAAGAGACGTGGCAAGTTGAAGGACAGTATCGTCCAAAAATCTCATCTTTTCAACGGGAAACTCTATCTCATTCTCCGTACAGCCCTGTGACAGTGACTACCATCTGTTCCTGCACTTGAAAAAACACCTGGGCGGTCAGCGCCCTCAAGACTATGACGAAGTCAAAACAATTGTGATGCAGTAGTTAAGAAGACAGGCGACAGACTTCTATGAGGATTCTATTCAAAAACGGGTACAATGTTATAACAAGTGCCTCAATGTTGAAGGAAATTATGTAGAAAAGTAGATTAAGGTAAAGGCTTTCATGTGAAAAAAAACTATTGAGATATCTTTGCACGTCTTTTTTCGATTTCAAAACGGTACTCACTCACATAAAACTCGCTTAGTATGTATTTTATAACAGTCATAATATCTGAAGTGAATAATTCCATCATTCACTGCTTGATTTGATCACTTAAGGTATCTATTGCTATTTAATACTAATGTTTTTGAAAAAAAAAACATATCAATTGTGCGTTAATTTCTTCGCGCGGTGTAAAAGAAGAAGAGTTTTAAAAATAAAAATTAAATCGTTCTAGTATTAGCTGCACTGAGTGACGACTTTGAACTTATTTAAAGTTTCCTGCCCTTTTTGAAATATGGCAACCCAATTACCGTATGGTAATTCAATTCGAACGAATAAAAGTGATCAGTATGTATATTTCAGTGTAGAAAATTACTGCGAGTCTCTTGGCGTTCGTTTGCGATCATTGCGTAAAATCGAGAATAACTTCTTACAAAACAGAATAATTCTATAACAGCCGTGAAAGAAATAACGAAGCCCAAGCCGTTCTATTAAGCAAATCGCTATCGATCCGGTATGATCCAGTCTCGTGTTTCGAAACTTTCGTACTCGCATATCTATTCAAAATAAATGTATGAATACATTATGAACATGAATAACAACCAGAATCGCAGAATATTGGGAGCAATCAATTTGTTGCTAAAGCAGGCAACGAGTTTGCTATCAAAACAACAAAGAATATTATTCAATCTGCAGGTTGTTTCTCGAAATGCAAACACTTAATTTCACCTGCTCAAGAGCATCTTCTAGTCTATTACCTTTGGATATAACACAACTAAGCGAGATTTTCTGTAATGAAGTTGAGTCTCAACTCCTTCCGATCCATAGGTTGAGTAAGGTGCGTGACATTGGTTGGCATAAATTTGACAAAAATATCACCGTGAGTTATTTTTAACTCTGCTGATGGATGGGATGGAATATTATCTAACAGGGTGTCTTTGATAGAAGGATGTTAATTTTTTCAAGAAACTTTCAACCTGTTAATATTTTTGTTTGTTTAATTATGAAGTAAAATACATACCTGAAAAGCTCACCTCAGGAACAAACTGCTGAAAGAACAAGTCTTTAAAAACTTATTTGGTCATCCGTGCTTTTTTGTAGACGAGATGATTATCGACATTTTTAAAACATCTAGGTGACTTTGTTTTTACGTTTATAAACGGTGTTAACTTGTGTTCACCTGATGCATTTCGACATTCTAAGAAAGTTATCAATGCTTCACTGATTTGAAATCAGGTGCAGTCTTTTCAGAAATCGAAACATAGGTTTTATAAGGTAGACGTTTCCCGTATGAACCAGTGTCATCTACGTTGTATATTGTTGATCGGTTGAATAGTATCCCATATCGACTTTCGAAACTTTGCAACAATCTATCGCTTGCATTGAATACGGTCAAAACCGGATATAGCGTCATTGAAGGGACCGTATAGTTTCCCACGTTATATCCGATAGTTGTTATAAGAAATACATAGTATAAGTATGTAGTTAAATTATCATAAGTACATATATATCTAATATGGAATAAAATATTGTTTTCAAATGAAATATAAAAAAGAAATAAAAATGTTTATTAAGAAATAATTGGAGATACAAGATGTACTTAGCTGCACTATAAGACTTACACTAGTTTCTCCAGTAATCAGTCATTTTAGTCTGTTTTTTTAAGCCCACTCTCAAATATGTTTTGCATTTTACGTTTCATACTCCTCAAGTTATGAGTATCATTTATTATCGTGGACTTATGCACTATCTCAGCTGTTAGCTGGATATAATTTACCTTTCCCAGATTTAGCAATCAAAGGGAATAGGCTCGATTACAATATACTTGACATAAATTTCCTAACTATCCTACATGTATTAAGAATTACAGCTTTTTGCATTTCTATATAGGTATTCTTATGCAATTCTAATTTCTTAAGGCTATCATGCAAAGTTTTGGGTATTAAACCAGTCGAGGATACGATGACAGGAACAATATCTATTTTATCGAGGTGCCACATCTGCTTGATCTCAATAGCAAGGTCTGTGTATTTGGACTTCTTCTCCTGGAACTTGTTCAGCAGGTTGTTATTATTCGGTATGGCGACATCCACCAGCATTGCTGTTCTGGCTCCCTTATCATACACCACTATGTCCGGCCTATTATTCGTCACCATTCTGTCAGTGATAACAGGCCTATCGTAGTATAATCTGATAGAGTCATTTTCCAATACCGGCGCCGGCTGATACTTGTAAGATGGCTGGAAGGTGTTCAGAAGTCCGTACTTGTGTGCAAGTTTCTGGTGGATAATGTTGCACACTTGATTATGCCTGTGAAGATACTCCGTATTGGCCAGTTGTTCGCATCCGGACGTAATATGCTGTATAGTCTCCGATCTTATATGGCATTTTCTGCACTTATCCGTTTGTAATGTTCCGTCCTTCATTATGAATTTTTTGTAATTGTTTGTAACGATCACGTTGTCTTGGATGGCCATAAGGAATCCCTCTGTTTCTGCGAATAATTCTCCTTTCATCAACCATTTGTTGGAGGCTTCTTTGTCGATATGTGGTTGATTAATCTCATGGTGATGTCGTCCATGCAATTCCTTTCTTGACCATTGCTCTTGTTTTTCAATATCTGATAGGAACGGTAGATTCATCAGGTCATCTCTGGTAGCCAGATTCAGAGGTGTATATCCCTTATCAGCCAACGATACCACTCTATGGAGGTCAGAAGTGAGAGCTTTTGCTGAGAAGAATTCTCTGAGATTTTTTATCTGTTCGGTGTGTAAATTGACAACATCTATTAATCCCCGTCCTCCTTCTTTCCGCTTCAAAGTTGTTCGTATCACAGACGATTTTGGATGATGGTTGTTGTACTTTGTAAGCATCGTTCGGGTCTGCGTTTGAATATCATCCAGTTCTGTCTTAGTCCATCTGATTATTCCAAATGAGTAAAGCAACACTGAAATGGCGTAGGTGTTAATTGCCTTTACTAAATTCCCCGAGTTCAACATTGATTTCAGCACAGTCTTCAGATGCTGACTGTATTCTGAAAGAATCTTCTCCTTTGATTGTTTTTGGTCTAGCAATCTGGCTTGTTGGTATCCCAGATATTTGTATGTTTCGCCATCTCTCATGCACTGTATAATATCACCGTTTGGAAGTTGTGTTTCACCATCTATGACTTTCCCTCTTTGAATGTTCAAGGTCTTACATTTTTCAATCCCGAATTTCATATGAACATCTGTCGAGAACTCACTGACAGTTTTCAGCAAATCATCCAATTGCTTCTTGTTCGAAGCATATAATTTGATGTAATCTATATACAGCAGGTGGGAGATTGTATGATAATTCCTTTCTGCTTTTATCCTAAATCCGTATCCTGTTCTATTGAGCATTGAGGACAATGGGTTCATTGCTAAACAGAACCATAGTGGACTCAATGAGTCTCCTTGAAAAATTCCACGACGTATGGGTATCTCGTCGGTTTTAATTGATTTATTGTTCATGTATCATCAGTATTAAACTTATTATTATTATCCGATGTTGTTATAGGCGGTGTTTACTGAATATTTTACTAAAGATCTGGTCGTAATAACCAATCGGTCGTTGTAAACCATGTCGTTATAATCGGTTTTGACTGTATTTCTTTAGGTGACCTCAGCTTCTCATGCAAATCTAGAGCGTTGCTTTTGAGCATTTCTCCCGAAAATGGAAAAGTCTCTTTCTATTTCCATCAAATGATATTCAGCTTTTTTCAGAGTATACTTCTTGGTCTTGCTTGGTTTCAAACTCTGTAAAATTACTTTCGTCATTTTTCTCTGTGTATTTCTCATGGAGCATATAATGGATTTGGCGACCGCGAACTTTTTTTACAAAGTAATGACACTGACACCCTTTCTGAGCTCTTCCATAATTGAAGATTTCTAACAAAGAGTCAAAAACTTTTTTGTTGTAGCCATGATTCTATCATTTTACGTTTCATACTCCTCAAGTTATGAGTATCATCAGTATTAAACTTGTCGTTAAAGGTAACAAATTTTTGTAAAACTGTTATAGCGCTAAGAGCCTCGGAAATTGTTGTTGGTCTAAACTGTTCTTCAGGGTCTTTCTGGTCTTCGTTTTTTCGTCAGTGTTACGATTGTTACTTTCAGCTTCTGCAAGAATTTCTTCCTCAGTAGCTAAAGCGCACACAGCGGCACTGTCATCTATTCCAATAAATTCCTCTATCTCAATTCTGTGTTCTGTACCAGCAGATCTTTGCAACTGAGTAACCAATTGAGCGAGTGGTACGTTGTCTTCTTCATCTGTGGGAGATCGTATCATTCTCGCTAGCGGAATATCATCGTCGTCCTCCGCTTGTGATGGAGAGAGATCTTTGAAACCTGCATGAAGAAAGCAGTTGGTTATAGTGGTCTGTGTGACCTTTTCCAATCTTCCGATATCATTAGAATTCCATCCAAAACACAAAGACTTTTTGTATCTTTCCCGTTTTCAATATTCTGTATCATTTGTAGCACTTGAAATTTTCTGTATTGTGTTTTTAAAGCTTTTATCACTCCTTGGTCCATGGGCTGTAAAACAGAGGTGACATTGGGCGGTAAAAACACAAGCTTTATGCATTTCAGATTAGAGACTACAGAGTGAGCGGGACAGTTGCCTACTAGGAGAAGAATTTTTTTCCTCCAGACTTCAATTCTGCATGCCAACTACGCAGCCGTTTTTCAAAAATTTTGCCATGTCATCCAGGACCTAGTGTTTTCAAATTACAGGCAAAGAGTGAATGTTTTTAAAGCAACGCGGTTTTTTAGCTTTTCCTATCACCAAAAGTTTTCTTTTGCATGAACCAGTCTTGTTTGCCGCAACCAATACTGTAATTCTTGTTTTGGACAACTTTCCGCCCTTGCATTCCTCGTCTTTGAATTTAAGTGTTTTGTCAGGAGTTAAATTGTAAAACAATCCAGTTTCATCAGCATTGAAGATTTCCTCTATTGTGTTTCCTTCGCACAGCGCAGGCCACTTATGAGAGAGCCACTCTTCACTCACTCCTTCAGGAACACCAGCCGCTTCACCTCAAACTTTTCCTGTCACAATATTATAACGAGCACGAAAACTTTGTACCCAGCACGACGAACACTCAAAATTTTCCTTAACCATAATACGAGCAAAGACGTTGGCTTTTTGTTGCAGAATTGGACCACTTATTGGGATGTTGTTTGCCCTCTGATGTTTGAACCATGTTAACAAAACATCTTCTATAACTTTATGTTCACTTGTCCCCGATCGTTTGAGTTTTAAACAGTAGTTGTCGAAAATAACTTTTATTTTATCTTTATTCTTCCAAATCGTACATATTGTAGAATGTGAAACTCCACACTCCTTTGCAATTTCACTATTTGACTCGCCATTTTCTAATGTCCATATGATATGAGACTTTTCTTCAATAGTAAACACTTTCCTCTTTTTTTGCGACATGGTAACGCATAAATACTTAAGTCTTATCAATGGCAAAACTTATAAATCAAGCTGTCACTCACGCAGTCAGTTAGCGCACTAAACAATAAATATGCAAGGTCAAATAGCCGGGAAGAGGTTCGAATATATATTCAGATAGGATTTACAAAAATTCGAATAATTGTATTTACAATAAATGCTTATATCTATAATTTTGGTGTTTGTCAGAAAAACACAAGTGTGAGCTCAGGAAAATGTAACAGGGGAACCATACTACATTTCGTATGAATCAATAAGCAAGTGGAAAAAGCTGAGGAAAAAACTCGTTTCCCTGTCATTATTGCACTAGCAATAGCTTGTCTATTTATGTAGTGTTAGTGTCGTGTGTACATAAAAAGTACCAAAGATTTTTCTGCTTAGCAGCTTCAATTCTCATCTTGCACTCCATGCTTTCCAGACGAAGACAAGGGTGAAAGGAAGAGGATTTGGGACAGAAATCTGTAACAATGGAAAAAGAAACCATCAGAAAATTATCTCAACAAACATACCTGACTCTTATATGTCGAAACACACTTGAATTCAAGAAAAGATTTCACATAGCAAAAAGGACTAAGGAGATAATCAAAAAGTACATAACCTGCAATATTTTCTCTTTCGCGGAGATGTTATTCCGTCGCAGTGTGAGTCTCCTGAAATATAGTCACTTCCTTGTTCTTGCTTGCCAATTTTGAAGTATAATCGCAAAATACCTTCAATATTCAAACTCAGCAAAACAATTTCTTCTCTGTTTGACCGAGAGAGCCCCGATGGATAGGTTCGGTCTTCTTAGTGATGCCGATTATGACCTATAGATGTTCTAGAATCATTATGAACCCAATAATTTGGGTTGACATCTCCCATATATTATTTCTTCGTGATTCTTGTTCAATTCAAAGAATGAGGTGGGAGAAAGAGCGTAGGTAATAATACGCCTAAATATTACTTCAATGCTTAGTAATAAGATCTAAGATCGTTCGTATTGTTTTGTTTTTTTGGTGGGACTAAATGCGGTTGGTCGAATCGGTAGCCATGATTCTATCAGCGAAATCAATTCCCAAACACAGAACACATCTCTCTATGAACTTCAACAAACAAAATGAGTACCGAGTTATAGATATGCTTTCCTCCCCGTTATACTGCAGGTCGAAACAATTCAATTCCGGTTCACATAAAAAAAGCCCATAGTCCACACTACAGAACGCTAATGCAAAATATTTATTGTTATTGAGCCGTTCACAGTTATGCAAGTTCACATTACTGCGAGTATACTGTATTTATTGGTTATTTTCTTATCCTTAGGAATTTGAAATTATAATAATGGAATTAACTATGCCAATTGCTGAACGTTTTCTGGCTGATGGTCTGAAGAATTCGTCCCAGTAAATCCCTGACATGCTCCAGGGGATTTAAATTTGGAGAACATGGTAAAAGCGAATCATGATAAATTTGAGAATGCGCTGACGGCGAGCATTGTCGTTTATGACATTTTCACCAATTACCCCTAGACAATTTAGTGAAATTAACAATCACTTCAGTGTACATCAGTCTGGTAATTATTTCTCTACAAATAATTAAATCTCTTCTGAACATAAACCAGCATAAACTATTAGTGAGCCATCCTGAAATGCTCTTATCATAAACCGTTTTTGATTCCTCAACGTACTTATCACACTTTGACTAACACCAAATTCTTGCGAAAATTCCATTGACTGCTTTCCTGGCTCAAGCATTTCGATTGCAGCAGTACAAGTATTCCTTCCATTTTAATTAAATTTGTCGTAAGATGATTGTAATCGTTCGGATATCATACGCCGAACTATCGTTAAACCAGTACAAATACTTGATTTAATATAAATCTAATATCATTGTGTAAAACCTTGAAAAAGTACGAGTAGCACTCGTGCACCGAGAGTACCGTTGTAGGTTATAAGTACAGTAGTACCCTGACTTACGCTACCCTGTTTTACGCAAATTCGGAAATACCCGTTGAAAACCCCCCAACCCTGGTCTATGAAAGACGATGCAAAATGCTTCGCTTTTACTTAAATTGCAATACCTGAATTATCTTATTCTCTTACCCATATCAATTACACCTGAGACCGACTGAAATCGGTCAGATGAAAAGCCATGTGATCGTCTAGTACCTGAACTTGCCTAGAAGCCTTTGTTGTGTTGTGTATTTGTAGTAACCTACTCAAGTTCTTTTATGTGAGGTTTGATGTGATACGACCAATTCTTCGTCGCTTAAACCATAGGTAAGGAAATTAGAAAATCAAAAACAGATTCGGTAACAATGCCTATTTGATCTTTACAGCATTTGTATTAAATTCTTATCCTTGCATTTTTGGTGTCTTTGAATGAATTTAATGAAATATCAGATCATTTATATACAGGCTCAATTTGCCCTCACCCATATTTTGAGTGGAGGTTTGTACATTAGATTATTATATACAGACCTAGTTGGTCCTCACCCATATACATTATTATAAACAGGCTCAACCGGCCCTCACCCATCTTATGAGTGGTAACTGACTCTATCTAAGGATTTGGTAATATGATATCATGTTTTCTGAGTAGGTCGTCACCATAATACTCAAAACTCTGGAAGATTTTCTTTTAAAATTCTAAGGAACGTCCACAGCTGACAACTTGCAAGCGTTAATTCGCTCACGGATTTTTAATCGAATTCAGTAATTAGTATAGTATTTAAAACGTTATATATGGAACTAGAGGTAAGCCCGTAAAGCCATACGTGATTCTTTTTGCTCAACTGAGCAACCATGGAATCGTGCCCTCTGATCATACACCTGTATGCACCACAAATATCACATACATTCCATCAACTCAGACATTCTTCAAAACTTTCATACCGACAACATACAAGCCTCAATGCCTGTGGGCTCATAAATGCGTATCGTTCCTAAAGCCATTTATTCATACTAATGAGTCATAATATAATTCGTAGGCGGTTATTACACCTGAAGGCAGGGAATGTTCCCTTATTGAGCTTAAGAGTATCAGACATCAAATCAATAACTTGAAAGTAAGATCTTCCCCATAGTTGGAAACAATGAAAATATAAACATCTTCGTTACAGTTTAAGTATGTTCTACTAAATTATAAAATGAGATAAATAGAAATACTGAATAACTGGATTATGATATTTCAAATAGATAATTGGCCCATTTATAGAAGCAAAGATAAGAATCAATATTAAATGTTCTCACATTCAAATGTATCATTCATCAGATTAAAACAAAAGATTTGGATTGGCTAAATAGTTTGGTAACATTTCACTGAGATCAATAAGTAGTGTTTCAAATCAATATTAAACTTCATATCATTTCAAATTCAAATAGTTACCAAGTTATTGGAATCAGTATACAATAATTTATGGGTTTCAATAATGTTGCAAGTTAGATAAACAAATGTTGAAATCAATATATTAAAGAATTTGAGTACACTTCAAATAATGTGTCAAGTTAAAACAATTGTGGAAATCAATATAAAATAATTTCAGTACACTTCAAATTTTACCGAGTTACGAAAGCAAAGGTTTTAAATAAGTCTATGAAAATAACTCTTCAAAATAAATATACGAAGATGTCAGTGCAGTTCAAATAGATCATTTGCCAAGAAAAAAATATGTGAAAATAATTTGGAATTTGAGAAGTGATTATTTCAACTCGCCCTCAGTGCGTTTAGAAATTACCTAGCATTTACTTCAAGGAATTCGTGAAAATATGAAAATAAAAAAGTGAACAAAAGTATTAATGGAAATTCAGAAAGTAATCATCTGTGGGACACATCAGGAACGGTGCTTCTTCTTCCCCTGTCGGGCTTCTTGGAGGGGAACAATCTGCGTCTTCCATTCTTCTGGACTCATGTTACGCACGATTAATTAACTTCAAATTTAATTCCGATTCACACGAGTGAGTAAATTCACTGAGCTTCGAAAACTGAATAACTGAATAATAAGAGTAACTGCACATCTGAAGAAAAATACCTCAATAATAATCATAATGTTCTCCTAACGTCGCGATCGTGACCCTTATATATGCGTGACCCAGCAGCCCTTACACCTCACTTCCCTCTGCCCTTGGTACTCAAGTACCTATTACATAGTCTATTAAAAACGCGTTCCTTCGTCGCGACATGAGAATTGCTGTTTAAGAAAATACCAGATGTTTTGTGGAATCGTGGATACGAATGGGTGCTTAATGGCCTTCGATTTTAAAGTCGAATATTGTTTTTGCTGGATTTCTTATCTGAGTTTAGATCGATTCCTTCGCCTCGATATTTACGCTTTTGGGTGATTTTAAGCTGCTTCAAAATTACGTATTATTTTACTATATTGAGAATTTAAAATAAAATTATTGAATGATTCTGGCAAATGACCGTATTTTCACTGTAATTTTGAATTCAGATGAACTATATAAAATGTTATGCAGGTAGATCTACAAAATACAGTTATCACAATTGATAATAAAATTCAATTAGATAAAAATCAAGAAATATATGGATAGTTTTAGCAAATTAACAAAAAAATAGACCCCGGTTCTGGGTCGTCTCACCGGTTAAATTTTGATTGCCGCGCGCATCGGCTCTTCCACTGCTCCTTTTCAGTGTTCAGTTTGCGACAGGTTCGAACGTGTTCCGCGTGGAATTGTTTTACGTGCGTAGTGCGTTTTACTTATAATATCTAATTATTTCATCTGAAAGAACAAACAATGAGTCATTGAAGCATAACAAGAAAATAAAAACAATGTCTTTGGAGTGTAAACTGAATATAATTAAAGACTTTGAACCGAAAATTAAAATTTGTTCATTCTTCAGACCAATGAATTCATTCGTCAGAAGAAGCTACGGTGTAGTGAAACGCGTTACGAATCACAATATTTAGTAAAATTCCTAAAAACACATTTCTTGTTTTTTATTATTGATAATGGAATTTTACCAAGTAAAAGCCTTCCAAGTTCGAATCCAAAGGTTTCACATTTTTCATTGTTAGTTTCTTCAATTTCTATGAACCATTTTCATTTCGATAGTTCTCAACCATTCCTTAGTGCTGGTTAATTACTGAAACAAAATTCTTCAACGTATTTAAACTTCTTCTGAATATCTTTGAATTTTCCAATTTTCAGCGCTATACATTGTGCCTGGCGTGTGGCGGGTGGTTGCGTACTTGTCTGACTGAATTGTACCACTGCTATTGAGTTCCTTGTTGAAAATGATCATGATCACTTAACATTGTACGCAAGGTTGAATATTGCTTGTTGCATAAAGTCTTCAATGTGTCAATTTATACTCTGTACACATAAGTTTGAACGTTGTAATATTGAGGGAGGTTGATTATTAAAAAAAACGCAAACGTTTATTGGAAATCGAAAATTGTATCGAAGATGAACGATAAATAGCAAAACTGTGCAACTGGGTCATTGCTGAGCGTTTATAATTAATATCGTATCATAAACAGAACTGCATGTAGGTGGATTATCATTATAATATGCAGTTCAAAACAGTTCAACGTAAGACTTTCACCTTTCTTCTTATACGTAGTAATAATGTAATTTCTGGTATACAGTGTTTCCCATAAATACGAAACAAAATTGATATTTTTGTTTTGAACTGACAGTTCAGTTTCGTTTTTGTTATTCATTCAATTGATATCTTGGCGGGAATGCAATGCGCATTTGAACTGCGCAGACGTTATTGTGATTTCATATACGAGTATTATGCTCTTCTGTAAAGTTAAGATTCTTTTAATCTGGTCTAAGACATTTAACCCATTGAATCATAATGACTGTTCACTCGAAGAGAAAATTAGGCCGATGTTCCTCGAACGAAAATAAATTAATCTGAGAATAACGATAACACTAATGAAGACAAAATACTCCCGAGGAGAGCACCAGGTAAAATTAAACATGTCTATTGATAGAATCAAGAGATTGAGAGCAATGAAAATTGAATATAAAACGTAAGAAACAATTCTTGAGAATAAATTACACTGACGGCCTCCAGAAAAGTAACGACGAAACACTAGCCAAATAGAAGAAACGTAAACAAAAATAAGAAGGCTTATCGAAAAAAAAGGGATGGAGAATATTCTTATTGAAGAACTCAAGAAAAGATAGGGAAATTCGAGGTATGATCCAGGAACCCAGACTGAAAAGCAAACACAAGACATTAGAAAGGCGGAGCCAGTAAAATGTGCTCATTCGACCAGTCCTGAAATCTCGTGTAGAAAATGAAACAAACTACTCATGAAAAAGCATGACAACAGGAAGAATTATCTCTGGTGGTGGAGTGTCAAAAATTGATTTAATACCGCAATATGAAGTAACATAGAACTGGAAGAATCGTAGAAAATAGAGAGATCCACAAATATTTCATCAACCTGATGGAAAACTATCTCGAATAAATAATGCTGCTAGTGAAGTGAAAGTACGAGCTACATCTTATCTGTGGGGTTTCACAGGATTCAGTATTGTGAGACTCATTGCGGAATATCTACTATGATTGTATGCTCAATGTGGCCAACGAAAAAGGAATCCAATTAATGGCATGAGCGAACGAGCTGGCCTCCCTAATAAAAAGCAGAAGATGCCAGTGAGAATACACTGGAGAAGAAAGTCCCTCAAATAGTATTCGAAATGATGGTAGAGCTCTACTGATAAGAAGATCTTTGCTGTTGGTCTGCAGATTATAGTTAACTAACAATACATCTTTCTACTCTCAGAGATTTTCTGATTGGAGCCAGAGCATATTTAGACCTTTTCAAGTAGTTAAGAGAGAAAAGTACTTCGGAGTAATCCAAAAGAGGAAAAAGTAATCGTTTTTTATCGAGAAAACATGCAAAATGCACTTATTTTATATTAATAACAGTACATTAATGAGGAAATAGGACTCACTCCAAGAATAATGGGGATATTTTGACGCTGACCTACTGTTTATAAAAATATTAACCCACATTTTTCAGTTGAAGGAAAATTAATTCAGAGAGAGACTCTTTATAGTCCTAATTTTGATATTAAAACTCATTAATTACTCGTTGCAATTCTTTGCAGCTCCCTGGTATACCTCAAATTCAACGTCTAGTGTCCCATTCTTCATATGACGCACCTATTCGTTTCCGAAGATACTATGTGTCATTTGGTTGCAGCAAAATCCTATTGATAGTTTCCTAATTAGGATCATAGAAGGTCATTCTATATTTGTTGTTAACATGGTTTGATATGGATACCTATGCTATACGAGAATGACCTTATCCTTCATTACCAATTCAAGGTACATTGAGTATTTAGCCTTCTAGAGATTATTGAAAGATACGTTTTTTCATCAACTTTCATTTTATTACACTCTATGTAGTGTTTTAAGTCTATGAGGTTAGTATAGATACAGTTATATATTTTGTGTTTCTATCTGGAATATTTCCATCAAGAATTCGAAATGTTTCAGTATGGTTCAGCTGATGCCCTTGGTTTCGGGTAATTAAACTGAAAGACTGCAGTGCATATAAGATAAATTGTTTGCAGACATTGTTATTAATTAACATTTATTAGTTCAGTTTCCGATATCCGAGGGTTTCTGTGATTATTTCTTGTAGTAGAGATCTGGAGATTTGCGGAAACATCGCAGAAAGTCCATATCCACAGTCAACCTGCAATCGTCACCGAACGCATTTTTGATTTCTTCCACAATTGAAGGTCTTCCACTTAACTGATCATCATGCATAGACGTACGACTGTTTTTAAACTCGCCACACCACTTGTTCACTCGGACAATTTATAGCTTCATCACCATATACAGTTTTCACCTGATTATAAAATCACATCGAGGTTTTTCCCTTCCAAACAAGGTAACGGATGACTCTGCGTATTTAGCACTTAATGGGTGACTAGATTGACATTGTTCACGAAATGTGTTGTTGTTGATAGTACTGACCCCAGACCAGTCTCGTTACAAAGGGGAGAAGTTGGCTACACCGCCGTATAGCCAACATGATACAAATAAAATCTCTCCGGCCGTTAGAGCCTAGGTACATTTACTTTCTGGTTATGCCTCGTATATCCGATTCAAGACGTACTCAGTGTGAAGTAACTCCAACCTATTATTCTACCGTATGCAGCCGTTGTAGGTGAAAAATTCATTCTCATTAATGACAATGCACTGCCACATGTTGCTTAAAGAGTGGGATGAAGATGTTTTATATGGTTTGCCACTGCCCTTACAAACACTAAAAACTTAACACTTTTTTATGGCTGTCCAAGAAGACATGGGAGTTTTCCTTCAAGAAATGCTCAATGGTTGGTTAGAAGTATGCTTCAGTGATGCTGATCAATAATGAACTATTTGACATATGATACAAATTATCAGTATTGCTTCTTTTTCAAATCTAGAAAACTAGAATTCATATTTATTCCTCACAATATCAGTTAATTTTGGAATTATCAACAGATTTTTATCCATTGCATAATTTTTTTAAGCTTTTTCATGTATTCAAAACTCAGTACACATTGCTTCCGTAATTCAACAGCAATTGACGATTGAAATAAATAAACAAGGAGTGTGAGTCAGTGATGAAATGGAAAGCTTTGCGAATGTAGCATCAATTGAGAGCAATTATGAAGACAATGCAACAGTTTAGTTCACTCAAAGTGTTTCATAAATGGGATTCCCATAAATTATCGTAACTATATCAACAATGAATCATTTGTTCTTGTTGTCGAACTTTGTAAGCTTTCGTTTTGCTGGCAGTAACGAATAGCGATGTTGTACAAATGCTTTTTATCACCATTAAATGGTAGATTATATTGTGAACTAGGAGTGTTCGCCTGAAAAAGTTCACATTTGTAATTAAATTTCTACTTTTATGTTTACACTATGCATACAACGCTAATATAGGAATTATGAAAATATTACCTGTTCAGCGATGCCAATATCTTAATTTTATTGTACGTACATTTTTTTGGATTTACGCCATGTTTCTTTCATATAAAAAGTATATCAAGTCAAGCATCTACTTTTACTGGTTTACCGTGTGAAGACGTGTAAACAAGTCCTAATCGAACAAAAAAAAATGCTATAGGCTGGAAGGTGGCAAGTGAATGTTGCGGAAGAAGTTGGTGTTTATCAAAGTGTGATAATGAGGTTGTGACTCTTGGGGACATGTATAGTTAACCACAAACTTGAAAGTGGACGCCCAAGTTGTACAACGACTGAATACGATCGTTACCTTTACTTAACAGTTAAGCGTTATCCTTTTCTATAGTTTCCGAAGTAAGAAATGCAGCAATCGTTTTCGGAAATGCAAATTGTCAAGCCATCATCAGCACAATGAAAACTTTAATCAAGGAGCAATATTTAACCTTCCGTAGATTGCTGGATATCCCCTTTGAAGAAGCTATCTCTCTGATCCACTCATCATGATTATCACCAACAAGGGTTGCAATAGCAGTATTACAATTCATGAATAGGAACGACAGGCTGCAATTTCGTTCTCGTTTGAAGTCATCAGTGTTGCACATTTATTTACAATATCCAGCTGAATTGCTATTAAATCATTTATAGATTCGGTGAAAGAGCCGTGCGTATTTATTTGAATAAAGTTTTATTGTGTTAAATATACACAGCAATGTATATCGCAATATATCCAACTGTGATATACTTCCTATCGACCCATAGATCGTCAACGCAAATAGTGCATGTATATTAGATGTTCTCAATGTAGAACCGAAACAGTTCAAATAATTTCATTCATAATATATATTGCGATCTACATTGCTGTGTATATTTAACGCAATAAACACTTTATTCAAATATATACGCTAGGATCTTTCACCGAATCGATAAAGGGTTTAGTAGTAATTCATCATATAATCCTTTTTAATTCTTCAAGGTGCTTTCCTTGTAATTACTTTCGCATGCACCTTTTTAGATTTATTATGCAATATATCAAAATCAACAATCAACATTGTCAAATAAGATTATAATCTACAGCACAATATCATGCAATTCAGACGTTTTCTATCTATAATGAAAAAATATGTTTACTATGAAGATTCTTCGAATAAGTTAGTCCACGACCTACAAGGTTTCATTCATTCATTGATGCTATGGTATCTTGGCTCCATTTCGATTTTTCTTCTACGTATGAGCTTGATTGATTGATGAGCAACAGAATCAATCACAAGTTGCTCGTCAATACTAATATATATATATATATATATATATATATATATATATATATATATATATATATATATATATATATATATATATATATATATATATATATAATGCATCGAGGAGATACATATATATAAATATCTTGGATTTGTTCAAGAGAAGACAATTAACCATAGGAGCACTAAAGAAAATATTAGAAGTTTATATGACAACAGACTTAGAATTATCATCAAGAGTCATTTAACTAGTAAAAACTTTTTCAGAGCTATCAACTCCTATGCAGTTTCTATTCTTTTATCTTCTTTTGGAATTATTAAATGGTCTGAAACTGATCTAAATGAATTACAATGTCAAACGAGGAAAATGCTTTGTAAATATCATAAGCACCACCCAAAGTCAGCTGTTCAAAGAGTTACACTACCTAGACATCTTGGAGGTCGTGGATCAACTGATTTGAATAATCTTCATAGTGAACAGATTTTTCATCTAAGTTCCCATTTTCATGATAAACAGAGAACGTCTAAATTACATGATATTGTTGTTGCTTCAGATTATAATCTAACACCTCTGAACTTGACAATGCAAAAGGTAGATTTTGATATATTTGATAATAATTCTAAAACAAAAAGTTGGATGCAGAAGGAATTACACGGAAAACACCCTAAAGAATTAAAGAATGATTATATTGATGAAATCGCATCAAATAGATGGTTAGTATCTGGAGAATTGTTCGCTGAAACAGAAGGCTTGGCAATTGCGATCCAGGATCAGGTTGTTTTCACGAAGAATTATAGAAAACACATTATCAAGCAAAATATAGATGATTCTTGCCGTAGATGTCTTTGTTCTTCAGAAACAGTTTTTCTCATATTATCATCTTGCTCAGTCCTTGCCTCAACAGATTATTTAGAAAGACATAATGCCGTCGGTAATATTATTCATTTTAATCTAGGAATTAAACATGACCTCATTCCCAGAAGAAAAAAGGTTATAAATATGAACCTTAGCTTATTTGTGAAAATAAAACATAAAGAAGAAATAAAAACTTTATTTTGATAAAACAATTCTATGCAACAGAGCTGTAAAACACAATAGGCCAGATATCATTCTTACTGATGAACAGAATCGAATAACATATATAATTGATATTGTTATACCCGGCATACAATATACAAGATCAATACAATGAATAAATGTCTAAATATATGATGCTTGGCGACGAGATTAAAAATGTGGAAAATTAAAGAAATATTTATTCTACCGATTATTATTTCTACAACAGGTGTTATTCCTAGGAATCTTCACAAAAATATTGAGATTTTGGGTCTAAAGAAAAATTTATTTTAACAGCTACAGAAGATAACAGTCATCAAAATATTCTTCGTAGGTTTCTTTCCGAAAAAAATAATGAGGTAGAGTTATAGGTTTTCTCTTTAGTTTATACTGCTCAGAATCTCATTTCATATTTTATTTATTTGTATATATAAATGTAATATAATAAGCTGACAATTTTATCATATTTATATTCAGAGCAGTATTCTATTCGATCGTTCATCACTTCACACAAAGAAAACTATTAATGAGTAACATTCAGTGTTACTTGACTAAGGTCCGTTCACTGGATTTTTCCTGGGAGAAAGCCTCTGACACTACTCATTGGTACATTGATTTCATTGTCTGATGATGCTATAGTTTCTATAGCTATAGTTATATTCTGGTAAAATGATATATGCTCATAACATTTAACGTTATCCTAATATATAATGATTCCAGGATATGTTTTGATTATAATCATTGCCTGGCAATGGTATTTACCGGGTGGTGGATTTATATTTTTTCATGAAATCAGTTTGATTGCATGAACAGATATATGGGCAACTCGTCGGGGTTTTTTGCTTAATGACGTTGTTAATGAGCAAAATTGTCGTTTTTGATGAGTCAAACCGAAAAAAGATATTGGAGAAACCTTCGCATCCAACAAAACTGACGGTCAGGTGCGGAATTCATACAGGCGGTGTCATTGTCGTCACTTTTGTGGCAATGTTAGAAACGTATGTACCGTAAATAGCGAACTATATCGAGGCAAGATCCGTGACTTCCTCCTCGAACAAATTGATGAACTGGACATGCATGACACGTGGTTCCAGCAGGTTGGAGCTACACGCCATACGGCAACTGCAACAATCAATTTGAAGGAATCTCAAAAATGGCTGTCAATTGGCCACCTCGATCTCCTGATCGCACGCCGCCGGACTTCTCTCTGTGGGGTATCAGAAAAAATCAAAATGCAGTTTGAAGGTGATTTGCTCCCTAAGTAATCAGAAAAAGTTCTCATGTTGATTTCTCTTATTTTTAGCAAGATTTTAGAATGAAAACGTCGATTTTCAGTGGATTTGTTGTTATAAGATATATATGATGATATAAGAGAATATGAAAACAAAGCTTCCTTTGATTGCCAGTCGATTTAACTGTAGCATTGATGTACAAAATTGCAAAAAATCGATCCAGTAAATATTAAGTTATGATGTTCAAGGACTTCAAGAATGTTGTTTGAGAGGGAAAAAGTTTCTTTTCGAAAATCTAAAATTAAGCGTCAACAAATATCTCGATGCCAGCCCCGTACCGTAATCCATGATGTCAAATTAATGTTTTTGATCTTGTCTACATTGGGTTCTATACCCTTTACATGTATGTGCAGTTTATTCGTTCGCTCGGCTATTACTAGTTCGTCAGATGCGCGCGCCCATTGGTGAGCACTCGGACCTATAGACATACTCATTTCATTAAAAAAGGAGTACAAAGCAAAAGATCCTTCATTGAAAGTGCATGCTGCTACATTTGCTGCAATTTCAACGATTTGAGTACCGCTCACTGATTTTGAATAAATTTTCCAAATAATTTGATCGAAACTTCCGTTATTATTCTGTGCGAAACCTCCAAAGTATCACTGCAAAGTGCATCATTTCAAAACTCCCCATAGATTGGCTCTATGACATCTGTAACGGTTCTAACCGTCGGGCGTTTGTCGTACTTTGGTTTCTTGTTTGCGATTTGCTTCTGTTTCTTCTTTGTCTCCTTTTCTTTTCTATTGTACCATGGATATTCTTTTTCCTGAAGTTCTTGGTTTGATTTCTATGATCTTCTTTATTTAAATAAATACTTTTGAATAGTTCCTAGTAAGGGGCCCTGATGGTTTCCAAGCAGGCGTAAAAATCTAACATGACGAGCAGTCATTTGAAACACTATCTTCGTTAGTTTTACTCTAATTTACTTACTATTTTGACACAATACTCTCAACATGTTGTATATTCAAAAAAGGAAAACATAAAATAAAATTTTAAAATCTTGCTCTCAAAGCGCTATAACAGAAAACTCGAAATTGTAAATGTAAGATTAAATATTGAATGCAGTGCTCATTCAAATTATTTCAATTCCATGAACTCATCTCATATATCAAATGATTCGTCCGTGTATAAAATGCTTGATATTATCCACTCGAAAACTAGCTTGAGAAATTATATATTTTGAATAAACAACTACCGTGGTTGAAGAAAACATCATTATATAAATCGTCTCGGTTCAAAGCAAAGAGGAAGTGTTCAAACTGACCGCCATGAAATGTGTCACTCTTAACCTTTTCGTTGAACAGAAAAAATAGTTGCGACATTTCAGGATGTTGTATTATCCGTGATAAAATATAGTTTTGCTATTTTAATACTGATCATAAATTCCATAAATTTGAATAAATTTAGATGATTGCTTCACACAATTCAAATCAATTTTGTTGAATGATTTAAACTGATGAGAAAATTCGTGTCAGCAAATTTCTTGAAGAATCCGAGTCAAATAAGTTTGGGAAATGTTGATAATAACTGCCAGCTTTTCGCAGAAATTAAATGTTTTATTGGTATGTTCAAATAACAGAAAAATTCAATGCACTCTTGTTCTCAATGTTTCCACCCCCTATATGCATCTATTGAAGCCATTGAGCTCATTATCCATATATACCGGGTGTGCATTTAGTACGTGATCGGTCTTGTGCCACTTTTTGGCTTGAGAATAGAATAGACAAACGCCTGTTGAAACATTGCGAACGTTCCAGAAATAAACTCACGTGTAAACACCGATGAAACGTCAACAAAGAATCTTGTGCGTTCTAGTCAGTTGACAATCAGAATGAAAACGAAAAGAATCTTGTGTGCGATAATAATTTTTAGCCAGTAAAATTCATGTGGCCTATCAGTCTCCTTATTGACCAGACTTAAGTCCTTGAGTCCTCTTCTCGAGAATTATAAATCACTGAGAGGGAACTCATTTTGGGACTCTTGAAAACATCAAAACAGCTCTGTGTGGCTCGCCAAGGGACTATTTTGATGAAAATAATATTGCACTGTAATTATATTTGAATTGAAAACAGAAAAAATTATCAATCTAATTACTTATCTACACACCTCGTAGTAACCTGAAAAATATCTGTTAAACTCATCTCGCGTATCGGTTGACTATTCATGTAAGAAGTTTGGGAAGCAAGAATGTCGAGGTTAAACCTACGATGGCGATCGGAGTTTATCAAAATATAATAAATTCTAAACTTGATTATCTAGTATATACCTCTGCTTAGGGGTAACGCCACTCTATGATTTTCATAAAAATGATATTATTGGGATTAAACAACGTTTTAGGTTCACAAATGTAATTGAAGATTCTGGAATATGCGTTGGGCATGGCGGTAAGGGCCATGTCTGCGAGCTACCTTGTTACAATGCGATTCCGCCAATTCATGAAGGATTGAACCGTGACGATGAAATCGTTGTTTGGGTGGCTTCACCCAAAGGACCAACGAAAGCTTCAACACGACCGTATGGTTATTGGTTCGAAATCGGTATCCAGTGACAAACGTATGTTAAATATTGCTCAAGATATATACTAGTGAGCCCATTAAAATTGCATTTTAGTATCCAACGCATAATATACTGAGCGCTTTATGCATTAAACATCTAATATACTCAGGCCTAATATACTGAACGCTCTTTCATATCCACCTCTATATATATTGAACGCTTCATTATATATTCTGCCATTCATAACTACTGGATCTCTCATATATTGCCTCACACACCGTTATAACAGCTTTTCGAGATACTGATTCATGTGCTGTACAAATTTGAATACTATCCGCAACTCCCAATTCAATGAGAAACAAACCGTTCAAATTAGAACGGTTCAAAATAATTAAAAAACGTATCGTTAGATCACTCTTTAAGCAATCACCAAGAATTATGAGGATAATTCAAAAAAACTACTCAAACGGTACGACGAACATAGGAAAAAAAATTCCAAAGTAGCATGAAAAATATTGTGCCAGCACCGAAAACCGAGAAAAACAATTAATTTCAAATTTTCAAGAAAATTCAAATCAGTTACTGGATATTTGTTTCAGGAAGTTTGATATATCGATATCTAGAGTTTTAAACTTTTAATTGGCCCCCTGTACTGAACTGTCATGATTCGAATGAGATCCATGTATTATAATTTTTCGAACCGAAATGAACAACAAATTAAAACAAGAAGTGGGAAGAATTGATTTCAAAAAAATGTTGTGAAATTTTTTCTAGAGCATATTAATGAAATAAGGAAAATCCAGGACTTTTACTGTCAAACTGGCAACTAATTTCAAGACAGAACAGGTAGTTCATAACAATGGCTAAATCTGAGAAGAAGTCAAACTTTCTCTCACACTGTTTGAAAACACATCTGGAATTTGACTTATATTCTTGAATTGCGCTTTTATATTTCAGTATTGAAGCTAGTAAGAATTGAATAAACAGTCAGAATAATCTCGAATTTAATGTTAAATGACGAATAAAAAACATCCTACATGGTCATGCAAAATTGAAGGTTAGTTATCTTACTTCACCATCATCAAGCTGACTTGCTGTGCAAATAAATTGTTTATTTCACTCCCTATCCCTACAAACAATATACAAATTGTTATAAGCAGTTTCGAACTCACTTCTCTAATTTCAAAGTTATTGATAGATATTGCTACTAATATTTGTCCGGTCCTCGTACTTAATTGACTTCCCTTGCACATCCCCAATCCATGTTTCTATGAAATGAATTAATATCTGAGTATTTTTAATTTCAATACGACATTACTCTTCATTGCCTACCGGTACTAAAAAGAGACTTTCAAACGGATTTAACTTTCATTGGAAAAAATATATATATATATATATATATATATATATATATATATATATATATATATATATATATATATATATATATATATATATATATATATATATATATATTATTATATAAGCTTATAGGTGTTCGATTGATTCTTTCTATCAATATAAATTTGGCCTCTACAAAGGTTTTTGACATATGTATCGGTAAGTATATCAATAATCAAGGTAGACCTTCTAGATGTGACAAATAAAACTTTCTGAACGTTCTCTCTCGTTGGATCTTTTCCCATAAATATGAATGGCTTCCTCTGTTATTGAGTTTAATTAAGTTGTGAGAGTTATGAACTATAAAAAGAAAACACCTACGTTTTTCCTAGTTTTGGGAGAAGAATGAACAGCTAATTTTCGAAATTATTCTGATTTCGCGAAAACAATTCTGCCCACTTGATATTTCGGAATAACATTAATTGATTAATTTCTAATCAAATTTACCAGATATCAATAAAATCTCTCTCATTTCCTTTTCTAATAATGGTTCAATGAGCTCCAACAAAATCCGGTTCCAGTGTCTCGCGTATCCGTAGGCGAAACAGGTGCTGATAATTTTATTTCAGTCAACAGTCGAACCTACAAGTTAAAATATGATATAAGGATCTGTATTCTCTAAAAAAAAATATTCTTGATCGTTTCAGAACTAAACAGTCTTATGAGTAGCTAAAGTTGAATTTTCCGTGAACGATTAGCTGAAATCCTAATATGGAATCTTGATCAATTCCAAAATGATAAGGTAAAATTTCAATTTCTTACACCTAAACATCGGTTCTTGATGAAATCTATACCTCGTGGTCCTCCAGAAGTTGATACTTTAATCGAGTTGCTGTCATAGTGGAATTTCTCCATGCAGTTAATGAAGAAAATTATCATACCGACGAGAAGCAGCTCAACATTAGCCTATACATTCTATCAAAAAATTACCGTGAATTTATTATTTCAAAAATCTGTTTCAAACGATTGTCAAAATTTTTGTTGTTGCTAAGTTGGCACAACTGATTACTATACTGACGCAGAGTTTGAACACGATCTGTCATTTAGTTTGTTTACAATGCTCGATGTTGTCAGTTCTCACAAGTGCGTTTTGCGATTTTTACAATGGGTAAAAATATCGATCAATCAATATTCTCAAATGTTATATTGCGAATGGAATTCGGTGTGCCGAATCGCTGAAAATGTTGCAGAAGGCTTACGGTGAATCGATTTTAGCACAAACACGTGCATACGACGATAACCACGATAATGCACCATATCACACTGCTATCATTGTGAATGAATTTTTGACCAAAAACTCTAGAAATACCACCGAAAAGCCACCGTATTTACCTGATATGGCTCCTGCAGACTTTTTCCTTTTTCCAAAACTCAAATGTTCTATTCGAGGTACCCGTTTTGAATCGATAGAATAAATAGAAGAATTCGCGGTGAGAACTGAAGTCAATTCCGGAAAAAGCGTTTGTGAAATGTTTTGACGATAGGATTATTCGTTGGCGTAAATGTATTATTTCGACAGGGGCCTACTTTGAAGACGATACAATAAATTCGGAAGAAGAATAAATATTTTGTGTTTCATTGACCAATTTCCGGTATTTTCTTGACAAAAAATGTCTTTCAACTACATCGAAGCTGTACGATAATCAGCAGAGTCTTAAAATCTAACTTTTGAGGCACCTGTTTTCCTAGTCAGAACACCTCACCTCATTCCAACCTCAAGCTCTCATCATATTTCTTCGACTTAAATTCCTCATTTCCATAATGATAATAATCAACGATAAACTTCACAAAAACGAAAATTTATATTTTATTATTCATGTCAACGCATAAAATATTGTGCCATATTTTTGCAGAAGTAACCTTATCTTTATCTTCGACCATTTTCGAAATAAAGAAAAATAAACTAAAATAATAAAATCAGAGGTTGCGAAAGAAGAGTTTATTAGTACATATCATTATACTTGATCAGAGAAATGGAGATATTTTAAGGTAGTCGCCTATGAAATACGTAATAGATTGGTTTTTGGTGAGATGATCTACAAGGTGTTGAACTATTTCAATAAGTGTTCGAAATGTTGCCAGTTTCTTTTAAGACACAACTAAATCCTTCTGAGGAAAGACCGTTGAACTCTCGACAACATTTGCGTATTAACTAACTGAAAGGCGTCGACTATTCCCTGTCTCATATCCAACTGTGTTGTAGAAGGAATCTGGTACACGATGCCCTTGATATAACCCCACAAGAAAGAATCTAGACTTGTAAGGTCCGAAGACCTAGATGGCAATCTAACAGGACCACCACGTCCTATCCATTTGTTTGGAAATACATGATTCAAATGCTCCCTAACCAGATGTGAGTAATGTACCGGTGCTCCATCCTGTTGAAACGACAAATCTTGTCTTATATGGTCTGGTACATCGGCAAGTAACATTGGTAGATGATTTCGCAGGAAATCTGAATACATTTCACTATTGAGGTGCCCGTCGAAAAAGTGCGGCCCAATAAGATATCCATCTGCTATAGCGGCCCATACATTCAAGATCCAACGATGCTGGTGATCCATTTGTCTCATGAGGTGTGGATTTTCCGTGGCGTAATAATGAAAGTTGTGCCTGTCAACAAGCACATTCTTATGGAAAGTTGCCTCGTCCTAGAAAAGAACTCTACTAAACATATTTGTATTTTCCGCTACTTTGTCACTTGCCCAATTGCAAAAATTGATTCGATTTTCATAATCTTGATTGTTCAGTTCAGCTGTACATGATATGTATAAAACTTATTCACTTTCAAGATTCTCTGGACGGAAGTTTGACTTATATCTGTTAACTGATAAATCTCTCTTTGGCTGATATGGGTCCTCTGTCACTGTCAACAAAACTGATAGGTGGTTGTCTTCAGCTGTAGAAGTTTTTGGTTTTTCATGTTTTTTTGTAAGCGATATTACCAGTTTCGATAAATCTAATTAGAAGTTTTTCAAAACATTTTGCATCAGGATGCCTTTTATCAAGAAACCTTTGTGCATAAACTCTACTTGCCAACAAAAAATTTCTATCACACTCACCCAGAATAAAAATCATATCAACCATTTCTTCTTTGGAGAACTTCATGGCTGTCAATTGAGAAAATTGGGTCCAAACCTCACTTTAACAATGTTTAATAACGAAACACTGGTAACACCATGTAAAATGCAAAACATGATATATCCGGACACCTGACAGAAGGACAAATAAAAAAAATGTCAACACATACCTTGATTTACGTTTTAATCATCTTGATTTTATCATTCGTTAAAAGAATTATCTTGTTTAGGTTTCATTTCTTACTACTTAGTCATTACAGAAAAAAAAAATTCTGTGCGAATATTGATGCATGTTGATGAGTTTGATACGGTTTGTAGCATTTTCATCAAAAATTTTCACAAATAATCGAATATTTCGAAAATGATCGAAGATAAAGATAAGGTTACTTCTGCAAAAGTATAGAACAATTTTTTTTGCGTTGACATGAATAATAAAATACAGAATGTTCCATTTGAAAAAATCAAGATATGATATTTTTAAAATTACAATATTCAATAATTTTTTTGAGTCACTCCTGTATAAAATGAGGATAATCTATTTCAATTCATCAATAAAGCTATCCTTGGGCAATAAGAAAACGAAAGGAAAAAAGTATTCATCCTCTCTAGCTGAAGGAGCATGCGATGATGTGAGAGCCTATTTTCATGAATTTTTACGGAAAAAAATATTGTGACGAAACTACTCCCCAAAAAAAACTTATTACTTAAAGACATTATAGCAGAGTTTAGGCCGCTCCTGAATCTTGAACAAAAAAGTGGTCTTCCAATCTGAAAACCACCCAAGATTTTTTTATAGAAAATTGGCACACCCTGTTTACTGCAAAATAAATTTCTGAAGTAGTTTCTTACTTTCTAAATAACATACAATACCGTTCGAACAAAAATGAAATCTTCAAGAGTACGAGCTACATACCACCGCGCCACTGGTGAATCACCGAGTATATATATATATATATATATATATATATATATATATATATATATATATATATATATATATATATATGAAATCTCATTAAATTTCACATGGAAAATCTCGCATAAAAATTTACCAGATAATTGACGAATTGGGCAACACGAATAGTAGTAAGAATTTCTTCCATTAAATTAAAGCAGAAATAATTTCCGACTTCACTCAAAATCAAAAAATGGTAATTCAAAAACATATAATAACAATTTGCCTACATAACCTTTCTCGTTGTTATATTCCTTACTCAAGCCAACGTTATGTAATCTCCAAAACCACGCTTGACCTAGAAGGAATCAACATCTCATTATTGTTGCCTCATTCCAATTGAAACCACTGCATCATGTATGGATTATTCATAGTCTGTCATATTATCATCATGTATGGATTATAAGTCTGTCATAATTTCATTTTGATTATAAGATCAACCCTACCTCAGTTCTTGCAAACAAATCTTTGTAAGTTCTATCGTTTTCATCCGAAAGAAGAAAAGAAGGAAAAGGAATATATTATCTTTTCTTTTGCAATGTAAAGTAAAAATTATTGGAAGATCTGTTTGACACAATGTAAAAATGTTTCGTCCAAATATATTTTTTCTGAAATATTGAAGTTTAGACCAAAATGCATAATTTTTTAACCTCCTTCTGATAAATCTTCTGTTGCTTTACATTTTGAATTATTACACATAAACTGTCGTTATCGTTCTTATCTACCGTGTGTATTTGTTCCAAAACACCCCTAAAAATTACAATTTTGTCGCCAACTGTGAAAATTTTGGCGTTGTCTAAAACTCTCTTTCACTTTTCGATTTTTTCAGACGAATCTTCGCGCTTTCATATCGGCAAAAATCAACATACTTACTCAGAATAGCGAAAATACTTCACCCGCAGTAAATGAAACTGTTCCTACATATTTTTAATGTAGTCACCGCCGAAAAATCAACTAGTAAACTATAAAAATTTACGTGAAAGATTCAAATATAAATTAGGGACTTAGTTTCGCAATTTACACACGTCTGAATTACACACCTGTACATTTTTGGACAAACTATAATAAACATATAGATTTGCACAAACTTTCTCATGGTCATCATTGACTCGGTTATCAATTATATTCATTTGTCAAAGAATTTAAGCTTCAAGGGCTCTCAAAAACAGTTTCGTTACTACCCCCTAATTATTTGAAGTATTAGTAAAACTGGAAAAATAATAAAACAGGCGGACACTCAGAAAAGAGAACTATGAAGTAGCAGTGTTTATTTTGAAATCTTCTATTACTTACAAATTGACATGGAAAGGCCAATGGACACCGAACAATGTTTTAAAATTATGCAAAAATACTTTTCCTGCACGTTTGGAATTATGGATCTACTCAGACTGCTTTATACCAAAAATTGTACAGAAATTTCGAGTTACCCTACCGGTGGCAATTGCTTAAGAGGCCAGTTTACGCATTTTCTCAGGGTCGCGTAGACGTATAAAATTGAGATTATTTACTCATCATTGTTGTCTTAAAATCATGAAATTCTGCAAGGCGAATTCTTTTAAAACATACTACGGAAAGGAAATTATAAGTATAATAATCTATACGATAAATTATGTGTTGAAATAATTAAACATAACGGTTTTTACGAATGTCAGCAGATAGTTAATGAGAAATATGCGGTATTTTTGATTGTCGAAATATCAGAAATCTTTGAGATATTAAATTTCATTGGAGAATTTCAATGTTCACGCCAATATTTATCAATTTCTTTAGTATATTTGAAAGTATTGGTATACCTTCGAGCTTCTACAGAACACCCGGTGTACGAGTCTCACTCACAGTGAGACAGTTTTTCTCGCAAATGATGATGGAAATTCGAAAATTTTTGAAAAATATTGGAAGATTCTGAAAATATTTGGTTGAGATGACGCCACATGACACTAACCTTAGCCACAATGGTTCTCTTGCTATAGTTTTCTGGGCGCACAATCTTCAGAAGCAGTGAAGTTCCTGGGCCTCCGACATCTTAAGAGTTTGATACTGTTGGACTTTCTTCTTTGAAGTCATCTAAAGTATAAATCTACTTGAACTAGTCGATCAACATCCAGTAACTCGAAGATGCCAAACAGCTTCCATAATTAATTTTGAAGGATCAAATAAAATGTTCCATCAGAGAAATTCTCATTTTCTTGCATCGCTGTTTTTTGACTAACGCTTAAAATCTATGTGACCAATTGATAGACCCTACAAAATGTGACGGTGGAGTGGTCTCATGAGATTTTGGCCATCCAAAAATTGTCTGAATCTTATTTTTCTTTCAAAGATCAACGGCACGCTTTATAGAGCGAGAGCTGACCGCAAAAAAGCTTGCCAATCGAATAACAGGATAAATTGTATATAAAAAGTTAGTACTTACTATGACCATAATCAAAAACATTCAGTGCCAGGCAGAAATTCGGTATATCCTCTTTCCAGGACATTTTTCGTTGCGTTGAGGTACCTATCGAGTAACAGCTAAAATTATTTTCAAAATGTAATATTTACTATGTAGAAAACAAATACATTTTAGTGTCTCCTTCAATCTTGTGCTAAAGTCTTGGCACAACTATTTTTTTATTGTTTTTGTCACCTACCTATCGAGTAACAGCTTCAAACTACAATGAAATTAAAATTCAGACATTCCCCTATTATAAAGACATTAGTGCCACGTCTATGCCTGTGCCATATACCTGGCACTAAGCTTTCTATTTCTCAAAATTTTATGCTATTTCTTTACAACCTATGAAAGAAGTAGTTAGGAGTAAATACATGATTATTGAAGAAACAATTATAATGAATTAAAAAAGAAGTTCTTATTTATTTATGTGCTACAAAGTTTGAATACATAATACAATTAAATTTTTCTTATACGTAACATAATACAATGAATATAAACTGACATATTTACAAACATACATTAAAATTTACATATCTATCAATTTTTACCAATGATGATCATCATTTTAGTATTATCATCGTCGTCATTATCATATTAATTTATTATCGTGGACTTATGCACTATCTCAGCTGTTAGCTAGATATCATTTACCTTTTCCAGATTCAGCAATCAAAGGGAAGAGGCTCGATTACAACATACTTGACATAAATTTTCTAACTATCCTACATGTATTAAGAATTACAGCTTTTTGCATTTCAATATAGGTACGAGATGCGTCCTTTTTGGAATCGATAGGGTACCCCGATGTAGCTTGTTAGGATGCTGAGAAGCGATATGAAACACTGATGAGCTCCTAATAAGGACGAAATTGCAGTCTGCCGCTTCGTTTCTCGGCATCCTGCTTAGTTGCACTATTGTGGCTCTTGGGGGCTGCGTGCATGGCGGGCAGATTTGGGAACTAGCTCTTGGGAAGGATTATTCATTGATCTACGGATTTTGAATAATTCTCTTTGTCTCAAGTTTACATATATATATATATATATATATATATATATATATATATATATATATATATATATATATATATATATATATATATATATATATATATATATATATATATATATAACATTAAAAACTGGGTTTGGAGACCTCCATCATATCCTCAGCTCAGAAGGCAGAAGGAAGTTGTGCTCGGCGCCACTCGCATTGTCCGGGGTTTGAATAATATTATATAACGATGATCATCTTGGCGAGCAATCGCCCGATGGCTCATCTCTGCCCCCTGCACAAGCAGTGAAAAAAATATCGCTAACTTATGTATATTTCCAAGTATTATTATAAGAATGTCAGTATCAGAAGCTTCAACCATTACACTATTATTTTCCAATTTGCTCAAATGATATTCGATTCGAGTATCTGCCTCTTCATGATTGCCTGTTAAATCTCCCTCAAAATTTATTATTATAGAATCATCTACATTTTTATAAAAAGAACATCGATATGTAGATAATCTAAATCTTTTTATTCGCAAAAATGATGCCACTATATTGTTACGCCAGTATTCTTGCAGATAATTAACCAAAGCTTCTTTAAATTTAATATTTTTAAAGCTTTATGAAAATCGTTGGGTCTTTTCTGTGACGGCCTTAATATTGTATAAAGTGTATAAATTTCATAACGATGGGATCTTTCTGTGTCTCTAATAGAAGAAATAAAATACTGATCGAAAATAATATGATTTTCGGACGCTGTTGTATTGTGAATTTTTGGTAATATTAATTCTTTATCGACGTTTGGGGAATTGAAGGACCTAAATTATACAAGCAGTGAAATCCATCAATTAAATCAACATCAACTCGGGTTGGTGGTGAATATTCGGTCAAAGAGCGTAATATATTTGTCAAAGCTTTGTTCGTTTTGTGCATTTTACAACATTGGACCAGAGTAGGTGGCGCTGGTGATAATAGATATGACATTGTGCCGTATCTATTTTTTTTTCCAAAGCTATTATCACCGATCACCGAATCCGAATCCATTAATTGTTTGAACCTACCACCTCTCCTCAAGGTCATTCAAGGTCATTTCGAACTCATTTGGATACAGACCTCTAAAAAGTCGCTAAGTTTTGTATTTCAAAACAAATGTTAAGTTGTAATCTAACCTCTATGTGGTGAAGGTAGGAAACAGAATTGTCCCACTAGCCGGCCAAGGCCTTAGGTTACAGGGCTGATGAGCTGTGGAGCTCGCTTCCGTCCAACATCTTCCCAACATCCTAAAATTCGGTCCTCTTCAAGAAGCGAGTAAACAGACACCTCAATTCTTCCCAGGCACCTACCGGTTCGCCTATTCCTGGGAAGCACGCATAAAAAAAGATGGCAACTTAACCAAAAAACTTTACGGGACAGGGTTCCAGAGACCCAGATTCGGCGGTTGGTCATGGTAGGAAAGCGGGACAGCAGGCGTCGTCACAATGCTAGCGTAGCTCTACAGAGTTGGGAAACTTGGCTTTTTCTTCCACAAAAGCAAAAGTTTTTATTCTAAGATTCTTTGAAAATAAAATATAACAATCTTCATAATATTGATACAAGCTCATATCTGGATATCTTATATACTCCCAAAAGTATATGTACCGCATACCGCAGTGTCCAACAGTGGATAAAAATGGACCAACACTGCTGTTCCGAGATCCAAAGTGTATCATTGGTAGGTGACGAAAATTTCCCGAAAGAAGCAGTCCATGGCTCTTGGAAATTGACAACCCGGCTGCGTTGGATGCAGAGATGTCAACAACAGTATTAGCCATCGAAGGTTCTCCTACATTTGAGGCAGCTGAAGGAAGTAGGCGATACGTATCTCCCCGACGCTATACAAAGAAGCATGGAGACAACCTTGGTGGTAGCGTAGTATCAGCCCAGCTTGCCAAGGATGTTGTTTTATCAAAATAGTCGAGCAAACTGTTCTTGGGAGAGTCGCCAGAGGATTACGGTTTAGCTGACTCGACCCAAAGAAATCCGAAGACAGACAGCACCAAGCGGATATCATTCAATCGTGATAGGCCTGCATAGATGACCTTCTACGTAAGCTACACGCTTACGATGCTAAGGGCACAAGACTGCACGTCGCAAGGCAAAAAGCATCCGCATATTAGGTGCGGAGGCTCTAGTAGCTATCTGTGTTAGCACTTCAACCCCAGTAGCCCTAGTCTAGTTGTGGGTGTAACAAATGATTCCGCTAAATAACTTCATAAGGTCTAGTTCAGGGTGTACACCCTGATACAAGTGTTGTATGCAAGAAAGGTGATAGAGGTGCACGCATGTCGCTAACCTGTATTCGTAAGACTTTCCCCATACAAATATCGTCCAATGCACAGAAATAAGTTTTTACTTCGAAAATCCTAATTCATTCATCATTCGATTCATTTTAGTTCATTTTCAGAAACTAGTTCAATCTTCAAATGTGGTTTGCTGCAGTTAAAATTTCATTTTGTTTATAATTTTCCCTATCGTGAAACATGCGATTTCTCCTAATGAACTAACATATGTTTAAAACAAATTAACATCAATTAAATTTTACCGAAACGAAAGCAAGTTGAGTGATTCAATTTAAATAATCCTTTCCATTCGAGAAGATGACCATGAAAATTGATCTAGTTAAATCTGCGAGTTGCACAAATCCATATTATACGAAATGAAATACGTTCACTTCGAGCGGCATGGCATACAATTCACATTATCTTGAAATATTCCCGAAAATTCATTTTTAACGAATATAAATTTACACCGTAAATATTGAGCTAAATGCGTGTGGCCTTTCACCTTCTGTTGAATCAAAACTTTAGATATGGAGATGTGAAGGCTATGGGTAGTATAATATTACTCAGGAACATAATATCAGTTAATTATTCTGAATTTTGTAAATGTCGAAGGTTATAATAAACGAGATCAACAAATTACCAATTACACTAAAAATACAAGTTCTGCAACTTGGAATTTAATTAAATCATACACGAAGAATCACAGAAAGGTGGTCTCTGTGCTGGATAACTTACAGGACGGAGGAGACATTGACTATCAGAAAACGGCGGATAAGATTAATGAAGTGTTTATTGGACATTTCTTATCATCAGTTATTGTTACTGGTGGGGAAAATGAACCTGAGAGAAGAAATTGTGGTATGCGTAATCTTTGTAATGGTCTGGTGCTAAGACAAGTTGAGGCAGATGAAGTTGTTAGTGTCATTAGGACTGTGAAGAATACAAAATCAGTTGGCATGGTTGGGGTCCCTATAGAAGCTTTGAAGTTTGTTGTTGGGGAAATTGCTACGGTTATGTCAATCTCGTATTTGACAGTGAGATCCATCCTGTGGCGCTCAAGATAGCAAACATAAGACCCATATTCAAGGAAGGGAATAAAAACCTATTTGAGAACTATAGGCACATAGCTATCTTGAGTAATATTGATAAGATACTTGAAAAGATTATCTATAACAGAATTATTGATTTTTTTGAAACTTATAGGGTGCTTGTTGAAACCCAAAACAGATTTAGAAAAGGAAAATCCACACTGAGAGCCATATATCAAGCAATAACTCATATACTAGACAGTTTAAATGAGGGTAAAGTGACAGCACTCATGTGTCTGGATATCAGTGAGGTCTTCGATAGTGTAAGTCAAAAGTTCTCCTTTAAATTTAATAGAATCTTTTCTGACTCGACGTACTAAGTGTGTTGAATACCATCCCAAAACTGGTGATACTATTGCCTCAAAAACACTTCCTTTTCATAAGGGAGTGCCACAGGGATCAATCCTGGGACCCCTGCTATATATGAATAACTCATGTCCGACTGAACTGAATGAAGTTCTCCTGTTCATACCCTGTATCTGAGATTTCAAGTTTTCAAGTTATGGCGAAAAATCGAATTTTACGTACCTACTTAAGGCAGGCAAAGGAGGCTTAGATTCCTGCACGTGCATAGAGAGTTCCCAGATCATTAACAAATAACTGTCCTTTTGTAATTGGATATATATATATATATATATATATATATATATATATATATATATATATATATATATATATATATATAAATCTAAGGGTTCTGACATTTCTACTTGTTCTGTCTATAAACAACAAAAGTTTTGATGACTATATATATATATATATATATATATATATATATATATGATATATATTATGTTTTGTTATTACAAAATAACAAATAATGGAACAAATAAAAAGGTTATATGTCTAAACTATATAATATGTTCAAAGAAAAATTCCAATTGCTGTATTTCAGAACAAAGCATTGCGAATCAAAGACGGTATATTGAAAATAGAAACTACAATCAGAATTAAAATCAATTAAAACAACGTTCAACAAGAAGAACATTTAAATTTTGAAGTTTCAGATGAAAAACCTAGTTTGAAAAGCATCGAAAATAAATCAGAAAATTCATCTAAAAATAATGATAACAAAGATATAGAAAATTTATTTCAATCAAATGAATTTATTTGAAATATTGACCCAACTTTAAGACCTAAACTTCCTAAAATTCATTATTCAAAGAAAATTTTCGATTGTATAAACGTGCTTAATGAGAATATTCTTCCAAAGCAACTTGTTAAAGTAATGAATATCTATACACTTCATCTGATTATATATTGTGCCGCTATTACAGTAGTTAAACATTCTGGATACAAATTAGAAAATTTTGGATCTAATTATAATATCAAGAAAAACCTTCATGGCAAAAAAGGTTAGAAGGTAAAATTTCTTCTATCAGATGTGATTTAGGAAGATTGACTCAATATTCCAGAGGTAATCGATCAAAAAACTTATGGCACATATTGGAAAAATATTCCTCAAAATAAAACAAATAAAAATAATGAGATAAGTAATGGACAATTGATAGAATACATCGATACCTTAAAACAAAAACTTTCAGTATACTCTATTAGACTACGTGAATATAAAATAAATTCAGATAGAAAATTCCAAAACAAACTATTCAAAATATTTATTTCAGGTTCAAATGAAAATATTTCTGGAAATGGAGTTCCTAAAATTGATATTTTAACTGATTATTGGTCTTCAATTTGGGCAGTGCCAAGGCAACATAATTCCAATGCAAGTTGGATTTTGAATGAAAGGTCTCGATTTTCTCAAATAGAATGCATGCAATTTGAAAAATTTTCAAACGAAGATATAACATCAGTTATTAAACACACAAAAAATTGGAAATCTCCAGGTGTTGATGGTATTCATAACTTTTGGTTCAAGAAATTCTCTTGCGTTCATGAAAAATTGGCTGAATATTTTTCATTTATAATAAAGAACCCCTCAGCTACTGCTTTATTTTTCACACAAGGAATTACTTATTTAAAACCGAAAAGTGATAATACTATTGATCCGTCTCAATATAGACCAATTACTTGCCTTCCAACAATATATAAAATTCTAACTGCATGTATTACCCAAAAATTTATGCACATTTGGAAATTATAATACTCTTGCGAACATCAATAAACGAGTGAAAAAACCTGAGGAAAAAACTCGTTTCCTGTCGCTATTGCACTAGCAATCACAGTAAGCAGATTTTTCATCTACGTTCCCATTTTCATGATAAACAGAGAACATTTGAATTGTGGAGGCCGTTACTTGATGTAGATCCATGATATAAATGAGATAAAAACACAAGGTTTATCAAGCTTTATCAAGAATGAAAAATAGAATGAAGAGTATGGTATTATAAACAAATCGTAGAACAAGTTGATGAATAACAGGAAAATCCACACCGAGCCATTGTACAGTTAGTATGAAAGGTAATAAAAACTAATTGAACAAGTTAAGTAGGGTGAGTAATTCAAATCTACCTGTTCATTCAAAAGCTTGTCCGAATGTTTGTATCTATTTATTTCTAATGCTTCTAGGAGATCTAATTTTGAACTTTTGATTTTATATGTAATATGTCAAAGTTTTTATTGAATGAATGGTTTTTTTTTATTAGGTGGTTTTGAATAATTTGAATCAGATTTATTTTTGTCGAAGCTACGTTTATGTTCAGATGTTCTTATGCCATATCCGGATTATATGAATTATTAACTTATCTGTTTATGTTGTGTTAGTGTCATGTGTACATAAAGAATACCAAAGGTTTTTCTGCTTAGCGGTTAAATCAAGTAAATCAGAATCTATAAACTCAATTGCGGTTCTTGTGATAAAATTTACATCGGTAGGACCTAAAGGAGTTTTGGCATAAGAACATCTGAACATAAACGTAGCTTCGACAAAATAAATCTGATTCAAATTATTCAAACCACCTAATAAAAGAAAACCATTCATTCAATAAAAACTTTGACATATTACATATAAAATCAAAAGTTCAAAATTAGATCTCCTAGAAGCATTAGAAATAAATAGATACAAACATTCGGACAAGCTTTTGAATGAACAGGTAGATTTGAATTACTCACCCTACTTAACTTGTTCAATTAGTTTTATTACCTTTCATACTAACTGTACAATGGCTCGGTGTGGATTTTCCTGTTATTCATCCAACTTGTTCTACGATTTGTTTATAATACCATACTTTCATTCTATTTTTCATTCTTGATAAAGCTGCTGTGTCAGCGAAACGTCGTCGAATTTTTTCAAATAAAAGTGTAGATCAAAGTTAAACCTTGTGTTTTTATCTCATTTATAAACAGAGAACGTCTAAATTACATGATATTGTTGTTGCTTCAGATTATAATCTTACACCTCTGAACTTGACAATGCAAAAGGTAGATTTTGATATATTTGATGATAATTCTAAAAGAGAAAGTTGGATGCAGAAGGAATTACACGGAAAGCACCTAAAGAATTGAAAAATGATTATATTGATGAAATTGCATCGAATAAATGGTTAGTATCTGGAGAATTGTTTGCTGAAACAGAAGGCTTGGCAATTGCGATCCAGGACTAGGTTGTTTTCACAAGGAATTATAGAAAACATATCATCAAACAAAATATAGATGATTCTTGCCGTAGATGTTTCTGTTCTTCAGAAACAGTTTTTCATATATTATCATCTTGCTCAGTCCTTGCTTCAACAGATTATTTAGAAAGACATAATGCCGTCGCTAATATTATTCATTTTAATCTAGGAATTAAACATGACCTAATTCCCAAAAGAAAAAATTTCAAAATATGAACCTGAGATTATTTGTGAAAATGACAAATATAAACTTTATTTTGATAAAACAATTCTGTGCAACAGAGCTGTAAAACACAATAGACCAGATATCGTTCTTATTGATAAACAGAATCAAATAACATATATAATTGATATTGCTATACCCGACACACATAATATACAAAATAAATACAATGAAAAATTTCTAAATATATGATGCTTGGCGACGAGATTAAAAAATGTGGAAAATGAAGAAAATATTTATTCTACCGATTATTATCTCTACAACAGGCGTTATTCCTAGAAATCTTCACAAAAGTATTGAGATTTTGGGTCTGAAGAAAATTTGTTTGAACAGTTACAAAAGATAACAGTCATCAAATCTTGTAATATTCTTCGTAGGTTTCTTTCCGAAAATAATAATGAGGTAGAGTCATAGGTTTTCTTTAGTTTATACTGCTCAGAATCTCATTTCATATTTTATTTATTTGTTTATATAATCATTCTCCCATTCTCATCTTGCACTCATTTCTAAACGAAGACGAGGGTGAAAGGAAGGGATTTGAGACAGGAAATCTGTAACAATGGAAAAAGAAAACCAGCAGAAAAATATTTCAACAATCATACTTCTTATATGTCTGAACAAATCTGAGAAAAGATTTTACATAGCAAGGACTAAGGAGATAATCAAAAAGTACTTAAACTGCGATATTTCCTCTTTCGCGGAGATGTTCTACCGTCGCAGTGTGAGTCTCCTGAAACATAATCACTTCCGATTCCTTCTCTGTTTGACCTAGAGAGCCTTGATGGCCAGGTTCGGTCTGCTAAAAGATGCCGATTAGGATCTATAGATGTTCTGGAATCATTATGAACCCAATAATTTGGGTTCACATCTCCCATATATTATTTTTTCGTGGATCTTGTTTAATTTAAAGAAAATTTTGCTAAAAAATTTTGACAGTTGTTTCGAAAATATGACTGATATATAATTATATATAGATAGTTGATAAATTAAGAGAAGAAAATTCGAAACTGCAGTTGTTGTCGAATTTCCAAAGTCAAATTAAAAAATATCAGAACGAATTAAACTCTGTTCTCCTAAATTTCATAATAATTATTCAAAGTGATGAGCATTCACTTCTAGACATAGTTCTACTCGACGCATAACACCCTGTGATGTGGATCGCCTCAGTTCCTCCACATCCAACTGCATGAAAGCATTTACAGTCTTTTATGCAAATCATATATTGAAGTCACAGGTTCAGAATAAATTTTATCTTTCAGCGTTCCCGAAAAATAAAAATCCATAGGCGTTAGGTCGGGTGACCTCGGAGGCCACATAGACGGCCGTCCGTTCCAATTCTCCTATCTTCAAACATATCAGTTAAAATTCATCTAATGAATTAAAAAAATATATGGGTTACAATTTGAAAAAACGTAGTTTTCGATGTGAGACGAAAAAAAGCACTCTGTATACTGACTGAGATTCAGTTGGATATAAGTTATGTTCCACGTGGTTTTTTGTTTGCAAAACAACTTTTATTATTTTGGTAGTTCACGCCGTTCTCGAGATATATCAATTTCTCGAAAAGTCATAAAATCGATTATTTTCAAGTAAAACTAGTATATTTCATGAACGAAACAAGCTAGACTTATGTGTTAGGTATTGCTGTAATTGGAATAACAAGTGTTATCGAACCAGTCATCAATATACAGGTGTCCTATATCAATTAACGAAGTTGGTATGCACTTCTGGTATAACCGGAAGAACTATTGAGATGAAAATATTGTATAAATAGATTTTCAGACCAATTGAATTAACCAAAATTTCAGAACGATAGCATTGTTAGTAATAGGCCACTCAACTTGGCATGTCCTGTATATAAAAAGGGGTTTAAACCCCGACGAGTTGCCCATATATCTGTTCATGCAGTCAAACTGTTTCATGAAAAAATATAAATACACCACCCTGTAATTTACCATTGCCAGGCAATGATTATAATCAAAACATATCCTGGAATCATTATATATTAGGATAACGTTAAATGTTATGAGAATATATCAATCTACCAGAATATATACAAACTATAGCATCATCAGACAAAGACATCAATGTACCAACGAGTAGTGTCAGAAGCTTTCTTCCCAGAAAAATCCGGTGTATAGACAGACCTTAGTCAAGTAACACTAATGTTGCTCATTCATAGTTTTCTTTGTGTGAAGTGATGAATGATCGAATAGAATACTGCTCTGAATATAAATATGTCAAAATTACAGCTAATTATATTACATTTATATATACAATTAAATAAAATATGAAATGAGATTCTGAGCAGTATAAACTAAAGAGAAAACCTATGACTACCTCATTATTTTTTCGGAAAGAAACCTACGAAGAATACAAGATTTGATGGCTGTTATCTTCTGTAACTGTTCAAATAAATTTTTCTTTAGACCCAAAATCTCAATATTTTTGTGAAGATTCCTAGGAATAACACCTGTTGTGGAAATAATAATCGGTAGAATAAATATTTTTTCATTTTCCACATTTTTAAAATCTCGTCGCCAAGCATCATATATTTAGAAATTTTTTCATTGTATTTATTTTGTATATTATGTGTGTCGGGCATAGCATTATCAATTCTATATCTTATTTGAATCTGTTTATCAGTAAGAATGATATCTGACCTATTGTGTTTTACAGCTCTGTTGCATAGAATTGTTTTATCAAAATATAGTGTATATATTTTTCATTTTCACAAATAATCTCAGGTTCATATGTGTAATCTTTTTTCTTTTGCGAATGAGGTCATGTTTAATTCCTAGCTTAAAATGAATATTATTAGCGACGGCATTATGTGTTTCTAAATAATCTGTTGAAGCAAGGACTGAGCAAGATGATAATATATGAAAAACTATTGATGAAGAACAAAAACATCTATGGCAAGAATCATCTATATTTTGCTTGAAGATGTGTTTTCTATAATTCTTCGTGAAAACAACCTGATCCTGGATCGCAATTGCCAAGCCTTCTGTTTCAGCGAACAATTCTCCAGATACTAACCATCTATTTGATGCGATTTCATAAATATAATCTTCTTCAGTTCTTTAGGGTCCTTTCGTGTAATTTCTTCTGTATGCAATTTTCTCGTTTAGAATTATTATCAAATATATCAAAATCTCGATTTTGCATTGTCAAGTTCAGAGGTGTAAGATTAGAATCTGAAGCAACAACAATATAATGTAATTTAGACGTTCTCTGTTTATCATGAAAATGGGAACGTAGATGAGAAATTTGTTAACTATGAAGATTTTTCAAATCAGTTAATCCACGACCTCCAAGATGTCTAGGTAGTGTAACTCTTTGAACAGCTGACTTCGGGTGGTGCTTATGATATTTACAAAGCTCAGCTAGGTTGTTTTTATTTTTCTTTCTTCAGTTAGTTTTTTCAGATATGCCATTTATTCTTATTTTATTTTTATATTATTGATTATCAATTTGTCATTTTAAAATCTAGAACACTCTTCGTTTTTCCAATAGATACCAACTATGGCAAATAAGGGGGTATTTTCAGTTCTTGTAAGAAAATATTCAAATATCCCGAACTTTTTGTACACTTTGTACGAATACTCTCTTCAGTTTAATTAGAAATTCAACCAACAAACTGAATGGAATAACGTGAAACAGACCATTCGTATAAAATAATAAAAATGCAAAATACCGTGCAAGATTAGTAATCTTGTTTAACAGTCGAATGCGCGCAGTGTTGAGCTTGTTTGTAGTTGTTTTCGCGTTATAGGTCGCGAGTTGAAAATGAATCGGAATGTAATTTGACTCACTTCTTGAGTCAGTTTATCGTACTCCATTCGATCTAGTGAAATGTTACATTATTGCCGGTTTGTATACATATCTAATTAGAATAATGAGATATCATTACCAATGAAGTATTTTGTGTGAAATCACTTTCGCTCGAACTGGAAAAAAATATATATATATATATATATATATATATATATATATATATATATATATATATATATATATATATATATATATATATATATATATATATATATATATATATATATATATATATATATATATGGCAATGGAATAATTATATATTAGGATAACGTTAAATGTTGTCAGAATATATCAATCTACCAGAATATATACAAACTATAGCATCATCAGACAATTACATCAATGTACCAACGAGTAGTGTCAGAGGCTTTCTCCCCGGAAAAATCCAAAGTACGGACCTTAGTCAAGTAACACTGAATGTTACTCATTAATAGTTTCCTTTGTGTGAAGTGATGAACGATCGAATATAATACTGCTCTGAATATAAATATGTCAAAATTACAGCTAATTATATTACATTTATATATACAATTAAATAAAATATGAAATGAGATTCTGAGCAGTGTAAACTAAAGAGAATACCTATGACTATACCTCATAATTTTTTCGGAAAGAAACCTACGTAGAATATTACAAGATTTGATAACTGTAATCTTTTGTAACTGTTCAAACAAATTTTTCTTCAGACCCAAAATCGGGTATAGCAATATCAGTTATATATGTTATTCGATTCTGTTCATCAGTAAGAATGATATCTGCTCTATTGTGTTTTACAGCTCTGTTGCAAAGAATTGTTTTATGAAAATAAAGTTTATATTTGTCATTTTCACAAATAATCTCAGGTTCATATTTGTAAATTTTTTTTTTTCTTTTGGGAATTAGGTCATGTTTAATTCCTAGATTAGAATGAATAATATTAGCGACGGCATTATGTCTTTCTAAATAATCTGTTGAAGCAAGAACTGAGTAAGATGATAATATATAAAAAACTGTTTCTGAAGAACAGAAACGGCAAGAATCATCTATATTTTGTTTGATGATGTGTTTTCTATAATTCCTCGTGAAAACAAGCTGATCCTGGATCGCAATTGCCTAGCCTTCTGTTTCAGCAAACAATTCTCCAGAGACTAACCATTTATTCGATGCGATTTCATCAATTTAATCATTTTTCAATTCTTTAGGGTGCTTTCCGTTAACATCCGAAGTAATTCCTATCAAAAGAGGCATTTTTCAAGGTGATTCTTTAAGTGCTCTTTGGTTTTGTATTTGCCTTAATCCATTATCTCAAAAATTAAATGCTACTAGTTTCGGCTTCAAAATAAAGACTCTATCAACTGAATTCAAATTAAGTCACTTAATTCATTTAGATGATATTAAATTATATGCCGGAACTAGATCTCACTTGAAAAGTCTACTTGAGATTACTTTCAACTATTCCAATAATATTGATATGAAATTTGGGCTTCCAAAATGTAAAAATCTTTCTATTGAGAAGGGAAGGATCACCTCTGATTATATAAAGATTTCCAATTTCGAAATCGAGTCAATGCATCAAGGAGGTAAATATAAATATCTTGGATTTGTTCAAGAGAAGACAATCAACCATAGCAGCACTAAAGAAAATATTAGAAATTAATATTACAACAGACTTAGAATTATCTCGAAGAGTCATTTAACTAGTAAAAACCTTTTCAGAGCTATCAACTCCTATGCAGTTCCTATTCTTACATCTTCTATTGGAATTATTAAATGGTCTAAAACTGATCTAAATGAATAACAATGTCAAACGAGGAAAATGCTATGTAAATATCTTTGATCAGAAATGAATATCTTGGTTGATATGGCCTCTGCTTAGTTTTCGTTGAAGCACCCTGTATATCGTTGAGTAACGATTTTAATATTACTAACTTTTTGGGCACAGTGTATATTTTAATTTTCTCTTGTCAGTTTCAAATCGAAAGTCATTATATACAGAGATTCTGAAATCAACATGTACAATGATTGAAGTGCTCGAGTCATAAACGTAATTAGACACCAATCCACTCTGAGCCAAAAAATTTACACACATAATCGAAAGTTCAAATTTATTAAGAAGAATTTTGAATATGTTGAAGAATTATTTTTCCAGTAATCTACCAACACTACATTACATTCCATTAGAGGGAGTCGTTTGGCTTTGCAAACCTATCAGAACTGTGACCAAGTTGGTCTTTTGTTCGTAACCCTTCTTATTCATTTCCCTGTAGATCTAGTTCCCTTACAAAATTAAGAATCTCCCTAGGAGCTTTCGCTTTTACTTCGTGCGGCTTTAGCTTGTCGCTACCGAAGTGTATATGTCTTTGACGGGCAATTGCGATCCAACTGCAAAGAATATGTTCGGCAGTTTCATCGCCCTCTTTACACATTCTGCATGTTGCCGTTCTGATTTGCCCATTTTACTGAGATGGTATCTCAGTGGGCAGTGGAGATCGAGAAGCTGTTTTGTCTTTAGCGAATAGTCAATAAATTGTTTTCGCTTGCCTTGGCCTGGAGTTTTCCTCCAGTATTCTTTTTTGCTAGATTCTTCCCACCGTTCCAGTTCCTGTCTTCTGTGCGGCTTGCTTAGACCGCAGAACGGTTCAGGTCCGATGAGTGGGATTCCAGCAGCTGATCTAGCCAGTTCGCCAGCGACTTCCTTCCCTTGTACGCCTTCGTGGCCACCCACCACAGAAAAGATTTGTTCCCCTCAACAAGTTGCTTCAAGGATTGACAGCATTTTCAGACAGAGATGCTCCGATAACTGTAAGAGTTTAGAGCTTTAATCACTGCCTAACTGTCCGTTAAAATGTGAATCTTTACACCTTTGAGTTTCCTTCGTAGTCCCTCCTAGCAGCACAGGATTACGGCAAGTGTTACTGCTTGCATGATTGTGGGAGTAGAGCCTAAAGGCACTGAAGACTTGTACTTGGGTCCATATATGCCTATTCCTGTTCCATCAATCGTTTTTGATCCGTCCGTGTACCAGATGCAGGCCTTTTGGTCTAATTTATTTATCTCTCCCTTCACGATGGTGCGGTCTTCTACGGTTGGCCACTTCGAAGGGGGTGTGAAAATCAAACTTGAGCGGCATTATATCCGATGGTTGTGATAAGATTTCTGGCGCTATCTAACCCAGAATCCCCTGGTGTTCCTTCAGATCACCAGGTAATAATTTTTTTGTGTCTTGGTGCCGTAATGCCGCCATCAACGCCTCCTTTTTCAATTTAATATGGAGAGGAGGGAGATTTAGGATTAACTCCAGGACAGAAGTCGGGGTGCTTCTCCTAGCACCTGTTATTCCCACGCACGCTAACCGCTGCAGTTTTTGCTGCTTGTTTTGCGTAGTTATTTCTGATGTTTTCGTCCACCATACAAACGATGCATATGTGACAATGGGTCTTATAACCACTGTGTATAACCAGTAGGTTATTTTTGGCTGTAGCCCCCAGGTCTTCCCGAAGAGTCTACGGCATGCCCATTGGCACGATTTATCCCTGGAAAGAGTTTTGTTAATGTGTAACTTCCAGTTGAGGCTCTGATCTAGTGTTAACCCTAGATACTTAGCCTGTTCCGAAAATTTCAGAGTATGTCCATCCAGGCTTTAAGTTCAACTTTCTAATGTAATGTTATGTACCAACACTAAGGAATGGTCGAGAACAATCGACATGAAAATGGTACTCATAGAAATTCAAATCAAAACCCCCAAAACCTGTCAATACCAGATATATCCATTCCTGTCAAGAACTGCTGTATGACATCTACGACTTATACTCAAAATCAATGACCTTCACCATTGTAATCCACTTCGATCAGTCTGTTTCGAGCTTTATTAACGGTACATGGTTGGTTTTGCTGGTTTCTTAATCTTCTATTGAGAACGTTCCAGACATATTCGATGGGATTGAGGTCTAGACTTCGTGCAGGTCACCATTGAAGTGATTTAGTGTTCTTGAAGATAGTTTCTATGATAATCGATATGAGATTAATGAGGTCTGCCTCATGAACAAAAAGTTTTAACCGAAATGGTATAACATGTTTTTCTGAAATGTCTGTAATTTACCTCTGAGCATTCAGGATCCCATTATTTACGATAGCCAGATCAGTTCGGGCGTTCAAAGAAATTCTTCCCCATTATTGAACCTCCACCAAAACCATGAGTAGGTAAAAAGTGATACTGGGCATACCTCTCATTTCGACATAAGTACACTAGAGAACATCGATCGCAATACAAAAAGACAGAATCTCGACTCAGCTGTAAACGAAACTCTCTCCCAATCAGGTTCTAACCAATTAACATGTTCCCAGGCAAAATTCAATCGGGCTCTCGAAGTGCTGCGGTTACAGCTCGGCCTCAAGCTCATTGCAGTGCTCATTTGCTCCCCACTAAGCTGCATTTCAAGGTTCCTACCAATAGCAAACCGTTGTCTTAACGAGTAAAAACTTAAATAACGACCATGGATCTACGTTATTACTCGAGGTCGTGCTTGTCCAGGTCTCGTTTCATGGCTAACAGTCTCCTTGTACCTGCGAATCATTCTGGAAACAGTTGAACGGGACACCCCAAGCCTTTAGCCTATTCTGGTATCCAACCTTGGCCGTCCAACATTAACTGCTTCAGCATATTCTGCCGGGGTCAAATTTCATTATTACTGACAATTAGAATTTTCAAGAAGAACAAACGTTGATCGCAAAAATTGCTATCAATATATGGTGGTTTCTTGCAAAATCTCAATTTAATACTTTCATTTTATTTTTCATTGGAGGAACTAGTGCTCCAAGAGGAAACATCGAATTTTGTTGGCATATGTCCAGTCATATCCAAAAAAAAAATGTGTTGATAGTTTTTTGAAATATTTAAATTGTGCGTCAGTTTATTGGCGCAGTGTATATCAATATCAGCTTGGAATGCTATCAAACATCCACTCGGTAACAAGAGGTCTATTCGCAATACAATTTCAAATGAGTGAAGCTGGATATCTTTGGATGATCACATCGATGAATCCACAAATGGAACAAAGCTGTGTTATGTCGTCTCCTGCTGCGCTTATTCCTTGAGAAATAAACGTTCGTGTTGCCACCTTCCACTACGATTCGTAGGTCAATCAATCGATCAATAATCCAAATAGTTTTCCGAAAGATTGGAAAATCTCGCTGGAAATAGTCATCACAATTACAATTAGTTGATAAAACAAGTTATATCATATATATTTAATGCTATCGAATACAATTTCATCGACGATAATCAATTTAGATTCAAGAAATTACCAATAAACGGAAAAAACGATAATATCTCTTGTACAACTAAATTTCTTTTGCGTGATTATAGAAAGCAGGGAAATGAAAACGAAAATTAATTCCAGTATTCGCTTCTCTGTATGTATGTATAACATGTATGTCAACTCTTATATAATTATGTAAATGTAGTAAACCTGATTATCATAAAAGTGTCGAGTGAAGTAAGCAGAAAGCTCGGACGAGAAACTCCAATATGGCACTCAAACGCAAATAAATCAATTGAAAAAATTTTCATTGCGGATCTTCGTTCGGCCAATAATCAAAGTGGGTTTCTTGGTCAACTTGTTTCAAAAATCGTGCAGACAATGAGGAAAACATTTCTAGTCTTCTACGGGTTTCACAATGGCCAGATGCCATATTAGTTCTTCTCTGTCCGTTGCCTAACCGATAAAAATGATGAGTTAACTGTTCCAAATAGATGATTGACCTGTATTTTGAACTTTATTGACCGTCGTGGCAAGTTAAGGAGCTTCTCCTATTGTTAATGTTCGAACAATTCGATAGAGAATATAATAAAATGAAAATATTTTGCAATGGATCATGATTTTGGTTTTAAATTCGTCAATGATGTAATAATATTTTTTTTTGAAATTGATTAATGGGTTACTCTCACAAATAGTCGCCACACATTAAAGATTGCATTCATCAGACATTTTGAAATATGATATAGTATTATACAGTTTCTCCCGAACAAAGTTAACATTAAACTATGTATCATACTATCACAAAGAGATTTATTGAAAATCGGGATCGCAATTTCGCTCTCTCCACCATCTCCAGCTGACAAGTATTGAACTAAAGTTGAAAATACAGACATACATAAACAGGTAGATACAAAATTAATGCAAATAAACTAATATATATTTGACACTTCCCTGGACGTATTTTTTTCGGATAATGGCAGTGAGAAAGCTTAATGAATCATTGAATTAAATGGAAAGTATTTATGCGATTTTGGTTGTGTTCAGTCTTAAGAGATGCAAATATCAGTAAATATGGTTTTCGAAATATATCAAAACTTGGTGTATAAGTTTTATGAGCGATTGTTAAGTTTAAAAGTGAATCTCATTATCAACTTCTCTCTCTATATTGAATTTGATTTTGAGATGAATGCTATTGATGTAAGTGAAAAATTGATCTAGTTGTTTAGCGGTTCTTATAAAACATGCTTGTATATCTTCTACATTTCCATGCCAAAAATGTACTAATTTCGATTTGAGGAATTGAATATATCTTGAAAATACTCCATGGTGATCCCACCGGTAGACCGTGAGGTTGTTCATAGCCCTTTACCAGCTGACATTTTCATGGCGTATATTGAAGATATTATATTCATCAATTCCTCCAAATCAAAATTAAAACACTTTTGGTATAGAAATGTAGAGATATACTAGCATGTTTTATAGGAACCGCTAAACAACTAGATCAATTTTTAACTCGCATCAATAGCATCAATTCACATTCATCTCAAATCCAATTCAATATAGAGAGAGAAGTCGATAATCAGATTCATTTTTCAGGCCCTACAATCACTCATTAAAAAAACACACTTAGTTTTGTAATACTGGGTGCTTCGCCACTCTTGAAGATTTAATTTTTGTTCGAACGGTATTGTATTTAGAAAGTAAGAATCTACTTCAGCAATTCGTTTTGCAGTAAACAGGGTGGTTTTTCAGATTGGAAGACCATTTTTCTGTTCAAGATTCAGGAGCGGCCTAAACTCTGCTATAATGTCTTTAAGTAATAAGTTTTTTTTGGGGAGTAGTTTCGTCACAATATTTTTTCTCCGTAAAAATTCCTGAAAATAGGCTCTCACATCATCGCATGCTCCTTCAGCCAGAGAGGATGAATACTTTTTTCCTTTCGTTTTCTTATTGCCCAAGGATAGCTTTATTGATGAATTGAAATAGATTATCCTCATTTTATACAGGAGTGACGCAAAAAATTATTGAATATTGTAATTTCAAAATATGATATCTTGATTTTTTCAAATGGAACATCCTGTATTTTATTATTCATGTCAACGCATACAACATTGTGCCATATTTTATTTTCGCTTTTTCGAAATAAAAAAATTACCTTAAATAATAAAATCAGAAGTTGCGAAAGAAGAGTTTATTAGTACATATCATTATACTTGATCCGAGAAATGGAGATATTTTAAGGTAGTCGTATATGAAATACGTAATAGATTGGATTTTGGTGAGATTATCTACAAGGTGTTGAACTATTTCAATATTGCCACTTTCTTTGTAGACAGAACTCAATCCTTCTGAGAAAAGACCGTTGAACTCTCGACAACATTTGTGGATTAACTGACGGAAAGGCGTCGACTATTCTCTGTCTCATATCCAACTGTCTTGTAGAAAGAATCTGGTAAACGATGCCCTTAATACAACCCCACAAAAAATCTAGACTTGTAAGGTCCGGAGACCTAGCTGGCCATCTAACAGGACGACCACGTCCTATCCATTTGTTTGGAAATACATGATTCAAATGCTCCCTAACCTGATGTGAGTAATGTGCCAGTGCTCCATACTGTTGAAACCACAAATCTTGTCTTATATGCTCTGGTACATCGGCAAGTAACATTGGTAGATGATTTTGCAGAAAATCTAAATACATTTCACTATTGAGGTGCCCGTCGAAAAAGTTCGGCCCAATTAGATATCCATCTACTATAGCGGCCCATACATTTAAGGACCAACGATGCTGGTGATTAATTTGTCTCATGAGGTGTGGATTTTCCGTGGCGTAATAATGAAAGTTGTGCCTGTTAACAAGCCCATTCTTGTGGCAAGTTGCTTCTCCGAAGAAAAAAACTCTGCTAAACATATTTGGATTTTCCGCTACTTTGTCACTTGCCCAATTGCAAAAATTGATTCGATTTTCATAGTCTTGATTGTTCAGTTCCTGGTGCTGCTGTGCATGATATGCATGAAATTTATTCACTTTCAAGATCCTCTGGACGGAAGTTTGACTCATATCTGTTAACTGAGAAATCTCTCTTTGGGTTTTATATGGGTCCTCTGTCACTGTCAATAAAACTGATAACTGGTTGTCTTCAGCTGTAGCAGTTTTTGGTTTTTCATTTTTTTTGTAAGCGATATTACCCGTTTCGATAAATCTAATTAGAAGTTTTTCAAAGCATCTTGCATCAGGATGCCTCTTATCAGGAAAACTTTGTGCATAAACTCTTCTTGCCAACAAAGAATTTCTATCACACTCACCCAGAATATGAATCATATCAACCATTTCTTCTTTGGAGAACTTCATGGCAGTCAATTGAGAAAATTGGGTTCAAACCCCACTTTAACAATGTTTAATAACGAAACACTGATAATGTCACCATGTAAAATTCAGAATATGATAAGTATGTCCGGACTCCTGACAGAAGGCACAAATAAAAAAAATGTCAACACATACATCGATTTATGTTTCAATCATATTGATTTTATCACTCGTTAAAAGAATTATCTTGTTTAGGTTTCATTTTTACCACTTGAATCATTACAGAAAAAATAAACTTCTTTGCGAATAATGATGCATGATGAGTTTAATACGGTTTGTAGGATTTTCATCAAAATTTTTACAAATAATCGAATATTTCGAAAATAATCGAAGATAAAGATAAGGTTATTTCTGCAAAAATATAGCACAATATTTTATGCGTTGACATAAATAATAAAATACAGGGTGTTCCATTTGAAAAATCCAGATATGATATTTTCAACATTACAATATTCAATATTTTTTTTGAGACACTCCTGTATAAAATGAGGATAATCTATTTCAATTCATCAATAAAGCTATCTCCTTGGGCAATAAGAAAACGAAAGGAAAAAGTATTCATCCTCTCTGGCTGAAGGAGCATGCGATGATGTGAGAGCCTATTTTCATGAATTTTTACAGAAAAAAAATATTGTGACGAAACTACTCACCAAAAAATCTTATTACTTAAAGACATTATAGCAGAGTTTAGCCGCTCCTGAATCTTGAACAAAAAAGTGATCTTCCAATTTGAAAAAACCACCCAAGATTTTTTGATAGAAAATTGGGACACCCTGTTTACTGCAAAATAAAAATTGGGACACCCTGTTTACTGCAAAATAAATTTCTGAAGGAGATTCTTACTTTGTAAATACAATACCGTTCGAAAGAAAATGAAATCTTCAAGAGTGTACGATCTACAGAGCAGCGCGCCACTGATGAATCACCCAGTATATCGAAAACCCACCTTCACTGATATTTGCATCCCTTATAACGTAACACACCTAAAATCTCATGAATACGTTGCGTTTTATTCGATGATTCACAGGGTTTTATCTCGGCCATTATTCAAAGAAGATATGTCCAGGGAAGTGTCAACTATTCAAGAAATAGCTATAAGCAATGGTTATTCCTCAAGTATAATAAACGGAATGATCAGAAAGAAACAAACACAAATAAGATATAATATTTACCCACGTATAGAATCAACTTATACCGATAAATAATTTCATTAATTTTTTTTAGCCCTATCAGCGAAAAGATAGCGAATGTCATTTCAAAACAGTATAAAAAAGTAGTTTTGAAGACCAATATGAAACTCTCTCAGAAATTTTTTGATAGTGAAGATAAAAGTGATAAATTTGACAATACTGGAGTTTAAAAGTTGTGTATGGGTTTTGGAGGCGTCTATATAGGTCAGAATGGTCGTTCATTGAAAACTAAATACAAAGAGCATCAATCACTTCACAATTAGTAGAGAACCGACGAATCTACTTTCGCTTCACATTGTATCGCGAATGGTCCTCATTTTCCATCCATAGATCAACTTTATATTGTTTTCAGAATACCTAAGGGACGAGAGTTAGTTCTCGTGAAATCCTTCGAAATTGCAACAAACCCCCATAAAGATAATCTCCTGCACGACCAGTATGGCCCGGCTTATTGATCCTTATTTGATTCATTATAAATAATACCTGCTTTTATCCTAATGAGTTTATTACCTCTTGTTTGCACCCCTATTAATTTTGTATCTATCTGTTTATGTATGTATGTATTTTCAACTTTTTATTCAATACTTGTCAGCTGAAGATGGTCTAGAGATCGAAATTGCAATCCTGATTTTCAATGAATCTCTTATTGTATAATACATAGTTTAATTTCTTATTAACATCATGATTAACTATCACGTAGTAATGGCGGAATCAATGAACTATTTAAAGGTAACATCTTTGATAGTTTTAAAAAATACTCGAATGCATTAAGTAAATGTACATTTCATCAACGATATATTACCATCTTCGTCGAAATCTGCGTCCGTTGGTATCCTAGAACGCAATCCTCCCTGATATCTGTGATTATAGTTTCTTCCTTATCTGTGTCATCCAAATATCCCCTAAATCAGAATTATAAAGAATTCTGTGTTTTCATGGCTCTTAAGATCAAACTGCTTTTTCTGATCAGCTTAAAAGTCACGAAAGAAAAACACTTATATTAGTACAGAATACAGAAAACAATGAGAATTAAGGGAAAGTACTTCACATAACATTCCGAACTTTCCGAAAATAGAAAGAATCAGTATTAATTTTGATTCAGATCGTTCTTATTAATCAATGTTTTGGCCTTCTGCATTGACACACAAATTTGCACGCGCCAACAGGTTGTCAAACGACTTCTCTATTTCCTTTTTTGGAATGGTCTCTAGCACGTCGGTCACCGCACCTTTAATTCCCTCATTCGAATCGTGCCGCTTCCCTTTCATCGTCAAATGCAGTTTACGGAACAGCTAGTAGTCGCACGAAGCCAGATCAGGCGAATAGGTTGAATGTTGCAAGGCACTTTATCGATATTTTCTTTTGATACTTCAGTTTTGGGACGGCCTCATCTCTCGTCTTCATTCATGGTCTTTCTACCCGATTGGAATCGCTTGAACCACTCATACACTTGCGTATGGGATAGATAATCATTACCATATGCAGTTTGTAGCATTTAGTGCGTTTCGGTTAGTTAATTGCAGCTCTTTGTTTAAAACTCATTTTCCGACCGATGTACTAAACGAACTAACAAACATGACGCAATAAATCAAGTTGTTCACATACAAATGTCATGAAATTTTTAACAGCTATTAATGAAGTACCAAGTTGTCGTTGTACAATATTACAACAAATGGCAGTAGTAGTTCTGGTTTTTTCAACAGTTCGGTTACTTTTGAAATGGAGGGTATATATAATTAAATTTTCTATACTGCGGTACAGGTGTACCCCAAACACCAAATAACCGTTGGCAGACCAACGCTTTGCTCCTTGCGAATGTCACAAGTTCATAGGTGCATGGTAAATTGAAACTATCAAAATATAGACGGTCGCAGCGCTATCTATTTCCATTCGGCAGTAAATTCAAAGAAGACTAGGGTTCAGGTGTATAAAAGTAGCCTTCCATGGTTAAAAATGCTAGAGAGGGTGCATTTCTAAATTTGGTGCATCGCCTTTTACACTGCAATGATGAGATAATGTGGCAATATTTCTCAATATTTATATTGTAGAACACTCCATGATTTCTCAGTTTTAAACGACGGAGTTTAAAAATTCAATTGGATAGTTGGTGGCTTCATCTTCATTTGTGACGCAGCCAATAGATTTGAATGAATGCATTGTTCCAATATTCTTGTTTTGAATTATGTAGTTCAGGTCATCTACATCTTTATTCTTAGCCGCTAAAATTGCTCGCTCACTCAACCATTCATTATTTTTGTAATTAGAAATAATGTTTGGAAATACATTGTTGATAAGTTCGTCTTTTGATGAGACAAAATTACGGAAATTATTTGAAAATTATATCAATTCGCTAGATTAATCGACAGGCCATTACCGATAGTAAGCAATTGCTCCGAGAAATCTTCAGCAGATGTATCATTAAGCAATGTAACTCTCATGTTTGTTGTCAGCTGCAGTTTCTTCACATAGCGCCATAGATTTGACGATTTGAGCCAAGCGTACAATTCGTCGAATTACTGGCAGTGTTTGGCGGAAATCTACAGACAGTAAAATCATTGCTCCTCCAAAACATCTCGAGTCATTGCGTAAATCTTTCAATGTTCAGTTGAGTGCTTCTAATGCACGTTTATGCGCCATTCGGCATTCGTCCCAGATGATGATTTTCGATGCCGATAAAACTTGGGCCATTGCAGAGTGTTTTGCAATATTACATGTTGGTTCTTCAATAGTTTGAAGATTTAACGGTAATTTTGATGCTGAATGAGCCGTACGGCATCCTTCTAACAATGTGGCTGCTATTCCAGAAGAAGCAACTGCAACTGCTATGTTGAATCTCGCACGAATAGTGGCTAGAACTACTGACATGAAGAATGTCTTACCAGCTCCACCAGGGGCATCTAGGATATATAAAACACCATTTTCATCATCGATTGCCTTCATTAAACTATCATCAACTTCCTTTTTTCCTTTTTTTTATCATTTCATAGTTCACTTCACTTTTTTATTTTTCATTTCTTGATTTCTTACAAAAATCAAATTGTCATCCTTACATCTAAGTCACACGGGAAAGCTGTCGAACAGGATAAACAGTATCCTATGTCCGTCTCCTGGCTCTAAGCTACCTATATATATATATATATATATATATATATATATATATATATATATATATATATATATATATATATATATATATATATATATATATATATATATATATATATAATTTATTTAGAGGATATTAAATTATATGCCGGAACCAGATCTCATTTAAAAAGTCTACTTGTGATTACTTTCAACTATTCCAATGATATCAATATGAACTTTGGGCTTCCAAAATGTAAAAATCTTTCTATTGAAAAGGAAAGATCACCTCTGATTATATAAAGATTTCCAATATCGAAATCGAGCCAATGCATCAAGGAGATACATATAAATATCTTGGATTTTGTCAAGAGAAGACAATTAACCATACTAAAGAACTAAATAAAATATTAGACGTTCATATTACAAAAGACTTAGAATTATCATCAAGAGTCATTTAACTAGTAAAAACCTTTTCAGAGCTATCAACTCCTATGCAGTTCCTATTCTTACATCTTCTTTTGGAATTATTAAATGGTCTTAAACTGATCTAAATGAATTACAATGTCAAACGAGGAAAATGCTTTGTAAATATCATAAGCACCACCCAAAGTCAGCTATTCAGACAGTTACACTACCTAGACATCTTGGAGGTCGTGGATTAACTGATTTGAATAATCTTCATAGTAAACAGATTTTTCATCTACGTTCCCATTTTCATGATAAACAGAGAACGTCTAAATTACATGATATTGTTTTTGCTTCAGATTATAATCTTACACCTCTGAACTTGACAATGCAATTCTAAAAGAGAAAGTTGGATGCAGAAGGAATTACACGGAAAGCACCCTAAAGAATTGAAAAAAGATTATATTGATGAAATCGCATCGAATAAATGGTTAGTATCTGGAGAATTGTTTGCTGAAACAGAAGGCTTGGCAATTGCGATCCAGGATCAGGTTGTTTTCACGAGGAATTATAGAAAACACATCATCAAACAAAATATAGATGATTTTTGCCGTGGATGTTTCTGTTCTTCAGAAACAGTTTTTCATATATTATCATCTTGCTCAGTCCTTGCTTCAACAGATTATTTAGAAAGACATAATGCCGTCGCTAATATTATTCATTTTAATCTAGGAATTAAACATGACCTAATTCCCAAAAGAAAAAAATTTTACAAATATGGACCTGAGATTATTTGTGAAAATGACAAATATAAACTTTATTTTGATAAAACAATTCTTTGCAACAGAGCTGTAAAACACAATAGACCAGATATCATTCTTAATGATAAACAGAATCAAATAACATATATAATTGATATTGCTATACCCGACACACATAATATACAAAATAAATACAATGAAAAATTTCTAAATATATGATGCTTGGCGACGAGATTAAAAAATGTGGAAAATGAAAAAATATTTATTCTACCGATTATTATTTCCACAACAGGTGTTATTCCTAGAAATCTTCACAAAAGTATTGAGATTTTAGGTCTGAAGAAAAATTTGTTTGAACAGTTACAAAAGATAACAGTCATCAAATCTTGTAATATTCTTCGTAGGTTTCTTTCCGAAAAAAGTAATGAGGTAGAGTCATAGGTTTTCTCTTAGTTTATACTGCTCAGAATCTCATTTCATATTTTATTTATTTGTTTATATAAATGTAATATAATTAACTGACAATTTTGTCATATTTATATTCAGAGCAGTATTCTATTCGATCGTTCACCACTTCACACAAAGCAAACTATTAATGAGTAACATTCAGTGTTACTTGACTAAGGTCCGTACACTGTATTTTTCCGGGGAGAAAGCCTCTGACACTACTCGTTGGTACATTGATATCATTGTCTGATGATGCTATAGCATGTATATATTCTGGTAGATTGATATATTCTCATAACATTTAACGTTATCCTAATATATAATTATTCCAAGATATGTTTTGATTATAATCATTGCCTGGCAATGGTATTAATTACCGGGTGGTGAATTTATATTTTTCATGAAATCAGTTTGATTGCATATCTATATATATATATATATATATATATATATATATATATATATATATATATATATATATATATATATATATATATATATATATATATATATATATATATATATATATATATATTATTTCGATGCGATCTGCACCCCAATCTTTTGAATAAGGCTTTTCCTTATGTCGTGTGGTAGCTTTTTGAAATAGTGATTCAATTCTCTATGCGATCAGGTAACAAGTTACTTTCTAAAATAACTAGTGACGAATTCACATCGAGAATTGTTCGGAAAATTTCCAAGTTTTTATGAGTCTGTTCGATTTCTGTTTGAGGAAAACACTTGATCAGATCAATTCCGTTGGTTTCTTTTTCATTAAACGTTTTGCGCATTATCCCCCTACGATCAGGCAACCTTTTTTCTGAAGAATTAAAAGTTCTACTGAGCTGGAATAAAAATTAAGAAACGTGGGATTTCATTCTCCTAAAAAAATGCAAGATTTCTTCCATTTGCAATGATAAATAAAAACGATGTTTCTTAGGTATGAATGACATTGTAATATTTTGATTTCCTCTGAGTTTTTGAAAATGGGATAAAAACTGAAATAAATGTCAAATATATTTTTTCATTCAATATATTTTGTGGAATTTGAGCCTAGTGTTTCTTCCAGGGTTGAAAATGCTAAAGAGGGTGCATTTCTAATTTTGGTGCATCGCTTTTTATTCTACAATTATGAGATAATGTGGCAATATTTCCCAATATTTATATTGTATAACATGTATAACACTTCATGATTTCTTACTTTTAAACTACGATGAAAACAACTTCTCAAAACTGAACAGATCTATGACAACGCTCAACTCATGTATCGTTGAAGAACTTCAAAACGGTCATGCGACAATCAATGGCAATGTCGCCTTTTGGTGCTTCAGTGATTTCGTCCATTCCTAATATAGGCAGTCATATTTTGAATATTTCTTCATTTTCCAAGTTGAGGTTTTAAGGCAAAGGGTAATAGCACGTTAGATCATCGTAGCAAATATCCAATACTTCAATGCGATCTGCACCCCAATATTTCGAATTTTTTCGAAAAAGTGATTCAATTCTCAATACGATCTGGTCATAATTTACCTTCTAAAATAAGATGTGACGAATTGAAATCGAGAATTGTTCGAAAAGTTTTCATCAGTCCGTTTGATCTCTGATTGAGGAAAACACTTGTTCAAAATCGTTTCTGTTGGTTCAGAAAAATGTTTCTCTCTCATTTGAACGTTTGCACATTATACCCCTACGATCGGACAACCCTTGTTCCGAAGAATTGAATGTTCTACTGAGCTGGAATGATAATCAAGAAACGTGGGATATCACTCTCTTAAGGAAAAGCTAGATTTCTTCCGTTTGCAACGATAAATAAAAACGATATTTCTTAGAATGCCATTGTAATATTTTAATTTCCTCGCAGTTTTTGAAAACGGTATAAAAACCAAAATAGAAGTGAAACATATTTTCATTTATTATATTTTGTGAAATTTAAACCTAGTGTTTTTTCTTTAATTGTTTAATTATTTAATACAGTAGTTGGTTTGAGATAACGATAATTATTACATTTCAGAAAACAAGTTATGTATTGATTGTCGGTTCATTTATAAAAAATACTGATTTTCGATGCTATTAGTTTTCAATGAATTGGAATGTGATATGACTCAACTTTTAACCAATAATTTGATTGAGCTCCTTTTAGTAATTTTTTACTCTTTTGAGCAATTTGAGTATTTTAATTTTTCCTTGAAAATTAATATATAATTTGGTCGATGGCGCACAAAAAATGATATTGAGAAAAGGGATTAATACCCCAGGAAAACTAACACCCTGTAAGTTTTCTAAGCAGGTGAGAATACAAAATACCAATGTAATATTGCAAAAAAACTTATGGTTTGAATTTCAGCCAATTATCTCGTATATTAAAGGAAATTTAAAGAAAACGGAACATTTTCTCGACATTTGTATTCAGAAATGAAGCTTCTGCATTCTAAGTTTAAATAAACTCCTTACAAAAGAACCGGTAGAATAACAACCTGAATTCTGGTAATAATTGTCTAATTTATATATTCACGAAGATGATAGATTCCAGAATAAAACCTGGTGATTTCCAAATATCAAACAATTAGGAATAACCTAGCGAACGTCGACACTATCATTGAAATTCCAGACAGGTTTTGTTGCAAAATTTTGATTACATCGAGGATGTCTAACGGTTGTTAAAACTCCTGAACATCTCACGTAATGAATCGCGAAAGACGTATAAACTTTCATTATGTTGTTATAATATCGATATTTGGTTTATTAATTCCTACTCATACGAATGAAAATTTCATCACGAAAGTTACTATCGGAATTTTTGGTTTATAATATGAAAAACTCTTCTTGAAGGAGTTTCCTAATCTCGCGAACTGTAAGCAGAAATTGCATGTGTTTTCGTGACGAGAGAATTCAATTACAAAAATATGCAGTGAATCCCAAAGACTCTTTCGTAGTTGATATTCGCCTAATTAATGACATAATAACTCCTTAAATGCCACATAAACAATTTCAGAATTTTTACGAGCTAATTGCACAAAATATTGGCGATAAAAGCATTCCTACAGATTTATAACTGTGTGATTAACGATAACTTCACTATGGTTATGTCATTATTTACTGAACGCATTTTGGTTTTGCACTTTTAACTGAGGACCTTGAACTAAATTTTGAATAATTGCTTCTGGAAAATGCATGAAATAATATATGTTTTATTTTCTCCAAGTTTATAATGAGAAATTAGAGGGTACTCATTTCTCTCCTTTCGAGAAAATATGACTATCATCGGTACCAATGGTTAAAAGAGGCAAATCCTGTTCCTTCAGAGCATTGTGTATTTTAAAAATACTAGGAATTTCCTTCTGGAAATAAAAGCTATGCACTGTTCTTCGAATATCAATCTTGAAGTCCTCATCAATTACCGTTCGGGGTTTCATTTGGAAGTTTCACTAGAACATTTTCAGATTTTCGTTCCACAAGAAGTTTGTAAATGGTTGACATTCAAATTCCCGTCATTTTCGCACAAGTTGTTACATTATTATCGACTGTTGAACCACTTTGATGCACCAAAGCATCATAAACATTCAATATAATTATCTTTTCACTTTGCGATAGAGGGTACTTCGTGAGCCGTTTACTTGAAGTAAAATACGACAAGTTTTCTATATATTTTTTTTAATTCACACTATTCACACAAGCGATATCACTAGATGCTAACAAATGGAGGAACGATGACGAATCTTCAGCTTTGAACACTGTCAATATCTAACAACCTAAGTAATTGTAGATTATTTTAGCACATTCAATTCGAATAATTCCACATTAACCAAAAGTTGATATTTTTATTGACTTTTTTCATCAAAACAATTAGTCAAAATCCCAATTCCAAATTGTCAGAACGATGCCAACTACATAAAATATTGCAAATATTGGATAATATGTAACATTCTCCCCTCCCCAGAGACTGCTGTGGTTTGCGCATCAGTAGATAACGTATATGCATAATTTTGAAAAAGGTCTGGTGTAATTTCCTCCCTTGGTTTTCAAAGGTATTCTTGAAAATTTGAATTATAAGAAAGTTATATTTTTATTCGATTCTAACACATCATTTTCGAAATGAAACAGTAATTTTGTTTCTTGAACATGACTACAGCACCAGGTATAAAATTTTGACTACAAAGAAGGAAAAAAGAATAAGACTGTTGGCCAAAGAACCCATGAGTATATATATTTAAGGCTTTATGACCTGTTGCCAAGAAGATTTAAATCAATTCAAAATTTTCTCGTATTCAAAAAACTAATTTCGGATTGGCTGCTGGAACTTTCATGTTCTCGAACAATGCTGTCTCAGATGCAAAGATTTGCCGATAAAAACTAACTGTACAAATTGAAAAACTATTTTTGTGCCATCCACTCTCTCATGAAAGTACTGAGTACTTCAGAGTGAAAACACTGTCGCCTTTGTTTGCTCTGTCTTCAGATACTTTTAGTTCAATTTTTTTATTTATGAATTTGTATTTTTCAGTGCATAATAAAGGTTATTATTATTATTATTATAAGGAGAAAACAATAGTACTTATTATAAAGGTTCAGTAAGAAAATCCCCTGCCTCGAAAATTACACCTCTTTGTAATATAAATTAAAATGGTCGAGTACCTTAAAATGCCATATGCCTAAGAGGGATAATTTTCCCTGAAGCTCTTACGCCGACCCTGGTAGCTATTTGACATTACATTGCAGAACATATTCATCTTACTTCCTCCGCTTGCTATCTCTTTTGATCTTCGCGCATCTTATAAGAATCTCAACCGCACAGATATTCTTGTCGACTTGTGCATATTTTCGCTTTTATTTGTGTAAAGAATATTTTTATATAGCTTTGCTTATAAAGTTAGTTTTCCAATTTTTATACGCTCAAATAATATTCAAAAATAGTAGTTTAATAAAATTCAGTTTTTTGAAGAGTGCTGTTGAACAGAAACATTTTAATCGGAGCATAGGTACAAATAAATTATTTGAAATGTCTTTTTATTTCCTACGCCATATTGATGATTAATTTATTGTAGGTTTTCAATAATGTTTAAGGTATCAAAATAAAATAAAAGAATAATAACGAACCGATACTATTTTGAATGTAATAAAAACTCGAATCAAACCCCACATTTTTGTTAAGCGTTTTCCTGACAGAATATCAATGGAACAAGTCAACAAGGTAAAAGAGTATTTAATATGACGATATGCTGGAGGCTTGGGAAAACTCCAAAGTTATGAAACGTTAAAGAAAATCCAAAAACTTCAGTTAGAAAGCGTCAAAAACGGAATTATCAGCACAAAATTTCAAGGAAATATAAAGTCATATCTCTCTTTGTCCAGAAAATTCATTCTTTAAAAAGCATTGATCCATATCGCACACAATTGTGTAATGTTTATTTAAACGTACAACAGGATCCCAATTTTGAAAGAAAAATTTTAGGGACCCACGAATGTTCCATTTAGCAATAATGGCAACAATGCAACAATCATCGACGATGGAAATAAGAAAAAACTGGGATATGTAGTAGAAAATAATTTTCTGAGAAAGTTTCACGTGAATGTTTGATGTAATTTACAATTATGAAATTTGAGGCCCATATTTGATAGACTGAATTTTAGATCAAATTAAATACAATAATATATTAATTACAATTTATTGGAGTATACTTCCAACAAGACGGTACCCCCCTCGCATAATGCGGATTTAAATACTAATTGGCTAAGTGCTTCATTTGGACAAAGATCAATAGGAACAAACGTACTGGTCGTCCGCCAAATCTAACTCCCTTGAGTTCTGGCATTAGAGAGTTTTTGCAACTCTTATTTGGAGACTTCGTAATTTTCTGCGCATGCGCTCTTCAAAAATAGTACCCGAAAACTAATAACGATAAAGAATCGCCGTTATTACGGCAGAATAAGAGCTGGTAATTACTCTCATTTACCATGTGCAACTTGACCTAACAAAAAAAAATCGGCCGTAGTAAAATGACAAGTGATAATTTTTATGGTGACAAATTGACAATTGAATAATTACAATATTTTGTAAGGTTGCAAAAACTCTATTGGAAGTCAGCGTTATCATCGTAAACATAATTAAAGTTAACGGTAAAATTAACAAAATCGTCAAAGTTGCAAAAACTCTCTATTATCGGAATCGAATGTACATCACACCACCAATTGATGAAGAAGATTTAAGATGATAATTGGATGGATTACAAAGATGGTGTCAGCGGTGAATTCAACAAAACGGCGATCATTGTGAACAATATCATAAGGCAAATATTTAAACAGCCATTAACTGCTCTATTAATTTGTTTTTGCTTCAAAAACTCTAGTACTCATTTATGTTACACTTGATTTCAAAATGTTGATTTTTTGTTATTTTTTTGATTTTGTATACAGTACGTTTAGATAATATCTATTTCTCCAGCTGACGGCTCTGGATTTTCTTATAGAGGGTGGACAGATTTTGACACTTTAGTACTGCAGTCATGTAAAATATTGTGAATAGAGGAAAAGGACCCTCTTCCTTTCCCTTATTCTTTCTCGTGAAAAATTCATTGCAGTAAATAGATTCAAGCTAGCATTTTTCGTCTTCTAGTTATTTGGACAATTTTCGTAATCATTCAAGTGTCAATATCTCGGTGGTTTTTAAAGTTTAGCATAAATGGTTTTGACATTCTACAGACACTTTTTTACAAAGAATCGAACTATATGCAGACATTTTTTTGTGTCCAACGGTTTCTGAATTATAATGCAAGCTTAACGCTCTTTTGAATATGAACCATAAGCAGATTTCGATGGCTAGAGTTTTTCTTTTAAAAATATCAAAGGCTTACACAATAACTTTTATCTAATTTCATCTACAAACTCTATTCACAGAATTCACACGGAATGATTGAAATAGTTTAAGTATGTTCTGTGCTCTCATTATTAGATGTCGAAAATTAATTCTTGCAATAACAATTTAGATAAATTATGTTTTTCATCAAGAAAGGTTGTATATGAGTGAATGTTATATCTATTTATTTATTTATTTAAGTACAATATAAGGAATGTCCACAGCCGAAGCCAAAATGACATTCACTAGATGAATATTAGTTACATAGAATCTAGTATTCTAAAAAAAAGTATTATATAAGACATTAATAGTGAGTTGTATTCACAAAAAGAATGAAAAAAGTAATACAAAATGAATATTACAAAAACGAACGATTGAATGAATTTGATGTCAGTCAGTAAAGAGCAAGCGTAATGTTCTCTTCAAAGAGGCCAATGTGACCCCAAACAAATTGATACTCCTATGCGTGTTGCAGACACGTAGCATCCTATCGATAGGGGAGTTCTGTGCACTATTAGTTTTTCTAAAAGTTATAGAGAAGAGGTCGTGATGCCTCAATGATTTTATAGGAACATTAAAAGTAACCATGTACAAGATCTCAGGTACCTGAGGTACGCAGTTCAATATTTTAAACAAAACCAAAATATCAGATATAGTTCTACGATTTTCAAGTGACAATAAATTGAAATATTTACGGGCAGGAGCGTAGTCGTGGTTCAGGATAACAAAGTTAGTTTTGAAGCATATGAACCGTATGAATGGATCTATTCTGAATGCGTTCAAGTCGGTTGGAATAACAATCATAACGAGGGTTCCAAATACATGAGGCAAAATTTAATTTACTGTAGATGTAAGCATAATATAAAGTGATAAGTGATTTTACATATTTATATTCCTTACTTTTCCTGAAAATATTCGAAATAATTATGATACGGATGCTGAAGAAGCTGCTTATTTGGATAATTTTCCTGTTAGACCGCAACCTCATTGAAGTATATTCTATAAATTGAGAGAAATATCATAAACCATGGTACATTCATCGTCCCAAGAAAAAAATAATAGGAAGTAATTGATGGTAAAAATGCAATAATTAATGTTATAGGTAGTGTAACTTCCAACCCATCGATTTCGAGCCCCAAACTGAATTGGTAACAGAGGTATTAGGGTTCTCAAGAAAATGAGATAAATACCCTTTAAGAGGGAATATCCCAGTTTCTGCTGCAAGAAGATTTGCAACGTTGACTCGATTTTTGCTCCTGGGTTTTGCAGAATCTGGAGAAAATCCGCGAGATATAATTTGGTTTGATGTGGTTCACATCAGCAGTGATGGCATATTCAATCGTCAAAATTACCATTGGTGGTCTATATTGTAAACCCACATTGTCATTTCAATATTCAACGTCAGAAACAAAATGGGTATATGTATAGATAACCGTTGTGGTGAATATTATCATGAAATCATAAATAACAACATGATGGAGCACCTCCCCATCAAACTATTGCCGTTACTGATTTACTCAACCTAAATTTTGGCAATAATTGGATTGGAACTAGGGGGCTCGTTCCCCGGATTTTTCACCGCTAGGCTTGTTCCTTTTGGGGATAAGCAGGGTTTTCAGACATAGCCTTGCTTCGGTTAACAATATTCAAATTTCTAATGCTTGCTGGAGTATTCTGAGGCGTTGTGAATATGCATACACTCGGAGGCAAAATTAGCGGAACACTCGAAAATTTAACCAAATTCGAAGTTCGATATTTTTCCTAATTCTCAACCGATTTAGATGATTTGTTCGGCAAGTTATAGATCAACTCTTCTGCTTTGTAGAAATTATAAGAGAAAACAAAACAAAATTGAAAAAATTCTATACGGGGGCAAAACTAAAAGTGTTTTTTTTGTCAAAAATTCGTAACACCCTGTGGAAATTCGTGGTCCGAGTTGAAACGTACAATATCATGGTCTATCAAGACACATCTTCCTACAGTAACGCCCTTCTTGTTTCATGCGTTTATTTCTATTTCTGCAAAATATATTTAATTTCAAGTGGAAAATCACCATTTTGGAGAAATTCCATTGAATCAAGAAATTGTCATTAAAATTCGTCTATCAATTTGGAATTTTCTTATTATCACTCAGGCGTGTCGAAATTGTCGTTTGCGATTTTATGTTCAAATTGCATTAGTTATTGATGACAATTTGGTTAATTTGGTGAAAATTAGGAATTCATAGGAGATAACAGTCGGTAGGTATTAAAATACACAACCGAATTCTGGGACCATTGATAAAACTTTTCATTTACACATGTGCACACCTTTTTTATCAAATATGAAATACAACACACGTTTTTTTGTATATGACCACATTTGCACTTGTTTAAAGAATGAGAGTTTTCCATTCTTTGATTTGATACAAATTCGATCGGTTGCGGTGTTTTGTGATTCTTTTACTGTTTACGATTCGAAACGGTATTTTTCATTCAGAATGAGAGATCTACCACCAACCTCAGTAGCAAGGGCAGTTACATTGGTCGAGGAAGGGCGCACCTACCGCTCAGTCGGTACCATGTTGGGTGTCTCGACGTCGGTTATCCATCGAATCTACCGACGTTACAGGGAAACTGGATTGTACGTGAGGAGGCGAGGACAAGGAATAAATCGGGCAACCCGCGCTATACATGACCGTTTCAACGTCAATCAAACCATAAGAAATCCTCGTCTTACTGCTGTTCAGGCACGTAACCTTTTACAAGCAGTGGATAACATTAACGTCAGTGTGAGGACAGTCAGAAGACGATTAAATGAAGTTGGTCTGAGATCATACGCGCAAGCAAGAGCACCAAGACTCGATAGAGCCCATCGGGTAGCAAGATTGGCGTTTGCTAGGGAGCATGTAGCATGGACAATCAATCAGTGGAGACGAGTTTTATTTAGTGATGAGAACCGATATTGTGAGAATTTCGTGGATGGTAGAGATAGAATATGGAGGAATCGAGGGGAACGGTACAATCAAGCGAACTTCGCAGGAACTGAGCAATACGCTGGAGGGTCAGTTATGATATGGGGTGGCATATGATTGGGAGTACGAACAGAACTGGAGATTATTGGCAATGGATCACTTAATGCCCATCGGTATATAACAGAAATCTTGGAGCCCCATGTTGTGCCTTTTGCTCCTTACATAGGGGAAAATTTCCTTTTTATGCACGATAACGCGCGCCCTCATACTGCGCGCATAGTGATAGAATATCTCAATGAAGTTGGGATCACTCGAATGGACTGGCCGTCACGGTCACCGGATTTAAACCCGATCGAACACGTTTGGGACATTCTTGGAAGAAGGGTTCGACAACGGAATCCAGGCAACGTTGAAGAGCTGACATTAGCTTCGGTGGAAGTGTGGGACAACATACCTCAACAGATGATAGACAACATCATTGGGGGTATGCGAAATCGTATGCGCGCTGTAATAAGAGCTCGGGGGGGTCATACTCGCTACTAAAATCAAATGTTTTTTTTTGTGGGTCATCATGAACATTTTTCTCAACATGTTCATTTCATTTCACGAGTGTATCGCCAGGATACACACCTGCTCTCAATTTTGGACAGGAATGCTAATTATTATAGTGTCACAAAAAAACTCAAAAATAAATGTGCAAAATCAACGATTTTTCCAGTGTACTTCGAGTTCTCCCGGAGCGTGAAATTGGCCAGTGAATTTCAAAAATTTTCATTTCGTGAGAATTCCGCTTCTCTAATTTTGATTTAATTTTTTGGCTAACCTCCGATGTTATGCACCTACGCAAGATAAGAAATAAATTCTTGAAATTTGTGACTTTTCGCTCCAAATTGGATATCTCTTGTAAAAATAGAGATAAATGCATAAAACAAGAAGGGCGTTACTGTAGGAAGATGTGTCTTGACAGACCATGATATTGTACGTTTCAACTTGGACCACGAAATTACGAATTTTTGACAAAAAAAAAGGGTTTAATGATAAATGAAAATAAAACCAGGTATATGATAGTAGGACAACAAGAAAATGAAAGGCACTCAAATCTGCAAATAATTAGTGAAGATAGGACATACTGCTTTGAAAAGGTAGAACAGTTCAACTATTTAGGTGTAACATTAACGAGAACAAGGGAGGAGAAAGTAGAAATACAGGAAAGGATAGCTAAAGAAACAAAATGCTTAGGAGGATTATACAGAGTGCTCAGGTCCAAAAATATGTCGAAAAACGCGAAGAAGAAAATTTATCAGAAGATCTTCAGGCAAGTTGAATCAGAGGGAAAAATAAACATTAGAAGTTTTCGAGAGAAGAATACTCAGAAGAATATATGGTGGAAAAAGGGTAGAAAATCGTTGGGAAAGGAGAACGAACGCCGAGCTTCGAGAATTGTATGGACAACCGTCAATAACAAATGTGGCTAGAGCACAAAGAATGAGATGGCTTGGCCATGTTTTCCGACTGGGAGACGATAGAACAACAAGACAAGTTTTGACAAGGGGAATAACGGGAAGAAGAGGCAGGGGAAGACCACGCACAGAATGGATCAAGATGGTGGAGAAAGATATTGAAGAGCTAGGAGTGAAGGACTGGAAGGGAGCAGTTATGAATAAAATGAAATGGAGTAGAAGCCATGGGCCTACTTGGCCTGTAGAGCTATATATATATATATATATATATATATATATATATATATATATATATATATATATATATATATATATATATATATATATATATATATATATAAAACGGCGAATGTAAAGACTTATAACTTGATTAGAATTTTCAATGACCTCAAATTGAAACTATCAATAATAAATAAAATGAATTTCTCAGTTCATCAGTGCCTTCAATTTTTTCATTACGATCATTCAAACAACGCAAAATAACTCTAAATTGAATATGCGTATTAAATCTTTGGCACAATTAAATGACATTTACAATAATTTATTGTTATCAATGCTCTGATTAAAATGATTGTATGCCACAGCACCCTTTTATACATATATTTGAAAAATATTCTCTACACAAAAAAATATATTGGTTCCAATTTAAAAGTGGTACTCCCATTTGATAACCGTTCGAAAATCTTTCAACCATTTTTCCATCCTGTATTTAACACGAAATAATTCTTTAGATGTTATCATGTGTAAACTAACAGACTGAAGAGTTTTTGGAGATAGGCAGAAGTTCCTACAAGATGCATGTATTATTTTTATTGCAACATTCCATTATAGAACTATTTCAAAATCAACAACATCGAGAAAGTATAATGAAATGACTAATGTTGAAAATCCTTCAGCCAAATGAAATGAAAAAAGTAGACTGGATCATGTTATCGTGTGATAGCCAAGTCATTGTATTCATCATATATAAAAACGATGTCTAATTTTCATAGTCATTGAAAATATTGGGATTGACAACTTACACAACAATTTATAATAATAATGTGAATGGGTGCTTACATAGATACTGACTTTAAATAACTGATTCAGTTTTATATTAGATTCCACAAGTTTTTACGATAAGAAAGAGTACATTGTGGGACATGGCATATTTTTGTGATGAGGGTAACCCATTTCATCTTGTAGATTCAATTTTTACTGTAAATTAATCAGTCGTGCAGTTTTATTGGTTTTGCTTCATTGAGATAAGACACACTCTAGATATTTGTAAGTAAAGTATCTAAAATAAGGTTTTGCAGTTCAAATACTGTGTAGATAAGTACGAACAATAATGTATGCCCCAAAACTATCCAAATACTATTCAAATTGCGAGCACATTCAACCAACAATATGAATTCAATAAATAAAACCAAAATCATGAACATTCGTTCAGATTTCTCGAAGTTCATCAGAACAGCAGCTTGGATTTACTTATTTTATTATATTTTGATATCATAAATCCTCAACTCAATATTTCAAAATTTTTACAAATACAGTGAACAATGAGGTACTTTCACTTCAGATATTCTTTGAATATTTCATTATCCTTAAATTTCTGTATGCAGTGTATGTGGAGTTTATCCTAACAATCTACTGATAATACTGAACCATGAACGTTGACACTCACCCTCGACATTAAAGAAGTTCAACAATAGTCTCAAATGAGTATAGCGTATTCCACAGACGAAGAAACAAATTAAAAGTATAATTATTTCAAGGTACCACATTTCTTTATCATTTTTACTATAGATGGCAGAATTGCTATTCCAAAAAAGGATTTACTGTTAAAAGTAAATCCATTAAAGATTTAAGAAAGTGAAACAAAATGCACTCGAATCGAATTGTGTATCATTTTCACACCTTCGTAATCAACAGGCTCCACACATAAAATTGCGTAACATTGAAGTAGACTAAAGGTCACCATCCATGCACAGAATAAACTCAGAAAAAGCAAAATTGAAGTTTGTTGTATAGAAAATCTGTTGTTTGATTTTATTTATCGATTTCTGAAGTTTCGACTCGTGAGAAAAACAAGGATTTCAAGAAGTATTTTCCAGTTGATTGAATAGTAATGAAAAGCATGGCTCTTCGGATAAAAGAAGAAAGGGAAAAATTTCTGAAGTAAACAAATTTTCTGAATAATAAACAATTTTCGCCGCCAAATCTTAAGGAATGCGAAAAACATAACGTAATCTGGATTATCTTAAAAATGTCTAGAATTCTTTCTTTCTACGAGGTTTTGAACTATATGAAACGACAACGTCGCTTATGTTTCACCGGTTGCAATTGGGGCGAGAGGTTTTGATCAGCGTCATGTGCGCACGTAATAGCCTCAGGTATGAATTCAAACTCCCTATAGTCTTTTCTTGTGCGTCCTAAAAATGAGTGGAATCAATTTTGAGCAACGGTGGGATATCAAGTTTTGCTCCAAACTTGAACACAATGCAACAGAAAGCATATTTAATCAATTCATCAATATATTCCTCGATTATGATAGTTCCTTTTCGATCTGAATCATACTGAAAACTTATGTATGTCGAAGGTGCAAATTACTTTTTCTGGTTCTTTGGGACTTTTTCTCCATGAGATTCAGTTGACAAACATGTTTTTTTCTGGCCACCATTTCTTAAATTCTAAAACATCTTCAGTTTTTAGCTCTATGACTGTTGTTTTGAACTATGATATAGTTCAAAACCAAATCAGTGTGTTATCCTGGAACGTAAACACGATCATGCTTTCGAACATTTTTTTATGACTCCTTAATCACGGTTATTTGGTAAAAGGAATGACCATGTATGGGAAGATACTGATAAATTTTTCCAAATCTTTTAGAGACAGTCAAAGCCACCATAAATCTCAACAATGTATTATTTTTATTTTGACCAAAGCAGACGTCGGAAAAAAGATATAAATATTTGGCCCAATATTATTTTCATATAATGCATCAACATTGAACAAACCTCATTGGCTCCTTTGTTAGCAATGCCTTTGTGATACGATTTGGCTGTTTTTGAATCCTTAATACCAAAACAGTGAACCCATAATTGCCGTAAATAAAAAATGTTTTGTATAGGTATGTGAGGCAATGGTCGATTTTGCATAAAATCGAATGTTATCGCTGCATTATCATCTCGTTACTTACAAAGATTTTGAACTGATGAAATTTTGTTGTATAACTTCTTAGCACGTCTTTGATGGATCATTAACTGAGCTTCTACTGAACGTTTTGCATTTTCTGATAAGTTTAATTTTTATATTTTTGTTGAAAGTTCTTCGTGAGTTATACATGTGTCGACTTGTGGTCGACCAAATCTGAGGAAAAAGTTTTCATTAAAGTATTGTAAGTAAAATTTGTACTTTACATCGAGATCTGGATGTTTTTCATTGAACATTGAATGCATTGTTTTGACATCCAATCGTGCATCAAGATAATCGATGTCTTTCCTGCACAATGTGTTTTTTTCCTAGGAAAGCCGAGGATGTGTTCGTGTATTTTTTGGCATATTTCAGGAGGCACTGTATTTGCTCTCGGGTGACATCTTCTCTCATCTATAGGACTCTTCCCTTCATTAAGTAAATCACAAAGTCTGCGAACTCTGGCTTCAGTATTTCCATATAAGCTGATAAATGCTTTCTTGCAAACTAGTTTTATCAGTTTGTTTTGAAACATAGAATTGAAAAGCATTTTTTCTATGTGTAGCATTTTCTTTTCGAGGACGCCTCTGTTATATATCTAACTCATCAATAAGTGTTTGAAGAAATATATCCTGCTAATTTTTTATTGAAGAAAAGTTAATTTTTGAAATGAATCAGCCCATGTCATCTTGGGTGAATTTGCAAAACATTCCTTCTTACATCTGCAATAATTAGGCGATATATCAGGTTCATATAGACCCCGATAAAAAACATAAACTGAATAAAGGTTTATGGTAAACTTGCCTACAATTTTCACCTGTAGATCTTGGAGCTATTTGTTGTCCTCGATAATTAGTATGTGCCTGTCCTTTAACTTTAGAATTTTATATATCCTTCCTTGTATATTTTGCAGGATTACACGTTATCTTCTTTTTCTGCACACCATCACTCTCAGTTTCATTTGAAGACATTTTTTAAAGCTAAAATTACTTTTCGCACAAAATAGTAAAAGACAAGTGAAGTTCAAATGACATTGATGGCGATGGTTTACAAAAATTGAAATATAGTTGAACCAATCAAAACAATGCTAATTTGAAATGTCAAACCCAGTCATGAACTATTACTCCCGCAATCAAGTGGTGCATGCTAATACCTCTTGAGTTACTGACTATTGTTGTTTATGCAATGAACGTCTTTCACGCGGTATTATTTAAAGAGGAAGGAATGTATTGACTTAAGTTGTTTTCACACAGAATACGCATCTACCTTTGAGCAAAAAAAAAGCATATTGGAAAAAATGTGATTTAAGTGGTTTTTGAACTGACCGATTCAATTGCAAACGAATAAGTTCGCGACTTTACCCACCTCCCGTAGATACGGTTTCCTAAGAAAGTGCTTCCTCAATATGAATCCCGACATATAGAGGTGACAGTGAACGTTTCTGAGCAAGTAAATAATTTCTGAGTGCGTAGATCATGAGCCGAATGTTGAAAAGCAAAATTGGTACTTAGAAGACGGTCAGAAGACGTTGAGTGAAATTCACCAATAGTACTATAATGCCTCGATTATTGATACCTCATAGTTAAGTTTTCAAACAATGAACTGGAAATTCTTGCTGTAGTAGAGTGGATGGTTATAAATGAATAATTTTTAATAAGAATATATTCATCATTCGTTTGGATTATATAAAAGTGGTTAATTCCTGTCAGTCCTTTATCTCTCTCCAATTGGCGAGAAGTTGTACAAAATCCACTGATTCCCATTTTCTTTGAAAAAAGTTGCAGCAATTGATTACATAAATAAAGTCCTCCTACATATATGTTTGATTCTAATCATTACTGAAATGTAAAATAAAAACTCTACTAGAAGACCGTACTAAATATTCAAATTTCTAATTATTTCTTTTTAATTCTTGTTTGAAGGCACGTGTCTAGAATGGGATACCTAATTATCATCCACTCAGCTGTTCTGACTTCTGATGTATCTCGAAAGGCTATTCGCGATTTTCATTTCATATATTCACTTGCTAATATTGGTTAAAGAATGATTCGCTACTAATTTGGATGTTTTTGATTATAGAAAACTTATTGATTCAACTTATATTTGAACTATAAATATGTCGCTTTAGATATCTACTTTTGACTATCGGCTTCTCCACCTTACCTTAGTTAAAATTATATACCGCACAAATAATAAAACATTTGTTGTAAAATGGATCCTAGAAAAAGGAGTATTATCCCATCAAATACATAAAATTTTAAATAGGTCCCGCATCTCAGTTCTTTCACCGCATAAAACTATAATGTCATATGAATGCAAGTCCCTCATTTCAATTAATATCTATGAAAAATACATCACCTTTATGTAAATTGCAATACCTGAATTATCTTATTTTCTTCCCACATTAATCACACCTGAGACCAAATGAGATCGGTTAAACTAAAGTTCTTTTTATAAAATAGGACCCTTTTCTTTGTTGTGTTGTGTATTTGTAGTAACCTATTCAAGCCATGTGAGGTTTAATGTGATACGACCAATTCTTCGTCGCTTAACCATATGTAAGGAAACTAGAAAATCAAAACCAGATTCGGTAACAATGTCTATTTGATCTTTGCAACATGCATATTAAATTCTTTTCTTTGCAATCTTTGGCGCCTTTAAATGAATTTTTTGAAAAATCAGATCATTCAGACACAGGCCTAATTGGCCCTCATCCATATTATGAGTGGATATTAGATTATTACAGACAGGCCTAATCGGCTTCCACCCATATTATGAGTGGTAACTAACCATCTCTAAGGATTTTGGTAATATGAGATAATGTTTTATGACAAGGTCATTGTCCTAATACTCCGAACTCAGAGATTTGATTTTAAAATTTTGAAGTATTAATATGTTATATTGGATTAGATGTAAGCCCGCAAAAGCCGTTGGGGCTCTTTTTGCCCATCTGAGCGCCAACAGGCCATAATATGTCACTGACTCCGAAACATAGTCTATTCCCATATTCGCGGATTTGCCAACAGGAAATCATGCCCTTTGATCATACATCTGTATATACCACAAATATCCCATATATTCCACCAACTCAGAAATTGTTCGAAACCTTCATATTGACTGAAAACACAAGGCTCAATGTCTGTGAGTTCATACGTACGCTTCGTCCCTAAATCAATTTCTATATACTAATGAGACAGGTTGTAAAGCAAGGACGATTATTACACCTAACTGCAGAGAAAGTTTCCCTTATTGAGCTTAGAAGTATCGGACATCTAATCAATATTTCAGAATAAGAACCTTTCCCATAGTTGGACAGTTAACCACTCGATTACAATAAATAATTATTAATATCTTAGTTACACTTCAAGTTAATTTTCGGCAAAGTTTCAAAATTGAGATAAATATAATACTGAATAAATGGATTATGACATTTCAAATAATAACAATAATTGGCTCAGTTATAACAGCAAAATAAGAATCAATATTAAATGTTTCTCACATTCAAATGTACTATTCATCTAATTGTAAAACAAAAGATTCGAATTGACACAAGCTAGTTTTGTAACATTTCAATCAGATCAATTTTCCGAGTTATAAAAATGAAGTTATTGAAATTAAGAATCAATATACATTAGTATCATTGCGTTTCAAAAATGTTACAAGTTAGGAAAACAAATGTTGAAATCAACATTAAATTATTTGGGTACACTTCAAATAATTTGCCAAGTTAGGAGAACAACTGTGAAATTAATATAAAATAATTTCAGTACATCCCAAATTCAGCAATTTTGCCAAGTTATGAAAACATGTTATAAATCAGTATATGGAAATAACTCTTCGAAATGAATGTTAGATAATTTCAATGCAGTTCAAATAGATCATTTTCCAAGTAAAAATAGTTTAAAAATAATTTGGAGTTCAAGAAGTGTTTATTTTAACTCGCCCTCAATGCATTCAGAAATTATGTAGCATATATTTTAAGAAAATTCGTGAAATTTAATATTGAAGGGAAATATTGAAGAAAAATTCAGAACCTATGGGACACAACAGGAACAGTAATTCTTCTACCCTGTCGGGCTTCTCGTAGAGAGTCTGTGCCTTCCATATTTCTGGGCTCACGTCACGTAAGTGAATCCCCTAAGTCGCGATCGCAGCCCTTGTATCTACGTTGCCGAGAAGTCCTCACACCCGTACTCCGTTCTGACCTTGGTACTTAGTACCTGTTACATAAGACATTTTCGAAACGCGTTTTTTCGTCGCCACGATTGCTGTTTATGAAAATACCAGATGGTGTCTGCAATCGTGCCTACGAAAGGGTATTTAATAGCTATCGGGAATAACGTTTAATGTTGTTTGCACTTGATTTCTTATCTAAGTTTAGCTGCATTCCTACGACACAATTTCAACAAATGGCCGTCATGCGCTGTAATTTTGAATTCAGATGAAATATATAAAATGGTTTGCAGGTAGATCTACACAGTATTCACATTATATATAAAACTAACTTTCGTCAGAGTTCGGACCGTTTTGTGGTCGTAGACAAATGGTTTTGATTTACGATTCATTCCTCGATAATGAAGGTCTCGGAAATGGTCCAAAATTCGAAAATCAAGTCGTAAAATGACGATTTCTTCTCACGAATCTATTGTCGAGATATGTACGATTCTTTTGGTACCCGAATTAAACCTCCCGGTATTAACATATAAGTAGGACGAATGAAAGAAAAACCGCAATTTTGACAGCTCGACTATTGTTGATCTCGTCAAAATCTTGACGTGAAAGTTTGGCGAAACTGAGCGACAGGGGTAACTTTGAACCGAGATCGATTTCTGGAGGAGATGACTTAGAACGTTAATTTATTGATTGAAACTTGGATTTAGGAAAGAAATACGTACATTTTCTAATAGGGAAAATATCGAAATATATATCAATGGCGGGTTTTGCAAGAAATCCGATCTAGAAATGCGTTTTCGACCGGCTCTATGACGCCTATTTTGCAGGGCGAAAGTAGATACCGTCACGGCACTCTATATGGCCTTTTCGTCGTTTTCGACGGTCGCTCGAAAAGGACCAAATTTGGGAACGGATCTCTCCGGGATGGTTCGGAATATCGAAATAGAAGAAGAATTAGATATATATAATAGAATTACAATTATCGAGGAGCGTTTATTCTTCGGAACCCCACCCCCCCGACCAATTCGGTCCATCTTTTGACGGGAAAAAATGGAGTGATTTGCGAAATCCCCTCGCAGGCGGGTTTTTTCGAATTTTTCGATCGGATAAAAAGCGTAGATCGGAAGGATGGAATTTTCGTTTTTCAGCGGAATTTTCGCCCGGTTTCATCTGGTGCGGCCCCGGCGCGCTTTCTTCTCCTTTTTTCAAGGGGCCTTAGCGCCGCCCCCGGACTTTCAACATCTAAAACTGAAAAGCAATGATGAAGACTGAATTTTTCTTGTGAAAAACTGCCGATTTTCTTAAACTTCGAAATTTCATCAATCTGGTATTTCATCATCTTCCGACAACTTTTTGATGTAATGAAATCATACGCATATGGTCCTCTTTAGGCAACGAGACATTTATTTTGATGCAAACTCGTTGTCATACATTTAAATCATACACCAAATACGTAATTCTCTTGTCATTTACAATTGCCAAGTTACCAAACATATAATTACAAGTTTCCTGTAACCCCTATTGTGTCGGACTCCCATATTGTTATGTAGTTATTTCATTATTTTATCGTTTTATTATAAATAGTTAAGTAGTTCGTTTTATGAAGGCTCTCATTTAAAAACGACCAAGGCGTTTCTTGAATATTTCATCTAGCTACCACTTTCTCTCGAAAACATTTCAAAATTCCGATAACAAGATATATGGCACGATCATAAAGCATTTTATAATTTGTAGGTGTGTAATATGAATACTTTCTATTTATGGTAGTCTTGTTGTTTCATGCATTCTATATTTGGTATATGGCAGAAAACTTGAATTTGAAGGAATTTTCTTATCTATCTTTTGTTATAAGTGAATAATTTAATAGCTTAGTATAGTTTATTTTGATCGTATCACAAATGACTGCGTTTGATATATTAGATTCGCGATATCGTCAACTCTTAAAATTCAGGACTGTTCGCACCTTCGACATGTTCACATGTATGAATCAAATAAAAGAACACATTTAATATTCTTTAATTTTTATTAGGGATAAACATACATATACTCACATTTCGAAATCATCAGTTTGTATTCATTCATTCATATGTAGTTCTTTGAAAAATGATGTTATTTTAGTTTGAATTAATTTTTGGTTTTTGGTTTTTGCAATGACTGCTCTTTCCTGAATTCATTTCAAAGTCATCATATCAATGACATCAACATTTTCTTGTTTTGTTCATTGCGAAACAATTTTGATAGCTGCAATATCTTCGGAGTGGGAAATTTTTTGTTGTGAAATAATCAAATCTCCACTATGTTCAGAAATATCACTCTTCCCTGCTCCTAGGTCAGTTTCATTATTTCAAATATCATTCCATTTTTCAACATCTGGCATTGTTTTCTCAGAAGGTATAAGAGCATGTAATAAGTCAATAGTATCGTTAATGGCAAGTTCTTGTTCCTTTATGGAAGTGACCATTACCCAATTATGATCACCGATACCTCAAATACTTCCTATAGCAATATGGAAACTAAAAGAAGCAAATTGGTTTTTGTATCAAAAACAACTAGAAGATGGAATAGGTTCACTCGACACTACAGAAAATATCGATACAACAGTTGCTAACTTCACCAAATTGCTGACGGAAGCAAGAGAACTATTTATTGGAAAGTGCTCAAAAACACCACTAGGAAGGCCTTAGTTGCCTGGTGGAATGAGCAATGTAAACTTGCTATCGAAAAGTACAAACATGCCCTATATACATATTGAAACAGCCCCAACCCCGATCTATGAAAGACGATGCAAAATGCATCGCTTTCATGTAAATTACAATACCTGAATTATCTTATTCCCCATATTAATTACACCTGAGACCGACTGAAATCGGTCAAATGAAAAGGCATGTGATCGTATTTTTTTTTATAACATAGGACCCTTTTCTTTGTTGTGTTGTGTATTTGTAGTAACCTACTGAAGTTCTTTTATGTGAGGTTTGATGTGGTACAAACAATTCTTCGTCGCTTAAACCATAGGTAAGGAAATTAGAAAATCAAAAACAGATTCGGTAACAAGTCTCTTTGATCTTTGCAGCATTTGTATTAAATTCTTATCCTTGCATTCTTTGGCGTCTTTGAATGAATTTAATGAAATATCAGATCATTTAGATACAGGCTCAATTTGCCCTCATCCATATTTTGGGTGGAAGTTTGTACATTAGATTATTATAGACAGACCTAATTGGTCCGCATCCACTACGAGTGGAAGTTGGAATATTTAATTATTATAAACAGGCTCAACCGGCTCCTCACCCAAATTCTGGATGGAATTCGGATATGAGATTATTATAGACAGGCCTAACCCGCCCTCACCCATCGTATGAGTGGTAACTGACCCGATCTAAGGGTGTTGGTAATATGATATCATGTTTTCTGAAGAGGTCGTTGCCTTGATACTCCAAACTCTGGAAGTTTTGCTTTTAAAATTCTAAGGAACACATCCACAGCTGACAATTTGCAAGCGTTAATTCGCTCGCATGTTTTTAATCGAATTCAGTAATTCGTATAGTATTAAAACGTTATATAGAGGTAAGACGTTAAGCCATACGTGATTCTTTTTGCTTAACTGAGGGCCAACGGGCGGTATTAAATTTTTGTTTTTTTGTTTGCGTGATATAAATTATATTGTGTCATTGATTGCGGATCATATTCTATTCCCATATCGCGGATTTGCCAACCAGAGAATCATGCCCTCTGATCATACACCTGTATGTACCACAAACGTCACATACATTCCACCAACTCAGACATTCTTCAAAACTTTCGTACCGACAACATACTAACCTCAATGTCTGTGGGTTCATACAAACGTATCGTCCCTAAAGCCATTTATTTATACTTGAGCCATGATATAATTCGTAGGTGATCATTACACCTGAAGGCAGGAAAAGTTCCCTTATTGCGCTTAAGAGTATCGGACATCAAATCAATAACTTGATAGTGAGATCTTCCCCATAGTTGGATACAATGAAAATATAAATATTTGCGTTACAGTTTAAGTAAACACCTCAAAAAAGTCTAGGGAACACTTCTGAATATCGATATATCGTATCCAGAACGATCAATATGGATGATTTTTTTAAAGAAATGAACACATGCATCAATTTCTCACCAAATTATGTAGAGTGCCGCAACAGATTTCAGTTTTTTTTATAAAAAACTAAAAAGGCAGCAGATGCGACGCTACTTTATAATCATTTCATGTATTCAGTGTTTGAAATCAGTTAGTTGGCACTTTGTTTCTGTTGTAAGCACAAATAAAAGATTCAAGTTTTGTGATTCGACCATGGAAAGACGACATTTGACTAGAGAAGAGATGTTACGAGCCGTTGGCATGCTCCAAGCTGGGACCTCACAACGGGAAGTATCCAGGGTTCTGGGAAGTAGCCCAAGTGTCATAAACCATTAATGGTCGCGTGTCAATGAAACAGGTAGCTTAGAAGAACGCCATACAGGTCGTTTCAGGATTACAGGTCGTTTCCGGATTACTACAGTCACCCAAGACCGATTTTTGGTTTTACAAGCCAGAAGAGATCGTACTACCACAGCATCTCAATTAGCTCAAGAGCTATCACGAGTTCATAATGTACAAATTTCCGACCAAACTGTGAGAAATCGACTGCACGAAGGTCAACTCCTCTCCAGACGTCCTTTGAGAGTTCCACAACTGACCCATGGAAATCGCGCTGCTCGTTTAGCTTGGTGCCAAGAACACGTAAACTGGGATCAAGAGAGGTGGGCCCAGTTCTCTTTAGTGATGAATCTAGGTTTAGTTATTATCCCGATTCGAGGAGAATTCGAATATGGAGGGAACCTGGAAAGCAAAACCGTCTCCAGCATGCTCGAGAAGTTGTTAGACAGGGAGGCGGATCAGTGATGTTTTAGGGAGGTATACGCCTTGGTGGAAGAACTGACCTTGTTTTCATACAGAACAACCTCACAGGAAATTCTTACGCAAATGAGATAGTACCGTAGTGGTACCGTATCTCCAAACAATGGGTCAAAATCCACTCTTCCAACAAGATAATGCCCTCCTCATCGTGCAAGAGTTGTCTTGAACGTTCTTGAAGAGAATGATATCGATCTTCTACCGTGGCCATACTGCTCCCCAGATCTGAATCCCATCGAGCATGTCTGGGACACCCTAAAAAGAAATCTCCTGCGTCAAAACGTCTTCCATCATGAACAGGAGCTTCGATTAGCAGTTCAGGGGGCTTGGAATGACTTAGGCCAAAATGTAATAGACAATTTAATATTGAGCATGCCGCGACGATGCCAAAGTGTCATTAGTAACAGAGGTGGACCGTCTGGGTACTGAAAAATATAAGTGCTTCCATATCGTTTCGAAAATATTAGTTCAGGATTTTTTTTGTGTTTTAGTATCAAATTTCGTCATTTTCAAATTTCAAATTTTTTTTATAATAGGTGCTTTGGAGAAGTCAAATATTATTTGGTTTTCTTGAGAATGCATTATAAACAATACATCCTAACAAAACCGAAAGATTTCTATAGATTTAAATCATCAAATTCATATTTTAAAGATATTGGTAAGTGTTCCCTAGACTTTTTGAGGTGTTTATGTTCTGCTAAGTTATAAAATGAGATAAATATAAACACTGAATAAATGGATTATGATATTTCAAATAGATAATTGGCCCATTTATAGAAGCAAAGATAAGAATCAATATTAAATGTTCTCACATTCGAATGTATCGTTCATCAGATTTTAAACAAATGATTTGAATTGGCAAAATGGTTTAGTAACATTTCACTGAGATCAATAAGTAGAGTTTCAAATTAATATTAAACTTCATAACATTTCAAATTCAAATAGTTACCAAGTTATTGGAATCAGTATACAATCGTATCATTGATTTTCAATAATGTTGCATTAAAGGATTTGAGTATACTTCAAATCATGTGTCAAGTTAAAACAACTGTGGAAATCAATATAAAATAATTTCAGTACATTTCAAATTGTTAATAATTTGGAAATTGAGAAGTGATTAATTTAATTCGTCCTTAGCGCGTCTAGAAATTACGTAGCATATACTTCAGGAAATTCGTAAAGATTAAAAATTGGTCAGAAATTGTGAGAAAAGATTCGGAAAATAATTACCTGTGGGACACAACGGGAACTGCAAATCCTCTTTCCCTGTCGGGCTTCTCGGAGGGGAACAATTCGCGTCTTCCATACTTCCGGACTTATGTTACGTACGATAAGTGAACTTCAAATTTAATTCCGATTCACACGGCTAAACGGGAAAAAAAAACTCCAACTTAATTCTCCCCACACTAAACTTGGTATCCCGAAACAATGAGAAAATACGGATGCCCCCCAGGGAACCCCGTCCTGGTATCGAAGGCGAGTGGGTTGGACCACTTCGAGCCTCCGGGACCAAAACGAAGTCCTCCTACAGTTTGTAAGAACTGTAGGTCCTGAACGAACATCAATATTGTTACCATTGTGGGCCCGTCTCTTTATGCGAGTGGATAATCTAACCACTTCAAGCCTCAGGCGTACGCCGACTACACTTCTTCCTGGTCATGAAAACGGGGTTTCGATATCTCCTGGTCAATCCGATTTTGTCTTCCATAGACGAGTGGTTGAGCCACTTCGAGATTCAGAAGAGAAAATCAATCGACCACCAATTCGCACAAATACATTGATCTTAGCGCGACTGGGTTGGACCACTTCGAGCACTCCGAGTTGTATTTCCAGGGTTGGAATGGGTTGTCGTCTCCCCAGGGACAAGTGGGTTGATCCACTTCTAGTTCCAATATATCCACAATCGAACCAGCATCAATTACTGAGTAAATTCACTGAACTTCGAAAACTGAATAATCCTAACGTCGCGACCGCGGCGTTTATATATGCGAGAACGGAATACCTCAAGGATCTGTAATTAGTGCGACTCTATTCCTGTTGGCCATTAACAGTATATCCCAGCATTTTACTTCACCGGTAAAATGCAGATTATACGCAGATGATGTCGTTCTGTTCATGAAAAGAAGAGATGTTTCACAGTTATCCTGCATTTTACAGACAAATTTGAACCAACTATCTGAATGGTCGTCGATGACTGGCTTTCAGTTCTCGGCAGAGAAGACAAAGTGTGTCCTTTTCACTAAATCAACCCGAAAATTGCTGGAAAAAGTCTTAAATTTTTCTATCAAATTAAGTTCCTGGGTATGATTTACGATCAAAACTTGTCTTGGAACACAACATATCGAAAATAATATAAAAAGTTGTATTAAAAGCCTGAATCTATTGAAAATTTTGTCCAATCGGAAATGGGGATCTGACGCCTCAAGTTTGCTAAAAGTTTATAAAACACACAACAAATCAAAAAGTGACTATGGTTCCATTGCCTACGACTCAGTCATACCCTCTACTCTCAGAGCTCTAGACACCCTGCATAATGCGGCTATAAGAATAGTTTTTGGGTGCTTACTGCACCTATAGCCCTAGAGACAGCCTACTGTGTGAAATTTCAGAACCCCCCTAAGATTACGAAAAGCATATCTATCTCTCACTTATGCATCGTCTGTTATTCCCAATTGAAAAACCCATCTTTCTCTGCCACATCGAATCGTTTTCATGATTTCTATATCACAAAAAAATGGTCTAGACCAGGGGTTCCCAAACTGGGGGGGCGTGACACCCAAATGAAATAAATAAAAAAAATACAAAAATAATTTCCTCAAATCTTTGAAATAGTTTGCATAATTGTTTTTGTAAAATTTTAATAAATTTGTAAACTTTATCACAGAAGGCTACAGTTTTTAAAACTACAAAGCACACAAGAGTTCAAGGTTCTCAAAACCGTCCCCCTCGACGTCAACGGCCGTGTGTAACGATATCTCCGTTTGGCCTTGGTGTGAGTGCGAGTGTCCCCGCACCCCTTCCACTCCACCCCCACCACATCTTCAGTCCAATGTCAATAACCTTGCAGTTTGTTCAGTGCTTGAGTTGTAACTAGTCCGTTCTGGCACAGTGCTGTTCGTGAATATCAGTCAGCGTGTTTGCTATATTGTGGGTGTTCTACGTTGCGACGTTTGAATTGGAGTAATTGTTTTTGTGTTGTGTGAAGGTGAGTCAGAGAAGATGAACACGGCAAAGAAACGCAAGTATATTGACGATTATATTCAATATGGGTTTGTTTCCTTGCTTAAAAATAATGTTGATCACCCTTAGTGCGTTATTTGAAGTATTAAGCAATGACGCGATGAGGCCTAATCGTCTTCTGAGACTTTTGCCAACCAAACATGCCTCTTTAAAGGACAAACCTAATGAGTTTTTCGCTGAAAAATCTCAGAATTTAAAGTGCATGAAGTTAGATAGCATTGGATCTGCTGCTCAGTCATCTCTAAAAGTGCTTGAAGCTTCCTATGAATTATCTCTTATTGCTAAGGAAAAGAAAAGTCACACTATTGGTGAAACGCTTGTTAAACCGTGCCTTTTGAAAGCAACCGATGTTGTCCTTGGAACTGATAGATAGCAAAAGCTATCACAAATACCACTTTCAGACAACTGATGTTTTCTACTGAGCTGGTGACCACTACTAAAGCTGTAGATGTGATGAAAGCAGTATCAGACTTTTTTGAGAAACACGAACTTTCTTAGCAAAAACTTATTGGTGTATGCACAGATGGTGCTCCTTCAATGGTCGGTTCTCGCTCAGACTTGTGCAGTTGTTCAACCAGAAGAATGCTGACGTGGTTGGGATTCATCGTTTTATTCACCGCCAAGCCTTGGCAGCAAACAGGCTTCCAAACGAACTCAATGCTGTTTTAAAGCTATGTATTACAGTAGTCAACTACGTAAAGAACAGTGCATTAAATACTCGACTGTTTAAAAGTCTTTGTGAAGATTTATGAAATACAATGGCTATCAAGAGGCAATATGTTAGGAAGACTATTAGAGCTCCGTAATGAAGTGATTACGTTTTTGGCATTCCAGAAACAAAACGAGCTTAGTGCAGAGTTCAAAAAACCCAGTAATCAAGTGATTTTGGGCTATTTATCAGACTTTTTTGACACGTTAAACAACCTAAACTTGAGACTGCAAGGTGCAGACTCAAATATAGTAACACATCGGGATGCCATCAAGATGTACGTTGAAAAACAACAACTTTGGATACGTAAAGTGTCAATGAACCCCAGCAACTATTCAAATTTCAACAAAGTAGTGTCAGTCTCAGAAGAAGCATATTTTGAGGACGTGTTTGAAGGACCGCTTTTGAAAAACTTGATAATTGACCATTTGAAGAACCTCAAGGAGGAGTTCTGCTGGTACTTTCCTAACTTGTCAGAGGAGTTTTACAAACTATCAACCAACCCGTTCAACATGGACATACAGTTGCTGCCAAAAGAGTTGAAAGAGGAGGGAATAGAAATAAAAAATGACTCTGCTTCAAGATACGATTTTGAAAAAATGGACAAGCTCTCATTTTGGTTAAAATACTTAAAAGTTTACCACAGTGTTTCAAAGGAAGCTGTTCAGATGTACTTGCCTTTTTCAACAACATACATGTGCGAAAAAGCGTTTTCAACTCTTGTGGCGATCAAAACCAAGTACCGCAACAAACTTGATGTCGAAAGTGACCTACGCTGTGCTTTGTCTGAAACTCAACTTAGGATATGTCAACTTATCCAGAACATGCAAGCGCACCCATCTCACCAAATTACATTTTATGTTTTGTTTTTGTAAGTAGATAGGCCTATTGCTTTACCTTCCTTAAAATGAAAATGTATCTGTGTTACAATGTTAAAATTTGTATCAGTAATTATAATCGTTTTTCATGTAATACTTGTTTTAATTTTCATCATACGTACAAAGGGGAGCGTGGTACAAAAAAGTTTGGGAACCCCTGGTCTAGACCATCTGCCAATGAAAGAATAACAAAGATTTATTCTGAATCTCATTCCCAATATCATATTTTTGTATAAAGGAACACATGCCCCTGCCATGGACTATCGACAAACCAAGCTGCATTCTCACTTTGACAAAAACAACATAAACACGAATGTCATAAAAACAGAACTGCAATCGATTCTCAGAGGACAGAATATACACGGACGCATCGAAAATTAATGACGAGGTGGGTGCCGCGATCCTTCAGTGTCAATCAATTAAAATTACCAAAGTATACAAGTACTTACACAGCGAAGCTATACGCCAAAATACAGGCTGTCAAACAAATAGAGGAAAACAACGTCTGGTCCGCAATACTTCTTTCAGACTCTCTAAGTGCAATAAGGTCACTAGATAATATGTACGCAAAAGACCCCCTAGTACAACAAGTATTAAAGACCGTGAATAGTATTCAAACGTCGGTATCCAAGGTAATGAAGAGGCCGATATAGCAGCCCGCGCGGCAATAAGTGCGATGGACTCAATCGTTGAATCGAAAATCTCGTTTGTGGACTTTAGAAACTACATTAAGAACCAAATGATCAGTGCGTGGCAAAATGAATGGAACCAGTCTTCCTCTAAATAACGCGAGTGTAAACCAAGTGTTGAATCGTGGAAATAACTTACCCTCACGTAAGGACCAAGTCGTCCTACACCGGGTGCGCATAGGACACAAATAAGACTCACAGCTACCTCATTTCGAAAGAACAGCGACCCATTTGTCAGCATTGTCAGGCGCCTTTGATCATCAAGCATGTTATAAACGATTACCCAGGGTATGCAGCGAAAAAAAATAGTTTTGAAATCGGCAATAGTTTACTTGAAGTACTGAACAAAGATCTCACTAAACTCATGAATTTTCTAAAAGACTGTGATTTATATAAATCAATTTAGCTTCAGTTTCTATGTTGCTTTTGGAGGTTACTTCTGCAAAAATATAGCACAATATTTTATGCGTTGACATGAATAATAAAATACACAGTGTTCCATTTGAAATATGATACTTTTAAAATTACAATATTCAATAATTTTTTTGAGTCACTCCTGTATGAAATGAGGATAATCTATTTCAATTCATCAATAAAGCTATCATTGGGCAATAAGAAAACGAAAGGAAAAAAGTATTCATCCTCTCTGGCCGAAGGAGCATGCGATGATGTGAGAACATATTTTCATGAATTTTTACGGAAAAAAATACTGTGACAAAACTACTCACCAAAAAAACTTATTACTTAAAGACATTATAGCAGAGTTTAGGCCGCTCCTGAATCTTGAACAAAAAAGTGATCTTCCAATCTGAAAAAATCACCCAAGATTTTTTCATAGAAAATTGGGACACCCTGTTTACTGAAAAATAAATTGCTGAAGTAGATTCTTACTTTCTAAATACAATACTGTTCGAACAAAAATGAAATCTTCAAGAGTGTACGAGCTACAGAACACCGCGCCACTGGTGAATCACCCAGTATACTGCCTCTTTTAGGCCGTTGATAGGTCAGAAAAATCTTCATCATTGTGCATCACTTTTTCATATGTTTCATTTAAAAATATTGTTTCTGAATATAAATTGTCCTTAATTATTCCAAGTTTTTGTAGCTTTAATGTTTCAATTACACTTTCAAAATGTATATATGGAATAAGTAACTGTAAATTGAAGTTACTTAGTGAAGACAAAAATTTCTTTTTGAAAATTGAACCACTTCTCCAAATAGCATAAACCTTTCTCGAGAAATAATTGAAAATTATATCTTTCAATTCAGGTGAAGATTCTCCAACCTGTCTTAGCATTTTCATTGTTTCATATCCAAAGAGCAAATCATCCTTTCTTTTTGCTAATTTTATTTTGAGATTACTCATTATATTATTAACATCCATTATCGTTATACTATTACCTTCTAGGTATTTAACAGTTTCATTAAACAGAGTTAAAATGTGACTGCAAAATGCATATAAATCTCAATCAAATGAATATTCACATCCCTGTTATTCAATAAAAGCATATTTTGCAAAATTGAACGACAATCTTTTCCTAAATTCAAAAAATTATGTTTGATGTGTTTCAAGTTAAAAAGTACAGTATCTATGCAAGTTAAAAGAGTTAACTATCTTTCAAGGCATTTAAGCTCATGGAAATTGGAAGTGTCTCATGCAGTTATGCACTATTTGTGCATGGCAATTTCCTTTGATTAAATCGGGAACCTACTCTTCAAGTTAGTAAATAAAGAGTGGTTGACTTCAAAATTTGAATTTGTGTTGTCTGCGTTTAGTCGTGATATTTCATGTCCTGTATAGCTTGAAACATACCATCAGCTGACTCGTTACTGTTCTAGTAAAAATCTAATAATTTATTTTCAATGCCATTTTCTGTTGTAAAGTATTGCAGCAAGAATAGGAACAATTGTACATTTTTCTTATTTGACGCTTCATCTTGCAAACAAAATCAAATATTTTCAATATTTAAATCATCTATCTCATTTTATAATGCATATGGCCACAACACATCAGTAACCAAAGCCTCCACTTTAGTTCTAGCTTCTAGATATTTGTGGCTGTGCACCACATAAATAATTTTATGGAGTTTGATTGTACAGTCCATACTGTTATATGATAAGTTGTGTTTCACAGTGTGGTATGTAAGAGCAAGTTCAACAGCAGTAATGTTTTCTCTATCGGATACTTCAGATGAAGAAGCAGGCTTTGTAGATGTAATAAGTTTGTCAAGAATTCCAGATGTTTTCTTTATTTCAGTTTTAGATTTGTGCATATTTGTTTGTTGGTTCTGCTTAACTGCAATGAATATGCTTCATCACCAGTCAGGCAGACAGACAGACCACCAAGTCCACCCACTGCACATCATAAAACAATTACCCAAGTCAAAAAACAAATTAACCTTCAATCAACCACACAAAGAAATAGTGAAAAATACTGCACAGGTTTATAGATTGCGTTCGAACTATTTTCTGGATCGTTTGTCAGCCAGGTGTACCCTTTTTCTCATATATTTGTATACTTCTGTAATTGCTTTTTGGCTTATCCATTTTTCGTTTTTTAGTTGTGCTATTTTCATCACTAAAGGAGTTGTCAACTTCGTCATCCATTTGATTGAATTAATGTTTTTCATACAAAACAATTGTTGAAAATACAGTGAAAAACATAGAAAACCGATGCACGGCGATCGCAAGTTTGCAACATATAAACCTCGCATACCTCATCAAATACCTAAAAGAAATCCCATACGAACGCCAGGCGACATCTAGCGTTTAACACTCGTACATGCATGATTATCAGTTTGACATTTCCGATGGCGTTCAGAAACACTCACTCAATCAAACACCCGAGTTCTATGGTTTTGGATACCAGTTTATTTAGTATCAAAAATGCTCATAACTAGTAACTGTCAAAGTTACGCAAATAGAGTAATTTATCGTAACTAACTGTTTATTGGTATCGTAGATTCTAGCCTAACCTACACGAAAAAGAGAACAATACTCTATTTTAGAGTATGGTAGCAATCCTAGTGCCGATTCACTACAAAGTGCTAATGCAAAAGATTCTGTGTTCACATTGTTGAACCGTTTACATAAACGCAATTCATATCAACGCGAATCTTCTGTATTATGGATGATCTAAACATACCATAGTGAAATATTTGAAAACTGTTATACGAAAGGTATTTATTTCCAATTTTGGTGCATTGCCATTTGCACTGCTATGATAAGATAATCAGATAATATTTTCCAATACCATTCTACAGATTTTTCTTTAATAATTTTGGGGAACGTCTTCTGACCGCTATGTAAATAGTTCCACTTTTCAATATTCGGCACATTATCAACGCTCTCTAAGAAACCAAACTATTTGTTTAGTCAGAAACGTTTCACTGTCACCTACCTGTATATGTCGGGATTTATATTGCGGCACCACTTTCTTAGGAAACAGTAGTCATGGGTAATGTAGGTAAGGTCGCGAACATCATGCTCATTCGTTTGCTGTTTGACATAGCGGTATCTATAATCCCATTTCAATCATAATTGTTGCAATTGGTAATTATGCTTTACATCATGATAAAGACGGCTTAACATAATAAGGTTACTCTACTACCACTCGATTGGAGCTGCGCGATTTCAGCAGTCAACAATAAATTCTCAAAGTGAATGCACGAAAAGAAAAATCAGTATTGAACAAACGCAGAAGTTTTCCATACATATTCGCTTGATAAGATTTTGGAACAGCAAAAACTTAATATTCAGTGTTTGTTCAGAATTTTTTTGTACGACTAGCTATATTGAAGTTATTGGAAAAACACGGATGTAAATACTGATTGTTAAGAATACCTGCAACAAACTGAATTTTCTTGAATTATTTGTGTGTATTTTTGGTTCATGTCAACCGAAATGACTATTACAAAATATAATAATGACAATTCCTTATCATACACAATCAGATACTCTTTTTGTTCTCTACAATTTATCATGCGAATTTGTATGGATCATTTTTCAAGCTTACCTGCACTGGCATAATATTTTTGATTCTTTCAGTATTGCACAAATTATGCTCTAAATTAATTAATTTTAAACAATTGCACCTCCATCATCATTAAAGATTATTTTCGAAAGGGAGCCAACAAAAATCTTGAATACCGCTTTCAGCAAAGACATTGAATTACAATATCTACATAATTACTTTCGAAGAACATTATAGTAACTTGGTCCACTTGTGAATTGCGTAAAAGGTCCTCAAGTTTTCTGCTTTCTACTTGACTCCGTCTTTGATGACATTGCACAATTTGTACGAATGTAATTGGAGTCTGAATTGGATCTTTTTGCGCATGTACTCATAAATTTTTGAATATAAACATTCTAAAATAAGTTAATTTCACCCAAATTCATTATGGAAATCAATCAGGAAATTTGATGTTTAGTTAAGTTTCAGTCGGTCTCAATCCATAAATCTAAGGAACTTCCAAATATATCAGATTTGCGGCTCGACTAGTTTTAGAAATCTTATGTGAATATAATTGGTATACTTGTAACAAGATACACATATAATAAAAATAATCACCCCGCAAAATGCTACGAACATTCAATTATTTCTAGCCATCTTTTTTTTCTTTTCTTCATATAATAGTTGATTCTCAGCAACTAGAATATCACCAACTTTGATTAGTTGAAATATATCATTTTCCACCATGAATAGACAAACTGATGTATTCTCTATATCTTATTTCATTTTCGTATTCGGCAATGAACATGATTAATCATAAATGTGTATTATTCACCTTGAGAAAGGTTAATGAATTTCATGAACTTGGCCAAACATTTTTTTTGTGATTAACTATGTATCCAAATATTACAGGTAGAAAATTTCAACCTCTGTTATTTTCAAGGTGATGGAAGGTCAAGAAGTATATTCTGTATAGCTCAAATAAATTATTTCCGGTAGCCATAATTCCAAGAAAAAAGGTTAAGAGCAATATTCAGACATATTTCGCGGAAAACCATTTATATACATTATTTAAATCTGAAAAGATTCTACCTTGAACTAAAATTTATGGCTTTCGTGTTAATATAGTAGAAAGTTTCAAAACAATTGTCACACGTCCGAAGTATTTTGGAATTAGTCAAAAATATCAATAAATTCAGAGTCATATATAAACACCTCAAAAAAGTCTAGGGAACACTTCTGAATATCGATATATCGTATCCAGAACGATCAATATGGATGATTTTTTAAGAAATGAACACCTGCATCAATTTCTCACCAAATTATGTAGAGTGTCGCAACAGATTTCAGTTTTTTTTATATCATATCCAAAACGATATAAAAACTAAAAATGCAGCAGATGCGACGCTGCTTTATAATCATTTCATGTATTCAGTGTTTGAAATCAGTTAGTTGGCTCTTTTGCTTCTGTTGTAAGCACAAATAAAAGATTCAAGTTTTGTGATTCGACCATGGAAAGACGACATTTGACTAGAAGAGATGTTACGAGCCGTTGGCATGCTCCAAGCTGGGAGCTCACAACGGCAAGTATCCAGGGTTCTGGGAAGTAGCACAAGTGTCATAAACCGTATATGGTCGCGTTTCAATGAAACAGGTAGCGTAGAAGAACGCCATACAGGTCGTTTCAGAATTACTACAGTCGCCCAAGACCGATTTTTGGTTTTACAAGCCAGAAGAGATCGTACTACCACAGAATCTCAATTAGCTCAAGAGCTATCACGAGTTCATAATGTACAAATTTCCGACCAAACTGAGAAATCGACTGCACGAAGGTCGACTCCACTCCAGACGTCCTTTAAGAGTTCCACAACTGACCCATGGAAATCGCGCTGCTCGTTTAGCTTGGTGCCAAGAACTGTGATCAAGAGAGGTGGGCCACAGTGATGAATCTGGGAACCTGGAAAGCAAAACCGTCTCCAGCATGCTCGAGAAGTTGTTAGACAGGGAGGCGGATCAGTGATGTTTTGGGAGGTATACGCCTTGGTGGAAGAACTGACCTCGTTTTCATACAGAACAACAGGGATAGTTTTACCTGTAGTGGTACCGTATCTCCAAACAATGGGTCAAAATCCACTTTTCCAATAAGATAATGCCCTCCTCATCGTGCAAGAGTTGTCTTGAACGTTCTTGAAGAGAATGATATCGATCTTCTACCGTGGCCATTCTGCTACCCAGATCTGAATCCCATCGAGCATGTGTGGGACACCCTAAAAAGAAATCTCCTGCGTCAAAACGTCTTCCATCATGAACAGGAGCTTCGATTAGCAGTTCAGGGGCTTGGAATGACTTAGGCCAAAAAGTGTAATAAAAACCAAATTTCAATTTAATATTGAGCATGCCGCTATAAATTCGACGATGCCAAAGTGTCATTAATAACAGAGGTGGACCTTCTGGGTACTGAAAAATATAAGTGCTTCCATATCGTTTCGAAAATATTAGTTCAGGATTTTTTTTGTGTTTTACCAAATTTCGTCATTTTCAAATTTCAAATTTTTTTTTATAATAGGTGCTTTGGAGAAGTCAAATATTATTTTGTTTTCTTGAGAATACATTATATACAATACATCCTAACAAAAACCGAAAGATTTCTATAAATTCGAATCATCAAATTCATATTTTAAAGATATTGATAAGTGTTCCCTAGACTTTTTTGAGGTGTTTATATCTTAAAAGGGTAAAAACGCATACATATTTTAAATAAAGAATAATGTGGGACTGAATACATCATATGCTCGATTCCTTATTCATGAATATTATTCTGGACATGATATACCTTGTTACCGATGTTTTTGTTTTCAGCTAATTGTCGGAAATTTTGGTCTTAGCTACGAGCAGAGTAAAACACAAATGGCAATCTGGGCTATTTTAGCAGCTCCATTATTGATGTCAGTTGATCTCAGGACAATTAGACCTGAATACAAAGCAATTTTGCAAAACAAGAAGATTATTGCTGTCGATCAGGACCCTCTAGGAATTCAAGGCAGAAGAATATATAAGGTAAGAATCAATAAGATATCGAAAGAAAATTCAACATTAATTTTTTTCAGCATAAGGGAATAGAAATCTGGTCTAGACCGATTACTCCACTCTATCAGAATTACTTCTCTTACGCTATAGCTTTTGTGAATAAGAGAACTGATGGCACTCCATCTGATGTCGCCGTAACACTTAAGGAACTGGGACTCACGTCTCCCACTGGATATCAAGTAGAAGTAAGTAAAGAAAATAGAATTGAAAATATATTAATAAAAGGTTCCTTATGCAAAGTCAAAGAAGATGGCATTGTCCATTTTTTCCCTTTCCGGTATTCGTAGAAAGATTGGACTTTTTCATCGAATAAACTTTTCGATGGATTTTTTTTTATGCGCGCTTTCCAGGAATAGGCGAACCTGTTACACCACATGAGTAGGCGCCTGGGAAGAATGGTTGTGTCTGTTTACTAACTTCTTGAAGAGGGCCAAATTGTAGCATAATCATATTGACACATAACAGTGAAAAAATGTTCGAGTATTATAGATCCAGAGCACACATATCAATCGCTTATAGTTCAAAAATTAATAGCAGATGCGGATGAGGTGGTAGGCGATAGGATGATTGCTATTTCTTGTCTGGCGTGGAGAATGAGTATAGTATCGGCCAAATTCCCGCTATCGAATTGCCTGTGGGTGCCTGAAAGGCAGGGAAGCAAAAATAGGCTGTATTCACGTCGACACCTGTTATACAGTGTCTACCCGAGTCCAAATCTAGACCAAACTTCACTAACTTTAGCTTCATCTTAAGACAATTTCAATTTACGAAAATATACTATACTAGCTCTAGCCCGCGACTTCATACGCAATAATGTTGAGATGAGTAATGTCCTATTATTTTTAGAAATAGGCTAAATTAGTAAAAATGAATTAAATGGTAAAATTGTTATTAAAAGAGGGATTCATTTAGGGTGTACTATGCTATTGAGGGACATCTTTATATACGACATTAACTGTATTGCCGTGCGGTTCAAGGATCACTAAACTGGTAGCCGAACTGACTCTGGAAGACATAACATAGAACTGTCCGTGTGGAAATCAGTTCTCCCTTAGGCCAATCCCAACCAAACTCTCGGCCTGCGATTTGAGCAAGGCGTTTGATAGTGTAGTCCATTTCGGAATACTTGGAAAGTTAAGTTTTTGGTATAAGAGAAGTTGCTTTGTATTTGATCAAGAGCTATCTGACTAACAGATACTAACAAGTATGCCTCCAGGTTAAATGCTCCTAATGGCAGCCAATCAACTATGGTGTGCCACAGGAATCTATCTTGGATCCACGGCTGTTCATCGTTTGTATCAATGATCTACCTGATAATGTAACATCATATAATAATAATAATAATAAATCGTCTTTATTTACTGTACCTACAAAGTGTACAAATAGTGCTCTACACTAGCGAAGTTTAGCCGTGGCTACTCTTCCACTCAACCAGTGAGAGCACTAGAAAATATTGACAAAGAAAAAAAATATTGAATTCAACTTCATTCACATACAGAAAAACATGTTTCTAACGATTGATTAAAAGTGGAACAAAAGAACAATATCAAGGAAAAAATTAATATAAATCAGAATGAAAATAAGTGAACTAACCAGTGAACAATATCAGACCTGGATATTCCTGCAATATACCATGGTTACAAATGAAATTTTATTTCATTTAGGAAATTTACGTGTCTCGACGGCTATGGTCATTGACACGATGAAATTATACATTCATATAAACATTAATTATACAGAAACAATAGAAAAGTATTGTAAAAATAAAACAGAGATTATCATGTCAAATGGGGTTATACAAGTTCGTGTTTTTCAGAAATTCGAACAAATTAGAAATCTGATATTCAGAGTTGAGCAATTCTTTTAGGTTTCTACTGAGGTTGTGTTGTGATCTGGCATCTCTGTATTTGTTGCAGTCTATCAAAATATGTTCTACTGATAGTCGACTGTTACAGACTTCGCATTCTGGAGGGTTTTCTGACTCCATCAGGCAGCCGTGAGTAAGCGCGTGTGGCCTCTTCGTAGTCTCCTTAATATGATTTTATTCTTTCTGCACATCGGGGGTAGTTTACAGGGTTTGAGGACAGGCTGCACTGGATGAAGTTTTGTGTTTGACCTGTTCCACTGGCTCTGCCACTCACTAAGGATTTGGTACTTTATGATTGATTTCAGATCGTAGGATAGTTGGATATCTATTATGGGTTCATCTGACATGGACGCTTCTTTAGCTGCTCGATCGGCCCTTTCATTCCAGGGATTCCAAGATGGGACGGGATCCAGATGATGGTTATGGATACTCCGTTAGATGAGAGAAGATGACATGTCTCTTGAATGTTCTGAACAATCCAGCGTTTAGAATAAATATCTTTTATGGCATGTGTGGAGGACAGTGAATCCGTGCAAATTGCAACATTTCTTTGATTAGGTTTAACCATTTTAAGTGCTTCAAAATAGCAAATAGTTCACCTGTGTACACACTACATTCGATAGGGAGTCGATATTTTTCTAGTGTCGTTTCTGCAGTAGTTACGGAGCAACCAATACTTTCTTCTCCCTTAGATGCATCAGAGTAAAAAATTTGGTCAAACTGATGTTGATTCAGAATTTCTAAGAATGCCTGTTTGTAGAAAACACTAGGGGTTTCGATTTTGTTATAGTTGCTTAGGGTTTTGTTTACAGATCGACTGATTTTGATTCAAGGTGGTGTTGTTGAAGTAGAGTTTGGTATAGTGTTGGTAAGATCTATCTTTAACTGAAGTGTTCTCAAAATTTGAGGAATTGTTGGGGGGCTTCTTTGTCTATTGGGAGTTTCGGCATGGTTATTCATCAATTTGAAAATTGGATTTGTGGGATTTGCTGAAATTCTGGCTGCATACAATGTCAAATTTCGTTGTCTTCGAAGTTGAAGTGAAGGCTCGTGTGACTCGCAGTAAAGACTTTCTGATGGGCTTGACCGGAAAGCGCCCAGGCATATGCGGAGAGCAGTATTGTGGACTACGTTTAAGGATTTCAAATTTGAGTTTGACGCTGACATGTAAACTATGCTTCCATAATCAATTTTTGGAAGAATTATGGTTTTATATATTCTTAGTAGTATCTTCTCTTCTGAACCCCAATGATGATGTGATAGAGTTTTTAAGATATTCAGTCTTTTCAAACAATTCTTTTTGATCTCCTGAATGTGAAGTTTCCAAGTTAGTTTGGAATCGAAAGTAACTCCTAGAAATTTGAAATGATCTACTACATCTATCGGCACTCCATTGAGGATCAGGTGTGGTATCTCGATACTACTGTGTCTTCGACTAAACTTTATGACTTTGGACTTTGACGAAGAGAAGTTGAAACCAGTCCGTGTCGACCATTGTACAAGACTATTCATAGCATTTTGAAGAAGAGTACAAGTACTAGATGTATTTTTCCCTTGACAAAATATAACCAGGTCATCTGCATAAAGTGCGTATTTGATAGGTGCCCCTATAAGGGAACAAATAATGTTTATGGCCAAGATGAATAATGTTGGGCTGATAATAGAGCCTTGGGGTACTCCGTTTTCGGTGTGGTAAGAAGTGGATATCTTTCCATTTACTCGTACTTGGATTGTCCTGTCAGTGAGAAAGTTCCTCATGAACAAGATGAAATAATAATAACAAAAAAAAATACATAAACACCTCAAAAAAAGTCTAGGGAACACTTACCAATATCTTTAAAATATGAATTTGATGATTCGAATTTATAGAAATCTTTCGATTTCTGTTAGGATGTATTGTATATAATGTATTCTCAAGAGAACAAAATAATATTTGACTTCTCCAAAGCACCTATTATAAAAAATTTGAAATTTGAAATTACGAAATTTGGTAAAACACAAAAAAAAATCCAGAACTAATATTTTCGAAACGATATGGAAGCACTTATATTTTTCAGTACCCAGAAGGTCAACCTCTGTTATTAATGACACTTTGGCATCGTCGCGGCATGCCCAATATTAAATTGTCTATTACATTTTGGCCTGAGTCATTCCAAGCCCCCTGAACTGCTAATCGAAGCTCCTGTTCATGATGGAGGACGTTTTGACGCAGGAGATTTCTTTTTAGGGTGTCCCACACATGCTCGATGGGATCAGATCCCATCGCCTCCCTGTCTAACAACTTCTCGAGCATGCTGGAGACGGTTTTGCTTTCAGGTTCCCTCCATATTCGAATTCTTCCCGAATCGGGATAATAACTGAATCTAGATTCATCACTGAAGAGAACTGTGGCCCACCTCTCTTGATCCTAGCTCACGTGTTATTGGCACCAAGCTAAACGAGCAGCACGATTTCCATGGGTCAGTTGTGGAACTCTTAAAGGACGTCTGGAGTGGAGTTGACCTTCGTGCAGTCGATTTCTCACAGTTTGGTCGGAAATTTGTACATTATGAACTCGTGATAGCTCTTGAGCTAACTGAGATGCTGTGGTAGTACGATCTCTTCTGGCTTGTAAAACCAAAAATCGGTCTTGGGCGACTGTAGTAATCCTGAAACGACCTGTATGGCGTTCTTCTACGCTACCTGTTTCATTGAAAGGCGACCATAAACGGTTTATGACACTTGGGCTATTTCCCAGAACCCTGGATACTTCCCGTTGTGAGCTCCCAGCTTGGAGCATGCCAACGGCTCGTAACATCTCTTCTCTAGTCAAATGTCGTCTTTCCATGGTCGAATCACAAAACTTACTCTTTTATTTGTGCTACAATAGAAACAAAGTGCCAACTAACTGATTTCAAACACTGAATACATGAAATGATTATAAAGCAGCGTCGCATCTGCTGCATTTTAGTTTTTATAAAAAAATGAAATATGTTGCGGCACTCTACATAATTTGGTGAGAAATTGATGCAGGTGTTCATTTCTTAAAAAAATCATCCATATTGATCGTTGATATATATATATATATATATATATATATATATATATATATATATATATATTATTTTTGTCCTCTTATCAACGGAGTTATAGTTTTAGATGCAACATAAGTGAAACACCTCCGGAAGAACTCAGACTTAAAACAAGGGACGTGCAGCGTGTCTCACGTCATGCAGAGCTCCGCGACTGACCAACTTATCTCGTAAATAATGCGGTGTGCCAGTGAGATGAATTTTATGCACAAGAACCAAAAGCTGAATTTTCCATGCATGGATCATCCTATTCCATCCGAGTTGATGGATAGGCCCACTCACGTAATCAAATTTTCGGAGACCGAACACAAATCGACAACAAGTATTTTGCATCTTCTGAATACGATTTTTACTTACCGAATCTGAAAACGGGTAGTACATGACGTAACAATAATAAAATGTTGGCAGAATAAGAGTCTCACGCAATTTCTGTCTTATCCTTTACGACAAAAACTCTTTCGAGTCATAAAGAAGTTTTATTTTGAAATAAGATTTTTGCAGTAATGCTTTGAGATGCGAGACGAAGGTGAGTTTCACGTCGAAAATAACTCCAAGGTTTTTCCCTCCACAACTATTGGTATCGAACAACCATTCATTGATAAGTCAAGATTATCTTTGACAAATTCATATTGCTTCTTGGGAGAAAAAACCAAGAAAGCCGACTTGGAAGGATTAACTTTGAGACAATGGGCATCACAGTATAGTTGAAGTGAGTTTAAGCCTTCATTTATTTGTGCATTAGCCATCTGAATGTACCCCCCTATTGATGTTTATCGATACAGAGTGCAGAGTGTCGTCTGCGTAAGAATACATTGTACCATGCTTAACGTAATCATAAATATCAGTTGTGTAAACTAGAAATAGGAGCGGTCCTAAAATGGACCCTTGAGGTACACCCGATAAAACTTCGCAAGGAAAAAAAATGCCATTTTTCGTGAAGACTCTCTGTTTTCTATCAGACAAATACGAAACAAAGAACTTGACAACTAGATCACTAAGACCATAAAATTTCAGCTTAGCGCAAAGAAGTTCATGACATACGCAATCAAAGGCTTGGAGAAATCGAGCAGCAACAGCACACTACTCCTTCCAGCATTCAAACATTTAACTAAATTGTCCGTAACATTTAGCAAAGCTGACACGGTACTGAAGCCCTTTCTGAATCCCGACTGATGTTTGTTATCAGAAAAATACTCTTCAATCTGAGAATGCACCGCCCTCTCAATTATTTTACTGAAAATAGGAAGTAAACTTATAGGCCTCAAGTCCTCGATTGTAACAGGTTTTTATTTTTGGTAAAGGACATATTAAAGACATTTTCCAGTTATCTGGGAAATATCCAATTTCTAGACATTGACAATATGAGTTAAATAAATCAATATAGTAGGAAAACAGAGCTTGATCATTTTAAGAGATACACCATCAACACCACATTAATTTGATCTGAAATTCTGTACAATCTTAACAATTTATGTTGGTTCCACATATCTAAAATAAAAAGAAAGATCCAGATTGAAGCTGTTATTTTTATAATATTCGATCATATCGGAATCCGTTCGAACAGACTTGAAAACTTCGGAAAATTTAACATTAATCTGATCCGAGTCTAATAAATGTTCATGAATCTCAGTAGACCCCTCCCTGCTACAAACACTCATTTTTCGTAAACTGGACCAGAATTTTTTGGCGTCGTCCCTACTCAATTGTTCTAAAAACGCTTTTTTTTTCCTCCTTATACTAGCCTGTGCAAAGTTACGCATCTTTTTATAGATACGCCATTTTTCATCAGTTCTATCGCGTTAAAAAGCCGCGTATGCACTGTCTCTTTGTCAAACTATAATTTTCAGCTTCTTGACTCGTACAGTTCTTATTGGAGCATGTTTATCGAAAAGTGCAATAATCTGTGCATATTATCTTGTTTTCAATATCCCGAATTGAAATAATATTGCGCCATGGTATATTCTCCAAATCAGAACGGAAAACATCTTCGTTGAAGAACTTAAAATCTCTATAGGAGTGAAACCTTGCAGAGGGCTTTCTGACAGAAATATTGACATGACAAATGGAAGCGAGTGATCTGTTCTACCATGAATATAGTTTCGTTCTTTTTGCTGACGATGCCAGCTTTCTTAATATTGGCGCTGACGTCGACGAAGTGAATCGGTTGTCATCGAATACACTTGCTGAGGCAAAATATTGGTTCGATACAAACAAACTGCGAATGAATGATAATAAACCCCAAGAACTCATATTTGAAACGCCCTGAAGTAAATACTCACCTTAAATTTCTGGGAATCACCCTGGAACTAGATTTGAAGTTCGGTCAGCATATACAAGATCTAGTCAATAAACTGTCCAGCTCAACTACCTTTTTTGCCTACTTCCACGGTGTTATCTTCTGGGAGGACAATACAGCAATGAAATTGTACAATAAGATTCCCTGCGAATTAAAATCAATGATCAGAGTGAACCTTCTAAAACATCTAAAGCAGGGGCTGCTTTCGGAATCCTACTACTGTATGGACGAATTATTTTGAACGACCAAAACTTCTGAGCTATACATTTTTCAGTCATGTTTGTGTGTGTAATTAATCCACCATAAATCTGTTTGTTGGAAATGTAAGAATGTGTACTGTACTATATATATTATAATAATATTATGTTGACTACCCCATGTAACTTTTGATGGGTTATATTGTTCATTTAATCCTGATTTGTTTCTTCCTGCTAAATGGACAAGAAATAAAGTTTACTGCTTCATCAATTAGTAGTACTGAATCCACTGACTTACATTGTACTTTAACAGCTTCAAATTACTTGAGTAAAAGGTCATTCATTGTGGCTACGTTTTCATTTTTATGGGGGAAAATAGACGATCACATAACCGTTCTCTGGGCCTTGTCATGAGATTGGCGACATCAGGGTTAACTGTGTTGATGAGTTCTACAAGTGCATGTCACCACTGGTGCCAAACTCTGCGGAATAGTTTTTTAACCATCAATTGTAGGTTAATCGCCGTTTCTTAAACTGAGCAACATCTCAAAAAACTGTTCTGTATGTGACTCCACAAGTATTGCGACTTAAAACACGACTTTGCCTCATCCGCTCGTGTGCCCCTGGATACTACTGCTGCTGTCTGCCGAAAGTCTTCAGCTAACAGCTGTAATACTACCCATCAGACTATTATTGGCTCATACCTATGAAATTTTATTACACGTTTATCGACCATCGTGCATTCATCCCACACTATTAACTTAGTATCCTCAAAAACTTGAGCCGTGTTACTCTGCATAGAGATATTGCATATAGAGATTTCAATAAGATTAAGATTAGATACAGCTTAAATACTGAATGTGCAGTCCTACCATCATCTAATCTGAGGTTTTATCAACACTTTCAAGTATCTAATCGTAAACGGAGGACTGTTCTTCAGCAACACTTGTGTATTAGACAATAAATCAGTGTCGTTAATAATTTCTCTTAAGGTAGTATCTGTTTTGCAACAACGGCTCATTCCACAACAACTGTGCCAAACCATATTGACCTAAAAGTTGTCCTCTCAAAGACACAATTGTCTCCTCAATAGCAATCAAACATTGATTGTAAACTTCATCCACAACTAGAGGAACATCCTCTTAACACGTTAAGTGCGGCACCTATGTTCTGTCCATGACGTTCAGTGCGGTACTGGTCACAGTAACCCCGTGCGTCTTTTCCGCTGAGTGCGGTACGGGGTACATATGCCCCGTATATTTCCTTTGAATAACACTGCTATATTTTCATAAAAAGTTTGAATTTCTTATTAAAAGTAAGTTTTATATTTTATTCACATATGTAGAGATGTTCAACTTCAGTCGTCCTTGCAAAAACTTTGCAATACCTTCTAAACAAAGCTTTGTAAATAGTAACTTTTATCTTACAACCGGAAGCTGTATATTTGATTATTCACATTTCTAATTGTTTAATGACGATTAATTTAATTTTTTTTCACTAATCTCTACAGGGATTTGTTGATTTTTTCCTTATCAAAGAGTTACATTTTTATTTGGAATAATAGGTACTCGATTAATCGATAATGTTGGGTTGAGGTTTGACAAGGGTTAATCAACTAACTTTTGTATCTACGTTTTTTCTTTCTAGTTTAAACCTTAATGTTTATGTTTATGTTATGTTAAAATATGAACAATGAGGAAAGAATATGTTTATATGTTTATATGATTGACAACAGTTTTATTGGATGAACAATAAAGGCGTGAAGTAGATAGTGATGAAAAAGGATCAAACATAAAATTAAATTTGAACATACACAACAAGAATATTCCTGAGTTTTTGTAACACCCGGGACATTTTTTCTTCTTTTCACTACCATCAGAAAGAGTATGAACTCTTTTCGGAGTCCTGGGTCTCTCACTAGGTGGAGCGTCGGCTGCTAAGGCTTTCGAAATCAATTCCTTGAAAAATAAGTAGATATACATTTTTCGTTCCTCTTCTTACATATTAGCCAACCATTGGTTGCAGCAGAGCCAAAGATAAATCTAAAGCTATTTTTCTTTACCATTTTCCACATTTCCGGAGAACTGAATATAAAGCAGACATCACTATAGTCTATCCATTTTTACCCATGTTATAATCTATTACGCATTTGGGCTTGAAAATTGGTTCATTAGACCTTGTTCTTTTCCCATTATCAAAATAAGTCATTTCATGTTTCTGAACAGTGCTCATCATCAATACCTTTTTTTTGTCTTTCGATTTCATGATTTTTACACCATCCTTTTGTTTTCCTACAATGTGACCTTTTCCCTGTCGGGCTTTCGTGACTTGTGTGGATATGCCTTTTCTATTAGACCACAATGTGCCACAATATCGGGTCTGGTTGTCCTGTAAAAATTTTGCAACTTCCATGCTAGAATAGAAGATGTCGGCATATAGGGTTCGAACACAACCCAAAACACTATCACCGATTTGGTTTTCCATGAGAGATTTTATGATGGAAAAGCTATGGGACTCTCCTTGAATTGTATCACCTTTGTCAGTGTAAACCTTGAAGTTGAAAATGTAACCGTCTTCGGTGCATAACTTATACACTTTTATCCTATATTTATGGGATTTGTTCGGGATGTATTATGGAAAAAATAAACAGCCTCTGAAAGGAATCATCGTCTCATCAATCACTAATTTCTCACCGTTTTAAAAATTTTTGAAAATTAATAATTATTTTGTTACAAAGTTCTCTTGTTTTATATAAAGGATCTTCTGTATCACTGGTAATATTGTCACAAAAATTAAAACATTTTCGTTCTGATAAAATAAATCACGAGACCAGTACGTCTTCATATCTGGCGTAGGGTTTATTCCAAACCAGAAAATTGCAAAACATTTTTTAATTTCAGGAATATCAATGGGTTCCAAGAACGGATTCGGGATTTTTTCTTCAGTTTCTGACACGTTGTCAAATTTTGAAGTAGTTGTTCGGCATACAAATTTGTAAATGTAACAATGAATTCTAATTTTTCATCGTCAATGAACAATAAATAACAATCTAATGGCGATCGACAATTACCTGGAATGTTCACGATCTCAGACGCCTCAATTTCAATCTAATTAACGTCTGTATTAGGCAGTTGACAATTTATTGAACTATTGATAAAGTTACCCCCTGCAGCATCTTCTTCAACGTGTTCCTGAATATCATCTTCTGAGTCGCTTTCCGATATGTTCGATCAGGCAAAAATTCCTCACTACTTTCACTGTCTATTTCACTTTCACTAGAACTGTCACGACGCTGGCTGACGGCCAGTTCGACTAGTTTTCGGCCTCGTGAAAACATAACAAAACAAAGAAAAGAATAATCAAAGGAATAGAGAAGACCAATGCTCTCGTTAGGGAGGCAGGTGACAAATGGTAGCAGGGCTAGAGGTAAGGACAGGGCAAGCGAGAACATGATGGGGACTGTCCAGGCCATGTCTCGAGCGGATCAAAACAGACCCCGTACCGCACTGGCGGCAGGAATAATTATGTCATTGCGGTACGGGGCCGATTTACCCCGTACAATTTTATTGGCGAAATGAGTTCTATACGATGTATCAAACATATGTGTACTCAAATGACCACGATAAATACAATAGCCGCTTCACAGCATAAAAATCAATTTAAGGAAAAGGGTGAAATTGCTGCCGCACCGAACGGGTTACCTGGACTACGGGGTCATTGCAACCCCGTACGTGTAAAAATTCTCACTCCGAAAGACTACCTTCGTATTTTTCCCAAAGAGCTCTGATGTCTCGGAATTGACTAAACAACAAAAATACGGAGAAAAGTTCACGTAGTATTTGCAGCTTCTGCTTTTAACAATGAGTAGAGAAAGCAAATCAAAGAAGAAAATAGCGGTTATATTGTTATTTGAACAGAATTACATCTTCACGAACTAACCCTTTTGGGATACTGAGATGAATGTATGAAAATGGATGAGGTTCATTCATATAAAATGAACCAAAAACGATATCGCCATCTAGAAAACACTAACAGTCATCTAGTAGCAAACGGGGAAATTGAGTCCAAGCGTATTTTAGCGTATCACTTTGCGAGTTTAACTCGCAGTAAGCCTGTTTTGTGTTTTGTTGTTGAGCGTATTAATGTATAATGTCCATTTCTTTGACACGATCTGCAGCCTGAACCGTTTGGCGGATTTTAATATATAAGGTGTCATTGGATTCGTCTCTGTTAGGATATGTCATTACTCGACTGCGAAAGGTATTTGGTATCAACATAAAGAGCTTGTAGTGACCATTCCAAAAATATACAACACATAAGAAAATGATCAAGCATGAATCTGACTGAAAAAAGACATTTACTAACTTTTTTAGAACTACATATACAAAGTTTCAAGGCGAAATGCACATTCCCCTTTTTATGAATGTTATAATCTATTATGCATTTGGGCTTGAAACTTGGTTCATTATATCATTAGTTCTTTTCACAGTATCAATTAAGTAAAGTAATGTTTCTGAACAGTGCTCATCATCAATACCTCTTTTTTGTCTTCCCAGTCGGACTTTCGTAACTTGTGTGGGTTAGATATTTTTTCCGTACAAAGTTTAATACCCCTTTTACCCTTAAGAAATCGAATTCTAGAAAATATTGAATTAGTTCTTTATTAAATCATGTCAAAGAGCAATATCACATAATTCCAAACAGATCTGACCACAAACAAAAAAGTTACATACAAAATTTAATACTCCATAACAGATCGAATTTCAGAAAAAATACTGAATTAGAGTTTTATTACATCATGCCAAAGAGTTAAATATAAACTTTGAAACCCCCTTTTCCCCTTTGAGGGGTGAATCTCGCGAAATCCCTTTCTATACGTCACAAAACGAAGCCACGATCCAAATATCATTTTTCTAGCTTAAATAGTTTTACCTCGGTTTTAATGAATCAGTCAGTCGGGACATGTAACAGACATGACATAATAGATATTCTATGTTGCAGCTGCATTGTGGTTGATCAAATTCTATGTTCTCCTGAAAAGGTATAGACACACGATGTAAGATTTGAAAAACCGAATAAATTTCTTATTCTAGATAAGAAATAGAGCATTAGCAAGCTGAAGATATACATTAAGGGTTTCCGATTTTCATAAAAGCTCCCGTATCTTGATGAATAAGTTACCGGTCTGTAGTCTAAAAATTATGTATAGTCCAACGACTTCAAGAACAAATTGCCGACTTTTACCTCTGATCTATATTTGGATGACGGGAGGAAAAAATACCTCTTGTGGACATTTTACATCTACAAGGTCATCAATAATAACGTTTAGTGTTCTATAAAGTAACTTTCATCGCAGTTTTCATATAATAGATAATATCCTAACTCTGAAGGTATTTGTCACATAAAATATGTTTTAGAAATGGTTTAGATATGAAAAGTAAAATCAGAGTAATTATGACTTCTGATGCCACACAGTCTAATTGCATGGGAAAGTCTCAAACTATTAACGCTGTAATTACGGTGTTTAAAAATGTCATCAGAGTAATTCGTCGAGCACTCTCCTTTAATAACACATCATTTCTCCATTTTAAAGATGTTCTAGATATGATATATTATTACGGAATCATGAACATATATTTTGTATATGGTTTTGATTTCAATTCTCGACAGCATTGATTTCACAAATAATATATAATAAATGTATATGAGTTATAAGAACATCTAAAAAAGAAGCACTTCTAGTAGGCTATCATTAATTATATGAACTTTTTCTTAATTTTAAACGCGACGTATAAAATTTGTCAAAATTTATTTAATATTCACCCGGTTATAATGTGATCGAAAAACTTGCAGGATTTCGATGAACACTTAATATCGCTGACAATTTCAAGCAGTAATTCATGATTTTGAAGTCTTATTATTATTATTTATTGTCGTGGACTTGTGCACTATCTCAGCTGTTAGCAGGATATAATTTACCTTTCCCAGGTTCAGCAATCAAAGGGAATAGGCTCGATTACAATATACTTGACATAAATTTTCTAACTATCCTACATGTATTAAGAATTACAGCTTTTTGCATTTCTATATTGGTATTCTTATGCAATTCTAATTTCTTAAGACATTACTCAAACTTTTGGGTATTAGCCCAGTCGAAGAAATGATGACAGGAGCGTTATCTCTTTTATCGAGATGCCACATCTGTTTGATCTCAACAGCAAGGTCTGTGTATTTGGACTTTTTCTCCTGGAACTTGTTCGGTACGTTGCTATTATTCGGTATGGTGACATCCATCAGCGTTGCTATTCTGGCTCTCTTATCATACACCGCTATGTCCGGCCTATTATTCGTCATCATTCTGTCAGTGATAACAGGCCTATCGTAGTATAATGTGAAAGTCATTTTCAAATACGGGCGCCGGTTGATATTTGTAATATGGCTGGAAAATATACAGAAGTCACTACTTGTGTGCAAGTTTCTGATGGATAATGTTGCACACTTGATTATACCTGTGAAGATAGTCCGTATTGGCCAGTTGTTCGCAGCCGGGCGTAATATGATGTATAGTTTACGATCTTATATGGCATTTCCTACACTTATCTGTTTGTAATGTTCCATCCTTAATTATAAATTTTTTGTAGTTGTTTGTAGCGATGACTTGATCTTGAATGGCCATAAGGAATCCTTCTGTTTCCGCGAATAGTTCTCCTTTCATCAACCATTTGTTGGAAGCTTCTTTGTCGATGTGTGGTGGATTAATCTCATTGTGATGTCGCCCATACAATTCCTTTCCTGACCATTGCTCTTGTTTTTCAGTATCTGATAGGAACGGTAGATTCAGCAGGTCATCCCTGGTAGCAAGATTCAGAGGTGTATATCCCTTATCAGCCAACGATACCACTCTGTGGAGGTCACAAGTGCGAGCTTTTGTGAAGAAAAATTCTCCGAGATTCTTTATCTGTTCGGTATGTAAGTTGACAACATCAATCAATGCATCAATGCGCGTCCTCCTTCTTTCCGCTTCAAAGTTGTTCTTATCACAGACGATTTTGGATGGTGATTGTTGTACTTTGTCAGCATCGTTCAGGTCTGCCTTTGAATATCATCCAGTTCTGTCTTAGTTAATCTGATTATACCAAATGAGTAAAGCAACACTGAAACCTGGCTTGTTGGTATCGTAGATGTTTGTACGTTTCGCCATCCCTCATATACTGTATATTATCATCGTTTGGAAATTGTGTTTCACCATCTATGACTATGTTCAGGGTCTTACATTTTTCAATCCCGAATTTCATATGAACATCTGCTGAGAACTTACTGATATTTTCAGCAGATCATCCAATTGCTTCTTGTTCGAAGCATATAATTTGATGTCATCCATATACAGCAGGTGGGAGATTGTATGATAGTTCTTATCTGTTTTTATCTTAAATCCGTATTCTGTTCTATTGAGCATTGAAGACAATGGGTTCATAGCTAAACAGAACCAAAGTGGACTCAAAGAGTCTCCTTGATAAATTCCACGACGTATGGGTATCTCGTCGGTTTTAATTGACTTGTTCATGTTGACTTGTTGAGACGTGCGCCAGTGTGTCATTGTTGTCTTCAGGAATGCTACGAGGACTGGATGAATTTTGTATATCTGTAATACTTCCACAAGCCAAGAATGGGCGGTACTATCAAATGCCTTCAGATGATCGAGAAAAGTGTGTCTGTTTCATCACCACAGAATCGATGATAAGTTGTTCCTTGCACCCGTGGTGTTTCCTTCTGTATGCCTTCTGTTCCTCTGCTAATATTTTGTTGTCATCAATATATTGGATTGGATATGCATTAGAAGAGTAGTTTGTACAGCTTTGGCAGACAAGTGATCGGCCTATACAGAGACGGATCTTGTGTTCTATCGCTCTTAGGTAGCATATATGTTAAGCCTTGTGTTAGGAAAATGGGTGTTTTCTTGATATGTTAAAGAACATACGTAAGCTTCGAACAAATCAACCAAACTAACCAGGTGCAGAGGCCGTCCAAGTGACCCATCAACATGTAGTACTTTCCGAACGATCTCTAGAAAAGGAAGATGAAATACCAGAATAAACCTTTGAAAAAGTACCCTCAGCCTCCGCGGAATCTGTACGGAATCGAGGAGGAGAATTATCTACTCTTCTGACGACGAAAGAAAACATTTAACGTCGCCAGGAAATCAATAGAAAAAAAACTCAAACCCATTTAAACAGTGGCTAAGAAAATTCTTCCCACAAAGCGAAGACAAACAAAAAATGAACTCATTCTGAATGACTCCTCAGATGACGATAAAGAACAGGCGGAAGATTATGAAAATGAATGTGCAGGATGTATGGAGAACTACCGAAAGACTAAAAAGCGCCAAGCTTGGATAAAATGTTTGATATGTGGTCATTGAATGCACAAACTATGTCAATTTGTGTCATGCGGTAAACATGCAGCACAGAAAAAGATTTGAATAATTTAGGTAAATTATGTTAGGATCGTTTGTCCTCCAAATGGCGGTTGATCTCTCCTAGGAAGTGAAGGTGAGATGGCCCGACACAAAGTTTACTCGTGAAATTTACTGGTGAATTGATTACGTTTGTTTATATTCTCAATTAGTGTTTTATAACCAATAAATGTTTTGAAATTCATTGCGCATTTTATGAGACAGTTATATCGATTTATAGATAAAAGGGTCCATCTCTCCTCGACTTATCCTAAAAATCAAATCAGCTACTGAAGAAATACAACGTAAACTGAAAACTAGACTTGCATCAAAGGAAGGTGCTAGATTTCTAGATTTGGTATGCGAGAGGATACTAGACGTGCACAAGTAAGAGATGTTACTGTCATTTACTTTAATCTCATGAAAACCTTACCAACTTTAGTATATACCACTGGTATTTGTTACTACAAAAGACAGTTATGTTTTGGTATCCATGACATGGGCACAGAGGACTCATTTATGTATATATGGAATTGAAGCTATAGCTCTAGAGGTCCGCAGAAGATTGGATCTTGCCTTTTATATTTTATTGAAAATTACTTAGCTTCGAAAATTTATTTATTCTGCTCAATGTGGTGAACAAAATCGCATTATCAGAATGTTTTTATTGTGTAACTACATAGTCGGTTCTCCAAATTTTATAGTAGAGGAATTGGTTCACAAATTACTGGTGATTAGTCCCTATTTTTTCTATGCGACCGGGATTTGGATTCATAGGAGATCGCGAAAAAGATGGATATCATGAAGAATAAGAACCTCAGAGCGAAATATTTCTAGCAATATTTTCCACGAAAAAGAGATAAAATAACAATATCTTTTTTGCAAAGAAAAGGCTCCAAAATGCCAATATTTCAATGAGTTTTCCAGAAAAACTCTGGTTATTGGAACAATGAAGAAAATAATAATAAATTTTGGTAATTTCCCCATGTTTTCAACTTCAATTATTAATACAATGTTATTCTAAATTGTATGGTATTTCAAGTCAGGTATTGCAATATCTACATTTAAGTTCCTTGATTCTGTTCATCTTGTATTATATATTGTATCATATTGCTTTGTTGCAGATAATTGTTCTATCACAACAGAAACGCTTGTATTATATGTTATATATTTCCACAAATAATTCGAAGGAATTATTATTAAAAAGGCAGAAAATAAATGAGAATTTGTTTCTGTTGAACATACAATAACATTGGTTTAAGATAATGATTTCAATTGCAATTTTCTGAAAAACTGATAGTTTTACAACTTCTTCAAGAATATCTTCTTTGAGCTATATTAAAATGAAATGCATAATGGAAAAGCGTACTTCTACGTGAATGAAAATTAGAGATATGCCCCCTCTTGTCTGGAAATTTTTTTATCTGCTCTGAAGTTCTCTACATGAAGGATAGTTAGCGTGCAAGTTTAAAGAATTAGGTAATCTGGTTCTTGTTCTTCAGATCACTTTTTTGAAGACCTCCAGCGCACTAGTAAAGCACTTTCGAAAATAATGCTCATATTTTGGTTGAAGAATCATATTGTGGACTTTAGTATTTTAATATCTGGACTACTATACAGAGTGTATATATAAAGCTTTCCGCTGACGAGATTTATATATTTGTTAATGCAATCAAAATAATTTTATGAATTAATATAAATCTACTATCCCGCAATGAATTACAGCTACAACATATTCTACCATGAATCTTACATCAGAAAAACATAAATTGTTGTGATAAAAATATACAAATTCATCAGAATCTGTTCAAACTAATGGCATCAATATACTTACCAGTAATATCACGGGCTTCCTTTGAAGAGTTAAGACGATACTCACAGATTAAGAATTTATGAAATATTATCTGCGAAGAGGTGATAATATAACAATATTTTTTTCGGAAAGAAATGGTTCCAAAATGCCAATATTTCAATGAGTTTTTCAGAAAAACTCTGGTTATTGAAAGAACAAAGAACAGGATAACTTTTGGTAATCTCCCCAATGTTTCAACTTTAATAATTAATACAATGTTTGTAATACCGTCAGCTTGTTTAATATACCTAGAAATTCTTCATTTGTTATATTGCATATTAAGTCAGGTATTGCAATATCTACATTTTAGTTTCTTGATTGTTTATCTGCATATTGCATGCTATTGTTTTGTTACAAAGAATAGTTCACAATACAGTTGCTTGTATTAGTTGTATTATAAGGCAGAAAATAGATGAAAATCTGTTTCTAGAGAACATTTATGACATGTGACTGTATTTTGCAAGGATGTAAATTTAATTTTTCTTGGAAACAATCATCGGGGAAATCGTAGCAGAAATTGCATCAAAAAGTGTTGATTTTAAATAGATTTTCAAAATGTTAAAATAAATAATTTTACAGATGTCAAATCTTCACAAAATGATTTTCTCTTTAGTAGTAGTATGGTGAAAAATCATTTCCAATAAAAAAATTGGGCTTAGGAATAATGAGGATATGAAAATAAAAGAGGGTTTAACCCCGACGAGTTGCCCATATATCTATCTGTTCAAGCAATCAAACTGATTTCACGAAAAAATATAAATCCACCACCTGGTAATTAATACCACTGCCAGGCAATGATTATAATCAAAACATGGAACTGGAATTATTATATATTAGGATAAGTTAAATGTTATGAAAATATATCAATCTACCAGAATATATACAAACTGTAGCATTATCAGCCAATTACATCAATGTAACAGCAAGTAGTGTCAGAGGCTTTCTCCTTGGAAAAATCCAATGTACTGATCTTAGTCAAGTAACACTGAATGTTATTCGTTTATAGTACAATTTTCTTTGTATATATATATATATATATATATATATATATATATATATATATATATATATATATATATATATATATATATATATATATATATATATATATATATATATATATACAATTTTGTTATTGAAAATGTTTGTGCTGAGAAATGATTTTCCATCCTTCTAAATAGAAATAGTTTTGATATATAATGTACAAATCGATTATATTTTTCAGGATCTCTATGAAGATGTAAATTATGGAGTTTTATCACCACAAACCAAGATCAAAGTTAAAGTCAATCCTTCAGGTAAAATTAGTGAATTTTCTTGTGATATTATTTTTCTTTTTGAATGAATAATACTTTTCTATTTTCATAGGTGTCGTTATTCTCAGAGCAGATGTTCAGCCAGATTTCAGTAATAGAAGAATTCCATTTTACACTACCCAAAGGACCGTTTACAATCCTTTGGATCAAGTTTTTAGGGTTAGGAATACTAATGAATTCTAGATTCTCGAATACCGCCAAGTTAAGTTAGTATGCATGAGTTGTGTGTGTATATAGTTCTTTCAAATTGTGTAATTTTAAGCGAATTCTTGAGAAAAGTCTATTGTTTATGTTTAGTATTTTTCAGATTCTGAGAAAGTTCTTGGTAAATGTTCTAGTGATATTTATTTTTGTAAGAACCTCCAATTTGAATACTTAGAAATCTTTCATAATCAATGAAATATTTTATGAAATTTTTATGTCGAGTAAGTTCATGTAAAATAATATTTTAGATCTTTCTTAATGTATTTATTTCTTCTCATTGAGATGTAATGTTGTTATTTATTTCACTGATGAAATACACATATAACCTAATTTTACAATATTATTTTTCTCTAGTCAGTAATGAAATACTCTCAGAAAAAAATTCTTCAAGAAGGATATAGTAAGAAAACTGCAAGTAACTTCTGTATTTTTTGATCTAATCCATATGATACCGATACTTATGTTTTCCTATAGTAACAACGATTGAAAGTCCTCGAAGGTTATTCTTCAATCTGGAACAAGAGAGAGATCCTGCCAGGATATCACCTGAAAAAATACAACCACTGTAACGTTTTTCAAAAGAGTTATTTTTATTATGATGAATTAAATCGTTATCGTAAGGATGATTGAATTTAGTAACGATCCCAATGTCGTAGACCGCATCGATTCAATTCATTACTAATTCGAAATCGATCTTGAGATTTTCGTCAAGAGTTCCTTTCTGATTCACGTGCTTATAAAGAATATAATGTGATATTTTGACAAATGCGTATAATTCAACGTTTGTGTTTGAGTTACTTGAAAGAATATACCTAGTCTTAGAGATAATTCATCATCTACACATATGGCAAAAATATACGGATATTTGGTGTTTTTTGGATTCTGAACATTACCAAGTTGTATCCACAATCGCACCCCTGAATCTGATTGCCGTCAAAACAGTTGTTCATGAATGGAACTTTGGACCAATTTTCAGGTCCCCGATTCCACATGAATTTGGACTGTTTTAATCGAGGGCTAGTTCGTTAGAAGCTGACACCACCAAAATCTGGATTGAAGATTGACTTCATGCAACAAATTGCAAACAGTTCCTCTTAGAATATTAAGGTTATCTGTTTGATTCAGTTGATTACGCAATTCATTGCATGTTGTGGGGTTCCGGTCGGCGGTTTGTTGAAAAATGGTCCTGTCAACATAGGAGGTAGACATTGGAACACAATGTCTACCTCCATATCGTTTCCTTACACTCGATGTTTCTCTATTCCAGACCATCATTCGCGAAATAACGCTTCAAATAGCGCCTATCGTTTGTGCAACCTTTAGCCCGTCTTTTAACGCAAGTGTTAAAATTACCTTTATTCTAGAATGATGTGAGATGAAATGTATATGTTCTATGATACAATGAGAAAGTAGCATAACCTGAACAGTCTCCCTCCCAACTGACTCCGCTTTAATCGCCCATTGGATCAACAGTCCCTCGACTTTGCAATTAAATCATAAAACACTCATAATCTAACCTACCTGGCGAGGTAGCCTCTGTTTCGGTTTGTTGGGGGGGGCGCAGTGATATTTATATTATTGCGTTGAGATGAGTAGGTAACGGCATGGCCTTTTGTTACGAGTGGGTAGATAATGCTGACGAGGTCAAACGAGACCGAAACTGCAGTCCATTATTCCTATTCGTGATATCTGACAGTGCTGAACCACTTCCCGGTGGCCCCGGTAAACGGTGATTATGAAGAGTAGATCGGAAAACTAGCTCCTTCAAGGAAGGATTTTTAACATTCTACGGAAGGTTGAATATTGTCCCTTGAAAAATAATTTTCTTCGATATGTCTACACATTGCGAAATCTCGCATTTAGTAACTTTTTGTTTTGGGAAAAACTATTGACTTTCACATATCGTAAATTGGAAATGAAATGCCACCTGAAATTAATAAACTATGCGTTTTACTAAGTGTAACTGTATTACAATTTTATGAGAGCCTCTTTTGAATTTCGAACTGTTAACGGCATTTTTGACATATTTTATCCGCAATGTTTATATAGCAACAATTCTTACATACAATGTATTTAAAATGATAAATAAAGATAGGTCTGTACCAGACCAATGAGACAATGAATAGGCCAACTGATTTACAAAAGAGGTCTCAAAAATATTGTTCTTCACTTGCAGCCACCTTAGAAGGCAGCAATGTGCTAAACAAGAGAGTGCCACTGTTGAAAACAAACACCAAGCTGGAGTGAAAAATTAAGAGAGTAATCTTGAATATATAACTAATTAGACAATAACTGTAATATAAAGAAACATTAGCAAAATAAGAATTACTATGAATGAATCTTTAACAGGGATCTGAAAAGAACTCTCTAAATATTTCCATCATGATATGACGAACATAATTTATTATTTTCGTACTAGCAGCCTGCTATACGTGTTTAAAGCATATATTGACAATATATTCTAGCAAAATTTATTCAATTCCGCACACGACCGCTGCGACATTTTTCAAATAACTTAAATTTTTAAAATTGCGATATCTTTAGAATGGAATGTTCAAACTGAATAATTAAAAAAGTTATATCGCTCACCGGCTGCAATAATGGCACAACCCAAAATTTCACGATATCTTACTAATACCGGTATATTGCTTGTAAATGTATGTTTCGTGCATCAACAATAGTGGCAGATTTGTAACTGTCAAAAAAACCGCTTCATGGCGCAAGTGTCTGTTACATTTGCCGCACTCTTCCATACCATAACAGCAACAATGGCACAATTGTTCAGTTTCTTGGCAGATGAAGTATAGTGTGCACTTGAAAGAATTGCAATATTGGTAGTTAACACTTGATACGGTAAGTTATTTCGAAATCCTCATGAAAAAGTCATTCAATAGTGGCATATTTCGAAATAAGCCACTTTGTACTGAGACAAATTGATACATTTGATACTTATTCGTTTTCATTTTCAAGATGTGCCACTATTGATTGCAGATAGTTTTAATATTTTGAATGATGATCAATTAGTTTGAGCACTTTTCATGATATGTGCCACTATTGATTACAGAAATATTTTCATAGATGCTTATAATTATTAACGTTCTACAAGTTTATCAAGCTTAAGCCCATTTATTGGATTTTATCGGAATGATCTTTTTCTGATGTTTCAGTTGTCATCGTATGTGGTTAGTTCATCATCGCTCTAAAATGCAGAAACGAATTACAAGTGGCAAATTGTTATCAAATGTTGGCTTGAAACTGCAGTAAAACCATAATATTTGGAAGATAGTCAGAAATAATGATAAAAAAAACATCAGACGAGCGACAAATTGAGGACATCAATGAGATAGCCAAGAAGAATACAAAGAAATCAGAGGGAAAAAAAAGACGATAATGAAGAGAATTCACCGAATAATTTATTTTCTGAAAATATATTTTTGCATCACAAAAATAAAATACCTCCCGAAGATGACTGAAACAGCAATCCCCATTACAAAATCTGTGGCATGAAAGAAGTACGTCCGGCAGTTTTTGAGGATTGCGAACTAATATGCAATCAAATAAACAAAAAATTGGTTGAAGAGATTGCTATGGCTAGTGCTTCCTCGAAAACATTTTGTCAACTAGTAGATGAAGAAATTTTATCTGATTATGTCGAAATTGAAGCTCAAAAAAAACTGATGAATTCTAAAACGAAATTGAAGAAAACTGCGTTTTGGTGATGAATCATCTGTCAAGGCAAACAACAAAAGATCTGAAATAAATGCAATGAGAGAATGATTCAAAAAACGCGCAAGCGAATTGTGAACTCCCTGAAAACCTTTCTGAATAGATTCAAGGAGAGATTGTTTCTGTCAATCAAATCGAAGACAACTCTGGCTCAGAAATAGAAGAACCGCCTTTTCCATCAAATGACTCCATTGCAGATCCTAATGAGCCTTATATAACTGATTCATCTTCTAATAGTGAAGAATCAGACAAAGAAAGGAGGATGACCAGGAAGAGAAAAACAAATCCAGCTCGCTGGAGAAGAAATAAAACCAAACGACCCAGAAACAGTGGTAACTCCTATAAAACACTGGACAAATGAAATTACCTTGTAATGTATGTTTACATGTATTAACATGTAAACTCGATTTCTCCAATATATTTTCTGAGCAGGAAAGATCCGAACTATTTTCTAGATAGACGCCAAAATAACGCCTTTTATTTCATGAAAACTGATAAAAAAATACGGGTATGTAAAGTTTTTTCATTTCAATTTTGGGAATTACTAATCGATGTATAAGGAGTGTTATAGATAAAAGAATTGAAGAAGACTTTGAAGACAAAAGAGGAAAGCATAAAAACAGAAAACAGTGTCAGAGCATATCAAGAATGGTGTGCGAGCCCATATTTCTTCGATCCCAAAGAAAGTCACTATGTAAGAGGAGCTCATAGTGAAAAGGAGTACATTGAGGGTGGAAGAACTATTAGGGGCCTATACAGAGACTACAAAAAAGACTGCGAGAAAGAAAACAGGGATTCTGCCACATTAACAATGTAACGTAACATCTTCAACCATGAATATAATTTTGCCTTCTTTGTCCCGAAAAAAGATTAGTGTCAGAGATGTGTCACCTATTCAGTGGCGTTAGCCACACGGGAAAAAAAAGGATAAAATGGGAAACAATTACCAGGTTCAGTAGAACGAGAAAGTTTTAAGTAGAGAAGAGAGACAGGATGATAAAGCAAAAATGAGCGACACTTATTAAGTTATTTGTTTCGACTTGCAGGCGACCCTACCAACTCCAAAAGGTGATGTTTCTACGTTTTACTACAGGTCAAAATCATCTACTTATAATTTTACCATTTGTAATCTATCAAGAAAGGACAGGGGGATGTAATGTGCTTAATGTGTTATGAAGGGCAGGGAAAACGGGGATCTAATGAGATCAGGTCATGTTTACTCGTATACTTAAAATTGAAAAGTGAGGCTTATAAAGGTGATGACTTTGAGATAATATTTTACTCAGATAATTGTTCCAAACAAAAAAATAAATTCGTTTTGGCCGCATATTTTTATGCTTTGGCCAAATATAACATAAAATCAATCGCTCATAAATATTTAGTATCAGGGCACACCCAAAATGAGGGTGATAATGTTCTCTCATTCATTGAAAAAAATTTAAAAAAAAAGCTCTGAAATCGGGAGCTATCTATACCCTATATCAATACACCATGTTAGTTAAAACTGCTAGAAAAACTGGCAAACCTTTTATGGTTATTTAAATGTCCTTCAGTGATTTTTTGGTCTGAAAAAATTACCTACTATAACCTTTTTAAGTTTTAATGATGATTCGTTAGGGAATGTTATGAAATTCAATGGTGCATGTATTTTCAAAGTTGAGAAACAAAATTTAGACAGATTCTACTACAAAAACTCTTTCAGTCATGCTGAATACAAAGAGGTTATGATAAAACAATAATCAACGAGAAAAGTTCTTCTATTTAAAATAATGAATTAGAATGTGCATACACAGAACCAATACCAATATCGAAAGAAAAGTATGACGATATGATGCACTTATTGAGTACGAATGCAATCAAGAAACGTCACAGTGCATTCTATAACAGCTCTAAGTTTCGTGATGATTAATAATGTCATTTCTTAATTTTTTGTCGCTCACTATTTTTTTAATAAGAATCTCTTTTTATGTTCTGTGGTTACCTATTTCATGAATAAAGTTTTCATTTTGAACTGAATTTATTGATTTTTACAAATAATTACGAAATCTCATTTACATTGAATACTGAAAAATTCAATTTTTTATGCAATAATGGTACTTATAGAAAAAATTTGGAAATTGGTAAGATATAGCAGATATACGAGATATCAAATTTAAAGCAATCTATCCTCGCACTAAGTAACAAGAAAAACACAATTTCTGTGATTAATCTCCTGGAAACTACGAAGGGACTAAATCTCAAAATATTAATTGATCATTATCTGAGAGCTTTCAAATTCGGATTGTGCCACTATTGAAGCCGGTGAGCGATATAATGATATTGAAGCAGACTTGAATATGTAGTCATTTATGTTGATACGGATTAATTCCAAAGTATAAATAGAAGAGCTTTTATAGCGGTGGCGTTTATATATATTTTTACAATGAAATGCGACATAACTATAACAGTTAGACATATGCTGTCGCGATATTTCTTGCATACAATTATGTTCCGCAAAGTCATCGTACATTATTTTGTTCTATAATCAATTTTTTCAAAATTTAATATAGCTTATGTTCAACGGAGATATTGTAGCTTCCCAACAGTGAAAGAACTTTTCTAATCAGTCAAGTAGTTTCAGAGTCTATTCAATGCAAATGAACAAACAAAAAAACAATCAAATCTTTTCTCAAATACAAGTAAAAGATGATTTCTACTAAGATGTATTATTAAATGCTCGACGCGTTTCGATACACAGTATGTTTGTCAAGATCTAACCCAACAGTGAAAGAACTTTTTTAATCGGTCAAGTAGTTTCGGAGTCTATTCAATGCAAATAAACAAACAAAAAACAATCAAATCTTTTCTCAAATACAAGTAAACGATGATTTCTACTAAAATATATTATTAAATGCTCGACGCATACACAGTATCTTTGTAAGAGCGAATGAATACTACAAATATATCTTACTAACATATACTTATATATACTATTAGAGGCAATCCATTCAGAGCTATCTGTATTTGAACTAGTGTTTAGGAAACATTTCCTAAACACTAGTTCAAATACAAATAAACTCTGAATGGATTGCCTCTAAGTATATATAAGTATATGTTAGTAAGATATATTTGTAGTAGGCATTCGCTCTTGACAAAGATACTGTGTATCGAAACGCGTCATTTCCTAAACACTAGTTCAAATACAGATAGCTCTGAATGGATTGCCTCTTTAGTATACAGGGATATCCACCGGTACCGTCCGTTAAAAACTTTTTGAGTTCCAATTACAATATCAAGCTGAAATTTTATACGCGGCCATAACTAGCGATTTCCAATTGAAATGAAATATTTTCGAAGTGATAGCATTTCCGGAATTACCGGAAGTGGGTCATCACTTTGTTATTTCAAATGGCAATCTATCAATTTAATCAATCAATTTAATTATTTTTGTTATAAACTCGATTTTTGAGGAACATTTAAAAAAATTGTAGCTCGTAGACCTTTTGCACTGCAGACACAATTTTTGCTTGTGTGGATAGAAGAAGGATCAAGGAATTTTTTGAGCAGTCTACACATGTAAAATGTTTATTGCGTTGTTTTGTATGATTTTTTCAATTTGGCCTTTTTCAAACAGAAATAACTCAATTTTTTCAAATGGCACGTGCCAATATTTATATCGCCATCAGATGAAGCGTCAAATTTCAGATGGAATTGTATCAGCATGTACCATACCCATCTCTTATAGTTCCGAAATAATTTGGGAATATATTGAATTTTGATGATTTCGCAAGAACTAACAGAGAATGCTTTGAAATATTTGAATCAAGTAGCTGAACTGGCTACGCTCACCTGACAGGTGCCTAAAATTAATGTACTTGTCACTTCGTTCATTCGAATTTGATATTTCAACAAGAATTGTTGGTAATTTGAAGTGAAAATTTTTGAAAAACACCAGATTGAAAATAAAAATTGAAACCAACTGACCTTCCCAAGCGACTAAATTTCTGTGAAAATTTATTAATTCGGCTTCAAGAAGATGAGACAGTTCTGCAAAAAATTATATGGTTAGTAAATCCACATTTCATTGAGGTTATTGATTTCCAAAATAAATTCAGCGTGAACGTTTTTGCAATTTTAATGAATGATTTGTTGGCTTATCATATTTATGAGGAAAATCTTAATGGACAAAGATACCTGGAAATTTTGAGAGGAACATTAGCAAATTTTTTAGATGGATTACCCCTTAACATTCTGAGGGATTGCTATTACCAAATGGATGGTGTACCACCACATAGAACACTAGCTGTAGATCGGCAGCTAACAGAAATGTTCGAGGATAGATGGTAGGGTAATCAAGGACCAAATTAATGGTCTCCGCGTACTCCGGACCTGACGCCCCTTGATTTTAATTTATGGGGCAAAATCAAGAGTGAAGTGTATCTCTCCTGTAGGAAGTAAAGAAGAGTTACTAGAGCGCATTCATAATGGTTTTCGTAATATTGATCCTGAGGAAACTAGGAGGGCAACTCATCATGTTCGTATACGAGCTATCAAGTGTATCGAGCAAATTGGGGCCCATATTGGGCATTTATTCAGATCGTAAATTAGTTTTCTCCTCTGATGTTTGCTATCATTTATTAGTATTAAAGAAATCATCTTGGTTTTCGCTTAGTTCCTACAATTTTTATTCATCCGAATTGTAGAGAATTGCTGCTAACGCTTCGAAATTTTATTTTACTCATAGACGGAAATTTGGAAATTGGTTATTGAATTGCCTGCAATTTCTACCCACTACTTTTTGACATTCTAAAATGAATTAAAAAAAGATTAAATATATTTTTGTTTGAATAACCAGTGGTTTTATTCCAATTGTTTTGTATTTTTTGTATATTTTCAATCTGAAATAATGACAATTCTTGTTGAAATATCAAATTCGAATGAACGAAGTGACAAGTACATTAATTTTAGGCACCTGTCAGGTGAACGTAGCCAGTTCAGCTACTTGATTCAAATATTTCAAAGCATTCTCTGTTAGTTCAATATATTCCCAAATTATTTCGGAACTATAAGAGATGGGAATAGTACATGCTTATACAATTCCATCTGAAATTTGACGTTTCATCTGATGGCGATATTAAAATTGGCACGTGCAATTTGAAAAAATTGAGTTATTGCTGTTTGAAAAAGGCCAAATTGAAAAAATCATACAAAACAACGCAATAAACATTTGACATGTGTAGATTTCTTAAAAAACTCCTTGATCCTTCTTCTATCCACCCAAGCAAAAATTGTGTCTGTAGTGCAAAAGATCTACGTGCTACAATTTTTTTTAATGTTCCCCAAAAATCGAGTTTATAACAAAAATAATTAAATCTGTCAAAAGTTTTGACAGATAAGTGCCAACAACTTGGGTATTTTATGCCTTGCTCAAATGTCGGTTCTAGATGTATAATAAAAAAGGTAGATTGCCATTTGAAATAACAAAGTGGTCCCGGTGGATTTCCCTGAATATAAGTATATGTTAGTAAGATATATTTATAGTATTCTTTCGCTTTTGACAAAGATACTGTGTATCGAAATGCGTCGAGCATTTAATAATATATTTTAGTATTTTATTTGTGAAAATGGATTACTATCATGTAAAAGCCTCGTCAATTGAATTTTCAACTCCTTTCTCTTTATAATATTAGTATAGGTAAGACGTTCAACGGCAGGTGTTATCGAGGCTCCCCGATTTTTTAAAATTTCATTATAAAAATAAATCGTACAATTCACGAAATTCATTGTAGCATCTTATAAGCAGAAAATCCAAGAGAACAACAAACAATTTGAAACTCACGCTTAGAAGTGCCAAAACGACAAGTTATTTCCAGGTTATCACTTCTCAAAGTGCCAAAGATGGAAGCATAAAATTGATAAACATCACAAAAACATTCATTTCTTATCGAATTAAGAGATAACAGACACCAAATGTGATAACTTCAAAAGAAAATTCGAAGATCGTTTTTCTCAAGCAACGTTGCCTGTTGTGCGAAAAAACATTTCAAATGTGTCGTGTGTATAAATTGTTTTCGTGCGTACCACGACAGTTGTTTGGAATAGTTGAAAAATATGAGGATTCTTGACAGTTCCAACACAGTATATTGAATGTTCTGAATGCAGTTCAAAACGCCGGCACCAGAATCGCCACTGGAGCTTTTCGCTCAAGTCCAACTAATAGCATCTTATGCGAAAGCAATCTTTTGCCACTCCAATCAAGCAGTCACCTTTCATTAAACTACGCAATCGCTTCACTCGCAACCCCTAAAAATGAAACCGCTAAATTATTGAAAAATCAATCATTTTCAAACCTCTACAATGAACGAAATTCAATCCCAAAGCCTCTTGATGTTAAAGTGTATTCCTACTTACATGAACTAAATTTTTTTCAATGCGAATATGCTTCCTACAAATTTCAATGAGACGCCTCTGTGGACCCTAAAGCTTCCACCTATCTTTATCCCCAAAATTAAAAAGAATCCTGACAATCCTATTGAAACAAGAACTATATTCTATGAAACTATGAGCAAATACGGGAACTATGAGAGAGTATTTACAGACGCTTCCAAAATCAATGGAAATTCTGGCTGTTCTATAGTCACACTAAGAGACGATTATTCCTTCAACCTCCCTGGTTCCCTTTCAATTTTCTACTGCGAAGCCATTGCAATTCAAGGGGCACTGAAAGTCGTTGCTAAAGATATTTCACTAAACTGCATTATTTTATCTGATTCCTCGAGTGTGCTAGTAGCCCTTCATAATCGCAACAGTAAAAACCGCATAATACAGAATATAATAAAAATATATAATGATACAGCGACAGGGGGTAGAGATACAGAAGTAGTAATTGGTTAGGTACCCTCACATGTTGGTATTGAAGAAAACGAACGAGCTGATAAATTAGCCAAAGCAGCAACAATTGAAAACAAAAACTCGACATTGAAATACTACTAACTTGCGAGGAAACAAAAACAGTCCTTAGGAACAAAATTCTGACAAATTGGAATAATCGTTGGAAAAATCAATTCCCCTCAAAACTGCATCAAATTCGACAAGATGTAAAGCAGAAAAGTCCAGCCTTGTTATTCGGTAGACGTGAACAGGTGATCATAAATCGACTGAGAATTGGTTACACGAATATCACCCACTTACATCTAATAACCAAAGAAGATCCGGAACACTGCGAGAACTGCAACTGTGTGCAGTCGATCGAGCACTTCCTCAGAAATTGCCCATTACACCAAGAGACCAGGCCAAGGAACTTCATACCGCCAATTTTAAAAGACTGCTTATCAACAGGTGCAAAAACACAATTAACTTCTTGAAAGATATCAATTTTATGTGTAGAATATCGTGACGAATATATCACATTTAAACACCTCAAAAAATCTAGGGAACACTTCTGAATATCAATATATCGTATCCAGAACGACCAATATGGATGATTTTTTTTAAGAAATGAACACCTGCATCAATTTCTCACCAAATTATGTAGAATGCCGCAACAGATTTCAGTTTTTTTTTAAAAACTAAAAATGCAGCAGATGCGACGCTGCATAATCATTTCATGTATTCAGTGTTTGAAATCAGTTAGTTGGCATTTTGTTTCTGTTGTAAGCACAAATAAAAGATTCAAGTTTTGTGATTCGACCATGGAAAGACATTTGACGTCTGTTACGTGCCATTGGCATGCTCCAAGCTGGGAGCTCACAACGGGAAGTATCCAGGGTTCTGGGAAGTAGCCCAAGTGTCATAAACCGTTTATGGTCGCGTTTCAATGAAACAGGTAGCGTAGAAGAACGCCATACAGGTCGTTTCAGGATTACTACAGTCGCCCAAGACAGATTTTTGGTTTTACGAGCCAGAAGAGATCGTACTACCACAGCATCTCAATTAGCTCAAGAGCTATCACGAGTTCATAATGTACAAATTTCCGACCAAACGAAGGTCAACTCCATTCCAGACGCTCTTCAAGAGTTCCACAACTGACCCATGGAAATCGCGCTGCTCGTTTACCTTGGTGCCAAGAACACGTAAACTGGGATCAAGAGAGGTGGGCCACGGTTCTCTTCAGTGATGAATCTAGATTTAGTTATTATCCCGATTCGGGAAGAATTCGAATATGGAGGGAACCTGGAAACCAAAACCGTCTCCAGCATGCTCGAGAAGTTGTTAGACAGGGAGGCGGATCAGTGATGTTTTGGGGAGGTATACGCCTTGGTGGAAGAACTGACCTCGTTTTCATACAGAACAACCTCACGGGAAATTCTTACGCAAATGAGATAGTTTTACCTGTAGTGGTACCGTATCTCCAAACAATGGGTCAAATTCCACTCTTCCAACAAGATAATGCCCCTCCTCATCATGCAAGAGTTGTCTTGAACGTTCTTGAAGAGAATGATATCGATCTTCTACCGTGGCCATCCTGCTCCCCAGATCTGAATCCCAACGAGCATGTGTAGGACACCCTAAAAGGAAATCTCCTGCGTCAAAACGTCTTCCATCATGTACAGGAGCTTCGATTAGCAGTTCAGGGGGCTTGGAATGACTTAGGCCAAAATGTAATAGACAATTTAATATTGAGCATGCCGCGACGATGCCAAAGTATCATTAATATCAGAGATGGACCTTCTGGGTACTGAAAAATATAAGTGCTTCCATATCGTTTCGAAAATATTAGTTCAGGATTTTTTTTGTGTTTTACCAAATTTCATCATTTTCAATTTTTTTATAATAGATGCTTTGGAGAAGTCAAATATTACTTTGTTTTCTTGAGAATACATTATATACAATACATCCTAACAAAATCTATAAATTCGAATCATCAAATTCATATTTTAAAGATATTGGTAAGTGTTCCTAGACTTTTTGAGGTGTTTATATGAATTAGGATAGCCTTGAATATCAGTAATCAGTTTTGTTTTTTACCCAATATGTTTAAGCATTATATGTTTTTGTGTCACTAATAACCAAGAATAGGTTGACGCGACTTTAAATGAACTAAATAAAAAAAACAAGGAAAACCTCTTGTGAGAAAATCCAGCACTCCAAAGAATGATTGAAACTGAACTCAAAGAAAAGTATAACAAATTGCTAGAGGAAGAAAATAAAATGTTGAATAAATTCACAATCTCGAGGAAAATACAACTCATAAACATCATTAAATCACGAAGCTTAGACTAGAATAAAACAAATGGAGGAATACTTCGGTAATATGGAGAAGCAGATGGAAATCAACATGCAACAGAAACTAGGAGGACTGTGGAATCATCGCAGAAACAGGCCGAGAATGACAAAAATGTAAAAGATTTGAAACATTCACAAACAGCCAAGCAAGAAGAATATCCACACAGTAAACTGTAAGAGGACCTCTCATCGAGATATCAAAAAGCTTGAAAAAGTGAAACAACTAGTTTCTGTCCTGAAAAGGCCATTAACAAAAAGCAGGTCAGATCAGGAAATTCAACTGTGACTGTTCAGAGTGATTTGGTCAAACTGCAGATTCCTGAAATCCCAAGAAGTATTGAATACACACAAAGAGAAATTATGAATGAATTAATATACCCAGATGGAAGCCATAAAACTCTCAAAAGACACAAACTAAACAATAAGATACCTGGAGAAGGAAGCGAGGCCAATTCAAGAAAAGGGGATCAATATACAAATGATGGCGAATCACAGTTAATGGGGGAAAAGGAAAACAAAGAAGCCGACAGAAATAATCTGGCTATATCAAAAAAGCAATTATTCAGTGAAATGGTCCCGAAATCGAAAAATTTTCAATAATACACAGTCTGTCCCAAAAATACCCGAACTGAATTTATAAAAAAAAAAGTATAATTCCAAAAATTTATTCTTCATAAAAATTATTGAAAATAGTCCCCCTTGACCTCAATACAACATTCACCTCGCGTTTTCAATCTTTCCATGGCTGCCAAGAACTCCTTCTTTGGAATCTCGTTCAACCTCCTGGTTACATTTGCTTGGATGTCCGGAATCAAACATCTGTCCTTTTAATTTTGGTTTCTGGGTCGTAGGCAAAACACCAACTCTCATCGCCAGTTACTACCTTTCTATGGAAATTTTTGTCGGTTCTGAACATTTCGAGCAAATCACGAGATGTTGAACCACGTAGACACGAGCCACCAAAACCACGTTTCAGTTATTGGAACGTTCGTGTTGCGCTTGAACCACAATTAACAAACAATTTTATCACGATTCGTTGTTCTTTAATCAACTCTTGATCCATTTTGTAACCGCGCGATATAACGTTGACTCACACGCACAATCACTACAGCACAACTAACGAAGCGAATCGAATGAAATTGTGCACACGTGTAGAGGAAGGTTACACCTACAACTACCAGAAATTTCTTTTAGATGGCGCCACTGGTTCGGTTTTTATAAATTTATTTCGGGTATTTTTGGGACAGACTGTGTAAAATTGGAGATGTAACAAGGCAACATAAAGAAGTTTCGAGACCTAGCACTGATGAAGGCGCATCCGATTTAGAGAAAATTAGGCGTAATACGTAGGTTAGGTTAGATATCCCCATAAAAAAAGTCTAAACTATTTCAATCTGGGGACCTAGGAAGCCATGGTACTGGCGCACCCCGACCTATCCATTGGTTGTTGAATGTATTATTCAAGAATTCCCTAGCTTCACTGAAATGTGCTGGTGCCCTGACATGCATGAACCACATTATGTTTCTTACCAAAAGTGGCACATCCGCAAGCAATAAAGGTAACTCCTCCTCAAGAAATTGTCGATAAGTGGGACCGTTCAGTCTGTTAGGCAAAAAAATGGCTCCATCAAAAAATTTCCAATTATTCCGACCCCAACATTCAGTGAGAATTGTTCTTGATGATGAGATTCTTCAATCAAATGGGGTTTTCCTCAGCCCAGTAGTGAAAATTTGTGATAGCAGTTCTCGAAAAGTTAGCTTCGTCTGTGAACATTATTTCACTATCAAAATAAGCATTTTCTCTAAGAATCATCGGCAGAAAATCTCGAGGAAGTAGAGTTTGGACGCGTTGAATGTGAAGCGGGTACAACTAAAAGTCGTGGAGAATCCTTCCAAACTAGAACATGTGAAATATTCAACTGATTTCCACTTTTTTTTGTACTCACATGAGGATTCAAATCAATACAATTCAAAACTGCTTCCTCAATATCTGGAGTTCTCATAGTTTGAGTTGCACCTTTTAAATGATTATTTGCAGTAAAAGTACCAGTTTTCCTCAACCTTCTGTGGATATTTGAAAATGTTCGCCTGTCTGGTGTTACTCGATTTGGAAAGCGCACCGGATATAATCGCCTAGGTTCTGTTGTAATTCCATCAGCCAGACCGTACATCCTACAGCTCCCATCCAACAACCGCGTCGCGCATTTTGACATCTTTTAACCTAAACGTACTTACAACACTGTCGTGCGGTTGAGTTTTGTTTTGTTTATAGTCATTTGAAATGGAACATTTTCGTGCTATAATTTTCGATGTGGACTAACTCGACAACAGTGCTGCAATCAACCTGCTTCGACTTTTAGTGATGAAGCTCCACACTTGGCCATGTGAATCGCTGGTATTACGAATTCTATCGGGGCCGTGCTTCACTCAGTGGCGAACTTCGTGAAGGTCGTCCAAAATCAGTTGTTTCGCCACAAACTATCGATGCAGTGCACGAAATGATACACGATGATCGCCATGTGACTTACCGTGAGATTGAGACAACCCTAAGCATTAGTTCCACTAGCGTACATTCATTATTGCATGAACATTTGGCTGTCAAAAAGATTTATTCGCGTTGGATCCCACAAAACTCAACAATTGCTCAAAAGAAGGCTCGTGTCGTTTGGTGCAAAGAAAAAATCTTCAGAAGACGTTTACAAAATCATTTCAGGAGATGAATCTTGGATATATGTGTAAATGCCCGAAACTAAACAACAATCGACAGTATGGGTCCAAGACGAGCCAAACCCAACAAAAATTGTTCGCGCACGAAGCATTTCGAAGAAATTGGTCGCCTGTTTTTTCAGGAAATATCGCCATCATAGTATTTAAACAACGTAGAACGGTCAATTCTGAATGGTATTCAACGATTTGTTTGCCGCAAGTGTTGGATGAGTTGCGGAAAACAAATCAGAGAACTGAAATTATTATGCATCATGACAATGCAAGCTCATACATATCTGCGCATACTATGGAGTATTTGATCATCCAAAACATTGTATTAATGAGCCATCCGCCTTATATTCCCGATTTGCGGTCATCAAGAAAAACCTGCGAGGGTAACGATTTTCGCCGGCAGCAGTGGAGGTTGAAGCCTTCCAAAAATATGTTTTGGAGATATCTCATTCGGAGTAGTAAAAGTTTTCGAAAGTTGGTTTAAGCGCATGCACAAGTGTATCGATTTTCATGGAGAATATTTTGAAAAATAATGAAGCTATTTTTCCTTAAGTTACTTGTTTTTTTTTTGTCAGGCGCAAAATTCAAAAGGCAACCCACGTATCGAAACAAAACAGCAAAACAAATACCTTAATAAAAAAGAACCCACGAATCCTCCATCTCTCTTGAAGAGTACTAATAGTGATGAACGGGATATATTGAAGGTCACACAAACAAATCTCAACGTTCTTTGTCTCTGGTTTCGCCCCTGACGTAGAAGCCGTAAACCTAACTGCATACTAAAAAAAATAATCAATACGAGGGATGCTGCTGTCAACAGATGAGAAGCAAAAGAGACAAGTACCATAGTTCATTAAGGCTTAGGTACCTTCCAAGTCAAAGAATACACATATGGATTGGGAACTATGACCTGAAGGGAATCATTGTGAACCATTTTTTGAATAAACAGAACCGATTATCGTTGGTGCCAGAGCAGTAAAAACTTAACAACTGCAATGTTCGTTTAGTGTCCACCAAACAGGCAGAAGAAACGCCAGCATTGCCTAAACACTTAAGGTTCAACATATATTAAAATGCAGCAGTTAAAAAATAGAGGAAAACACAATTGCACAAAATTCAGAAACTATTACTGGGGTTCTGTCTGGCAAAAAAATTTGGCAATACTATTATGCAGGAGTGCTCATTTTCGGGTGTTACTTGAGAGACATATTACAGGTTCTCTCATGGAGCGGTTCCTTTTTGCCACCTGTGGAGGTTAGAAGGGGTGTTCCGCAAAGGTCTATTTTGGGGTCCCTTCTTTTCGTGTGTATATTGTACATTTGATCTGCCTAGGAGTATCAGAGCTGGAAAGACAAGTATATTCGAGGATGACACGACTTTTGTAAGTGTATCAGGGTCGAAGGAGAAGAGTACAAGGCTCGCTGAAGAATGCGATTCAGGAGATATGGTATACCCACAATGCCTTCGGTGTTCATTCACTAACGTAGATGAGATTATAGTGTATACACTGATATTCACAACTACAGTACTAGATCGAGAAATAGCTTGCAGCTTCCACAGTGCAATCTGGCTATGACGCAAAGGTGTTTTAGATGTGTGAGAATGAGGACACACACGTTTGGGCAATTAAAAGAAAAAAGGACAAAGTTACTGCTCTTATAGAATGTGTGTTACACAATTGATGAATTTGTCAACATATGTAAAAATAAGCAAAGTTTGGTTTCGGATAGTTGATGGGCTAAAGGTAAAAAAAACAGAATTAAAGGTTGCAATGGTAGCTGAAGCTTTCTTAATTTTAATGTATTATAGTTGCATCTCTTGAATGTATGTATTTTTGCTGTGATCGCTAATTTATTTGTTCTTATTTTGTTTTGTTTTGTGAACAGACTATGTAATTGTTGATGGTTGAAATAAATATCTATCTATCGACCAAATAATAAAGGTTACTCCATGAGATAGTTTCCTAGTAATTCTCTGATGTTCTTCAGAAAAATATTCATAATAAATTCTACCCCAATCAATGAAATTCAATATCTCCTCTGCTAGAGAAATACAAACAAATAAATGCACATAAAAGGGTAAGTAAAATAATCTTATTGTATATCAAACCAATACCTTTCTTGACATCTAAAACTTCTTTCAAATAAAACACAGTCTGCTGCCAATGAGTTTTCTTCTCTTTTGGACTAGTACTAAACATCACCGCGTTAGGCAAATCGAAAAATATATCGAAATATCCAACGAGACCAGTCAAACAACCATTTTCCATAACTTCCAAATTGAATTTGGAAGTAAAATTACAGGTGTTTTGATCGCATTTCTGTAAGTCTATATCAATAAGAACACATGAAGTTGTAATAAGATTCGCTTCGGGAACAGTATCAACAAAAGCTTCTGTGAGTACTTCATCCTTCATACATTTCATGGAAAATCCATATACATCATCCCAAAAATGTATGTACTTTTTGTAGGAATCTGTAAAATAAAAACTCAAATTAGTGAGTATTGTTAGATATAATAGTGAGATGACCAAGAAAATTTTCAATTAACTTTCGAGCCTCGATTCATCTACAAAGATTTCTTGATATGGAATATTCTTTATAATTTTTAAGGTAGGATAAATCAATGTGGGGTTCACAAGATGATTTCATAATTGCAACAAGAAATCAAAATTAAAAGAATACTGTAACAGTTGGGAAACTACTATGCACAAGAAATTACGGATGTTTACTAGTAGAGTTGCGGTCTATATGAATGAAAATTTTGTGAAATAGTCTGAATGTCTTGAGCATTTATTTCCCCAGTTATTGTTCTCTATCAATAAATAAAGCTGTGCTTCCCACTAAACAGATTCCAGCATAAACCATAAATAAGTCACTCTGAAATGGAGCTGTTCCTAATACCTCCCTCTATAGCTATACAAACCACAGCTTGAGTCGTATTTCCATTCTTCATTCTTCTTCCTGATGTGGGTGTTCCCGAGTCTATCGTAAACGAGCTGAAGGGTCAGAATTCGAGAGCCTAGATGTTCGATGAGGAAATTGGCTGGTGAACCGAAAACCGATTGAAAATTAATTGTACACATATCAATGGATACCTTATACTGTATGTGAGGCGTTTCTTCCTTAGAGAAGGATTTCACCAAACTGATAAATTAATGTAATGATTATTTTAAGCCGGTGTACAACGTGGTATATTATTACATCTTTGGGCAACTGTACCTGTTTCCGAGGGCCGATTTTATAACCTTTTCTTTGAGAAATACCAAGTTCTTCCATAGCTTTCACCCAGAAGCATTCCAATTGTCTGGCTTTCTCTTGTTTGCGATAATACACGTTTTTCTTCCATTTAAATTTGTCGTGATACCTTGAGATAAGATTCTACGAACTGCCGCTGAACCATTGAAAGCGCTCAACTTGAGATAAAGTTTGCATCAGAAGAAGCATAAATTGAAACCTAATTGCATAATTGGCAGTCAATTCAGTTATCCATTGTCTGAGTTGTTTAAGTTAGTTTTTAGTCAGTTCATTTCGCAAATTTGCGATGTATTTACACGTCAGTTCAGATCCCATTTATTTCATTTTTACACAGTATAGGGTCCGCCACGTAACTTTTTTTAATTCGATTAAACAAAAACGGTTCATCCGATTTCCAAATTTAATTTTCCATATTTAAGTACGATCCTTCCGGTTCGATTTGGAATATTTCATTCAAATGGCTGCCTCGGCTGGCCTTGCAGTACTCCATACGGTCGGTCCAATTTTTGGGTACGTTTTCGATTTATGCAGCTCTATTTCAGCTATATCTGCACGAATGTTGTCCTTCAAAGCTTGAATTGTCTCTGGCTTATACACATAACAACTTATATTCCCAAAGATAATAATCCAACGGTGTCAAATCACAGCTCCGATGCGGCCAAACAACATCAAAATTTCGATTGATAATTCAATCTTCGAAGACTGTGTGCAGAAGATCGATCGTAACGTTGGCTGTGTGGCTCGGAGCGCCGTCCTGTTGAAATCTAATGTTGTTCAAGTCTTCATTTTCAAGTAACGGGTAGCACCAATCGGTAATCATGGCGCGATAGCGCTCGCCATCGACCGTAACGGCGACTCATGCCGCATTTTCAGAGAAAAATTTCCCAATGACTCCTCAAGACCAAAATACGCGCCCAACCTTCACTTTTTTTAGGATGCATGGGCTCCTCCATGATAACGTGCGGGTTTTCCGTCCCCCAGATGCGGCAATTTTGTTTGTTGACGTATCCGCCAAGATGGAAATGCACCTCATCCGAAAAAATGATGATTTTTTGGTGAAAAATGGCGTCGTTTTCAAGCGATCGCAAGCCCACCTGGCAAAGTGGAAACGCAACGGATGGTCTCATGGATTCAATTCCTGAACCAATTAGACTTTTTACGGCGTCATACCAAGATCTTTACGCAAAATTCGTCTCAGCGATGTCTCTGAAATGTTCAATTATTGAGAATGATGCTTCACTGATGCTCCTGGCGACTCACGCACACTCGGCAAGAGCCGCGATATTATCGGTTGTATGCACTGTTTTTGGCTTATCAAGCGTTGGATTGTCAATAGTGGTTTCTTTCAATTTTTTCAAAAGAAAAAGCACATACCTAGCTGGTGGTACCCCTTTTCTTCCCATTCCAGTACGTAATTTTCGCACACATTCTGCAACATTATCATGATTTTCAAAGTGAAACGCCACTGTTTTCACGCGTTTCTCAAGTGTTTTTCGTTCAGCGGAATGATAAAACTAACTTTCTGTCAAGACAGAAGTGTCGTTGAGGTTACCAGTGTCAAAATATCGCTAGTTCAAAAAAAAGTTGGATGGCGGACCCTGTATTGTACAGGTTCTACCGTAAATGAATAAAACGAAGATATTAAAATCACAGCAGTTAGTGACTCTACTTCAACTTAAAAGATTTCTGGTAACTGGGTGTGCATGCAGAAGTCTAAGATTCTCTACTACAGCGTAATCCTTCCCTCTTGTCTTGCTTGTGAATTGCCGATCGTAAGCTATTAATATTAGCTTCAACCTTCAACGACTCCTTGACAACCTATTTAGTTTCGCAGAACTGAATCTGATTTCTAATTCGTCGCCTGGCACAGATAGAATCGATCCATCGAATACACGCTGATTCTAACAGACATTTATGATGAGGTATTCGATAAAATAGACTTTCCTGCTAATTGGAAAGTATCGACAAACCGAACAATAGAGGTGCAAGACCAATTAGTTTGACATTTTGCATCTGCATTATTTTTAAGAAAATACCAAAAAGTAGGTTGAATTGGTGGCTAGAACATCATGAGTTACTCCCAAAAGAACAGAGTGGCTTCCGTTAGGGCTAATCTTATCAAGATAATCTAGCAAACTTAGCTCTATTTGTGGAGAGCGCCTTCCTGCAGAGGAAAGTCGTGTATGTTGCGTTTTTGGATATTGAATCTGCGTTTGATAAAGTCATACGCGACCTTCTTTCATATCTCGCTGATGTTGGTTGTTCTCGAGGGTTCATCAGTTTTGCAAAGTTCTCAACCCATGAAAGTGAAATATACACTAACTTATTTGACAAACCTAGTTTAATAGGGATAGGTGTCCCTCAAGGAGATGGTTTAAGCCCAATATTTTCTAATATTTTGTTATCGAAACTGTTGAATGACATTCCGTTGAATGTCAATCATCGTTATTTGCTGACATTATTCTTTATTCCACTAGCTTAGGGAGATTGAATGAAGCCTCAAAAATTATTGAAAGGAACCTGGGTATGTTTGGACCGACACTGTCAACACATAACACTCAATTCATTCACTACAATAAATGGGTAAATGGTAAAATCTACCGAACAAACTAGCTTTCTCGGAATTACATTTGATTACAAATTCTCGTTGTTTTCTCATATTAATCTAATTCACAACAAGTCTAAAAGCCCTCAACATCATTAAATTCCTGTCTGGCACTCAGTGGGATGCCCATCCCGAAACACTTTTGTTACTCTACAAAAGTTTCATGCGTTCAATTATAGATTATGGTATTTTCATATATTTACCAAAAACTAAAAAAGCTATAGAAGACAATCGAGAAATTGCAGATTAGAGCTATTAGAAAAGCTCTTGGCTATAGAAATTCTACCCCTGCAAATATAACACTTGTTGAAACAAAGCCCACAACTCTAACAGAACAGGCTAAGCTCCTATGTAATTGTTTTCTGGCAAAAATCCTCTCCTATGTTGGCTCTCAAATCTGTCAATCTGGTCATAGCTTTTATGAACTCACTTGTACACTCCGCAATAAGCATCCAAGCATACTTAAACACTGCATTCAGCATTTGATACCTGCAGTTTAACCGCACTTACAATTATATTCCTTTCACCGTGGATTACAATGTCTTGTTCGAAGCCATTCAAATTAACTTTGACATAGGTAGAAAAATTATGCTGCGTTTCCATTTTTCGGATTCAAAATATCACGCCATGTCATAGATTGGTGTCACCACTGTTGCCAAACTTTGCGAAATAGTAGTTTTATTATCAATTGCAGAGTAATCGTAGTTTCCTAATTTAAGCAATTCTGCCTAATAGCAGATTTAGGACAAATGTCTTGCTGTTATTTCCAGGAGAATCTAGAAAAAATATTTGACCTGAGGTTTTATACACTTTCGAGTATCTGATTTTAAACGCAGTTAGCAACACTTCTTGGGACAATAAAGCAGTGTCGTAAATAATGTCTCTGAGAAAGTTTTGCAACAATGGCTCATTTCTGAATAGCTATGGTAAACCATATGACCTTAAAAGTTGCCCTTCAAAATACAATACTGTCTCATCAATAGCAATGAAACATCTATTGTAAACTTCATCCACAACCAGACGAACATCATCTTGAAGTTCTAACTCTACTTGTCGCTTTATACACTCCGATAGGCTATATTTGTATTTCTCCCAAAGACCACTAACGCCTGATAATTAACAAAATGATAACAATACGAAAAAAAGTCACGTAGTCTGAGCGGCTAATCACAAAGGGCACCTTCTCCATGGTGGCATCTCAATGCTGGTCGTCGTCTAATAAACCTAAAGCCTTAAACGCTTATTGATATGTGGGATGAATAACAACTATTGATAGTTTTTAAATCTTATGGATGTTGGCCCTCGAACTTCATGAAGAAGTATGCGCAAATAATAACATTCGGCGTTATTGAGTGGACAGTGTACACCCTACCCAAAGCTGGATCTTTCGTTACTCCCGGCCATTAATCGACATCGATCCTCTTTGTTTCCTCTCATACCTATCATTTTTCCACAAATAGTATGAAAACTTCAACATAAAGAAAGGTTTTTGCGTATCATCTTTACTGCATAAATAAACATATGCAAAAAACTAGGTTTTCTGCGGGTTGATAACGTGATCAGCAAATTGGTCAGGGTCGTTCAGATTAAATGTATGTATTCTCGTATTCTCTATTCATTTTGTAAAGGGACACACAGATGAATTATTGTCGGTAACCTTTCGAGTATGAGAAAAGCTACAATTTTCCAAATAGTTTCAGAACTACTAATGTAACGACCACTTTCATACAATTTGATGTCATCTCTTATTTCCTTGTCTAGATGATGCCTAATCGCAGCCCCTATTAAGGTATTTACAAATATATTTGATAGATTATATAGAGCTACAATATTCTATGTTAATATCAGCAGCAGTACACAAACGGTAGCGGCCAGGTACTCCTCTACGAACCCGGTAATGGATAGACCTGGTTCAGGGCCTGAGCGAACCCTGCCCACATGAGCTCTTGATCTCTTCCACTTATACAAACCTAGGGAGGAATCATGTCCTGCACCTTCTTTGTCACTACTACCACTTTGATCCTACCCATCCTGCACTCCCCCTACCAACCCGCACTGGCCCGCGTGGTAGGTTATGGCTAAAAAGCCCCGAAATGATTCTATGAAATGGAAAGCCAAGATCAGAAACGGCCCTCAGTCTCCGGCAGCTTGACGATCCAAGACTACGGTAGCGGTCATAGCCGATCAAGAGCAGATGGTTCGAAGAATCTCCGGAGTGGACCAGGCTACCATGGTAAACGACACTTACAAATAGCTTCCTACAACACAAGAACTCTATCCAACGAAAAACTGTTAGAGATAGAAATGAGCTACAATATATTAAATGGGACATTATTGGTCTCAGTGAGGTAAGAAGAAGAGGAGAACATCAATTAACCCTGAAATCAGGCCACATTTTCCATTATAAAGGACAAGAAGATATCTTTGAAGGAAGAGTAGGTTACATCATTCACAGAAGAAACTCAGGTAACATAATGGACATAAGAGGTATCAGCACATGAGTAATCTATCTCATACTGCAACTGAATTCCAAATATGAACAAGATAGTACAAGTATACGCCCTGACATCAACTTGTGAAGACGAAGAACTCGAATCATTTTACTACAAAGTTGCTAAGGCACTAGACGAACAACGCACACATTACATTCTTGTGATGGGTGATTTCAATGCCAAACTAGGTTAGAAGCAAGATGAGTCAGAAACAGCTATAGGAAAATATGGTTACGGGGAAGGAAATGAGCGAGGAAATATACTGTTGAACTTTTTACAGCTTGATGGTCTGTATGCGATGAACACTTTTTTCAATAAAAAACCACAAAGAAAATGGACTTAGATAAGCCACAATGGATGGCATAAAAATGAAATCGATTTCATTATCACAGACAAAAAGTACATTATTCAGGATGTCACACTGTTGAATAAGTTTTCAATTGGCAGTGACCATAGATTGATCAGAACGAAAGTAACCATCAATATAAAGAAAGAACGAACAAAACAAATATTGAAAACCAGAGGGAAAGGATGGACAGAACCTCAAAACCAGACACAGTTCCAGAATGAAATGGAAAGGTAATTAGATAGAGAGGAATATTCACGAAACAGCGTTGTTGGCACCAAAAAGCTCAATATGTGTATCATCAAGGGAATTAAAGAGGCTGAACGAAAATACTGTGATAAAAGATCTGCAAGGGAACGAAATTGAGCGACAACACGAAACAAAAGATAGAGGAGAGAAGAAATTTAACAGATAAATATGGTGGAATTTGTGAAAGACTGAGGCAGCTGAACAAGATCATTTTCAAAGAAGTCAGAAAGGATGTTAGAGCGTACAACTCAAACATGATGACTAAGGTGATTGAAGATAATAAAAGTCCAAAGGTTCTCAGACGGAAAATGGCAAATGGTAAAAAAATATCTGTAAATTAACGAACGCACAAGGCGAACTTGTCACAAATAGAAACGATATTCTTACAATAGTGGAAATTTTCTATGAAGAATTGTTCAGACGTCACCCACAGCTCAGAAATAATAATGAAATCCGACAAGTCGTAAACCAAGGTCAGAAGACATCCCCGAAATAACCATTCCTGAAATACGAAATGCACTCATAGAAATGAAAAATAATAAGCCACCAGGTGATGATGAGATAGCGATTGAAGCAGTTAAATCAGGTGGAGAGAAACTACTAGATGCATTGAAAACACTTTTTAACGAATGCCTCCACACGGGAACTACGCCAGAACAGTGGAATAATGCCGTTATCGTACTCATACACAAGAAAGGTAACATAACAAAACCAGAAAACTATCGACCAATAAGCTTATTGTCTCATATTTATAAGCTGTTCACAAGAATTCTCACCAACAGACTGAATGCAAAGCTTGAGTTATACCAAGCAAGAGAGCAGGCTGGATTCAGATTAGAATTCGGCACAAATGATCATCTCCTAGTTGTAAAAAATCTTATTGAGAAATCAGTTGAATACAATAAATCACTAGTCTTTATATTCGTTGACTACGAGAAAGCGTTTGATACGATTAATCAACACAAGATACTTGAGGCCCTAGCAGACTGTAGAATAGACTAAACGGTACACCACAATCATGAAATATATTCAAGAAAATGCAACTGCAAGTGTCAAACTTCATGAAAATACAGCAAAGATTCCAGTTGGAAGAGGTGTACGCCAAGGCGATACTATCTCTCCAAAATTGTTTACCACGCTTCTTGAATATGCTTCCGAACAAATAGATTGGGAAGACTTTGTTATAAATATTAACGGCGAAATGATGACTCATCTCAGGTTTACAGACGATGTGGTTTATTTGCAGATTGCATTGAAAAGGCCGAGAAAATTCTCGAAAGACTAAACGAGGCTTCCCAACAAGTAGGGCTAAAGATAAATGTTTCGAAAACTCAACTGATGACGAATCTTGTTCTAAGCGAAAATATGAATATTAATGGCATCCCAGTATAAATGACAACATCTTATAAATTTTGAGGTCATGAAATACGGTTAGGTAAAGATAATCAGACATGGTTCATAGGAGAGTGGGGTTGACATGGGCAGCCTTCGGAAACCTAAGACATATTTTCAAATGTCACCTTCCAATATGCCTGAAGAAAAAAGTTTACAACCAATGTGTTCTCCCCGTTCTCACATATGGTGCAGACATTAACTTTGACCAAGAAATCTGTGAATAAAATAAGAACTACACAGCGTGCAATGGAAAGATCGATGCTAGGTTTATCGCTCAGAGATAGAATTTCCAATATAGAAATCCGCAAAAGAACTGAAGTGATAGATGCCATTGGGAGGATCGCAACTTTGAAGTGAAATTGGGCGAGCCATGTTGCCAGAATGGGCGATAATAGATGGACAAAACGGCTCATAGAGTGGAGGCCTAGACAGGAAGCGTTGAGAAACCGGGGCAGACCACCAACCAGATAGGCTGACGACCTGCCACGAATTCATACCAATTGGATTCAGAGTACGCAGGATAGACAGTTTTGGAAGCATTCACGGGAGGCCTACGTCCAGCAGTAGACAAACTTATAAGCTAATGATGATGATGATGATGATGATGATGATTACTTCACAAAACTAGATAGCCAAGCATGAGTCTGATTAAAAAAAAAGACATTCATACTCCTGTTTACCCCTTTAGGGATTGAATATCGAAAATCGTGAAATACATGTTTACTTAATTTCTTTTAGGACTACACAATGTTCCAAGGCCATTTAATATTTTTTCCCATACAAAGTTCAATACCCCTCAAGAGATCTAATTTTAGAAAATATTGAATTATTGAATCATGTCTGAACACGAACAAAAAGTTACATACAAACGTTGATATCCCTTTTTATCCCTTTAGGAGATGAATTTCGCAAAATCCCTTCTTAGTGGACCTATAAGTTACAAAAGGAGGTCGCGGTCCAAATATCACGTTTCTAACTTCAGTAGTTTTGCCTCGCCGTTGATGAATCAGTCAGTCAGTCAGTTAGTTAGTTAATATAACTTTATATAATAGATTTTGGGGATCATTGACATATTAAAAGATACAAGATTTCGATCTATAAATGTATCTAATCCAACCGTCAAAAAATCAAATTATAATTGATTAGAATACCAGAATTTTCCAACTTGACACCGATTGTGCTACTCGAGGGGAATTTACCGTTCAAGAGGTTTTGAGTTAATCCTTTTACTCTGTCACTACTATAGTGATCCTTGTTGACGATGATCATGATGAAATCAGACAACCTAAGGTTTATTGATTATTGCGCCATGCCTAAAATTTGCATGTGTAGGAATTCGAATTAGCGAGTGTACAATAATTTTAATGGATTACACTATTGTGGGGTTCGTTATTTGACAACAGCCCTCCTAGTTTATCCGTCCATGCAGAACATACAGTTCTGTCAACCCTAACACTCTCACCACAAAATTTTTCAGAAATTATATTGTTACGTTATTTTAAATTAGTAAGCCAGCCTTCACTACCTGCAAAGCCTCCGGTACATAAACCAAACGCAAATGCCTCAGCTTTTTTATTCAGCAAGGCACCTCCAATAGGTATGTTTTGGCTAAGGCATTGAGTGAACCTCTTAATGAGACATTCTTCTAAGCGAGGGAACTCACCATGGTACAACCGTTTTCTTCCTCCCGCTGAACTTCTTGCAAGGATAATGTCCTTCACCTTCCATATCATCGGCACTGTGGATAGCGGTATGCCGAAGGTTTTGGCAACACTTCACAAGTGTCGGTGGTAACTTAGGAGCGGAGGTAAGTGTAACTCAAACGGAAGTAGGAGACTGACTTGTTAGAAGAGGGAAATGCGTCAAGAAACACACACACTCAATTTGACGTGAGATATTGAGGGTGAGCGCGAGACAGGAAGCGACAGGCTAACCCTATCGGGAGATTCTCGAGGGCTGTCGACGCCTCGCTCTTTGAAGCTCGCCTCAGAGAGACCGCTAACTCGGACCGGGACAATGGTTAGATTAACCATCTAAACCAAACATCGAATTACCAACACAGGATGCCATTGACCTCAAATCGTAGCGTGTTTTCAGGTGGCTTGCCCGTCAATCCTTCGAATTACTTAGTGTATCAATACATACGGGCTTTATTCGATTTAACGAGAGTTTCTCGAAAGCCCAAGTGGAAACTTGGAATTATCAAGAAATTCGAATTATTAAAAATTACCGAGAGTCGACTGTATATATTTCTGAATTAGTATCATTCTTCACTTTATTATATATTAACACTTACCTAAATCCGAAACTCCAACTAAACTTATATTACATCTATTTGGTAAAACGATTCCATTGGGAGCCAAGAACTTATTTCGGGCATAAATGAAGCTATCTAGCATTCCTTCAAAGAGAAGAAAATAACCCATCCATTCAGATATAATTACATCGACTACTTCGACAGGTAAACTGACTTTTTCAATCTGATCCCTGATAAGATGAATTTTATCTTGAAAATTATTTTCCCTGAAAAAACATTTTAACTGAAACGCAGAATACAACAGAAATTTTACATCTATATCATAAGAATTTACTCAATATTATATAATATATTCGTTCGGAGGTAATATACTATAGATAATACAATTGAATTAATAGGGCACACTGAAATGTACTCAAACGGCAAAAATTGACATCCATCCCTTGTGTTCTCATTTGAATATAAAAGTTTGAATTTAATAAGGAAAGAAACTCATAGTCAACATATCCAAATAGAAATATGTAACGTTAAAGATAATCGAATGACCCGAACCATGGATAACGAAATTGATTGGCATCTAATGGGAATATACCCTACCTCCACTAATTAAGTGGTACAGTTCACTTCAAAATATGTAAAACAAAATAAATAAACAATCTACATGTAGATGAAGAAATAGAAAATCGGACATACAGAAATAAAAAGAAAACTTTAGTGAAATCATTCGAAAAAATCAAATCCCTAGAATGAAATTCTTAATATTCCTTATAGGACAATCTAAATCGTAATGATTTCCTCAAGATTCTGTACTCTTAAGCGGCCGTTACACGATTATTACTAGTGATATTACTTGCGAAATTCACTTAATTCCAGTTCATCATTACTCTTAGACCCTACATGATAATTATTTATTGTCATTACTTTCTTTCAGTGTAGTTGTAATGATGAAATGGTGCATCCATTTCATCATTCGCCTGTGTTGCTATGATTGTGGTTTCAGCTGTAAAATGGCGAGTACGACGTAAACGCTGGTTGAAGAAACGTGAACTGTATTCTAATCTTTTGTTATTGAATGAAATTAAAGGCAGGGGACAAAAAACTATTTCCGTATGAATGACGTAGCTTTTGATAAACTGTTGAAGATGGTTACATCTTACTTATTCCGAAAAGATACGAACATGAGACAGTATTTACCAGTGAAGGATAGAGTAACAGTTACATTGAGTTACCTTGCCAGTGAGAGAAACTTTGAAGATCTCAGCAGCTATGTGACCATCGTCAGTAAGTGCTGCTGTTATTGAATTGAAACGTGAGATGTGCTTAATGATGTTCTGCAAGAACACCTGAAAATAAGCACTCCTCTATCATTTTCTGTGTCGTAAGACAGGCTCTAATCAGAGTAGGTTGCAAAAAAATGAGAAAAATTTTCAAAAAATCTCTAGGGAACAGTCTACACACAACGTGTTGACATTGAACATGCGAATAAAAATAAATTTTGTTTTTATTTAGGAACAACTTTTACTGGAAACTTTTCCTTATTTAACTTGGATTTTACCTGAATGTTTATCAATATCGAATATCTGGTGTAGAAACACAAGGATAGTTGCAAAAAAGAAAAAAACAATTTATTTTGCTTATGCTTTCTGCAATAGCACATTCACTCGTGCAATGGGCCCGATAACCACCGCATGGGCTCAAGAAGCGGTACTATTGATGAACGTGATATTGAAACAGTTGCCTGTTTAGGAGAAGTTTTCATTTTCCTCATCTTCTTTCCCTTCAGCAAATTGTGCCGTCAAAAAAAAATTAATGAAAGAAAAAGTTAAAACTGAAAAAAAGGAGAGTATGATTTCAAATATTGTACAGATGCTAACTTGGTTTATAGAGGCGCTTGTTTTCCAATTCATCGAGCCTCGCTTTCTGCGCGATGTGATTATTTCAGAGATCTCCTTACAGGTAACTTTAACTCGCTAGTTTCATATACATACACAAGTAACAAAGTAAGTACACAATGCCAGATGAGTAGACTGAAATTGCCAAAGACTTTGGGGACAATTTTGAAACACACTCAGAACAATTAATGGCAAATAAATAAGAGTGCACGAATATCAGAAAGTGTTTCGTACTACTCTAAATTTGGAGCCCTTTTACAACAGTATAGATTGAATGTATCGGAATAAGCATCATTGCCAACTACTACTAAACGTATTTTTTGTATGTATTACGTATTGCTTGATGTTGCTAATTAAGTATTAACACATTTGGCACTGAAAAAATTAAACAATATAAAAAATTAATTAATAAATCAATGAGTTCTGATTGAAAATGAAATAGATTCGGCCGTTACTATGTGATATGTAATTGACATTATGAGGATTACGAATATTACTACTTCATCAAACAAGTATGAGTTTGAAACTAAAATAAAAGTTAAACAGCAATTTTTCTATGTGATATATAGGTACAGAGAAGATGGTTCAACAGACTATTTCAGGTAATCAAACAAGTATAAGTTTAAAACTAAAATATTAGCAATTTTCTATTAACATTGAGTAAAATAATACATAATTGAGTATTCCAAAGCCAAACACAATACAGATAATAATCAAATATTACTTAGCGACCTGACTGATTTATGTTATTCCCCAATATTTGGGATTTCTAAGTCGTTCTCAATTAGGTGTTAGTACCCAATGTTAATTTCCAATATGTATTCTACTTGTTCTGTTAACCCATTCCTCTGTTCCTATATATAAGCAAATTGCTTGAACCTGAGCTATGGTGAGAGAAAGAGGACTGTATTGCAATGTAAAGTTATAAATACGTAATTAGGAAAGATGAAAAAATGTTGCAAAAACGAAGGGGAAAAATTAGGACTTGCCAAAGAAACTCTTCATCCGCGTGGAGATGTCCAGTTGGGTATGAGAAGGTACCTGTCAGATTGTCTATAGTAGCACAATAATAATAGTAATAGCAGCGCAGCACTATATGTAATAGTTTGTCACAATGAATAAATAATGAGTTTATTTGAGATTCGTCATTAAGTAATATAAATTTCACTTGAATTATTTTTCGCCACAAGACACCTCGTTAATTTACATTGTACGATTGTAGTCAGCTCTCAATGCTGTTCTTCTTTCATATGCATTTCATTGCATATTATTGGTTCCCGTTGTGCATGTGATCACGGATCGCTTGTAGAGTTGGAGGGTTTTGGAGGGAAAAGTTTGGATTGGACAGAGACTTGGAGGGAAGTATTGGGAAAATCGTTTGAGCTATTGCAATATACAGTCTGTTCCGATTTGAAATATTGTAATAATAGTAAGGTGGACCTAAGTCATTAATACTGACATTGGAAGAACAAGAGAGGAACTGAAGAGGCAGAGATAAATTTTTAGATTTTAATATAAAGTGTTATATATATATTTTTTTGTTTGTTGGATGATTACTTAGAATAATTTTGTTGTAAAACTAGGCTGAAGGACCCAAGGTCGATGGCCATTTGCGCAGTGCGCAGTAACTTGTACTGTACTACTAGTAAGGTGGAATTGTGTTGATATGAAGTATAATTATTGAGCAGTACGCAAAATATTCAAGAAAAATTCATACACCTTATTGAAAAAAATATGTATTAAAATTAAATGAAAATAAGTAGTAAAAATATTGAAGAGATTAACGGGATACCGTACATTGCTAATTTCGTATTTTAGTTTCAAACTCATGTAAGTCTGATGATGAGCGAAGGCTCGAAATAGCTATAACGTTGAATAAACTTTTCCATCTTAAACAGTGATATTAAGTTCAAATAACTTGAGTACCCAGGTCAACGGGCTCAAAATTTTTATAAATTTCTGTGCTGCTCAAAATTTTTTTAAATTTCTGTGTGTTCATTGGACGTCAGATATTGTCGGTCCAGGCTTACTTTTCTCGTATATTGAAATAAGTTTCACGAGTGCGGCATTCCTTTTTATTTTATTTTCATAATTGGGATCTGTAGGGTTTCATAATATAGACAGTTCTTCATAAGTCGCAATGAAAGATTGCAAATCGACACTGATTTATATACATTCTCTCTGAGGAATCAACATGTTCACTTCACTACCTCTCGTGATAAATTGAGTAATGATGCCACGCATCTTGCACAATAATTATTACTGACAATATCTCTTCCCGTTTACAACAATGTCATTCCAACTTTGTCGATCTTACACTATCATTACTAATTTAATTCTGGCAAAGTAATGTCATTATTAATGTGTACGGGTCGCTTTAAGAAATACTCCATAGAATGGCTGCTGTTATAATTATAACCTACGAGAGTAAATTTAACCCGTAGGGCCAGGCCGGGGTCCATTGGACACCACCGTTTTAGAGAGTTTCTAATTTCTCCGTAGGCTTACAAAAATGGCTCTAGTGGTGCTATCTGTTATTGAAAATAGTAACTAATAATTTGAGCACTTTGCAATGGTTTGCGTAGCTCCAGTATGCTTCAGCATACTGATCGTTCAGAAGATTATCTCTATGGGTAGTTTATTGCAGTTTGAAAATTTCGATGGCTTCTAAAAAATCTAACTTTCGTCCTTACGATATTCTGTGAATAATTTGAAGTTAATCTATGGGTGGAATATAATGTCATCTTCGATTCAATGTGAACCAGATAACCCACGAAGCTACTTTCGCTTTACATCGAAAATGGCCATCATTTACCACCCATAGATCAACTTCAATTTATTCACAGAATACCTAGAGGATGAAAGTTAGATTTTCAGAATCTATATATTGAATTCAGATAAAATAGACAAAACCTTTTGCACCTAAACATAATTGACGATCACAATGTATTATATCATAGATTGTAAATATACATGGTCTGGCAAGAATGTGTCCAAAACGAAAGTTGTACAGTTGACCATTCGAGAACATATTGAACGTGATCGCTGATTAACTGAAGAAATCTCATAAATGAGTACCATCTATGTGTACAATCTATCGGCTGTACCCAGGCTGTTGACAGGAAACACATTAGACCTTTAAAAAATTCTTGAATATACATTCTATCAAAAAAGTACCAGTAATTGATTATTTAAAAAATTTGCTCAGAACGATTGTCAAAGTTTTGTTGTTGCTGAGTTGGCACAGCTGTTTTCTATACTGACGCAGGGTTTGAACGCGATCTGTCATTTAGTTTGTTTACAGTGCTCGATTTTCAGTTCTCACAAGTTTTTCTTGTGGGTTTTACAATGGATGAGAATATTGAACAAAGAATCTGTCTCAAATTTTGTATTGCTAGTGGAAATTCGTGTGGCGAATTGCTGAAAATGTTACGGAAGGCTCACGGTGAATCGACATTCAACTGCGGCAGAGATGTAGTGGAAGATTTGCTTCGCTCTAGTCGGCCATCAACATTTTCAACTAAAGTTAACATCGATAAAGTGAAGGAAATGGTAATTGAAAATCGTCATTTTAGTTTGAGAGAGATAGGCAATGATTTTTTTCTTTCTCACGACTGGATTCGTACCATTTTAAACGATTGTTTGGGCATGAAACGCGTTGCCGCTCGATTAGTTCCGAAAGACTTGAATTTTCTTCAAAAATTGAATCGGCGAATAAAGAATATTACCTTAGCGTTATGCTGCACAAGGCTATCATTGAGAATGAATTTCCGACCGTTTTCACCTGATATGGCTCCGACCGACTGTTTTCTCTTTCTAAAACTTAAAACATCTCTTCGAGGCACCCGTCTTGAATCGATAGAAGATATAAAAGAGAATTCGCAGCGAGAACTGAAGTCCATTCCGGAAAAAGCCTTCGAAAAATGTTTTGATTATTGGATTATTCTCTGGCGTTAATGTTTTATTTCAGAAGGGGCATACTTTGAAGGCGATACAATAAATTTGGATGAAAAATAAATATTACCAATTCCGGGTACTTTTTTGATAGAATGTATTTGGACCAATGGGTTAGATTTTTAGAGGCAAATCGTTACATGCGGTAAGACATGAGAACATCATCACTCTCAAATTGAGATGTCTAATTAGGAGTGGCTAAGATTTGTTAAAGAGTGAAAATCGTCTCTCAGTAGGAAATGTTCTCGCAATATTTTTTATCACTCATGATGATTTTAATTCATTAATGAATTTTCTTTGCAATCAGCGAACAAAAAATGAGGTTGAGTTTATGTACTGATAGTTGGCCAGTGTTTCGACTTTTGAAACAAAATACGACGTATGCTTATCAGAAATGTCATTCTTCATATCAACGCTAGGAAATATTCAGCGCTATTGATAACGAATAAATTAGAGAAAATGGGCTGCGAAAAACTCGGAACCGCCACTTTATCTGTGACCTGTATCTATCATTTGTTCACGCCATCGAAACAACCAGTTGTAGGAAATCAATTTGTAAGCAATAAAGAGCAAATGGAGACGAGAGCAATTAGCTAAGTATTCAACATGGATCTTTTTCTAAGAAACTTTCAGCTTAAAAATATGTAAGTTATGCTGAAAAGTTGATAAACGGTCCATTTATAATGTTATTAATCTATATATATGGTGAATTGATAAGTCAGATAAAATGAAACAAAATACACTTTATCTATAAGGTGTATTTTGTTTTTCAACATAATCTCCTTTTAGGGTTATATATTTGTTTAGGTGATGCTGGAAGTTTTTGATGCCCTTTGTAGTAGTCTTCCTTTTTGGAGACAATCAATGAAGATAATGTCCTTAGTGTTCTGGAAGATGATGGCTATCGCCTTTCTGGTCTATGGAACCACCATTAGTTTTCTTAGATACACTGCCATCGGCCTCTATCACTTATTCCGTTGAAAGAGTCGAAAATTAGCCTGGGAAAGTTACACTCTTACACATCTAACCTAACAGGGTAACCATCTTACCGATAGCTTTCTCATTTTCAAATGCTCATGCAAGATGTTGAAAACTCGTTCATACAAGATGTTACAGTCTTCGCTATCTCAACTTCACTGGATGATCGTCCAACACTATATCGTGATTATTTCCGAAGTTGTTACCTCAATAAGGCGTCCTCAGTACATCAGATTTGAATCGTCTTAAGTGATTCTTCTTAAAATAGTTAATTGATTACTATGTGATAGTTAATCATGATGATAATAAGAAATTAAACTATGTATTATACTATCACAAGAAATTGTTTGAAATCAGAATTGCAATTTTGGTGTGTCGACCATCTTCAACTAACTGCAAGTACTGAAGTTGAAATACATACATTAACAGGTAGATACAAAATTAATAAGAGTGCAAACAAGAGGTTATAAACTAATTATGTTTGTAAAGTTGTGTGCACTTATAAATAAGTTAGTTAAGTTGATTTCAATTATACACCCTTCATTCATCTACTGCCTACTGCCAATTACAATTGGCCCAACACCTCTACACTATACACATATGGTCACTTATGCTCATGCGCAACTTGTCCAATACATTAATTGAATACATTACAATACTTTCCCCTCAAAATATAATATACACAGCAATGATTTACTAAACTTAATCTAGTTGCTACTACTTAACTAAACATAAGTTACTCTGTCGACTGGCTTAGGACTACCTCGTGGTCTACTTAAAATATTAGGACTGGCGGTTTTAGACGAATGCTTCACGTTCTCAACCTTAGGCAGTTGAAAAGAACGCAAAGCTTTTTTATTTGATTAACGTGCTTTTCCAAATTAATCCTTCTTCAGGTATTTCAATTAAATATACAATTTTACTTAATTTATCAATTATATAACCCTTAATATACACAATTTTTTCATGACTTAACCCATACTGTTTCATGCATGTCATAATTTACAGGTTTCTTTCCTCTCTTATAAAGTTTTTGTTTAGCCTGAATATTTACAACTTTATCTCTTAAATTACTATCATTTTTACTTACAATTCTTTCTTACCTACTAGGTAATAAGATATCAAATTTAGTTCTTGGATCTCGTCCAAACATCAATTTGGTAGGACACACTCAGTAGTACAATATAGTGTGTTTCTAGTCTACTAAAATCTGAATAGAAAAAGATTTGTATTATTACCAGGATTATACAACGCCTTTTTAAGAGCTGATTTAATTGTTTTGACCGCATTTTCAACAGCCCCATTCGAAGCTGGGTTGTAAGGAAGAGTAGTTCAATGCCGGTATTTTCTAGGAAATTTAAAAATCGGATGATTCAAAAGCCGTGCCATTATCAGAAACTATACATTCTAGAATACCAAATCTCGCGAACACCTCAGCGCTAAAATAACTAGATATGAATTTGTAGATGTCACTTCAAGAGCTTCAACCCACTTACTGTACGAATCTAAAATAATAAGGTAATGTTTACCGTTAAATGGCCCCAAATGATCGATATGAATGCGTTGCCAAATCGCATTTGGCCAATCCCAAGGTAGTACTTCTCATTTTGACAAATTGTTACCCAATGCAGAACATGCATTACATTTACTATTTCTTCAATATTTCTATCCAAATCTAGTCACCAAATACAGGGTGTTACATAATAGTATGTCATAACTTGAGGGGGTAGATCTACGTGCAATTTCAAGAAAAAAGTTAATATAAACATAGGTCCGCAAAAGTTGCGATACGGAGCTACACGGAAAAAATTGGTTTTTTCTTCAAAACTCCTGCAGTTTTTGAGATATTCATTCAGCCTAAATTTAGAATGTAAGCTATTTTTTACAGCCTCCATCATTACACGTCCTAAATTTCAACTAGAATCTACAAGGTATTTTATTTTCCGGCGCCATGTCTTCTTTTGCCCTTTCAAAATTTTTTCGAGTGAAAAATTATTGAATTTAAATTATTTGAATTGTACAATATTCGCTAAATCAAAGAAAAATAAAAGAAATACTCGATAAGTATGCCCAAAATTTGCTTTTGTATCAATACAATACTGGTCTTCTGAGACTCAACTTATACTTATTCAATATCAAACTAAAGAAAAGAACAATTAAGAACTAAATAAATTGCTGGAAGTGTCTTTCACCTGCAAGAATACAGGCCTATGTCCTTCTTCGCATATTATCACCCACTCTTTGAAATATTCCTGGGGTATTTCTTATCGTGTCACAGGAGGTTATTATTCGATTTTTCAATTAATCTACAGTGTTCACTGGAATGGTATAAACTAAACTTTTGACTAAGAAAAGTCTATATTTCTGGGGACCTATGACTTTTGCCCACCCTGACCTTTAATGTATTATTCAAGAATTTCCTAGCTTCTCCAGTGAAAAGTGCTGGTGCTTAATGTTTCTTACCAAAAGTGCCACATCCTCGAGCAATAAAGGTAACTCCTCCTCAAGAAATTCCGATAAGCGGGACCGTTTAGTCTGTTAGGCACAATCAAATAATTTCCAATTACTCCGACCCAGACATTTAGTGAGAATTGTTCTTAATGATGAGATTCTTCAATCAAATGGGGGTTTTCCTCAGCCCAATAATGATTATTGTGCAAATTTGTGATAGCAGTTCTCAAAAAGTTAGCTTCGTCTGTGAACATTATTTCACGATCAAAATGAGCATTTTCTCTAATTTTATCTAAGAATCATCGGCAGAAATTCAGTCTTGAAGGAAAATCTCGAGGAAGTAGAGTTTGGACGCGTTGAATTGAAACGGGTGGTGAGAAACATTATGTGGTTCATGTTAGAGTTGCACCTGACGGAGCACCAGCCCATTTCAGTGGAGAAGTTCTGTCTGGTGTTAATTCTTGAATAATACATTCAACGAACGATGGATAGGTCAGGGTGGGCAAGAGTCATGGTCTCCTAGGTCCCCAGACTTAAATAGTTTAGACTTTTTCTTATGGGGATATCTCAAAAGTTTAGTTTATACCATTCCAGTGAACACTGTAGATTAATTGAAAAATCGAATAATAACCTCCTGTGACACGATAAGAAATACCCCAGGAATATTTCAAAGAGTGGGTGATAATATGCGAAGAAGGACAGAGGCCTGTATTCTTGCAGGTGGAAGACACTTCCAGCAATTTATTTAGTTCTTAATTGTTCTTTTCTTTAGTTTGATATTGAATAAGTATAAGTTGAGTCTCAGAAGACGAGCTATCAATACAAAAGCAAATTTTGGGCATACTTATCGAGTATTTCTATTATTTTTTTTTTGATTTAGCGAATATTATACAATTCAAATAATTCAAATTCAATAATTTTTCACTCGAAAAAATTTTGAAAGGGCAAAAGGAGACATGGCTCCGGAAAATAAAATATCTTGTAGATTCTAGTTGAAATTTAGGACGTGTAATGATGGAGGCTGTAAAAAATAGCTTACCTTCTAAATTTGGGCTGAATATCTCAAAAACTGCTGGAGTTTTGAAGAAAAAACCAATTTTTTCCGTGTAGCTCCGTTACGCAACTTTTGCGGACCTATGTTTATATTAACTTTTTTTCTTAAAATTGCACGTAGGTCTACCCCCTCAACTTGTGACATACTATTATGTAACACCCTGTATTTGGTGACTAGATTTGGATAGGAATATTGAGGAAATAGTAAATGTGATGCATGTTCTGCATTGGGTAACAATCTGTCAAAATGAGAAATACTACCTTGGGATTGGCCAAATGCGATTTGGCAACGCATTCATATCGATCATTTGGGGCCATTTAACGGTAAACATTACCTTATTATTTTAGATGCGTAGAGTAAGTGGGTTGAAGCTCTTGAAGTGACATCTACAAATTCATATTTAGTTATTTTAGCGCTGAGGTGTTCGCGAGATTTGGTATTCCAGAATGTATAGTTTCTGATAATGGCACGGCTTTTAAATCATCCGATTTTTTGAATTTCCTAGAAAAAACCGGCATTGAACTACTCTTCCTTACAACCCAGCTTCGAATGGGGCTGCTGAAAATGCGGTCAAAACAATTAAATCAGCTTTTAAAAAGGCGTTGTATTATCCTGGTAATAATACAAATCTTATTCTATCCAGATTTTTATTAGACTAGAAACACACTATATTGTACTACTTGAGTGTGTCCTACCAAATTGATGTTTGGACGAGATCCAAGAACTAAATTTGATATCTTATTACCTAGTAGGGAAGAAAGAATTGTAAGTAAAAATGATAGTAATTTAAGAGATAAAGTTGTAAATATTCAGGATAAACAAAAACTTTATAAGAGAGGAAAGAAACCTGTAAATTATGACATGCATGAAACAGTATGGCGGTTAGGTCATGAAAAAATTGTGTATATTAAGGGTTAGCTAATTGATAAATTAAGTAAAATTGTATATTTAATTGAAATACCTGAAGTAGGATTAATTTGGAAAAGCACGTTAATCAAATAAAAAAGGTTTGCGTTCTTTTCAACTGAGACCACGAGGAAGTCCTAAGCTAGTCGACAGAGTATTTTATGTTTAGTTAAGTAGTAGCAACTAGATTAAGTTTAGTAAATCATTGCTGTGTATATTATATTTTGAGGGGAAAGTATTGTAATGTATTCAATTAATGTATTGCGCATGAGCATAAGTGACCATATGTGAAAGTGTAGAGGTGTTAGGCCAGTTGTAATTAGGCAGTAGATGAATGAAGCGTGTATAATTGAAATCGACTTAAACTAACTTATTTATAAGTGCACACAACTTTACAAACATAATTAGTTTATAACCTCTTGTTTGCACTCTTATTAATTTTGTATCTACCTGTTAATGTATGTATTTCAACTTCAGTACTTGCAGTTAGTTGAAGATGGTCGACAGACCAAAATTGCAATTCTGATTTTAAATAATTTCTTGTGATACTATAATACATAGTTTAATTTCTTATTATCATCATGATTTAACTATCACGTAGTAATCAATTAACTATTTCAAGAAGAATCACTTAAGACGATTCAAATCTGATGTACTGAGGACGCCTTATTGAGGTAACAACTTCGGAAATAATCACGATATAATGTTGGACGATCATCCAGTGAAGTTGAGATAGCCAAGACTGTAACATCTTGTATGAACGAGTTTTCAACATCTTGCATGAGCATTTGAAAATGAGAAAGCTATCGGTAAGATGGTTACCGTGTTAGGTTAGATGTGTAAGAGTATGACTTTCCCAGACTAATTTTCGACTCTTTTAACGGAATAGGTGATAGAGGCCGGTGACAGTGTATCCAAGAAAACTAATGGTGGTTCCATAGACCAGAAAGGCAATTGCCATCGTCTTCCAGAACACAAAGGACATTATCTTCATTGATTGTCTCCAAAAAGGGAAGACTACTACAAAGGGGCATCAAAAACTTCCAGCATCACCTAAACAAATATATAACCCTAAAAGGAGATTATGTTGAAAAATAAAATACACCTTATAGATAAAGTGTATTTTTGTTTCATTTTTACCTGACTTATCAATTCACCATATATATAGATTAATAACATTATAAATGGACCGTTTCTCAACTTTTCAGCATAACTTACATATTGTAAATAATTGCGCTCGTCTCTATTGGCTCTTCATTTCTTACAAATCGATTTTCTACAACTGGTTGCTTCGATGGCGTGAACAAATGATAGATACATGTCACAAATGAAGTGGTGGTTCCGAGTTTTTCCCAGCCCATTTTCTCTAATTTATTCGTTATCAAAAGCGCTGAATATTGCCTATCGTTGATTTGAAGAATGACATCTCTAATAAGCATACGTCGTATTTTGTTTCAATAGTCGAAACACTGGCCAACTATCAGTACATAAACTCGACCTCATTTTTTGTTCGCTGATTGCAAAGAAAATTGATTCATGAATTAAACTCCTCATGAGTGATGAAAAATATTGCAAGAACATTTTCCTACTGAGAGACGATTTTCACTCTTCAACCATTCTTAGCCACTCCTTATTAGACATCTCAATTTGAGAGTGATGATGTTCTCATGTCTTACCGCATGTAACTACTTGCCTCTGAAAATCTAACCCATTTGTCCAAATACATTCTATCAAAAAAGTACCGAAATTGGTAATATTTATTTTTCATCCAAATTTATTGTATCGCCTTCAAAGTAGGCCCCTTCTGAAATAAAAAATTAACGCCAGAGAATAATCCAATAATCAAAACATTTTTGAAAGGCTTTTTCCGGAATCGACTTCAGTTCTCGCTGCGAATTCTCGTTTATGTCTTCTATCCATTCAAGACGGGTGCCTCGAAGAGGTGTTTTGAGTTTTAGAAAGAGAAAACAGTCGGTCGGAGCCATATCAGGTGAATACGGTGGGTGTTCGATGGTATTTGTTGAGTTTTTGGTCGGAAATTCATTCTCAATGATAGCCTTGTGAGATGGTGCATTATCGTGGTGCAAAATTCATGAGTTTTCTTTCCACAAATCTGGACTTTTCGACAAATTTGCTCTCTCAAATGCAGCATAACGCTCAGGTAATATTCTTTATTCGCCGATTCAATTTTTGAAGAAAATTCAGGTCTTTTGGAACTAATCGAGCGGCAACGCATTTCATGCCCAAACAATCGTTTAAAATGGTACGAATCCAGTCGTGAGACAGAAAAAGTTCATTGCCTATCTCTCTCAAACTAAAATGACGATTTTCAATTACAATTTCCTTCACTTTATCGATGTTAACTTTAGTTGAAAATGTTGATGGCTGACTAGAGCGAAGCCAATCTTCCACCACATCTCTGCCGCAGTTGAATGTCGATTCACCGTGAGCCTTCCGTAACATTTTCAGCAATTCGACACACGAATTTCCACTAGCAATACAAAATTTGAGACAGATTCTTTTTTCAATATTTTCATTCATTGTGAAAACCGCAAGAAACACTTGTGAGAACTGACAAAATCGAGCACTGTAAACAAACTAAATGACAGATCGCGTTCAAACCCTGCGTCAGTATAGAAAACATCTGTGCCAACTTAGCAACAACAAAAATTCGACAATCGTTCTGAGCAGATTTTTTAAATAATCAATTACTAGTACTTTTTGATAGAATGTATATTCAAGAATTTTTAAAGATCTAATATGTTTCATCACCATATGCACCACTCTGAAATAGTGTACCTCCTCTAAACTGGAAAGGCTGAAAATTTCCGACAGTTTAATCATAAATTTATTGAAAGTCTATTTTTTTGTTTGTTCAGTAATATTATTCATTTATTACTTGATATTCGATGTAATAAATATTATCGTCAATTATGAATAATACATTGTGTAGGTTTAGCTGCTAAAGGTTTTGTCTATTTTATCTGAATTCAATATTACAATGGAAACACGGTCATTTGCCAGAATTTTTCAATTATTTCATTTTAAAATCTCAATATAATAGAACATGGCGCATTTTTAAAGCAGCTAAAAATCACCCAAAAGCTTAAAAACTGTCTTTGGAATACAGTCCAATTCAGATAAGAAATCTAAGCGCAACCGAAATTCCCGCTATTCCCGATAGCGGCCGCGACCGTCGGGATAACTGGTACTTTTTCATAAACAGTTCTCCGCGTAACTCACTAAGTAACGCGTGTAGCAAAAACATAATGTAACATGTAATTAAGAATCAAGGGCAAAAGGGGCACGAGTACAAGGACCTTTAGTGGTCCAGTCCACTCCTTCTTGAGGGGAAGGCGATGACACGTTTTGTTCCTATAAATACAACTGGGAGTGCTAGTCCAGTCAGCAGCGAGCAGCCGTCCAGAGAAGTCGTCCCAGGAGCTCCAGCAGATACCTGACTGCGGAGATCATCGCGAGGCGGGACGGAGGCATCTGTACCCGCGCAGGCCCATTTTATGCGTTGCAGATGCAGTCCTCGTTGAAAGCTTTCCTGAGAAGACCGTCCACCAGCGTCAGCGGATTCCTATTCAGCATGGCTTGGACTCCCAGTTCAGCAAGACTTGAGAGGACTTTGGTACATGTTACCGTCGCGGCCACTTTTGCGTCTGCCTGTGCACCACGGCTGTCGTCGGCTGACTGAAGTGGACCACACCGTCGATTCAGAAAATTTGCACTTTTCAGTGCTTTAATTGAAAATTAGATGCGAACCTGGATGTTTTAGGGCATTCTCCCAGCCAAATCGGGCATCCACCCAGCTAAACTCCAGACTCCACGAGTTCCGGAATATCGGGCTTCCACGCCCAGCCTTCCCCTCGGACACCCCATCCGAGTTTACCTTTTTCTTCCGCTACTTTTCTCTCTACATGGGGACTATAGCCTTCGGGCTGGAACCCCAAGAGGAGGCTTTTAGTCGGTAAAAATCCGACATTGGCCCCGTCTCCGGGGTGCATCTTTTCGAAGATTTTCCTCCTCTTTGCCTAAAAAAATCGTCCAGTCCACTTGTACAATAACGATTGTATTTGTGAGTGCGGAGTATCGAAGTCCCTCGGTCCGATTTTGCCTTCTGAGGTTTGTAGTGGTCCAGTTCACTAGCCTGTGGAAGCAAATATCGATCTGATCAGGATATTGAAAACCCGCTCTCATTACCTTTAAAATATGGTCAATGTACGCCTGAAGGTTCAAGTGGTCCAGTCCACTAATCTTCGGTAATCGAGATAATGAAATAATCCGATAGTCTCCCAAACTATAGGAATATCTCGGTTTAGTTTCGCAGGCTCGCAGTGATCCACTGCCCACTCGTCTCCGATGCCTGAGCGGGTTTTGCCGGGGAGGATCCATATTTTACCTGTTGTTTCGAGAATGCCAAGTCAAAGCTAGTGCGGGAAAATATTGAAATTTCAAACATTTTATCTTCTCGTTATATTTAAATTTAATTAGCTCTGGCGTCAATCAATTCAAATTAAATGTACACAACGTACACAAGTACAGTAATCTCCGCTTATAACGGATCCGCTTCTAACGAACTTTCGGTTGAAACGAACCTGGAACTGAAGTACGAATTTTAATTGAGTGAATACAGTCAGAGACAAAGTGTTGTTTGCAAAGAAATGGGACTCAGCAAATCAACAATATTAGATAATTTCGAGAAAATAAATTCAAATTCAAAAAGTTAAAAACCTTTAAATGCAGAGGTCGACCAATCCCTATTAAAAATGGTTTTCTCAACAGCGGGGTAAAATGTTACAATTAATGGAGCGATATTGCAATGAAAAGCTGTAGATTTTGGACCTAAACTACAAGAAAGAAAATGCCGTCTAAGCAGAAGTTGGATTGAGAGGTTTAAGAGACGGCATAAAATTACAAGCAGAGAAGATATAGGTGAAGCTGCATCCGTAGATATTAGTTTTGTAGACGATTGGCTTAAAAATGAATAGCCGTTGATTCGAAGAAATTACAAAGACGCCGATATCTTTAATAGGGATGAAACCGGCTTATTCTACAAAGTTACTCCAAATAAAACATTAGCATTTAAGAATGAAACTTGCATGAAAGATAAGTTAGCGAAAGAAAGAATAACCGTTTTTGTTGTTGCAAATTTACCAGGTACACAAAAAAGAAAATTGTTGGTAATTGGCGAACTAAAAAACCCCCGTTGCTTCAAAAATGTTAATTTCTTGCCGGTAAATTATAAATTTAATAAAAAGGCTTGGATGACTTCTGAAATTTTTATTAATGACTTGAGGGAATGGATTGAAGATTTGCGCAAAAAAAGGAAAATCCTCTTACTAGTAGAAACTGTCCCGCTCATCCCCGATTGAATGGTTACGACTTCATAAAATTAGTGTTTATGCCATCTAACACGAGTTCAAAATAGCAACAGAAGGATCAAGGTGTGATTAACAGCTTTAAAAGCCATTACAGACGGTTTTTGCTTTCCAAAATGATTAATTTCAAAAATGAAATTTTCACTGTTAGTCTCTTGGATGCTATAAACTTTATTCATACAGCATGGCAAAAACTATAACCAATTGTTTTCGACATGGTCGATTGCATATGCAAAATAAGGATGAATTTGATTCAGATGATGACTTGCCTTTAGCATCTTAGTTAGCAAAATATCAAAGGACAAAGATAATCCAACTTCATTTGATGAAGAGATGTCGCCGTTTACCAACTTTGAGTTTGATGAATATGTTCACATCGATGACAACATGATCAATGCAGGATATTTGGCAGATAATGCAATATTAGCTAGTGTTGTGGCAAACAGGGAAAATGTTATTAAAACAGACGATGATGATGATGAAGAAGAGACATGTTCTAATGACAATGTTAGTGTATTATCAGATGCTATTAAAAGTAGCAGAAGTTCGCAGTTTTCTCTTAACTCAAAATAATACTCCTCAAAGCGTTTTTAACAAACTGGCAGATATTAAAAGATATGTACATGAACTTAATATAAGCCAAATACAATAACAAACAAAAATTGATAGCTACTTTAAACAAAACTAATCTACATACTTTATTATTTAGTTATTAAGTTATTTTTATAATATAAAACCTTTAAATGTTATATTTTAGAGTATGAAAATTTTCTTTTTAGACATCTGTGCATCTTCAGATACCGGTGTCTAGTTGACTTTATTTTTAATAATTTAATTCGATTGAATTAATTAAATTATGATGGTCGGTGAAAGTACGTATTTGTGTGCGGCGTGTAGTAGCGGAATTTCCAAAAAGTCTCCGGGTTTGAAGTGTTCTGGGCCTTGTGAAAACTCCTTTCATGCGAATTCGCGATGTTGCGATTTATCAAAACATCAAGCGAGTGCGATAAAAAATTTACCAGGTGGCATGTGGATGTGCAATGATTGCCGTGGTTTATCGGAGTCACCTTCCTCGGGCCGACACCGTCTCCCTCGTGTTAGCCAGGGATTGACTACAGCTGACGTCGGAAATGTAGGCATAGGCGGTGAACTTCGTGATCTTAAACGGGCAGTTGAGTTTTGCAGCAATAAAATCAGCGACTTCGAGGCCAAATTAAATCCGCTGAAAGATCTGATAAAGGCTTTGGAGGCGGTGAAGCAAGAGAATGCGATCCTTAAAAAAGAAATCTCCAGTTTGCGCACTAAAATTGAGAATATGGAACATTTTAGTCGCTCCAAAAACATTGAGATACAGGATGTACCTGAAAAGAAAAATGAGATTCTCTCTGGTATAGTTCAAACTATTGAAGCCCAGTTAAATTTCCCTATCGACCCTAACACTATCGATTATGTGACCCGCGTTCCTACGAAGGCAGAAAATAAAGCAAGAAACATTGTTGTACGTTTTACTTCCAGGATAGCCAGAGATAATTTTCTTCAGGCTGCGAGAGCTAAGCGTCTTCTCAACAGGGGCCATCCGGCCTTAGTATAGATGGTGTTTCGGACAGGCTGTATATTAATGAGCACAATACTTCTGCTGTAAAGCTTTTGTTTAAGGAAGTTCGCACGGCTGCAAAGGCCAAAGGTTACAAATTTGTTTGGATACAGGGTGGGAATGTTTTAGTGAGGAAAGATGACACAAGTAAGATACGTCGTATTGCATCTGAATCGAACGTGAATAGTTCGAAGTTATATATTTGCAAATTAATTTGACCTACTAATATTGAAAATTAATATTCAAATATATTAGATACACTTGCATTTGTCGAACTGAATCAATACAATCATGTGAAGAATAGTAACGATAAAATTCTTGACTTAGTCTTGTGTAATAAAGAAATTGTCTCTAATATACATAAAAGTGCTCATCCGTTTGTAAACGAGGACACATCATCCCACACTGGAGTTTATAGTTGCCTTGTCTAAAGAGAAGATGATGAAAAATTCGAAAATTCAAAGTTTTATTACGATTTTAGAAATGCAAATTATGAAGCTGTTAATGCTTCATTATCGCTGGTGAATTGGGAGTTTCTGCTCAACAGCAGCTCTAAGGAATTGATGAAAATCTGGATATTTTTATGAGAGAATCAATGACATAATCGGTTCTGTTGTTCCTAAGAAAAGAGTCACTAAGTGTTTTCCTTCATTCTTTTCGAAAGTTACTATTGCTACAATAAGAGAAAAGCAAAAATTTCATAAAAATGGAAAATTAGTAAAATGTCAATGATCTCAATATATTCAAACAGCTTCGTGCTCATTCAAGGAACTTATTGAACTTGATTTGAATAAATTCACCTCTAACATTGAGCGGAACTGCCAATGAACAGCAAATCATTCTGGAAACATGTGTCTCTGGGACGGGGCGGCTCTAAACTATCTAATGAAATGAGGTATGGGGATATTTCTTCATCAGATGGAAAAGAGATATGCAATCTTTTGCCCGTTATTTCGAGAGTGTATATGTTCCTGTAAGTCAGCAGCGTAGTCGTAGTGTAACTGTTAAAACTGCAACAATGATGTACTATCAAATATTCACATTGAAGAGGAAGAGGTTCGAGAGGTCCTCTTATCCTTGACATGTCGAAGGGTTCAGGTCCAGACAGCATTCCACCAATTTTTCTTAAAATTGCGCTCACAAATTAAGTAAACCACTGCATATTTTGTTCAATCAGTCTCTGATTAATGGTGTATTTCCAAAAAGTGGAAGGAGTCCGCCGTATACTGATACAATTATACATAACTACTCATTACATCCAATTCAACACAAAGTTGCAGCTTTAAACAGCATGGTACATCGGTTACTCAATTTACCTTTATCAGTAGAAGATTATAATAAAGAGTTAAACATCATCAAACAGATAGCCATTAATAATTCATATAATCCGGATATGATAGATCTAATCATTCGTAAAAAACTGTATCAGAAAGCAATAAATGAAATATATCCTATACATAAAGACTATAAAATATTCAACAGTTTAACATTCTGCGGTTCTGCAAGTACAAATATTAAATCCTTTCTCGTCAAACAAAATCTTAATATAACTTTCAAAACTTCTAATAACTTAGGTAAACATATTAAAAGTAATAAATCTCGTGTTGAAAAATCAAGTAAATCAGGAATCTAGAAACTCAATTGCGGTTCTTGTGATAAAATTTATATCGGTAGGACCTATAGGAGTTTTGGCATAAGAACATCTGAACATAAACGTAGCTTCGATAAAAATAAATCTGATTCAAATTATTCAAACCACCTAATAAAAGAAAACCATTCATTCAATAAAAACTTTGACATATTACATATAAAATCAAAAAGTTCAAAATTAGATCTCCTAGAAGCATTAGAAATAAATAGATACAAACATTCGGACAAGCTTTTGAATGAACAGGTAGATGTGAATTATTCACTCCTACTTAACTTGTTTAATTAGTTTTTATTACCTTTCATACTAACTGTACAATGGCTCGGTGTGGATTTTCCTGTTATTCATCCAACTTGTTCTACGATTTGTTTATAATACCATACTCTTCACTCTGTTTTTCATTCTTGATAAAGCTGCTGTGTCAGCGAAACGTCGTCGAATTTTTTCAAATAAAGTGTAGATTAAAGTTAAACCTTGTGTTTTTTATCTCATTTATATCATGAATCTACATCAAGTAACGGCCTCCACAATTCAAAAACAATAACAAACTATGGCTACTTTAAACAAAACTAATCTACATACTTTATTATTTGGTTATTATGTATTTTTTATAATATAAAACCTTCAAATGTTATATTTTAGAGAATGAAAATTTTCTTTCAGACATACATGTACTTTTCTGTGCAGTAAGTATTATAATTACAACTGCTTGAATTTTTGTTCACGTATAGCGAACTTCGCTTAAAGTGAACCCGCGTTGCTGGTCCCTTGAAGTTTGTTATAAGAAGACATCACTGTAATTATCTGAGTCTGTCATAGTTTCTGTCCTTTGTTTATAATTCACGAATTTTCTTAGGATATATGACGTAATTTTCTGAATGCTTTGAAGACGAATTAAAACAATCAATCGATTAACTGATGCCAAACCATTTTACACATTTGCATTTGGCAAATGATCTATTTGATCAGCAATGAAATTATTTAATATTGATTTTGAATGTTTATTTCCATAACTCGGCAAACTATTTGGAATGTAGTGTTATTATTTTATACTAATTTTCACATTTGGTTTCATAACTTCGCAAACTATTTGAAATTATTTTTACTTTATCTTCAACATTTGTCTTCGTCATTTGACAAACTATTCGAAACGTACTGAGATTATTTAAAATTGACTTTTATCTTTGTTTTCATAACTTGGAAAACTGTTAGGCATGCAATAAAATTATTTTAATATCGATTCCAATAACTTGTAAGTATTGGACGTATATCAAACCTCACATAGAAGAATTTGAATAGGTTACTGAAAACACAACAGAAGGTCCTATTTCATAAAAAGAACTTCAAGACAATTTCGGGTACTAGACGATCACATGCCTTTTCATTTGACTGATTCCATTTCGTCCCAAGTGAAAGTAATGTGGGGAAGAGAATAAGATCATTCAGTTATTGCAATTTATATAAAAGCATTGTATTCTGCAAAATCATATAAATCCGTAATTCCCACTGTAGATTTATCATTTGCGAAAGAGAGCTGGAAATAGCTGGAGAAATTTCTAGGGAATAAGTGAGATTCCAGAGCACCACTGATAAGATTAACCTTTCGGCATTTCTTTTCATTTATTTATAATAATAATTCATAGTTTACAAATTAGTTCAACATTTTGTTTCTTAAAAAGTACTGATACAAAAATTATGAGGAAGATACCATTGAAAGTAATTCTCACATTAAATATCATTCAGCCTATCCTTCCCTATTAAGATGGTTATTGTGAAAGGCAACCCATCGAAAATGTTTAAACTGTAAATCCCGATTATGCAAAACGAACATCCAGTATAATTAACAGAATATAAAGCTTTATATAGTGGTGATCACTGTGAATACAATATTATATATTTGAGATACCTTTCCTATAGCGCTTCAGAGTGCCCTTAACTTACAACAGTACCAAGGTACTCAAACTCATAGCAATATTTGTTATTCTGAATATAACACATTTCTCTACATACATGTCTATGGGAGTAAATTCTACTTAATGAAAGAATTCTGTAATTCTGTAAACCAGTTCACTGCCAAGAAGGAAACAGAAATAAACCATACTCACCATGAATTTATAGCGATCAACATTAATCAACATTTTCAAGTATATGTGTATATCCACCAACCTTTGGGAGGTATTATAATGCCAATATATTTATGTTATGTTCAAGTTCATACTCAGTATTTAAATATATAGGTAATGTTACCTTATGACATCCATAGCTTTATAAACAACTTCTGACTGATCAATTCCATAAACCATTTTGGCCCCAGCTTTGGCTGCAAACATTGATAATATTCCTGTTCCACAACCTACATCTAAAACTAATTTATTTTTAAAAGTATCAGTATTCTGCATTATTGCATCTCTGTAACTTTCAGTTCTCACTTTATCCTAAAAATATTCAATGAAGGGGAAAGTATATATAAAAAATTCTAAACAACTTACATTGAGCATTTCATGATGTATTCCAAAATGAGAATATGACTGAAAATAATCACTATCAGCCCGAAGACTACAAGTAGTTGGTATTGGTAATTCATTATCTGATCCTTCTATGATTGTTCTGGTCACCTCTTTCATTTGTTCAATATCTTTTTGAGTGTTTTTCAATAGTAAACATTTGTGTCTCAACTAGAGAAAAACGAATGGATAATAATTAAATTTGGAAATATTCAATGAAAAAATGCATACTTCATTTTCCAGATGATTAATTTTTCTCTGCAAATCCGCATAACTTATATTACTTAAAGGAGTTTTTCCATCAATTGCATAATGAGGAGTTGACGGTGCTGTGCCTAGGTCATCAAAATCTGAAAAGCAAAAAACAATTTCAAAACGAACTGGAAACTAGACTTCTGAAAATAGTTTTAAAGTGATATCTGAACCAGATGCTAATCAAACTTATTAGGACACTGCTAAACAGTTAGTTGATAAACTAGTTCAAGCATTACTACAACCAGTCTAGTCTTAATATTAGCCAGTGATGGTTTGCTTTGAAGAGCCAACGAGTCATCACTCTACCTGACAAATAAACAAATCCTCGTACAAACTACCAATTATTTGAGTTAGCAACAAATTGGCCTTTCGAGTGATTAAAGATCTAAGAGCGTCAGGTTGTAAGGTTGGGTGTTTCAGATGCCCAGGTTCAAGCTAGCTAGCCTAAGTATCCCCATCCAATTTAGTTTCTTCCGTTTCCTTAATAACGCAATACGCGCTAGTAAAATCATCATCTTATGGTTAAACTCTAACCTCGCTGTTTCGCAGAATACAACGGAATTTCTTCATGGAGGATTAGTCATTAGTATCATTAACCAACGGAAAGCGGTTTTCACTGATGAGCCCATTGCTTTTGATTGTTATGCTCTGATAATCCTAGCGTCCGTAGTGAGCGAAGCTAAGAGCATTGACTGCAAGAGAGTCAATCTTGTTCTTTAAGGCGTTCACATGTTGTTCCTGGATTCTGTCCTCCTCCAGGGAGTTCCATGCAAACGTAACTCGGTTAGTTGAAAAAAATTTTTTTGGCAGTTTTTGGCACTTCTCTTTAGTCAGTTTCATGGAATGGCCCCGCAGTTGGCGATTCTGGCTTGGTACTAGTAGGTCAAGGTCGATATTATAGAAGTTGTTCAAACTTTTCAAGGCCTCTATGAGATCCCCTCTCAGTCTTCTTTCCTTAGGGAGGACAGGCCAAGCCTCTTTCTCCCATGGATCATATGATTCTCCCCAGAGCTCTAGGGGGATCTTGGTAACTCTTCTCTGCACTCTCTCCAATAGATCAATGTCTCTAGCAAAATAAGGGCTCCACACGGAATGCGCATACTCAAGTATAGGACGAATGAAAGTTAGATATAGCTGTAGTACCATTTGCGGACTTATATTCTCAAAGGCAATTTTAATGAAATATATCAGGGAGTTGGCTTTTTTCACTATTTTTGTGATGTGATTTTTCCATTTGAGGTCCTTAGAGATCAGAACTCCCAAGTTCTTTTGATTGTCAATATGGCTCAGCTCTATACCGTTAATGTAGTAAGGCTTTCTAGGGTTGTTTGCACCTATACTGAGAACTGTGCACTTATTTGCATTTAATTTCATTTGCCATATGTGTGACCAGGTTTCCACATCCCTTAAGTCTCTCTTCATTGCTTCATATTGATGGTTTGGATTGCAGTACAGCTTAATATCGTCCGCAAAGAAGACAACGTTCGTTGCAGCATTCCGTGACAGATCACCCACATACACCAAAAACAATAAGGGGGCCCAATACCGATCCTTGTGGAACTCTACTTAAAACCTGATGAAATGATAAATATTCCCCATTCACTCACTCTGAAAAATCTATTCTGCACGAAACTTGATATCCACTTGTTCAAAGGGCCTCTTACTCCACTATGATCCAATCGTACAAAAGTCTCTTGAAGGGCACTTTGTCAAACGCCTTTTCAAAGTCTAAATACACTGTGTCTACAGCATTTCCCTGGTCATACTCGTTTGTCCAGTTGTTAAGACATGATAGGAGATTGGTTGTTGTTAATTTCCTTGGTTGAAAGCCATGTTGATTTTTTGGTATGATGTTGTTCTCAGAAAGAAATTTAATTAGATCCATCACAATTATTTTTTCCATAATCTTGCACAATGTACTGGTAAGACTTACCGGTCTGTAGTTTTCTGGTTTAAATCTGTCTGACCTTTGAATATAGGCGTTATTATGGCCCGTGTCCAATTTGCAAGAAGAATACCTGTCCGCGTGGATTCTGTCATTGCTTCACTCAGGGGTTTCAACAGACTCTTGGCACAGTTTTTGAGAAAGATTGCAGGTATATTGCATCAGATTTCATTGCTGAGATTGCTGCTTCTACCTTTTCTGGTGTAAACTCCACAGAAGTGATTGAGTTCGAGTTTCTAGTACTGCTAGGAATTTCCGGGACTGGTTCTGTCTCTTGAGTAAACATTTGACTGAACTGTCTGGCAAATCTCCTAGCAGCATCCTCTCCCTCGTCAAAAGATTGTCTGCTTCATCCTTCAGAGCAATATTAGAAACTTTCGAATTAAAGTACTGATTATGTATCTGAAGAAACGATTTTTTGATTTTGGATCCAAAAGATCTTGTTCATAGTTGCTTTTCGCAATCTCGATTGGATTTCCATTCGCGGGTGGCAGAATACTGTTTATGAATATAGATCTGAACAGATTGACGATATGGACAGTTTAAACAACGACAAAAATATCAAGTTGGACTGTACAATTCAACAATTTGATGCTTAGAAACTTACATTGCAAGACAAGGATTTTATATTTTAGTTGACCCTTTTCATTTCATAATGTGAATGACTGACGTTGACTTGATTTTTAGCAATTACAAATGAGAAATACTGAACTATTAAAAGTGAAACACGATATGGAGAATTTTGAGATTGAAATAAAAAAGAACGAAGAAGTAAAATATATTCTATACTTTCCACAATTTTACTTTTACAAACACAACCGGTTTCGACTGTCAAGTCATTTTCACGTGGTCAACTACAGAAAATGAACTTACTATATATATATATATATATATATATATATATATATATATTTGATTTGAAATTAGTAGTGGACGGGTATTAATGTCTAGCTGACAATTAAGGATGATTTCACTTGGGTGTTTACAAAGTTTATTAATTTCCAAACATACCAACAGATTCATTTTCTTTCCTCTGTCGCAATTATGAAGAATTTTGATATTACCAAATGTTATTGAATATTTTGTGGATTTTATATGTTCACATATTGAAGAATTATTATCAGAAAATAAATGTTCTTTAAATCTGATTTCAAAATTCCTACCAGTCTGCCCAACATAAACTACCATACACTCATTGCAAACAATTTCGTAAACTCCTTATTTTAAAATTTTTTCTGTTCAGATCATTTGAGAAAGGGGTGGTTATTTTAAAATTGGAAAAATAGTTGCTCCAGTTATTGGAGAGAACCAGCGTAGTTGAAACTAGCGTATTTTCAAGCAAGTATCTTTCATGGAATATAATAATTGTGTTATTTGATATTTTTCTTTTAGTAGGATAATTTTGTCTATAAAAACCAGAGGAATTTTGTTATTTGAGGCAACTTTTCTGATACTATTTATCACAATTTTGTGTCGGTGACAGTGGAATGGAAAAGGCCCTATGGATCATTGAATTATAAGCTGCTAGTTTGTGATTCAAATAATTGAATGAGTCCATAGGAATAGTTGAGTATATGAAGGTTTCTTTTCTGTTTATGTTAAAAATGAAATTGTTAGTCGATTTTGTTCTTGTCAGGTGTGAAAATTTTATTGAGGTATTAATTCTATTTCTGCTGTAAACTTAATATTAGTATGAACTGCATTCAGAAATTGCAGAAAATTTTCAATTAGCCTGTTTGAGCCATGGAAACCTACGAAAATATCATCAACAGATCGGAAGAAAACACTTTAGTTTTTTTGCCAAGTGGCTATATATTACTGTTCTTTCTAGGTTATCCATGAATATATCGGCTAAAAGGGACTAAGAGGTGATCCTATGAGAAGTTTGTTGGAAAAATTTCGATTGAAATTAAAATAATTTTGAGATAGCCAGGTCTTTAGGATGTTACAAAACTCATCAACAATGTGTGGCAGCGTCTTATTTTTGGTAAAAATTTCTCAGACTATCCGAGAGCATTCATCTTTTGGAATATTTGGGTACATGTTCTTAATATCAAATAAAACTGATTCACAAGAGCAATAGAATTCAATATGGAAAGGTGCAGTGGCGGTGCACTCCTTCTCGTGAGTATTATTTTTCAAAGGCACCTGCAGATAGGTCAGTTAATTTGGATAATTCCAAAATTACTCTGGAAGATATAATAGAAAAACTTAATGGTATGGAGAAAATGTATGGTCGCCTTCTGAGACGATTTGATGAACAGGTTAAAATTAACGAATCGCTTACATCGGAGCTCGATGCAGTTAAGAAGGAATTGGTGGTATTGAAGAATAAGGATTCTACCTGCTCTGAGGAATTTATTACTGAATTAAATGACAGAATGTCAAGATCCTAGAACCTTTTAATTTTCAACTTGAATGAGTCGTCGCATGATAAACTGGAGGAACTTATTCGTTATGATATTGACGAAGTGGTGAAATTTGTATATTTGGCCTGAGTTGACGCAGGTGACGTTGATAAAGTTGTACCCTTGGGAAGGAAGGGATCATCAAATCGGCCAACAAAGGTTATCTTTCAAAAATTCTGAAGCTGTTATAAATGTACTAAAACATAGGTCAATAATCATCGGTTCGTCTACTAATAATAGAATATCCTTGTGTGCTGATCAGACAACTGAACAGAGAAACTACTTCTCTAATACTAGGAGTGAACTGAAACGAAGTCAACAGTCTGGCGAGGCTGACTTGACCATTAGATTTCTCAAGGGAATACCCACAATTGTTAAGAATCAGAATCAACAAGGTAAACAAAAAACTAGTTACATCCCCTTCACATAATATATCGATTTATTATCAAAATATGGGTGGTATAAGAACTAAGTTACAGAATTTAAACCGGTATTTGGAGAGTTGCATATACGATATTTTGATTATCGGTGAGACCTGGCTGAATCAAAATTTTTATGATGCTGAGATATGCACTAAAACATTTAATGTATTTAGGAAGGATAGAAGCAGTATTGCTACTAACATGAAAACTAGGGGAGGTGGAGTCATGATACTGGTTAGATCCTCACTCAAGGCAGAGATAATCAATCATGAATTCTCAAATGTCGAACACCATTTTTTATTGGTAACAGCAGATTCCAAGAAGTTCATCGTGGGTCGATCCTATCTACCGTCTAGTTCTAATGAACAAGCATATCTCTCTCATGGACTTGAATTGAGGAAATTTCACTGCGATATCCAGATCTCGATGTGTATTTGTGCGGTGACTATAATTCCCCCTCCGCGAAGTGGACTAATGGTGTTTTTTCATTATGTAATGCTGGTGGTTGCGCATCAGTTTTCAGTAATTCGGACGAGGTTGCAGATCTTTCTCAAGTTTGTAATATTACAAATAGTCGTGGCGTATTTTTGGACTTGGTTTTCACAAACGACTCTAGTGTTACTGTTTCACATGCCACTGACTTATTACAACCAAACAGTGTTCACTATGCTGCCCTTCAATTCGATGTTCCGTTAGGTTTGCCTAATCGTGCCACTTTATCGGATTTTGGTGAACAACGTTTTGATTTCAATCGTGGTGATTATGTAGCTCTTAACGACTTCTTTTCTACCTGTGATTGGTCATTTCATGATGATGATATAGATTATTGTTTGTCTAAATTTTACGGCTATATATACAGGTCTTCAACTGTTTGTACCGACTAAGGCTGTCAATCCTATGAAATACCCTCCCTGGTTCGATGGTGAGTTAATGAAGCTTGTAAATAAGAAGAAAAATGCACATTGCCGGTTCAAGAAAACCAGAGATCCTTAAGATTATAATGTATTTAGTAAACTTCGTTTGGATCGTTAGCTACTGTCGGACACTCTGTACAATAGTTACATGCGTAAAATTTAAAGAAATATCCATTCGGACCCGTAGAGTTTTTGGAGGCATATCAACACTAAATTAAATAATTTTGACCTTCCGAATCATATGGAATTTAACGATGTGAGTAGCTCCGATGGAGCTGAAATAGTGAATCTATTTGCTGATTTTTCTCAACTGTATACAGTACGGAAGTTATTGTACTACCAGAGATAAAATATGATCAGGTTGTAAACATTGACTCATGTCAGTTTTCTCCGACTGAAGTTTTTGAATTTATTTTTGTATGAAGTCCAAGCTGTGTGCTGGTCCAGATGGCATACCCAATTATGTCCTTAAAAGTTTGTGAGTACCCTGTCTGGCCCTATTAGTTCAATATTTAATTTATCCCTAAAATTGGGGAGATTTCCAACTTACTGGAAAGAAAGTTTTATTGTTCCCATTTTTAAATCTGGTCAGAAATCACATTAAAAATTACAAGGGAATTTCAATTCAATCTGTCATTCCTAAGATGCTGAATAGTTCAGTGTGTAGCTATTTATCCTGGAAATGCTGCTCTGTAATCATTGATGAACAACATGGATTTTTTAAGGGTCGTTCTACAACATCTAATTTGGTGTTATATATTAATGACATAGTTGATTGTTTTGAAGCAAGTTTTCAATTTGATGCCATATACACTGATTTTTCCAAGGCTTTCGACGGGGTTAATCACAACTTGCTAATAGCCAAGATGGGTGCCCTTGGTATATCTGGATCTCTTCTTTCATGGTTTCGGTCTTTCTTATGTAATCGGTCGCAGATTGTAAAATAAAACATTTTCGCTATAAAGCTATTTCTGTCACTTCTGGTGTACCTTAGGGCTCCCACCTTGGCCATTTGTTGTTTAATTTGTTTATTAATGACATCAGATATGCCTTGGGTTCCGGATTTTTGGTACTCGCGGATGATATGATATAAAACGTGTTATCAGCGATGTTGCAGATGTACATGAACTGCAACGCCAAATTGATTCTCTGCTGTGTAGGACTAATGTTAATTCACTGTATCTGAACTTTGACAAGTGTCAAGCTATCACCTTCTATCGTTCCAATACGGCAGTTGTGCATAGTTACTTTCTGGATGGTGTGGAGCTGTCGCGTGTAGACTGTATCCAAGATTTGGGCAGAGCACTTAATGTTCGGTTGAATTTTAAGGAGTATATGAGAATGATAACATCTAAGGCCTACCGGATGCTTGGGTGCATTGTTCGACATTCAGTGGGATTTTCTGCTGATACCTTTAAACTGTTGTACTGTTCGTTAGAAAGATCTAACTTAGAATATGGAACCTGCATTTGGTCTCCTTTTTATTCTTGTGATAAAGATTGTCTAGAGAAGGTTCAGCGTAAATTTTTGAGATACTTATCCTTCAGGTGCCATCGTCGGACTTTTGACCTCGATATCCTGCGTATTACATATGGCCTAAATCGTCTTCGAATGAGGAGAAAAAGTTTCGATTTATGTTTCTTTTTAAAGATAGTGAATGGTTTAGTATGTTGCCCGAATCTGTTGAAACTGATTGATTTCAATCTACCCTTAAGAGTCACTCGGCACACTCCTTTATTCCGTCCAAAACTTTGCAGGTACAATTATGGCTCAAATACATATCTAAGTCGCACGGTGTCTTTGGTCAATGATCTTGGTGTCAGTCTTGAATTATTCAGTATTTCATTTCCTTGTTTCAAGACCCATATCAGATTACTACTTCTTAGAAATTAATAATCACATAAATTTATATTCAACTTAGTTTAAAAAGGGGTTTCCGTTTGTATTCATTTATTTATTAGAATTAGATGAATAAATAAACAAATAAATAAATAAAATGGTCTCTTTGAAACGGAATTTTGTGAGATCTATAAATTTTCGATTTAATAACTTTCCTAATTTACCTGAAGGTGTATTTGTATATGAAAACTTCGAGTAGTCGATCATATATGGTTCTGGTACCGATATGTAGATGACATTTTGGTGGGTTTCCATGGCTCAAACAGTCAAATTGAAGATTTTCGGCAATTTCTGAATGAAGTTTATACCAACATTAAGTTTACAGCAGAAATAGAAATTAATAACTCATTAAATTTTTCAGACCTGACAATAACAAAATCGAATAACATAATATCTACAGAAAAGAAACCTTCACATACTCAACTATTCCCATCGACTCATTCAATCACTTGAATCACAAAATAGCAGCTTATAATTCAATAATCCATACAACCTTTTCCATTCCATTGTCACCGGCAGACTTCAAAATTGAAATAAATACTATCACAAAAATTCCTTAATAACAAAATTCCTCTGGTTTTTATAAACAAAATTATCCAACGTAAAGAAAAAGATCAAATAACGCAATTATTATATTCCATTAAGGATACTTGCCTGAAAAAATACGCTAGTTTCAACTACGCTGGTCTTCTTCCAATAACTTCAGCAACTATTTTTCCAAATTTAAAATAAGCAACTCTTTCTCAAGTTGTCTGAACTTGAGCAAATTATTATTCAATGCTAAAAAAAACATAGATATTTAAAAAATCAGGAGTTTACAAAATTGTTTGCTGTGAGTGTACGGCAGTTTATGTTGGGCAGATTGTTAGAAATTTTGAAACCAGATTTAAAGAACATTTCTCCTCTGCTAATAATTCTCCAATATGTGAGCATATAAAAACCACCAAACATTCAAAAACATTAGATAATATCAAAATTCTTCTTCATTGTGACAAAGGAAAGAAAACGAATCTTTTGGAATGTTTGGAAATCAATGAAATTTGTAAAACCCAAGTGAAATCACCCTTAATAACCAGCTGGATATTAATACCTCTCCACTATTCAATTTGTAATTAGGCTAGTATTTATATAACTAAGTTAGTTTCCTGTAGTTGACCACTTGAAAACGACGTGACAGTTGAACATTCGACAAATTAATAAGCAGGTAGAACACCTCGCTATGTTATACGCTACTGTCGTCAATAACCACACTCTAGTGATGCGACTTGAGTAGGATTTTATATACACCAGCAAATCGAGTAAATTTAAATCGCTCGAGTTAAAAGTTTTGATTACTTTAAGCAATTTGAAATATCCTTATCGAGATAATTATAAACGATAATATAAAATAATTATTATCAATTTATTCAATCAATTACAATAAAAATGAAAATAACTTGAAAATGAATCAATCCTCATTCTTACACATAGAAATATGTCTAAGAAAAATCACAATATTGAAAACTAAGCATCTTATGAAAATTCCTGAAGTAATAACATTTTACAATCTACCAGACAAACTATTCGAATTGTTATTCTCATTATTCATAAACGAAACCGGATAACTACTTGTATCTCTACATTGTAATAATTTATAGTTCCAGAATCTGGCCGTTTATGGCGCTCACCTGAACTACTCTACAACTTTATTTTAAAGAAATACTAGCGATCAGCTCCGGCTTCGCACCGGTGCAATGTTATCGGAAAAGTGCTGTCTTCGACGCAATATTTATAAGCATAAATGGCGGCGGTTGCCACCCGGTAAGGACGTACGACCCGACGGAAAGCCGCAATTACACCTCTAATATTTATTTATTCATTCATTTATTTAAACCAGAAAAAACATAGATTACAAACTCATTTATGTATCCCACAGAGATGAACACAGTTATCTGTAGGTGGGACCGATTACAAAAGTCTTAAAATTAACTTATAACTATCTTAAATCTACTTAAATAAGTCTTCTATAATTCTTTCAAAGTAGTAACAACCACAAATTTTCCATTGAAATAACATTAAAATAATTTTTTTTAAATAAAATTTGATATACTTTGATTAACAAAAACATTAAATATTATAAGCAATCCATTCTTTTAATTCCTTTTTCTAGTTATTGTTGCAATAATTTCAATTTGTTCGGTATTTTATTGAATAGTTTAATTGCAGCATAATAGCTTCATTTTTCCAACTATCTTAAGTTTCTTTGGTATTTGAATACTTTTAATTCTAGTCTAACTGGTTGATGTCGCGAAACTGGCTTTAAGATTATGATAATGATAGATCAGCGCTTCTAAAGCGTAGGTCTGCCTAAGATTAAGAGGGCTATCCTTAATTACAAAGTTATTTTTATTCACAACCTTCAAAATTCTTTTCTGCAAGTTTAATATTAGATCAATTGTATTAGAATAAGCCTCACCACAAGCCAATATTCCATGACTTATAGAACTATTAAAAAGTGTATAATAAATAATTCTCAAAGCTTCATAATTTAGTATTATTGCCAGCTTGTAGAACACGAATACCAAGTATTTGGTTTTACTTACTAGATATTGCACATGCTTTCCCCATTTCAGATGATAATCAAAAACAATACCCAGATATTTACAGCTCTCTACTGGATTTAGAGTTTTGTTGTTAATAACTAGTTTGTATTCTATGGGTACACTATCATAATAAGTTTATTTAACGCAACCAATAAGCAACATCTTTTAATTCACTGTCCATTTTATAAACTCCATTCCATATTTTTGCTCTACTAAATTGGCGGTATCATCAGTATAAGATATAACATTATCTTTAAGCACATCATTAATATACAGGGTGTCTACTATAAAAGGTGCCAAACTTCAGGAGGTGATAGTACAAGTTATTTGCAACAAAAATGTCCTATGACATTTTTTTCGAAAGTTAATAATTATCGAGTTACACTTCTTGATTTTACGAAAATTTTTGCTCCTCTCTATAAAAACAAGAATATCTCTGTTATTCTTACAGCTTACAGCATTGAATTTACTATAGGATAGAAAAGTACTAATGATAAAAAAAAATTTATACCGACTGTTGTAAAAGGTCAGGGCTTCTGGGTGGCCATCTCACCAGCCCAAATCGACATATATATTTCTCTAAAAATCTCTCAGTCATCCAGTTCTGGACCATTCTAGAATAATGAGCCGAGCAGCCGTCAATTTGAAACCAAAAGTGCTGCCGAGTAGCTAAAGCCATTTCTTTCAGAACTTGCATTATTTCGTTATTTAATAGATTTAAAAATTCGTTTGAATTGAGACAAGCGGGAAGTACAACTGGCCCGACAAGCTGACCCCTCCTTAACCCCAACCACACATTCACTCTAATCTCGTGCTGAGAGTGTGACACAATAGTGCCATGAGGATTTTCTGTATCTGTATCTGGGATTTCTCTAATTTATCATACCAACTTTGGTAAAAAATGCCTCATCCGTCTATAGAATTTTATCAGATCCCCACTCATGTAATTTATTCTTGTACCACCTACAAAATTGCAACCTCACCTCACTATCCACTGGCAATAAGTCTTGAACCTTACTCAAATGGTCAGGGTGTGAATTATTTCGCTTGAGAACTCTAAGAACCGTGGAATGATGAAGTCTCAATGTAGCACCAATTCTCCGAGTACTTTTTGTAGGGTCCTCGCGAATAGCCTGCAATATTGCAGGTGCTTGTCTCCAATGCTGAGTATTTCCACCAGGTTCTCTAATTCTAAAACCACTGAATGAACCAGTTTCACCAGAGTGTCTAAACACTTCACCAATGTCTTTCTGCAAGGTTGCTGTCTGTTTGGAAAACGCAATGCATATACTCCCGCACCGCTGCCCGGGAATTTCCATTCGCGAAGCCATAAACAAATAACATATCTCGATATTCAATGTTTGAGAAACTAGGCATGTTTTCTTTTTTTCAAAGAAAATGGAACTGTAAAATAGAATAATATAAACTTCAATACATTAGTTCATTTAATAGCAGTTCCTGTCAAATTCGAAATATTTTAATTTGTTTTAAAATCAAGTAACACAAGCCTTCTGTGTTTATCGTTCTACGATTCTTTTTTCTAATTTTTTCTTCAAATCCGAGAAAAATTAAGTATTCCTAGTTTCTTGAACAATCAATATCCACATATGGTATCTATTTATCGCTTATTTTCATTGAAAAGTCATTGTGGAATTATTTAGACGATCCGGTGAAACCTGCTCATTTGTGATCAAAAATTAGAGAATTTAATGTTCTTACTCTTATCTTACCCATGATATTGCTGGGAAAAAAATAATAAGCTGGAAAGTTGATACACCGTTTAGAGGCCAGATGAATGTAGTAGATTTTTCCGAAAAAAAAAAACAGCTACGTATAGACCAGTTTTCAGTGGTACAGCTAACAAAATACCACTCATTTTGTTCATTTCACAATTTTTTCTTTAGCCTTTTACAACACCCGGTATACAAGATTTTTTACCATTAGTACTCATCTATCCTTTATTATTCTTCAAAAATTCAGTTAATTTCGTTATTTCCTTTGAGTGATACTGAATTCTTGTGAATTGGGATATGAATAATGTAACGTCGACATTTAAGGAGAGATGAAAAATTACGTGCAGTGGATATGATTGAAGGTGGTAGTTCTCAGAGCCGAGTAGCGGGTGAATTTGCGGTGTCAAAAAGTGTTATAAGTCGGTTAGGGAGACGGTATCTGGATACTGATGATGTGAAGGAAAGACACACAGGTCCTAGAAAAAAACTTCACCTGTCCAAGATAGATTTATTGTGCTTCAAGCCAGACGGAATGCTTCAATCACAGCTTGTGAAATTTCTAAAAATTTCCAAGATACACATGGAGTAGCCATTTCTGACCAAACTGTCAGAAATCGTCTTCATGAAGCTGGTCTTCATTATCATCGACCAATCAGAGTCCCTCCACTTAGACTTAGAATCGCGCAGTCCGACTAACATGGGCACAGGAGCATGTTGTTTGGCGTGAACCAGAATGGGCCAATGTTATATTCATCGATGAGTCTCGGTTCGGGTTTCACCCGGATAGTAGAAGGGAAAGGGTATGGGTCAAAAGGGTCCATTGGAAAGGCTCAGGCCCTTCCAGGAAGTACACAGTTACAAAGGCGGATCTGTATTGGTATGGAGTGGAATCACATTGCATGATAAAACAGACCTCATTTGTCTTCAAAGGAATATGGATCATCAAATCTACATTGATAATGTTCTCCAACCTGTAGTTTTACCATTTCAAAACACGGCTGGAACAAATTTCTTATATATGCATGACAACGCCCCTCCACACACTGCAAACCCAGTACGCGAATGGTTTCAGAGGGAGAATATCAATATTTTACAATGGCCATCACAGTCTCCCGACCTGAACCCCATAGAGCATGTTTGGGACATGCTTCAGCGGAGGATTGATCCCTTATGGCGAATATTCAAGGTCAAAATTGCCTTGATTGAACAATGGAATTGTATTAATCAGAATGCAATTGATAATTGCATTCTGGCATACTTGAAAAAGAATTATGAGACACCTTTTTTCATTTTAATTAGGAAATTCTCATTTGGTATACGATTGTTTATTTTTCTTAAATTCACGGAATCAATATTCGTTTTGTATTCTATTTCAATTTTTCATTGACTAGAAAGATGTATTAATTATACCATGTGAAAATTTGAAGTAGTTAATGCAAATTGTATGACCTACGCTAATAATTTTACTGTTCCTTAGTCAAACTGAAGTCATAACTGAGATATCAAGATGGGTGAAATCAGGAAGTTATCAAAATTCGTGAATAACACGAAAAAAACATCAGAAATATTTTATTATTAGATCTATGAATACTAATGAATTAATATAACTGAGATGTTGTTAGTGGCACCCTCCAAATGCATGAATACAATATGTTGTACAGTGTACAATTCTCAATTTATTACCCTGTAGTATCAGCTAAATAGTACAAGTTATAGGTTACAAAAAAACTCTGAAGCAATTCATATTCTGCACTCAGATTGTCAGAAAATCTATTCCAAATAAGAGGAAATATTTTCCCCCCAACCTCAACCATCATGTTGAACTTATTGAATTACATTCCAATATCATATAAATATTATAATAATATACATATGTAAGAAGTCAAAATATGTATCTGTTTATTTAGATAATCAAGCGAGGGTTCCTGAGCTCATTTGCGAAAAAATACGAGTCATACATGTCCCTTCTGCTCCCAAGAAGTTAGACCCCTGATTAGGAGTTTTTCGCCATCGCTTTCACTTCAATAATATTTCTTATACTTCGCTATTTCATTTTCAACGATAGGTAATCAAATCTCTGACGTGAGATGAATTGTGGCATCAATTCGAATACTTTTGGGAAACATCTGCTCGACTCCGTAGTGGATGCGCGACAGAGTTCAGCGTAAACAGCAGGTTTACCCAAATGCACATTAGAAACAATACAGTTATGTACATAACACACTTTCATCATCATCATCACACCTTCCTCAAAACAATAACTGTATGAAAAACAAAGACCTTGCCAGTGAATTGTTCATATGGATGAATGAAATTGTGTCAAAGATCTTACCCTGTGTCATGTCACAGATTGACCTATAGAGCTCAACCTCACATAACCCAATAATAGCTTTAGCAACTATTTTTCAACTTTTAATAAAATTTTCATCCATGTAAATCAAAAATGAAGAAACATTATGAGTTTAAAATACAAACCAACGATTCAGTTACTCACCATACATCAACCATGTTTCCATTTCACCAGGTTTCAAATAACTATCATGTTCCCAAAGTGCAGAAGATGCTTCAAATATTTCATTTGAAGAGCATTTATTCCTTCTAATATAATTTATCAGCTTAATGTATGAATAATAATCCATTCCAAACCGTGTTTTCAATTCTAATAGGTCAAAGTTGTGCTCTGTTCGGCAGTGATCTAAAGCTACAGCGATTGTTAAGAACTGGAGAGGGCAGAAGAGACAAACTGTTTGTTCCCCTGTGGTTTCCATTTCATCCCATTCATCGGACTCCTCATTTTCGTCGCATTGTAGAGTAGAAGAAGTGGATGCATCTAAAACAAATTTTACGTTAATAAATAAGAGAAGGCATTGTTATGTCTAACCTAACCTATACTGAGATCCTCCATGGTAACGTTCACTTCCACAAGTAAAGATTATGTAGCAAAAAAGTTCAGTTTAATTCAATGTTTGGTCAAATCAATTGATTATATTTGGAATTTTCAGAAAAACAGAATCACTAAACAAAAGATATTTCATTATTTTGTATAATATACATATTTTCTGTGATTTCTAATAAGATCATAGATGGGTATGTTAAATATTCTATGGGATTTATATCAAATATCAATGTTGATTACATCCTTATATTGAGCTTTATAGGTGCAACATTTCTTGAATCAATGGATTAAGCGTATCATATCTAGTAAAACATATTTAGCAAGTTTACAAATTTCTTACGGATATTTAATTATCTACTCATTTAATTGAAAGTTTCTCTCTATATTATCGCAAAACTTATTGTCTATAGAAATGGCAAAAATGCATTTACAACCATTCAAATCCATAGGGCTAAAATATCGTTTTTTGTTTTCAGAAGAATCTTCGTGATCTAATTATCTCTTGATAATTATGGTAAAAATTGAATATAATGAAACAAATAGCTTTCAATGTGCATTATCTCTTGATAATTATGGTAAAAATTGAATATAATGAAACAAATAGCTTTCAATGAATGTTACCAATCTGCATTAACAAATAATATCTTGACGAGAAGAGCAAACTGCAGTCGCCCTAAATTGAATGTATCGTACTGTTAAGTCGAGAGAAAATTTGATTATTTTACCCTTCATCAACAGTACAAGAGAGAAATTCCACCTTCTTGAATAATATCGATTTCAATATATCTTTGCTAACCAATAAAAATTTGAGCAAATATGTACATCAAAACAAAGATATTTATATACTACTTAGTCAATGATCAAAAACAATTAAACTAAATCCGATCAAAATAATAAGTCAGGTATTTAGAAGTTTAACTACAGCGAGTGCAATAAATTTTATGCTGGTAGGACCCAAATATCTCTCAATATTAGAAGTGAACACAAAGTTTTTTAAATCAGACATCGTACTGAAATTACACAAATCATGTCAAGAAATGTAGTTTTTTGACCCGAAATTCAAAATCTTACACAGATAGTATTTATTGGAAAATAGATTATTGGGAAATTTTAGAGATGATGTGACATAAACACACAAAGAACAAATTAACTAAAATTATACACCCTATAAAATCTCTTCAGGGGTAATTTTTACAATAGCTTTATGGTTTCACCCAAGGAAGAAATTAATTTATATGGAAATATCAACTCATAGGTCTTGTCCACTTATAAATAGTTTATTATCATGTTGCATGCTCAATCGTCTGAAGAAGCTACTCTGTATTGAAACAAGTCACGAATTAACCAATAGTTATTGAAAATCCTATAAATTATTAATTGGTTTATTTGAAATTCACTTCAGTCAAATTTCAACATGTTTCGAAGCTCTTCTGAAGTTCACTATCTAGTAAAACTATCAATTGGAAAATATAAGCAGACAACCATCAAATTTATGAATTATCTTCTGTTATTAGGCTTCATAGGACTATGTCCTCAGCCTTAAATTATTTCTAATAATAATAATATTTGCGATTCTATTTGATTCAACGAGAGATCTTGTTTTTTAATACATACAAGGTCGTTTTGGTCTGTATCGTGAATCATGCAAATATATTTGGTAAAGGTCAACTTGATTTACTAGTAAAAAGGCACGTCTTTTTAAATAGAATCGAATCACTGAAGGAATTTTGAGCAACATCCAAGATACAATGGTGAAAAAAATGGAAGAAGGAGTGGTCAATAATAGGTGAGGCTGAAGGCAGAACGTATTATCATATCACACATACTAATATTCTCCATCAAAGTTCATGAATTAGCAATATATAAAGAACTTCATAAAATATCTATTACTACTATATGTAAAATAAGATCCTCACATTGTGTATCTTCTTGGTATGTCAAAACAATGCATACAACTAATGAATTTGAATATCTGATGAAGTTGAAAGGTTTTTCTCTCTTCAATGAACTTATATGACTTATATTTCTAGTTAACATGCAAGGTATCAACATTATTTCTCATTTTCTTACACTTTATCAATCAAATTATAGATGAAGAGCAATAAGCTATTTTCTATACATTCCAACTACTAACATTCACGGCTCCAAGATTACCCGTCCCTGTTTACGGTTTTTTACCCTTTCCTTTAATCTAGCAATATAATCCCCGAATTTACTAATTAACAAAATTTGGATATATTAGTACAATTGTGTACTTAATCGAGTTGAGCATATTTGAAAATTCAAGATCTGGCTTCAAGGCAAATCCAGCTAAAAAAGAATGGTGAACTGAGGAAATAATTCTAGATATCTAGCTTCTGGATAAAAGAAGAAAGAAGAAGAAAAGAAATCTGTTCCTGCCAGTAATGAAACATTTTGCACCTAACCTAACATACATAACCTTATTAAGAGTAATGTTGAGTGCTGATTCCGTCAACGAGATCGTAAACTAATCACTACTTTCAGAAGTAAAATGGACCAAAAAGAGAAAATTAAAACAGAAGAACCTAGACCAAGAATAGTGTCAAACGATGTTTCAGAAGGAAAAACGATCTTCATAAAAAATGTGCCATACAGTGCTTCTAACGAAGATTTACAAGAATGTATGAAGCAGTTTGGTCCAATGTACTACGCTTTAGTATGCAAAGATAAATTCACAGAACATTCTAAAGGAACGGCTTTCGTCAAATTTTGTGTAAATATATTTGAAGTAATTCTTTCAGGGTTTCAAAGTGTCAATAATTCTTATGAACTATTTTTAGCTACGTTTATGTACATTTCATCAAGATTTTTTTTTCAGTTGAAGGAGGATGCGGAAAAAGCATTAAATGCAGGAACTGAATTGACACTGATGGGCAATGTTTTAGATTGTCATAGGGCTTTAAATAGAACAGAAATCCAGTCTAGACAAGAACAAAAAGTCAGAGACAAAAATGATGTTAAGGATTCTAGGAATTTATATCTTACGAAAGAAGGGGGTAGGCAATTCTTCAAACCATTTAATCTGTATTTTGCAAACTAATTCATGTGAAAAATTTGTTAAATATGTTGAATTATTTCTTGACTTTAATACTGGATATTTGAATTGCTTGTCAACTACATTTTAAAGTCATCATGGTTTAAGGGTCATAGCATATGTGAAACTGATTGCTTACTCATGTTAGGGTATCATATACATCGTTTTGGGTCTCCTAATTTTAAGCGGAATATTGGGGTAATCCTGCATTGAACAAGCGTGTTGCCACCCTTTCGGTGTCTTTCAATTTCACGAAATGAGAGAGAAATGTTTCTGAACTATTTGAATTGCAAGCCAGTGTTGCCAGATCCCTTTCCTGGTGTTCATTTCAATTTCATGTTCAAATAAGAGAATAAATGTTTGATCTTAGGGTAATTATTTAGTACAATGTTGATAGTCAAAATTCACTGAAAATTTCCATTCGTGTTTCCAGATGCTTTCCAGATTGCCCTCAATTCTCAATATTTGGCAACAATTTCACATATTTACAGTCCAAGACCTACGTGACTTGAACCCGCCAATAGTGACGTACTCGCCATCTCCCGTCATAACAGAGGGATATTTAAATGGAAATCTCTTCAAACCAAATGTAACTAACCTAACCAAACCTCAAACCTAATTTAATTTTATAATTTTGAATTGAATGGGTTAGTAGGTTAGGTTTGGAAATGTAAATTTAGGTTAGTTAGGTGAATTCTAGATTTTGAGCTGTATCGTATAACATGTAACATGAAATCATTGTAAATATGGCGCGTTAACTGTCAAGAAAATCAACATTCAATTAAGAAGCATTTTAATGAGAATTTATATATATTTGATCGTAGAATTACTGATTAATGGTACATGTGTGTATATTTTATCCATTGTGATAGTAACAACGCATTTTAATGAAGCAAGTATAGAGTTTGAATGATATAGACAAGAGGACTTTCAAGGAAATTTTGATTTTTTCCCAAACGATAGCCTTCTGGGGCAAAATGATTTTAGATTTGGATTCTGGGACCCAAAATTAGTAAGTAAACACTTTTTCAGTGAATTTTGACTATCGACACTATACCAAATAATTACCTTCAGTTACTTTTTTGAATACATTGCTGTGAATGAGCCGAACTTTTTCTTTCTATTAGGCTTGACATAAACAAAAAACCCATGTTCCTTCCGCTCCCGAGAAATTACGCGAATGTTTTGCTATCGGTTTCACTTCAATAGTATATCTTATATCCTTTGCTATTTCATTTTCAACGATAGGTAGTCAAATCTCCGACGTGAGATAAATCGTGGCAACACTGGCTTGAAATTCAAATCGTTCAGAAACATTTCTCGTCAACTCGGTACACGATGCGGTCCGCGTACAATGCAGGATTACCAATATTGGAATATTCCAAGACATAGTTGACCTTTGACAACACATTTTATAAATTGATAGATGGATCTATCGCAAATACAGGAGTAAATAATATGATGGCGTAGTAGATTGAACTTTGGCTACTGACCAGGAGCATCGTAAGTCACCTCAGCGAGTTGACTTTCTTGAAGACCGCCAGTAGAGGATGTCTTCTGGGGGGGAGAGTACAAACTCCTCTTACCTGGAATCTTGTACTACCTGGCGAGCACTGCGGTGGGTTAGATTATGGCGACGATTTTGTTCCCAATCATGGAAGAACTTCAGCACCAAGTTGCGCAGAATGATGTGCGAATAACTAAGCAGTGCAGAGAGAATGACATTCATAAATTCCAACATAACAGACACGATCATATCCGCTCATAAAAGGAAGTGACTGTCTTGCAAGACACCCATTTCATTTAACGAGAACCTAACCTAACCTAACACTAATAAAACAAGTGAATGCTTGATATTAAGTTGGGACAACCACATGGAAAGACGAGCGCTAAAAGCTCAAAATACACTCTGAACTTGACGCAGGTTATTTGAGCCCAGAAAGGGACTCAAACAAAACATATACACAAGATAATGATTAGACAGTTCCTGACCCACGTGGACATCAAATAGTCGCCTGCATGGAACAAGAAGAGTAAACGAAATAAAATAAACAAGATCCCAAGGCAATCATGTCTGCAGTCACAGGGGCCTTGAGATCGACACTTGGTCCTAATAGGATGTCTGCCGGGCCTTCCCCATCTACACATAATGGTGGAGGAGGTGGCCATGAGGAGACCTCTTTTTCTTCTTCCTGCACGGCGCTTTGATGGGCAGCACTCAGGCCATTTGGCCCATTGTGCTTGCTGTGTTGTGTTATTTTGTTGTCAGTCTAGCAGAAACTTCTTGATGAAGTTTGCAAGACTGTTGTAGGGAGCATTCCGCATCGTCCAGGCACTGGGTGTTCCAGTGCCCAAGGTGCTCTGTCTGGCCGCCTAGTGGGCGGGACATTCGAAGAGTATGTGTTTCGTTGTTTTGTCATTTTCTAGGCTACCACGGCACTGTGTGGTTTTCGATAGTCTCATAACGTGTAGGTGTTTATTGAGTTGCTGTCCCATCAATAGGCCAACTACCATCCCAATAGACTTTTTATCAAAGAACAGTAGTTCCTGTACCCTCTTCTTTGATTGAGGCCCCTTTATGAACCTTTTTGACTGTTGTACTCCCATCGGCCTAACAGCTGTTGCCTTTTTGGCGAGGCTATCTGCTATCTCATTTCCTTCATACACTGATGGGCTGGGCACCAAAGCAGAGTAACTCTGTTTGTAGCACTGAGTTGTCGGAGTGCTGTTTTGCATTCATCAACTAGTTTGGATCTAACCTTTGTATCTTTCAGATATCCAAGGACGTTCTGGCTGTCAGAGCATATGTAGATGTATGCGTCACTGTAATTCATGTGTAGGTTTTCCTGTACACATCGGAGAATGGCAAATATTTCTGCGTGTGTGACGTGGTTCGTTCCCTAGAGCAATCGTAATGTTTGCCCTCGGGCCGTGGACGCCGATGCCTGCACCCATCCTGGTTTTGGACCCGTCTGTAAACCAGGTGGGGCCCTGTGGGATGAGTAAGGCGTGGTGTGTAGACCAAGTTTCTTTTGGTGGTTGACGACTTTGAAGGGTTCGTCAAAGTGGTAGGTGACTCTTATTTGATCTTCTTTTGTTGAGGTCAGGTCGGAGTTCTCTAATTTTGTTGAGGGATGTAGAGTGTCCAGAAGTTGGATTTCTGTCCTTCCACATACCTCTTTCCCACAGCCTCAAGGAGGCCCTCATAGCCGCCTCCTTCACCACTATGTGTAGTGGAGGGACGCCCAGCACACACTCCATAGAGGCCGTGGGAGTGGATCTCAAGGCATCCGGGACTGCTAGACATGCTTGCCTTTGGGTCTTGAATGAATATGCCCAGAGTGTGTTTTGCGCTTGTCTTTCGATATGATTGCCCCAATTTAGTTTGGCATCAAGCATCACATCTAAATATTTCACTTGTTTCGCTAGTAATGGGTACCTTGAAAGGGGTAATATCCTTTTTCGAGTGAAAAGAATCATGTCTGTTTTATTTAGGTTAACACACAGTTCGTTCCCTCTGCACCATTGTTCATTCATTCGCAGAGCTTTCTGCGCAACTTTACATATGGTGCTGAGGTTTCTTCCACGAACAAGGAGTAGAAGATCGTCGGCATAACCCACCGTAAAGCGCCCGGCATCGGCGAAGCTCGCCAGGAGCCCATCCAGCACGAGGTTCTATTGAAGACAAGATAGTACTTTCCCTTGAGGACATCAGCTGCTGGCGGTCCTCCGGACGGTCCACCCGCCGAAGTGAGCCTCGAAGCGCCTGTTCGACAGCAGACGTCCCACCCAGCTTGCTATGGTGTTGACCACTCCTCTGTTTACTATAGCTTCATCTATAGACCTATAAAGTGTGTTGTCAAAAGCTCCCTATTTGTCTTAGAATATTCCTAGAGTGACTTCGCCTTTTTGCAGCCCTTTCTCAATATATCCTACTGCAGAGTGTAGTGCTGAGTCAACTACCTTGCTTGTAGGCATGTTGAGTGATATGATGGGGCGCTCCGCTAGGGTATTTTACCTAAGATATCCATATTTGGAACATCACAGGAACAGGTTGCCTAGATCCTCATTTATTCTTTGTGTGGCTGCCTCTATGACATCTACAGAGAATCGCAGCATGAGCTGAATATCATCGCAATATAAATGCCTGATGTAATGCTTAAGAGCTGACGCAATTTCAGATATATAAATGCCAAAATAATGAGGACCCAAAACACTGCCCTGCGGGACACCCGTCTAGTTAGTTAAAAAAAATTCGACAAAATGCCTTTTAATTTAATAGCTTGACAACGATTAGTTAAATAACTCTCAAACCACTTTTGCACATTTCCCTGAAAGCCCAAATAAGATAGTATGGCTAGAAGCAGTTGTGTGTTGACTAGATCAAAAGCCTTAGTTTGATCCAAAAGTAACAAAAACAAAAGTAGGCCCTCATCCAGAGCAATGGTCATTTCATTAGCTACACTCATGAGAGCAGTTTTGGTACTATGCAGTTGTCTAAAGCGTGATTGATTGTTTGGAAGCAAGTTGTTGACCTTCAAATAGTCTGTCAATTGAGAAGCCTTTTCAATGATTTTGGAAACAACCGAGAGTTTATTAATGGGTCTCATCTGGGAGTATTCTTTTGCTACTTCAACCTTAGATATTAGCACAATGATAGCCTTTTTCCATATGGAAGGAAATAATCCAGTGTTTAATGACTCGTTCACAAGTTCTCTTAGCACGTCATTACAATAGGGTAGTACAACTTTCAAAATTTTTAAACTGATGTCATCGAATCCTACAGCTCCGGATTTAATTGTTCTTAATATTTTACGACGCATAACAATTTGGTCCAATTCTATTATTAAGTGGGCAGGGTATATACCATCTGCTCCTGGTGCTTTGTATAGTTGAAAGGTAGTTACTGCTCATCGAACCTTGTCCACTGTAACTACCATTGACGCTGTGTTCCAGTTTGCTTTGTCGGCGTGTCCATTCGACTCCTGGTTGCTGTGTTGTCGATGAGGAAACCTGGAAGTGAACCATCAGGTGTCTCAGTGTTTCATTCTTCGTCTGTGTTTTTGCTCCTTCCGGTGGAGACTTTGGATGTTGATCGGACCTGTTGCAGAAAGAATGCGTCGAAGACGGTTTGCCTCTGATAGACCCTCTATTTCCCCGCAGTAGGATTTCCATGCTTTTTTTTGGATTTGTGATTAATCCTTTGTATGTTCTTTGGGCCTCTTGTAGTTGTCCCAATCGCTTTTTGTGCTAGTGCGCATCGCTTTATTTAGGAGGTGTCTGCTTTTCATCCTTTGAGCAGTGAGTTCTGCTGTCCACCACAGGGTTTTCTTCCTGCCTCTATTGTATTGTATAGGGCAACTGTTATTGTACGCCAAGATGATGCTGGTTTGCAGTTTCTCAACGGCAGCTTCCAAGTCCTTGATGTTTCTCGGTGTCTTAGCTGTCAATTCCACCATTCCCGATAGTTGTTCCAATCGGTTTATTTGGGGTACCTGTAAGGCACTGGTCGTTGTTTCGGTACATTTGTGATGTCGAAACAGATATGTTGTTAGTTGGAGAGGGATATTACTTCTGTGGCCACTCTCTATGAGGAGACCTCATTGAAGCTGTGAAAAGGACAGAAATATTTATATCTACTATGCTCTGATGGCCAAACCACCCTTGGATACCTGAAAGATTACAGGGTTACATCCAAATTAGTGCAAATAAGCACTATGTCAACTTAGCACAACAAACAGTTACTCTACTGTGATGGCCAGCCCATCAGGGTATCGAAGGGAATGAAAAAGCAGACAGTATAGCTAAAGAGACATCATCTGTTTGGCTGATGGAACCAGAACCTAATCTGACATCCCATGGTTCCAAGACTGAAACACTACCGAAGACCTGAAAGGCTTACCAGGCTTCTTGGGACTGAGACAGTAAAATAGCCCCAACCATGAAAGAGGACGTCAATACTTGCCCCTTGACAAGAATTGGGACGGTAATTGGCCTACTCTACTAATGGGACCCAACTCAGTAAACATCTACACATCATAAGACTTTCAGAGACCACACAATGCCATGGTTGCTTAGAAAATGATCACAACAGAACATATACTCTTTGAATGTCTCACTCATAAGGCTACTAGATTGAAGACATTAGATACAGAAACTATTGAAAAGTTTCTGCACGACTGATAACTCCAACATAGCACGGCAAGCACAATGGGCCAAAAAGCCTGAGTACTGCCCATAAGAGGGCCGTTAAGTTAATTCATTGCTTAGCTCTGGAGTTATGAATTTTATCTCGCGAACCGCAAGTATAATCTACTAACATATCACCCTTGATTCTCAATGAATGGAAAACCTTTTGCACTACCTTCATTTATTAGCCTTTTACCTACTTCTGAGTTTTATATATATTTGTCAGTTGAATATTAGCTACTACATAGATAGTTTATATGTTTTTTTATCAAAATGGAATGAGATATTTGTTCATTTCATCAATTCAGTTATTGGAAGTGGTCTGATCTGGCTATATTTGCGGCGGAGATACGCCAATGCTGTCAAGAATTATAGCCATTTCTAGATCTTTCAAGTTCTTATTATAGTTCCAATTTGCTTTCCTTATGAATCAAATTTTCCATAGACAATTAATTCGTTAGATTTTTCGTTTTTTTATATTCAATCATGTTTGAGATCAAAAGCAATAATAATCATTCAAACATTTAATGATTTTTCACTAGTTATATTTGGAGTTTTTGCTTTTAATCGAAAAATGTAGAATGAATGTATGACTTCAGGTTCATGAAAGCAGATGCTTTATTACCCACAAATGTACTCTACCTTATCCATGTTCAATGTCAAATCTATGTTGAAGTCAGTGATTTTTACAATTGTGTATAATAATATTAGGCTGGGTCAAAAAAAAACGAATATAATTTTTTTCGCTTGGTACTCAATTTCCCCAAAATTCATAAATTCAATTAAAATTTTCCGAATTATTGATCAAAAACAGGAAAAATTGATGTTTGACGATGAATATCTCGTAAACGCTTAACTTAAATTATAAGAGGCCATTTTGTAGAGCAGTCAATTTCCTACAAAACTATGAGTTTTATGATTTATAATGAGTTTTTTCATTGAGTTATAAAATTTATAAGAAAAGAAAAATTTACCTTCAAATAATCAAATCAAACAAATCTCGTTAAGATATGAAATATCCGATACTGGTTCATTTTTGGTATACATAGACTCGAAAGACGTTAATTTTAAGAGCCTATCACAACTTCACATCGGAAAATTAATTTACAGAAATATTCCAAATGTTTCAGATAATGTTATCAATATAAAAAAATCCGGTGGTAAAAGGGTCGTAGTTGAACTGAGAACGTATTTAAGCGTAAATTCTCTCCTTTCGTCCGATTTTCTCTCGAAAAATGATCTCGAAGCTTATATATCTTTGTTTATTGTACGACGGATTGGTATTCTAAAAGCAATCGATCTGAATATTTCGGATGACGAAATAAAGTCGGCTAATATTCAGAGAGACGTCTTAGCATTCGTTCAAAACCCCATATTATGTAGAAGATGTCTTCGTTACGGACACGGAGTTAAAATTTGTAAAAGCGAAATTAGATGGTTAAAACGCGGTCAAGATCATGAGTCGAGTAAATGTACTAGTCCTGAAACTATTTGCGTCCATTGTCTGGGAAGCCATCAGTCAGATGATATAAAAACGTGTCCTGTTTACGAAAAACAGAAAAAATTAAAGAGATGGCAGAAGAAAGCATTTCTTTCGAAGAAGCATCATCCAAGATGGAAAACAGTTTTGCAAACATAACTGCTTCCAATTTGATCGGCGGTCGTCAATCTCCTATTCTACATCAAAATGTTCAAGATCTCAAAAGAGAAAAATTCATAATATTGTTTCTGAAAATCAACTGGAAACCGGAAGAAAACGTAGAAAAATAATTGAAATCTCGAGGTTCCATCGGGAAATGGGATTTGCCTTTTGAACGGATCTCAAATGTCTACTGAGCCATCTATTTTGGGAGGAGTTGCACTCTCTCCCGGCAACTTTCCTGATCCCACTGAATTGATATTTACTATTGTCAAAAAGTGTCTTATCGAACTCCACTCTTCGAGTTCATTTCCAAATTTATCGTATAGTAAAAACGACAATAATTCTAAAACAAATAATAATTCAATCCACAATGGCGAGTCTACGAGTACTTCAATTGAACTCTAGGTTAATACTTTCTAATAAAGGTTCTTTAGAACTTTATCTGGAAGAAAATAACATAGATATAGGAATATTTAGTGAAACTTGGCTGAAGCCTTTAACAAACTATCTTTTCAAAAATATATTTTCCGTCAGGATGGAAGCCAGGGTCGAGGAGGAGGAGTCCTCATTGTCTTGAAAAGATCAATTGCTTTTTCTGAAATAAACCCTATTCCGATTTCGGACAACGTTGAAATCAGTGGGGTAAACATAACCCTTCCCAAAAATGAAGTTATTCCAATATATTCCATTTATGTTCTTCCGGGATCCCCCATCAAAGAATCTCAATGAACTCATCTTATAAACCAACTAGGCAGCAAGTTTATTCTTGCAGGGGATTTTAACTCACACCACTCTTACTAGGGTTCGGTGTCTGACTCTCCATCAGGCACGGAACTTGTTGAGTCACTCGAAAAGAAAAATCTCTTCATTCTGAATGATGGTTCGGCAACAAGAATTCCTTCACCAAACAATACCAAGTCGGCTATAGATTTATCTATTTGTTCAGCTTCACTATTCCCCTTCATAGAAAAATGGTTCGTGGATGAATTTCCTCTAGGTTCAGATCATTACCCTATAAGATTTAATCTGAACAAGGGCAACATTGACATAACTACTCGTCACCTTCCCGAAAATTCAACATTAATAAGGCTGATTGGCTTTCTTTCTCTACTAAAATCATCGAAGATATTTCTAGTTGAGGAGATCAATGACTATGAAAAGTTCTTAGAAATTCTAAATAACGCTTGTAAAGCTAGCATACCAAATCCAACTCTAACACAAAAGCAAACCTGGGTGGAATGAAAAATGCAATACAGCTGTGAAAAACAAAATGTTGGCCTTCAAAAATTATCTGAGAACATCTGACGTGACCAATTTCATCGAATATATAAAGCAGGATGCTATAGCACGTCGTATAATAAAACTAAGCAAACGAGATTCCTGGAAACAATTTTGCAGCGATCTCAATAAATACAGTACTATCTCATCGGTCTGGAAGAATATAAAAAAAATTAAGAATATCCCTACAGCAGTTAGTCACCCTGTAATTGACGGTCTATGGTCGGAAGAATTCTTAGACAAACTTTGCCCTCCTGGTACATTTCGCCCAGCAAAAGCTATCACCTTTTCGAAGAATCATGAACTAGATATCCTTTTCGGAATTTACGAACTCGAAAGAGCTCTACAATCAAATTCTAACACTTCACCAGGTTGCGACAATGTGCAATACATCATGCTATCGAAGTTACCCGAGGAAGCAAAAAAAGTATTATTGGATTTATTCAATCGAATATGGTCTTCAGGTATTATTCCTTCAGACTGGAAAAAATACATTGTCGTCCCTATATTGAAACCCGGAAAAAATTCTGATAACGCAGATTCATACAGACCAATATCGTTGAGCTCCTGCATTCACTAAACTTTCGAAAGAATCATTAAATTCAGACTCAAGTGGTAGTTAGAACATCACAAAAAATTTCCCGAATCTCAGTTCGGATTTCGTAAAGGTTATTCAACTTACAATAGTATAAACCACCTGGTTACGGACATACACTTATCTTTCACAAAGAATAATTTAACTAGAGCTTTATTCGCGGACATAAAAGGAGCGTACGATAATTCCAGTTTAGATGTTTTGCAAACAGAAATACAAATAATTGGACTATCTTCCAAATTTTCCACTTTCATCGCAAATTTATATTCTAATCGAGAAATTGTCATTAGATTGAAATTGATATAAAGATCGAATAGCAAGATCTGATGAACTTCCAGTTCATAGCTTGAATCTGAAGGATCTAAAAAGGATTGAAAATGTATATATTCCACAATATGAGAATAGGCCATCTACTTATATGACTTTTCAGGAAATCATAAATTCTAATTTCAGTAATCATCACCAAATCTATACTGACGCTTCAAAACAACTTGACAAAACATCCTGCGCTATTTATGACCCACATTCTGGAATCTGTTGTCAAATACCGCCTAAATGGCAACTTCACTATCTTCTCAGGAGATCTTTTCGCGATTTGGAAGGCTTTACACTATGTTTCATCTCCGTTCGAGCGATTTAAATCGAAAAATATTTTGATACTCTCTGACAGTCAAAGCAGTTCCCTGAGCATTAGTCACCTCAGTTTAGAAACGAAGCTGAATTTCATTCACTGTGATATCCTCGAATCACTCGAATATTTAAGAAACTTGGGACTTTCATGTGGACAAAGGCTCACTCTGGTATACCTGATAACGAAAAAGTCGATTATCTGGCGAAAGAAGCCTTAGAAATTGACGAAGTAGACTCTTCTCCTTGCGTATATTCTGACATTATTCCCCTTCTTCTGAAAAATATAAAGGCTAAATGGATTAACAATTTTCGAAATAGTTCGAAGGCTTGTTTTTACAAATCCATTCACGCAGAGCCCATTACTGAACTTTGGTTCCAAAATGTTCACCTCCTATACCCCGAAAAGGAACACGTCCCTCTCTTCCATAGGGACTTCATTCGAACAATGTCTCGGCTAAGGAGCGGTTACGCTCTGTGCCCTAAGTACCTCCATATGATCAAAAAGAAAGACACTCCTCTGTGCGATTTTGGAGAAATTGGATCGTTAGACCATGTTAGCCTTCAATGTGAACGTTACCATTTAGAAATCAATTCCCTAGTTTCGATTATCCAAAAAAACACAAATATCATGTCCCCATTTAACCTGAATATCATTTTAAAAACTCAAAACTACATTACTTATGTAGAAATATGCAAATTTATTAAAAAACTACGAATTACCTTCTAATTAAAACCTTATATCCTATCTTTCCCTTAATCCTTAATCTCTATGAACCTTACAATTTATTCTGTAGCTGTCTTATTTCCCTATGTTTTTTTTCCTTATATGTTAACCACCATTCCGCGGCTCTACCTGTTTGTGTATGAAGAATAAAAATCGCTTTGACAAGTCCCTTAGCGTATGTATCCACGACTTTCCTCTTGAATTCTTCTAAATTGTCTTAATGGGATCAGGCTAGGTACAAAGGCCATAGAGAATCCTTCTATATATACCTATAAATACATAATATCCTGCTGGCTAATGTTTTCATTAAATAAAAAATAAAATAAAATAAGATCATACTTGGAGAGACTTTCTTAGAGGTATCTAGGAACCTATTTTTAGAATATCAAAAAAAATATTCATTTTTTCACCCACCCTAATATATTTATTACTTGACTAATTAATGTCCATGGGTTGGCTGATAATGCTATAGTTCGTGTATATTCTGGTTGATTAATATATTTCCATAACATGCAAAGATCCTAATATTTAATCATTCCAGGACATATTTCGATTATAATCATTGCCTGGCAATGGTTATAATCATTCCAGGATATATTTCGATTATAATCATTGCCTGGCAATGGTATTAATTTTTGATTGCATGAACAGATATATGGGCAAGTTGTCAGGGTTAAACCCTTTTTTATATATATTTATACATAATTTTATTTTACTGAGGATTAATTTCTATTTTCAGTAATCATAGCTGGCAGTAAGGGAGCAGAAGGAGTTTCAGGTTTTGATATGAATAAGAGACTTCAACTTGAACAATATAAAACTCAAATATTGAAAAATCTAAATATGTTTGTATCTAGAGAGAGACTTGTTATTCATAATATTCCAATCAATTGGGACGACAAGAAGTTGAGGACATTATGCCTGAAATTTTCTCCAAAGGAGCAAAAATCAAGGAAGCAAGAATAATGAGGGACTTCAAAGATGTTGATGCAAAGGGTGTTGGAAAATCAAAGGGATTTGGCTTTGTCACATTAGATTCACATGAAAGTGCTTTGGTTTTATTAAGAAATGTGAATAATAATCCAAATATATTTTCGAAGTCTAAAAGACCTATAGTTGCATTCTCTATCGAAAAGAGGTCTGCCATCAGGACAAAATTAAAAAGGCTTGAACGATCTAAATTGAAAAATCCTAAATCTAAATTATTTGATGCTGAACTAATCAAAGACAAAAACGACAATGGAGAAAATCAGCAGAAAAGTAATTTTGTAATGGAAGAACCTAAAGAATACTCTGGGATTACTGCAAAATCTGGGCTCCAGAAAATGAGAAGTAGGTTTAAATTGTCTGTACAAGCGAAGAAACATCATGAAAATATAAAAAAGGAAAAGAAGAAAAAGAAAGAAGCTAAGAAAACATTGAAAGAAAGAAAACAAGATTTCACAAAGCAAGAGAGACAAAAAGTCAATAGGAGTAAAGAACAGAGTGATAATTTCTCAAAACTGGTTTCAAATTATAAGAAAACTATCTCAAATGCACCTAGTCTAAAAACAAAATGGTACCCATAAAGAATTTAGTTGTTTAAAATTCGATATGTGAATGTGATTATATTTCAAGTAATTTTTATTCATAATTAATTTCTTTTGGAATAAAAGTTAAAACTTGATGAATTTTTCTAAATATGAAAAAGAAATGGAACTTTAAAATGTTGAAAAAAAAATTAACTTGAAATAACAGTTCCTCTCAATTACTAACAGCTCACAAATGATGATGTGAACAATCAAAATATACTTTTTATTTCACAGTTTAAACCATAAGTATAATCGGTTTACACTGTATTCCAAAGAAAATTTGACCTCCTCTCTAACACTACTAGTTAGATACTATAGTCTATTTGGTCAAGGCATAGAGTAATAAATGCTCATTAAGTATGCAAATCCTTTAGAAATGTGGTACGTGCGAATATTGCTGTCCTCGTTTTAAATAAAATGTTTACTTTAGACATCCAAAATTTGAGTAACGTAGACGAATATGTGTTTTAGGGCTCTCTTCGAAAATAAAATTGAATCAATTGAACACTAATGTATTTAAAACGATAATTATATAATGTGGATATCGATAATTATATAATGAATTTCATATCTAGATAGTTACATATTATATAAAATATAATTATTTCATGAATTTATATATATATTCAATATATATATATATATATATATATATATATATATATATATATATATATATATATATATATATATATATATATATATATATATATATATATATATATATATATATATATATATATATATATATATATATATATATATATATATATATATATATATATATATATATATATATATATATATATATATATATATATATATATATTTTAGATAACTCATGATTTTAGTCAATTATGGAAATGAACATTTATTTTATATTATAGTAGACCTAAGCTAAATTTTCCACATGAGTTTTAACATTGTCTAACAGAATGTGATGTTAGATTAGATGTTTATAAATAATTTCATGACTTTATAAATCGTCTAGTTCTAAATTCAATTTCTATCTTAAATATTTACAGTTCATCTTCTGATGATGTATCTTCATTACCTAAAAATTCACTATAACAGGATCTCTATCATGGCATCCATAATATGATTTATTTTCTTCTTTAAGGACGTGGTCTATACAATTTCTCCAGTTTTGGGATGTAATACTTTTTATTGCAAGGTTGAAATGAAGTTCGACATCTTTCATCTTAATACTGTTCTTTCTAACCACTTCACCCTTTACCTGTTCATATCGGATTCAATTCGCAGTGGTAAGGTGGAAGGCGGAGTATATTAACTTCCAGGTTTTTTTTCCATTTTGTCAATATTTTCTGTATGATTTTTTATATAAATTTACAATTGATAATAATTCTTTTTTTACCATATTTTCTTTAAAAGATCTGTCAGCCATCTGATGATGCCTGCTTTACGCCAGGAAGATGTCGCGAATGGTATCTTGCCTTATCCATTACTATAACAGATCCTCGTGGAATCAAATTCAACAACTGTTCAAAATATTCTTCGAAAACATCCGCATTCATGTCTTCATGATAGTATCCAGTACTTTGAAATGATAATAACCCCCCATTCATAAAACCGTTGACACTATCTATATGCGTTATTATTAAACGTCGTCCTTTTCCTGACAGAGCCTGAAATCCTGTAGATGATCATTGGAGAAAGGCTTATCGACAGTCTTTTATGTTTTTATCATTCCAAGTGTTCTGAACCGGGTACCCTTGATTAACCAAAGTTTCATTCAGATAAAAAATTTTCTCACTATGAGCACGATATTTTTTAATTGCTCTTAAATAATTTCTTCTCCAGCAAACGATTTCTTCTTTATCTATAAAACTGACTTCCTGTTGTGCTTTTCCCATGAGAAATTCAATTCATGCAAAACTTGCCACAATTTGCACAGTTTTTCGAATAGTATTACTATTCATCAATAACCGTTCGAGGCCTTCCTGGAGAAGTTTTTGGAGGTTTTACTATAAATCCATTTTCAGATTTTCTTTCCTAGAAAAGCTTGTATATTGTGGACTGTCCAATTCCCGTAATCCCAGAACACATTTCAACATGGATTGAAGATAAATGGCCTTGAACGCATCGTATTTATTCAATAAATTTTTCACTTTGGGAAAGTGGTATATTTTTAGCAAGTTTAAAAGGGTAAAATAAGAAAACTTCCATCATTTGTGAAATGAACAAAACTCTTTCACCAACTACTAACTGATGCATACAAATAATAAAACTATTTCAAGAGCTCTTCTTAATGTAAATACATGTAATAATTACCTTTCTTGGGGTTAAATTCGGCGAATATACTTAATAATACTCCGTAACTCTTATCCGAGTGGAACTCCTATGACCATCCTGTCACCAAAAGAATCGACTATAGCGAAAAACGCTAAAACATATCTGTTTTTGTGGTTGATCGGGAGTATGTAAAACCAATTCCCATCCACCAGCATTTCTTCTAACTTAAGATCATAGGAGCGCGTGGCCTTATTTTTGAAAATGTCTCTCAATGCTCTATATGAATATTCGCTTTTTAAAAAGTTAGATTATTATACGACTGTCCCATTGCAGCGAAAGATCTTACTCATAAAACTCGAAATACTTCTAATAACAAATTTATTTCTGTAAAATGTCACTCATTCCTTAATTGTATTCAATTTGAAAATCATATAAATAAAAATAGGTCGAGTTACACCTTACTGAAAAGGTAATCCAATTTTCTGATCTATTATTGCATTTGTTTCAAGTTGGTTCTTCATTATAAAGTGTCCCTATTAAGTTTTTCACTAAAAATGCTGAACTTATTGGTTCGGAACAACTTGGCGGTATTCTGACAAAAGTAAGAGAATAAAAGGAAATAAGCAACCATTATGCCCTCTCTTATTTCTATAACTTTTTTCAATTCTTACAACGAAAAAAGGAGAATGACACCCAAACATATTGAGTAATAAATAATAGTATAACATTGTAGTCTGGGGAGCTTCTGGTAAATGTGACAGCATTCAAACTCTGCTATAAGATATATCGCAGGTACTATATATAGGCGTACTTCGTGTAGATAATTTTTCCTTGAATTGCATATTTTGCCTTTAGCTTGTATGTATATACTCGAAATTGTAACCTATATAAAGCGAAATTTTGATAACTTATCAAGAACTTCTATCATACTTATGAAACTCGAGGAGCAGATCGATTATTTATACCATCACATGCTTAGTCGAGGATCAAGATATGGAGATTAAGCTTTGTAATGCTTTGTCTAGAAATCTTAGATCAATTATCAATGTGGGGACATTTAGCGCAGCAATTAAAACTTATTTGCACAAGTGCTTTTGAAAGTGTAGTCCTTAAATTTTCTTTTAATATGTTGGAATATACTGTCTATAATCTTTTGTTTATTTTGTATGGTATGTTAAGGTCAAAGGATAATGAATTATTATCGTGAGGAATAGTAGCATTTGCCGGAAATCAGGTTTCACAATTTTCCATTTAATAATAACCCTTCTCCGCATTTCTTTCAAATTATAAGAAACATCTGATTAACACCATGTTTGGTTGTTTTACGGGCGGAATTGTATTTATTATTTCCATCCCGCAATTGGCAATCCATTTTCCATGTATTTTCAATATTTGCGATTTAATAATAGTTTCAGTTTGTTAGAAAATCAATCCGAAAATGCTTAACTCAACTGAAGAAAGGTTCGAAATTGTGTCGACTTATTTTCAACATAATAGTTGTGCCAATTACCAATTACTAATATTGGGCTATGTGGCTAATAGAAAACATTGAACGCTGTACGTCCAGTACGAAATGAACACATTGAAGTGGCAGTAGTGGGTCATTTGGAGAAATACTACTTGCATCAGAAGATTATATCGTGTGTCTGACGTATCGGCTACTATTGTCCACAAGTTCGCGGAACAACATAAATTCTAACTGTCTATATTGAAATTAGTTCATGAATTAAACGAAGGTGATCCTAATCTTCGCATGAAATGCTGTGAAAATATGGAATTTTGATGCTCTATACCATCTGCTTTTCTGACGAGAGCACATACATGCTCAATGGTTAAATGAATAGACATAATTGTCGAAAATGGGGTCCCCAAAATCATGAAAGATTCAGAAACGAACCGAAATGGAAACGGCCTGGAATGTGTGAAAAGCGTTTTGTAAGACTTTTCTTCATCGAAGATAATCTCCAAATATATTAGAAGTGAGTGGGATGTGAACGTTATGAAACAGAAATATCAATTTCCCAAAAGTCTATCGCAAAACGGTCATACACACAATTTTCCATCTGTGTGAAATTCTCATTCTTTATTTTTAAATCGATTTTCACGTTTTTTGTTGCATAGTTTCGAAGATACAGCAAATAATAAGGACGGTGGCAGCTGCAGCGTTGATTCCTGCGCTATTGTTTGCGAACTCATGGACCCGGAAACTTTATACCTGTAGAATAGAACACGTATTTTTAGACATCAATATATTAGCAGAGGAGCAGAAGTGATGCAGACAGAAACACCACGGGTGTAAGGAACAACTCATCATCGATTCTGTGATAATGAAACAGGCACACGGAGGGCATCGGAATGTTCATTCAGCTTTTCTCGATTATCTGAAAGCATTCGATAGTACCGCCCCTTTTTGGCTTGTCGAAGTATTACAGATATACAAAATTCATCCAGTCCTGGTAGAATTCTTGAAGACAACAATTACACATTGGCGCACGTCCCTGCAGGTCAACATGAACAATAAGTTGATTAAAACCGACGCGATACCCATACGTCGTAGAATTTTTCAAGGAGACTCTTTGAGTCCACTAGGGTTCTGTTTGGCTATGAACCCATTGTCTTCATTAATCAATAGAACAGGATACGGATTTAGGATAAAAGCAGATAGAAACTATCACACAATCTCCCACCTGATTTATATGGATGACATTAAATTATATGCTTCGAACAAAAAGCAATTGGATGATCTGCTGAGAGTTGTCAGTAAGTTTTCGGCAGATGTTCATATGAAATTCGGGATTGAATAATGTAAAACCCTGAACATTCAAAGAGGGAAAGTCATAGATGGTGAAACACAACTCCCAAATGGTGATATTATACAGTGTATGAAAGATGGCGAAACGTACAAATATCTGGGATACCAACAAGCCAGATTGCTAGACCAAAAACAGTCAAAGGAGAAGATTCGTTCAGAGTACAGTCAGCGTCTGAAGACTGTGCTGGAGTCAATGTTGAACTCGGAGAATCTAGTCAAAGCAATTAACAACTTCGCCATTCCAGTGTTGCTTTACTCATTTGGAATAATCAGATGGACTAACACAGAACTGGATGATATTCAAAGGCAAACCCGAACGATGCTGACAGAGTATACTAATCACCATCCAAAATCGTCTGTGATAAGAATAACTTTAAAGCGGAAAGAAAGATGATGCGGATTGATGGATGTTGTCAACTTACATACCGAACAGATCAAAAATCTCAGAGAATTCTTTTCAGCAAAATCTCGCACTTCTGACCTCCACAGAGTAGTATCGTTGGCTAATAAGGGATATACACCTCTAAATCTTGCTACCAGTGATGACCTGCTGAATCTACCGTTCCTATCAGATACTGAAAAACAAGACGACATCACCATGAGATTAATCAACCACACATCGACAAAGAAGCTTCCAACAAATGGTTAATGACAGGAGAACTATTCGCGGAAACAGAAGGATTCCTTATGGCCATTCAAGACCAAGTCATCGCTACAAACAACTACAAAAAATTTATAATTAAAGACGGAACATTACAAACAGATAACTGCAGAAAATGCCATATAAGATCTGAGACTATAAAGCATATTACGTCCGGATGCGAACAACTGACCAATACGGAGTATCTTCACAGGTACAATCAAGTATGTAACATTATCCATCAGAAACTTGCACAAAAGTACGGACTTCTGAATGTCTCCCAGCCATATTATAAGTATCAACCGGCGCCCGTATTGGAAAATGATATATGTGTGTGGCGTGACACCAGCTGTTTTTACAGCTTAATCAACGACGTAGCGGGCGAGCGGGCCCAACAACAGCAGAAGAAAAGCGGATGTGGCCAAGGTACATCCAAACAAGCCGAAGACAACGCCAACCAGAAGAAAAGGCAAAAAAAGGACCTCGAACCGAGAAAAGGGGAGGAGCCAGAGCGCGAGTCAAGAAAAAACAGACGAAATGCACCAACCAGCAACGACCACGAGAATCACGCGATCGAAGCAAATCCGATGAATACCAACGACAACGGAAGACGGCGAAGAAAATGAAGATAGAAAAGAGAGAAAAAATGGTGATTGGACGTAACCAGTTCGAGGTGCATGAAGTGCGGAGGAGAGCACAGCACAAGGGACTGCAGAAAACCAAGGACGACTGCACCCAAATGCGCAAACTGCGGGGGAGAGCACCTATCAACATCGATAAGGTACAGCAAAAAACCCAACAACCCTGCTAACAAACCCAAGCGGGAAGAGAAACTAAAGCCAGCCCCAGCACTAGCAGCCAACTACTGGCAAAAGAGGGCTGAAGAAAAGAAAATGGAAGAAACTAAAAAGGAAACGAACAAGAAACGGACAGAATAGAAAGAAGAAGCTCCTAAAAAGGAGAAGAAAGAAAGAAAACAAGACTCTGAAGAAGAGTTGGCCACGTGTCTAGGACGAATACTGATGGCATTCAACTCCACAAAGGCCACGATGGAGCAAAAATTGGCCTTCCTAGAAGAACAAAGTAGAATCGTCGAAATTTTCAGAAGAAAATAAGTAAATGATTAATATAAGATACAATGAAAGGAACCTGAAATTAGCGTTTTGGATTGCCAACTCGCTAATGAACAAAAAACAAGAGCTAACTATATTCCTGGAGGAACATAGAATAGATATAATGCTCATAAATGAAACTCACCTGAAAACAACGAAGGAATTCAAAATGAGAAATTACACAGTCTATCGAAGAGATAGAGAAGAAGGACAAGGAGGAGGAGGAACAGCAATATTGGTAAAGAGAGGCCTAGAACACGGCGAACTACCAGAAACAGGAACAAAGAACATAGAATAAACAGAAATCAAGATAAAAACCAAAAGAGGTGAACTGAAAGTATACTCAGTATACAAATCACCAACAAAAACTCTAGAAGAAGAGGAAGTGAAATTATTTTTTCAAGAACAAACAGCAACAATAGTTGCAGGAGACCTGAACTCCAAACATGAAGATTGGAACTGTCGAACAGCAAATACAAATGATAAAAAGCTGAGGCAGATAGCAGAAAAACACAGCGTAATGATAGTTGTTCCAGAAGAGCCAATGTATATATGCACAAGTACAGGAACAGTGGATATATTGGATATAGCAATGCTAAAGAATGTGCCCTGGCAGACAGAAATAAGAGCAGTCATGGACTTAAACTCGGACCACTCGCCAGTGATACTATAAGTATACATAGAGGCGGAAAACATAGAAAACGAAAGGAAAAGTACAAATCGGAGAATGTTTAAAGAAAACATGGAAACAAAAAAGATTACAATAGAAGACGCAAATCAACTTGAACAAGTAATCCAAGATTTGGAACACAGAATCAAAGAGGCGACAACAAGAAACTACCGCCACAGGTGCCATTATGGGAAACTAAACCGAAAGGCGCCTTATTTGAATTCTAGATTTTCCACAATCAAATTGAATTGAATTGAATGGGGTATTTGAACTAGTCTAATCGATTTAGATTATTTCTGCCTCAATTAGACTGTTCAAAATTTGAGAAAATAATGAATATTTTTCACAATAACACTTTTATTTTAAAATAAAAAATTTTTTAAACAATATATACAGAAAACATTTCCAAAAAATAAATAAATTCTTAACACATGTAAATCAAAAATATAAATCACAGAAAAACAGGTACATTCTAACATTCGAAATAAAATAGAAATTCTGAAATATTGTTGTCTTCCATTGCTACCATTGGTCCCTAGTTGGGGTAAACTGCCTTCACGGCCATCTTCATGGCAGCTACCCCATACTGCTTCTGAAAAAAGAAAAAACAGAGTACTAACTGTCTCAAGAAGTTTTTATATAAATGAATTTGAGATCACTCAAAATTGTTGAATATGGTGAAAATAGTGTATGAATGTATGAGTGTAAAAGATGCAGGGGGAAAATAAATAATATCACAGACTAGAAACATGTGTAGTACCACCGATTGTATAAGATCAATGGTAAATAAATAACACACACATAGTAGGGTGTAGATAACCCGCTCTTTAAAATACCAATAAACAGCTATAATTGAACCCAACAAGGATTGCTATCCTATTTGTTTCTGAACCTTTTGGATTTGCTTTCAGTCCCAGAAGTAACAGTTTCCTTTTTTTTATCCTTAATGAATTTAAAAATTAAAAGACGAGTAGCCCTTTCAAAAATTTCATCTTTAACTGAATGTAACTGACAAAAATCGAATTGAGAAAAATGAGACTTATAAATATCTTTGAATCTCAAAGCAAGATTTTCCTGATGCCCCTGACTATTCAGGAAAAGTAAAGTCTATTATGAATGTCTTCTAAGAATTGAGAAACTTTTACTGAAGGATAAGTTAACTTAGATTTATTATCACAAAACTCCTTGAATGTAATAAAGGTATGTTGTTGTTGGGGCACTTCGCAAAAAGTTCTTCCTTACATACATGACATTCTGGGACTGTAATTTTTCGTAAAAGGTATCCTGCCACATAATAGGTAGCGTAATTGTCAGTTATAGGAGTTGGTAGATTTCCAAAGATCTCATTATATTCTTCAGGAACAGAAGGTTCTGAATCCTCAGAATCAGTGATTATGTTCTGTGAGTTAGTCTGCAAAAAGAAGACAAATAATTCAAATTCTCAGAGTCATCTCTTTAACAATTTCCATTAATTATGGGGATGTTAAGCCATTTATGACAGAAGTTTTAAAGCAGCAATAAACTGGTGGCAAGTAGGGTTTGTGTTCCTACACCATGCTGTCTGATAATACAAAATAAATTTTCTAATGGATCCTGGTTGAAGGACCGTAATGAAAAATATTTGAACCCTACCTTCTGCAAACCGATGCCAAAGATATATAATGGATCTAATAGTTATCTGCCAGCCCTTAATGAAGTGGAATTGATTTGTGACATCTTTATTATTTCTCTTGTCAATCAGTTTCCAATTTCGTAGTTCCAACAACATCTTGGACCAATATTCAATATGAGGTGAGTCTCGCTTAAAACACCCTTCAGAGGTTTACCTTCAGGTACAGAGAAGCTGTATCCATTCAAAGAGTCAAATAATGAGTCAACTTTGTGAACGAATTCAGCTGTGTGTACAGCTTCAGATGGTAAATTCCTGAAGCAACCCATGTTTCAATACACGCTGCTACAGAATAACTGAGTTGAGCTGCTGCGATTTTAACTTTCATTTTCATGCGACTGTCCTTAAAATTGAAATAGTCATTACTTAGTTTTGGTAGCATCTTGAACGTGCGCTTCTGTTGGTCTAAATTGAAAGCGGATTCTATGTGATCAAAGTTAGCCATTTTATTCTCACTATACTGACAGAAGCATCGGGCAGAGAATTGCGGGTGTTTTCATTAAATGAGGTACGTCAAAAATTATGCAAACAGGCTGACCCTTTACTCTAAAATAGAAAGTAGCATCACCTTGGTTGCTTTCTCTGATAATGCCGTAAGGGCTGCTCTATTTGTAGAGCCTTGATCACAGACAGTCGCAACAACTTTCAGGTCAATCTGTAGCAGGTGTTCAATGACAAAAATTACGAGCTTTTAAGGCATAAAGTGGAAACTGTTTTCAAGTGAAATAATATGCAATAGCCTGTTTCAATTCTTTCTAATGCCTCTAACCAAAAACACGAATGCGTGGTCTGCAACTTTTCACTTCTACCTAAGTGACCAAGATCTTCATAACCAGAAATATGCCCTTTATGGGTTCATAATGGAGACCACTTGATAAAGATATTTCATCAAGAAGCAAAACACAGTGGCGATCAAGTTCATGCATTTTCCAACTTGAACTTTGAGCTGATCCATCATTGTTCTATTGATCCCTGTTTCAAATGAAATTTTTGACAGCACTTGTTTTAGAGTTGTTATAGACGGCAATTGGAAAAAATTCATTAAATAACGATACAATCTGGGGCTACGCTTATACATTGACAAAGAAAAGTTTTATCTTGAACAGTCCACCGCTTTCCTGGGGAACCCCTTTCTACATTTCTAAGTTGGGAATTGATGAATTCTTTGGTGACATTATTGAGATTTTCCTGAATAAAATCAAATCTACTCTCATCACATGCCTGTTTTAATATTTTGATTGTATCTCGTTTGTGTTTCAACATTTGCCTTAATTTGGAAAGTTTAGTTAGTGTTGTTCTATGAACTCTATACATAATTTCTTCTGATGGAGATAAAGTTTTTTCGTCAGACCAGCTGAACAAAGAATACCTTTAGTTCCAATCCAGTTTGAGTTTTGGTCAATAACATTTGCAGATGAAAGGGTTGAAGGATCATCGCCGCTAAAATTGTTCGATTTTTCATTTGCATCATCTAGTAAAAAGTAAAATCATCAGGAGATTATCAGTCAAATTTTGTTCATTATTAGTGCATAGATACTTCTCGATGATTTTATCAATATCAGGGCTGTCATTGATTATTTCATCATCTTGACTACTTACTTTTGAATTGGTTCAACATATGAGTGATCTTCCAAAATACTTGGAATTGAACAGGATGGTTCATTAAGAGATGCTGTTACAGTTGAAGATTGAGGCAAAGATGGTAAACTGCCAATATATGTGTGATCTCCATAACTACAGAAACCGAAGAGGATTTAATCAGATATGGCATATTAACAATGTTTGAAGGGTGCCCTATGTTAGAAATCGGACAAGATGGTTCATTGGGAGTCTCTGGCAAAGATGATCTGCCACCAACATTCGAGTGGTCATTTGATAATAAATGATATTGCTCGTTGAGAGGTCCTGACCAAGAAGAAATACTGCCTACATTTGACTGATCCTCTTTATTATAAGAACAGGATGGTCCATTATTCAAAATAGGAAGAGATGGACTAACGCCATGGTTTAATCTTTTTCGATTTGCATTAACAAAGTCGTCTTCTTTGAAGTGATCACTACATAAGAAAAAGTTAGTAGTGTCGACAGTTTCACTTATAGAACAAAACTCTTTCCACTTCAAACAAGTTGATGGATCTTGTCGAGGAAAACATGGAAACTGATATTTTTAGCTCGGAAGACGTACTTGTTGGAGCATGTGGGAAATTTACAGCGATATTTAATCCCAAACGAAGTGATCCTGACAAATTCGAAAGTTGAGAACCTAAAGAAAATTAATATAATTCAAATCAACTTATCTTTTCAGAGCTCAAAAAGGCTTCCTCGGCTACTTTTCTTTCCTCGCCATTCACAGGGGTCCTCTTGTATGGTTTCGTCGTATCCCGCCGCATGCCAAAGGGGTGAACCTCAAAATTAAGAAGAAAACCGATAAGAATTGAATATAATCCAATTTAGGTACCGTAGAATCAATCAAAGCTCAAGCTGCACAAAGTATCGGCTAAAACTTCACAAATTCGATTTACTTACCATAAACTTTCCAAATTACTAGATTTGATTCCAAGACATCAGCAAACACCTGAAAAGAAAATGATTTTGGAAGCACAAACCGCAAGAATAAAAGGGTTTAGCGGGAAACTGAAAACATTTTGACATTGACAAATGACAATTTATTTATCGGCGATTGAAGTTTAATCGTGCTGGCAGCAGGTCAAAAGAGACAACTACCGACCAGGCCCGCCGTAAGCGGGCGTGCAAGGCGTGCAATGCACGCGGGCGGCGCATTCAGGGGGGCGGCAAATCAGACAATCATCGACTAAAATTCAGACATTGTCACCTCACAATACTAAAAAGATTATCCTTATAAAAATAATATGATGAACGGCGCCCAAATATTTCTTTTATATCGTAGCATTACATAGCGCCATCTATTGAAATTCATGAGAACAAAGTTAATCTATATCGTGCTCTATACGAAATAGGAAATCCCACAGATATCAGGAAATCCCCTTAAAACTATATACTCATTTCTTTGTTTTATTTATTTAACACAAATGCGAAAGTGATGTGAGTGAACAACAAACTTCAATTATTTGGTTATAGCCCTAATGTGAGATCCGGAAACGGTCCAGGGTACTTAAAATTAATAATATTCTGTATATTTTTGTGCGAAGTGTGACTATAAAAATAATTTAGAAAATAATTTATATTATCCGTCGGCGCAAAAAAATCATAATTATGGTAAGTGTCTTTGTTTAATTAATCAGAATATGGGCGCATTCATATAAACAGCAGGTATTCATGTAAAATTTAAAGGTTATTTTACTGAAAAACTTAAAGTAAAGATTTATTAAAAAGATGTATTAAAATTAATACAGAGTGTAACAAAAGTAACTTAAGTAACGAAAGGGGACATTCCATCTAATCAATACGAACAACTTTACTATGGGGTCAACTCTGAAGTCGGAAAAAAAATTAGTTATTCCATTACATTTGTGTGCAGTAGGTACGAACATTTTTTTCGCAGTAGTATTGTGATTATTATTGTGATTTAAAAGGTATTTTTTCTGTTATATAACTTAAGAGTGAAGATTTATAAAAAAAAAATATTAAAATTATACCTATACAGGGTGTAACAAAAGTAACTTAAATCCCGAAAGGAGTCATTCTACATAAATACGAACAACTTTACTATAGGGTCAACGGTGAAATCGCGAAAAAATAACTATTCCATACAAAATGTATGGAAAAGCTGATTTTTTCGCGATTTCAGTGTTGACCCCTAGTAAAGGTTGTTCGCAATAATGGTGGAATGATCGACCCCTTTGGGATTTAAGTTACTTTTGTACAACCGTATACTAAACTTTTTCAAAAAATTCCAGGAACCGCAAAAAGGAAAAAATTTCAAGAGCTCAATTTCGACGGCAAAAACGAGAAAAGATACAGAGAAAAAAACTAGCGGGATCTCTTGAGAAATTTTTAGCAAACCAGAAAATAGGGACTCTGAATGTCAAGAGAATGTTGACGTAGATGTAGCTTCAACAAGCGCAGCTTTAAATCTAGAAGTTATGGAGGTATCTGAAGAGAAAATGTTAGTCCTTCAGAAGGAGACTCAATGAAACTAAAAAAGAGAAAGTAGTGCTAAAGAACCTGTAAGCAATTTATCGTCATCAAGTAGCTGTTTAGATTGTGGTGATGATCCCGGTTCGTGGCCCGCCAGTATGACTAATGATATTGTTAATATTTTGGTTAGCCGTGGTCCCGTGCAGCTGTTTAACCACAATTTTCCTGCTAATATCGATGGAAGAAAATTTGCAAACAGTTATTACTCTAGAAATCTTCCTAATGGAGAAAAAATTAACAGAGAATGGCTTGTTTACTCTACGTCAAAAGATTCAGTCTATTGTTTTTGTTGTAAAATATTCAGTTAAACTGTAAATAGTCTGTCAGCTCCAAGCGGTTTTTCCGATTGGCAACATCTGTCATCTACCTTAAAACGACACGAAACAAGCATTTCCCATAGCGAAAATTTAAAATGTTGGGTCCAACTAAATCATATGTTAAAAAATAAAACTACTGTAAATCAAATGCAACTGAGACTATTAGAATCTGAAAAAAACAATGGTGTGATGTATTGGAAAGGATCATAGCTGTTATAAAATTTTTATCTCATCAATGTCTGGCGTTTAGGGGCTCATCCAAAATATTATATGAGCATGATAATGGTAATTTTCTCAAAGCAATAGAAATGATAGCATCCTTTGATTCAGTTATGCGGAACATATTTACAGAATTCAAGCCTCGAAATTCGATTCAACTCGCATGACTCACTATTTAGGAGATCAGATTCAGAATGAAATCATTGATTTACTCGGCACGACCATAAAAATTATATCCTGAACAAAGTCAGAGAATCAAAATATTTCTCTATCATATTAGATTGCACACCAGATGTAAGTCACACAGAACAAATTACAGTTATACTAAGGTATGTTGTTTTAAACAGTGAAACTAAAAATGTTACAATATGCGAAAGTTTTATTGGCATCTGTCCGATAACCAGCTCCACAGGTGAAGGACTATTAAATTTTGTTTTAGAGTTATTTTCGCAATTAAACCTTGATATTAAAACTTACGTGGCTAAGGTTATGACAATGGTTCTAATATGCATGGAAAACACAATGGATTACAAAAAATATTGGAAATGAATAATCGTGCATTTTACGTTCCATGCTCGGCGCATAGTCTCAATTTGGTCGTTAACGATGCGGCAAATATAACGCACGACACGGTCAACTTTTTCAACTTAATTCAAGAAATTTACGTTTTCTTTTCGTCTTCTACCAAAAGGTGGTCCATAATTTGCAAGCATTTACTTGATTTAAAACTAAAGGCATTAAGTGCCACGCGATGGTCTAGCAGAATCGATGCAGTCAAACCTTTACGGTATCACCTCGAAAAATATTTGACGCTTTACTTGAAATATCAGATAACAATTCGTCGGAATGGGATTGTACAACAACTCACAAAGCACATTCGCTTGCTTTGAATTTTCAAAATTATAGATTTATTTGCTTAGTTGTAATTTGGTTTGATATTTTAAACGAAATTAATGCTATTAGCAAAATGATGCAAAACCCCACAATAAATACTCAAATCTGCATAAATTTGTTAAATAAATTGATTCATAAATTCAGCGAATATCGCACAGATGAGCATTTCGAAAGGGTGTTAGAAGAAGCTACCACTGTGGCTCGGGAACTGAATGTAGATGCAGATTTTCCGCCTATAGATACCGTTCGTCCACGAAGAAAACCAACTCAATTTCAGTATGAACAGAGTGATGAAGTCTTACTAGACCCTAAAACAAAATACAAGGTAGATGTTTTTTTTAGGATCCTGGACCAAACCTTAACTTCTTTAAAACGTAGATTCGATGAGTTGGAAACTTTTACCGACGTTTTTGGCTTTTTCACCAATAATAACTTGTTTAGTTACTCCAAAGATGATTTAATGAAACATTGTAAAGATTTGAATGTGAAGCTAAAGGATAGTTCAAGTAGTGACGCAGATATTGACGGTATAGATATGTTTAATGAAATCAATGCTTTAAAGTTGCATTTAACTGAAAACCAGTCTAATGATCCACAAACCCTATTGCAATACATTTTGCTAATGAATTAATGTCAACATTTCCGAATACAGCAATAGCGCTAAGGATACTACTTACATTGCCGGTTTCAGTTGCATCTGGTGAAAGGTCATTTTCAAAGTTAAAAATAATAAAAACTATTTGAGATCAACTATGCACCAGCAAAGACTAAGTAATTTAGCAATAATTTCAATTGAACATGAGATTCTAAATAGACTAGACACCAAAAAATTATAGCTGATTTTGCCAACATGAAGGCAAGAAAGGTGCAGTTTCTGTAAAATAACTTAATACCTATACCTACCTAGATAATATGTATAAACTGCACCTTTCTTGCCTTCATTTTTTTCATTTAATGTCGTATTAGTGTATCTATCTTGTATAAAATAACCTAATATAACATAGTTTTTCACTGTACAGCATTTTTTTTCACATTTTTATAAACACCTAGGTTTTGTAGTTAGATAGGGGCGGCACGATAGGAATTGCACACCGGCGTTCAAACCGCTAGCGGCGGGCCTGCTACCGACACATGCCCTAATAGCAGAAAAGAAACGAGCAAAAAAGGAATACATGAGAACGATGCATCCCGATGACAAGCGGACATTAAATAACCTAAATAACAAAGTAAAAGAGGAAATAAGACAGATATTCAACGAAAAGTGGGACGAGAAAATAGCGGCTCTAACAACAAAGGACTAATCCCTCTGGAAGATGGCAGGAGCACTGACAGGAAAAAGGAAAAGATCCAACATACCATACCTAAAAAGAAACAATAAGGTAGCAACAACAAATAAAGAGAAGGCGGATGCATTCGCAGATTCTCTGGAAGAACAATTTAAGACCAACAGTCCAAACCAAGACGTGACTTTCAATAGAAATGTAGAAAATATAGGAAGAAGAAGAGAAACAACAAACGAAAACGAAGAAATTATGGAATTAACAAAAGAAGAAGTACAAGAAATTATAGCACAGCTTCCAAGTAGGAAAGCACCTGGCATTGATGGAATCAAAAACCAGGCTTTGAAAAACCTACCAGAAGAAGCAATAGAAGAAATAACAGAAATTGTGAAAGGAGTGATGAGAATAGAACACTCCCCACGCAATTGGAAAACAGCAGAAGCAATAATGATACCAAAAACAGGGAAACCAAAGAACGACCCTAGCAGCTACAGACCAATTAGCCTGCTGTCATATATGAGCAAAGTGATAGAAAAACTCATCTATAAAAGACTGAGAAGCTTCGCAGAACAGAACAATATCATACCGAGCCACCAGTTTGGATTCAGAAGCAAACACGCAACGACCCATCAACTGGCAAGGCTGACCGAAAACATAAAAGAAAATATGAACATATCAAAACCAACGGCGGCAACGTTCATGGACATAGAAAAGGCCTTCGACAAAGTCTGGCACGAAGCAATGATATATAAAATGAAAAGAACAAAGTTTCCAAACAAACTAGTGAACATAACGGCGTCGTACTTAAAAGACAGGAAGTTTATAGTACGAATAGAAAATGCAAAATCTGAAGAAAGACCAATACAGGCAGGAGTCCCACAAGGATCAATCCTGGGACCACTATTGTACAACATATATATCTCGGACATACCTGAATTGAAACATTCAAAGATAGTACAGTTTGCTGACGACACAGCAATCTACACATCACACAGAAATAAGAAATGCATAACAAAAAGACTACAAGAAGATACCAACAAACTAGTAGAATACTTTGAAAAATGGAGAATCAAAATCAACGTAAACAAGTCAGTTGCAGTTTCATCGTTCTAGATACAATTCTAAAATAATTCAAGGAACGTTGGAACACGGTGCTCGCCAGTTCTGAATTAATTCGAATGTTTGTAGGTACGCCAATTTAAATCTGCTCACAATCATACAACAAAACTATTCTTGTCTGTGTTGGAACAAACCTAATGATAACGTCTATCACAGAACTTGCTTCATTTCGGTCTCAGACATATTACATAATGAGCCCACGGTTTTTTGTAGTATAAAGTATATGCTATATATATATATATGTTCTATGTACAACTGCATAGACGAGGGATGTTTAATTGATTTCAAACTAGCTAAATTTTAACTGTTTTGGAAATATATATTATTATATATTATTATTTCTAACTTCAAATAAGTATAAACAAAATATTTTGAACTACATATCTAGATTCACTTTATTATTTCGTATTTCAGTTCCTCCAAGAGGAAGCAAGCTATTCAATTATTCAAATTCAAATGTAAATGGAAATTTAAGATGTTCGGGGAGCTCCTGGTGATTTGAATTTTTAAATCGAAAGACAAAATATTGTTTTATATGTCTTGCTTCAAATAATCAAGACATACATTCTGTAAGAGTAAGCCTCATAAAAAGAAGGGTATTCTGATATATTCTGTATATATTGATAAACAAGTAGAAAACTTTATATGACTCTGATGTTGATGTGAAGTTAAATTAAATTCTGTAATATTTTGAGTATTCTTTGTTCAAAACCCATCAACATGAATACAGGGGAATTGAAAAATTATTGAATTTTATGCTTAAAGCGTATAATTTTATGCTTTTCAGTTCACAATTATGAAACACATACCCTAAGAGAAGTTATTGCTTTAAATTAGTTGACAAATTGATAAGTATAAAAACGAAGAGTTGTACTGAAACATTTGAATTATGGAAGATATGTAATTCACACCTTCTTCCAAATATCTATGTTGATAACTAACACATAGTTGCGCATTTCTTAAGAACATTGTTAATTGAGAATGAGAATAATAGTATTTGAAAAGTTGGCATATATTTTAACATAGATACTACTCAAAAAGATTTGTAGATGTGTCTGACGAAATCGTCATAGTATATATATTGTCAGTTCAAATCAATTATATCGAAAAATGTCATGTACGGGGGTAATCTTCCATCTTCTATGTGCCGTAATGTCACTGAAATGTGATTTACGTTCAAGTACATGAAGAATGATCATAATCTTCTAATGAAAAGTTTCACTCTTCTTTTGGACTGATGGGCTGTTCAAGTATTATGAAATGCTGTAATAATCTTGCAATATTTTCATTAGGATCTCAATTTTCTTGAAAGAAGAATTGAAAGGACGTTCTTGAATACTTTCCAAGTCAAACATGAATGTGATTTGAGTTTTCAACTATATAAAGGATATGGTTAACCCACAAACTTTCGAATAAAGTGCAAGAAAACTATTAATTCTGAAAGAATGTTTAATACAGGTGCAATAAAAAAAATTTTAATTTTTTTGTTGTTTGTTTTTCCTTTAACGTGCTTTATTTCTGCCTTTTGGCTAATGACACGCCGGGGAATTCTGTCACCGGACTAACCCGGGAATTTTGCCGAACCCTTCTCGTGTCGAGGGAAGGGATCTTTAATGTCCAACACATCTCTGTTAGACAGGACCGACAGCTTCACATCTCCTCCGAAAGATGGACACTCAAGGGATTCCCAGAATCTGAAAAATCGCACCGACTTTGTGGGGATTGAACCCAGGTAACTCTGCGTAGGAGACGAGCATCATATCCCCTACGCCACCGAGCAGCTGACTGACGCAACTGTCAAATAAATTTAAATTCCTGAACAATTTGCCGATGTTCAGTTCCAATTAGTATGAATTGAGTATAGATGGAAAATTGAAAATGGAATTAACTGATTTCTACAGAATGCTGGAATTTCCAAGATATTTTTCTGAGAGGACTGTTATGGAGTAATTTAAAGATTTCAAATTAGTAATAGTAGTTGACGAAATCCTTATGTTATTTATATTTTCTGTTCAAATTACATCAAAGAATGTCATGTACGGGGGCAATCCCCTGTCTTCTATGTGTCATTATGTCATTGAAATGTGATATACTTTTAAGTACTCAAAGAATTATTTCAATGTTCTAAGAGAAATTTCCAGTCTTCTTTGAGACTGATGTTCAGTTCGAGTATTATGAAATGTTGAAATCTTGAAATTGAAACTTCTGATTTGACATGGTAGAACTCGAATTTGGAATTAATCTTATCCTTCTCGGTTATTTGTTTTACTTATTTTTCTTTGGCTGCTGACAGCAGGCAGAATAATTTTCTGACGATCTTCTCCTATGCTCGAAGGATAATAATAGTTGATTTGAACAATTATTAGAACTCTTGATAATTGAATTTCTATGCCTAAAATGTGATTGAACAATTCATTGTTAAATATATGTTTGAACCTCTCTAATTTTATCATATAACAGCTCAATTGAGAGAAGTTGAGATTTTGAAATTGAATGTTTCTCTTTGAATCGCAAATAGAGAATAGTGGTGAAATTCTTATTGAACATGAGCCAGTATCCATTACTCGAAGCAGTCTTCCTTACCATAACAATGTATTAGGTCATATATCAGGGGATTGAATACAACATAAAGAGCAATTAAGTATTAATGCCAGTGAATGAGGCGTTCATATAGATTGATATGGAAGCGCATTCAGTATATTAGGCTTTTAGTAGATTGGGTATTTAGTATATTAGGTGATTTTAACCTGTGTTCTATGTACAACTGCATAGACTGAATAAAATCTTCTTTGACAAATAATATAAACATAACCATGTATTTTCGGAAGTTGACGATGATGAGATTAGGGTGCGGGATTTTGATTACGTTTTAAGTGAATTCAATACAAGTGAATATATTTATTAGATAATTGTATGGATCACGATAGTTGTTTAGTTATTGTGAAAAACACATAGTGAAGATGATCAACTTCCAAATAATTCTTTTTATACTTCTGGATTTGCAGTTTCTATTTTATTAGCAGTACGTATTTATTATTGTAATAAGTTATATCTTAATGACATCATTTATTTTAGATATGTATATTTATCCTAGCTACCAGTAGTCAATTTCCAGTAATCAAAAGGAGTAAGAAAGAAAATTATTTTATGGATCCAACAACTGGGACAGTTTTTGAATTTCCTAGTTTAAACGATGAGTACTCTTTAGATTTAAGTGTAATAATTCCAGCTTATAATGAAGAAGCTCGTTGTTAGTATTTTTCTATATCGTCGTTGAAAAAACATTTCAATAATTTGTCTTTCAGTGCCTTCTATGTTAGATGACTGTATAAATTTCTTAAAAAGTAGTTCTTTAAACTATGAACTTATAATTGTTAGTGATGGTAGTACAGATAATACCGTTGAAGTTGCATATGATTTCAGTAAAAAATTAGGTTCTGATAAATGCCGAGTATTAGCATTAGAAATGAATCGTGGGAAAGGAGGAGCTGTAAGATTGGTAGGTTGAAAGTAAGCGAAGAAAAGAAAGAAATTTGTATATATATCTTCGTAGGGTATGCTAAGTGCAAGAGGAGAGCTTTTGTTATTTGCCGATGCAGATGGAGCAACTAAATTTTCTGATTTTGCAAAAGTAGAAGATGCTTTGAAAGGATTAATAAAGGGTATGTAAATTGCTTACATTGTTACTATTTTCTTATTTTTTTCATTTATTGAGAAGTAACATTATTATTAGTCTTAAGTCAAAGTATTTCTCTAGATATTTACTTCATATTTCATTCTTGATCCAGAAAAGAGGAGTCATTTAGCAAATAAAATGGCTATTGCTATTGGTTCAAGAGCTCACTTAGAAAAAGATTCCATTGCCCAGAGAAGCATTTTCCGTACTATCCTTATGTATGGTTTTCATACTATGGTTTGGATGTTTGCAGTTAAAGGAATAAAAGATACACAATGTGGATTCAAATTATTTACAAGAAAAGCAGCATTAGCATGTTTTGAAAGTTTACATGTGGAAAGATGGTAATGAAGTCATCAGTTTGTTTAAATAATTTATTATGTTTTATAAGACCTTTATTCGATCCGTAAAACATTGTAAATGTTGTAGATCCAGTCAATAAGTATAAAAGTACATCAAAATATAAATCACGAACACCAAAAATACAAAACGAATTGTCTGAAAATAGGAACCAAAACGTTTTATTATACAAACAGTTACAATGCAAAAACAAATTTCAGAGAAAAAAACATACTAAAATCATTTACAATACCATAATAAAAATATCACAGATTGTCACTAAATGACAATCGGGGAGCGTATAGTACGGCTTGTCTTTCATAAGGGCAAAAAGTCCCAATTTCAAAGTTTTCTCTGGCAGTAGTTTTAATTTCTTTGGTAATTTATTGAAAATTTTTTTGCTTCTGAATAATTTATTGTGTACAGGTTGTTAATCTCTGATAAATTTTCTCTAGAAAAAAAAATTGAACAGTTATTACTGAGAATCTAAATAATTTAATCGATGGAAGTTGAGATTTTCTCAATGAAGTGGATTGTATCAATTTTAGCAAATTTTATTAGTTTATACCTTCATATTATTATTATTTAATTTATATATTCATATTCATATTCAATATCATATTCATCTCATTTAGTTTATATATTCATATTCATCATTTGAAGGAAGATAAGTATCACCCGGCTCTGATGTGTCATTTGAAACTGGGCTCGGACAGTTGTGTCAGATTCTCTCGTAGTTCGAATTTTGGGGCTTTCAATTTTAATAAAGTCCATATGGCTACGCTTGTGAAGATTTACTAAGTGAATTAATCATCGTTAGATAGGATTGCCCTTGCAGTATAAACTTTCTGGTGAATGATTTTTATAAGAAACTATACAATGCAATCAGTCCCAGTTTATCATAAACAAAATAGGAGGTACTCCACATGGTACAATAAAGAGATCATTGAAGCTGTTAAGTCTAGGAATCGGATGCACAAAAAGTTTATTAGAACAAGGAACGATCACTATCTCGATTTGTACCGAGAATTGAGAAGGTCAGTTACTAAGATGAGGTCTGCATATAGGGAGTACTTGGATAGCTCGGAAAATAGTTTTGTGAAGGAGCCTAACAAATTTTGGTCTTTTGTTCGGAGTGAACGCAAAGCGGATGGACTACCTGGCGTCATGTATTACCAAGGTGAGAGACTGGATAGCCCCCAGAAGATCGTTTCTGCATTTGCTATGTTTTTCGGTGGGGTATATGATGTTGTGGATTCAGATGTCAATATTGATGACGTTATCTCGGAGGGTGTGGTTAATTGTCGAGTCTCGAATTCTATTTTTTACCCTCAATAACCGAACAAGATATTTTGCGTGTGACTAAAAATATGAAATCTAAAGCTAGTTGGGGATGACGGCATACCTTGTTTTATAGTAAAGGATATCATAGGGGCGATAGTAGCTCCGCTATGTTCAATTTATAATCTGTGCCTGAAGAACAATCAGTTTCCGTTTAAGTGGAGGATCGCGAAAATCTGTCCCATCTTCAAGAGCGGTGATAGGACCGATGTAACAAACTACCGTCCTGTGGCCCTGCTTTGCTCCTTTGTAAAGGGTTTTGAGCTTCTATTGCATGAATCTTTAGCATTCCAGCTGAGCCAATCGATTTCGGACCGGCAACATGATTTTAGGGTCGGTAGATCAACTAACGAATCTTGCATGCTTTTCGGAATACGTAACTGAGGTTTTGAACCAGGGTAGCCAGGTTGACACGGTCTTCACGGATTTCTCTAAGGCCTTTGATCGCATGAACCATGTTGCTCAAATAAAAAGAATGAAGGAGATAGGGTTCCCTCTGAGCCTTCTCAGGTTTTTCTATTCATATTTGAGTGATCGAAAGCAATATGTTATGTGCAATGGATTCAGATCCCAGGATTTTGGAGCCCATTCGGGAGTCCCTCAGGGGTTGGTTTTGGGTCCGCTTCTGTTCACAATTTTCGTAAATGACTTACTTGAGAGGCTAAACGTTGGGGGCGTAGCCTTTGCTTACGATATCAAGATTCACACAGAAATAAGATCGAATGAGGACTGTCAAAGTCTTCAAGGAGAGTTGGTGATGATACATCAGTGGTGTTTAGAAAACAAACTGCTTTTGAACGTCTCTAAGTGCAAGTACATGTCAATTACGCTCAAACAGTCGCCGCATTTATTTCCTTATTCGGTGGTGTTCTCACGGCTTGAACGTGTTTTCTGTTCTCGTGATCTCGGGGTGCTTCTCGACTCGAAATGGTCGTTCCGGGACCATATAGGTGATGTTCTTCTGCAAGCAAGAAAAATGTTGGGCTTTATTCTGAGGAATTCCAAGAGCTTCCGGAACACTTTTGTTCTCACGGTTCTGTATTTCGCTTTCGTTCGGTCTATATTGGAATATGTCTGTGTTATCTGGGATCCATACTATGTGAAATATAAAATTGCCTTGGAAAGCGTCCAGAGAACCTCCCTACGGTACCTGGCATACAAACATGATGGAGTATATCCTATCCGAGGAATGCCAGGTTTTCTGTTAAGCGATCGTTTTTCTGTGTTGGAGCTTCAAATTAGAAGGAAATATTTGTGCTGCATGTTTTTTGTATGGACTTCTGAATAACTCCATCTGTTGTTCGTGTCTGCTTGACAGACTGAAGTTTTTGGTACCCAGGCTCGCTGGCAGAGGCAATGTCACTTTTTATGTCGTTGGAGCTGTTACAGATGTTTTCTTCAACTCACCCATCAATCGAAGCTGTCACTATTTCAACACAGTGGCCTCTTCGATTGATATCAGTCATTCTCAAGCTACATTCTAAAGAAACCTATTAGCAAAACTTAGTTCACGCACTTAAATTCTTTTGATTGTTTGGTGTGTATTTCTATTATTTGAGTTTGCGTTATCAATGCGTTCTGTCATTATTGTTTTTGATAGTTTTTTTAAATCTGTTTTTTAGGTTTGAGCAAATTTGTCTATACTTGTTCGGCTCTGTAATTGGGAGTAATCCTGTTGAGCTTGTATCAATAAATAAAATAAATATAAAGATCAATATGCAAGAGCTCTAATCTTACTAGATAGTTCCGTGTGATTACACTTTTGCCTAATGACAAAGAGAAAAGCAAGTATTTACCTCAAACTGTGTAGAGTATAATGATTTATGATAGAACTTTCAGTAGAAATGAAAAGCATTCATGGCAATAATTGATTTTATAACCATACAAACAATATTGGAGAAGTTTTGCTTTGAAAGATTGCTTTGTTTTATGATGAAATTATTTGATTAATATATTTCTGCCTTGAAATACCTTTATGTATTTTCAAATCTTTACAATTAATATTTAATTTTTAAATGTTTTCAATGTTCACCTTTATAATTGGGACTTTGTAGCCTGCATATATCTCATGTTTGGACAGGTTGTGACACGTTTGTTACAAAGACTCAAATTTCTTTTTCTTCTTTATTAATAGAATATGCATGATTATTGTTCAATACCTTGATTGCCAGCTACCTGATTAGTGGTAGCTACATGTCTCTACCAGCTACGAGTCAACATGTAGTATCATGAGAGGATTATAAGCTGGGCACTGCTGTTCATATGAAAGGTTATTGTGCTGACCCCCTGGTAAAGTTTTATTATTAATAATTCGACTGGGAAAGTTCAAAAGCCTTAAACAACCATATTTGTTGAAAATAAAGCTACAACTCTGAGAGAGATAGCAATTGTACACAGTAAATTAAGATTTTCTGGGCAAACTGGGAAAATAGAACTTGCTTCCTTGCATTTTTTTGGTTTTGTGTAAATGTGTGAGGGTTTAGTTGGTTTTTCCTTTCTTTTGGTTGGGGGAATTATTTTCAAATAATGAAACGAGTTTAATATTACATTATGAGCAATATATATATATATATATATATTAATTTTAAATATATGGGGACCAATTTTTTTAATTTTTCTTCTAAAGTAATAACAACCATAAATTTGCCATTAAAATAACATCAAAATATAAATTTTTCTAAGCAGCTGAAACTCACCTTCAATTTAGACTCGAGTATATGGCTAGTAAATTAATTCTGAAAAGTATAAGCTTTTCAAGTCCATCCATAAATAGCATTCAGGAAACTTTCATCTCTGCCTTCAATCATAAGTACTAAATTAAGAAAAACTCGTCACTTCTTCTGTTCAAAATGATATTAATCGATTAATGGAATATCTATTCAAATATGAGAAAATTCCAATATATACCATATCATTTGAATTTTAACTTTACACTTTTGAGGTTTTTATGCCTGAGTACAATGACATAACCGCTAATACAGAATTGCTGCATCATTTAAATTTCTATTCACCTAACGCATACCAGCTTTATACCAATGACTAAATCCATCGACTTCCCAGTGAAGCGTCTATTTTCTCTTTTCATAAGAGAATTATTTTATGTTATCATAAGATCCTTAGTGGTGGTAAATTAGTCAAGTTCATGTGAGTTAAAGCTCATGTGAATACAATAGGCAACGAGAAAGCGGATGCTGCTGCTAAATCTTCAATCGACAACGACATTCTGGAAGTTTGATGTTCTTCAAAGGATGTAGCTGCTATATCGGAACAGTTGACTTTTAAAAAATGGATAAATGAGTTTTGTTCAAATAATAAAAATCAATGCTACAAGAATATTCAACCATTTCCATGTTACAGTGTATGGTTCAAGAACTCTTGTAACAGGGACTTCTTTTGAGTGATTTACCGGTTGAGAAGCGGTTTCGTTAATTGTCCTCAGTATTTACACAAGATAGGACTTAATGATTCTCCATTGTGTAATTGTGGCTAAGTAGGACCGGCAGATCATCTTAACTTGGAATGTTTGAATTCCCATACTTTATTTATTGAATCACTTCAAGAAATTCATAGCTCAACAAGACTTGTTGAACCCTTCCGTCTTTCACATGCAAAGTTGGACATTTATATCGAATTATACATATACAATTACACGAGAGCAATAAGTTTGTCGGCGTGACTATGCTGCATCGCTTTTTATATGAAATCCCTTTCCCTTTGTGTTATACCTATTTACCCTATTACCTCCTTTGATAAAAATCACCTTGACAAACCTGTTCATCCTATGTGTTACCTATATGGTCTTTTAATTTCGCCTTTTATTTTTCTAACTTCTTGCTGCGTTGCACATTCTCAATGCCGATGGTCTATGATTGTAATTTTTCTATATAATTTTATTTTTGTTGGAATGAGCATGTTAAAACCAAAACTCGATTGCCTTAGGGCATTTCGAAAAAAAAAAGTTATTTCTAAAAATATAAACCGAAAAAGCTAAATGCTCTAATGATTATTATTGTTTTGCAAATAAAAAATATATACAGGGTGATCCAACGAAAACTTAACACCTCGATTTTCCGGTTTTTAAATAAAAATATGGAGAATCGCTCCGACCCGTCAATTTCTGATTCGGGGGGAACAACTTCTCCGATTTTTTCATCCCCGTAACTTCAATTCCTTAACGGGGGTGAGCACAACCCCCTGATTTTGAATAGGGGTGAGGGATGTTGCGATACCTTATTTTGAAGATCTTATCGAGTACTATCTAACCCTAAATTTTCGCTTCAAATTTTTCATCGTTAACGAAATGGCAGCTAAAAAGTAGAAGACTATTTACTTTTGTGATTAGTTTATTAAGTGCTGAAAATGGGCACCATTCACTTCCATGCAGTAAAATAAGTTTTGCTCAAATCGTTCACGTACATTACTCAACATTTCTGGTCCAATTTGACGGCATTCATTAATGATCCGAATTCGCAAATCATCCAATGATTCAGATTTGGTAGCGTAAATCTCAGATTTCAGGTGACCCCATAGAAAAAAGTCCAGTGGCGCCAGATCAGGTGATCTGGGTGGCCACTCAATATGTCCCCTTCTTCCAATCCAGGCCTGAGGAAAATTTTCATCTAAAATTGACTCACAGGTTGAACTCATTTCGTTCAACCTGGTGGTGCGCCATCTTATTGAAAAATGATTGTTTCATGGTCGGTAGGGGATGAAAAAATCGGAAAAGTTGTTCCCCCTCGAATCAGAAATCGACGGGTCCGAGCGATTTTCCATATTTTTATATTAAAACAGGAAAATCGAAATGTTAAGTTTTCGCTGGATCATATATATATATATATATATATATATATATATATATATATATATATATATATATATATATATATATATATATATATATATTCAATATAATTACAATGCATAGCATTGCTGGAACTCGTATACTGGAACAGTCTTTAAATGGTCGATTACAGGTGTTCAGAAGTTTTCAAGTGTTCGCAGAGTTTCCTTTAGGTGAATGATTGAGTTACAACTCCATTATTGAGATTGCGGTGTGACATGGCTCAGTGTTAATTAACCGTTCGACCTAGCACCACATATGCACCTGACGCTGCGCAAAGCCCAGCGTTTCGAAATTGTCAGTCTCATTACTTTATATACAAACCTAGTATACATGCATATCAGTTAAGACATTAAAATTGACTATGCTTTCAGGGCCTTTGATGTAGAATTATTAAAGATTGCACAGACTTTGAATATTCCCATTGTTGAAATCCCAGTTAATTGGAAAGAAATTGAGGGATCTAAAATAACACCAATTTTAAGTTGGATAGAAATGGCCATCGATTTGGGCTTAATTTGGCTAAGATACACTATTGGAGCTTGGAAAATAAAGGCTAAACCTGAATAAACCAGTGTATTGAAGTAAATGTGGCGTTTTAGAGTGATAAATTTGCATTTATGAATGTCATGTCTGAAAATAAATATTTTACACTTTAATTAATATTTTCCATATCCTTACCTCATCTGTCCAAAATTTTGACTGTGAATGTTAAATCTTTTGCATATCAAAAGGTTGAGAAGTTTACTATTTAACAATGAAAATTTCTTCAAGTTTATCCGGCTTGAAAATGTCAAAAATAGATCGAGTTGCAAATACAGAGTGAGTTCTTTCTTAAAACTGTTTAATCGACTTACTCAGAACAACTTAACTGTATTCTGGTAAAATATGGGAAGAAAAAGAGGAAAGTTTTTCATTTCTTGAAACTTTGAGCTGAAATAAAATTTAACGAAATTTCTCTCATTTTTCACAAAGAAAAAAGCATGACACCCGAATATATCAATTAATCAGATTAACACCATGTTTGCTAATTTTTACGGGTGGAATTGTTTTTATTATTTCCAGTCTACAATTATCATCTTTTGATCTGTTAATATTTGCGATACATAGTTACAAGATCAACCCGTAAATGGTTCACTCGACTGAAAGTGTTCTAAACAACAGGTGTGCCAAAGCAACTTCAAGTATATATTCAATGCGAATCATCCAGAAAGACAAGTCAGACACCAGTATAAATTGTTAACCAACTGGTTCAGTGGCTTGTTTCTGTTAGGAGTTTCAAGAAACAGACAGAACGTTCTTTGATTTAGTTAATTGATTCTGCCGTTACTACGTGATAGTTAATCATGATGATAATAAGAAATTAAACTATGTATTATACTATCACAACATGGAACGACCATTCCAGATCATCATTTCTGGTGGACATGAATGGACCAGCTCCAAGGACCATCTACTTGAGGGTCCCTGTTGGTACACGGACGGCTCAAAAATTGAAAAAGGTATTGGAGCTGATGTCTATGGTCGAGATTAGGTTTGGTTAGATTGCTGCCAAGGAACAGTCGATCTGTCTTGGCGGGCTTGCGACTGTTTTTCAAGCAAAAATATTCGAAATTGACCACTGTGCTAACCTCTTGCCTGCGGGGGGATTAACAAATTAAATTCATCACCGATAGCCAAGCTACACTGAAGGCATTGGCATTCGATACTTGTATGTCACTTATGGTCCAGGAATGTCGCTCCACCCTTGCCAAACTAAGAGAACGGTGCAGGCTCCGTCTGATATGGGTACCCGGACACTCGGCATTGAGGGGAATGAAGAGGCGGACTCATTGGCAGCTCGAGGAACTGGCTTGGGATTCATCGGACCGGAGCCTAGGCTCGGAATTCCCATGGAGACTGCAAGGATGGAAATTAACCGATGGTTGGACCTGAGGGTACGTGAGCACTGGATGAGTCTCTCAGGTCTCAGACACGCTCGACTTGCCATCAGTGGACCTTTCACTGGCTTAAACTCTCTAGGTTGGACATGAGAGTTCTAACCGCCATACTAGCAGGGCACTGTCGCCTCGGAAATCACCTAAACAAGTTAGGATTGATTGAGGATCCTTTATGTAAGCTATGTGAAGAAGATATAGAATCAATGGAACATGTTCTGTGCGAATGCCCAGCTCGGTGCAGAGTCAGAATGGTGAAACTTTTATCTAACAAAATGAAGTTGACTGAGCTTCATAAGCTCTCACCCACAAAGCGCATATCCTTTACAAGAAGGATGGAGCTCGGGGATGAAATTTAGGACAGAGTGTGCCACAATAAACCACAGTGTCGCAGTGGCCGGGCTGCTAGGCAGCCCTCACTCATGAACCATTAAACTATATTTTCAATGAAATAAAACTGAAGTATTTAGATTTTCACTATATTAACAAAACTATGACCGGTTTCACCACACTGTGGCTTCATCAGATAGATACAAACTAATGAACAGAGTTATTCCTTATATATTAGTCTTATTTCCTACTTAATATTACAATAGGTACAAGAGGTATGTTGGAAAACCCATCGGAGTTGCTTACTTTATGAATTGAAAAGATTGAGTAAAGGAGAAGAATTTAGATCTAATTGACTATTAAGTAACCTACCTGAATTCTTTTCTTTGTTAATCTCTAAAATTTCCAATAGATTGAGTTTTTGTCTTTTATTTTCATTGTGTAAAATTTTGAAATTATTAAAGTTGTGGTTTTCTTCGAGTAAGTGATTAGAATAATGGGAATCTGATTTATGATAATTAAAACTACGTTTGTGTTCGGATAATCTAACTTTGAAATTTCTGAAAGTTCTACCAATATAAATTTTATTACAATCCCGGAATGCTATATTGAAATTATAATGCGAGAGGAATGATTATAATTTCAGACTAGGATTACCAATATAAGTTAAGTTATTGGTAAACAAGAGTTGTTTTACATTCCTTTCAAAAGAACTAACTATTCCAAGCACGCGCCCTTAACGAATGTTGAAATTTTTTCAACTAACATCGTAAGATCCAAAAAATTGAAGACTTGTTCTTGATGTAGTTTCTTCTTTTGTACTTTTTCAATTATTCATATTATCTCTAAAATTTCCAATAGATTGAGTTTTGTCTTTTATTTTCATTGTGTAAAATTTTGAAATTATTAAGGTTTTCTTGGGTAAGTGATTAGAATAATGGGAATCTGATTTATGATAATTAAAACTACGTTTGTGTTCGGATAATCTAACTTTGAAATTTCTGAAAGTTCTACCAATATAAATTTTATTACAATCCCGAATGCTATATTGAAATTATAATGCGAGAGGAATGATTATAATTTCAGACTAGGATTACCAATATAAGTTAAGTTATTGGTAAACAAGAGTTGTTTTACATTCCTTTCAAAAGAACTAACTATTCCAAGCACGCGCCCTTAACGAATGTTGAAATTTTTTCAACTAACATCGTAAGATCCAAAAAATTGAAGACTTGTTCTTGATGTAGTTTCTTCTTTTGTACTTTTTCAATTATTCATATTTTCTATTTCTATTTACTCAATACCAAATCTTTTTTAAATTGTACTTAGTGAATACTGTTTTATAGGTTTGAACCTGTTTGTATTCTTGAAACAATAAACAATCTTCAGAAATGATAGCTAAATGTATGCAGTAAATACTTCTACCTAATTTAATGAGAATCGATCAAACAATTCAGGAGTTATGGTGGATACAAAAAGCGGCCAGTTTCATAAAGCAGTCTGCATCTCGAAATTGAATGGACTATTTTCACTATAGTTTCCGAATCTCCTTGCAACTCCCTATCTGCTGTTAAAAACTGTACAGTCCATAGCGAAACAGCCTTAGTAATGAAAATTTCAAGGTTAAATAAATACTCGAATTAAATATACCAATTTATTTATATATCAGTCTTTTACTTCAGTTTTCGCCTAGAGACGAACGTTATCACACAGAGACAATCGAAAAACATGCACAAATACACATCATAAACAGAATTTTGTCAAATCTATAAGAACAATGCACAATGAAAAGGTTCAAAAGTTTGCATGTTATTAAATCATTCTGTGATTATTATAACAATGAATGATGAGAAAAATGAAATGGAAATATAATGATAGTTACAAATATCCAGTCTATAAAATTAAAGCAAATAGACCTAAACATCTAATGTCACAAATCAAATACGAGAAATAATAAAAACTTTTTTGAGTGTTATATAATAAGATAAAAATAAAATATAATATCTGCCAGCAGTTATTTCAAATATTATAAAAACTTATTAGGTATATATTCACAATAACACTCTGAAACTACAAATGTAGAGATTAAATGAATGTTCTTAGACTTCTATAAATATTTTCGAGAAATCTGAGAAACAACATGAAACCATTTATTACCCTTTCTAAAATATATTAATTTCACTTGGTGAAATTAAGAATAATCTGTAGGTTATACAACAGTTTTTCCAGAAAATCTTTCTTACTTTTTATTGATTGAAATCGCTCAAAAATTAAACGGCGAATTTGTTTTGCTGATTCTGTAGAAAGGAAAAACTCCGGAATTTTTTCGATTATTCTAGTGTGTTTTTATTTTTGAAAAACAAAACCGAAAGTCTACAGCAAACATGTCAATTCCGTTAAATAAAGACAATCAGTCATAACTCAAACAATACAAAGGCTGCTTGTTTCACTAGTCATATTTAGAATTAGCAAAATCTATCATTTAATCTTTGCAGAAAAGTGTCAGTATTATCAAACCATGTTTTTATCGACAAAAATTCACTTTCTAAAAGTATACGAAAAACAGAAAATTAGAGTTGAGAAATCCATGTACATTTGACAGAAACAAAAATGAAGCAAAGAAGCTAACATTGTAAGTAAAAATGATTTTCGAATATATTAGAATCTAGTCTCAGAGTTCATGGAAATGATGCTTATAGATCATTGAAGATCAACAAAATATAAATTGAAACAATCTTCGTGAAAGATTCACAGAATGTCAATTATAATCTTGTTTTCCAGAAATATAATAGTTCCTAGATGTACGAAAATGATTATTTTTTCTGAATAAAAATGAGTACCTTCAGAACTTATTCAAATTCTAAGGACCTAGAGCGTGTTCCATCATTTGAAGACATAGGGACTCCAGGCTACTCTCGATGTCTAGATTCTTGAGTAACTGCTGCTTCTTGCGTATTTCTGTATCCTCTACGCTTTGGAAACGTACATGAAATTGGGAATTTGCCCCCTTAATATTCGAGGTTTTGCTTTGCGGAATACATGGGGGTTGCCTAGAATAATACAACATTTTCAGTCTCAAGAAAATATAATAATATAAATGCAAAAAGCTGTAATTCTTAATACATGTAGGATAGTTAGAAATTTATGTCAAGTATATTGTAATCAGCCTATTCCTTTGATTGCTAAATCTGGATAAATTATATCCAGCTACTAGCTGAGATAGTGCATAAGTCCACGATAATAAATATGATAATCAATAAGCGACTAACTAATGTTATAGATTTTGAATTCTCAGTCAATTTTCTGAGTTTGCATGAATTGAAATAAAATGAATTAATATATTTGAATTTGGGAGGCTTTTACTTGGTAAAATTCCATTATCAATAATAAAAACAAGTACTGTGTTTTAAGGAATTTTACTTAATAATTGCGATTCGTAACGCGTTTCACTACACCGCAGCTTCTTCAGACGAATGAATGTACAGAAAATATAAATGAGAATATAACTATAAATGTTCTTGAGTAATTAAAAGCTTATTGGGTTGCTTCTTCTTAAGTGGTTATTTATGAAAGGTATATCCAATAAAATTAAGGAATAGATTGCTCCCCCAAGAGATTTAATAGAGGTGAAGGGCTTAAATCGACTTGTTCATTGATGAGTCTACCTGAGTGTTTGTATTTATTGATTTCTAAAGTTTCCTAAAAATCTACCTTCCAATATTTATTATCTGTATGCAAAATTTCAAACTGTGGGTCGTAAGAGTGATTATTTTCTAAGAGATGATTCGCGTAATTTAAATCTGATTTTTTATTTGAAAAACTGCGTTTATGTTCCGATATTCTAATATTAAAATTTCTATGTGTTCCATAGCTTTCCAAACTAATAATAATTTAGGCAAATATATAAAAATAATAAAACCAAACCAGGTAAAAACAATAAATCAGGTGTTTATAGATTGAATTGCAATGACTGTGATAATTTTACATTGGTAGAACACATAGAAATTTTAATATTAGAATATCGGAACATAAGCGCAGTTTTCAAATAAAAATCAGATTCAAATTACGAGAATCATCTCTTGGAAAATAATCACTCTTTCGACCCACAGTTTGAAATTTTGCATACAGATAATAAATATTGGAAGGTAGATCTTTGGGAAACTTTAGAAATCAATAAATACAAACACTCAGGTAAACTCATCAATGAACAAGTCCATTTAAGCCCTTCACCTCTATTGAATCTCTTCGGGGAGCAATCTATTTTATTGGATATACCTTTCATAAATAACCACTTAAGAAGAAGCAACCCAATAAGCTTTTAATTACTCAAGAACATTTATAGTTATATTCTCATTTATATTTTCTGTACATTCATTCGTCTGAAGAAGCTACGGTGTAGTGAAACGCGTTACGAATCGCGATTATTAAGTAAAATTCCTTAAAATACAGTACTTGTTTTTTATTATTGAATTAATATAGATTATACGAGGGATGTTTTTTAAGTTTTGCATATACAGCTAGAATGAAACTGCTGAGACTTTATTGTTTTTCGAAGTATTTTCCGCGAAGATTAATACACTTCTGTATTCGTTCGAATCAATTCACAGTTGTTCTAATAATTTGCTGCTACATTGAAAATAGCCTTTTGGAAGGCAACAACAGCTTCTTCTGAAGATTGAAACCTTTGACTACGCAATTCGTTCGAACTCAGGTCCGAACTGAGAGTAGGATGATCTAACAATATGATGTTTTCTTGCGATCAATATTCAATTGTTTTCCGGGCTGTTTGTGAACTCACATTGTCTTGGTGAAGAATGATTGGTCGTTCGGGGTGGGTTTTTCGAAGTTTACTATCGACTTGCGGTAAACGAATGGTTGTGCACCAATCGGCAGTAACTGTAAAGCTTTTGATCTTGTAAATAAATTGTAGCTTGTTTAGAAACAAAACGTTGCGATCATCTTTTTGGAGACACTTTGGCCACGGACGATTTATATCGGTTTGTCTTCCCCTTGAAACACCCAAACAGAAAATTACCGCTTACGCCGGTCAACCAAAAATATTTTTTTAAGGGTTTGTTCTTATGCTTAAATTCTAATTTTAGAGATTGAAAAACACTTGAATATTCATTTTCATATTTTAAAGTTTGCTTTCGTCTGCTTTACATTTGTTTGTAAGAAACACAGTAGTCAATGTTAACTTGTTTATTACAGCTGTAACAACTATATTTGTGTATTAATCGGTTGAAAAATGGCTTCAGAACAGTGTAAAAATAATGTTGATTGATTCTGTTTCATTTGCGGTGAATTTATTGAAGTTAGAAGTAAAAAGTTCCCTGTAAATTTGAAACTTTGTGAAGCCTATTTTAACCTGAAAATCAAAATGAAAATTTACAATTAACTCCTGCGTTAATTGTAAAAGCACTTTAGAAGGTCAAAAATCAAAATTCAAGATTTTTAAAATTGTCGAATTAAATTGCACCGGTTTGAATTTTATTATTTCTAGCTTGGTCTCGAGGAGAAAATCGACACATGAAGTTTGCCAAGAATTTGGAGGGAACCTAGTGATCACGTCCATGACTGTTATTTTTGAATTGTTAATACAAGAAAGTGTCGATCTTGTAGAAATGCAGATACCGATACCTCATGATGAAAATTCGCCTGTACCGGCATGTTCAGGATGAGATAGCTTTGAAGTTCAAGCGTCACAAAGTTCAACAGAATCTAGTGCAAAAGTAACCAACACTGATGGTGGTGATTTCATGACAACATCGCGAAGGTTTGGACCGCATTATATTAGCTCAGGTGAATTTAATGATTTAGTGCGAGACCAGAACTTATTCAAGAGCAAAGCAAAAATTCTAGGTTCACGACTAAAATAATGGAACTTCCTTGAAGATGATGTAAAAATAACTGATCAAAGAGAGCGCCATAAAACTCTTCATGTTTTTTACGAAAGAAGCCGGTATTTGTTACTGCAACAATGTGACTGATTAGTTTAATGAAAACACCATTCCTAGCATCTGAATGGCGGCTTTTTCAGCTTAAAAGCAGTTCTGCTCCACAACGGAAACCTATTACCTAGTCATCTTCTATCACACTCTGTATTATTGAAAGAAAGCTATGATAGTGTGAAAATCATACTAGAAAAATTGAAATACACAGAATACCAATGCCAGTGATAGGTGATTTTCAAATGGTTGGTTTCCTAATGGGAATGCATTGTGGATATACTAAATGCCTTTGTTTATGGGACAGCAGAGATGACTCAGTACATTATCAACAGCGTAATTGGCCTGATCGCCTCGAATTTCAGATTGGAAAACATAACGTAAAGTCGGAACCAATCGTAAAGCCTCAAAAAATTTTTTTACATGTCATCGCTACATATAAAATTAGGATTGATGAAGCAGTTCGTAAAAGCTTTAGATCCAAACTCTAAAGCTTTCAAATATTTAAGGGGATTTTTTCCTAAATTATCTGAAGCTAAAGTTAAAGGAGGTGTTTTCGTTGGACCGCTGCAGAATGTCGCATAAACTTCATATGCTACACTCTCATCTGGATGAATTTGAAGACAACATGGGAGCCTACTCCGATGACCAAGGAGAACGTTTTCACCAAGATTTGTTGTTATTTTACTTCTATATATTATTGTCTATCACAAATCTTCAATAAAAACGACTCTTGCATCTAAAAACATGTTTTCTAATTATAATTTACAGTGAAATTGTAGAAAAATATAAAAATCAGTAACTTTTACCGATAAATTGAAAAATTGCTCTAGTTACTACAAACGCAAGCTTGAATCGGAAAAAAAATTCTTTTAATTTTATCGTAGGAGAAACTAAGTTTTATGAATAAATTCAAGATTCATCACCACTGACAATGTTGTAAACGCTTTTAGACTTTCCAAAGTTGAAATGACCCAGAGTTTTTGACACCAATGTACTATTGCAGCTTTCTGTTCTGTGAACAGATGCGGTATCAATGAGAAACTGATTTTTCACGCAATACTTCGTTCAAAATTTTATGTATTGAGGTATTTGAAATCCGCAATGACTCAATCTCTCGATGTGTTGCATGCCGATCTTCCTGGATAATATTATGCACAACATCCATATTTTTTGAGTGACCACTGTTTTCGGTGCATCTGTCTTTAATCGTCGCTAAGCCTAACCCTATTGCGCTTAAATTCTCCTTACTAACGGGAAACTTTTGACTGCTGTAGTACTTCAATGCCGAAAGTATAGACCAACTAGCCGAGACATTCTTAGATCCAAACCTAAAGCTTTCAAATATTTAAGGATTTTTCCTAAATTATCTGAAGCTAAAGTTAAAGGAGGTGTTTTCGTTGGACCGCTGCAGAATGTCGCATAAACTTCATATGCTACACTCTCATCTGGATGAATTTGAAGACAACATGGGAGCCTACTCCGATGACCAAGGAGAACGTTTTCACCAAGATTTGTTGTTATTTTACTTCTATATATTATTGTCTATCACAAATCTTCAATAAAAACGACTCTTGCATCTAAAAACATGTTTTCTAATTATAATTTACAGTGAAATTGTAGAAAAATATAAAATCAGTAACTTTTACCGATAAATTGAAAAATTGCTCTAGTTACTACAAACGCAAGCTTGAATCGGAAAAAAAAAATTCTTTTAATTTTATCGTAGGAGAAACTAAGTTTTATGAATAAATTCAAGATTCATCACCACTGACAATGTTGTAAACGCTTTTAGACTTTCCAAAGTTGAAATGGCCCAGAGTTTTTTGACACCAATGTACTATTGCAGCTTTCTGTTCTGTGAACAGATGCGGTATCCAATGAGAAACTGATTTTTTCACACGCAATACTTCGTTCAAAATTTTATGTATTGAGGTATTTGAAATCCGCAATGACTCAATCTCTCGATGTGTTGCATGCCGATCTTCCTGGATAATATTATGCACAACATCCATATTTTTTTGAGTGACCACTGTTTTCGGTGCATCTGTCTTTAATCGTCGCTAAGCCTAACCCTATTGCGCTTAAATTCTCCTTACTAACGGGAAACTTTTGACTGCTGTAGTACTTCAATGCCGAAAGTATAGACCAACTAGCCGAGACATTCTTAGATCCAAACCCTAAAGCTTTCAAATATTTAAGGGGATTTTTTCCTAAATTATCTGAAGCTAAAGTTAAAGGAGGTGTTTTCGTTGGACCGCTGCAGAATGTCGCATAAACTTCATAAGCTACATTCTCATCTGGATGAATTTGAAGACAACATGGGAGCCTACTCCGATGACCAAGGAGAACGTTTTCACCAAGATTTGTTATTTTACTTCTATATATTATTGTCTATCACAAATCTTGAATAAAACGACTCTTGCATCTAAAAACATGTTTTCTAATTATAAATTACAGTCAAATTGTAGAAAAAATATAAACATCAGTAACTTTTACCGAGAAATTGAAAAATTTCTCTAGTAGTACAAAAGCAAGCTTGAAGCGGAAAAAAAATTTCTCTTAATTTTATCGTAGGAGAAACTAAGTTTTATGAATAAATCCAAGATTCATCACAACTGACAATGTTGTAAACGCTTTTAGACTTTCCAAAGTTGAAATGGCCTAGAGTTTTTGACACCAATGTAATCTTGCAGCTTTCTGTTCTATGAACAGATGCGGTATCCAATGAGAAACTGATTTTTTCACATGCAATACTTCGTTCAAAATTTTATGTATTGAGGTATTTGAAATCCGCAATGTCTCAACCTCTCGATCTGTTGCATGCCGATCTTCCTGGATAATATTATGCACAACATCCATATTTTCTTGAATGGCCACTGTTTTAGGTGCATATGCCTTCGGATCGTCGCTAAGCCTAACCCTTTTGCGCTTAAATTCTCCATACTAACGGGAAACTTTTGACTGCTGTGGTGCTTCAATGCCGTTAACAGAGACCAACTCGCCGAGACATTCTTGTTGAGATAATTGTCTTTGAAAATTGTAGAAAATTATTGCGCGAAAATGCTCACGGTTCAATTCTATTCTTCACGTATCTTGTGAACATTGTTGTTGTGGCTAAAACACAGAAATCTCATAACTGAAATTTTGGATTTATTTAACAAATCGTAGAGGTTTATTTATTTTCAGTACTGAAAGTTGATTAATGTTGTTCTCTATGTCTCAGCATGAAAAACATAAAAGACATCCCTCGTAACAATATCTAAATTTTTGACGATTGATCTCAAGTACGGCCCTATCTATACAAGGCCGGAGCTGCTGAAAATTGGCAACAATGCTAGCAGGGCTATTGACGGCCGGTACCGAGTGCGCACCAAGATACATATGTATTCAGTCATGAAGTAGTTGAAAATGAACCTTCAGCGCATCATGCGTGCCATTGTTTACAGTTGCTTGAAGCACGTTATAGATATTTCGTATTTTATTCGTTTTGGGAAGTTTTAAGCATTGTTTAAACAATCTACAGTTTTCATTGCGAACATTAATCATTTGAGTGTAACATCACTTCAAGTTTTGAATAATCAGGTGCTTATTCATCTGTATATGGTATCGGCCTAGTTCTGTTTAGTTTTCGTTTCGGGACTCTAAACATGCCGAATACTTGTGTAGTGTCAAGTGTAAAAGCAATTATAAATCGCAAAACGAAAAAGTATCAGTGTTTAATTTTCCAAATGATGACTTGCTGAGGAATACATGGATGAAAAACATTCCCAGAAAAAACTCGACTCCTGGTGAAAACTTTGTTGTTTGTGAAAAACATTTTGAACCTCATTTTATTTTAAAAGACGAGAAGTATATGGATTCGACAGGCCAGGAAAGAGTTATTTCTAGATCGAGGTATGCACTGGTAACTGGGGCAGTTCCCACATTATTTCCCAATTTACCTTCTAGTATAATCAAGAAATTGCCAGAAGTACGGAAAGACCCTGCTGACCGAAAGGAAATGTTCTTACAAAGAGAGGAACAGGAAATCGAACAATGGCTGTGTGGAGACATTATTAATGACTTTACAGTGCTCTTAGACAATTTTAGGCAAAAACTGGATATACAACAGTGGAAGTATGAAGTTTTAAGTGATAAATTTGGTTTTTATCAGGTTGATTTGGAAAATATGCCAACGGTACCTTTTTGTATTGAAGTGCAAGATAGTTTGAGTATAGAGGTATGTATAAACAACTGTTATATATCTAAAGAAGATTTGGATTGGGTTCTTGATGGTGGTGGCAAAATTAATAGTTGGTCGCAATTAGAAAATATATTAATTAGATACAAGTATTCTAAGGGATGTGATGAACTTCAACGTTACAAGTCTGGTGAAAAATATTAATGATCTTTTTGAATGCTTGCAAAATTTACTTAAACACGATGAAAGCAGGGAGGATTTCACAAGATAAATATTTTAAAAGAGCAATTCAATTTGAGCTTTGAAGGAAAAAAATCTATGAGTTATTCTCCAGAAATTATTTTGCTTTCTTTTTTAATATACACCCAGTCTATTGCATGCTATTTTATGTTGAGGAAAATTACATTTTAACATGGTCTCACCCAAAAACAATTCACAAAATTACAAATTCTTTGAAAATTTCAGCTAATAAGCCAGAAGAAAATGAACATTTTCTCAAAGGAAGAGTTAGTCAGCTAAATAGTAAGGATCTATTTTGCAAATAGATGAAATATATATCAAACAAAAATATGATTATAAAAATGGGGATATTTTGGGACATGCGGAAAATAAAAATTCTTGTGCAGCTAAAACAGTGGTGACATATTTAATTTCTTCAGCGTTTGGTAAATTTGAGGATGTTGTCGCTCTTTTTCTAGTCCATAAGGTCTCAGGGAAAGAGTTGGCAGAAATGACTCAAAAAGTTTGTACGTTACTGAAAAATTGCAGTCTCCAAGTTGTAGCCATCATTTCTGATAATAATCGAGTTAATCGAGTAATGTTTGAACATCTCCCAAAAAATTCCACCTCCAAGTTTATGTACCCACTTTCAGATCAACATAAAACTTTTTAACTTATGATACTGTTCATATTTTTAAGAACATCAGAAATAACTGAATAAATCAAAATATAACGAAAATAGTTTTGTTTTTCCAGAGTCTCATCAAGATGAAAAATCTGATGAAACAATTGTTGCAAAATTTAGTGATTTGAGAAACTTTATAAAAGAGAATCTAATACGTTATTGAAAATAGCTTCTAAATTAAATTACAAATATGTTTTACAAATTCGCTTGAACGTCAGTAATAGCCCTGGTAGTAAACATATTTAATAATTTAAGTATTATCATCAAATGGGGACCATAATGAATGTTAAGAGTTTGTTCAAAGATGTTATACACAGAAATACGCTAGAAGCACTTTTCACAGAAGAAAGCTACAACATGGTTTTTTTCAACAGTTGACACATTTAATACTTTGTATCAAAACACTATGGTAACAATAGATTTCATAAAACACTCTTTGTCAGAATTAAGAATGTCCTATGTTTTGCCAGGGAAATTACAAACCGATAATTTGGAGGGAAGATTTAGTTGCTACAGGCAACTGTTAGGGGGAAATTATCATGTTTTGTTAACCCAAATCTTAAAATCTGAAAAGAAATTGAGAGTAGAAAGTATTTTAGGACTGCATTCGGCCAGATATAGGCCAATTACTTTTTCTGTAGAAAATTTGGTGGAAGCGGGACAGTTGTGTAAGTCCACAAAAAAAATTGTGATGATATAGAAATAGATGATCATGAATTTGTTGAAATGTTTATAGCATCAGATGAAATTATTATTGATGACAGCAGAATTATAAGTGAACCTTCTTTAATATACGTATGTGGATATGCGTCTTTTAAAATAAAGAATAAACTTGCTTTCTGTGAAATGTGCACGAATTTCATAACACAAGCGCATTCACAAATTGAGGATGATTCAGATAATTTCAAATATTTAAATGATTTGAATAGGGAGGGCTTTCTATTCCATCTGATACAGTGCTTTGACTTGATAAGTATATATATTATGTAATGAATCATTTAATACAACAAAATTTGAAATAGATTTTCTAAAATGCGAAAATAAACATAAGCTCCTCATTCAATTTACAATTAAAAGTTTTGATTTTACTCTCTTCAACACCAGGGTATCCTCCCAAATATATTATGATAACTGTGTTTGTGGCTTACAGTTCAAGGATGTTATCAACAAGTTATTGAAAACTATGTCTAACATCTTGCTAAATAATTATACTAAAGTAAAAATAGCTTCATTAGTCAACTGAGTGCTCCAAAAAAAACGGAAACTTGTTACTGTACTTTAAATCATTTACCTATTGTTGTTCTCAGTTACCTAATTCTACTAAGATCATTATTATTTTCCTCCACATCTCTCTGTCATTGTAAGTGCATGTTTCCAAGTGTTTTCATATTATGGTATCATTTAAATGCATGCGAATTCAATTTAAAATACCCGCGCCATATAAACTCTGTGCTAGTTCAATGTCAAGCAACCCTGTTAGTGTGACGTCACGCGCTGTTGCCACATGAGCTGCTCCGGCCTTGTATAGAGAGGGCCGTGTCTCACCGCGTAACCCTGCATGGGGCGCGGCCGATCTAACGGGCCCAGATTTCAGTTTTCCTAGCGCCTCACCTTACTGAGCGGTGGGTGGGGCCTCCTTCTTCCAGTAGTTTCCTAACTGTTGGGGATGGTTGCAGCTTTCCCTTTAGATTATTCCGAGTAGCCAATTAAGAGTTTCACACTTGTTTTTGATCTGAGAGGCTTACCGCACTCAATTACGTTACAAGTCTAAGGTCAGTATTTTTCCACTTTTGATAGCAAAAACTCTTTTATTTGTGTTTTTTGAAACCTGTAATAGTGACATTTCTGGCTTGTTAATATCGCCTTGTGAGAATTGGGGACATGTGACTTTCAGGCTCACCGCTCCTTTCTAGTGTGCCTGTCAGGCTCATCTCGCGCGTTGCGTCTTCCGTCAGTACATCCCATCAAAGCCTAACAACTATGGCAGCAAGATGTATGCTCTCGTGGATTTCAAGGTGTTTAACACCCTCAACTTGGAGATATACGTGGGTAAGCAGCCAGGAGGTCCATTCCAATTGAGCAACAAGATAAACTATGTGGTGATGCAGAACTGGTGTTGGGAAGTGGACGTAACATCGTGAAACAAGGGGAGAGCACAGTACTCCAATCTTTTTGGTTTCAATGATGGAAAAGTGTTGGCATCCTATGTCCCACGCAATAGTAAATGTGTGATCCTGACTTCCTCAATGCATGAAACCACTAGGGAGCAAGCAAAACCAGAGCTCATCACATATTACAATGCTCACAAGAGAGGAGTGAACACTGTTGACCAATTGCGCGTTACATACAACGTTCAACGAAATACGCAACGTTGGCCGATGATTATTTTCTACGTCATCAATTGAAATCGATTCCCAGAAGAATTTTCCTCAAAGTATTGTCACATGAACTGTGTATTGGGCAACTCCATCTCACCGGCTTTCATTGACTTGCTTCGAATTTTGTACTTAAATAAATACTCACGAATTTTAAAATTTTTTGAATATTTTTCCCACATTGTCCACATCGTAAAGGTGATTCGTTAATCAATAAATATACGATAAAAATACGTAGGTTGCCGATAACTGCGTAGTATATTTTGATATTTTTAACCTCAAACGTACTTACAATACTTTGACGTACGATTGAGGTTTGTTTTGTTAATAGTCATTTTGTTGGAAAACTAGTACTCTAGTGAATGTAATCTAACTCATCAATTGGCAACACTGCTACTTTACCATTTATGCTCATCTCTGCTCCTGTCTATAAAAGACTATGTATTATCTCTCTCTCTCTCTCTCTCTCTCTCTCTCTCTCTCTCTCTCTCTCTCTCTCTCTCTCTCTCTCTCTCTCTCTCTCTCTCTCTCTCTCTCTCTCTCTCTCTCTCTCTCTCTCTCTCTCTCTCTCTCTCTCTCTCTCTCTCTCTATGTTTGTTTGTCTTTAAGTTGGCATCTTGGTATTATAAGTGCGTTGTATATAAGTTCCACGCTAATAAATAAAATTCGTATCGTTGTTATTTCTTCAATAAAGAAAACACTGCGCAACAGGTTATGGGCCCAGTTACAAATTAATTAGTGTAACGAAGGATTTCATCATTAAAAATTGAGATATCCAACATAATTTCGCGGTACTGAAAGTAGGAAGAGCATGTTGTTTTTCTACCAAGTTTTTCCAACTTTGAGAAACTTTTAGTGGATTGTAGATAAACTATATCAGAAGTTAATAAGCCTATCACTTCTACAAATACAATGACTTCAGCAATAACAGTTTCATCGTCCGTTCCAAATATTGATAAACCCGAAGGGCAGTCAAATTATGCATCGTGGAAATTCGCAATGAAGATGAGCCTCAAGCTCGAAAGTTTATGGAATATAGTAGATGGGACTGAAGCGGTAGTAGCTACAAACAAGGACAAAGAGAGTCGGGCAATGGCCAAAATATGCCTAAGTATAAAACCTACTTGTTATGTGCACATACAATCGGCGGAGTCTGCAAAGGACAAACTCCAAAATGCTTTTGAAGGATCAAGTATGAACCATATTTTCGACCTTACAAGACGTTAGTTCAATTGCCGCCAATCATACTTCAATGCAATGGAAGAATTTGTGAATGATGTGTAGAAGTACATTTCATTTGCTCTCATGAAGTGGACGAAACCTATGAAACACTTATAATGATGCTGACTAGAGATAAAAATAATGCTCCAACGTCAGATGAGCTAAAAATGGCCCTGCTGGAAGAATATGGAAGAAGAAAACTGAGACAAGAGGATTCGTCTACAGCTCTCTTCTCACATGGAAATTCCCGGAAGAAGTCTTGGAAGAAAAAATCCAGGGACACATGCTTGAAAATCATTTGTCACAAATGCAATGAAGAAGGTCACAAGTGTCCTGATTGCCCGCAGAAGAAATCACATAGACCGAAGCATCATTCAAATAAGCAAGGTACTTCTAATTCTTGTAGCGATACTTGTAATGTTTCAAAAAATTCAACACTGCATTTATAACCTCTATTCCTAGAGATACTTGGGTATTAGATTCAGAGCCAACAAGTCATATGTCTCCTAATAAAAATTGAATGTCTAATTTAAAAAATATTCATAATCAAGAGATAACTATTGCTGACAATAACAAAATCAGTTTTGATGGTATTGGCAATGTAAATGTAAGTTTCAACTGTTTTGATAAGTATATCGCTACAACGGTGACAGATATATTTCATGTTCCAGCGTTATCGACAAACCTTTTATCAGTATCAAAAATCGCAGAAAAGGTTATGTTATTAATTTTGACAAACACGGTTTTAACATTTTTGATGAAAACGATTTGAAAATAGATGTTTTGCCAGAAATGACAGGGTCTCTCATAAATGGTTTATATGTGGCAAATCAAAATAACCAAAATACAAGAGAGGTGAGGGCATTGACAGTAAATGTTTCTGATCATGAGTTATGGCATAGGCGTATGGGACACCTGAATCGTAAAGGACTCAATTTGCTCAAATTAGGTCTTGTCTCGGGTTTGAATTTTAATAGAGTAGGTTCCGAACCATGCGTTACTTGTCTCGAAGTAAAACAAACCGTCTTGAAACTTCCCAAGTCACGCGCTAAAAGGGTTAAAGATTTATTAGAGCTTATACTTGCAGATATAATGGGGCCAATGGAAAAACCATCTTGATCTGGTGCTAAATTCTGTTTAATCTTAATTGACAATTTCACTAGAAAATCATTCTGTTCTATGTTAAAAGCAAAAAGTGAGGCTTTTTCTAAATGTTTGGAGTTTAAATCAATGGCCGAGAAACAAACTGGAAAAATTTTGAAATCCATCAAAAAACTGTTCCTTATAGACCTCAACATAATGGTGTTGTTGAACGTAGTAATAGAACTTTAATGGAACGTGTTCGGTGCATGCTATTCGATTCCAATTTAGAAAAGGAATTTGGGGCGGAAGCTATGAATACATCAATTTATTTAAAGAATAGATACCCAACAGGAGCTCTCATATGTAGAGTTCCCGAAGAAGCTTGGTTTGGTGAAAAAGTAGATGTTTCTCATATTAAAATTTTTGGCAGTAGAGTGCAAGTTCATATACCTGATGAAAAACATTTAAAATTAGATAAAAAATGTATACTTGTAGGATATAGTGAAACTTCAAAAGCATATCGTCTGGTACTTGCTCATGATCCAAAAACGCTGATCATAGCAAGGGATGTAGTTATTATTGAGTGTTCCAAAAACTGTGAAATCTGAAGATTGTAATGATACTTCAGAAAGCATCCCAAATATTTATTAACACCCAAAGAATTCCTTTGGGTGTTAATGACAAAAATGTAGCCGGTCATGAATTACGAATCTAGTGTAGATATTGAGGATTCAATGATATTCCTAGTATAGATCAAAACGATGTTTTTAGTGAAGCTTCTAGTATTACTAAAAATGATACAGAAAAGTCAGAAGTTTCTGTGAGCGAACCAGTACAACCCATTTTAATAGGTAGTAGATATCCCACTAGGAAAAAGAAAAAATTGCGATTTGATGACTTTTAATATGGTGCATTTCTTGATCAAATACACAGTTTTGCTGTATTCAATGAACAGCATCCAAAAAGTGTAGAGGAAGCGTTTGAGTGTTCTGATAAAATAATGTGGAATAAAGCCATGATTGATGAAATGAATGTGTTATCCTCTAATGAAACTTGGGATTTAATGGACCGTCCGATCAACAAAAATGTTGTAAAATGTAAATGGGTTTTTACAGTACGTCATAAAGCTAGATTAGTGGCCAAAGGTTTTTCTCAAAAATACGATGAAGATTATATGGACACTTTTGCTCCTGTAATTAGGTTAACTTCTCTGAGTATTTTATTTAGTCTAGCAGCGGAACTTGATCTTGAAATGGACCATGTGGATATCACCACAGCCTTTTTAAATGGTAAGCTTCGGGAAGATTTTTATATGGAACAACCACAAGAGTTTATGAAGCCAGGCACTGAGAATAAAGTGTGCAGACTAAATAAGGCCATTTACGGTCTCGAACAGGCTGTTTGTTCATGGAACGTAAAAATGCACTGTTTTTTCTAAAACTTGGTTTTGAACGATCTAAGCATGATCCTTGTGTTTATGTTAGGAGACAGATAGTTTTGTTGCTGTCGCTCTTTATGTAGACGACTTTTTTATATTCTCCAGTAGTATCTCAGAAACTGATAAGCTCAAAAATCAAATCAGTCAATCCTTCAAAATTAAAGATCTGGGTGAACTGAAAGAGTGTTTGGGAATAAAAGTCATAAGAGACAAAAGAGCTGGCACCATTAAAGTTAATCAATCTAATTATGGTGAAGAAGTTATTTCAAGGTTTGGTATGGAAGGGTGCAAACCAGTTTATTCGCCAATGCAAGAGAATTCAAAACACAAATTGCATAATTGTGCAGAACAGTAGAAGCTTATTTGAATTAGGAATATGTAATGTGTTTAACTATAAATTTAATTTAGTTAATTTATATGTAATATGTAATGTATGTTAGGGTAAATGGTTTGTATTGATCATTATATTAAGTGAGGCTGTTGGAAACACTAGTACTCTAGTGAATGTGAATTAGCAACACTGATACTTTAACATTTATGCTCCTCTATGCTCCTGTTTATATAAGACTGAAGCAACGTTGTATTCTCTCTCTATGATTGTATTGTTTGTTTATCTTTAAGTTGGTATGTTGGTATTATAAGTGCGTTGTATATAGGTTCCACGCTTATAAATAACATTCGTATCGTAGTTGAAACGCAACACATTTGAAACATTCAATTTGAACAAAAACTGCTTGAACATTTTCGTACAGTGATTTTTTTACGATTTTCAACATGAATTAGCTCGACAACATTGCTGCGATCTATTTGCTTCGACTTAAGTTATGAATCGCCACACTTGGTCACTGTGAAACGCTGATATAACGAACTTAATAGGAGCCGTGCTTCACTCCTCGACGAACTTGGCGAAGGTTGTTTTGTCACAAACCATCGATGCAGTGCGCGAAATAGTGCACGATGATCGCCATGTGACTTACCTTGATATTAAGACAACCCTGAACATTAGTTCCATCAGCGTACACTCAATATTGCATGAAAATTTGGCTATCAAAAAGATTTGTTCGCATTGGATCCCACACAACTTAACAATTCCTCACAAGAAGGCTCGTGTCGTTTGACGCAAAGAAATTTCAAAAAAATTCGACCACGGCGTTTCAAAAGACATTTACAAAATCGTTACAGGCAACGAATCTTGGATAAATGCATACGAGTCTGAAACTAAACAACAATCAATAATATGGGTAGGGAATGCAATCTCGGTACATCAAGATCTTGCAATACCGAGATCTCGCACCTATTTTGCAAGATCAATCTCGCACCCAAAATCATGCGCGATCTCGCAGGATTGGTATTATGTCATTTTTGGTTAGCTTTCAGTGCTTTCACATGTTGGTGACTTATGTAAAAAATGTAGCTATTCCCGGAGGCAACACGTGGCGCTAGAGATGAGTAAGGCGAGACGTTTTCCGGTTGTCGTAAATTTGTCATTGTTTTGCGAGCCTGGACGTGTCAGAGTGCATGGCAATCTGCAGATTTATAAACTATTCCAATAACAGTTCTCTCGATCTATTCGTTTTGTGTTAAAATAACAACAAAGGTAGTTTATAAAGAGTTTCAAAGTGGATCAGAGGTATGGAAATATTTTTTGAAGGAAGAGGATGGACGAACTGCCCAGTGCAAATTGTGTAAGTCTATTTTAAAAACAACGGCACGATCTCCCAAAGGCTTACATGTACATTTACTGTCCAAGCACAAAATTGATACTTCTCATAAAAAAGTGACAGAATCATGACTTTGGTTCCATCAAATTTTTCAATTCTGATCAATGCTTCAGCGTCAGTAAGGCTACCTCCTTCAACCGGTACGAAGAGGCAGAAAATATCTGATACTTTTCTTCCCAACAAAAAGTTTCTTTGGAGGAAGGAATTTCAAGGATGATTTCTAAAGATGGCCTGACTTTTAGATCTTTTTGCACGTCGAAAGACTTGAGAGAATTATTTGCGACTAGTGACTACAAATTACCTGCATCGCCTAACTCCACAAAACAGATTGTTATGGATTATGGAATGAGTTTGAAAATGAAAGTTTCGCAGGATCTTATGAATCTAAGAAAGAATAACCATAGATTCAGCCTTACTTTCGATTAATGGACTTCATGCAAAAACAGGCGCTTAATGAATGTGGACGTTTATACATTTTCAGAGAATAAAAATATGTTCTTGAATTTGGGTCTTGTACGCATAGTAGGAAGCATGCCTGCAGAGAGTTGCATAACTATTTTGAAGAAGAAATTATTAGAATATGGCTTGTCATTAGATGAAGATATAGTAGGTGTTACTACAGATGGGACCGGTGTAATGGTGAAGATTGGGCGACTCATGAATCCTCTTCACCAGCTATGCTACGCTCACGACATTCAATTGGGAATTATAGATGTGATTTACAAATCAAAACGTGAAACCGAAACGCAAAAAGAAAATAAAAAAGACACAGTCGTAGCTCAGTCAGATGTGGATGAGTCTGACGATGAAGAATTTGATGACATTGATAATGAAGGATTTTATTGCAGATTACCCACTGTAGATGAAGTTGACTTGGTGCCAGAATTTAATCACCTTATCAAAAAAGTAAGACAAGTAGTCAAACTTTTAAAAAAATCACCAACGAAGAATGACATTATTCAGAAATATATGAAGGACGAATTCAGCAACTCGTGCTGGACTGCAAAACTGGTCTAGTCTTGCAGATATGATTTCCACATTCAATAAGGTGGAGCAATGTGTAAGCAAAGCTTTGATTAATTGCAATCTTGGATCGAATACAAATCATAGTTTCTCAGACGAAGAATCAGATTTGAACTCGTATTTCAGCCTATAAAACTGGCAGGGGAAGATATGTCGTCGAAATTAAGATTTGTTAACTGCCGAAACTACTCTGCAATTTATGGTGAAAAAGTTAGAAGAACTCGGAACACCAGTAGCTCAAAAACTTGCTGAATCCATGAGGGCTCGGATTAATGAACGTCGAACATTTATGACCGCAGCATTGTATTATTCGACAGACCCTGTCCTATACGACGTATATTTCAATCAATCTGCTAGGGATCAAACTTTCAAACTGCCTCCAAAATCTTCAATCAAAAGAGAAATAATAAAGTTAATCGGAAGATTACACAAGACCAGTACCAAAGTATGACCATCCTTCAGTCAATATACAAAACAAACCCTCTACATCTTCAGTTGCAGATGAAGCCATGAATGAAAGTCGATTCATTTCCATTAGCTGCAGTGAAAAAAAATTTAGAGCCTGAAATGGCGAACGTTTCTTTTAGTCTTGATGAGGAATTGGGAATGGCATTGAAAGAGCGTTCGCAAAAACGTTTGGCACCTTTGTCATCGTCACTTGATATGATTTTGAAGAAAGAAACCAATTTGTACGAGTCAGGAGGGTCAAAAGGACAAAATCTACAGTTCGCTCACCAATGTCTTTTATCTGTAGTACCAACAAGGGCGTTCTCCTCAGCTGGTTATCTGGCATGCAGCATTCGGAGTCGGCTGGCAGATGAAACCCTAGATACTTTATGCTTTTGAGGAGTTATTTTCAAGTTTTAGAATAATGTTACTTTTTGAATAAATTACTGGTTAGCCGGAGATTTTATTTCTCTATTTTGCTCCTGAAGAACAATTAGAGCCAATAAAAATATAAATGATAGGAGTTTTCGATGATCATTTCTTCACAAGGCGAGATCTCGCACAATACCGAGATTTCTTAAAATTAGAATTCCTGAATCTCGAGAATACCGAGATTGATATTTTGATGCGAGATTGCATTCCCTAAATATGGGTCGAGCCAAACCCAACAAAAGTTTTTCGTGCACGAAGCACTTCGAAGCAAATTGTCGCCTGTATTTTTCAGGAAAACCGGACATGTCGCCACCATAGAATTAGAGCAACGTAAAACGGTCAATTCTGACTTTTATACAATCATTCGTTTGCCGAAAATGTTCGATAAGTTGAGGAAATCAAATCGAAGAAGTAAAATTATTCTGCATCATGACAATGTTCACGCACATCAGCGCATACGATGGAATATTTGAACACCGAAAACATTGAATTGATGGGGCCATCCACCTTAAAGTCCCGATTCGGCACCTAACGACTGCTTTTTGTTTGCGCACATCAAGTAAAAACGTCGTGTGCAACGATTTTCGACTGCAGATGAGGCCTTCCAGAACCATGTTTTGGAGGTATATAATTCGCAGTGGCAAGTGTTTCGAAAATTGGTTTAAGCGCATGCAAAAATGTATCGATCTTCATGGAGAATACTTTGAAAAACAATAAAGCTATTATTTTGCCTGAGTTACTTGTTTTTTCATCAGGTGCAGAATTTGAAAGGCAACCTACGTATATATTGCAAACTATGTTGTTTCGATCGATATAATGTATCATGTATTCTCAAAATTTCACTCGCCGATCTGAATCATACGCATGTAACTCCTGGACAAGTTATATTTTGTAGGATGCATCTCTGATTTTTATCGTTTTATCGCAAACCATATGCTTAAGATCAATTCACTGGGTAAAAGTTTTTGGATTTTCTTGAATATTCAGTTAGGTATAGGATACATGCCTCACATGCCCTAATATAAAAGTTGTATGTAATTCCCAGTCATTTATGAATTCATGGAGATTTACAAAATGAATAATACTACGCTATCACATTATTAATCTATGTGGAAAAAAGGTCAGAAATATCGATATTGTAAAGGAAAAAATTTCTTCTAATTCAATTTTTTTGTCATAGTCGGTAAGATGTTTTTAAATTTACTTGTTTTTGGAATTATAAGATAAACTTGTAAGATAATGTTAAGATACATTACATTTGTCTTGGAGAGATCTCTCCAACGAGGTGTAACATGTCAGTTTATTTCCCGCCTCTTATTACTCAAGAAGAACGAAATTACATGCGAAATAACTGGCCAAAAATAAAAATTCAAAACGCGTTAAATTTCATGAAAATTTTGCCTGAATCTAAGGTATTTAAAATACACAATCTGTTACAGAATGATACCACATTCTGGAAGGAATTGTGATGAATGAAAAGATTGAAATAATCGGTTAACTAAGTATCTGAACTATTTCGTTTAAATTATTCTTCCAATAATTAAATTATTCAAACAATAAAGATTACATGCTTTTTCAGTTTTATCAGTTAGTCAATCAACAGGACCCTAAACTGAATTCATACAAACTTATCACATATCTTACCTGTTCTGCATCTTGGGTCCTATTAAAGGATGATTCTGCAAGTGGTTTTGCAAGGTGACGCTTCCGATGGAATGACGATGACCAGTGTGAGCAGGCTGAGCTTGCATGTTGGGAAAGGATGAACTCTTTTGAGCATAAGAAGGTTGTGAGTGCTGGTTAGAAGATACCCCTACTGCTACATTGTGAACATATTGGCAGTGGAAGTTCAATGGTCTGAAAATATTCAAATGATTACTACTGATATTGCAAATAGTGGTATATCAAAAGAAGAAATTTATGTAATATGCATATTCTTGAGTATTTGTCAGAATATTTTCTGAAAACGAACCACCCTGAATAACTAAGCTGGTTTGATTTTTCTGCGAATTTACTGAAACAAGTGGATTTTTGAATGGAGGGGACATTTTTTGTTATAATACTTCGTTCCCCTCTCTTAACCCTCTAGGCCTGCGAGTTTCCACCCCAAATTTTCTAATAGGGAAAGGGGGTTATATGATACTCAAATATCGAAATCGATTCTGTTGATTCAGAACAATTTTTCTTTCTCATTGGAACGATTGTGCATCATCCTCCTACCTCTCCGAAAATTTCCATATGACAAAGGGGTTGTGTGATACCTCTTTGAAGAGTTGTTCAATTTACTGCAATTTCTTTAATTCATCGACAATAGAGCAACACTTTACATTCCATGTTAAGGTGAATCAAATCAATTTTGTTTCAAAGAGTTGATAATTCAGCTAACCTGGAAAGGGAAACAGAGCGTGCGATATCATTTTCTTGAAAAAAAAGCTAGATTTCTTCCGTTTGAATTAATAAATAGAAATAATGTTCCATTTTGATGGCATGTGTCGGTTTGTTATAAATCTTTCCAAGGTATCAGAATTTTTCCAGATCTGTTAGATTAAGTTTTCGGTTATTATAAAATATTATTAAAAAATAGAAATTTTCTAATAATTCAATACAATGGTAATTACAATTAATGAACACTTTTAACTATTGTAGATTCCATTGGCATACAGAGCTCTGAAAATGCTGCCCTAACAATTGGGTCTTCAAATAAATACTGAAAAACCAAATACATGGTTGCAGCTCCTGCCCTAGACCTCGTGGATTACAACATACAAATATAAATATAGATATGGACACGATTGAAAGCATAGAGGAATTCACTTATCTTGGTTCCATTGATATAAATGAGATAAAAAAAACGTAAGGTTTATCAGCCTCTAATGCTACTTCTGTCTTATGCCACAAATAAGATTTCGGAACATTTCAAGGCCGACCAAATGCAAGCTATATAAAACACTCATTAGGCCTGTATTAACTTACGGGTCAGAGACGTGGACTCTCACCAAAAAAGATCAGCAAGTATTGGGAAGCTTTGAGAGAAAAGTTCTAAGGCGAATCTATGGGCAGTGGAGGACAACGGCGTGTGGCGACGAAGATTCAACCACGAAATCTACGAAATATACCGTGAGCCAGATATAGTGAAGGTCATTAAAATCGGTAGGATGAGATGAACAGGTCACGTGCTAAGAATGGCTGAACCCGATCCAACCAAAGCGGCACTATTGAGCAGACTAGTTGGGAAGCGTAAACGAGGACGACCTAAGATCCGGTTTCTGGACAACGTCGAAGGGGATGCTAAGGAGTTGGGAGTGTGAGGTAAGCGGCGCAGGGTGTTGGACAGGGACGACTGGCGAGGCGTACTGAAAACGGCTTTGGCCCACTAAGGGCTGTAATGCCAGAAAGGAGAAGATTCAATTGTTGCATTTTCTAGTATAATCATATTTGCGGGTGTATAGAACGGGGTATCAAGTTGGGTGGGATTGTAAGGACAAGAGTATGAAGGATTTCCAGATTTTGTTGGTTTTTAGAAATTTTTCTAGATAATGTTTGGATACGATCGAGGATGGGAGGGACTTCGATTTCTGAGTAGAGATAATTGTTCGAAGGGTTGCAAGGTTGTTGGGATGTCTTATTCTGGTTAGTGTCCGCAGACTGCTTGTTTCGTCTACTTGTATGTTTTGTAATGCTGGTGGTCTGCTTTGGTTGAAAAGGATGATGCCATACTCCAGAAGCGGACGGCAAATCATTCTGTCGATTTTAGAGGTTATGAAAATATTGATTCCTTGATTTTGGTATGTTAGTTTCTTTTTTATCTATTTTGTGTGCTCATTGAGGTTCATTTTATTGTCCATAGTAATCCCTAGGTATCTACAGGTTTCTGAGGTTGTAATTTGTTGGTGGTTTATGATAAATTTTGGTGGTCAGTAATGCGGTCAATCTGGACTTATGACAGTCTCCATTGATTGAACCACGAAGTTGTTGCATCGGTAAGTTGAAGTCTTTTAGTAGTTTTTCTAAATGTTTTACCATGGGCTATTAGAGTTGTGTTGTCAGCAAATTGCAGTAAGTATGCATTTCTGTCTATGAATCGTTTGTCGTTAAGCTTGTCGTTGTAGAAGTCATGTGTAAAAATATTATATAAGAGTGGTGAAAATGGAGATCCTTGAGGTAGGCCTTGTTCTGGGATAAAGCTGTTTAAATAACAGTTTTTGATTTTCATTTTGACCTTGCGGTTGGCGAGGAAATTCCTCATCATCCAGATAATGTAGTTGGTACAGTCGCATATGTTGAGCTTATATAGAAGGCTCTCATGCTAAGTGACATTAAAAGCATTTTGACATTCAGGAATAGTGATGCAGTTTTTCCATTTTGTTTCTGTTTGGTCTTGACGGGATTTTTAGCCTTACCTCCACCACGCTGGCCAGTGCGTCTTGACAATCTCGTTACAAGTGGAAATATTCAGATAGGTGATGCTGAAATTGAACAAGTCCAAGCCTACAAATATCTTGGAAATGAAATCAAAATAAGTCGAGACAACCAAACCTGTGAAATCTTTAGAAGAATTGGTCTTACTTGGGCAGCGTTTGGTAAACTGAGCAATATCTTAAAATCATATATCCCAATTTGTTTGAAACGAAAGTTTACAACCAGTGTGTGTTGCCTGTCATGACTTACGGCGCAGAAACTTTAACTCTGACCAAGAAATCGGCCAATAAAGTTCGAGTGGCCCAGCGTGCCATGGAGAGATGCATGCTCGGATTATACCTTAGAGACGAATATGGAAATGGGCCGGACATCTGGCAAGAACCACCGACGGAAGATGGACCAAGAAAATTCTAGAATGGCGACCAAGACACGAAGCAAAAAGTATAGGACGTCCCTCAACAAGGTGGTCTGACGATATAAAACGCATCCAGACGAATTGGATAGAGACGGCACAGAACAGAGGATGTGGCATAGTTTACGGAGGCTTATGTCAGCAGTGGACAGAAAGAGCTGTTTTTCGATGATGATGATGATTGGTCTTGACGTTATTTTTAAGTATTACAAGTGGATGAGTTGTTGAGTGCTTTGACTCGAATTCATATTGGTACACTGGAATTTTGCCATCCAGTGTAGTCATGCGTCTTACTTTTAAAATTTTCTCTAGGTTTTTTCTAACACTGTCAACAAGTCGATAGTTGGCCATATTGCTGTGGTTTAGATTAGGTTTCTGAATCATTATTATGATCCCTCGTTTCCAAACCTCTGGGAAATACACGTTTTATATGCAGTAGTTGTATATATTTAGTATTTTTAAATGTACCTCATAATGCAAGGCCTTGACCACTTTTCTTGGGATGTTGTGTATTCTGGAGCGGTATTTTTGCCTCTAGCTCGAATTTCGAAGTATTCTTCATCTGTTATTTCAGGAGTATCCATTGTCATGTTAGTATCATTGAAAAGGTTTTAGTGCCATTATTCTACCTCATTGAGTGTTCTTTGGCAGTATTGTGGTTCATTTTTTCATTTGAAGGTTTCCTGGCAGTTCATCGAAAATGCTTGTGCTATCTTAAGATCGTTGCTAAGTCATCTGCCATTACTCTGTATTGCTGTTGTTGAATTGTAAACTTCGTATTTTGATAATTTTTTTTATTTATTCAAAAATTGCTTCCCTTTGAGGTAGTTGATTGTTTGTGCTGCTTCAAGATATTTGTGGGCTCTGTATTGCATTATAATGTTTTGTATGCCTTTGTTGAAGTTGTTGTAATTGGTTTTCAGTGTAGAGACCTGTATCTCGTATTTCTCTATATACAGTAGAACCCACTTAATACGATTTCTGGCATAATACGTCATTTTACGTTGGACCCTGCAACTGAGACATGTTTTCATACATTTCTTAACGCTTAATATGATTCGTCATCCCGTTTAATACGCCATACAGTATTACCGCCCAACCAGTAGGTACAGTCGTTCTTATTCTGCTGACTTACTTGTTGTGTGCGCGTGCACTCCGATTATCTTGTATTATGCATCATTTGCTTGTTACAAAATGCCTACAATTAAGCGAAAGGCATTGTCACTTCAAGAAAAAATTAAGATATTGAAAGTTTTTGAGGAAAAATCACAAACAAAAATTCAAACTAAGTTAGCTGTTTAGGTTCAGTTACCAGTTTCTACGTTACGTACCATTTTAAAGAATAGAGAAGCAATCAAAGAAAATTTCAGATTAGGGGGTGTGCAGAGGAAAAAAGCAAAAGGTGGGAAAGTTTGATAAATTAGAAAAACTTTTAGTGGAATGGCTTCATCAAGCACGAGCTTTAAAACTGTCCATAAGTGGCCTCATATGCGAGAAAGCGCGTAAAATTGCTAAAAGCTTACAAATCACTGATTTTAACGCTTTAAATGGCTGGATAGATCGTTTTAAAAATTGTGTACCGTCAAATCAGTGGGGAATCCGAGACAGTGTCTCAACAAGATGTGATACATGGATGGCAACACTTTCGGAATTGTTGCAAAATTACGAACCGCGAGACATTTTCAACGCAGATGAATTCGGTTTATTTTTTAAATTGATGCCAGATAAAGCCTTTGTTTTCAAGGGAGAAACTTGTCATGGTGGTAAAGCAAATAAAGAGAGACCGACTGTCCTGGCCTGCGATCCTTCAGATGGATCATAAAAGTTACGTTTGCTAGTGAAAAAGCGAAAAATCCACGTTATTTCAAAAACGTAAGATCGCTGCCTGCAACATATAATGCATAATCTCGAGCTTGGACCCAGATAGCAAACGACCCTTGACTATACATGATGCGATTCTAAACATTTCAGCGGCATGTGAAGCAATTAAGCCTGAAACCATTCAAAATTGTTTCAAGAAAGCAGGTTTCAGAAATAACGGGGTTGACATCGTGTTGGAAGAAGAAGAACCTGTTATACTGTAGGGTTTTCCTGGATATTATTGCATTGATGACAATGTGGCACCGTACGAAATTCAAACAATAGAAGATCTTATTGAGAATGTGAATAACACACAAAAAGAGGCCCTTAGTGATAATGATAAGACGAAGATGAGTCAACTCCAATTTCCTCAAATGCCCAGACATTATCAGCAGTTAATGATTTAAGGCGTTATGTAGCTTCTTTGAATCAAAGCGAAGACGCACTGCAAAAGTTAAAACTTTGTTGAAAATCAAAATAAGTGATTATTTCAAATAACGTAATTATAATTACACTATATATTTAACATTCAACAAATTAGATCATAATAAATAATTAGAGTACCCTTTATTTTTACCTGTCCAGCTTAATACACTTTCTCGCTTAAGACGCGTTTTTTCGTTAGGTCCCTGTTAAATCGTCTTAAACGGGTTTTACTGTTGTTTTTTGGATTTTATGAGCTTCAGAATATATGAAGGAAGCGCATGAGAGTAATGTTTTCTTTTTATAATATGAGTGTTATTTACAGTGGCTGTTCCAAGACAGCTGTTGAATTTTTTGATATACTCATGTTCGATTTGTCGATTGTTTTGGTTAATAAATTCTAGAGTTTCTCTGTTGACATTAGTGATGTTGCAGTGGTCAAAGGCATACTTCTGTTCTTCTGCTGTTACTGCTGGTGCCACATTTAGATTGATGCTGAACTCAACTGCAAAATGGTCTGATCCCAGGTCGGGGCTCAAGCTAATGTTGCTGATATTATTTCTTATGTTTTCTGTGCATAGTATTACGTCAGGAGTGGTGTTTGCTGCAAGATATGTTGGAGGGGTGTTGATTCTTACAAAGTTGCTCTTATTGATGAAATTATTTAGTTGTTTTCTTTTTGTATTATTTTTGTTGAAGTCTCCGATAATAAAGGTATATTCATATAATGAGGCTTTCACTAATATATTTCTTCGATCATGTAGCTTGTTGGATGGAGGTAAACTAAAAAGATGTGTATTTTTGAGTTCTCAAATGTAAACGCGAAATGTTTTGTTTCGTTTAGAGCTCTATTTAGATGTGGAGGGTTTTGCATTACCAATTCCAATCGAACTACTGGCCTGAACCAAGTTACCACCTTTGTTTTTAACTTTGTTTCTTGCCTTTGTACATACTTCCAATCTCTGTATTTAGCTTCGCTACTATTTTTTAGGAGTGTTGTTACAAATAGTGCACAGCTTATGTTATTTTTTCGATTTATTAGATATTTCTTTCTTGCATAACTATTAATGTTGGAATAAATGAACTTAGTTGGTGACATTTTGAATGAATTCAGTGCCTTCTATAGGCGTAGTTGGAGATCACAGTTGTGGTTTCTCAAGATCAAACATCAGGATATAGACTCGGCAGCTAAAGAATACTGCCATTGTATGCATATAAAAGTTTTCAATGAACCGCTTCTATAGCTTACTTAATAACTCTTCCCTATGAACGTTTTTCTGGTTTTGATTTTGATGGTATAGGTGTTGATAAGTTGGTCATGAAATGTGAGATATGAACGTATTCTGTTATTTTCTGTGATTTTCTTGTCTAGGTTACCTGATTTTATATGGGTTGATTTAATTTTAATATTGGGTATCCCTTCGATTGGCTGTCTTGGCCTATTTGGGCACTTAATAGACCTGGCAACATGATTTTTGATCGGCTTTGACATGACGGAGGGAGAGGAGAGGTGCAGTGCATGTCCTTGCGCTTACCTCTGCATTTTTTACATTTGGTTCCTGATCGCATTTTTTTGTTCTATGTTTGAAGGATGCACACTTACTACATGTATAGGTAGGGGAGGCGGAGAAACGTTTGGGCAGATTGAGTAGTGTTTGCAGTTGTAGTAGAATTCTCCATTCAATAATCTTTCAAAGTATTTCAGGCATCTTGTTATGATTCTTATGTGAGAGCATGGTTGGTTTGTTGCTTTAGCAATAATTTGCTTGCAGTATCGGACGATATTATTTCTTCTTAGATGCTGGCTGATTTCTTCATCTGTCTATTTTTTGTCCATGAATTGTATGATTGCCGATGTGGAGGTGGCGCTTGAGTGTACTTTTTGATGTTTCCTGAAGGGTGCGTGATGCGAGTCCCATCTAGTGTATATTTAAAATTTAAGGGTTGGAGCTGCCTAGTAAATTTGACGTGTTTGTACTTTGCAATGTTTAAAGTCAATCCATTAACCCTACACCAATCGTGGAACGAGTTCAAACTCTCTTGCAGAACAATCTGATCATCAATCATGCGAATGCATTTGAATATTTTGCAGTCATCGGCAAAAATGAGGAACAAACAATCCTTAAACGCCTCTTTAAGGTCATTAACAAATAAAAGGAACAGAATTGGTCCAAGGTGAGTACCCTGACCAACTCCAGATGTGACATCAAAAGGATCAGAATAGAATCCATTACAAGTAACCTGCTGAGATCGACCGGAGAGATAGTCCCTCAAAGATGACAAGAGGGGGTCGTGAATACCATACAATCGCCCCAACTTGAACAACAGGTAGGAAATCAGTATACAATCGAATGCTTTTCTAATTTCAGTATATTGCATATATACTGAAAAACCACTCTCAATACAGGCATTAACATAGTTAGTAAAAAAAAAAGATTAGACTCAGTGGATTTGCCTCGTCCACTATCACTGACTCTACATGAGATAAAAGAATTTCTGAGAGAATTTTGTCAAAAATTTTAGGAAAGAAACTATTAATACAAATGGGACGGTAATTAAGGATGTCAGATTTCGGACCTGTTTTATGGATAGGAATCACATTGGAAAGTTTCCATATAGATGGAAAACGACCAACAGACACGCATTTATTGAAGATGTAGTGAAGAGGTTCTACAAGGTTATAACTACATTCAATCATAAAACGAGCTGAGATTAGGTCCGGACCACAGGTATTCTTGGGTTTTAATGATAGTATGGTTTAAAAAATGTTGTCATAAGATATATTAACTAAGCATAAATTATCGATAACTTTAGACACAAAATGGTTATAACCTTCAGGGAAGACTGGTCATAAGTGTCAGCAATGTAGTTACTACCGAAGGCCTCTGCAAATGATTTAGAAATTTTCAGCCCACCAACAATACACTTGTTATTGTAGGTCATAGAACTTGGAATATCACTGTTTTTTGAGATATCCTTTATAAATTTCAAAAATTTACTGGGATCATGTACGATATTAGACTCAGTATCAGCAATGTAGTAAGAATAATTCTTAGATAGTGCACGCTTAACCATGTGCCTAACATGAGAGAAGCGATCATAATCAATCGGTAACCTAGTTCTCTTATATTATGAAGGGCTTTTTTCTCAAAAATTGAAGACCTAGTTTTTAGACTTATCCAAGAGGGAAAACTCAAAGATTTACATTCTTTGAGAGGAATATAAGTGTCGAAAATTTCATAAATAAAATAGTAAAATAATGAAACACTCTCCTCTAAATCTGGCGCATTCCAAAAATCCCAACAGTATCAAGAAACTCATTGATTTCATCATATTGGGCACTGGTAAAATCGTACTTGAAAACCAAATTCTGTTTCAATTTATCGAATGAGGTGTCCAGAGGCATTACTAATAGAGGTGGATGATGTGTGTCAACAGGCAGGAGAGGTTCCGCTTCAAATACCTGAACGCCACAAGAGACATTGTGTAAAACAAGGTCCAAGATAACACTGTTTACATTCTTTATTTATTATTTATTATTATTTATGATTTGCTTAAAAAATATTGAGGAAGCTGCACGAATCACAAAAAGCTTCTTCAGAGGCTTTAGATATATTAGTTGGTGTGCTACCATAGCTGGAATCCCTTACTAACCTAACCTATATATCTGATAAAGACAAGATATGAGAACAAACTTCTGAAAGAACTGAAAGAAACAAGAGATAAAAGGTGAAAGCATAGAGAATTTCAAGATTTGTAGTGGCTACCAAGACCCACAACTGGATTTTAATGTTTTCATCCAAAGTAACAATCCACATCTAAGAGGGCATTCCGAAAAAATAATAGTGGAAATATGTTCACTTTGTCAGAGGAAGTATCTCCCGAGTAATAGAGTGATGTTATCTTAGAACAGGCTTAAACAGGACACAATATAGTCATCTAATTCTGTATTTGGTCTCATCTTCCTCGGCCGCTTACTATCGTTGAAATAATAATTATAAGTCTTATACATTTCCTTCTTTATTCAGAAATTTATTGAGAAGTAGGTTAATAAATGTGTGGATATTTAGGTGATATTATAAATAATATGAATAGTAAATTATGTTCTAAAAATCATGACAATTATGTAATTGAAAAATTGGGTCAGAAGTTGGGTAACTAATCTCAAGCATTATTTTTCTAGTAATTAATTTTGAGTAATTTTGACAATGCTTCAATATATGAATCTGATATTCATGTAAAATTACATTTATATTTGAAATAGATTTTTCTAAATAAAGGAAATATGCATTGAATATTCATATAGTTAAATTGCAAATTAACTTAATAACATTCAAGGCAAATGAATACTACTTACCTGTGAGCAATGTGACTACTGCAATGTACAGAAAATGGCAGTTGATGTGGTCCTTTCGTCAATTGATTTTGCCACATTGCAAGTCTATGTTTCTGATCATCAGTGAAAGCATCGGAAAGATCTGCCCTTTCGCAAATTGTACTGAATAATGAAAGAGTTTCGTCTGTAGGCTGCCTCAGCATGAGTAATTGAGTGAACACTGGAAAAAATTTTTTGAATTTCTTCACATGATTTTGAAAGCAACACAATAATAAACAAAAATTGTTGAAACGTTTGGATCATCCCTAACAACGCTTGTCCATCCTCAACTTTGTTTTTTATGTTGAGAAAACTTTTACATTCAATGTCTGGGTCTAAAACTTTTGTTTCGCCATTGGAAGTATTTGTCAATACAAAATGAAGTTTTATGTTTGCGTCCGCATTAGGAATTTTTTTCGAATTTACTGTCTTCGAACTTGAAACTAGTAGTAAACAAAAAAGTACTTTTCTAAAAATTGGTTTTTCAAACCCCTCCTTTTATTCTAATGCATTTAATTTTATTGCTTTATGAAAAGCCTTATATCTACCTTCTCCATAAGAGATGTTAAACAGTGTCATAGCCACCTCCTTTTCTTCTAGATTATAATATGCGCCACAATAGGAGGACAAGGGTTCCAACTTATAACCACATTAAGTATTCATTGCTTTTTAAATGAACATTTGGCAACATAATATATAATTATGTGTTGCACTGTTACATTTACTCTTAGTGGGAATTAAGTAGTGTTTAACTCACTGAATTTTGCAGTAAAGTTCTTCTAAGCAGTGAAGCTTTTTTATTACACATATTTTACATTCATACTGTATCCAAAATCAATTTTTCTCTAAATATATTGCAGAACATCGTATGGTATAATTTCATTCACTTAGGATTTTGTTCCTTGCCTTTGCAGAATCAGTTGGCTAAACTATTCGAGAGTGCTTTTAGTGTAAGACTTGTAAATTTTCTTGAAAAACAAGCAATTAAGGATTTTCAAAATGGGTTTAGATCAGGGAGATCAACATCTACGGCGTTAAATGATGCAATACATTTTATATATGATGCACTTGATGATAGGAAAAAGTGTGGAGGCCTATTTTACGATTTGAGTAGGGCATTTGACACGATTTCTCACGATCTTCTTCTGGACAAGCTTTGCAACCAGGGTATACGAGGTCCAGCACACTCATGGGTGGCTTCATACTTAAAAGGAAGAATACAGGTTGTCATTGACGGAGCGGAATCCAATGAACCGGAGATATTGGCTGGGGTTCTCCAGGGCGATACTGGACCCTTTGTTTTTTATTATCTTCATGAACGATTTGAAACTCACCGAAAACTCCAAAATTGTTGCCTATGCTGATGATACCAATGTCTTGCTGTCAGGGGAAACAGAGGGGAATTGGTGCAAGCAGCAAATGAAGCTTCGACCTTGTTTGGTGATTGGTGTGACAAAATGGTTTGCACATAAACATAAGAAAAACATATGCCATGAGATTTTTACCGAAGAATGTTTCTCATGACAACAGCTTGCTGATCAGGGTTTTTGATGAATCTATTGAAGAAATTGAAAAGATAAACTTTCTGGGAGTAACAGTCGACCATAAACTCTCATGGAGTTATCAAATAGAGAAGGTCTGTTCGAAAGTGAACTCAGCGGGTTTTGTCATGAGAGCAATTCGTGATACGGTCACAATGGAGGTTCGTCGATTGATGTATTTTGGAATTGTACAGTCAAGATTAACATATGGTCTCATGTTTTGGGGAGAAGTGGGTTGTTCTGGTATCGCATTTCGAGCACAAAACCGAATAATTAGAATTATGACATGTTCAAAACCTATGGACCACTGTAGACCCAAATTCGTGGAACTTGAAATCTTGACTTTGCCCTCTCTGTATACTGGCTACTTTTGTGTTGTCAAAACTAATCTGGGACTTTTACAAAACATAATGAGATTCGTCACCATGACACTAGAAACAATGATAAAAAGCTTCCTATGTTGAAATTGAAAATAAGTCATAATGCGCATGTTTACCAGGGTATTCAGTTTTTCAATAAAATATCTGATGTCATTGATACAAATGTGACTATATCGACTTTCAAAAGTAGAACAAAAAAGTTTCTCTCGAGTAAGGCATTTTATTCTGTGGAGGAGTTTATGGAGAGCTGATTGCACTTGTTTTTATTTAGTTTATTAGTTCTTTTTTACTCTATGTTTAGGTATTTATGTATTGACTTTTCCTAATAAGTCGTTTTTACTTTTGGAATGAATAAATCTATCTATTCATTTATTTATTTATTAACAGGATAAAGCCTTTTATAAATTGAAGAGAAACAAAAAAAATAGTTTAACATTAAATAGTATCTAACAGACTGAAACGAGAAAAGTAGAACATAATACTATTTGTCCAATCATTGCTAACTTATTTCTTTCATAAGTCTAGGAACTGAGCGATTGAAAAAGTCAACCCCAGTAGAGCAAAATTTGTAATGAACAGGAACATGCAATAAGTCCTCATTCTTATTCAATCTAGATGGTACATGAAAAATAAATTAGGCAACTAAAGACAAACAAACAATAAAATCTTTTAATGAATGACGAAAGAATAAAACATCCGCACGAGTGTTGTAATTTTGAAGTAGGCAATTCCAATGGATTACGCATTGAGGTAGCAGAATAGGCCAACTGTTCAATTCCAGATTTGAAATAAAGAAATAAAACTTTATTTTGTACTCTTTCAAGTCTTTGGATCAATTCATAAATATAAGGAACGACACTCGAGATCTAATTTCTAACACAGGTCTAACAAGTGAGTATACAAAATCTTCAGCCAGTTCAGAATCACAAATTCATACGAGTGTTGAATAATAAAGCCTAACATTTCATATTGCTGCAGACAGAGTCAATATGTAATTTGTAACTTAAGTAAGTATCATAAGTGGTATCATTAATAGCCGCTTCAGCTTCAATAGGAATATCGTTGGGAAAATAAAAGGATTGAGCTCAGATTGACTTCTTATAATTCGCATATGATGACACTTTCTAATGTTTAAGAGAAGTTTGTTAGTTCTATACCAACACTCTAGTCTCTGTAAATCGACTTGAATCAAGAACAAACACATCATTCATGTCTTGGATAGTGAAAATTTTCAAGTCATCAGCATAAAGAAGCTAGTTGGAATATCTGAAACAACATGAAACATCTATAATATAACAATGAATCGCTGATTGTGTTGCTAAGCGCAAATCTCGAAAACAGCTGAATCCATTTCACTAATTCTTTGAAGTACAGGGATAATTCTTACGCAGAGAAAATTCTAAAAAATTGCTAAAAATAAGGCAAAATGAGGATATACAAATCAGTTGATACGGCAACTAATAAACTATCCACCAGAATTTTTAAACTCACTCGATTTGCCAGGATTGATGCCTCACAATCCTCAATTAAAGGTAGGATCTGTAGTTATAATGTTGAGAATTATTAACCAACCGTGACTTTGTCTAATGGCACACGATTAGCTATTTAAAATTACTGAATAACGTAATAGAAGCAACCATATTGAAAGGAAAGTATGAAAGAGATGACGTTTTGATACCCCGCATCCCAATAATTCCGACTGATGTACCATTCGAGTTTAAACGATTGCAGCTTTCTCGCATGGTAAATTGTATGTTGCCTGTTCCCGTGTTGGAGGACGGACTGCTCTGTTTGTTTACGTGCTAGATAATCAAACAAAAAATATCGTGTCCCATAAAGTACTCCAATAATAATAAAACTATTAACAATAAGCAAAAATAAAATGAAATATCGAGTTGGTATCATAATAAAAAATCTGAAATTGTAATTTTAATTGTTATTTTTTTTATAAGGAAATAATTTTAGATGTGTTATTATTTTTATTTTTAACAAAATGTAATTGTTGACTTATTAACTTCCTTTTTTTTTACTTACTATCTGACCTGACGTCCCGAATAGCAGAATTAGTGTTAAAAAAACTGAAAAAATTATAGAATCGACTATTAGGCGTAACGAAGTTCGCCGGGTCAGCTAGTTCTGAAATATAATTCTATAGAAATAACAGCTTCAAAGAAGACATGTCTGTAAGACCTTCATGTTTTGAAAAGAGTACTTATCATCTTGTTTGTCGTTATAGTGTTTGTTAAGGGGGTAGTACACTTTGAAAAAAAATCGATTTTGGTTTTTTTTGCATTTTTCAATTCCTTATACCTTAAAAAATAAACCTCTCAAAATTTCATAAAGAAATTCGAACCCAAAAAAAGTTACAGCAGTTTGAGTGAGCGCGCGTCTTTCGCTCTTCGCCTCTCTCTGCTGGTAATATCAACAATCGATAGCTTCTCGACCGCTTTTCTCCGCTTCATTCCAAATTATTCCTATTATATGTATATATAACAAAATTAAAACGTTAGCTTTCTAAAACGTGATCAGTATTGCTGAGTGTGTATCTTATATCACAACAATATTTGTACAAAGAATCCTTATAGAAAAATGAAAAGGATAAAAAATCGAGAAGGGAGGAGTACTATCCCCTCTGTTGTGGTCTCTGCTAGTTGCTGACCTTCTGGCAATAATTGGGACACTGGATGTTTATGTACAAGCTTACGCTGATGATATAGTCATTCTGGCTGTCGGAGATGATAGCGATGTTTCCTACAGACTACAGGAGGCTATGTCTGCCATTCAGGGGTTGTGTGAAGGAGATAAACTTAGCATAAACCCCTACAAAACCCTTATGGTACCGTTTACCAGGAAGAGGAGAATATTTGATTCCCCCCCGACCCTGGGCGGGGTGTTTATTCCGGTTGTGGAAGAAGCGAAATATCTGGGGATTACCCTGGATAGCAAACTCACGTGGAATTCGCACTTGGAAAACACAATACACAAGGCTAGACATTCCTTATGGGCATGTCAAAAGACCTGTGGAAAAAATTGGGGTCTTGCCCCAAAGCAACTCCAGTGGCTATATGTGATGGTGGTTAGAGCACGTATTACGTACGGTTGCATTGCTTGGTGGGAGTACAGTCTTAAGAAGCAATGCCAACTCAAGCTCTTTAAATTACAGAGAACAGCCTGCATGATGGTTACAGGAGCCTTTCGCTCTACACCCACTGCGGCCATGGAACTGATATTGGGCCTTGCCCCTCTTCATCTTGTGATAAGAGAAGTGGCTAGAATGGCTTTCTACAGATTCCATCATCTTTCCCGTAATGAAGCGGGTAACTTCGGCTTTGTGCCTGGCGCCCTACAGTCTGAAATTGAGGACAATGAAGTGCTGAGTATGAGGTCGGACAAAGCAACACCTAAAACCAACATGGGGAGGCCATTCCAGATCATCATTCCCGATAGACAGGAATGGATCAGCTCCAAGGACCGTCTACTTGAGGGTCCCTGTTGATACACGGATGGCTCAGAAACTGCGAAAGGTATTAGAGCTGGTGTCTACGGTTGTGGTGCCGCCAAGGAACAGTCGATCTGTCTTGGTGGACATGCGACTGTCTTTCAAGCAGAAATATTCGCCATTGACCACTGTGCTAACCTCTTGCTTGCGATAGGATTAACAAATAGGTCAATTAAAATCCTCACCGATAGCCAAGATTCACTGAAAGCATTGGAATCCGATACCTGTACTTCACTTATGGTGCAGGAATGTCGCTCTACCCTTGCCAAACTAGGAGAGCGGAGCAGGCTCCGTCTAATATGGGTTCCTGGCCACTCGGGCATTGAGGGAAATAAAAGGCGGACTCATTGCCTAAGCTCGGAATTCCCTGGAAACTGCAAGGATGGAAAACAACCGATGGCTGGACTTGAGGGTACGTGAGCATTAGATGAGCCTCCCAGGTCTCAGACACGCTCGACGTGCCATCACTGGACCTTCCATTACAAAAGCCAAGGACTGGCTTAAACTCTCTAGGTTGAAAGTGATAGTTTTAACTGCCATAGTAACGGGGCACTGTCGCCTCAGGAAACACCTAAATAAATTAGGATTGGTTGAGGATCCTTCATGTAGGCTATGTGAAGAAGATATAGAATCAATGGAACATGTTATGTGCGAGTGCCCAGTTGGGGACAGGGTCAGGATGGAAGAACTTGGATCTTGTAAACTGAAGCTGACTGAGCTTATTAAGCTCTCACCCACGAAACTCGTATCCTTTATCAGAAGGATGGAGCTTGTGGTTGAAATTTAGGACAGAGTGTGCCACAATAGACCACTGGGTCGCAGTGGCCGGGCTGCTAGGCAGCCCTCACTCAAAAGATAATATCTATCTATCTATCTCACGAGTTCCATGGCAATCAGCATAATTATGAAGCCGATCATTTTTATACAAGTGCATCTGCAAGAAAACTAAATGAAAAAAGTGATTTTGACGTGAAGATCAATGTATCAATCAATATGTATTATATTCTTTCATTTTCTCACGTTTTTTCAGCGTTAGCGTCTATGTTAAAGTGCAAAACTTGTAATAGTGATATTACTTTTATTAAATCTGGAATTCGTGGCTTGGTTTAATATAAAATATCGAATGTGCTTGTGGTAACAGAAAAGTAAATACATCAAAATTAATAAATACCTCGTTTGAAATCAATAGGCGCATCCTATTTATTTTTCAATTGCTAGGCCTAAGCTTCAACGGCCTAAATCTTTTTTGTTCTCTTCTGGATATGCCAAGTTTTGATAAGACATCTTATTCTAAGATTATAGAGAAGATAATAATTGAAGCAAAATCTGTCTCTGAAATTTGTTCGAAAAAAGCTGGCATCGAAGAGAAGAATGATTGCCAAGTATTCACATGCAAGACCTGTGAAGTAATGCATTCATAGTTGAACAAAGTGGATTTAGAAATATGGTACAAGAGCGAGCACAGTAGCGAATGCTCTTCTAATTACGAACGTAGCTCTGGTGGCATGGAGGTATAAGGAATAATTGAAATTTTCAAAAATTCTATGAACCTTCATTATGCAAAATATGCATATTACATAGGTGACGGTGATTCTAAAACGTTCACAAAACTTTTAGATGCCAAGTCCTTTAGATTTAGATGTAGAAAAACTGGAGTGTGTATTGCATAATGTCGACAAACGCATGTTTCTTCAGCTAAACGAAGCAAAAAAGATTATAGTTTAATTTAAGAGGATTAGAAAAGAAGAAAAAGAGAATTATTAAGAAAAAAAAAACGAGAATGTACAAGTGTCATCAGTCGAGAAAAGAAGAAACCTCCTCCGCCAGTAAAGACTCAAGATTGAACTGGCAAAGTCAGTAAAGAAATGTCCACAAATTATGCTTTAGCAATTCAACGAAACTTAGATTCGGTTGAAAAATGAAGAAATAAATATTGGCAGGTTATTACCATAAGATTTTTACATATGATGTGCCGCGCCACGAATACTGCAACCCAGAGTGGTGCAAATACTTGAAGGCTCAATCGGATAATCGCCCATTCCATCACAAACCAGTGCTCAGTGATGAAGTATTATATAAAGCTATGTGAAGCCTTTTATTGACAAACTAACTGATGAAGAATTATTGAGAAGGTGTTTAGCAAAAAATATTCAAAATAATAATGAGTCATACAACAATGCCCTTTGGACAATAATTCCTAAACATAACTTCGTTGGAAGGGAAGTTACAGAATTGGCCATGCATATTTCGCTATTACTGTTCGATGAAGGGCCAATGACCCTTCTGAAAATGATGGAAGTTATGGAATGTAAGATCGGGATCACTGCTTTCAATTATGCAGAAAATATAGACGCTGATTGCTCAAGCTGAAAAAGCAAGTATGTCCGCTTCGAAAGAAGCTTCTCTAGAGGAGCAAATGGCATATGAGGACTCAGGACAAATTTAGTATGGTCCAGGGTTAGGAGACTGAGCAATGGTGAGTATTATAATTCAATATTTTCAATAAAATTCACTGAATAACAAAAAAAACTTTAAACGCGTTTTTCTACATGGGTGACAATTAATCTCCAGATTGGCTCGACCAGTTTAGCTCAAATTTGGTGTGGTATTTTATTCAAGAATTCTATATGACAATTCACCAGAAAATATAACAAAAAGATTTGGCAAGCAAAATAAAGTTGAAAAAATTGTGTTTTTTTGACATTTTGTTAAAAATAGCCGACATTTTTTTTTTTCTTATTTTTGCACAATATTCTGCTGGTGTATTGTCACGTAAGAAGTACTCTTTTTTATATGCCATTCGACTTTTTTGTTTCAGATTTATCATTTCCGAGATTACCTGCAAACCATGTATGTTGAGGTATCCACTTCAGCGCCACCTATAATTGAATGAGTAATTGAAAACAAATTTTTTTTTGATAACCTTGAAACTAGTTTTAATGCGCATGAAAAGTTTTTCAAATTAATATGTAATAAAAAAGACGAGAAAAAAAATATTGACCATTGTACAGATATTTTTAAAGTGTACTACCCCCTTAATTGTCCTTCAAGATATGATTCATTAAAATATCAAAGTAAAAAGAGAATTATAATTTTTTTTAAGACTCACCTTTACCCATAACTCGTACAAACTGCATTGGTAAATCTTCTCCAAGAGAAACTTGAAGGGGTGTCTGTAAAATATTTTTTAGCTTCTTTAAAGCACTACTCAGATCTCCTCCATTCATAACTTCAGTCTCCAGCTCAGTCATCAGTACTGATCTTTCTTTTAGCTTGGCAATATTCAAAAGTAACTTATGTCTTGCACCTTTTGTTATTCCAATACCTTCTAAAGTCATCTCATCCAAATTCAACATTTGATGATATGATAAATTCGTGAAAATCCAACTGTACTTGTGTAATCTTAAACTTTTCAACCAAGAAACAATACTACGCATAACTGGATAATTTTTTATACCTTCTATATCCTGAAGTCTAGTTTCAGAACTGCTTGCCTGAATTGGTGGAACGTTAATTAGTGACGATTTATCATTTGAAAGAGAATAACTTCGTTGTTTAGGAGAAGGTTGGGTCAAATTTTCATGAGAAGACCAAATTTGATTCTGATGAAGATTATCACTCGACTTTGTTTGAGCTGGGGTCAAACTATTTGATCTTCGGTTTAATCTTGTAGAATTTTGAACAGATTCTTGATTAGGACTAGTAGATTCATCACTGCTACCATTTGCTGGTGAATGAAGAAATGTTTCGGGGCTCACTTTATTCAGTACTTGTTTCAGAAGATGTTTAAACATTTTCTTATCATTTCTATCAAATGCTGGATGTACAAAAACGTACGACATTATTTCTACACACTCATTATATATTCTATAAGGAGGAGTTATGAATTCTGATAGGACTTTTTTTATGGTACTCAAATAACAGTTGGCTGTCTCTTTATTTCCAGGCCTAAGAAGCGGCAGATGTGTAAGAAGTAATGATAAGGCATTTTGGGGATGTTCGGAAAGAATGTTAGCAATGTACTTTGGATCATTAGCATTTTTCTCTACAATTTGTGCTTCAGGGGTATTCACAGCAGCAATACACCTTTCAATTGCATGTTGAAGGAATCTTGCATTGGCGAAAGGAAGGCCTGCCATCAAATAATATAACGCTACTGTTCGTTCACAGCTATCCCATTTGTGGAATTTCAGTCTCATATCATGTAATTGCTCACAAAATTCGGAAAAATCCCTCATTTGCGAATATTCCATAGTAATTTATAGAAAACAGCAAGCTTGGGTTTTTAAAGTTGTTTTTAATGGTCTACTTACGCCGTATAATATTTCACTATTGTTTCTTATTGGACTTTACAGACTACATAATAATTTACTCGTAATTTGGATTATCAAACACAAAAGTACATTTTTTTCATTTTGCCAAATGTGGTTCAAGTTCAGCGTTTACAATTTCATCTCTTAATAAGCATCCTTACTTCTGCTGGCAAGTTTTTTTCCTCTTTTTCTTTTTTCGTTTATTTTTTCTATTTCTAAGGAAAATAGACTTTTCATTTGCAGTCATAGAACATATTTTCCTGTTCTTCCATTTTTGTGCTACGACGGTGATTCTTAAGCTGTGTTCCGCCAGTTGTTCCGAGATAGTTAATATCGGTAGATATTTTATCCTGTCCTGAAAATAATCAACTTTCAATTAGACCTACCTATACTTCAAACTGCATACACTTTGTTTTCCGTCTATCAATTTGATTTCTCGAAGGTTTTATAGCGTTTATTTTATTCCAGCGTGAATAAGATAATGGTTGCAAAGTTAAATCTAAAATGCACGTTTTTGAAACTTATCATCTTTTGTTGACCCAAATATATATATATATATATATATATATATATATATATATATATATATATATATATATATATATATATATATATATATATATATATATATATATATATATATATATATATATATATTATATATATATATATATATATATATATATATATATATATATATATATATATATATATATATATATATATATATATATATATATATATATATATATATATATATATATATTGCAAATCAAAGAATCTCGACACCTCAAGAGAAATGTTGGCAGCATTATTAAAGGTGCGTTTTCATTCACTTCGTACCTGAATTACATCAGCTGGCACGGAAGTTAGACTCCATGTTTTCAAATGGAGTCGTCCTCAATATTGACACGCACTTTGGCACAGGATAAATTCATTGCGACCTGCAAGCTTTCGTGCTGACATGGTCGTAAATGTAGGTATTGCCAAGTTGTGCATTCCATGTTGCCACGCTTATTTATGGATCATATAACATTAAAATTCAAAATACGTAATCATAGAGAAAATGTTCGAATATTGAAGATCATAAAGGGGCCGGTAATTACTTATGCAGGATAAAAGAAATTAATCTGAATTCAAATTTAGACAGAAGACTGAACGAACGTAAAAGTGAAAGTCAATAATCGATTTTAACTTAGAATTTGTGAGCAACAAACGGTGAACTGTCAAGCCAAGATGATCATACTACGCTTGAGCAAGTTAGGATTAGAATCGGTTGAAAACAAACCCAGCACGAAGTCAGACTTGAACTTCAGCATGCGAGTGGATGAAAACGTACCTTAACAACCAAATTTAGTGTTTTGTAAACCACAAGAAACCATTCGAAGATGGATCGGTTGTGAAGGAAGCATTTATTGAAGCGGGAGAGAGTTTATTTGGAGATTTTAAAAATAAAACAGAAATCATGTCTGCTATTAGAGAACTTCAGTTATCTCGGCTGACTGTCACAAGGCGTATTGAAGTCATGAGTCAGGACATGGCAGATAAACTAAAACATGATATCATGAAATATACATACTTTTCTTTACAGTTCGACGAATCCACCGATATGACAGACACTGCCCAACTGTGTATTTTTATTCGGATGGTATTCAATGACATATTGGTTAGGAAGAATTTTTGACAATCATTCCTCTGAAGGGGAAGACTCGTGGTGAAGATATATATGACGGTTTCTTCAATTGTGTGAAAAACTACAAGCTACCAATATATAAATTAGTGTGCATTACAACCGATGGAGCACCAGCAATGACAGGAAACAAAAACGGTTTTGTGGTATTGTGACGGGCTAATGAAGATTTTCCTTCATTTTTTTCATTCCATTGCATTATACATCAACAAGTTTTGTGTTCAAGAGTTTTAAACACGGAGGAGATTATGGGCATCGCAACAAAAATTGTGAATTCCATCCGTGCACGTAGCTTGTAACGGCGGCTCTTTAAGTTTCAGTTGGAAAATAGGGAGTCAGCTGAACACACTGATTCAGTTCTTCACACGGACGTCAGGTGATTGAGTCGCGGAAAATTCCTAGAAAGGTTTCAAGAGGTGATGACACTCATGTTGAAAAACGATAAATGGCTGACTGATTTGGCCTTTTTCGACTGACATCACAATCAGTGGCGTAGCTAAGGGGGGGAGCCCGACTATGACCATCAGTTATAGTTCTTTCTACCTATAAAAAATCGTAAATCTGTGGCAGAGAGCATAACCGCCACTAATAAAATTATCTAGGTAACTATAATATCGTACCACGAGCAAAATAATCGATATTGAAAAAAAACAATGTGCACAGTGTCAATCGATCAGGGATTCCCCCAAAAGTTAATACCGCGTTCGCGCATACCCAACGCTAGTCAGGGGATTCCCTCGATATAGCGCTCGTCACTTATATTGTGGATTGGGCCATTTTTTTTGTTTCCGACCGCATTCATTTCAATATTCGCTTACGTGAACATGTGAACGTCTAGTGCGAAGTGTTTGTTAATTATTAGATATTATAAACAACATTTTTGTATGAAAACCGATTTAATATAGTCGATTCTTGAAGAAAATAAACAAGGTGAGTGAAGTATTTTGTCATTACAGGTAATAGTTACAATTTTTAATTCATTTAGTATCTAATAGCAGTATCTTAGATTATTTTGGAAAACCCTTCAATTATTTTATTCTCTTTTAATTACTGTGTATTTTAAAACTATATTATTGAGCCGTCCTAAATGATAAATAGGTACCTACAGAAAGTATTTTAGACGGATTGCAGTAATATTTTTTGTTTAGCCTGGCAAGTATTACTATCTACTAAAGGTATTTATTTATTGAAATAGGTTTTAAATGCTTTTCTGGCGTAAAAGATTTTATTTATATTTCTACACGTTTTACGATATCACTTTAGGTAATAATGTTTACTGGTAAATAATAAGCTTATATCTTATTTACTTACTTATTATTATCCGATCTAATAGCAATGGGATTTCTTTACAAAAACGGAATTAAGTTTAGATTTTTGATTGAAAGTAATCATAATCTTATCATACAACTTCGCGTACGTTGATTTTGCTCCGAGATGAATAGCAATGGGCTGATATCCGTGGCACGGATATCACAATCAACGGTGGAGTATTCAACTAGTATTTTTCGAATAATGCTTAAAAACATATTTACACCCAGACTCAGGATTGTTTATATAAAGTAACAATCCTGCGCCTGGGAAAAATATATTTCACAAAGCTAGTTACGTAACGTGTAGGTGTTTATTTACTATTATAATTAGTTTATAAAATCAACGTATCACTTACTAACTAAAAATATTTTTTTAGAATAGCCAGAACGAATATGCCTTAGGGAATTCATACTTCAAAAAGACAAAGCGGGTTTCAACAGAGAAAAACCAAAAAGGCTAAAATGGATGAAATTCAGAGCATGTCCGGTTCTCTCTTCAAATATGTCACAAAAGCAGATAGCGGCCAAAGTTCAAGTAAAGTACCCGAATCTCCTGCTGACGAAAGTAATGATTCACATCTTGGAGACTTACATTCAGAAAGCAACATCGACAATACAGCATCAATGAAGACGACCCAGGACCTTGACGGAATCAAAATAAATAATGAAAATGACGCCGTTTATACTACTTTCGGAGATAGCATTAGCTTCGAAGAATCAGTTCAACACTTGAGAGATGTTTCACATTGAAGTTTACCGGTAACTGGTAATGTTCGCATTGACATAATACAAAAGGGCAGTGAACATTTCCTGAACAAAGAAGGACCGTTCCCTACTGTATCTCGTCATGGTTCAAAGATTAAAGGTGATTCTCGTCATCTTTCACAGGAATGGTTCTATAAACAGATGCCTAGTGGTGAAAAAATTCTACGATCATGGATGGTATTTTCTCCTATATCAAATAACCTGTACTGTTTTTGCTGTCGTTTATTTGCTGTCAGTAACATACAAACAACATTTACAACTGGATTTCAGAAGTGGTGGAAACTAAATCCTAAAGTATTGGACCATGAAACTTCATGTGAACATTTAGAAAATTTCGAAAAGTGGAAAACTTTGGAAATAAGATTAAAATCTCACACCACAATTGATGATGCAATTAATGAATACGGAAAAACAGAAGTGGAAAAATCTTTCATCTCGATTATTGGATATAGCATTGTTCTTGGCTAAACAAAACCTAGCATTTCGTGGACATGATGAAACCCAATGGTCGTCTAAGAAAGGTAATTTCTTAGAACTAGTTAAATTGCTGTCAAAGTATGATGCAGTACTCAAAGAACATATACTATATTTGGAGCAGGAAAAATCTAAAGTAACAAATTCATCGCCAGAAATACAGGATGAGTTCATAAATGTTTTAGCCAATATTGTAAAATGTCAGTTTGTTAACGAAATTAAATCGACCAAATATTTCGGAAATGTTTGATAGCACACCTGACGTTTCATATGTCGATCAAATATCTGAAGTGATTCGTTATGTAAAAATTAATAATAGAAAAGTAGAAGTCAAAGAAGTATTCTTAGGATTCTTTCCTTTACATGGAAAAAAACAGCTGATTTAAGCGCTGAAATACTAAAGAAGCTTGAAAACGATGGTTTAGATATTACGATGTGTCGTTCTCAAGATTATGATAATGCTGCAGTTATGAGTGATATACACGAACGAGTTTAAGCTATTATAAAAGGAAAAAACAATAAAGCAATTTTTATTGGTAGTATAGATCATTCAATTAATTTATGCGGCCAACATTCGTTCGCACAAAATGTGACTTGTGTTACATTTTTCGGAGCGGTGGAAACAATATTTAACTTTTAACAATGCTCCTCAATCACAGCAAAGCATCTGTTAAAAGACTTTCGACAACGCGCTGGAGTGCTCATTATAGTGCAGTAAAAGTATTGGCTGAAAATTTTGATGGGATAATATCTGCAATTGAGGAACTATGTGACCAAGACGTAAATTTAGAAACTAGAGGTGCTGCACAAAATCTTATGCCTGCTGTGTGCAATTTCTCATTTCTTTGTTTTCTTCTCTTTTTGGAATGATGTGCTAAGGGAAGTGAACAATGCTCAGATTGCATTACAAAGTAAAGGTTTATGTGTCGATGAAATAATCATAAAACTAGAAGCACTTCGTCTATTAATTGCAGAGAAACTGTTGCATCTAGCAGAAGAGGTAATAGATTTTGCTGTACAAAAATCGGAAAACTATAACATTTCGATGGAACGACGAATTCGTCGCAAGAAACGCATGCCCGGTGAGTTAGCATCGTCAACCGATGCTGGACTTACACTTAGAGCGGAACTTCAAAAGGACATGTTAGAATGAATTGACAGATTCAATATTGAACTCGAAACAAGAGTAAAGTCCATTAAAGACGTAGCTTCATTGTTTGAGGTTGTGCAGTCAAAGACCTTGCTTTCGGCAAACACTGAACAGTTAAAATTTGCTATATCAAAATTTACGAACCTTTACGATGAAGTATCAGAAACAGAACTCCTTTTAGAAATACCAAGATTGAGAAGACATTTAAAAGCGGCTAATATTACTGTCTCTTATTGGGTGACACTGGACTTTTTGAAATTTATTGTGGGATGGGATTTTAGAGAATCTCTTCCGAATCTAACGGTCGCACTAAAGTTATTTATAACCATATGTGCATCAGTTGCTTCATGTGAGAGAAGTTTCAGCAAATTAAAATTAATTAAAAATTATTTGCGGCCTACAATGACTGAAACCAGATTAAACGATCTTGGTATTTTAACGATAAAACATGAAGCAACACAAAATATAAATTTTGAAAACGTGATTTCGGAGTTCGCTAGTGTCAAAGCTAGAAGGAAGAAATTTTAATTTTTAACAAACTAAATTTGTTTCACAAATATATTTGTAATAGGTACTCGTATTTTAATAAAACGTAAATGATTATAACTTTTTTTTATTTTAACAGTTTCGATTGAGTTTTAGGGTGACACATATAAAATCCGCCCCGGGTGCCACCTATGCTAGCTACGCCACTGATCACAATGCACTTAAACACCATTAACTTGGAGCTTCAAGGTAAAGGAAAAACTATTATTGAGACGATTAGCGCAGTAAACGCATTCAAAAGTAAATTGCAACTTACGATAGATCCACAGAAAAGAAAGGATTTGAAACATTTTCCGTCTTTGAAAACAAGGATTCCTCAGTTGAATTATGATACGTATGAGGCTCAATTATCAAATATTTTGGGACAATTCGAAATGCGTTTTTATGATTGCAGTCAATTGGCAAATATAGCATCATTTATGAGTTATCCTTTTTCATGTAAAAACATTGAGGAATTAGCTACTGAAATAGCAAGTCAGTTTAATACGCAACTCATGGTCTGTTGAGAATGAGTTGGTGCAGATTATATCAGATATACATCTCAAAGCTACAGCATCTGATACAAATTTCTGGTGTTCTATATCTGTAGATAAATATCCGAATCTAAGGCCCCCTTCAACTGACGGCAATGTTTGGGTCCACTTACTTGTGCGAGTCTGCATTTTCTGAAATGAAGATAATCAAGTCAAAATATCACAATCGACTAACCGACGATCATATGTCATCATGCTTGCGATTAGCACTCAGTGGTTTCGTACCATCTTATGAAAAGTATGCTGAGGACATGCAGTGCCACGCTTCAACGTTCAAAGTCACTCCTTAGTTAAGTATAACACTATATGTAACTCTTTTGTTTTGTAACAACCTATAAACTCGCAATTTTGAATAACTATGAGTATTTTTATTGATATCATAGAGAACAACCTAACTAAACCTCTCCCAAATCTTGCCTAAAATAATGTATTTAGTGCGGAAAGCTAATATCTATATATGTTACGGTACACCCTACCTAGGTAAGTAGGTAGGTAGGGTGTATCGTGTATGTACGACAACCCTGCATCACACATACTTGCAGGCTCTCAGAGTCGATCGTAAATAGTCTAAAAATATTGAGGTAGATTGCCAGCAACTATCGGAAAGATGTTAGATGGAAGAGAGTTCCACAGCACACTAGCCTTGTAAAGAATGGAATTTTTATTAAGAGGGGCAGGTGGCGTTGCTAGTTGAACCGTCAGCTGACGAAAGTTCTCCACAAACCTGGTTTTTCTTTGGAATTGGATTGTTTCTGGAACCAAGCCTTTCAGTTGTTAAGAGCATTTACCATGGAAGTATCACGCGTGATCTCCGGGTAGTCGATGAGGCGTACTGATCTCTTATGGACACTATTCAATAGATGTTGTAATGAATGTTTGGTTCTATAGTCCCAAATATGGGAACCGTATTCTAGATTGTACTGTATGAAAATCTCGTATAAAAGCATCAGATGTGGTCGTGTGAAGTACTGTTAAGCTCTGAAATGAAAACCAAGTTCAGCAGAAGCAGATTTGACAATAACTGACACATGGTCATACCAGCAAACTCTGGTGTTGACTGTGATGCCGAGTAGATGTATCTTCGTTCTGAAGCAATTTGATTCCTTGCAGTCATAAGACGACGACTAGAAAATGAGGACACTTGCGTAAAGTCGTCCGCAATCCAAATATTCTGTTATCAGTGGAGGGGAGTAGATCATTAATCTGCAACAAAAAAAGAGGTGGCGAGAGTATAGAGCCCTGCGGCATCCCAGCATGAACCTGAAAAAATTCACTCATTACACCATCACATACCACCTGAATCGAGCGACTAAAGAGAAAGCTACTAATCCAACCTAGAAATTTTTCGGGAAGTTCATATGCGATTGCTTTATTCATCAAGGCTGGGTGCCATACTCAGTCGAAGGCCCATGAGATATCAAGAAAGATGGCGCTTGATTAGCCATGTTTTTCGATTGTAGATGCTCACAAATACGTAGGTTGCCTTTAAATTTTGCGCCTTTGGCACTTTTACTGTTGACAGCTCCCATTCGACAACTGCGTCGTGTATTTTGACATTTTTTAACTAGAACGTACTTACAACGAGTGAGTCTTGTTTTCTTTATAGTCATTTGAAAAATTTAACTTGGACAAAAATGGAATTAACACGTGAACATTTTCGTGCGATGATTCTTTTACGAATTCCGACGTGGATTAACTCGACGACAGTGCTGCGATCAACTTGCTTAGACTTTTTGGCGATGAAGCTCCACACTTGGCCACTGTGAAACGCTGGTATAAAGAATTATATCAGGACCGTCCTTCACTCAGTGACGAACTTCGCAAAGGTCGTCCAAAATCAGTTGTTTTGCCACAAACCGTCGATGCAGTGCGCGAAATGATACACGATGATCGCCATGTGATTTACCGTGAGATTGACACATCCGTAAACATTAGTTCCACCAGCGTACATTCAATATTGCATGAATAACAATTTCTCAAAGGAGGGCTTGTGTCGTTTGGTGCAAAGAAATGTTGAAAATATTCGACCGCGCTGCTTTAAAAGACATTCACAAAATCGTTTTATGCGACGAATCTTGGATATATGCGTACGAGCCCGAAACTAAACAACAATCGATAGTATGGGTCTTTCAAGACGAGCCAAACCCAACAAACGTTGTTCGAGCAACGAGTTGTTGAAGTAAATGGTCGTCTGTTTTTCGTCGCCAGCATAGCATTAGAGCAATGTAGGACGGCCAATTCTGAATGGTATCCAACCATTTTTTTCCGAACGTGTTCGATGAGTTGAGGAAATCAAATCGAAGAATTAAAGTTATTCTGCATCATTGCATCTCATTGAAATTGGTTTTCGCTTTGTCCATTGTTGATTTACACATGTTGCTGAAACGTTGGATTTTCCTTCCAGTTCTTATAAGCTTTGTTTTTTTACTGCGGCAGTTTTTTGGCAGTTTTTAGTGAACCAAGGCTTTTGTACGGATCTGTTTTTGTGGAATGTTCACGTATTTTTTCTTTCGTAGATTCGTTTAATGAAACAAACTGAAAATGACACCTATTTGTTCAGTATGACTTAAATCTGGTGTACTGTCGAGGATTTTAGGATAATATTTATGTTTCATTACTAGATCAAAATTGTGTTTTTTTATTCTCAAGCTGATAAAATTCATCAATTCATTTTGTATTTAATCGCCTGAATAGTTTCTCGTAATAACAATTTCATGATTTTCACACAGTTTGCTAGATGTACCGCTGAGACATTGGCGACATAAAAAGTGTATTGCTTCAATTATTCGTTCAATGATACGAGACCAGTACCATTTAATAATTGTAATTGATTTTGATTCATAGCAACTCCTTAAGATATCATAGATAACAAATGCAACCAAGATCTGATATTGTTTTTGAGAGAGCTATTATTTTCGTGTATATTTAGTACTAGTGATAAATATTCCAATGAGGATACTTTCCTCATAAGTTTACAACAGAAACAGTAAACCGCATATCTTGATGTAGACTTTTTTAACCTTCTCTCCATTGGCGAGGTTTCAGTAAAAACTAGCAGAAAAATTTCGACATTACCAGTTTATAGTGTACATCTAGTTCCTTACTTGACGGGCCTTTTTTCAGTTGGTACTATTGCTGTCATTAGCAAAAATGTATTGCAATAGGGTTTGTGGATCATTAGACTGGTTTTCAGTTAAATGCAACTTTAAAGCATTGATTTCATTAAACATATCTATACCGTCAATATCTGCGTCACTACTTGAACTATCTTTTAGCTTCACATTCAAATCTTTACAATGTTTCATTAAATCATCTTTGGAGTAACTAAACAAGTTATTATTGGTGAAAAAGCCAAAAACGTCGGTTAAAGTTTCCAACTCATCGAATCTACGTTTTAAAGAAGTTAAGGTTTGGTCCAGGATCCTAAAAAAACATCTACCTTGTATTTTGTTTTAGGGTCTAATAAGACTTCATCACTCTTTTCATACTGAAATTGAGTTGGTTTTCTTGGTGGACGAACGGTATCTATAGGCGGAAAATCTGCATCTACATTAAGTTCCCGAGCCACAGTGGTAGCTTCTTCTAACACCCTTTCGAAATGCTTATCTGTGCGATATTCGGTGAATTTATGAATCAATTTATTTAACAAATTTATGCAGATTTGAGTATTTATTGTGGGTTTTGCATCATTTTGCTAATAACATTAATTTCGTTTAAAATATCAAACCAAATTACAACTAAGCAAATAAATCTATAATTTTGAATATTCAAAGCAAGCGAATGTGCTTTGTGAGTTGTTGTACAATCCCATTCCGACGAATTGTTATCTGATATTTCAAGTGAAGTGTCAAATATTTTTTCGAGGTGATACCGTGAAGGTTTGACTGCATCGATTCTGCTAGACCATCGCGTGGCACTTAATGCCTTTAGTTTTAAACCAGGTAAATGCTTGCGAATTATGGACCACCTTTTGGTAGAAGACGAAAAGAAAACGTAAATTTCTTGAATTAAGTTGAAAAAGTTGACCGTGTCGTGCGTTATATTTGCCGCATCGTTAACGACCAAATTGAGACTATGCGCCGAGCATGGAACGTAAAATGCATTCATTTCCAATATTTTTTTTTTGTAATCCATTGTGTTTTCCACGCAGGCCCGCCGTAAGCGGGCGTGCAAGACGTGCAATGCACGCGGGCGGCGCATTCAGGGGGCGGCAAATCAGACAATCATCGACTAAAATTCAGACATTGTCACCTCACAATACTAAAAAGATTATCCTTATAAAAATAATATGATGAACGGCGCCCAAATATTTCTTTTATATCGTAGCATTACATAGCGCCATCTATTGAAATTCATGAGAACAAAGTTAATCCGTATCGTGCTCTATGCGAAATAGGAAATCCCACAGATATCAGGAAATCCTTAAAACTATATACTCATTTCTTTGTTTTTATTTATTTAACACAAATGCGAAAGTGATGTGAGTGAACAACAAACTTCAATTATTTGGCTATAGCCCTAATGTGAGATCCGGAAACGGTCCAGGGTACTTAAAATTAATAATATTTGTGCGAAGTGTGACTATAAAAATTATTTAGAAAATTATTTATATTATCCGTCGGCGCAAAAAAATCATAATTATGGTAAGTGTCTTTGTTTAATTAATCAGCATATGGGCGCATTCATATAAACAGCAGGTATTCATGTAAAATTTAAAGGTTATTTTACTGAAAAACTTAAAGTGAAGATTTATTAAAAAATGTATTAAAATTAATACAGAGTGTAACAAAAGTACCTTAAGTAACGAAAGGGGGACATTCCATCTAATCAATACGAACAACTTTTACTATGGGGTCAACTCTGAAGTCGCGAAAAAAAAATTAGTTATTCCATTACATTTGTGTGCAGTAGGTAGGAAACTTTTTTTCGCTGTAGTATTGTGATTATTATTGTGATTTAAAGGTATTTTTTCTGTTATACAACTTAAGAGTGAAGATTTATAAAAAAAATATTAAAATTATACCTATACAGGGTGTAACAAAAGTAACTTAGATCCCGAAAGGAGTCTTTCTACATAAATACGAACAAATTTTACTATAGGGTCAACGGTGAAATCATGAAAAAATAACTATTCCATTCAAAATGTATGGAAAAGCTGATTTTTTCGCGATTTCAGTGTTGATTTCTAGTAAAGGTTGTTCGCAATAATGGGTGGAATGATCGACCCCTTTGGGATTTAAGTTACTTTTGTACAACCATATACTAAACTTTTCAAAAAATTCCAGGAACCGCAAAAAGAAAAGGAAAAAAATTTCAGAAGCTCAATTTCGACGGCAAAAACGAGAAAAAGATACAGAGAAAAAACTAGTGGGATCTCTTGAGAAATTTTTAGCAAACCAGAAAATAGGGACTCTGAATGTCAAGAGAATGTTGACGTAGATGAAGCTTCAACAAGCGCAGCTTTAAATCTAGAAGTTATGGAGGTATCTGAAGAGAAAATGTTAGTCCTTCAGAAGGAGACTCCAGTGAAACTAAAAAAGAGAAAGTAGTGCTAAAGAACCTGTAAGCAATTTATCGTCATCAAGTAGCTGTTTAGATTGTGGTGATGATCCCGGTTCGTGGCCCGCCAGTATGACTAATGATATTGTTAATATTTTGGTTAGCCGTGGTCCCGTGTAGCTGTTTAACCATAATTTTTTTCAACTTAATTCAAGAAATTTACGTTTTCTTTTCGTCTTCTACCAAAAGGTGGTCCATAATTTGCAAGCATTTACCTGATTTAAAACTAAAGGCATTAAGTGCCACGTGATGGTCTAGCAGAATCGATGCAGTCAAACCTTTACGGTATCACCTCGAAAAAATATTTGACGCTTTACTTGAAATATCAGATAACAATTCGTCGGAATGGGATTGTACAACAACTCACAAAGCACATTCGCTTGCTTTGAATATTCAAAATTATAGATTTATTTGCTTAGTTGTAATTTGGTTTGATATTTTAAACGAAATTAATGCTATTAGCAAAATGATGCAAAACCCCACAATAAATACTCAAATCTGCATAAATTTGTTAAATAAATTGATTCATAAATTCACCGAATATCGCACAGATGAGCATTTCGAAAGGGTGTTAGAAGAAGCTACCACTGTGGCTCAGGAACTTAATGTAGATGCAGATTTTCCGCCTATAGATACCGTTCGTCCACAAAGAAAACCAACTCAATTTCAGTATGAAAAGAGTGATGAAGTCTTATTAGACCCTAAAACAAAATACAAGGTAGATGTTTTTTTTAGGATCCTGGACCAAACCTTAACTTCTTTAAAACGTAGATTCGATGAGTTGGAAACTTTTACCGACGTTTTGGCTTTTTCACCAATAATAACTTGTTTAGTTACTCCAAAGATGATTTAATGAAACATTGTAAAGATTTGAATGTGAAGCTAAAAGATAGTTCAAGTAGTGACGCAGATATTGACGGTATAGATATGTTTAATGAAATCAATGCTTTAAAGTTGCATTTAACTGAAAACCAGTCTAATGATTCACAAACCCTATTGCAATACATTTTGCTAATGAATTAATGTCAACATTTCCGAATACAGCAATAGCGCTAAGGATACTACTTACATTGCCGGTTTCAGTTGCATCTGGTGAAAGGTCATTTTCAAAGTTAAAAATAATAAAAAACTATTTGAGATCAACTATGCACCAGCAAAGACTAAGTAATTTAGCAATAATTTCAATTGAACATGAGATTCTAAATAGACTAGACACCAAAAAAATTATAGCTGGTTTTGCCAACATGAAGGCAAGAAAGGTGCAGTTTCTGTAAAATAACTTAATACCTATACCTACCTACATAATATGTATAAACTGCACCTTTCTTGCCTTCATTTTTTCATTTAATGACGTATTAGTGTATCTATCTTGTATAAAATAACCTAATATAACATAGTTTTTCACTGTACAGCATTTTTTTTTCACATTTTTATAAACACCTAGGTTTTGTAGTTAGATAGGGGCGGCACGATAGGAATTGCACACCGGCGTTCAAACCGCTAGCGGCGGGCCTGTTTCCACGCATATTAGAACCATCGTCATAACCTTGGCCATGTAAGTTTTTAATATCAAGGTTTAATTGCGAAAATAAATCTAAAACAAAATTTAATAGTCCTTCACCTGTGGAGCTGGTTATCGGACAGATGCCAATAAAACTTTCGCATATTGCAACATTTTTAGTTTCACTGTTTAAAACAACATACCTTAGTATAACTGTAATTTGTTCTGTGTGACTTACATCTGGTGTGCAATCTATATGATAGAGAAATATTTTGATTCTCTGACTTTGTTCAGGATATAATTTTTATGGTCGTGCCGAGTAAATCAATGATTTCATCCTGAATCTGATCTCCTAAATAGTGAGTCATGCGAGTTGAATCGAATTTCGAGGCTTGAATTCTGTGAATATGTTCCGCATAACTGAATCAAAGGATGCTATCATTTCTATTGCTTTGAGAAAATTACCATTATCATGCTCATATAATATTTTGGACGAGCCCCTAAACGCCAGACATTGATGAGATAAAATTTTATAACAGCTGTGATCCTTTCCAATACATCACACCATTGTTTTTTCAGATTCTCATAGTCTCAGTTGCATTTGATTTACAGTAGTTTTATTTTTAACATATGATTTAGTCGGACCCAACATTTTAAATTTTCGCTATAGGAAATGCTTGTTTCGTGTCGTTTTAAGGTAGATGACATATGTTGCCAATCGAAAAAACCGCTTGGAGCTGACAGACTACTCACAGTTTTACTGAATATTTTACAACAAAAACAATAGACTGAATCTTTTGACGTAGAGTAAACAAGCCATTCTCTGTTAATTTTTCTCCATTAGGAAGATTTCTAGAATAATAACTGTTTGCAAATTTTCTTCCATCGATATTAGCAGGAAAATTGTGGTTAAACAGCTGCACGGGACCACGGCTAACCAAAATATTAACAATATCATTAGTCATACTGGCGGGCCACGAACCGGGATCATCACCACAATCTAAACAGCTACTTGATGACGATAAATTGCTTACAGGTTCTTTGGCACTACTTTCTCTTTTTAGTTTCACTGGAGTCTCCTTCTGAAGGACTAACATTTTCTCTTCAGATACCTCCATAACTTCTAGATTTAAAGCTGCGCTTGTTGAAGCTACATCTACGTCAACATTCTCTTGACATTCAGAGTCCCTATTTTCTGGTTTGCTAAAAATTTCTCAAGAGATCCCGCTAGTTTTTTCTCTGTATCTTTTCTCATTTCTGCCGTCGAAATTGAGCTCCTGAAATTTTTTCCTTTTTGCGGTTCCTGGAATTTTTGAAAAAGTTTAGTATACGGTTGTACAAAAGTAACTTAAATCCCAAAGGGGTCGATCATTCCACCATTATTGCGAACAACCTTTACTAGGTCAACACTGAAATCGCGAAAAAAATCAGCTTTTCCATACGTTTTGTATGGAATAGTTTTTTTCGCGATTTCACCGTAGACCCTATAGTAGAAGTTGTTCGTATTTATGTAGAATGACTCCTTTCGGGATTTAAGTTACTTTTGTTACACCCTGTATAGGTATAATTTTAATATTTTTTTTATAAATCTTCACTCTTAAAGATGTCATTATTTCTGGCCATTCTTCAGGATCATCAAATATAACTGGGGTAGAAAATACATCTGCTGAGACATTTTCAATAACTATGAGCATTGAGTTTTCCACAGTTTCAACAATAATGAAAGAAACTTTAGTATTTTATTCAATATGTTCCTGTTTAACATTTGTGCTAATATTAGGAATGAATGAGAACCACTAAACCAAGTAGAGTAAAATAGGGTAATGGGAGTCAGCGGGTAATGGTTGTCACCCTCACATCCACGAAACACGAAATTGTGTGCATTTTGAATGACGTCATTTTTATTTCCTTCTAGATGCCGAAATTTCGAGTCAGAACAACTGAGAAGGCGTCCTGGTCTTCTGATAGCCTGGAAAAAGCTATAAAGCTTGTTGATGGTGGTTCTTCTATAAGAAATGCTGCTAAGATAATGCGGATCCCATTTTCAAGCCTTCGAAAGAGGATAAAAGAAAGATCTACCTTAGCACCACGTCTAGGACGATTCACTGTCTTCAGTGCTGAGATAGAAGCAAAGCTAGGAAACTTGTTGAAGAAAAAGGCAAATATTTTTATGCTACTCAAATAAGAAAAGTAGCTTTCAAGTATCCTGAAAATTGAATTTAAAGCACGATTTTCATCAATCTTCAAAAATGGCTGGACGGGATTGATTGTATACATTTATGATTAGGCATAACATTTTTATCAGGACCAACAACGACCAGCATAAACAGAATAACAACTATTAATGAAATCGAAATAAACCTGTTCTTTGAGCTGCTTGGTTAGCTGATGGAAAAGCGTAAGTCTGTTCCAAATAATATTTATAATTGTGACGAAACAGGTATTTCAATAGTTCAAACTCCTAGAAAACTTCTGGCTACCAAAGGACAGAAGAGAGCGGGATCGATAACCAGTTGGGAGAGAGGAAAAAACATCACTTTTTTGTGTGCTATGAGCGCTGCAGGCGGTTACATTTCACCGATATTTATTTTCCCTAGGAAAAGATTGACTCCCCTGTTCGAGAAGGATGGTTCAGCAGGAGCGCTTTGCAAATGCTCTGAAAACGATTGGATTAATGAGAAGCTCTTTCTTGAATTTTCTCTTTCCGTCTACGAATATTGAAGGCCCAATCACATTCATATGTTGTCTTTTACACGACACACATTACATAGAATGCAACCGTTGGATATTTCTTTTTTTGGACTGCTCAAAATGACCTTTAAAAAAGAATGTGACTTATTTTCAAAAAGACATCTAGCAGAGAAGATATAACTCTACAACGTAGCATCCTTGGTGAGGAAAGCATTTAATAATGTTGCGTCTAATGATAGAGGAGAATCGGGGTTTAGCTTTACTGGAATAGCTCCACTAAATCCGGAAGTACTCACAGAAGAAGATTTCATTGCTGCCGAAATTCTACAATCTGAGACCATTGCAATCCGAGACTGCAATGAATCTCTTGCAGCTGCTAGCACGATTCCCAGCACTCCAGAACAAACTAGTGAACAAATTGGTGCTAATTTGCATGATTTAAACAAGTTTCCAGAGAAAACACCTGTTATAAATACAAGAAAAGGCTGAAAGAAGCAAGACACTACAATTTTGACCTCAACGCCAATGAAATAAACTTCGATGGAAAGAGAAAATAAAAAAATGAAGAAAACCGGGATAAAAAAAAGAAAAGAGATGGAAAGGCAAAGGTCAGGGAAAAAGTCAATACAGAAGGAGGATCCTGAAAAGGCAAACCACCAGGTACTGCAGGAAAGTAAAGAAACTTCTGTATCATATGTTGGCACTGATGATTTATGCCAGGACGATGAGGATGACGAAGCAAAAGATGCTGGAAACATATGCCTAGTGTGCAACAATTTTTGAAGAAACAATGAGATGCGCTTCAGGTGCACCTCATGTTGGACATGGGCTCAAGCGGAATGCACAGGGTGACTACCATTTTCCATATCGGTGTAATGGGAGTCAAATCTGTTTTTTTTTGCACTTTTAAAATAATTAATTATTAAAAGTTGATTGCTAAAGTGTCTGAAAATTATTTCTAATAAAAGTTTATTAAGTAAATAATGTTTTGAGGTGGTTGCAATAAATAGTTTGTTTTTAATTGGGTTCTCGCTTGAGGCACCCCAATTTACCCTACCATTGGTATTTAAAAAAAAACATTTGTTTTGTTGGCTCCAAATATCTATTCAATTTATTGGCTATTTTTTCATAGTTTCCTTGATGTTCTTGTTGACGGTACAGGTGACTTGATAATCGTTCTGTTTTTCTGTCCTTAAAATAGATAATTTCATATCGTAAACATATAAAAATATTAAACTCTTGTTTTTTCATGTTGAAACAGCATCTTAGTAGAGTAGATACTCTTTATTTAGAACTTGAAAATTGAATTTATTAATACTATATCATTTCCGTTGCATATGTAGAGTAGACTGGGTACGATTGAAACGATGTAAGGTTGAAACAAAGCTAATAACTCGAGAACGGTGGGTGATTAGGTGAGGGGCATAAGAAGATAAGAAGAAAAAGAGGTGTACCACAAATCAAAACACTTATTTTGGTGGTGATTCCCACTTTGCGCGCATTTCTGGCCTCCTAGCCCAGGTCTCATTTCATTACTATCAATCTCCCTGTACCTGCGGATTATTTTGGAAACAGTTGAATGGGACACTCTAAGCCTTTGGTCTCTTTTTGTATAAGTCCAACCTAGGCCATCTAATACGCCTTGAGTATTAACGCTTTCAAGAAGTATAAACGCTACTCGAAAAAATTGATCAACAACTGTTGTTAGCAATATGTGTCAATACCACGTTACCGATTTGCAGGGTGTTGAAGTTTAATCGAAAGATGCACTTAAATTTCAATTTTTCGTAAACCGCTTAAGATATTGATTTAAAATTTAAATATTTAAATTTAAAAATTTTTGGGCATCGAAAACTTTCAAAGACGCATAATTTTTAATACGAAACAATATTTTGGACTCACCAGTGGCGCGCGGATGGGTACAACGCAGGTTGTTTTCAAAGAAAAAACTAGGACGCTGCTGATTTTTTCAAAAATAAAAAATATTTTGGAAATTTCCAATAAAATTTCAAGAAAAACGCTCTATGGATATTTTTTGTACGACGCCAAGTTTTTGAGTAAGGAATTATGAAAAGAATGATAAAAGAAAGTCAATACATTTCATTGTACGATACGTAGTATTCGATCAAAAGAACCATCCTAGTGTATTCCTTTTCATCATTAAATAAATTATGTTTGAAAATCAAAATTTTAATTCCAGGACAAAACAAAGGCTTTTGAAAATCACCAATAACACTTAAGAAATTACAAAACTGTTTAAAGTGACCTCCTCCAGCTCGGATGCAAGATTCCAGTCTTTTCCTCGTTGATTGACGAACTCTCACTGTAGAATATTTTAGCACATTCAATTCAAATAATTCCACATGAAGCAAAAGTTGATATTTTTATTGACTTTTTCTGTCAGAATTCCATTTAATTGCTAGAACGATGCCAACTATATGAAGGGACTGCTTTGGTTTGCGCATCAGTATATATCCTGCATAATTTTGAAACAGGTCTGGTGTAGTTTCCTCACTTGGTTTTCAATGTCACGACCCGAACCACTCCATCTTTTTCGGGAAATACGTCAGTGGCCTCCCCAACAACCAATCATTGCTTGGCGCTTTTTCGTCCATAAGGACAACAACGTCACCTATTTTCAAGTTTTCGGTACTCGTGTGCCATTTACTAAGGTCTGTCGATATTCCACCACCCATCGTTTCCAACATGCGTTCACTAATGATTGCGCGAAGCGCCACTGCTTTCTACTAAGGTGATCAATATCAGGTTCGTCAAAACTTCTGACATCCGGAGCTCTCAATAACAGAAAATGAGTCGGCGTTATAGCCTCCGGGTCCTCAGGGTCCACAGAAACGTGTACCAAAGGTCTAGAATTAACAATGTACTCTGTTTCGGCCAACAGTGTTTGCAATACTTCCTCCTTAGGATTTATACTTTTCAGAACTACCTTGAGGGCCACTTTGACTGAACGTACCATCCTTTCCCAAATACCTCCCATGTGTGGTGCTCCAGGGGGTTGAAACGCCAAACTATGTCTTTCACAGATAATTCATCCTGTAGGTGCTGATGATCCAGTCTGTTGATCATTTATCTGAGTTTTTTCTCGGTTCCAACGAAGTTTGTTCCATCATCTGTCTGTATCGTGGAACTAGTATCCAGAGAGCTAGCATGCTCAATATGTACTGCACGAATCGTTGAACATGTGAAGAGTACTCCATATCTCTTCTCTTTCCTTCTTCCAATTGCATCCGACATTGGTACAAAAAAGTCAATACCAACGTATGAAAATGTTAATACGAATGATTGAAGTCTTTGAACAGGTAGTTGTCCCATTTCTGGGTTGGATGGTTCTTCGGCAGCCTAAGCAATTCCTGAAACATTTTTTAACAGAAGCACGACATTTCAGAATACAGTACTTGGTCCTCAAGTTATTAATAATAGCTTCTACTCCCACATGTCCGTTCTTCTGGTGGTAATGTTCAATAAGTAACTCAGTAATTTTATGCTTGGGATAAAGTATGATTAGAAAACGCGAATCGAATTCAAAATTTGGAATACAACTTTCAGGAAACCTACCTTTCCATATTATGATTCCATCGTTGTCTCAGAATGGCGACAACTTGAATAGACGACTGTTTTTCACCACTAACTTATCTTTTCGCAGCTATAAGAGTTCACAATGGAACGTTTTATACTGGCATCTCAAAATTAGAAGTTTGTGAGATTTTCATACATTTTCTAATGACAAATTGGTTGTCACCTGATTGTTCCTCCTGTGAATACGTTCAATAAAATGTAACACCCATGCAGTTGTACGAAGTAACCTTAGCAATTTGGAGAAACGATTAACATCTGGGATTACGGCAGCTCCTTTTTCATAGTGCTGTGTTATTACTTAACCTGTTTCCACAACATTTGTGGCAGGTTCCGATGGCCAACTGTCTTCAAATTTTTGTAAGAAGGCGGGCCCTAAGAACCATTCATAGTCTTTCGTCAAATCAAGGTTCTTTCTTTCTTCTGTTGCAAAATCTGCCACATTTTGTTGCCATTGGGAAATTGTTGAGCTCTCATAAATTTCTCCTATACGACAAGCGAGGAACATGGGAAATCTTTTACATCCGGCTCGAAGGACCATCAAATGTAGAATATTTTAGCACATTCAATTCAAATAATTCCACATTAAGCAAAAGTTGATATTTTTATTGACTTTTTTTGTCAGAACAATCCGTCAAAATTCCATTCAATTGTCAGAACGATGCCAATTATATAAAATATTGTAAATATTGAATAATATTTAACACTTACAAAAACACCAGGATCTTATCGAGTTGCACCCAGCAAATATTTAATTTCTTATATTCTCAACATTTGCCACGAGGATAGTGTGAACAAAAGACTTCAAATGACCCCACAGGAAAAAATCGAGTTTAAGTCTGCGGACCGTGCAGGCCAAAATCAAGGTCCACCTCGATCAATCCAACGATTTCCATTCTCTTGAGTTATGAAGTCTCGAGCAAGCTGACTAAAATGGACAGATGCGCCATCGTGCATAAACCACATCGTTTGTCTTATTGCCAAAGGTACATCCTCCAAAAATTCTGGAAGCGTGTTCCAAAAAGTGGGGGTAAACCTCTCCTGTAAGTCACCCTGGTAGAAATATTGGTCCAATTAGGCAGTCACTCACAATGCCGATCCCAACGTTCAACGAGAACTGATGTTGAAATCGATCTTCATATGTTTGATGTGGATTGTCTTCACACCACATATGATTATATTTAAAATTCCTTATAGAATTTTTTGAAAAACTTGCTTCATTAGTGAACAGAATCAGCATTAGAAATCTAGGAATTCGAATCAATTTACACTTAAGCAATTGACAATACATAATACGCAATATGGGCAGCAAAATCGGTAAGAAGAAGTGTTTGTACGCCTTGTAGGTGGGATGGTTACAAAGAATTTCCAAACAGTACCACTGCTGACACCTAAAGCGTCAGTAATTTTTCGAGTGGTGGTACCAGGATCGTCTTAAATTATTGCAAGAACCTCATTTTCCAGCTCTACCGTTCTGCTTCCCTTGGCATTCCTGCTCTTTCATACTGTCTTAATGTGCCTTTTTATATAGGCGTCGATGAATGCTTTCGAAAGTTCTTCTATCGGGAGCAGGACGGTTTGGAAATCTTTCAATGTACAACCGCCGAGCATGTGCATGTCGGTCATCCCAGTATTCGTATAACTATTCATGATAGCCGACTTGAAACTCAAATTCAATAGATTCAATTATCGAAAAACAGAAAACACTCAAATGACACTGACGTTAATAATTTTTGAACACATCTATGACTGAGCATAATACAAGTATTATCAATGAAAACACAAGGATTCCTAGAAAATTTTTCAACATTTGTTACTCAAAAACTGGGCGTCGTACAACAAAATGTCATGAGAGCATTTTTCATGAGAATAATTGAAAAATTCAAAAATATTTTATATTTTTGAAAAAATTAGTAGCTTCCCAGTTTTTTGAGGATAACCTGTGTTGTGCCCATACGCGCCCCAGGTGACTCCAAAATATTGTTTGGTATTAAAAATTATGCGTCTTTGAAAGTTTTCGACACCCCCAAAGTTTTACCCTAATGTCTCAATTTGTTTGCAAAAATTCAAATTTAACTGCATCTTTCGATTAAACTTTAACACCCTGTAGATAGGTAACGAAGTCTTTGTGGACCTATGTTTCTATGAAGTTTTATCATGAAAGCATTTCAGCAATCACCTCCTCAAATATTGCCATGTCTCTTTTAAGCACCCTGTATATCGGATGAACAGCAAAATCTTAAACTGAAAAAGGCCATGTATAGTGAACACAAGTTCACTATCTTAGAGGAATTTTATGTGTTCACTAATGAACTACAAATCTTAAGCATCATTATAGTAGTAATTCAACCCATCGTTTACTTTATAACTCGGAACAAATTAGTTCAAAATTAAAAGTATTACCGACTATCAATGAAGATGAAGTTGTTCATATTCCTAAATGATAGGAAACAGAAATCTTGTTCTTCATTTCAAAATATAAATTTATATAGAGAGGAGAAAGTGTATGATTCCATAAATATTCAAATCTCAGAGTAAATACGTAGTTTCAAATGACACAACTCGCGGAAGATAACTTCCGAGAGTATAAACGGTGATTTATTTGATTGAAAACTTTAAATAATAGTCAAACAATTCCTGAAGGACTGTAAAATCTATACTTCTTAGTTTTCAGATTTTCTCATTCTGATCCTTCTGGTCCTTCTTGGATTTTATTAATTTTGATTATATGTAATATTCAGTGATTCCCACAATAACGATTTTAAAGAAATTTTCGATGTATAAATTTTAACTGTCGAGGTTATCATAACTACACTACCCACAAATAATTGTCGCATCACCATACTTTTACGACAATACTATATAAACTTTTAGGCTGGTCATTCAAGAGTCGCTTGGTAACTTTCAGAAGTGTAAAATAAGAAACTATCATTCAAAAGAGATGAGTTTATGATGGAAAATATCAACAATTTTCGAGTTATTGAAAAATTAATAAATTCTACCATCTTCAAACATTCGTGAAGAGACCAATCAACTAATATCGAATGGTCACTAATTATTCTCAAAATCGAGTGTTTCTTCCCCGGGCCCTAATTACTGCCAGTATACGTCTCGGAAGCCCCTCAAACAAATTTTGGATGTACTCTTGAGTCACTGAGTTCCAAATTTCAGGAAGCAGATTTTCTAGTTGTTGTATTGTTCTACAAGGCATCCAACGTTGTTGAATTTGCCGCCCTATGTTGTCCCAAACATATTCTATGGGATTCAAATCGGGACTTCTGGCTGGCCATCTTAAAATATCAATTTCGGCATTTTGCAGAAATTCTGTAACTACTCTAGCTGCATGAGGCCGAGCATTAGCATGCATATAAATGAAGTTTTCGCCAATCAATGGGAAAAAGGGTACAACATGGGGTTCAACGATATCTGCGATGTATCTGACCGCTGTCATTCTTCCATTATTCACTAGGACTAACTCAGTTCGACCATGAAAAGAAATGCCTCCTCACACCATTTCTGACCCCCCTCCAGAGTTTTCGATTTGCCGGATATTGCATTGCTGATACCGTTCCCTAGGTCGTCTGTATACAGGTATGCGTCTTTCATTTGATACTAGACAGAACCTGGAGTTGTCGGAAAAGAGAACATTCGAACATTCTGGAATACCAGAATGGTATTCCCTCGCAAACTGAAGTCTTGCAACTCGATGCACTCTGGTGAGACGCGAGCCGGTATAAGCCACCCTTGGTCTGATATCGTCTTCTCTGAGCATGTTTCTAACAGTTTGCAATGAAATATGCACATTTCTGGAAAGTGGAAGTTCATTTTGTAGCATTCTAGCTGTACAGTGCCGAGCTCTTAGTGCAGTTAAACAAAGCCAACGATCATCAACTGGTGTTGTTATCCGATTTCTTCCCTGTCCGGCTCTTCTTCCATATTCCATTGTTTCGTGGTACCGATTAATTACTCTTGAAATAGTGCTTAGGTTAACATTCAAGTTAGCCACACAACCTTGGCTTCGCCCCTCCTCTAGAAGTGTTACAATTCTTACCACTTTATCATCACTGAAATAGCATCCAGGACGTTCAGCAGCCATTGCAATAAATTCAAAAATTCAAAAATCAACAAGAAACACAGAAAACTTGCATTCATTTAGCGTGAAAACTGAAGAGAAATTGAATGAAGACTGATAGTCAAATAAACTCATTCTTGTTTCGTGTTTGAGGTCATATGGAAACAAATGTTACTACATAGATAAGATTTTTTCCCCTCATATGTCCAAAACCATATTAAAGATTGTGGAATTCAGAATACCAGGTGATACGACAATTTATGTGGTGTGTGTATTTAGATGAAGAAAATTTTATTTACACACAGCGCCTTCAAAAACAGATACAAAATGAAAATTATACTATGGTACATCAAATTATATATGATTTAAAACAGTTGAATAAAATTGGGTAAAACCTCCTAAGGCGATTCACACAACTATTATCTAAATGACTTAGCCGGAAAGTATTAAGTAAAGAGGAATTATTGTCGGAATCTACCTGTTCATTCAATAATATGTTGGAAAGTTTATATCCAATGATTTCAAGTATTCCTAAAAATAATATCAAGTTTTCATTAGATGAATGTAAGATTTTAAAATTTTTGCTGAAAATATGATTTAGTTCGCATAATTAGGATTTGCTTGTTTATTGATGAAACAACGATAATGTTCATTGACTCTAATATTGAGATTTCTGTTGGTTCTACTTATATATATCTTACTACAAATACTGCAGCTAAGTTTTTATACAGCAGATTTCTTTCCAAATTAAATAATAGACATGAATTCTCCGTCTTCCATAAATCATCTCATATGGACATCATACTTCACAATACGTCGTTTCATCCGGTTCTAGATAAAATGGTAGCACGATTCATAGACTATTAAATGTTTCTCTATCTTGACAAAATTTTGACTAAGAACTTTGCATTATAGAAGAATTAGCTCTTGATAATGGTTACAATCCAAATATCATAACTGAATTACTTAAATAAAAATGGAAACTCAAAGCAATAGAATTTGCGTATCCAAAATTTAAAGATCAACACTGATAAAGTAGCCTCACAAACGTTGAGAAAGTTAGCCATAATTTAAAATATTCACTGAGTTCTAGTTACACATCTAATTCTGAATCAATAATAACTTATCTAAACACATCAACAATAATAAAAATAAGGTAGATAAAGGAAAGAAATCTGGTGTATACAACTAAGTTGAGGTAGTTGTAGTATGATTTATATTGGTAAAACCTACAGAAATTTCATTATTGGAGTCAATCAACATTATCGTAGTTTCATCAATGAAAACACAAATGCTAATTACGTGAACCATTTAATGTAAGAAAATCATAATTTCTATTAAAATTTTGAAATTTTACATTCATCTGATGAAAAAATTGATATTAATTTTTGGAATCCTTGAAATCAATAGATAAACTTTCCAACACATTGAATGAACAGGTAGATTTTGACAATAATTTCCCTTCAATTTGTTTCCGGTTGTGTAATTTAGATAATAGTTATACGAATTACCATTACGAGATTTCACTCACTTTTATTCAAATGTTGTCATCATATATAATTTGTGGTACCTTATTTAAGTTTTAATTTTCTATCTGTTTGATGAAGGCGCTGTGTCGTCGAAAGGCGTTACAAATAGAGTTAATAAGTGTAAAACAAATTTTCTTTTATTTATCATTTGAAATGGGTTTGCATCAAGTACCGGCTACTAGTAATCAATCTACAATCATCTAGAACAAAGATTATGGAAAAAGACAATATCAAGACCATACCGATCTGGTAGATAATGAAAAATAAAAATCGAGTGATCAAATCAAAGGCCGAGAAGAGATTTACTATCACTTCGACAATATCCATGTATTCTTGACCCGTTCCCAGAATAAATACATATAAATATATGCGGCGTCTTCTTTCTTCCGGTTTCTCGTTCGTCGAACTTGGTGCTAACCTTTTCTTGTGTATACATACACACAACCAAATTTATATGGAATTACCCGATATTTTGAATATTACCTTAGGGATTTTGGAAATTTCGAAGGATTGTTAGAATTAACCTTTTTTGAGATATTTCAATTGGAAAAAGAAATGAATTAAGGTTTATTTTAAGAAACAAATAAAAGAAAATAAAATAACAGACTCTTTCCGCATGTAGTAAAAAAATTGAAAATTGTTTGCTCACGGAGTAGGTGTTTTTTCTTCTCGACCTCAGTAGCTTACATTACCTCCTCTTTCCCTAATACAAGCCTGAATCCGTCTAAGCATGCTTTGGATCAGGTTTTCGACCTCCTCTGGGGTGATATTCTGCCACTCTTCTGTGGCGGGTTGGATAAGTCGTTGTGAGGTTCTTGGATTATCCTGGCGCGATTTAATTGTCTTTTTGAGATTATCCTATAAATGTTCAATAGGATTTAGGTCTGGGGAGTCCTGAATAGCGATTCCATCTGTTTCAAGATAATGTCGCGTGAGGTTGCTGGTATGCGGAGGAGCATTATCTTGCATAAAGTGAAATTTTCACCGTAGGCACCTCGCCAGAGTCTTACCATGGGCTCCAGCACTAGGTCCACGCAATTTCTAGCCGTAACACTTGCAGGAAACGAAATCAAATCTGTTTTGCCTCTCAGCATAATGCCACCCCAAAACATCACACTGCCCTCTTGGTATTTCGGAATTTGTCTTGCTGCTCGGAGTCTAGCTTGTTTTCCACGATCTCTTAAAACCCGAATGTGGCGGTCATCTGATCGAACACCAACTCTGGTCTCACCCGAAAAAAGAACATTTCGCCAATTCTCAATATTCCAATTTTGGTGCTCGATACACCAATTGAGTCTGTTAATTTTTTGTTGTCTGGTTAGCTCTGGAACTCTTAAGCACCTTTGTTGTATAAACCCCTTGAACGAAGTATTTGACTGATACACTGATGCCTGTTGCTTCCAGAAATTGACTTTGGAGTATGGGGTGTGACGCACTAGGGTCTCTTGGTGCAATTTGTCACAAAAAGTGGTCTTGTTCTTCAGAAGTGATCTTCCTACGACTTCTTCTAGGCCTATTTTGTAGAGATTGTAGCTCCACGTATCTTGCGTAGGTTTTTTGAAACCACCTGCAGTAATACCCCCATTGTGGCCGCTATATCCCTCGGTGTCACCCTTTCTTCTACGAGAGTAATTATTCGACCCCTCTACACATCGGACATTCGAACGTGAGGCATTTTCAATTATGATTATAGGCTTTTTAAATTTTGAAATTCACAATTTCAAATATCAGTGAAGACTGAGTACAATATCCCGAACATGTGGTGATAATTCAACAGTTCTTATCAAATTTTTTACAACAAAAGACTTCATTCTTCACAAGTAGTCAAAGATCCATGGTTAAAAACAATCAATAATGTTAAATACCGAATTATTCAATATGAACATGTTGTGTGTATGTATTCGAGGTTTCGCCTAGATCGCTCCAGCCCATTGAGTCGACATAGATTTCGATACTGTAACATAGTAAAGAAGTTATTGCTGAAAAGATGAGTTGGCTGTTCTGAAATTTTACTATCACTCCCATTTGCATCACATCCTCAACTAGTTCTATTGAATCTATTTATTTCAAGGCAGGCACATGATTGTAATGAAAATTAGTCGAAAATTAAGCGCGGAAAACTGCGGGGTGTTCGGGGGCGGGAGACACATATTAAGTATATATAATATATTTTTTCAAAACTTAAATTTGACAATAAACACATTTCACGCACACGGCAGTCACTCACTATTTTGATGAATTGAAGATGAGATGGATGAAGAGAGTTTTATAATTATTAGTTATTATAAAGTTACACTAGTAATTACCTCCTCGGGTTAGCTGAGAAATTTTCTAACACTTTCTGTTCAATACTTTTCCTATTAGCTTTGACGAATTTTCGATGTACACTCATTAAGCATAACGCACTCAGTCTTTTCTCACTCATAGTGCTTCTTAACCATGTCTTGACTCTCCTTAGTGTACTAAAAGACCGTTCTATAATAGCAGTAGTTGACGGCAAAGTTATCAAAATTTATAAGGCGTGCCTGATGATGGATAGAAAATATCAGTTTCCTTTAAAAGGTCAATTACTTCGAGCTCCTTCAAGGTGTTCTCATTCATATTCTTGTCACTCCACAAATTAAACCACAGATCCAATTCTGCGACGACATTTGTTAAATGGTAGAACTTTATGAAAGATTTCGCTATCTGTTGAACTTCCGTGATGCTTCTTTTTAGCATATGATATGGATGGAGTTTTGTTTGTGCAAAAGCAGGGATGTTGTCTTCAGAAAATCGTATATCGAGTGAAGTTGTTATTGAGTCAAGGTAAGGTATGATGAGTGACCGCCTCCAGTACTCGTTGTCTGTCTGCGATGGGGGGTTACTTCTGTGTTGTTGTAATTGTGCCTGGCGCTGTACAGAAATGGCAATGATTACGGCTTCAGCAATGGTTTGAGCATTTTCAAGCAATTCTTCAGATATCCTTTCAACATCTTCGCGTTCCTTTTGAAAGGCAGCCAAGAATTGAATCCTCATCATACCTCGATGAGGTCAATAGATTTCGATTGAAGAGAATAAGCTACAGGTTTCAGAAGGGCAGAATATTTCACAATTATCACAAATGCTACAGCACATGACGACTTTGTTAAAACCGCATGAAGTTGGTAAGCAGATTTTCTTGTCCTACAGTTTCCTACTACAGCTATTTTTTTTTCCAAAGATTTAACCACTTCTGGGAAATGTTAAGAGAATTTTCTTATGCTCTTATATTTCTCAGACCATCTTGTCTCACACAGTCTCGATAGATTAGGTGACGAGCCTTTGCGCGAGCTGGCGATTCCCTGAAGAAATTTATAATATCATTGATTATTGCTATTGTGTTTCTAATCTCCGGTATTTTGTAAGTATCATTCACTACGAGATTCAATCTGTGGCTTGAGCAGTGGATGAACGATGTCGAAAATACTTTCTCCTGAGAATTGCCTGCACTCCTCCCTCCTTGCCAGCCATCGAAACCAAATCCGACACAATTTTCCTTCGGAAGATTTTGATTGACGATGAAGTTGTCAATCGTTTCTGCTATCGATGAGGCATTTTGACCTTTCAGTTCTACGAAACCCATAAATTCTTCACGGATTATCTTTACCATAAAATCGCAAACCGATGGAAAGTTGCTCTTTTCAGCTATATCTGTTGTTTCGTCAGCCATGATAGCGAAAGCTCTGGTTCGATTCACATCAGTAATAATACTATATGTGATTACTTCACCACATAAGATTGTCAATTCGTTTTGGATTTTGGGTGATATATAGGAGGCATTTTTACGACATTTCTCTAAATGATGTTCCAATGTCTCGTCACCATTATCAATTGTTAAATGTAGAAGATCGAAGAAAACTCCTTCATCCACTTCTTTGCCTCTAAGAGGTGTATCGTGGGTACCGCAAAATAGTATGCAATAAATAATTGACTACAAAATTTTTCTATCTTCTTCAACTATTTTCTGGTAGGAATTTTGCATTTGAATATCAACAGGAACGTTTTTAAGGAAAGAATTCGATGAAGCGGTTGAAATTTTGTGGTACTGACTATCAAGATATTTTCGACAGTCTTCATGAATATCTTGAAACCTCCAATGCAGTTTTACTATGAAGGATCCCAAGATTCCCTTTACAGTTCCCCTAACTGGACGAAACAACACACAGTGTTTGCAGAGAGCACCCTTCAGGCGAGAGGAATAAACTTGCCAGGGTGCTTATTGATCCAACCAAGAGTAGTTGAATTTTCTTTTCAAACTAATTTTCAAAATAAATTTTTGGTGAAATCCAAGGGTTTGGCAACAACTTTTTCTCATTTCTGTCGTTAGCTCAGAAGCTTACTCACATAAAAGCCAATGTCACTTTCAAAAAGTTTTCTTGTATCTTTAGTCGTGATGAACTCTGATCATCCGCCTGTGATGAATTCGGGAGTACAATTTGATCGATTGGGTCATTATCTCTATCATTTCCATTTCTCTTTCGTTTCATAGGATTCGCTATCGAAAGAAAAATTGAGTTTAAAAAGCAACGATTTTTTCGAAAAACATTTTCTGATAAGAACTACTCTTATTTTTTCAGCAGCCCAGTCATTATTCAAAAAAAAACCAGATGAAAACAAACAAAATTATGCATGTAACTAATTCAAGTGAAAGTATGAAACATTTAAAACTGATATTTTTACAAAATGAAGTAAAGCTCATTAATCACCTTTTTGAAATGAGAACCTGGCTGAATTCGACGAATTTATGAGTATGTATCAGATGTTGAAGAAACCCATGATGATAAAACAAGTTCAGCAAATTTTCGTGGAAAGCCGACTTTCGATTTCATTGTCTCTACTTAGGGTGTGAAGTTTACTTTGAATCGTTCATTTCAATTTCTTGGTAAAACCTCGTTTATTGTGCCAGGGTACTCCAGGGGTTCAGCTGCCCTCTCGCTGGGTACGCCCTTGATATGCCTGTTTCTACGGTTGAGTAATAGGTTATAGTTATATTGGTATTCAACAAAAGGCATCAGTTTTAACCACAACTTACGAAACTTATTACATTCCAAATCATTTCATTGATAATGGACTTCTTGTACATTCTGCAAGTGGGCTTAGATACCTGGAAGTTTCCACTATAGTACTTATCGCATCTGGTTCTAGCCTATATCGGGATGCTTCTATGAAAATGAAGAAATACAGTCACGGTCTATTTCATATGGTCTCAGAAATGTTCTACGTTAAGCCCGATTTTTTTTGTAAGAGCTGGGAATCTGAAGAGTAGTTTATATTCTCAGTTGACTTCTGGGGCCACAGTTTAAGTGCTATTCTTGTAGGATTTCTCCAGGTAGATAATAGTACAAATCTTACTGATGATAAGTAGCTTGACTTCGGCCTATATTATTTCGGTTGCATCATCAGTTTCACGATGATAAATCTTGTGACTTGAAGTTATTTCTCTAGCCATATCGGCTCTCCCTATTCCAGTCACAAGTATTCCTAATACCCTCATCAAGTTTTTTGAAATTAAATGACGATTCTCCATAATAATCATGCTGATGATGTTTGATTAGAACATTGAATACTAAAACTGAATGTTTCGTTCCTTTCCTAAAAAGCAATGAGTACTTAATGATATTTCTAGAAAACTCCGTATATAAAGGTTCAGGTCGGGTTGAACAACCTGCAGACACAATCTATCTTATGAATATTTATTTACCTCGGCAACAAAAATATGAATATCTAAATACCGTGCAGTGGGGGGAGACCTCAGTACTTGTCGAAGAAGGTAGTCGCTCAGACGAGTTTCAAGGTATATTAAACTACCGCGTAGTACTCATAGTGGAGCCCAAGGATGGTGTAGCTTATATCATTAGTGGAAATTATATAGAAGTAAATGAAAAATATACTCAGCTCAATAAGGAGAACCATTCCTCAGAAGTAGCCTAATCATATAATCATCTCCTAGAAGCGACATGGCAATGACTCATTGCCAAAACCCCCATAGTATCAAAACGACGAGAATGATGATCTCGAAACGAACGGATAAAATACCGCAGGTGGGTAGGACGAAACATCCAAAATCCCATACCAGGAAACTGGTCAGCCTCATGGATTCTGCGGGAGGCAAAAGATCATCACAAAATATTGCGACAGATACCAACTCCAAAATAAGTAAGAAGAGTACATTGTTAGTAGCAACATATAACATAAGATCAATGGCAACTGACGAAAAATTGGTGGAACTAGAGGAAGAACTGGAGAAGATAAGATGGGACATACTGGGTCTGTCCGAGGTGAAGCGCAGAGGTGAACGGTGTGTGGACTCAGAATCAAGTAATAGACTCTACTATAAAGGCAAAGAAGACAAAATACACGGAGGCATAGGTTTTCTCATCAGGAAAGAGATGAAGACAAGTGTACGAATGTTTAAACGCGTATCTGATAGAGTGGGATTCATACCGATGGAATTGAACGCAAGGGAAAAAATCAAAATAATCCAAGTATACGCCCTAACCAGCTCATGCGAAGATGAAGAAATAGAATCCTTCTACCAAGACCTAACAAAAGCAGTAGAGGATGATGAAATAAAACCCGCTATCATTGTGGGAGATTTTAATGCAAAGCTGGAAAAGAAAATGAACGAAACTGAAGATAAGCTTGATAACTTCGGATTCGGCATTAGAAATGATCGTGGTGAATGCCTTATACACTATCTAGAACAACAAAGCTTATACGCAATGAACACAATCTACAAAAAAGGAGCAACAGAAAATGGACATGGATATCACCAAATGGAGAAACTGAGAATGAAATAGACTATCTGTTACAGTGCAGTTTATGGGTTTACAACGGCTAGTGATCATTGATTAGTGAGAGAGCAAAGATACATTTTAGCAAGAAACAACAGAGAAAGAAAATGAATTCAAAAGCTACATGGGTGATCTCTCAAAATATAAGATGCAATAGCTAGAAGTTCAGAGAAACTTTAACGAAGATCATGTCCAAAGACCGAGAGCAGCCAGATGAGGAAAACCAGGACATCGAAAAAATGAACCAAAAATTGATGAAACAACTGAGACAAGCAGGTGAAAAAGTGAGCAAACCCGAAAACAAGAGAACAGATCAGCTCAATGCCACGACGAAGGCACTAATGGAGAAAAGAAGAAAACTTTGAAGTGAAGGAAAATACAAAACAGTTGAATATGCGCAACTCTATTAAACAATCAAAAAGATGATAAGAGATGATTTGAGGAAATATCAAGAAGAAGAAATGGAGAAGATTCTGAGGAGGAATAGGGAATTGAATTGCTTGGGGCCGCAATAAGGAAAAATTATTATTACAGCTTTAAAAGACAAAGACGGCAAGGAAGAAAGAGATATAGAAAAAATCACACATATAGTAGAAGAATTCTATAAAGACCTATACACCTCAGAGAAAAAGCCAAGCGATGAATCACGGGAAAACAAAAGAGAAATACAAAATGTGTCCTCTGAAAAATTGCCCGAAATAGAAGATTATGAGATCGAAGAAGCTCTAAAAGGCTTAAAAACAACAAAGCTCCAGCTACCGACGGCAAACTGTCGGAGATGCTACAAGAAGGAAGGGAAAGTATACTACCCACTTTGAGGACATTATTTAATGAATGCTTGCATAGCGGTAGGATTCCAGAAGAATGGGCTAAAAGTGCTGTCATTTTGCTGTTCAAGAAAGGCGAAAAGAGTGACCTAAAAACTATCGCCCCATATCACTACTATCACAGATCTATAAGCTATTCATGAAAATAATCACTAACCGATTGACGGCGAAGATGGACTCCTACCAACCCGTTGAACAGGCTGGCTTTCGAAAAGGGTATAGTACACTTGATCACCTCCTTACTGTGAGAACTTTGACAGAGAAAGCAAACGAATACCATCTTATTTTATACATGTTGTTCGTGGAGAAGGCGTTCGATATGACTGGGATATGGGCCGCAGAAAAAGCTATGAAAACAGCAGACTTGATTCCAGGTATAAACAACTGATCCACAATACACAATATAGACATCTATCAACAATCCTCAATGATAGTAAGACTAGAACACGAGACCAAACCTATAAAAATCCAGAGAGGTGTAAAACAGGGAGACGTTATATCGCCGAAGTTATTCACCTTAGCTTTAGACGATGTAGTCAAATCATTGAGTTGGGATGGAAAGGGGATAAACATAAACGGAAAAACACTGAATCATCTTAGGTCCTGATTTCCACCACTCTCGAAGAGTTGCAAGAAATCACTACAGAATCAGCTGAAGCATCTTAAAACATTGGTTTGAAAATGAATATGCAGAAGACGAAAACCATGACTAATACAGAAGATAACAGAAGGATTGCAGTTGGCGTACACTCTCTGGACATGGTGGATGAATATGCTTACCTAGGTCAAACTTAATAGAGAGAGTCAAACTGCAGAAATTACGAGAAGAGTTCGGCTTGCTTGGGCTGGATTTGGAAAATTAAAATGGATCCTTCAAAGTCGTAAGATACCACAATACCTCAGAACTATGTCCAGAGTTGGATGACAGATGGCAGTGGTATCAAGTAGCACAAGAAGAAGAAGTCCAGACATAAATAGAGTAGGTTGCCGAGGACACGCCAACATACAGGGAAAGTAATACAGGCAGAAAACACAATGAAAACGGTCGGATCAGAAGCTTGAGAGCCGATGATAGTGCGTTGCGAATAAAGGCCGAACAAAGGCAGGACACCATAATGAATCATCACAGCTAACGCTTTATAGAACCTAGACCTGGGTACACAATCAACTGTAATTGCATATTCACAAAAAGAAGATGTAAGGGGTAAACATATTTCGTGTTTTAGTACTGCAGCTATGTAAAATATTGTGAAAAGAGGATAATGAGCCTCGTACCCCATGTTCTTTTTGCGTGAGAAATTCATTGCCATGAACAGTTTTAGCTAGCGTTTTTCGTTTTCGAGTTATTTGGAAATTTTCCAAATTTTTGAAATCAATGTGCCAATGAATCGGTTGTTTTTGAAGTTTTGTTAAAATTGTTTCAACATTCTACAGGCACTTTTCTGAGTAGAATAGAACTAAGTGCGGATCTATTAACTCTATGTTCATTCACCAAGTACACGGAATGAAATAGCTTAAAAATGTTCTGTGCTCCCATTATGATAGTTCGAAAATTAGTTTCTGCTATGACAAATCTGTTAAATAATTTATTATTTCTTTCTCAAGTAAGAACTATTGTGTGAATATAGTATCGTTTGCAATAACGAAGCGATTATACCGTACGACAATTTTGAAAAGATAAGTATGATAGAATGTTACATTCGAAGAAATTATGACGCGATGCTGCAGAAGCTGATTATTTGGATCGTTTTCTTGAGGGGTGTCAACTTCATAAGAGTATATTCGTTAAATTGAGGGAAAACTTTATGAATCATGGCAAATTTAACGTCTCACGGAAAAGATGAAGATGAAGAAGTTGTTGAAGAAGATGCAACAATTGATGTTATAGGTAGTGCTACTACCAACAACAAACTGTATAACTGTATTTGAAAAAATTTTGACATGAACCTCATAAAATGAGATTATCCTAGTTTTTGCTGCCAGGACGCCGACTCTATTTTTAAAACTGGTTTCTTCAGAAACAACAAGAGAATCCGCAGTTTTCCGAGAAATAATTTGGACTGATGAAGTTCTCATTAGTAGTGTTGGAAAATCGTCAAAATGAATATAGAGTGTTGGATGTAAACCCACATCGCCATATTCAAGTTCAACGTCAAGGCCGATATGACTTCAATGTATGATGTGCATTGAAAGATGATCGGGTATTAACGTATATGATTTTTGATGAAAACCTACGTGATGGATTATATCATAGAATATAAATAAACAACATCGATGGATATTTTAATGAACTGTCTCTTGCCGAAAGAAGAAATATCTATTTTCAACATGATGGAGATCTTTTCATCACACTATGACTTAAATTTTGGTAATAATTGTATGGGAACCAAGAGGTCTGCAGGATATCCGGCGCGTTCAGATAATTTGTCTTCGCTGGTTTTTTCTTTCCGTGATATATCAAGAATCTTTTATATAGAAGACCTAGTCCAAGAGTTGAAGTAATACATTTGATTACCAACATTGATTATTTTTATTAAATGTCATTTCATATATATCTCGTTAGTTTTTGTTTCAAAATAACGATTGCAAGTTACTCTCAAAATTTTCAAGGTGGCTTCGTTATCATAAACCATACTATATTCACACAATAGTTGTCACTTGCTGAAACAACAGAACACACTTGAGCTATTTCAATCATTCTGTGTAAATTCTGTGAATGGACAAAAATAACTAGATGAAATTAGGGAAGCTTTTGAAATTTTCGGTTTCGTTTGTCTATGGATCTCATTTAAAATACAAGTTTGTATTATTATTCAGAAACCATTTCTGCACGTAGTTTGATTTTACATAAATTGTGCCTGTAGAATATTGAAACTATTTTCACATAATTTCAAAAACAACCAATACGTTGGAGCATGATTGATTCTGAAATTTTTCCAAATTTTCAAGTAACTCAAAAATGAGAAAAGAAAGCTCGAATCAGTTCACGCAGAAAACGGGAAGGAAGTTCTTTCTCTATTCCCAATATTATATGAAAATACAGAAAATTTGGTGCAGGCCAGAAATGTAGACAGCAGAAGTTTCAATATGATTATAATCAAAATATATCCTGGAATAATTATATATTAGGATAACGTTAAATGTTATGAGAATATATCAATCTACCAGAATATATACATACTATAGCATCATCAGACAATGATATCAATGTACCAACGAGTAGTGTCAGAGGCTTTCTCCCCGGAAAAATCCAGTGTACGGACCTTAGTCAAGTAACACTGAATGTTACTCATTAATAGTTTCCTTTGTGAGAACGATCGAATAGAATACTGAATATAAATAAATATGACAAAGTTGTCAGTTAATTTTATTACATTTATATAAACAAATAAATGAAATATGAAATGAGATTCTGAGCAGTATAAACTAAAGAAAACCTATGACTCTACCTCATTATTTTTTCGGAAAGAAACCTACGAAGAATATTACAAGATTTGATGACTGTTACCTTTTGTAACTGTTCAAAAAATTTTCTTCAGACCCAAAATCTCAATACTTTTGTGAAGATTCCTAGAATAACACCTGTTGTGGAAATAATAATCGGTAGAATAAAATTTTTTCATTTTCCACATTTTTCAGAGCTAATCTCGTCGCCAAGCATCATATATTTGGAAATTTTTTCATTGTATTTATTTTGTATATTATATATGTCGGGTATAGCAATATCGATTATGTATGTTATTTGATTCTTTTTATCAGTAAGAATAATATCTGGTCTATTGTGTTTTACAGCTCTGTTGCAAAGAATTGTCTTATCAAAATAAAGTTTATATTTGTTCACAAATAATCTCAGGTTCTTATTTGTAAAATTTTTTCTTTTTACAAAATAGGAATTAGGTCATGTTTGATTCCTAGATTAAAATGAATAATATTAGCGACGGCATAATATATATATATATATATATATATATATATATATATATATATATATATATATATATAGAGCAGTACAACCTCTCGCATATCCGAACAACGAAACTTTGCAATCACCCACCTCTATAATCCGCAAAATTTATTTTTTACCTTTATAATCGGAACGCCGTCAAAAATTTCATGGATTGAAAGTGTCCGAAGTTGCAATATCTTGTCTGAATACTCGCTTCACTTGTGCAGATTAGATTCCCTTTTCACCTTCAGCGCCTGATATCCGTAATAATCATGTCGCGTCGACATAAATCGTTAACATTGCAGCAAGAATACGAAATTTTGAAAGAATTAGAAAATGGAAAAAGTGTTTCTGAATTGGCCAGAATACACTAAATTGGAAAATCTACAGTATGCGATATAAAAAAAAAAAATGAATTGAGAATTTGATATCTTCTTCTGATTCTGGTCCTGGGAAACGGCGTACACTCAGAACTAGTGAAAATCCGAATGTTGAAAATGCTCTGTACACTTGGTTCTTACAAGAACGATCTCGACATATACCTTTATCTTGTGATCTCATATGTGAGAAAGCAAGATTGTTTACACCAGTATAACAGGTACAGATGATTTCAAGGCAAGTCAAGGATGGTTGGAAAAATTCAAAAAAAAGAGACATGGAATTCGACAACTTACCATATCAGGAGATAAATTGTCCTCAAACGTTAGTGCGGTAGAACCATTAAAAAAAATTTCTTCAAAACATATGGGAGATGGATCTAGTGCCAGATAAAGTTTACAACGCAGATTAAAGCGGGTTATTTTGGCGAATTCTTCCAAACAAAATACTAGCACCTGCTGCTGAAAATTCAGCTCCAGGTCGAAAGATGAGTAAGGACCGTATTACATTCATGCCATGCTCTAATGCATCAGTATCTCATAAAATGAAATTGTTGGTCATCGGGAAAGCCAACAAACCCCGAGTATTCAAGAACTGCTCCAATTTGCCTGTTTATTATAAAGGTCAAAGAAAAGGGTGGGTAACTAGAGAACTTTTTATGAATGGTTCCACAAACAATTTATTCCTGATGTTAAAAATAAAATGAATGAGCTGAAACTGCCACAAAAAAGCTCTGCTCTTATTAGATAATGCTTCTGGACATCCAACAGAAGAGAAATTAATCAGTGAGGACCGAAATATTCAGGTCATGTTTCTACTCCCTAATTGTACTCCATTATTACAACCAATGGATCAACATGTAATACAGAATGTGAAATTGCATTATCGAAAATCTTTGCTACCGAATATTGTGGGACAAGAAGACAATAACATTTCGCAATTGGACCTCGAACATATGGTGTTTTCTCTTGAAAGGGCCTGGTCATCTGTGTCCCAAGAGTTAATTCAGAAATCATGGAAGAATTCATGGACCATAAAAGATGATGATTATGATAGAGAAAAAATTTCGCTAGAGAAAGAAGAGAAAAATCGCTATTTACGCATGATGACAGATGTGCTAACAAATGTATCTGGTCAAGAATTAACAACTGAAGACAGTGAAAAATGTTGTAGGAGATAATCAGAATTATCTCTCTGAAGCTGAAATAATCAACAACATAGAAAGTGACGAGGATACAGAAGAACTTGAAGAAGGCGATGTCACCATGAATTCGGTTAAACATAAAGAAGCTCTCTTGTGTTTCAACAAACGTTAGGAATGGTGCACAGAAAATGATATCCCTCAGCACCAAATATTATTATTCAATAAATTGAGAGAGAAAGCTGCAAATTCTCATCTTCGTTCGTCAAAACAGAAAACGATCCAAGACTTCTTCAGAACCTAAATAATTATCTGTGAAATGTATCACTTTCTTAAAATATTTAGTTATATTTTCATGTTTTTCTGTGAATCACAATAATTTTGAGTTTTTCAATGAATATTTTACGTTTTTCAATAAATATTTCAGGTTTTTCGGCCCTGTTTTTTCTGTACTATTTCATTTCAATTACCTCGATAATCCGAATATTTCAGTAATCCGAACAAGCCTTGGTCCCATATGATTCCGATTAGAGAGGTTGGATTGTATATATATATATATATATATATATATTTATTTATATATATATATATATATATACTTTTTCACCGGTTTGACGAGTGAAAACTAGGAGAATTCAACATGGAAAGATTTATTCTCGCACAACGCATCGAAATAGTGAAAATTCACAACAAAACCGGTGAAAATTCTGCGAACACAGTTCAAAAAGTTCGTACTGCTTTTGGTCATCATCATACACCTACTCTCACCACTCGTCAAATCAAAAAAAAAAAATATATATATATATATATATATTTATATATATATTATATATATATATATTATATATATATATATATATATATATATATATATATATATATATATATATATATATATATATATATATATATATATATATATATATATATATATATATATATATATATATATATATATATATATATATATATATATATATATATATATATATATATATATATATATATATATATATATATATATATATATATATATATATATATATATATATATATATATATATATTTTCCGGGAGAAAGCCTCTGACACTACTCGTTGGTACATTGATATCATTGTCTGATGATGCTATAGTATGTATATATTCTGGTAGATTGATATATTCTCATAACATTTAACGTTATCCTAATATATAATTATTCAGGATATATTTTGATTATAATCATATTGAAACTTCTGCTGTCTACATTTCTGGCCTGCACCAAATTTTCTGTATTTTCATATAATATTGGGAATAGAGAAAGAACTTCCTTCCCCGTTTTCTGCGTGAACTGATTCGAGCTTTCTTTTCTCATTTTGAGTTACTTGAAAATTTGGAAAATTTCAGAATCAATCATGCTCCAACGTATTGGTTGTTTTGAAATTATGTGAAAATAGTTTCAATATTCTACAGGCACAATTTATGTAAAATCAAACTACGTGCAGAAATGGTTTCTGAATAATAATACAAACTTGTATTTTAAATGAGATCCATAGACAAACGAAACCGAAAATTTCAAAAGCTTCCCCTAATTTCATCTAGTTATTTTTTGTCCATTCACAGAATTTACACAGAATGATTGAAATAGCTCAAGTGTGTTCTGTTGTTTCAGCAAGTGACAACTATTGTGTGAATATAGTATGGTTTATGATAACGAAGCCACCTTGAAAATTTTAAGAGTAACTTGCAATCGTTATTTTGAAACAAAAAACGAGATATATATGAAATGACATTTAATAAAAATAATCAATGTTGGTAATCAAACGTATTACTTCAACTCTTGGACTAGATCTTCTATATAAAAGATTCTCGATATATCACGGAAAGAAAAAAATCCAGCGAAGACAATTTATCTGTACGGGCAGGATGTCTTGCAGACCTCTTGGTTCTCATACAATTATTACCAAAATTTAAGTCAGCAACGACCATAGTGTGATGAAAAGAGCTCCATCATGTTGAAAATAGATATTTCTTCTTTCGGCATTAGACAGTTCATTAAAATATCCATCGATGTTGTTTATTTCTATTCTGATATAATCCATCACGAAGGTTTTCATCAAAAATCACATACGTTAATACCCGATCATCTTTCAATGCACATCATACATTGAAGTCATATCGGCCTTGACGTTGAACTTGAATATGGCGATGTGGGTTTACATCCAACACTCTATATTCATTTTGACGATTTTCCAACACTACTAATGAGAACTTCATCAGTCCAAATTATTTCTCGGAAAAACTGCGGATTCTCTTGTTGTTTCTGAAGAAACCAGTTTTAAAAATAGAGTCGGCGTCCTGGCAGCAAAAAACTAGGATAATCTCATTTTATGAGGTTCATGTCAAAATTTTTTTCAAATACAGTTATACAGTTTGTTGTTGGTAGTAGCACTACATATAACATCAATTGTTGCATCTTCTTCAACAACTTCTTCATCTTCATCTTTTCCGTGAGACGTTAAATTTGCCATGATTCATAAAGTTTTCCTCAATTTAACGAATATACTCTTATGAAGTTGACACCCTCAAGAAAACGATCCAAATAATCAGCTTCTGCAGCATCGCGTCATAATTTCTTCGAATGTAACATTCTATCATCTTATTTTTCAAAATTGTCGTACGGTATAATCGTTCGTTATTGCAAACGATACTATATTCACACAATAGTTCTTACTTGAGAAAGAAATAATAAATTATTTAACAGATTTGTCATAGCAGAAACTAATTTTCGAACTATCATAATGGGAGCACAGAACATTTTTAAGCTATTTCATTCCGTGTACTTGGTGAATGAACATAGAGTTAATAGATCCGCACTTAGTTCTATTCTACTCAGAAAAGTGCCTGTAGAATGTTGAAACAATTTTAACAAAACTTCAAAACAACCGATTCATTGGCACATTGATTTCAAAAATTTGGAAAATTTCCAAATAACTCGAAAACGAAAAACGCTAGCTAAAACTGTTCATGGCAATGAATTTCTCACGCAAAAAGAACATGGGGTACGAGGCTCATTATCCTCTTTTCACAATATTTTACATAGCTGCAGTACTAAAACACGAAATATGTTTACCCCTTACATCTTCTTTTTGTGAATATGCAATTACAGTTGATTGTGTACCCAGGTCTAGGTTCTATAAAGCGTTAGCTGTGATGATTCATTATGGTGTCCTGCCTTTGTTCGGCCTTTATTCGCAACGCACTATCATCGGCTCTCAAGCTTCTGATCCGACCGTTTTCATTGTGTTTTCTGCCTGTATTACTTTCCCCTGTATGTTGGCGTGTCCCTCGGCAACCTACTCTATTTATGTCGCTTCTTCTTCTTCTTCTGCCATCTGTCATCCAACTCTGGACATAGTTCTGAGGTATTGTGGTATCTTACGACTTTGAAGGATCCATTTTAATTTTCCAAATCCAGCCCAAGCAAGCCGAACTCTTCTCGTAATTTCTGCAGTTTGACGTTTGACCTAGGTAAGCATATTCATCCACCATGTCCAGAGAGTGTACGCCAACTGCAATCCTTCTGTTATCTTCTGTATTAGTCATGGTTTTCGTCTTCCTAATATATAATTACTCCAGGATATGTTTTGATTATAATCATTGCCTGGCAATGGTATTAATTACCGGGTGGTGGATATATATTTTTCATGAAATCAGTTTGATTGCATGAACAGATATATAGGCAACTCGTCAGGGTAAAACCCCTATATATATATATATATATATATATATATATATATATATATATATATATATATATATATATATATATATATAATTTGCTGGTTAACTCAACAAAATATTTGTGCCCCAAATTTCTTCCACGGTCGTTTTCATTGAAAATGCGCACAGTTGCTCAGGCATAGTTATTATCTTTGAAAATTAAACTCGCGCCTGGCAGTGTGCGCCACTGGGGTGCTTAAATGGTCGATTGCCAGTGCTGTTTGAGTAGATCTCGCGAAGAAGAAAATTCTTAATAAGTAGGTAACTAAACTACAAAAACTTATTACGTAATAAAATAACACTCTGCTAGCGGTAAAAGGCGGCTTTATCCAAGAAACGCGCGGTACTTGTCAAAGAAAAGCCATGCTTTTTATTCTTGCCGCTTTTCTAGAAATTTCGGGCGGCGCGTTTGACGGGAACATTCGAGACTTTCGTTCACGCCGATCTAAATGTTGCGCCTGCAGGAATTGGAGTCATTCTGAATTGTAACATGGAGGCAATACTACGTCGATATAAACTTTATTATTAAATAGTACAGAATGAGTGCAGCGAAGAAATCTAAAACGTATCATTTCAATAACGATTGGAAGGAAGAATTTTGTTTTGTATGGTGAAGGATAAGTGCATTTGTCTTATTTGTCGTGCGTCAGTTGCAATACCTAAGCGTTATAACTCAGAGAGGCAACATAAAACGGTTCATAAGAACTATGAAAAGGATTTTCCGCCACAGAGTGAATTAAGAAAACGAAAAGTACGTGATTTGGTAACTTGTTTAAAAAAAGAACAAGCCATGTTCACAAGACCAGCCAAAAAATCAAAAGCTGCTACGATCGCGTCAGTTAAAATATCTCATATATTGGCGAAACACAAGAAACCATTCGAAGATGGATGGATTGTGAAAGAAGCATTTATTGAAGCAGGGGAGACTTCATTTGGAGATTTTGAAAATAAAATAGAAATCATGTCTGCTATTAGAGAACTTCAGTTATCTCGTCCGACTATCACAAGGCGTATTGAATTCATGAGTGAGGACATGTCAGATAATTTAAAACATGATATCATGAAATGTACATACTTTTCTTTACAGTTCGACGAATCCACCGATATGACAGACACTGCCCAGCTGTGTATTTTTATTCGGAAGGTATTCAATGACATGTTGGCTGAGGAAGAATTTTTGACAATTATTTCTTTGGAGGGGAGGACCCGTGGCGAAGATATATATGACGTTTTCTTCAATTTTGTAAAAAACTGCAAGGTACCAATATATAAATTAGTGTGCATTACAACCGATGGAGCACCAGCAATGACTGGAAACAAAAACGGTTTTGTGGCATTGTGTCGAGCTAATGAAGATATCCCTTAATTTTTTTCATTCCATTGCATTTTACATCAACAAGTTTTGTGTTTAAAAGTTTTAAACACGGAGGATTTTATGGGTATTGCAACAAAAATTGTGAATTCCATCCGTGCACGTAGCTTGCAACGGCGGCCCTTTAAGTTGCACTTGGAAGATAGGGAGTCCGCTGAACACTCTGATTTAGTTCTTCACACAGACGTCAGGTGTTGGAGCCGCGGAAAATTTCTAGAAAGGTTTCAAGAATTATTGCCCGAAATAACAGCTTTTCTAGACGAAAGAGCTGATGACACTCAGATGTTGAAAAACGAAAAATGGCGGACTGATTTGGCATTTTTGACTGATATCACAATGCACTTAAACTATTATTGGGATGAGTAAACGCAATCAAAAGTGAATTGAAACTTATAATAAAGCAACAGAAAAGAAAGGATCTGAAATATTTTCTATCTTTGAAAGCAAGGATTCCTCAGTGGAATTATCAAATATTTTCGAATAATTTGAAATGCGTTTTCATGATTGCAGTAAATTGGCAAATATAGCATCATTTATGAGTTATCCTTTTTCATGTAGAAAACATTGAGGAATTAGCTACTGAAATAGCAAGTCCGTTTAATATGAACTCATGTTCTGTTGAAAATAAGTTGATGCAGATTATATCAGATATACATCTCAAAGCAACAGCATCTGATACAAATTTCTGGTGTTTTATATTTGAAGATAAATATCCGAATCTAAGGCAAATCGCCCTTCAACTGACGGCAATGTTTGGGTCAACTTACTTGTGCGAGTCTGCATTTTCTGAAATGAAGATAAATAAGTCAAAATATCGCAATCGACTAACCGACGATCATATGTCATCATGCTTGCGATTAGCACTCAGTGGTTACGTACCATCTTATGAAAATTATGCTGAGGACATGGAGTGCAACGCTTCAACATCCAAAGTCATAGTTAAGTTTAACGCCATTAGTAACTCTGTTGTTTTGTATCAACCAATAAACTCGCAATTTTGAATAACTGTGAGTTTTTCCATTGCTATTATAGAAGAAGAACCTAACTAAAATAATGTATATTGTGCGGAAAGCTAATATCTATATATGCTACGGTGCACCCTACCTAGGTAGGTAGGTAGGGTGTATCGTGTATGTACGACAACCACACATACTTGCAGCCTCTCAGAGTCGATCGTAAGTAGTCTAGAAATATTGAGGTAGATCGCCAGCAGTTCAAGTTTGAGCACCCCAGGTGTACACTATCTTCAACTAAATCACCGTTTATTTAGGTTATCAAAACTATCCAAATTATTCCAAGGCAAATCGCCTATGTTTTAACGAATAAACAAAAGTAACTGAATCTTGCTGATCTGAAAAAACATGGGAAGATTGATAACAAATTGATAGATGCCATCAAAATGAAACATTGTTTTTATGTATTCAAACGGAAGGAATCTAGCTTTTTCTACAGGGATAATATCGCACGTTCTCTGTTTCCCAGATTAGCAGTATTGTTTACTCTTCGAGATAAAATTACTTGACTTGACGACTTGATAGATCTCAACATAAAATGTAAAGGGTGGCTGGATTGTCGATGAATTTGAAAACATGGAGTAAATTGCTCAACTTTTCAAAGAGGATCACATAACTACTCCTTCTCATAAAGAAATTTTCAGGGTGGAGGTAGTCGATCAAATGAGAGAAGAAGATTTTTCTGAACCAACAGAATCGATTTTGATCAGATCTTTTCCTTAAATGGAGATCGAGCGGATTGAATTTTTCCAAATAATTCTCGACTTCACATGTTATTTTTTTCAGAAAGTAAATAATTACGTGGTCTTATAAATGGGTAGGTGGTTGATAGGGAGAGAACGAAACATGTAACAAAAAATGTCCACCTCCAATCAAAAATCGATCTGTTTCACAGAAAATCCAACCTGCAGTTTTTCAGGGTCATCCGTTTTCATTGGAACACACTGTATAATCATTCAAGAATATATTGTGAATATAATCATGGTTTTGCAGTGGTAATAACTTCCAAGTAGTGCATTTTTATTTTTTCATACATCTGACTCTTCAACAACCACAACACTATCCGAATCGTACAATCTTGTCGTCCATTTCTTGGTGGATGTTGATATCAATTTCATGTGAAAAAATCAATGTGTGAAATTTCAAACCGTATAATCTCTTTTACTAAGATATCGAGCCCTCATGCGATAACACACTAATAATTCCTAATATTCTAATCCTAATTCCAAATCTATTCTAACATAACTTTTGTGCACAGTCTACATAGCTAGCTGTAGATCTTCACTCTTCAGCTTACAATACCTATTATATTAATTGATGTCAACCAATTTTTGTTATATATTTTATTTAATATTGTTTAGTGTTCTTTCATAGATATTATCTTATTGTGAAATGAAGTCAGTCCGTCTCTGATTGAAACATAGTGTGAATAGAATTATACTTCCGAGATATGTATACTCGTTTTCCTAGTTTTCGTATAATTTTCAACAATTATTTCCGCTGAGGATTATGAGAATATTACATATATCAAACTTTACACATCACTAAATTAATTTTCTACTTTACTTTATTGAAAATGCACTTGATGAATGCTGAAATATATGTTTTATATAAAAATCTAACAGTCTCATATAAATCCCTTCTAATTTTTATCAGAATTATTCTTCATAGAAAAATAAGAACGTCCGTAACTAATTGCCGTTGGATTGCAGATTACGGATTGTCCTTTCTAGTAAAAAGCACTTCCTGTGCTCTGCTTCGGGGGTCACACCTATCACAGACTCAAGATATGTGAGCAGAGATGAAGGTGAAAGTCTTTCTCATTGCCTTCTATTATATAAACCACTCCGAGATAATTTCAAAGTCAGTTCAGTTCGCAAATCCTATTTGAGAGTCTCGCCACTTTGCTACTTCAAGATGAAAATTTTCGTAAGTTTACAGTTTATTCGAAAGTCTTTTTCTTTTAAGAGTTCCTAAGACGATAAAGTTATTATCTATTATTTTATATAAAATGGAATGTTTGTCTGCTTGTCCTTTATGCAATTCTGCTCCATTCATTAGATGGTTACGAAATTGAGAAGCTGCAGGGTAAAGTTGCGGCATAAGTCAGCTATATTGTCGTATATTATCTATATAAATAAAAATACGATGCTGTTTGTTGATGAGCGAATCACTCGACAAGGCCTTGAACGATTTGAGGAAATTTCTTTTCGAAATGCATATAATAGTCTAACAAAGATTTTCATGCTCAGTAAATGATGAAATTCTCGAAAAGCTGAACGGCCTTTTCTACATGGGGATTTTCCTATAATTTCAAGGCCATAATTCACGATTGAAAAGGTTCACTCTGGTAATAAAAAAGTTTCCAAGAAAAAAAAATGGGACTATCACAAAATAAGTTAGAATATTGAAATAATATTTTAATGGATATAATCTCGATTATAACTGATGATTGAAAAAACTTATTTGATTTCCATTCTTTTCTCCGTTATGATTATAAGTTTCCTAGAAAAAAACATGGGAGCACGTAACAAGACAAATGAATGTCAGAATATACGAATGAACTTCAGAATCCTCTTGTGCATAAACTCTCTCTCATAGCTGACGAATGAACATGTTTTGTTGATTAATTCAATTAGAAAAATTCGAAGATCTGTAGAAGCAACTGGAAATTCATTGAAGTTTGATTGGTAGAATGTTTGTCGATCAGGCAGTGTCAAAAAATAATGCTTCTTTCCAAAAATGAAATTAATATAAAATATTTATGTATTTGCACGGCATTCTTTTGGTTAAGTTCAACATGTTGAAGTGAAATTCAAGACAATTTTTCATGTGTGGTGCAATTATTCGAGTTTATGAGGCGAAATATGATATGTTCGATGCTTTAAATTACATTCCAAAACCAAAATTTAATATATTTCCTTTTAGAAGAAGGTGTTTCATATACATAGTGACGAAAGAGTTAATTATTTGGTTTGGTTATGTTAGATTTGAACTCTCTTGAACATTTTACTGTGATCTGTAATCCTTTTAATTAAGTAAAAGCCGGAACATTTGCTATCGGTTTCTGATAATGAAGAATTGAAGGATGTCACCTATATTTCCACTGTTTTTTCCAAAACGGGTGTAAAATTTAGTCTATTCAGAATATCAATCATTATGATTTGCTGTTTTCTTTTCAGGTTTTGTTGGAGTATAAAGTGTAATTTTCAACTGCGTTCAATATAGTTGAATTCACTCTTTTCTTTCTTGTCTAATTATGAAAGTTAGAATAGTCAGTGCATCATCGAATCAAATGCTCTTCACCTGAATTAATTACTGGAAGAATGATTTATTTGAAAAAATGAAGATTTGATAATTATTTTAGAAAACAATAAAACTATTATACGTGTTTTTAATAAAATTTGGAAAAACGGGTAAGGTCGGTGGACTCTGTGAGGCTCGAAATTTCTTACGCTAACGAGATAAAATCTGTACTACCTTTTTCTATGCAAATAGTGTAACGTACGGTATAAGTTCAAAAACTATATCATTCAATAAGTTTGGTAAAATATTCATTAACTAAAAGTAAGATATGAGATAGTGCATCATAAACTAAGGTAGATGTGGCCAATAAGGCCTGGTTAAGCGGAAATTAAAATATATCAAAAACTAATTGTACTTGGCCTAGATGAGATGCGAGGTGGTGAATTTTCTACATCAAGAGCGTAAGATACAGGAGCTAGTGCTTCTGTTAATACCGATGGAGAAATTGCTCTTTCCGGAGTAGCCTGCAGATTAAATGGATACAAAGTAGTCGCTCTAAAACTATGTGTCATGCATTTAGACTAGATAGTTGCAAATATAATATTGATGTGTGCCTTAGTCCTCTACATCCTTGTGGTCATTAGACAGCTTTGAGAAGTCGTTGAAGTTCAAGGGTAAACAGTACAATGCTATGTCGAGTGAATCTGCAACTTACACGGTGGATAGATCTAAGTGGCAAGCTGCCACTTGATTTTATATCGGTCTAGGTGCCTCAAAAAACCTTTGAATAGTTCACTCGTCATATAATCCTTTGCAGATTTTTAATTAATGATCCCAGTGGTATATTTATCTATATATATATATATAATTCAGGGTTATACGTTTGTTTTTGAAAATGATCATTGCCGGTATGCTAGTACTGAGTGCATTGACACAACCAGTGATGGTAACACTTTCGTTTCGGATTTTTGCGACGACTGTAAATGGACTCTATAGGCCCCCCTCTATACCAAAACAGTCTGATCGCGGTGAATAGTTAGGCAGAAATCTTTCTCATCCATGTTATAGATCTTTTCTGGATTAGTTTTGAAATCCCAATTATCATCAAGCTCGCTCAGTCTTCGAAAAAAATCAACTACGATAAATAGTCTTTCAGCGTGATATATCCGAATGTTTCTTCATAAACTTCTTGAACCAATCTTTACCGGTAACTTTATCTTGTTGATTGAAGGATTGTTTGATCTTATTCAGCTTGCAGAATTTGAAAACTACGTGGCGGAAAAATTTTGGTGTTACAGGTAATCCTATTTCAGCAAACTCGCAATCTTTGCCTCCTATTCGTCACTAAGTAAAGGTTTTCGACCACTGCCGGTCTTGAGGTGCTTTCATATAGATCTTCTAGGCACTCTGTACATTTCAGCAACTTACATTTCTGAAGGCATAAAATGAAAAGTGAAACAGTTGATGCTGCTGAAAAAGGAGTGTAAAAAGGTCTAGGGTTGAATTTAATAGGCCCAAATAACCGGCGTCCACTTTGTGAAAAAATTCAGAACTAACATTATTCGGTTCACAGAATAATGTAATCAATTCATCAGGACAATGCACCTGCGTGAACAGCTCAAAAAACCATTAACAAATACGTTTTAAAGGAACGTCTATCGTTCACGTGATATTGAGATTACAAAACCGGCTTTAGGCTGGCCTTTGATATATTTTCATTTAATGTTTAGCGCAGTTCATGATAATTCAAATATTTTTTCATCACCTGTAACACATATGTCTCCTTGTTGCATTAACAATTCTCATCTTTTTGAACAGTTACGAAGAATCACCTACAAATAGTTTGGTCCTGATGAAGTAGTTCAGTCTTAAGGAAGTATAGTGTGATGTTTACCGCCCCCAAAAGAACAAATATGTTGTAATCCTTTCTATCCCTTGAATTGATTCTATCTCCGTTGATAATATTTATCTTATCATAATGTTTTCTGTTTAAGGTTTGTATAGTTGCCCTTTCCGTCCTAGCGTCAGTAAATGCTGGATATTCGAGTAGTTACGGAGAAGGCCACGACGAGGGCGGCTATCAACATTCAGGATATGGGGGAGGTGGATACGAAGGACATGATTCTGGTCACCATATCCATCATACCGTAGAAATTGATAAACCCGTTCCAGTACCTGTGTACCAACACGTAGGAGTTCCTATTCCACATGCCGTTCCAGTACCAGTACCCAAACCTGTAGCAATTCCTGTACCACAGCCTTATCCTGTTCATATTCATGTCCCACAGCCGGTTGCTGTTCCAGTTATCAAAACTATAACAATTCCTGTTGAAAAACCAGTACCTTACAAAGTAGAGAAAGAAGTAGCTTTTCATGTTGAAAAACCTGTTCCTGTGAAGGTGGAGAAGCATGTTCAGATTCCAATCCCCAAGCCTGTACCTGTCAAAGTTCCAGTATACAAGGTGATCTATCATCACAAGAAACCTCATCATCATCATCATTAAGAAGCTTGAACAAGAAGACAAGAATAAGACTGTTTTCATTTTGAGATTCTCGTCATTGTTATTTATCATACCCATTCCCTGTTATTTGTTGTCATGTCATCCCCTGTTGATTATTTCTTAGTTAATTTAATAAAAATAATGACAATTTTCTTATAGTTTTGAATGAATTTCTTGAATATCTGTGGAGGAGAAGGTTGTATACCATTTCGAGAAAATATCTGATAGTAAATAATCTTCATGAAAAACAAGTACTACAATAATAAAATATATAATGAATAACCTAATTGAATCTGAACTAATTTTACTTTTCTGCACGAATTTCATATCCAGACAATTGAAAGACAGTCGTTATGTGGCATTTCGCGGCATATTTCAATACTAGTAAGAGAATCAAAATCTATTTTTCTCCTACTGACTTTGAAATGAAAGATGAAATTCATCAAGAAACAATTCATTTTAGTGCAGTTGCAGGAAAAATTAGGAGAATTGTAAATTAGTAGTAACATCAAGAAGTTATTTTTTCGTGAGGATGAACTTCGTATTTTTCTCAGGACCGCAAGATTTGATATTCAAATCTGCAATTCTTTGAAGCTGTGAGAAAATGATACTACTGTTGAATATCTCAACACTCTCATGCTTCTAGAAAGATGAAATTTGGTGAATTTTAGGAATGTCCTTTGGTACGGATACAAGATATCTGAAAACTGTAAATTTGTAGTTATATCATGAAAAAAAAATATTTTTGCTGTAATAAACTTATACGGAACGCTCATTCCGTCCTTGGCAGACTTTTTCAAATGACATATTACAAATATGACGTCATCAACATTATTTCCAGAAGACAATAAATAACATTTGATTCATCATCGGAAATGTTTAGTTACTCAGTATGATCCTTGAATTTGTTCAGCTTTGCCGTTTCAAAATGGTTATCCTTCAATTGAAGAAATTATTTTTTATTCAGTCCCAGTGAAAAAATCACCTCTTCTTGTTTTATCAGAAAAAAAATATGGATTCATTATAAAGAACGCATAATAAATGAGAACGAAACGAAAACACAACTCGTGACCTGTATATACAGGGATATCCACCGGGACCGTCCGTTAAAAACTTTTTAAGTTCCAATAACAATATCAAGCTGAAATTTTATACGCGGCCATAACTATGTGGATTGGCACGAAAATACGCTAGCGTATTAATTTGATTGTCGTCGCCCTCGAGAATTGGTTTTCTTCTAGTTTCTATGTATTTTGTTACTCCAAATTGCTTCTAATCCTTCGAAATTTTGTTTCACTCATATGCGCCAAATTTGGAAATTGGTTATTGATGTGCCTGCAAGTTCTATCCACCACGTTTTGACATTCGCCATGAATTAAAAAGAGATTAAACATATCCTCGTTTGAATAATCAGCCATTTTATTATCAATCTGGAGTTTTTCAAAAATTTTCACTTCAAATTACCAACAATTCTTGTTGAAATATCAAATTCGAATGAACGAAGTGACAAGTACATTAATTTCAGGCAACTGTCAGATGAGCGTAGCCAGTTCAGCTACTTGATTTAAATATTTCATTCTCTGTTAGTTCTTGCAAAATCATCAAAATTCAATATATTCCCAAATTATTTCGGAACTATAAGAGATGGGTATAGTACATGCTTATACAATTCCATCTGAAATTTGACGTTTCAACTGATGGCGATATAAAAATTGGCACGTGCAATTTGAAAAAATTGAGTTATTGCTGTTTGAAAAAGGCCAAACTGAAAAAATCATACAAAACAACGCAATAACCATTTGACATGTGTAGACTGCTTACAAAATTCCTTGATCCTTCTTCTATCCACCCAAGCAAAAATTGTGTCTGTAGTGCAAAAGATCTACGAGCTACAATTTTTTTAATTGTTCCTCAAAAATCGAGTTTATAACAGAAATAATTAAATCTGTCAAAAGTTTTGACAGATAAGTGCCAACAACTTGGGTATTTTATGCCTTGCTCAAATGTCGGTTCTAGATGTATAATAAAACAGGTAGATTGCCATTTGAAATAACAAAGTGATGACCCACTTCCGGTATAACCGGAAATTGTATCACTTCGAAAATATTTCACTCCAATTGGAAATCGCTAGTTATGGCCGCGTATAAAATTTCAGCTTGATATGGTAATTGGAACTCAAAAAGTTTTTAATGGACGGTCCCGGTGGATATCCCTGTATTATACGAATACAGTTCTTGTGCTATGATATAAATCAAAAATTTTGTGGTCAAAACTTATAAGTAAAATCTGAAAGTTGTACCAGAGTGCTCCTAAAAGTTCAGGCTTCCATTTAAAATTGTTGTTTAAAATTACTTCACTTTTTAGTGTATTAATGCTGAAAAATCGAAATTTTCGTAAAAAGCAGTTAGAAAATTGTGCGAATAAATTCATTCTAACCACTTTCTAAGGAAACCTTTGGTTACACCTGCTATCGATAAAAGAGAGGTAACAAGTATTTAATAATAGCAAAAACTGGTGAACGCAGATTTATTATTCTGATGAGAGTTCTCTAAAGGTCACCTTCCACTGCAGGATAAATTGTTGTCGACTATCCGGTTTTGCGTTGTTGGTTCCGCGCGTTTTCTGAGATATTGCTCTCATGTAGCAGCTGCAAGACGAAACTTGGGAAAACAGGCTACAAGGTACGTTGTAATGACTGTGATAGGTGGTTTCACAGGAATTGCTTCTCCATCAGAGATCTAGATTTTGGAAATCTCAAGAAAGGCGTTGATCATTGGCTCTGCGAAACATGCTGTGTTGAGGATATGGATGAGGGTGATCCCACTATGAAATCAGGTAAGCGACCCTGTAAGCTGACTTTTGAGGACATAATGAATAAACACAATAAAATTGATGCAAAGTTCAATAAACTACTTGATAAACTGGACAGACCAGCTGCAGAAAACAAATTACTGAAAACCGAACTTGGAGAGTGTAAGCAACAAATGGCTATACTCGATGAGAAACTGAAGATATAGTAGCGGAAATTAGGGAGAGGGAACATAGTGCAAGAAATATTATAGTGCACAACCTATCGGAGTCTGCAAGTTCCAGTCTCGAGGAAAGGATCCAGCAGGACAGAAATGTTATCTCCAAACTTGTTGAGCTCTCAAATATTCGTGAAGATGATATCGAGTAGGTGATACGCATTGGGAAAAGAGGTGCAAAAGCACGACATATCAAGGTAGTGTTTTTGAACCATGGGCTTGTTGGAAATATTTGGAGGAATAAGTCATAAATTTTGAATAATTCTAGGAGCAAAGTTTCAATATGAGACGACAGAATGGATCAGCAGCGCTCCTACTTTAGGAAAGTGCAGGATGAACTGGAACAGCAGAAGCAGGTGAGAGTGGCATAACTATTAGATTCCTGAAGGGCAGCCCCACCATTGTCAAGATCAAGGATCGGAACACATCGTCTGAAAATAATACAAGAGCCTCAATCACTAAAAAACTACAAAAAAACTAGTTACTTCCCCACTAGATACCCTGGTTTGCTACCAAAATGTGTGAGGAGCAAACTCAGGGATTTATACTTGTGGCTCGAACAATGCTCATATGATATTGTTGTTCTGACTGAGACTTGGTTGAATGGAGACATTCTCGATTCGGAGCTGTGTTCTTTCAAATACAACGTCTTTCAACTCGACAGATGCGGGGAGACTAGTGAAAAACACGGTGGGAGTGGTGTCGCTATTCTTGTGAAGTCTTCTCTGGGGGCTAATGTAATTGATCACTCAATTAGAAACGTGGAACAGTTAGTCCTTCTAGTTTCCTACAATACTTGTGAATTTGTGGTCGGGGGTGTTTACTTACCCCCTGGGTCTGCTGAGGACGTATACTCTGCGTATGCTGTAGAAAAGTTTCCCTGGCATATCCCAATCTGGAAATGTGTGTCGTGGCGACTACAATGCTCTGGGAAGTGAGTGGCTTGATGATGAGTTCGTTTTGTGCGATGAGGGGGATTCGGCATCTACTTTTGGAGACAGTGCAAACTTTGTCAACTTATCTCAAATTTGTGAGATTAGCAATAGGCGTGATGTATGTTCAGATCTAGTTTTCGCGTATAATAGCACTATTCAGGTACGTCCAGCTGGGCATTCCTTTCAATTCAATTCATCATGCAGCTCTTGAGTTTGATCTTACCATTCCAACATCTGTTGAAAAGAAATTAATGTTCTGCGATGTAACTTTTGATTTTGCTAAGGGCAATTACTTTGGCCTCAATGAGTATTTGTCTGCTCGTGATTGGTCTGTCGATTCTGATGATATCAACTTTGCCGTTGTCAGATTTTATGATATTCTTTATGAAGGATTTGATTTCTTTATACCTAAAGTTTTTAGGAGCAACAAACATCCTACTTGGTTTTCTGGGGAGTTAGTAAAATGATTGGTCGCAAAAAAAGAGCTCACCGTAGATTCAGAAGGTCTGGCAGGGATGAGGTCTACAATTATTTCACCATGTCGCGCACTAGCTGTGAATCACTCTCGAGGCAGATTTATTCAGATTACCTCAATAATATGGAGCGCAGGATCCACTCTCACCCTCAATCGTTTTGGAAATTTGTAAATTCTAAAAAGAATTCAATGGAGCTTCCGAGTGTTATGGAGTACAATGGAATAACCAGTAAAGACGGAGAAGCGGTAGTCGACTTTTTCGCGAATTTCTTCTCAGAAGTCTACAGCGAGGATGTAGTGGTACCCAATAAGATTGATCATGATTTTTCCGTTAGAAGTGATGGATGCCAAGTTTCACCACGTGAAATTTTGGAGCTTATCGACAACTAGAAACCGGGATTCTCGACTGGGTGTGATGGTATATCATCCTTTGTTCTGAAGCAGTGTGCCTTTGTACTAGCTTCTCCTCTTAGTAATTTGTACAATCTTTCATTGAGTCGTGGTGTGTTTCCTGCTTTTTGGAAGCGTAGTTTCGAGATCCCGTTGCTCAAAAGTGGCTCAAGATCTCTCATTTCGAATTATAGAGGCATTTCTTTGCCATACCTAAAATTTTGGACTGTTTGGTTTGCAGTTATCTCTCATGGAATTGTTGTTCCATCATTATAAACGAGAAACACGGGTTTCGAAAGGGTCGCTCAACCATTACCAACCTAGCGCTTTACCCAAAGGACATAATTGATCACTTTGAATCTGGATTTCAGCTGGACTGCATATATACTGAGTATTCGGAAGTCTTCGATACGGTGAACCTTAATATATTGATGAGTAAACTGGAGGCCATAGGCATAACTGGTCTTTTACTCTCATGGCTGTGTAGCTTCTTGTATGGTAGAGTACAGATTGTGAAATATAAAAACTTTTATTCCAGTGAAATACATGTAACATCAGGTGTACCTCAGGGATCACATATCGGGCATTTTAATATCATTATCCACGATATAAAGAAGTTTATTTCCACTATTGATTGATTCAATGAACTTGCAGTCTCAAATCGATAGTTTCCTTTTGTGGGTGGAAATTAATGTTCTTAAGTTGAATATCGATAGGTGCAAGCTAATTACATTTCAAAAATCTTGAACGCCAAACTATTACAACTACAAACTTGGGAGCAATAATATCAAGCGGGTGGCCTATGTTCACGATTTGGGTATCACATTAGATAGCCAGCTAAATTTCAAGGAGCATATTTTGTCATCATCTTCGATAGCTCTAAAACAGCTGGGTAACTCCAGAGAGTCCTCTCCAGGCACCTTGAAGTTGCTCTACTATTCACTTTTGCGATCTATATTGGAGTACAGCTCTGTTATCTGGTCCCCTTTCTACCTGGGAGACATCGATTTTTTAGAAATATTCAGGAGAGGTTTCTTCATCACTTGGCATTCGGATCTCTCATTTGGTCTCCGAACCTTGGTCTCGTTCTGGTGAGAAACATGTTCAATCTCGATTACTTAGCATACAGACGTCAGGTATTCGATTTGTGCTTTCTGTTCAGGTTGCTGAATGGTAGTGTCGAATGTCCTGATTTGTTGAGTATAGTAGAATTGAATATACCCGCAAGACGTACTTGACACACACCTATGCTTAGTGTTAGAATGCATATAAACAATTACGCCAACAACTCTTTTCTGTATAGCACCATCAAAGTCCCAAATATAGCGGTGGGTTTGGATTTTTGTTACTTGTCGTTTACTGTATTCAAAAGGCATGCCTTTTGTGTGGTCCGGTCGGGATAGGTCGCGATTGATTCAGATGTACGAGTAAATATTTAGGTTATCTGGATGTCAATGGTTTTGTATGTTGAATGACAATTGGGCCAGCTCGGTGGCGTAGAGGATATGACGCTCGTCTCCTGCGCAGAGTTGTCTGGGTTCAATCCCCACAAAGTCGGTGCGATTTTTCGGATTCTGGATCGTAATTGCCAAGCCTTCTGTTTCAGCAAACAATTCTCCAGAAACTAACCATTTATTTGATGCAATTTCATCAATATAATCACTTTTAAATTCTCTAGGGTGCTTTTCGGGTAATTCCTTCTGCATCCAACTTTCTCCTTCAGAATTATCATCAAATATATCAAAATCTACCTTTTGCAATGTCAAGTTCAGAGGTGTAGGATTATAATCTGAAGCAACAACAATATCATGTAATTTAGACATTCTCTGTTTATCATGAAAATGGGAACGTAGATGAAAAATCTGTTTACTATGATTATTATACATATATATATATATATATATATATATATATATATATATATATATATATATATATATATATATATATATATATATGACGGACAGGCATGGTTCTCCTCAGAATTTTCTCTTTGTTCTCTTGAACCGTGTTAAAAGTTAAGTATGATACAGTTAATTTTCCTCATTCACATAAGCTTATATTTTAGGAGAGTTCGTGGGAGGCTTAGAAAGTTTTGAGTAATTACCTATTCCTCAAACTGTACTTTATCTCGATCGTGTTTTGACTCGAATCATAATCTGACATTAAGCAATATAGTTTTCCTCCTTTAGAGTTTGTAATTATCTCTCCTTTTCTTCTTCTCTAAGTGGTGTTTCTGTAATATTACATACATATGCAGATAGTGATGATGTCTTCAAAATTGATTAAGTTGCAAGCTGTTTGGGATGAAAGCAAAGTTTTAATGTGCTTTTGTATTGTATAATGTTGACTCACTTTCAAACTTCTCATCCAACCGATGAAGTCAGGATGGATTATCTTCACGTAGCATACACTCAGTTACAATAAAAAGGACTATTTTCGATATCTTAAATAACTAAATACTGCAGCAGCGTGTACCAGCATGTAACTTAATTATACCTCTTTTTACTATTATCCTTCGGTAGCATCCAAGAGATCTATTTTTATTAGGCTCAGGTCATAAAAGATCGGTGTAGATTCAAAAAGGAGCCAAATAAACTAGAGAATAAAATCTATAAGCCTTTTGCTTAATAATCTCAAACTATAAGTTAGAGGCTTAAAAAACTCAGGCATTTATACAGAACAAGAAAATACCATACAATGAATTGCTAATATTCTTGTACAATAAAATGAAACATAAAATTCGACACAAGTCGACAGTTTTAAAAGCTTATACAAAATTATCTACTAGGTGACCGAAGAATTTCTCAAGCTCATTCATGTTTAACTAACCTTAAAATAAGTCTACATGTGCTAGAATAAATAATTTAAACTAGACAAAAATTCTGGCCAATATCAGAGCTCCTGAATAGCTGGAAAAAATTTGCAGGTTTACTTGCCATAAAGTAGGATGGTTCCAGGAGTTGAAAGTGTTGGACATTAAAGATTCCTTTCCTCGACAAGAGAGGGGCTCGGAAAAATTCCCGGGTTAGTTAGATGACAGAATTCCCCGGCAATTCATTGGCCGAAAGGCGGAAATAGAGCACGTTAAAGGAATAACAAAAAACAGTACTCATTATATGTTCAATTTCCAATTTATTGTTGCGGAGAGAATAATTTCTCTTTTTCATTAGTTTTTTATGAAAATCAATAGTTTTTCATAGAATCGTGTCTATATAAGTTCGGAATTCATTAGATTCGCTCTCTTTCCATTCAGAAATCTTCGGAATCGTTTGTGATTTTATTGAAGCTGTGTTGTAGCGATTGGAGTGAATGATTTTCAGAAAAATTAATTCAGTATTCTTTTGATTTTCTGGATGAATTCCAATCGTCTGAGGCGTTATAAGTAGTCGGTAATTTTGCCGGATTTTCTCGACAACGAATTCAATTAGAGAGCGGAGATATTTCGAATTTTCTTTCGTTATATTAACCTAGATCGCTATCTGCTATTCCAAGGATTTTTTTCACCATCAAGATATTTTACTGTCACGAGTTTTCATCTTTGTGCCTAACCTTGATATTTCACGACTTAGGTAACCACGTCTTTAGGGAACTAGTCTTGCCACCTAGGGTAGTCACCTTGTGAACTATATTCAGCCAATCAAGTTACCTGTAAGCTATAAGATACATGAATACCAGAAAACCAATTTAAAACACTATCCAACCATCGTGGGAATTAACATCAGTCCTAAAAGCTAAGTGTTCTTCTTTATGATCCATTTCTTCTCTTCTATCTTCATTAATCGTTGACTGAGCTGTATCATTGAGTTTCCTTTTGTTGAAAAGCTCAGATTGTTCTAAATTGAACATTAGTACTTATGAAGTTTAAATTCATCTCCTCTGAGACTCCTTTATTGTAATTGGTTAAACTTTGTAGTTAAGTTTTTTTTTGAATTAGTTACCTTGATTATAGTTAGTGATTCATTAGTCAGTTAATGTGATTTCGATAATTATTCTGTAATAAAGCTAGTTGAATGAAGTGATGAGTATTATTCCTAAGGCTATATCTAGGACGTAGGTTCCAGACCAAGATCCCACACACTGAGATAAAGGGACTCTGATCTAGCTAGGCATAGGTAATTTATAGGTAGTTTCAATTGTAATTTCATTTCAACTAGCTTTGCTATAATTTAATGTCATTCAACTTCATTATCTAAAATTCTTATATTAAGTAGAATTGAAATACCTCTCCAATCTTAGATATTCTTGAAACAAAACCATTACAAGCCCCAACAAACAGATATCTTTAGATGGTTGTCGGAGCATGAGTGACTTAGTGAATGGCGAAATACACCCTCCATTCCAAAAGTAACTCAACTTTTTGAAAATAGAAACAACCATTATAAATTTTGATACTAAACTGTCAATATCCTCAACCGAATAGCGCTGCTCTCCTTTCATTTTGAAAGCCAGTTTAGTGAGCATAGAGTAGTTGCAAGGCAATAATGTGATTTTTGATCAAGAATTCAGTTACTACTCTTGAACGATGTGATGGGGCATTATCGTGCAGAAGTCTAAATGCCGTTTTCTCGTTATTCTCGTCGACTACGACGAATTCTTGCCAGTAATCGCTTCAAGACGCCCAAATTAAATGTTTCCTGTGACTGTCAAGCCGCATGTAATGAATTCTTTGTGGATAATTCCTTTACAATCGAAAAAACAAATCATCATAAGCTTCACTTTCTACTTCCCCGCTTTATTTCGGGCTCATACCGAAAACACTACGTCTCGTCACCAGTCACAATCGTTTTCAAGAAGTTCGAGTCATTCCGAGCACTTTTAATGATGTCTTTGCTATGCTCAATTCGATTAAATTTTTGGTCGTGGATGAGTAAGTGTGGTACAAACCTCGAATTAATCTTCGTAAGGCCCAGCACTTCTGTTAAAATGCTGTATACAGTTGTTTTAAGGGATGCCTAATTCCATTTCAATGAATTTCATTGATGATTTTATATTACTTTTGATTAATTCACAAACTTTTTCTATTTTTTCTTCCGACAATCCTGTTTGGGACGGTTTGATATTTTGTCATCATTCAGGGTCTTTCAACCCGAATCGAATACCATAGGCAGTTTGTAGCATTTGGTGCGTTTTGGTAAAAGATTCACCAAGTTTAACGCAAAATTCAATTGCAGCTGTTTGTTTAAACTCATTTTCCGACCGATGTACTAAACGCACTAACAAACATGACGAAATGACTTGAGTTGTTCACAAACAAACAGCATGAAATTTTTAACAGCTGTCAATGAAGTACCAAGATATCGACGGGTACAATATTACAACAGATGGCACTAGTAGTACTGTTTTTCAAAACAAACATATATTGCAAATAGAAGCAGATTCATTGAAAGTGGAGAAAATATTTGTGAATTTATTATCTAGAAAAGATATCTGATTATAGAAATCAATGTCAATTTTGTGTAACATAGAGTCGAGTATAATACAAGTGGGTTCTGTAGTAATCCAGCTGATTAAGTTTCCGCATTTTGAATTTCAACACATGCAATTCAGCAATTGTATAGGTATTTGAAAGAAGATTGAAATGAAACTTTTACAACCGAGATAATTAACCCTTAATTGGTGACGTGGTGGCTATTCGTGACCCCAATATTCTTAAATTTTCTAAATTTTTATGTTCACATTTTTGATGATTTGATGAGTTTTGTTCTTCAGTCTTTTATCCAAGTCTTGATTGTATTAAAAGAGCCGAAGATGACAAAAAATTACAATTGGTACTCAATGGTATGGGAGGTAGAAAAATAACAAATTTGTAGGCTTTTGGTTTATTCGCTGAGAACAAAAACATATCGAAAAAATCAACACTTTTCATTCAGAAATAATCTTTGATTGAATTTCCGACAACATAAAGAGAAACTTTACATAAAAATTTTTTTTTCGCAAAAATCGCAAATTCAGCATCAACAGGCGCTGGGCACATGGCTCGAAATTTTTATTTGGCAGCTAAAGCAAATTGCAACGCCACAAAATTTGCATCGCACGTTCGTTTTTTTAAGTTTCTTGGACACATTTCACAACGTTTTCATTTTCTACTGCTGCAGGATCAAGTTTCTTCGAAATGGTTCCAATATTTTGCCTAATGCTTCTAGGAAGTTTAGCATTGGCTAGTCTTCTGTTCAAATGGTTGTCTACTAATTGAAAAACAGTTGTTTCAGAAACGTTCTTCTTGATAAAGCTTCATTGTTTCTATAGGACCCATGAAGAATAAACGCTATCTGGATATTCCATTCTGGATATGGCCGGTGTTAGTACACCGGCCATATCAAGAATGGCATGCAAAATAGACATTGGGCACCTTCGTGTTCTTCTGCTTATACTGTAAGTGGCACATTTTTGGTCTAATGAATCCTCCTCCCTTTGTACGATTATACAGAGCAATGATTTCAGGCATTCATTTTTCGACATCTGTTTCGGTAGAATCATGCATAGATAAAATCATTGTTACAGCTTTTTGATTTTTATACATACGAAAAGAAGTGTTAGATTTTCCGTGAGTCCATAAATTGATGATTTTTGGTTTCGTTTTTTCTAAGGCTGAAACTGTTTTGGTTATTTCTCTTTAGTGTTTCAACATATGTTTTTTTTGTAGCTGATGGACACCTCCCAGTGAAGAAACCCAATTGTCGGCTGTAACGTTTCGGTTTGAGACATATATAGGTTGAGAAAGACGGAAGAGTACTTGGGTTTTGACACTCAACCTTCTTTATTCAACGGAAAACCTTCACCATTACTGTTCTTACCAGTATAAATACATGCATTATACATATATGATGTACGAGCATCACTCATCATCATGATCTTCAAACCGTATTTATCTGGTTTGTTTGGCATATATAAACGGAAACTACATCTGCCCCTAAACCCTACCGATGAGATGTTTCATCTATGCAGTCGTAAGCTTCCAACAGAATAGCAGTTTTGAGAATTTTTCTACAAATATCTCGAAAATCCACGAAATTGTAGTGTCTTTATTGCGTTCAACAATGGTCAACATCCTCTTCAGTGACATCGTATTTCGGAAAATATCCCTACCTGTACCATCAGTTGCATATAAAGAATCGAGATCCTCATTATTAGATTTGAAAATTTCAGTTGAATAAAGTAGACCAAAGAATGCCCTTATCTCGATAATATCAGTATCTTGCATTTCTATTTTGTTCTCGTTCTTGTAATTATACATTTGATTCTGAAGTTTTTCGTTAGTTCTCGCCACTATTTCTTGAATCATATTATCGCTAACATTATTCTCCCAAATTGAAATAGGATCGGCTGTATCTCGAAGAAATCTAGCAGGGCCTCTTAGTCCAGGAATAAATGTAGATAGGTTTTTAGCAGGTGTTTTCCTGCTTTGAAAAATTGATGTAGACGACCACTTGAAACAATCTTTTCCAAAGAATGATTTTTCTTTGTTTGAAGTCGATTGACCTTGTTCATCATCATTTACTTCATTACTGTCTTCATCATTGGGATGATCTATTAGAACGACCCCTACTGAATCTTCACCGTCCTCTCCTTCATTGCCCTCGTCCATGTCGATTTCCGACGACGAGTCATCATTTTGTACTAAATCTTCAGGTGCTTCCTCGCCCTCATCACTTTTAATTTCATCATACCATTGTATGAGAGTCCATTCATAATCTGAATCGCCAAACCTCACAATTTGGAAGAATTTGCCATCACTTCGGTATAAACATTTCGAACTTAAGTGGTAACGTGGTGCCAAAAGAGACCCCAGACTAACTTCACGACTATGTAAACTCCGAATGGACGTTCACTGTGCACTATCCCTGCATGTACTGAGAGAGTACAAATGAATCGCACATACATTAAGACACAACTCTCCGATCATGTGTACATCGGATGTGGTAATATACAGGGTGTTACATGTCACAGCTTGAAGGGGTAAATCTACGTGTAATTTCAAGAAGAAAGTTCCTATAAACATAGGTTCGCTTCGTGACTGAGCTGCAGGGTTTTGAAATTTCCGGAAGAAAGTGGTTTTTTCTTCAAAACTCCTGCAGTTTTTGAGATTTTCAGCCCAAATTTGGAATGCAAGCTATTTTTTACAGTCTCCATCATAACACGTCCTAGATTTTAACAGAAACTTACAAGATGTTTTCTTTTCTGAAGCCATGTCTCCTTTTGCCCTTTCAAACTTTTTTGCAGTACGCCACTGATCAGCGTACAATCAATTTTCGTCTACTTCGTTCAATTTAGAAACTTTTTTGACGCTTGTAATTTTTCGTATCTCCAACCGTTTTCGAGTGAAAAATTATTTAATTTGAATTATTTGAATTATTTGAATTGTATAATATTCGCTAAATAGAAAAAAATAATAGAAATACTCGATAGGTATGCCCTAAACTTCCTTTTATTTTGATACCCCGTCTTCTGAGACTCAACTTACAATTATTCAAAATCAAACTAAAAGAAGAACAATTAAAAACTAAATAAATTGCTGGAAGTATCCACCTTCAAGAATACAGGCCTCAGTCCTTCGCATATTATCACGCACTCTTTGAAATATTCCTGGGATATTTCTTATAGTGTCACAAGAGGTTATTATTCGATTTCTCAATTCTTCTACAGTGTTCACTGGAGTGGTATAAACTAAACTTTTGAGATATCCCCATAAGAAAAAGTCTAAACTATTTCAGTCTGGGGACCTAGTAGGCCCCATGGCTCTGGCACACCCCGACCTATCGATCGGTTGTTGAATGTATTATTCAAGAATTCCCTAGCTTCTCCACTGAAATGTGCTGGTGCTCCGTCATGCATGAACCACATTATGTTTCTCACCAAAGGTGTCATATCCTAGAGCAATAAAGTTAACTCCTCCTCAAGAAATTGCCGATAAGCGGGACCGTTTAGTCGGCGTTAGTAAAATTAGTAATTTTTTCTTACAACAATAAGTTCAAAAGCCTTAAAACTAATCGTTAATTCAATAAACAATTCGAGCAGACACTGGTTCAACTTCAGCAACTGTCAAAATAAATAAATAAATGAAAGAAATCAAAGCCTTCTAGTCATTTTTTTAATTAGAAGTGCTTTCAATTCAGCGAATGCATACAATCGTTTAATAATTTTTTGCCTGAGAACGGCTGAAGATACGAAAAAATTACAGTGGTCAAAAAAGTTTCTAAATTGAACGAACATGACGAATATTGATTGTACGCTGATCAGTGGAGTACTGAAAAAAAGTTTAAAAGGGCAAAAGAAGACATGGCTCTGGAAAAGAAAACACCTTGTAGATTCTAGTTGAAATTTAGGACGTGTAATGGATGTAGATTATGAAAACTAGCTTGCATTCCAAACTTGGGCTGAATAGCTCATTAACTGCAGGAGTTTTGAAGAAACAAAAAAAAAATTCCGGAAATTTCAACACCCTGTAGCGCCGTAACGAAACTTTTGTGGACCTATGTTTATATGAACTTTTTTTCCTAAAATTGCACGTAAATTTACCCCTCAAATTGTGACATACTATTATGTAACATCCTGTATTCCTTAAGTGGGGGCTGTAATGGTACCATGTCACCAGTTAGGCGTTGATAGTTTTACTTCCTAACCGAATGCTCAACCGAATTATGATAGGACTTGAAAAAAATATATTGAGATCCAAATGAAGCACAAATCAGATTATCTGAAATCTCGAGAGAAATTTCGTTTCGGTTGTAAGGTTTTAGCGGCTATCTCAGAATGCCTTCCTTAGCGAATCTTACATAAATGGGATATTTGGCTGACAAAACGACATGAAAGGTAGAATGCAACTTAAGAAAAATACTACACAGTCGCGCTTATTATAAAAACCGTATGTTACATCTGCTATACTGGGTGTTCGCGCTAAAGGGCCCTTCAGAAGTATCAAGGGAACGGGATTATCGATAAGTTTCAAATGTGGCATTGTAGTGAATGAATATTGATTTACAATTTGAACTTCTTTTCAGAGTGATGGCACTTTTTTACCGGACATCGACTACAATCTTGCTATTTTAAATCGCATGGTGTACTTTCTAATGTTTTTTATTAATTGGCAAATTTTTCAAGCATCCTTCGTTAAGTTGTACTATATAAATATAACCACCATTGAGCTATGATTTTTTCATCAAAATTTTCGGAATTATAGAGTTTCTTTTTTGCCCAAAATCATCGACTCAGATTTCCGTAAGATTCAAACTTGTTTTAGTTTAACTAGAAAAGTGTTACTTTTTAGGGGAACTGTACTTTCCGATGCAAATTTGGATGTATTTGTACGGAAGCTTTGTGAAATATTGCAGATAGAGAAAAATGAACCCCCCCTCTAAATCTTATTTTCAGGGACTAGTTTAGTGGTGCCAAATTGCTGAAATCTCTTTCCGTTTTGGACAAAATTTCTCGAATTTTGGGAAAATCGTGCTTCGCGGATATCTCGATTATCACCAAAGTAACATGAAAATAAGTTCGACATTCTACAGGCACTTTTTTGACTAAATTCACTGCTGTGTGAAAATCCAGCGGTTTTCGAGTTATAATGCGAACAGGCTTTTTTAAATACGAATCATAAAAGCAGTTATTGCATTCAATACCTTTTTTCAGAGAAAAACCTGAAATTGCCACACTTACATTCATTAGGTGCATGCCCATCAACGATTCAAATTCTTCTATGACTGAAAACCACAGGTTTTAAATACCCTATCCAGGATCATGGTTTTTTCTATGGTTTCATTCGATTTAGATCATAGTAATAAATTGTGGTCTTAGAGTTTGGCACTTACGATTCCAGTTTCAGTATAGGTATTAATGTTTATTGAATATAGAAATTGCTGCTTGTTAGTTGTATGTTCCAACTAGTACATTTAGGAATTTGTTCACCTGAGACTTTGGTTGTTTCAAGATGCAGAATAGAAATCATTACTATGAAAATTATGAAAAGTTCGATGTGATGGAATGTCATATTCTTAGTGGGCATGATTCAGCATCAACGGCCGAAACCTATTTCAATCGGTATCCTGAAAGGCACCAGCCAAATAAATCTATTTTTTGAAGACTTGAAGAGAACCTTATCAATGGTGGCTCATTCAGAAAATCAAGAAATAAAAAATATCATATAAGTGATAGAGAGGAAGCAACAATCGAAGTGATAGGTGCTGTAACGGCCAAACCTTCAATTTCGAGTAGACAAATAGAAGCAGAAACAGGAATTTCGAGACGTCGGGGAGAACCAGTTTGAACCCTACAAAATACGAGTATTCCAAATTTTGCAGCCAAGGGATCCCCCTCGCTGACAAAATTTCTGCAATTGGTATCAAAAAAATATCCAAGAACGCTCAGACTCTTTTAGAGAAGTCATATGGAGTCCGCATCACTAGCGATGGGATATTTAATCGCTTTAATAAGCATTTGTGGTCCGATGTAAATCCTCAACGCCATATTGATGTGCAGCATCAAGGAAGATATGGTTTCAATGTGTGGTGTGCACTGAAAGATAATCGCGTTTTGACGTTTGAAATTTTTGATGAAAATTTGAATGGAGCACGTTAGGAAGAAATCATCAACAATCATGACTTTGAAGAATTTCTCGATCAACTTCCGTTAGCACAAAGATCAAATATTATTTTCAACATGATGGTGCCCCATCCCACCAAACAAGGGCCATCACTGATCTGTTGAGTTTGAATTCTGGACATGATTGGATGGGGACTAAGGGTCTTGTGAGATGGTCACCTCGTTCCCCTGACTTGACGCCACTAGACTTTTTCTTTGGGGCAATGTTGGGGATTCAATCTTCAAGAGGAACAGTAACAATTTAGAAGAGTTAAAACAGAATTTCAGGGAATGCCTTGCTTCTGTTAGCAATATTCATATTTCCAATGCCTCCGTAGTGTTTCTCGGCGATGTAATTTATGCATTGAAAACAATGGCAACACTTTTGAATATTTGCGATGAAGTAGTTTTCTCTCATTTGTATCGTTAAGACTTTTTGTTTTTGTTAAAGATTTTCGTATGTGTTTTTGGTTTCCGTTTGAGAAAAGCTTAATGTCATAGCTCTCGTTCTTCATAATAATATATTTTTTACTCGCATAAATTACTGATCATTCTAATAGAATATTACCAAAGCAACATGCATGGAATCATATGTTACATAGATTCCTTGGGTTGGTAAGTTTCAAATTTCAAAAAATTAATCTTCATCTGTAATTCGATTTATGAAGAGTAGAAGTGATTATCGAACTCTAAGACCACAGTTAAGTACTATATTCTAAGTCGAATGAAACCACAGAAATAACCATGATATTAAAAGCATTTTCAAAATCTGTGGTTTTCAGTGATAGAACAATATGAATCGTTGATGGGCATGCGCCTAATGAATGGAATTGTGGAAATTTCTGGCTTTTCTCTGAAAAAAGGTATCGAATGCAATAATTGTCTACAAGTGTTATATATTTCTGAAAAGCTAAAAGATTGCTGCATCCAATAGAAGTAAAATTCTCTATGGTTTGTATTAAAAAAAGCATATTTGCATTAAAATTCGAAAAACGCTGAGCTTCAAAAATTTTTGTTCACACAGCACTGTATTCTACTTAAAAAAGTGCCAAAGTTATTTTTATGTAAATTTGATGATCGAGATATCCGCGATGGACGATTCTCACAAAATTCGAGAAATTTTGAAGAAGTCCAGAACGGAAAGAGATATCAGAAAAATTTTCCAACCACTAAACTAGTCCCCGAAAATAAGATCGAGAGAGGAGGGTTCATTCTCCTCTATCTGCAATATTTCACATAGCTGCCGTACAAATACATCGAAATCTGCTCACCCTGTGCAAGATGCTCAAAAATCACTCGTCAAATGAATAAAACTAAATTGTCGAAGAAACATTGTTTTCAAATACGCGTACTTATTTTTTTATCTTCATAAGAACCATATTTTGAATAAGTATAGATTGGTATCAGGTTTCCCTATGCCAAAAATGGCTCGTTTTCATTTTATTCCCGATTGCGATGCCTGTTCAATGTTCCAAAATGTTCTATGAACTTAGACCCCAGTTTGACTTTGGGAAACTATCTTAAAATAGCAATAACACTAATTTTGTTCGTGTTTATTTTTTTGGTGTATGAAATAGCAAATAAATACTCAGACGAGGATATTATGAATTTATGTATCATTCAGGGTTAATCTCAAAAAACAATAAATCGAACTTGTTACGACCAATTTGCAGAAAACAATTTAGATCAATTAAATTTTGTTACTTATGGAAATCAGATAGCGGAAAGGGATAGTGTGCAGTTAATGTTTCCTGTTCAATGTACAAAATCCAATATCCATATAATGAGGTAGAGTCATAGGTTTTCTCTTTGGTTTGTACTGCTCAGAATCTCATTTCATATTTTATTTATTTGTTTATATAAATGTAATATAATTAACTGACATATTTATATTCAGAGCAGTATTCTATTCGATCGTTCACCAGTTCACACAAAGGAAACTATTAATGAGTAACATTCAGTGTTACTTGACTAAGGTCCGTACACTGGATTTTTCCGGGGAGAAAGCCTCTGACACTACTCGTTGGTACATTGATATCATTGTCTGATGATGCTATAGTATGTATATATTCTGGTAGATTGATATATTCTCATAACATTTAACGTTATCCTAATATATAATTACTCCAGGATATGTTTTGATTATAATCATTGCCTGGCAATGGTATTAATTACCGGGTGGTGGATTTATATTTTTTCATGAAATCAGTTTGATTGCATGAACAGATATATTGGCAACTCGTCGGGGTAAAACCCCCCATATATTACGGAATTAAGTCAATGTATCTAAACATTTCAACTCAAATACTGACGCCTTTCCGTTTGCCGTCGGCAAAACTCCCTGTTGAAAACATCATTCTCTTCTAGATCCCGGGCCGCCATCATCTCTCCTACACCCCCACTCCATGATTTTCTAGGTATTCCTCGCCTCCTGTGTCCTGGGGGAGTCCATTGAAAGACTCTTTTCGGACATCTGTTCTCGGGCATCCTCAAAACGTGTCCGAACCACTTGAGACTACATTTCTCAATTCTTTCCACCACTGTCTCTTCTGCGCTCATAATCTGTCTTATTCGTGATATTCTCGTGCTTCTTCTCAGATAGTCCATCTAAACTGTCAATAGCATCCGTCTCAAATCGGCATTCAAAGTCCAGAGCTCTGAACCATAACATAGGACTGACTCAACCAATGCATTTCCTATTCTCTTTTTCGTATCTTTGGAGATATGTTTGTCTCCCACAGGCTTATGAAGCATCCAATGATCTTTCCACTACTTCTCATTCTTGCCAAGACTTCTTCCTTTCCTAGACCCTCGCTATCCATCAAGGCTCCAAGGTTTAAAGCATTTAACTTGCTTGATTGCCACCTCATCGTTTATCAGGACTTCAAAATTTGCATCGGTATTTACTGTTAAATACTCCGTTTTCTTTAGACCTACCTGAAGTCCCCATTGCTTGTAAGTATCGTAGAGTCTCTTTATCATGAACTCCAGATCATATGAATCCTGAGCAAGAACTACCTGGTCATCCGCCAAACTTAGAGTGAAAAGATGTTCATTTCTTATCGGAATACCCATTTCTTGGCAAGTTCTCTTCCATCGTCGTCCATCGTGCTACCTCCACATACGCATCGAATAAAAGCGGTGACACGCTGCACCCTTGTCTCAGCCCCTTTGTAGTTTTTATTGGTTTCGACAGCCTACCATCAACCTCAACGTATGCGACATTATCTTCATAGAGATCTCTGATTATCTTTATTAGTGCCTTGTCCGTATCCATTTCTTCCAGAATATCCCCATAACAGGCATCTAGCGGTGAAATCGTAAGCTTTTTCTAGTTCTATAAATGCTAAATGAGCTTCTTTTACCGATATATTCTTCTCTAAGACTGCACATGAACGCCCTGGTACAAACATTGTACGCTTTGATCCTCACTGATTTTGTGCCCGATATTTTTTCTCATTTTTTCTGATAATATTCTACAGAAGAGGCGATACAGCGAACTGTTGATACTCAAACCCCTAAAGCAGTTCGGATCTTTGCGGTCCCCTTTCTTGAGTACTGAAACAATAGAAGCAGTTTTGAATTCCTGTGGTAATATGTTCCGGCTACTGCACTGATTGAAGAAATCAACTATACGTTTGATGAGTGGCTCCCCACCATTTTTCAAGAGTTCGACCGGGACATTACCCGGACCAGGGATCTTCCGTTTTCATTGTAACCAAGCTCTATTTAACTTCTTCGGCAGTGAATCCAACGAAACCTTGGGTTTCTGTAGGAGCCACTTGCCTCTTAAATTCAGGTTTTTTTCCACTAACAGATCTTCGTAATGTCTTTACCACTTCCCCATGCTGATGCTTTCATTGAATTTATCAGTTTGATTAGTTTCTATGATTGTGGGAACGTAGAATGTTAATAGCTTCACTAACAAAGTAGCAGAAGTATTAGAGGAGATCTCTCAGCCTAACATCTCCAGCATTGCCTAGAGCGAAACGAAGAAGAAAGGCGCGGGAAGTGAACTTCTCGAAGGTTACTTGCACTTTTGGTCTGGTGTTGAAAAGTCTCAAAAGGCCCAGGGTAGGATATCGATCTTGATTAGTAAAGATTTTGAACGGCATATAGCTGATTATAATTTTAAATCTGAAAGGTTGCTAACAGTTACTCTAATGATATTTGGCTTGGAAACGGTTGTAGTAGGTGTATATGCACCAACTGATGATTCTATATTCAATTTATGATGAAAATTTGACTGGTGTAAAGTATTTAGAGATTATAACTATATTTGTTTCGAAATTAATTAAATGAACGTGTTTCATGTTAGTACCACTTAGATGGTTCTCCGTCCCATTGCACAACTCAGGTGTCAGAAGAACTAACCGGCTTTTTGACGACAGATGGATAAGGAGAGTGAAAACCTGGTATTGGCTTTCAAGATCTCCGAATTTTATCCCTTCAGATTTTTATCAATAGGGGTACCTGCAGAACGAACTTTATAGTTCGCCGATAAAATCGCGAGAGGATCCCGAATTAAAAGTGAGACGTGCTTCTGGCATCATCTATCCCAATCAACTATTAATGAAGTGCGCTCACGGATTGAAAAATGTTCAGAGAACAATGGTGAAAAATTGAACATTTACAAGTCGACAAGAATATCTGTGCGGTTGACATTCTTGTAAGATACTCGAAGAACAAAAGAGATAGCAAGCGGAGAAAGTAAGATGAATAATATGTTCTGCAATGTAATGTCAAATAGCTATCAGGGTCGGTGTAAAGGCTTTTGAGAAAATTATCCCTCTTAGGCATATGATATTTCAAGGTACTCGATCATTTTAATTTCTATTACAAAGAAGCGAGTCACAGACTCATCACCAGTTAGACTATAGGAAATTTTCGAGGCAGGGGATTTTCTAACTGAACCTTCATAATAAGCACTATTGTTTTCTCCTTATGATAATAATAATAACCTTAATTATGCTCTGAAAGATTGAACGAAAGTAAAGAATACAGAGCAAACAAAGGAGACAGTGTGTTTTCTCTCTGAAGTACTCAGTATTTTTATGAGAGAGTGGATGTCAGTCACAAAATAGTGGTTTAATTTGTACAGTTAGTTTTTATCGGCAAATCTTTGATATATATATATATATATATATATATATATATATATATATATATATATATATATATATATATATATATATATATATATATATAAAAGCATCATAGACAGTCATTGATACCTAGACATCTTGGAGGTCGTGGATTAATTGATTTGAATAATCATAGAAACAGATTTTTCATCTACGTATATATATATATATATATATATATATATATATATATATAACTTGACAATGCAAAAGGTAAATATATATTTGATATATATATATATATATATATATATTGATGAAATTGCATCGAATAAATGGTTAGTATCTGGAGAATTGTTTGCTGAAACAGAAGGCTTGGCAATTGCGATCCAGGACCAGGTTGTTTTCACAAGGAATTATAGAAAACATATCATCAAACAAAATAAAGATGATTCTTGCCGTAGATGTTCCTGTTCTTCAGAAACAGTTTTCATATATTATCATCTTGCTCAGTCCTTGCTTCAACAGATTATTTAGAAAGACATAATGCCGTCGCTAATATTATTCACTTCAATCTAGGAATTAAACATGACCTAATTCCCAAAAGAAAAAAATTTCAAAAATATGAACCTGAGATTATTTGTGAAAAACAAATACAATTTTTATTTTGTAAAACAATTCAAGGGTAAAACATCTTTATATAATTGATATTGCTATACCCGACACACATAATATACAAAATAAATACAATGGGTACGAAAAAAAATTGGAAAATGAAGAAAATATTTAACCGATATCAACCCAGTTACAAAAGATAACAGTCATCAAATCTTGTAATATTCTTCGTAGGTTTAAGAGGTAGAGTCATAGGTTTTCTTTAGGGAATCTCATTTCATATTTTATTTATTTGTTTATTGCAATCCGTACACTGGATTTTTCCGGGGAGAAAGCCTCTGACACTACTCGAACATTTTAATAGGGAAGATGGGTCGAGTGATGTCTACATTGCCTTGAACGAATTTCCATTTTAATTGAAAACGGTAAAAGATACAGGGTGAGTAACTGAAAGATAGGGAAGATTATTTCCCTGAGACTATTCAAGTTTCAGTGAAGTAAAATGGAACAGATCCATGCTGATAAATGGCAGTCATCATCAGGTACCATCCTCATCTCGAATTTCAACCCCTAGAGCAGGGGTGACCACCCTTGAAAATTTGGAAGAGGGTAGCCAACAGTCTTATTCTATTTTTCTTCTTTGTAGTCAATATCTTATACCTGGTGCTGTAGTCATGTTCAAGAAAAAAATTACTGTTTTATTTCGAAAATGATGTGTTAGAATCGAATAAAAATATAACTTTCTTATAATTCAAATTTTCAAGAATATCTGGAAACTGTACAATATGATGAAATATAGTAATTGAAGGATGATATTCACTACGGATTGGAGGCAAAGGGTTAGTAACTATGTTTTTCCTAAGTACCTAGTATCTTTGTGATACCTCGATGGGTTTATATGAGATTAACGTCATAACAAAGAAAATGGAAATTTTAAGAGGTACAATCGTATTGCGCTATCGTGAGGACGAATGATTTGGATTTAACTGATTGTCAGTTTCAGAATATAAATTCATTAAAAATGGTAAAAACCCTATTTATCTAGATAATTTTTGTAAACAATTGAATTATGGAACACAAAATGAGTTAAGCAACGTCAGATAGTTAGTTCTTCATAAGAACTAGAAGACTCGATGTTGCTAACACTACCGTCTGCATGCAAAGTAATTATGAAATTGTCGATAACGTCATCCAGCATAGGTTCTTGCTCTATAAAAGATTGTTCAATTTTCTGCGTATTGTCGCATAATGATTCCCACTGATCTGGAGAAAACGGGGAGAAAAACTCACCACACAGTTTTTCCACATTTTTCATTGAGGAATCAACATTCCTGTCAGCTACATAAATTTTCATGGCTGCCCAAACTTTTTCTTTTTTCGTCTTAGTACCTTGTGGCCCTGATCATTCAGGAGTTTGTTAAAAACATAAGTTTTATATCTGGGTTTGTGCAATTTAATTAGAGTATAAAGTTCTGCTTTGAATATCCCATCTGCGAAGGCAATATTTCGATATTGCAGCCACTCTTTGATTTCTTCTTTTCGGGAAGCCATGTTCGGGTGTTTTTCTGTTTGTATATTGTAATATGGGGCGTTGTCGACCACTAACACACATTTTGGTGGTAAATTTGCAATTAGTTTTTTCTCAACCATTTTTCGTAGTTTGCGAAATTCATATCATCGTGATAATCACCGGTGTTTTACAATTGAACTTAAAGGCCCAGATATGCGTTTCGTACGAATCCACATTCACTACCGGCATTTCAAATTATCAGTCTTGATCCTTTCGAAACAGGCTGACGTAGGACGTCGTTTGTCTCGTCATTTCAAGCCTTCTTGTGTGTATGGGAGGAATGAATATATGTTCCATCCATGTAAATCATTGGTCTCTCTTCTTGACGGTATCATTTGATGCTTCTTTAATAATTCAAAAGTAGTTGCTGTTTTTTCAGGTTTTCCCATAAGTAGCTATCTATTCGTCTTCGTCTTGACCCAACAGAACCCCATCCCTCTCAAAACTTTTCGAATGCTCTCTCGTGATCCTGCATATTCATTCTAATCGACGAACTTTTGATGTATCAAGTAGAGCTCTATCGAAGTCATCGAGAACTGTTTCCCTTCGCTGATTTCCTTCTCTTGTTATCGGGAGTTGAAAAACTGTTATTTTCGCCATCTTTAATGTTCTTCATTTTGCTCGAAATTTTTTGCTTAGTTCGCAAACCTACTCCTGTTGCGACGCTACATGTTCTTGAAACTTTTTTAAAAAAATTACAGGTTAATATTGAAATGAAATTTGCAAGATTCGGTCCTGTTCGCTCGGCTTTTCTTGAAGCTTCAAAGGTTCATTGGGAAGTGAGTTCTTGGCCACGTGACCGGCAAAGTTAACGCGCAACAAGGGGAGTTGCTATTTCACCCGCACAGATATTCTTGCCAACCCGTAATTTGGTTTAGTTTTTAATACGTTGTTTATGTTTATTGTTTTTTAAATTTTATTTTTCATATATTTTAGATGTGTTTTATTTGTTGCTTCATAAGAAACGAAATCTTTATCGTTTGAAGTGAGCTAACGCTACTCACAAGTGACAAAATTCAATTGTGATTTTTGCTCTGAAAGTTCGACTTATTATTTGTTGGCATTGACCACAAATGACAAAATTAGTGTTATTGTTATTGATTTTAAAGGTCAAACTGAGGCCGACATTAATAGAATCTCGCATAAAAGATTGTGGAATATAGAAACTGGCATTGGAATCAAATCCACTCTGTCTGTTACTATGTTCCACAATCTAATGAATTAATTTTCAGAAGGAATTGTAGATTTTGATAAAATGACGAATAAATCAAATAGCAATAAATATTAATTTATAGTACGGTTCTAATAAAGTGAAAAAAGATAACTTTCTAGTTTCATTGAGTTGGCAAGTGATTTTTGAGCACCCTGTACATAAAATAGCATCGGGAAGTACGATGTCCTGAAAAAGAAAGTTATAATTTAGCTCAAATCTGAGTCAATTTTTTTGAGCAAAGAAGGTGACACTATAACTCCGAAAATTGTAATGAAAAAAAGCATAGCTCAATGGTGGTTTATTTTAGATAGGACAAATCTGAAAAACTGCTTGAAAAAGGATGGCCTCTAATGAAAAAAATCAAAAAGTACACCATGCCGTTTGAAAAAGCAAAGTCGTAGATGGTGTCCGGTATAATCGGAAGTAGTATGGCTCTGCAAACAATTGTAAATTGTAGATCAGTATCCATTTACTCTAATGCCAAAATTTCGAATTGATAAACCCGTTCCCCAGATATTTCTAATGGATCCTTTAGCGCATATCAGGCAATTTCTTTTGTAGATGTTGTAGAATAATTTTTACATTGGCAAAAGTAGAAATTTGATAACATTTCGTCTTTCAAACATTGAGGTTTATTTTTTTCCCGCACTTTTGTTAACCTCTGTTATCATACTACAAAAATGAAGACACCCATAGGAAAATTTGCGTTTCACTCCTGCAGAGGAAGACCGAATTATGAAATTAGGAATAAAATATCAGGAATGATTTCGCGATGTACGTATTTATGGTTGCCTACTCAAACTCCTGATTTATCAGAAAGTTATGAAATTTTTTATAATAAGTATAATTATAAACTCGACTCGACCTAATGTACAATTTGAAAATTGTATTGATATATGAGATGCTAAGTTAGAAGTATTGACAAGATTTCTGAATTAGTAAGTAAATCTGAATAATGATAACATGAGAAATTTATTACTACATAAACACCTCAAAAAGTCTAGGGAACACTTCTAAATATCTATATATCGTATCCAGAACGATCAATATGGATGATTTTTTCAAGAAAAGAACACCTGCATCAATTTCTCACTAAATTATGTAGAGTGCCGCAACAGATTTCTGTGTTTTTTATAAAAACTAAACATGCAGCAGATGCGACGCTGCTTTATGATCATTTCATGTATTCAGTGTTTGAAATCAGTTAGTTGGCACTTTGTTTCTTTTGTAAGCACAAATAAAAGATTCAAGTTTTGTGATTCGACCATGGAAAGACGACATTTGACTAGAGAAGAGATGTTACGAGCCGTTGGCATGCTCCAAGCTAGGAGCTCACAACGGGAAGTATCCAGGATTCTGAGAAGTAGCCCAAGTGTCATAAATCGTTTATGGTCGCGTTTCAATGAAACAGTAGCGTAGAAGAACGCCATACAGGTCGTTTCAGGATTACTACAGTCGCCCAAGACCGATTTTTGGTTTTACAAGCCAGAAGAGATCGTACTACCACAGCATCTCAATTAGGTCAAGAGCAATCACGAGTTCATAATGTACTAATTTCCGACCAAACTGTGAGAAATCCACTGCACAAAGGTCAACTCCACTCCAGACGTCCTTTAAGATTTCCACAACTGACCCATGGAAATCGCGATGCTCGTTAGCTTGGTGCCAAGATCACGTAAACTGGGATCAAGAGAGGTGGGCCATAGTTCTCTTCAGTGATGAATCAAGATTTAGTTATTATCCCGATTCGGGAAGAATTCGAATATGGAGGGAACCTGGAAAGCGAAACCGTCTCCAGCATGCTCGAGAAGTTGTTAGACAGGGAGGCGGATCAGTGATGTTTTGGGGAGGTATACGCCTTGGTGGAAGAACTGACCTCGTTTTCATACAGAACAACCTCAAGGGAAATTCTTACGCAAATGAAATAGTTTTACCTGTAGTGGTACCGTTTCTCCAAACAATGGGTCAAAATCCACTCTTCCAACAAGATACAAGATAATGCCCCTCCTCATCGTGCAAGAGTTGTCTTGAACGTTCTTGAAGAGAATGATATCGATCTTCTACCGTAGCCATCCTGCTCCCCAGATCTGAATCCCATCGAGCATGTGTAGGACACCCTAAAAAGAAATCTCCTGCGTGAAAACGTCTTCCATCATGAACAGGAGCTTCGATTAGCAGTTTAGGGTGCTTCGAATGACTTAGGTCAAAATGTAATAGACAGTTGAGCATGCCGCGACGATGCCAAAGGGTCATTAATAACGGAGGTGGACCTTCTGGGTACTGAAAAATATAAGTGCTTCCATATCGTTTCGAAAATATTAGTTCAGGACTTTTTTTTGTGTTTTACCAAATTTCGTCATTTTCAAATTTCAAATTTTTTTTTATAATAGGTGCTTTGGAGAAGTCAAATATTATTTTGTTTTCTTGAGAATACATTATATACAATACATCCTAACAAAAACCGAAAGATTTCTATAAATTCGAAGCATCAAATTCATAATTGAAAGATATTGGTAAGTGTTCCCTAGACTTTTTTGAGGTGTTTAAGTGAACACATTGAATATTTTCATTCAGGGAACAATATTGAAACTTCCGTAGAATGTTAAATATCCATCATTGAAAGAGCTGGTCCGCCGAACCAATCATCGTCATCTAGAGCCACATAGCAGTGGTATAATCTGGTCAGATGTCATGCAACAGACTGAAGTTTCGGTGTCGTTTGACCTCGTCAGTGATGCACCCCCATTCCCAATACTAAGCCGGACTGTCAACTACTCGTCTCAATCCGATGGAGCGCGTCAAGTACATGCACATGTTTGCATAAACAATTGGAGCCCTCCAACGAATTGACACAGAAGGTACTACTAGGACCACCGAGAAACAATGAGAACAAAAATTAGATTTTGATGAACTGTATGTTTTACTCTGATACAGAACCTATATTGGAACCAGAGAGCTAGAATCAGAATAGAGGGATCCATATCCGAGCAAATCGGAATCGGCAGGGGAGTCAGGCAGGGCTGCGTCTTGTCCCCTTTGCTGTTCAATCTGTATTCAGAGCTAATATTTGACAGATCTTTAGCAGATATCTCAGAGGGAGTCAAAATTAACGGCGTAAACATAAACAGCATCAGATACGCTGACGATACTGTCTTGATCGCTGACTCGGATGAGGGTCTACAGCGACTCCTCAACAGCGTTAGCAATACCTACAATGAGTTCGGTATGAAAATGAACGTGAAGAAAACCAAGGTAATGATAATCAAAAAGTCAAAGAATGTTCCACAACCAATCCAAATAAACGGAAAGATATTAGAAGAAGTGGATAGGTTTCAATACTTGGGATGCTGGATAGACAACAAACTAGATCCAGACACAGAAATAAGATCGAGGATAGAACAAGCCAGAAACTGTTTTGTACGACTCAGAAAGCTCCTCTGCGACTCACGAATCAGTCTCGACCTGCGTTTAAGACTCTCAAAATGTTATGTATGGTCTACTCTCTTGTACGGAGACGAAACATGGACCCTAAAAACACAAACAATCAAGAAACTAGAAGCTTTCGAGATGTGGACATATCGCAGAATTCTCAAAATACCATGGACATCGCATATCACGAACGAAGAAGTCTTGCGCAGGATTGGAACAGAACGAGAACAATTCAAACTTGTAAAGTCCGTAAAACTGCATACCTAGGTCACATCCTGAGAAACGACAAATACCGTTACGCACAGCTCATCATCAAGGGAAAGATCGAGGGCAAACGGGGTCTAGGACGGAAAAAACTGTCATGGCTGAGGAACATACGTCAGTGGACTGGCATGAACTTCGAAGAGCTCATCAGAACCGCTGAAGACAGAGAGAGATTTGCCGTTGTGATATCCAACCTTCATTGATGGAGATGGCACGTCGAGAAGAAGAAGTATGTTTTCAGCTTGTTCTGGATTGGTGTTGTGAATAGGTGTGCAACAGTGACGAAGTCAATGGGGAGCTCCTATTCACGACATCCGATCAGATTGTACCACTGCTATGTGGCTCTGGTTGACGATGATTTTGAAAAGTGGATCGGATGTCTAATATGTTGCGGAGTTTGAATATTTTTTCTGAATAAAAATCTTCAATGTGAAATATTGTCAAATATGGTACATTAGAGCACTCAGAAACCAAAATGAATCTTTGGTTTTTGAATATAATTTCTTTTCCACATTCATAAAATTCTCGTGAGCCTAAAATCTCCTTTACTTGAAATAACCACGATTCAAAATTGTTATTATAAGTTATAATTACACGTCTCGATCGGGTATCGAGCGGAAATCATCCGGCACCTATTTTTCTGTTAATTCTCGATTTTACTTTTTGTCTATTAGTCCCGAAATTCTCAAGCTGCGAAAATTTTAGCAATGCAAAATAAATCGACACGGGGGTTTTAATGAAAAAATAGTTTGCAAGATTTCCAAGATCTACGTCGATCCGTGGAAATTGAAAAAACTGAAGCGAATGCACTTTTGGCATCAGAAAAGGAGAGTACGAAAGTTTGCCGAGAAGATAGAAAGGCCTGTTCCGTCAGAGGAGCGGCATTAATGAATCATCCAAATAGTATTCAATAAGTTTTTTCAGTTAAATCATTCAATTATGTCAGTGAAGTCGTCAGTAAGTTTTAGTGTTCTTTTAGTGTACCGAGAAATGATGAAGATCTCAAATCTATTAAGGTAAATAAATCTAACCTAACAAAACTGTTATTATCTATATTGTGATTCATATTACTATGTTTTGTCATGATATAGTTTTTCTTGTTAGTTGTAAATATAATTTCATTCTTTTCACTGACTCTTTCATTATTTTGTCCTCCGCGAAGCTACCCCCTAAAAAGTGACCCCCGTAGTTTTAGTCCACACCAATAGGGTGTTGACACACAGTTAACTTCAATAATGGATATTTCAGATGTACAACCTGACATTACTTGAAAATACTCGAAGATGACGTTGAAAATATCTGCGAAACTTCTCAAGCTTTTTCTAATAATCATTAATATTTGAATGAAACAAACATATTGCAGGATGTATCTCGCGTCGATTCTACGAAGGGAAACTGTAAACAGATTAGTTTAAATATTTGGTGATCCTTAGATTATAGAATAAACCTTTTTCAACAGCTAGTTTTCAAATCAGTCCATCACGCAGGTTTCCATCAAGACAACAATGCAATTGAGTAGGATGTGGAAAAACGAATCTGCATTCTGCAGCTTCCTCCTTATTATGACTCGTCATCGTCACAATAATCGAGGGATTATCGAATAATTGCTTTTACGTTAAGTTATCATATGTAGATTCGACGCCAGAGATATCTCTGCAGATATTTTCTTATTCAAATATTGACGGATAGGTTAGATTTCATACATACAAAGCCCAAGAGGGCCGAAAGACAAGCGGACTGTCACGTTTGACTCGGTGGGAGCATCAAACTTTCTACTCGAAAGAAAGTGGGTGTAAATGTGCATGTAGTGCTTCCATCCTGTATATGGTTCTTATAGTTTTTAGGTTTTCATCTAACTTGGTTCCTATCTAATTTGCATCTTTTCACATTTGATTTTATGCCCTTTCGATTTCGGTTAAGTTCAAGTCCTGTTTAGTTTATAATCAAAACATACTGCTTTCATTCTTTTTGGATTTACTTTTATTCCACTTTTTTCAAAGTAGTCCGTTGCCTTGTGCATGTCTGTGGACTCTTTGCTAATGCCTTTTCGTTTATATTCGATACGTAGATTGCCTTGCCGTGTACTAATGATCTATTTTGCTGTATTTCATTTTAAGCATGGCTGCCATATATAGTATATTGAAAATAAGGGGACCTACAATACCCCATTATGGCACGCCTGCTTCTAGTTTCTTCACTGTTTCCTTTGTGTTGTGGACTGAGTATCTTCTGTTCTTTAGGTAGTTCTGAATAATGGTGGTGAGCTTTCGTGGAAAACGTGCCACTTCAATCTCGTGTATCAGTCCTTTGTGCCACATTTTATCGAACTCAGTGCCTTAGGTGATCCTCGGCAAATGGTATGTCATTGGGTGGTTTGTTCTGAATCGAAATCGGTGGTCTAGTATTATTTTCTTTTGTTCGACAAAGCTCTTGAGTCTTCGTTTTTTCTATGTCGATATCTATTTTCTCCGATTGTTGGTAGATAACCAATGTGGTGGTTTTGGTTTCCTTCTGAATTATAGATTTCCAAACACTTGGAGTTTTTGGGATGGCCTGTATCATTCAAGGATCCGTTTTTCTTAGATTCTATTGCTTCACAAATAACTTTGGTCCTGAAATTGTTTATGGTGGCAATTTGTTTGAAACTTTCGAAGTTTATTTGTGACTGAATCTATGTGGTATTGGAGTTCAAATTTTTATGAGAAAAAAATTTCATCTTTCGGTTCACTAGTTCGGTTTGTACGAGACTGAAATATGGTGTTTTCGAAATATTCAGCTAATACATCTGTTACTCTTATTAACTAAGGTAGTGCAATTGATTTTCTATGTTCTCTGTATGAAACGAATTTTGATGTGGTCTAGATTATTGCTGTAATGCAGTTTTATTGCATGTTTTTTTATTCATTCTGCTTTCACGTCTGTTTTGAATTCTCAATTTTCTCTCCTCTTTTCTTCACTCAGGTTGTCCGAAATGCGGATAGATTTAGAAGAGAGAGTGTTAGAGACCGCTTACATATATGAGAGATGATGGTGCGATTTATTCTTCCATTTCGACTTCTTCTAATTCGATTCCCTGGTTTATACTGTTCAAATGGGGGTGAAACTCAATGAAGCGGTATTTACTCAGTGACCAGATAACGTATATGGCATGGATTGTTGGACCCATAGTTTAGGTTTGAAGAGTCCGAGTACCAGTTTCCAAAATTGAAGAAAGCAGATAGTCAGGAATAAATGCATATTTATATTTTATCCAACGTATGACGAGTTCTGACATGTCAGGAAGTAAATTCCCACAAGTGTAAACTACGTCATTCAGTGAAAAATTATTGAAAGCTTTACCTGATCCGTGGAACGTGGTTCTAAGTTGTGACTACTATCGATATATTCGCTCATGAATTCCTAATGGGACAGACCAAACTCTGTGTCTTTCTTGAATTTCGTAAGGTACGATGAGTGACCGCCTCGTACTCGTTGTCTGTCTGCGATGGGGGTTTACTTCTGTGTTGTTGTAATTGTGCCTGGCGCGGTACAGAAATTTCAATGATTACCGCTTCAGCAATGGTTTGAGCATTTTCAAGCAATTCTTTAGATATCTCCTCAACATCTTCGCGATCCTTTTGAATGGCAGCCAAGATTTGAAGATTTGATTTATATGGTTTCTCACCATGATGAGGTGAATGTATTTCGCTTGAAGAGCATTAGCTACAGGTTCAAGAAGGGCAGAGTATTTCGCAATTATGACAAATGCTACAACACATGACTTTGTTAAAGACGCATGAAGTTGGTAAGCAGATTTTCTTGTCCTACAGTCTCCCACTACAGCTATTTTTTTCCAAAGATTTAACCATTTCTGGGAAATGTTGAGAGAATTTTCGTGTCCCACACAGTCTCGATAGATTAGGTGAGGAGCCTTTGCGCCAGCTGGCGATTCCCTGAAGAAACCTATAGTATCCTTGATTGTTGCTATTGTGTTTCTAATCTCCGGTATTTTGTCAGTATCATTCACTACGAGATTCAATCTGTGGCTTGAGCAGTGGATAAACGATGTTGAGAATACTTTCTCCTGAGAATTGCCTGCACTCCGCCCTCCTTGCCAGCCATTGTAGAACAGCCATCGAAACCAAATCCGACACAATTTTCCTTCGGGAGATTTTGGTTGACAATTGCTTCTGCTATCGATGAGGCATCTTGACCTTTCAGTTCTACCAAACCCATAAGTTCTTCACGGATTATCTTTATCATAAAATCGAAAAACCGATAGAAAGCTGTTCTTTTCAAGCTATATCTGCTGTTTCGTCAGCCATGATAGCGGAAGCTCTGGCTTGTTTCACATCTGTAATAATACTATCTCTGATTACTTCACCACATAAGATTATCAATTCGTTTTGGATTTTGGGTGATGAATATTTTACGACATTTCTGTAAATGATGTTCCAATGTCTCGTCACCACTATCAATTGTTAAATGTAGAAGATCGAAGAAAACTCCTTCATCCCCTTTTTTGCCTCTAAGAGGTGTATCGTGGGTACCGCAAAATAGTATGCAATAAATAATTAACGACAAAATTTTTCTATTGTTTCAACTATTTCTGGTAGGAATTTTGCATTCGAATATCAACAGGAACGTTTTCAAGGAAAGCCTTTGCTGAAGCGGTTGAAATTTTGTGGTACTGACTATCAAAATGTTTTCGACAGTATTCATGAATGTCTTTGAACCTCAAATGCAGTTTTACTATGAAGGATGCCAAGACTCCTTTACAATTATCCCAACTGGAAGAAACAACACACAGTGTTTGCAGAGATCACCCTTCAGGCGACTTGAATAAACTAGCCAAGGTGAATATTGATCTAACCAGGAGTAGTTGAATTTTCTTTTCAAACTAGTCACTAGCAAAATCTTAATTTTTGGTGGAATCCAAGGGTTTTGTAACAACTTTTTTCTTATTTATGTCGTTAGCTCAGAAGCTCTCTCAACATAAAAGCCAATGTCACTTTCGAAAAAATTCTCTTGTATCTTTAGTCGTGATGAACTCCGATCAACCGCCTGTGATGAATTCGGGAGTACGATTTGATCGATTTGGTCATTATCTCTATCATTTCCATTCCTCTTTCGTTTCATAGGGTTCACTATCTAAAGAAAAATTGAGTTTAAAAAAGCAAAGGTTTTTTTCAAAAAAAGTTTTTCTGATAAGAACTACTCTTATTTTTTCAGCAGCCCAGTAATTATTCAAAAAAACCAGATGAAGACAAACAAAAATATGCTAGTTCAAGTGAAGGCCTTATACATTATAAAAACTGTGTTGCCGATGAAATTCAATTCGGGTTTTCTACATCCAACTCCCATTCGAGAAAAAGAAATATTTCATTTATATTTCCTTAAGTATGAAACATTTAAAACTGATATTTTCACAAAATGAAATAAAGCTCATTAGTCACCTTTTTTGAAATGACCTGGCTGAATTCGAAGAATTTATGAGTATGTACCAAATGTTGAAGAAACCTATGATGATAACACAAGTTCAGTAAATTTTCGTGGAATGCCGACTTTCGATTTCATTGTCTCTACTTATGGTGTGAAGTTTACTTTGAACCGTTCATTCCCATTTCTTCGCAAAACCTCGTTTATTGTGCCAAGGTGGTCTAGGGGGGGGGGGCAGCTGTCCCACTCTGCCCCTCGCTGGGTACGTCCTTGAGCTTCACTACAGAGAATAACACAAGGAAGAAATGTGGATTTATGTCCAATACTTTTGGGACATTCCCCGTAGATTTCTTTTTTACACTTTATAATTTTCATTCTTTTTTGACACGATTATTTGATTTTATTTCGATATTTTAAACCCTTGATTGATAATATAATGCTGTGGAACATTCCTATTGTTCACCAATAAATACCAAACATGGCGAATAACAAGCTATTTCCGCTTCTTGAGAAAATATTTCAATATCTCTTAGTTTTCCCGCACTGTGCATGTAATTTCAATCATCTTAAATATTCTGAAACCCTATACTGAATTATAAAATCTCAAGAAATGCTTTCGATGCATCTATAATTTTGCTCTTTCTCTCAATATAACCTGTGAAATGAGGTTGCCCACAATCTTGCTATCTGGAAAATCACATCTTCGATTAATATCCATTACTCTCCTATCATTGAAACGCTTAGAAGCTCACGCTCCTTCTGTCTAGCTTCTGGCCATTTTTATGTACTAGATAGAATATTATGTTAGAAATTAATATTTACGGCACTTTTACTTTGAAATGGATGGCATAACTGTAATATTAATACTCTCGTTAATACGTTGAAGGTCGGACAGAGAATTAAGTGAAATTTATGACATTTTACTATGCGAAAAATTTAATCTTTCATATATCGTGTAATTTAGTGCTTCAATTTACTTTCACTGGATACTGACATAAGATACAGTAACAGATGATTCTTGTCGACATTGATCGTTAGAAATGTATTTTCATTTCACATTACACATGATTATATGTTTACTTCCGGAAATATATGAAAGTTGAGAACTTTGTTAGTTAATAGTATGAGATTTTTTCAATGTCAAAACTTATTGAAAAATATCAATCGCGATTTTAGGACCTTATTCGAAGGTATTTTTTTTTCAGATTTTAAATTCTTAAGGGATTGGGTGCTCGGCAAGAGGCGTACCAACCCCCCATTTTATATAACAAGATAAATATAATAGATACAAGATGAGGCAGCTTCATGAATTGAGTATCTCAGGTGCATATAAATCGAACGATTTCCAAAAATAACTAAAAAACAGATGCCGAAAACAAATCGAGGTAATAATACTTCTATTTATTGATAAGCAAAGAAATTTTCTTTAACGAAATTAAAAAAAAACACTCATTCATATCTATATCATGTCCAATATACCGGGTGACTCAGGATCAAGGTACATTCATTTCTATATTTCTGCAGGTAATTTATTAAAATTTGGGATTCGATCAAGCTTATGACAGGACACCTTTTGACATTTGAAACAATTTTTTTCCACTTCCGGTGTCGCCGGAAATGACCTTTAATGAAGATTTTTAAATAAAACACCCTGTATATTTTTGCGTATTTGGTTTCCAAATAATTTCCCAAATTCAACCATACCTCACAATTGATGTTTTGGGCTTCAAAATAATTTTTGGGTCGGTTTTTATTTTTCAATCTAGAGTGCCTTGAATATTGCCAATTTACCATAATTGATCAAAGCAACACTTTTTTTTTGTAAAAATGCAAACAAATTATGATAATGTAAAAATTTTCATTTATTTCAGTTCAATTCGTGGAAGTAAATCCAAAAGGCTATGGAAAGGAACATTGAAAGCAAGCAATCCTGATATTCGAAGGATCATTGAGAAATAAACTCATTTACTATACTTTACAATTCTTTAAATAACCCCAAACGAAAAAGTCTAACGGAGTTAAATCAGGTGATCTTGCAGCCATCTTATTGGACCATTCGTTGCAATCCAATTTTCTCCGAATCTCTCGCGTAGGTATTCTGATACAATTCTTGCGTTTTGGCGTGTGCACCATCTTGTTGATAAAACATTACCCTCTCAATCGCCAATGGTAGATTTTCCAAATATCCCTCAATCTCATTCTGAATTAATTGTAAGTATCTAGTGCCAGTCAACGGCCCATCAAAAATCACGGGACCAATTATTCAGGTACCAATCCCACCTTACAAAACATTAAAATCGAATTGTTCCTGAAAATTACCCTGGTTGAATAAATGTTAATTCTCCTGAGACCAATATCTTGTGTTTCGTCTGTTGAATAACCCTAAATTAGTAAACCTTGATTCATCTATAAACAAGATTATTTTTAGGAAATTATTGTGTGGTTGCACATTATTTTGCATCATCCAATTGCAGTATTCCATCCTCCTTGCATAATCACTTTCATACAAATGCTGATTCAGTTGATATTTGTATGATTTATAATTAAACTTCTTCAAAATTCGACGAACGCTTTCACGACTTATATCCAGCTCAAACGCAACTTGCCTTGTGGAAATGGTTTTATCAATTTCCACTCGCGCTAATACATTAATTTCAGTGTTTTCTTCAATGATAAACGTTTCTTCAGGATCTATATTGGGTTCTCTTCTAAGTTGATCCTCCAGGCGACTAAAATAATTTCTTGCGGGGCATTGTCGATGGGGGTATCTTTCGGCATACAAATTGACAGCAGCTACTGAATTCTTTCGGCATTCCCCGTAAATAAGTAGCATATCCACTTTCTCATTCCTTGTGTATGTTTGAGGCATTTTAAAAAATAATAACATCTCAGTAAACTAAATTGGAGTGAAGTCGACCGATGCAAACTCTACTATCCGGATAACTTTCATATTGGAAACGTCAAAGTCGTTTGCTTTCATAGCCTTCTTTGTTCGAAAAATAAAAATTCTCCCAAGAATGATTCTGATTCCTGAATTATCCATTGTGAGGTATGGTTCAATTTGGAAAATTATTTGCCATCCGTATATGCTAAAATATATACAGATCTCCATTAGCCTACTGGATTTTCTTACACGAATTGAAATGAAATAGATGAAAATTTTTACATCATCATTATTTGTTAGCATTAAAAAAAAAGTGTTTATAGAATTTGTTTACCCGTAGTATCAAGCTTATAATGGTACCTCGGTACCAATATGGTGCCATTTGAAAAAATGAATTTTTAATTCTAAAATGTTATTAGAGAACATCAATCTGGCCTGGACAGAGCAAATCTGAAATTTTGACGTCAGTTGCTTTTTTGAAGTGTTTTTTGATCAATTAAGGTAAATTGGCAAAATTTATGGCACACTAGATTGAAGAATAAAATCCGAACCATAAATAATTTTGACGCCCAATATATCAATTGTGAGGAATCGTTGAATTTGGGAAATTATTTGGAAACCAAATATTCAAAAATATACAGGGTGTTACATTTAAAAATCTTCATTAAAAGTTTCCAACGACACCGGAAGTGGAAAAAAATTGTTTCAAAAGTCAAAAGATGGCCTGTCATAAGTTTGATCGAATCACAAAATTTCAATAAATTACCTGCAGAAATATAGAAATAAGAGGGGTGTACCATGATCCTGTGTTACCCGGTATAAGGCTATGAGCGCAATAGTGGATTATCCCCGATTTAACGAAATGTTGAAAAACTGTTTTTGTTTCGTTATTGTTGAGAAATAATTTCATTGAATATTGTATTATAACAAAAGTACATTAGTTGTACAAATATGATAACTCAAATATTATAGAACATCTTCTTTATCTTCAGAAGGATGACTAACTCTACTTGTCTAACTGCTGAAGAGCGAAGGTTTTCATAAAATGCATGATAAACTAGAGGAATAAATTCGTTCAACTGAAGAAGTTCTCTTATTTCTTTGCGTTGTTAACGAGTTTTCTATTTGTATAGAGAATTTGAAGATTTGTCTAGTGTATGACAGTTTTTCTTTTACGTAAGTCTTCATTATTTGAATATTTCAACTGTAAAAGACACGAAGAATTTTTCTGAAATAGAAACTAGTTTATTTACAATCACTCAAATCTAATAGGTATTACCCATTGATTTGTCATTTTATTTTCCAGTGATTTGGTTGAATGCCATGTTCGTATTCATGCTCAAAACTTTCTAGGGATTTTTTTTTCGTGCTTATTTAATAAACTGATGCTGAAAATATGGAAATTGAAATTTTGTTCTTTCTTATGAATCCAAATTCCTGGTCGCATAGTAAAAAAGAGTGACTACTCACCAGAATTTTGTGCACTAGTTCCTCTACTGTGAAATTCGGAGAACCGACTATGTAGTTACACAATAAAGACATTCTGATAATGCGGTTTTGTTCACCACATTGTCCAGAAGAGATAGATCTTCTCGAAGCTACGTAATTTTAAATAAAATATAAAAGGCCAGATAGCTTTATTCCATATGAACATAAATGAGTCGTTGGTTCCCTTGGATACCTAAACATAATTGTAATATCAAATACCAGTGGTAAATACTAGAGTTGGTAGGGTTTTCATGAGATTAAAGTAAATGACAGTAACATCTCTTACTTGTGCACGTCTAGTATCCTCTCGCATACCAAATCTAGCACCTTCCTTTGATGCAATTCTAGTTCAATTTTCAGTTCACGTTGTATTTCTTCAGTAGCTGATTTGATTTTTAGGATAAGTCGAGGAGAGATGGACCCTTTTATCTCTGAATCTCGTCTCATAAAATGCGCAATGAATTTCAAATCATTTATTGGTTACTAGCTGACCCGGCAGACCTCGTATTGCCTCAATCGATAAATAAAAGACCCAAACTTTTGTATAGAATAAACTTAAAGCAAACAAAAGAAATCCGTAATTATTAAGATTCAATGAACATGTTTACTAAATTGTTGTTCTGATGAAGAAACATTCGTAATTCTTGGACAATGGTTATGTTCATTGTTGGATTGTAAGTACAACGCTTATCAACTTCCGCATCTGAATTGTACATAAAATAAATTTGTGAAAATTGATGATACGCATCTGAAAGGGGTAACAGCGCCCCCAATAAGTGATAAATTTGTCCTTGTATCTGTAAATCCTAAAGATTTGTCCAATAATTATTTATGATATATATATTTTTAATACAAACTTGAATATTACAGAAAAATATAATGGTATAATACCTTGAAAGAGGATATGGATCCTGTATAATATGTGTAGCGCCAAACGATGTAATCTGCAAACAGCTCTTATATTTCTGAATGTTGGGCAAGAAGTGCTTAGAATCATTTCCAATCCCAGAAAGTAAAGGGAGTAAAGGATCTGGTGGTGGGACCAATTGTGCCGTGTTGTATTATTTTGTTTTGTGCCTTGAAAAAACTTTTTGATGAAGCTTGCAAGACTAATGAAGCTGGCTTCCTGGATCATCCAGGCGTTGAGTGTTTCAGTGCTCAAGGTGTTGAGTTGAGTTGATGTCCCGTCAATAGGCCAACTACCATCCCAATATACTTTTCATCAAAGGAAAATAGTTCATATACCCTCTTCTTTGGTTGCGGCGCCTTTATGAACCTTACAATATTTACAAATTATTATCATTCCCCCAATTGTTAACAATTTGTCGGCACAATAATCAATTGCTGGATCATAGTGGAATGGAGCTCGTTCAAGAATCACAGAAGCACTGCGTCTGCGGATTCGCTCAATTTCATTATGTCGTGATTGCTGTTGTTGTGTTTGATGTGCACGAAGTTGTTGCATTCTAAGCCTATTTACTTCATTGTTACTCACTAAATTACGCAATTTTGACATAGCAATACGACTATTTTTTGATGTGTCTCTCTGGCCATCAGTGCGGTTAGTACGTGAGGTAGTTCTTCGCACATTTAATTTACTGCGACGACCTAAGTCACATCTTTTCTCCTTGGCATCGTAAATTGTAATTAATCAAAGTAAGAAAATTTCGCGCTAACTTAGCAGTAAAGTGTCACTGTCACAGAATATCAACAAAAAAAGAGCACATTACTTGGAAGGTCACTATCATAAAGGATCACAAAAGTAAAGAAAGTTCCCGCACACGTAGCGGTAATTTTCACTTACAAAGATAGAAGGATGCACCCATAGATATCGAATTTTTCTCTGTTCTGGAGTGCGAAAGGATGGATTGACAATCTAATATAAAATATTATGGTTGCGTTCAGAAATTTAATTTGTTACAAAATTTAAGATTTATCAATCTTTAACAAAGAGCTAAAATTAAATTTCGCGAAGCGGACCAAATTAAAAATCAGTACTACTAATGATCTATTACATTTTGTGACTATACAATTTTGTTGCGTTAGCGATTCACTTTTGTTTAGTTTACTTTGTGCAGCGGTAATAAATTGTCAATTTACTCTTCAACGTTAGGCTTAAACAACAGTGCGTGATTATAATTTAATATGAACTTTATTTAATAGCAATAAAGTTCAAATTGCCTCTACATTTTATTCAGAAAATGTTTGGGAAATAAAATCTTTATGGTTTTCCTGGCAGTTATTCGAATTTTCTCAGCGTGGTGGATTGGGGTTTCGTAAATCTAACAAACCTGGATGTTGCTTCCAAGTTCCCCGTGTTTCTAGGCGTCTTTGCCAGGACTGTTGATGTGTCTTTTCCATCGGAAAAAATAAAAAAGTTTCCAACTTGAGCTCCAACTTGCGCTTTGGCTGGTTTGATGATGAACTTAGAAAAAAAGGAGAGTTTACATCTTCTTAGTGAAATGAAGAGGAATTATCCTAAGGATAACAATATTAAGATGGCACTAGCCCATCATAATGTTTCATATAAGAATGATCTGCACAAAGCAAAGTCTCTGGCTTGCGAACGGCACATTGTAAACAGTGGTAACAAAAATAAGGCTTGTTGGGACATACTCAACGCGAATAGCAAAAATATAAAGTCATTTAAATCCGAACTTGACCCTAATTCGATAAATTCTTTCTTTCTTGAAATTCCCACAAAAATTAGGAAAGAGATTCTAACTTGCGGTAAGGACTTCTCAGATTATTTGAGTGACTTCCACATTCTCGATGGACCTCAATTCTTATTCAATCACGTTTGGTATATTCAGGTTAGAGATATTATTAATCAAATGAAAATTAAGAGTAGCACAGATCATTACAACTTGAATATAGGTTTGATCAAACTTGTTCTGAAATTCATCATATATCCGCTTACAAAGTTGATTAATTATTACATTGACGAAGGAGTGTTTCCTGATTCCTTAAAGATTTCGAGGATCATTCCGATTCACAAAAGGGGCCCAACAACCGATATGAATAACTTCAGACCAATTGCGTTGGTTCCTGTGTATTCCAAAATATTTGAATCATGTCTCAAGATTTAAATAACTGAATATTTCGAATCATCTGGGCTCTTTTCTGTGAATCAGTTTGGTTTTCGGAAGTCTAAATCTACGTGTGATGCAATAAACAGGCTATTTGAGTACATAGTACGCGGCATGGAGAAGGTGTTTGTTGTAGGTAGTTACTTCTATGACCTGAGAAAGGCCTTTGATCTAATGAGCGCTTCCATTCCTACCAAAAAACTGGGTAACTACAATTTTAGTACATCCAGTTCCGATCTAATTTATTCTTTTCTCACACAGTACACGTTGGTTGATGGGGTCGCATCCCAGCTCGGTGAGGTCATCAGCGGCGTCCTGCAGGGATCTGCATTGGGTCCCTCTTTATTCATCATTTTCATTGATGACTTAATAGAATCTGTGAGCGCTGCCGATCTTCTGTTGTTCGCGGATGACACTACCGTGATCGAGGAAGACTTTAGTGAGATAGAACTTTTATCTCAAGCCGCTCTCTTTGATTGGTTTTGTGCTAACGAACTAAGTATCAACATTGATAAGACCTCTAAGATTATATTCATCCACAGAAAAGTCGATTTTATTAGTCCACCGAGCGTTAAGTTCCTTGGGGTAAGACTCCATTCTAAATTGAGCTGGGAGGAGCATGTCGATTGCCTAGCGGCTCGGATTTCTGGAGGCATTTTTCTGCTTCGAAACCTGATTAAGATGCTTCCGGGAGATGTGATTCATTTTGCCTATTTTTCACTTATTCAACCCCACATATGTTATGCTTTGACGAGCTGGGGCCATACAACACATGGTAGTAGAATTTTCGGTTCACAACGCAAAGTCATACGAAGTATTTCAAATAAACAATATCGAGAGGATGTTAGAGACACTTTTGTCTTTCTCAAAATCATGACATTTCCTTCATTGTATATTGCAAACTTTATTGGAGGGAAAAAGAGATAATAGCTTTTCATACAATAGAGGTTTTCATGATTATCCTACCACGAGAGGCTGTGACATACGTGGGGACTTTCTACGCCTGGAATCAAGTAGGCTTAGTTGAAATTATTATGATAAGATATTTCTTAACAAGTTGCCGGTGACTATAAGATTACTTTCATTCGATAATTTCAAGAAAACCATAAGAAAATTTTTGCTTGTGAACCCTTTTACTCCACTGTTGAATTTTTAAATTGTCCGATTGAAGTAAACTCTTTTAAGTTGTAATTTTTAATTGTATTTGTGTTGTCTATACTATTTTTTTAGACTTATTATTTGTAGCTTATGACATGTGCAAACTTCTTTGTGAAACCAGTGTAAGCATGCAATAAATCTATTCTATTCTAATCTATTCTATTCAATTTTTCAATTTTCTATTGAGAATGTTCCAGACATGTTCGATGGAATTGAGAAGAGAGCAGCTCACTCCATTGGAGTTATTTCGTGATTTTGAAGGTAGGTCCTAACGATATGAGTTTGGTGAGATCTGGCGTTATTACGTATAAACAAAAAGTTTTTACCCATGTTTGCCCCAAATGGAACATCAAGCTCTTCTGAAATGTCTGTAACGTACCTCTGAGCATTCAGGGTTATATTATTCACGATTACCAGATCATTGCAGGCTTTCAGAGAAATTCCTCCGATACCATAGGTAGGTGATTATGTAAAAAGTTGCACTGGGCATATTACTCATTTCGATGTCTCTACACTAATGAGAGCCGATTGCGATGGAAAAGATGAAATATCGACACATCTGTAAACAAAACTCTCTTCCAGTCAACTTCTTACCACTTGCCATGCTCCCTTGCCAAATTAAATTGGGCTATTCGATATGGTGCTGTTAGAGTTGGGCCTTGAGCTACGACACGAGCCTCGAACCAAAATACCTGAGAAGTTGTATCGTTTTAGTGCTAATTTGCACTGGATTCTTCTGAAAACAGTTGAATGGGTCACCTCAAGCCTTTAGCCTATTCTTGTATAGGTCGCACCTAGGTCATTTAACACAACTGCTTTAGCACATTCTACCCGGGTCAAATTTCGTCATTTGCGTTTCAATATGGAATGTTTATGGTAAAATCCCCATTTATTATTTTCATTTTATTTCTCATTAGAGGGCCAAACTTCACATGACGCAGAATTATTTCAAAATCTCACACAGGTTTGATGATTCAAATCTTGTTCACAAACATTAGGGCGATGTAGTGACTTGGTTAGTGTCTGGATGGATGATCGAAAGGGATCAAAGCGCGAAAGACAATGAGATTAGTTTTTCATCTGTTTACAGTAATATCTTCTTCTTCTTCTATCGGAAAATTTGTACAATAGATGACCTTAAGATGCTTGCGAAAGGCGTTCTGCTGTATTGTGTCACCTGAGCATAGAGCCCATTCGTATGATATCTTATCGTGTTCTGGCCCAAGTTATACAAATTTGTAATTATGTAGTTTATAAATTTGCATATTGTGTATACATACAACGTGATAAGGAAGCTTCATTTCAAAGAAACAATAAGTACATAGTTGTGTAATAGATATTAGCATATTTTATTTTTCGCACTATGATAGGAACATTTTCTCAATTAGCTCAATGGCATTTTCGAAATTTAGTTTTTCCACGAAAATAAACAGGGCTACTTTTTCTTGTATCCATTACGACATAAATTTTCAATTCGATTGTGAATTACCAATAAGGACATTTTAATATGAAGTTTTTTATAACATGTCACGGTTAGAAATAGCCCTTAAGTACCGCAAGTGCTCCGCCACTGGTCGAAATAATTCATAGATTGATGTAGATGTTTGAAAGAATGAAATCTTTAAAATATTCAATTATATTCTCCAACATTATCTTGCAGATGTCATGACAATGTCCCTTTCAGCAATTATTTACCTAAGCATGCAAATCATAAGAAATGCGTAAGTTTTTTGTCTCGAAATGATAAGAATACTTGTTTAGTGAAGACGGAAATCGGAATTCATTCGAGTTAACTTCAATTGTGCTGATTTCACGAGGATGAATAATTTTGATTATATAGCTTCATTGCGGATTAAATATCTTGTGAAAAACCATTACTGGTGTCATATTATTTGAAAATTCACAATTATCGTTTACCTGTACGCATCTTTCGTTTGTGATTTTCATCATCGGCATTCCCGGATTGCGACACACATTTCAGGCCGCACTACATCATGCCTGTTTTCTTTTCCTCCTTTACCTCCAAGTTTCATGTTGCCTAACTGCGTTTCATCTTCAACCCAGAGTTTACACTTACCGTTTCTTCATTCTTCATCGTTGATACCTGAAAAATATTACGTGCCTGTAACTTTGGCAGTTGGCTGAAAGGACATTGATCACCTGTCATCTGCATGGAAAAACCGCCCCACAGTAACCATATGGAGTAACCAGAACATCATCAGGTCAGATTTTTCCAATTTCATTTCATCATTTTAAAACTACATCTACCTGTCAAGAATTTTAGACCACTTATTTCAAGCTTCAGTGCCGCGGAACAGCATAGTTCTGCTATTTCATCTTTACTACTTACCTATCGTTAACTTATTGTTATACTTGATTAGATAAATACCTCAATGCATTCAGTTTTCATAATTCTTAATTAATTCAGCTTTATTCATTATTTCACTTGAAGAAATTTATAATCTCACTATCGCATGCTGTAACTTGGGATCTCAAAGTTTATAGTAACAATCATCCTACTAATAATTGTGCTCCGTAATTGAAGACCGCTATTTAACTAGTAACTAGTTGCCCCTAATAACTTTCCTTGTTAGGTTAGATTTCGTCGTAGTGTCTTATGCGCTTCAATGAATTTCTGATAGTGGATAATTATTCAGTTGTATATTTTCTTTTCGTTGTACCTATTTGCAGAAAATAATTTTCGTGATTTCATTGGTTAACTCAGAGCTAGGAAGTGAACCAAATCACGTGGCGTCCATTTAACATCCTAATAATAAATTACATTTTTACCCGGCCCTACTCTACCGGATTTCGAGCTACCGGTCTTCCTAGCATCTAAATTTCGTGCGATTTGGTACTCATTTTCACCAATATCTTTCATAAGAAGAAAATATTGTGACAAACAAAGCGACCCCCGTTAATATAGTCAAAATGCCCTAAATTGTGAAACCCTTTTTTCCTTGAGAAGATTATTATAGTCATCAAATTGAAAGCTTTCATAGCAATTTAAGCCTCTCTCACCCCCCCTTCAGGAAACGTGTTTTTTCACTCCTTATATTTTTTCAGGATTCTGATAGTTTGAAAAAATTTGTGAAAATTCAAACTGTTAATAACCTCACAAAACATGCATGATTTTTTCGTAATTATTGGTCTCCCACAAGGGCCCAAACAATTTTTTTTCTTCGAAAATGTCTTCCCTAGGCTTAGTGGATCTCAGGGCAGGTTTACTTTTTACGGCGTGTGGTTTATGTTGTTGGAAAGAACTTCTCTGAATTTTTTCAAATATTTTTTGATGGCGCGCTAACTCCAAAAAGTAAAGAACAGGTTTTTTTCTTTTTAGTACAGAAAATTCCATTTTCTTCTTGTCTGTGCGTGCCGGAAACAAAATTATGATATCCTACAAAAATGATATCCAACAAAAGATACTTCTCCCCAAAAATCTTTTAGTGATGATTTTAGATGTTTTGCCATCAATCTTAGTTTTTAGCCCTTCTTAGTGCGATGCTATTCCTCAAACATAAAAGCCAATTGACGGTTATTTAACTCCAAAAAGTTATTTGTTGACGATTTTTGGTTATTTTTGTCACCTCTTTATATGTCAAATATTTTGCTTCCTGAAGTTGAGATTATAATTTACAATTTGTACTTCTGTTGAGATTTAATTATTTTCGAAACCAGTATTGCGGAAAAGAACATTCAACTCAGTAATTAATATCGCGTTGTACGAGAAACCTAGACTTGATTTTTTCAGTTTTTTAGGTTATTGCTTGCTTGCATCTTTTAACAATGTGCTCGGGAACTTAGCCCATTTACACAGCTGGACCTACAGTTTATAGTGGATTCCGAACCACTCTCCTAGACCGTGCAATGATAACTGCCACCACAAGGATTACAAGTTATCTGGTCGTCGGAAGTTTATGCCCTCTTTAGGCGACTCTTTCAAATTCAGCACTTTTTGTTCAAGGACAACATCCATAACCTGACCCCGGATTCGAACCAGGAGCCTCGACTTAGCAGTTCCAATATTTTTAGGTTATGCTTTCAAATAAAAGTTTCAATTCACTTTTTATTTTACTGAAATTTGTCGAATTATTCTGTATTCGAGATGAGATTTTGAAATACGATATCACTCGTCATTTTTCATCCTCGTTATAATTTTTGTTTGCTGTGGATATTATCAGTTCTACGTTGCCGTTTTATCGTAGTGTCAATACTGTCATATGAAAGGATAAAACAAAATATTGAAATATGTTCAATTTTTTTGTAAAAACTATAGTTTATTTATTTAATTGTCAGTTGATGCATGAACATATAAACAACGAGGCACAAAACGATCGCAATTATTTCGTTGACAATACCAGCAAAGCAACATTCGAATTTCGACTGTGACAAAGTCGAATACATATTAGTTTACGCTATCAGGCTCATACGTTCCATTTCTTTCCTTTTCAATTTTGAATTTGGATGGGACAGCACCATAACAGTAGTGAAACAAATATTAAAGTTCGAGAGTTGCGCATTGAGTAGTATTCATCATATGCGCTCATATGAGCTCATATGCACGCAGACGGAAAGGGCAGAAGAGGTCATGCGTGAGAGAAATTTAAGAAGTGCGCAGTCCTTCTGCCCGCATATAAGCTCATATGAGCGCACAACCCGATATTGATCACTCAGTTGAATGTTCTATTTTGCAATTGTGGTTTCATAAATAATCAAAACTCATCGAAAGTACATATTGTAAATTATAATCTCAACTTCAGATAGCAAAAATTACTGAAAATTAATTCGGATTAAAATAATGTTCAGTTGTGTATTCAGTGGCTTTGTGGTTTATATATGTTTGAGTTTTTGCACTAAAAGTGGCTAAAAAGTAAGATTAATGGAAAAAATATCTAGAAATCATGAGTAAACATTTTTTTTCCAAGACAAAAACTTCAGTTGGATATTATGTTTGTAGGATTTTACAGGGTGCTTCAACGAAAACTAAACAGAGGCTATATTTACCAAGACATTCATTTCTGATCAAAACGCAAAAGCAGGTCAATTTTTGTTTCAAGGGGGACATCTTTTGGGGTACAAAACGTGCCTGAAATATCAACCCCCTAAGCGGGGGTTGATACCTTGAACATTTTGAACAAGGAAGATGGGTCGAGTGATGACTCAAAAGAAAGGTGGTATCTTCGTCTACATCGCCCTGAACGAATTTCCATTTTTGATTGAAAACTGTAAAAGATACAGGGTGAGCAACTGAATGATAGGGAAGACTATTTCTTTGAGACTATTCAAGTTTCAGTGAGGTAAAATGGAACAGATCCATGCTGATCAATGGCAATTATCATCAAGTACCATCCTCATCTCGAATTTCAACACCTGGAGTAGGTGTGACAACCCTTGAAAATTTGAAAGAGGGTAAATGGGTCCAGTGATAACTCGAAAGAAAGGTATTATCTTTGTCTGCATTCCCGTGAAAGAATTTTCATTCTTGATTGAAAACTATAGAAGATAAAGAGTTAGCCACTGAAAAATAGAGAAGACTATCGCCCCAAGACTTTTGGTGTATTAGTGCGAAAAACTGGAATAGATTCATTTTAGAAATTTGAGATGTGAATGGTGTTTCGGAAGATGACAGCCTTTGATCTGGAATGAATCTGTTCCATTTTTTTGCACTAATACTTGAATAGCTCAGGGCGATAGATAGTCTAGTCTATTTTACAGTAGCTCACTCTGAATCTTCTACAGTTTTCAATCAAAAATGAAAATTCGTTCAGGATGCAGAAAACTATAATACCTTTCTTTCGAGTATCACTCACTCTACCTCTTCCAAAATTTCAAGGGTTGTCTCCTCTATGGATTGAAATTCTGAAATGTTGCATTGATCAGATTGTTCATTTTATTTCACTCTCAGCTTAATGGATGTATCTTTTATTTCAATTAAAAATTGAAATTCGTTTTGTAGTCATCACTGAAGATGTCCGCCTTCTAAATGTTCAAAATTGACCTGTTTTTTTCGCGTTTTGATCCGAAATGAATATCTTGGTAGATATAGCCTCTGTTTAGTTTTCGTTGAAGCACCCTGTATAATATTAAACTTTCACCATTGTTTCTTGGATACACAAATATGAAAAATTGATATTTTCGCACTAGAAGGGAAATCCCGGTTTTTCGCGTTATTGGAGGTGATGCACAATGAGGAAAACTTTGAAAAAGTTCTGAGGAGTACCTTTTGATAACAGAAACCATATGTGTAAAAACTAGACCTGCCCAGACTTTCATTAGGCGTAGAGAGGAAATTTTTAAAGAAAAAAATTTGTTAGGGGCCATTTTGGGGGTCCAATAATCACGAAAACATTCTGCATTTTTTATGAGGTGATTAACAGTGCTCATGAATTTTTCAGCCTTTTTGGGCGACCAGGATCCGAAAAAAAATCAGATAAGAAAAAAAACAATTTCTGATATTGGTAGAGGGGGTAGCGAGGAGAAGGGCTATAATTAAGATGAAAGCTTTTCATTTGCAAGTATGCTATCAGGGAAAAACAGGATTTTGCAATTTAGAACATCTCGACTATCTCATCTTATTATTAGTAAGATATATTCCAAAAGCCAAATTAAGGTCTGAATTAAAACAATATTCATTGAAGAATCGTAAATATCCACAAAATTCGAAATAAGGGTACAGAGGGTCTTTTTAAATTATGGTGCTTTGCGATATACACTGCAATGATGAGAAAATCGGGCAATATTTTCCAATATCATTATACTTACTTTCCTATGTCTACTTCTTGAAGTGAAACTTCTTAAATGCCGATTCGATAATCGATAAATGAACGAGAATAAGAGAAATAATAATAAGTTTGGGAGGGTGCGCGGGAGAATTATCTAAGCGCTTTGAGCTTAGTGCAAGGATTGGGACAATCCACACACGGGTTGGGAATCTAAGCGGACGTGCTTTTTCAAGGGCACAAGGACGAGATAGGAAACTGCGCAGTCTAGCTTGTATTACGAGTTTGAGCGCCATACGCTGCATGTATATACTGCCCAGCTTGGAAGTGCCTGAATGAGATACATAGTGTGCTTCCCAAGATGCACCCCCTTTCTTAGTCTTCTTATCTTTCACACTAAATCTATCATATTGATTGATTTTCAAGAATTTTCTCGTGTACGGCGCGACCCATAAATTTTTATTGTATTTCATATCATTCTTAAGAAATCAATCAATATATCTTTCCTAGCTTCCCTACTTATTCTCCAAACTTCCTCAACGAAACGGTTTATGGGTATGTGATGTCGTAAAAATAGATGTGCCACTTTTCAATGTTCTGCTCAACGTACACTTGGAAACTAATACCACTAGCCTTCGAGAACAACGGAATCGTATTTCGAACGTAATTATGAAATTTGTAATTGTGTAGTTATGTACTTGCAAATAATATAAAGACGGCTTTACACCAATGTAATATGGTTACCATACCATACTCTACTACTACTTGAGCAGAGCTGTGGGTTTACATTTCATTACATTACATTGGAAGGGGTCGCTTGGCTTTACAAGTCTTTCCGAACTGCAACTAAGTTGGTGTTTTATTCGTAATCCTTATTCATTCATTTCCCTATTAATCCAGTTCCCTTACAAAATTAGGAATCTTCCTGGGAGCTTTCGCTTTTACTTAGTCCGGCTCTAGCTTGTCGCTACCGAAGTGTATATGTCTTTGACAGGAAGTTGCGATGCAACTGCAAAGAATATGTACGGCAGTTTCATCACCCCCCTTACACATTCTGCATGTTGCCGTTTCCGATTTGCCCATTTTACTGAGATGGTATTTCAGTGGGCAGTGTCCAGCAAGGAGGCCTGTCATAGTCCTCAGCTCGTTTCTAGAGAGGTCTAGAAGCTGTTTTGTCTATTTTGGCGAATAGTCGTTGAACTTTTCCGCTTGCCTTTAGCCTGGAGTTTACCTCCAGTATTTTTTTTGTTAGATTCTTCCCACCATTCCAGTTCCTGTCGTCCGTGCGGCTTGTTTAGACCGCAGAACGGTTCAGGTCTGATGGGTCGGATTCAAGCAGCTGATCTAGCGAGTTCGTCAGCGGCTTCATTTCCTTGTATGCCTTCGTGGCCAGGCACCCACCACGAGAAAAGTTTGTTCCCCTCAGCAAGTTGCTTCAAGGATTGACGGCATTCCCAGACAGAGATGCTCTGATAACTGTAAGAGTTTAGAGCTTTAATCACTCCCTGACTGTGCGTTATAATGTAAATCTGTGCACCTTTAAGTTTCCTTCGTAGTTCTTCCTTAAAGCACAGTTTTACAGCAAGTGTTTTTGCTTGCATGATTGTGGGAGTAGAGCCCAGAGGTACTACTGACGTGTACTTGGGTCCATATATGCCTGCTCCTGCTCCATCAATCACTTCGAAGGGTATATAAAAATCAAACTTAAGCGTAACTCAGAATCTCAAGGTGTCCTTCCGATCACCAGGTAATAGTTTTTTTTGTGTCTTGGAGCCGTAATGCCGCCATCAACGCCTCCCTTTTCAATTTTATATGAAGAGGAGGGAGATTTAGGATTACCTCATGGGCAGTAGTCGGGGTGCTTCTCATAGTCCCTGTTATGCCCACGCAGGCTAACCACTGCAGTTTTTGCAGCTTGTTCCGCGTAGTTATTTCTGATGTTTTCGTCCACCATACGAACGATGCATATGTGACAATGGGTTTTATAACCGCTGTGTATAACCAGTAGGTTATTTTCGGCTGTAGCCCCCAGGTCTTACCGAAGAGTCTACGTCATGCCTATAGGCACGATGTAGCCTTGGAAAGAGTTTTGTCAATGTGTCTCTGATCTAAGGTTAACCCTAGATACTTAGCTTATTCCGAGAATTTCAAAGTATGCCCCTTCGGAAAGGGGGGCCTTCAAGTTCAACTTTTTACGTCTTGTGAATGGAATTAGAATGCTTTTGTCTGGATGGATGCTGAGCCCCTCTTCAGCACATCATTCATTTACGATGTTAAGGGCTTTTTGCATCAGGTTCGTTAAGATTCCATCATGCTTTCCCCTAATGATGATGACTAGATCATCAGCATAGACTTGTGCGTTAAAGCCAGCGTTGTTCAACCTTTCTAAGAGGCCATCAACAACTACTGACCATAGTAGCGTTGATAGGTCACCGGAGCTGTGGGTTTACCCTAGTGTTAAATATTTAAAAAATGGTTTGACAACCTTTATTTCATTAAAACGAACACAGAAATTGTACTTTAGTATTTAAATAAATAATACAGTATTTCATAAAACTATAAATATCTTACACTATAATTTAATTAATGAAATAAATTCTAATAATTGATATTATATTCAGGTGGTAACTTAATTTCTTTTTGGATATCTGGTTTCATTCTTGCATTTCTTGCATAGTCAAGATTTGATACTAGTTTTCTCGTATGTAGAAAGTTACCCCTATTTGGTATTTTCTTGTAATATTTAATTTTTCCTGGAATTTTTGTGAGTCCATCATACTGAGGCATTTTGAGTTGTTGAAGATGTACTTGTTTTGGAAACTGCTGCGTTATAATGTCTTGTCGAGTTTTTGGCGGTTTCAAAGGAATTCCGTTAACTGTCTGAAATAAATTTGCCGGTACAAGGTGCACTAATTTGGGATTTGCTTGAGGATTTCCTATTACTATTTGAGGTTGCTTTTGAACTGTATTATCCTGGCTCAAATCTTCTTTCACAGAATATAGTAATTGATTACTTTTTATATTTGGTTGTGTAACTTCTTCTGAAATAGGAATAACATTGAATTTGGCTGTGGTTGGAGCAATTTGTAAATTTTGTTTGTAGTTGTATCTTTTCTCTTTAGCAACTTCATTATTTTCTTTTGATTGTTCTTCTCTCATAGCATCTGAAAATCCGAAACCTTCACTTTTCGATAAAGCTTTAGCATGGTCGAAAACTAATGCTCTGTTTTCAATGACTCCACTAGGAAGAGGTATTTCTGTACTTTTTATGATTTTTACATTCGGACTCAAGTTTTTCCAAGTATATTTCTGTTGATATAAATTTGACAAATCTTGTTGATGGTCAGGTTCCTTCACATTTTCTAGTGCTTGCAAATATTTCTGAGTAGTTTGTGAAAAGTTTGCCTGAGCAGATACCGATTTAGAGTTGAAGGAATTTCCAGATTTCTTTGAGGTTTGTGTCTTCAATCCTAATATTTTTCGTTTTTGAATATCTTTTTGACCTTGAACTAGCGTTTCTTCATTCGAGTCAGATGGAATATCTATTTGAACATTTTGTTTTCTTGTTCCAGTTATGATATCACCATGGTCTAATTTTGCATTCACAAAATTTTGATTTGACCTGCTGATTTGTATATTTTTTTTAGCCTGATTTGGCTGATTCTCAAACCTTACACTGTAACCAAGATTAAAGAGTTGTGGAAGAGCTTCATGTTGAGGAAAAGTGGACTGGATGTAATTTGTTGACGGGTAGATATTTTGCTCCACCTGAGAGTTTTTAGGAGATCTTCTAGAGTCTGAATAATTGTATTGTACTGCACTGGATGATTTTTGTTGGGGGAGGTGTACTATTGTGCTCGTGTATCCTGATGTCTGGGAGATCAGAATGCAGAAAAGGCAGACCTGAAAATGAAACACATTTCAACAAGCTTGAAAACGGCTTTATCATTCATTTATTAATAAGAGATAATTCAACTAAGATAATCTTCAATTTAAACCAACATATTCAATTCTTTCAAAATGAATATTTAATAATTATCATGAAAGAAAACGTTTATTCTCGTTTCATTATCTAAAATATAGAAAATTTAATTAATTAATTTATAATGTCGAAAAATCTGATTAATTCATTAAGAATTCTAGATTACACAACTGGCAAAACTATTCATGTTGACGGTTTGATAAGTTGCAGACTGTCCCACTCCCGTCGCCCAATGTTATTCCACCACATAAGGTGGAACTCCTAAGTGGGAAGGATTTTTAAAATGAGATATGAGGAGCCCTTCCGGGACAAAACTATCCAGAGATAAACTCGACTGTATCGATCTGTAAACCTACAATAACTACACTAGATTGTTTGAGAATCTAGACGACAAGCTAGATACGATCCAAATAAAGCATCCGTCAGCTGAGTTGATTATAATAGGGGAGTTTAACGTCCACAACATCAACTGGCTACAACACTCAAATAGGACTGACGAAGCAGGAAGTCAATCGCGGCAAGCCTTTGCGATGATCAGTCGCAATTAGACGCAACTTGTCGATGAGCCTTCAGGTACCATACCAATACTTTCGATCTCTTTCTTGTTTCAGATCCAAATAATTGCAGTTTACAGGTCCCTGAACCCTGAGGTAATTCCGACCACAATCTTGTTTCTGACACTGGTTACTTCGTATAGCCACGCCATGAAGATCGCAAGCCTTCCAGGAAGAAATGACATCACAACTGAGCCAGCTGGGATGAGCTGCGCGAGTTTATCTCGTATTTTCTTAAATGATTTCTGTTTTTCAGATCCTGACATCAATGCTTGCACAGAATCTATCACTTGACTTATTTTTGCAGATTTGGATTTCTATATTCTATACTCCACGGAAAAAACATTCTCACTGAAGCCTAAAAACTGTCGAAAAGCTACCATAGTTAATAACAGAGCTTATAAGAACTGGAAAAGAATCGAACAGATGGAACTGAAGCTGAATATATGATTCTCAGTAATATTTTTAACTCAACAACTGACGAAGGGAAAACCTATTTCAATGAAAGAGTTAAGAATAGACTCTTGGAGCAGACCAATGGATTTTGTCAGTTGTGGTCAATGGCGAAGACAGCCAGCAAAATATTTTGCAAGTCATCATTCCCACCTTTGACTATAGATAACAATTCAATCGCATCACCTCACACAAAGGCGGACCACTTTGCAAAATATTCGTGAAATTCTGTTTTAGATACATCAAACGCAGTGCCAAGAATCCTACATATTCAATCGAATGTTTCTGAATTGAAGTTGAGAATAGGCGCGTTCTTCAGCAACTGAACTGTAAGAAAGAAGTGAGTATTGATGGAATACTAGCAACTGTTTTGAGAAAATGTGCTCCAGAGTTAGCACCTGATCGTCTGTTTCAGATTCCATACTAGAGCAAGATGTTTCCGGAGTTTTGTAAAGTTGCCACAGTACAATCACTCTCAAAGAAAGGGAAGAAATGGCTCCCGCAAAATTATCGTCCAATCATTTTTGCCTTTTATGTCGACAGTCATGGAAAGAGTGACAAACGATGAGGTCATAAAATATCTCGAGTTACAGTGTATCACCAGTGATCGACAATATGACAATAACATTCGGAAAGCATGCATGACGGTGCACCTCCTCACTTCACTTTAGCGGTTCGCGAGTTCTTACATGCACAGTATGCGAATTGTTGGATCGGAAGGGGAGCTGAAGCTCCATAAGTTGGCCAGCACGATCTTCCGACTTGACATCGTGCGACTTCTTTTTTTGGGGTGCTTTAAAATTTAGAGTTTACTCATCTACAATTGACACCCGCGAATAGCTACATAGGAGAATTTTAAATGCGGCCAACTCCTTCAAAAACGACTCTGAAGTAATGCCAAGGACCCAATGTAATTACGTGAACTGGATTAACTGCTGTATTCAGCAAAATTGTGAAATTTTCGAACATTTACCATAGTTAAATGAAATTTAGGATGTTAACTTATTAATCGTTATTCTGAAGCGATTTGTTTTTTCTTATTTAGTTTTCAACTGGCCAACCCGTTTTCATATTTTCAAATAGTCATTGTGAAAAACTTATTAGATTTTTCTTCGAATTTTTCGATTTTAGTACTACTGAACATTGAATTTCCTATTTGCTTGATCTGATTTAGCAACCTAGAAAACATCATTTTGTCAACAAGTGGTTGTCAAGCATAATAAAATGACAATCTGCCAGACTACAGAAACAAATCCAAAGCCAACATGGTCAATATGTGATATTTTTGACTTGCTAGGAGGTTGAAGAAATGAAATCGTGAAACTGAAAAACTATTTTTCGTGTGTGAACCTGACTTTCCCAAGAGACAAAAGGGTTTGATAATTAGTCTAGTTACTCAATGTCTAAAACAGTTTTGCTCAAACGCAGACAGTTGAAAAATTATGGTTGATTGAAAACACGTTTCAGTTTTTAGGGACACTTGTAAAACGTCAAGGTCACTGGGTGGATCAGTAAAAAACGTGAAAAACGCACCCGATTACACATACCAAATATGGTTTTTATCGATCGAGTCGTTCTCGAATTATTTGAAAATAAGAAAAGAATTCTTTGGATTCGGCGACCTCTAGCGGCCAAACGAAGAAACTTTTCATATAGGTAAGTTGGCCTAAATCGACTTATTTCGAGCTGAAGAATCTGTGGTATAACGTTGTACACGCTATTCGCGGACACCCTGTATATTTGAAAAGAGAACGAAATACTCTTTCTATTTTATTCAAATTCACCTAACGTTCACATTTGAAAAAATGAAATTTCATATTATAATTCGCAAACCATTCAGCAAAATGAAATATTAATACGTCCCTGCATTCTACTCAAAGAAGTGTCCGTAGAATGTTCTCACCTAACTAAGCAATCGAGATACTAGCATATGATAACATGTCAGAAAATCAGGAAATCGAGAAATACTCGAAAATAAAAGAAGATATTGCGACCTGATTTTACCAATGAATTTTCATCGAAAATAAAGAACGGATATGGGTAGATTTCTTCCATTTTCCTATTTACAGATCTGACAAAGCTGCCGTTGTAAGACTTGGAAATTGGGACACCATGCACAGTTACAGGTGGAAAACCCAAAAATAAGTTTGTGGTTATATCATTACTTTTTTTCGTGATAATGAGTTATTGGTTTTTTCTTCTGGAACTCGTGATTATATCAAGTTAAGATTGATATTTATTACTCAGATCACCAATTTTTGGAAGCTGTGAAAAAATTGAACGTTATAATTAACGTAGCCTCAAGAAGACGGCCATTTATTCTATAGCATTCTGCCTCATATTCTCGTTGACCTAGAAATTGTGGAATTGTAGTTATGAAAAAAATTGTTTGACTATAATGAACTTACTTGCCTTAGGAAGGCGCAAAGCTATGGAGTTGATATTTATGACAGATACTTTAGTCTGCAATTTGTATGTTTATTTATATGAACCCGTATGTATCGAATTGTAGATGCTAGTAGCCATATATTAAAAATAATATGTGATTTCTTTGTCACGCATGAAAAAATAAAATTCCTCCAGCAGGTTATTCTGATGAATAGCCCAATATGAAGTTACCGTTACCTATAAATTTAGAGCTTCTAATTATTGATTCATAAGCAGTTTTCTATTACAACATTTCTGAATTAATGTCAGATTTTTTCATCGGAATTCCTTATAGACCTACTTACAACTGATCGATTATTTATCTTGTATGATAATTAACATTTCTTCAACTTCTGAAGAAGTGTATTCTTCACTAGAAATTATTCTCGTTTCGCATTCAAGAAATGATTTTCCTCTCATTGAATTGAAAATTTCCCAGATTGAACTTGAACGATATTTCATGATGATAAGTAGAAGGTGATCATTGTTTGTAGAAGCAGTTTGCATAAAATGAATTCAATACGATCTAATACAAGCATTGAGAATTGGGTAAGGATATTGTTATTTTCTTCGGAGTAGATATTTTCTATTTTCTCGTGATCTTGACAATTATTCCTTCGTATAATGATGTAAAATCATCAGATAATTTTTATTACTTGAATCAGATAAGTGGAGAACTTAAGCTGCAATGGACTCGGTTAATAGATAGTTCTAGTTCTCTGGCACTAAATTTCGGATCTATATAAATGAAAATGAAATGTTGTTCGCTGGTGAACACATCATTCAAATACGATTGGAACCATTTGGCTATTTTTGGATTGGAGAATTCGAGAAAAATTCAAAGAAGTCTTTCTTCAGTATGAAACAGTTACGAAACGAATTAACATTCGTTAGATTAGATGGTCTAAGCAAACTATAAAACTTATGGCTTTTCTGTCCTCCATCATATCACACGATGAAAACGATATTTTTAATAATTCTATTGTCAGTTATGATAAATATTTAGAAAAAGAATGGAATCAATCATGAAAGAACGTTAAGAACATTTAGAAATATAACAGAAATAATTTCTGTTCGAACTTCGGATCAGAACTCAGGGTAGGTACGACGAATTTGCTTTCTTTTTCGGTTTTGTTAGTTGTAGTCTCGGAATACCAACAACAATTAAAATGTAAATTAAGACAAAAATCAAAAATAATAATTTCTTAATTCACTTTCATACAATTGACGATATGAACGACGTATTTGGTTGATTCTACTTTGTTGTTATGGTTTTGAAAATGTGTTCAAGAATAAATAATTCGAGACAGCTATGAAGATAATTCAGAAAGTTAGGAAAACCATGTATATATGTTCCCTCTATTTTGATTGCGTAAAACATATGCTGTCTTCGTTTTGTTCGTTTAGCTTCAATAACAGATCATTTGAAAGAACTGAAAGATCTGAAGAAATTTATTGTAATTTGTACAGAACAATTCCTGTCGGGTTAGCTAGAAGTTTTTGATGAATTATTCATGCTTCAATAATTAAGCTGAGCAAAAAAGGAAGAAGAAAAATCAAAATGTGATGATTCATAAAAAAATTTGTTGCAAAGTCTACAGAACTAGAAACTCTTGCAACAGGATTTTATTCCTGTAAACTATGCTTAATGACTTTATAAATGTGTTTTGAATTTGTTAGGACAATTTATTTGAATAACTTTCATTACTTGAATTTTGAAGAAGAAAAACAATCGAATCTTAATACAGTGTATACACGCTCTATATTCGTGACATTTCATAAATATTCATACACATATTTCGTCAAATCTCTGAAATTGCCTAGTTCAGGAGTTAGGCTGAACATACGTAATACGTGACTCCGGAGAAAGAGATAATAAAGATTTCTGAAATTGAATCATTTTATAAGACCCATAGAAATCCAAAACTTTATCATGAACAATTATTGGCCTGTTTCATACGGTTTGAATATAAGGAGTATTAATTGAAATGGTGTATATTCTCAAAGTGAAGTTAGATTATTTAAGAATTTTACTAAATCTTATATAATATAATCTGAGGTTAGAATATGAACTATCCAATTTACAGGTATAGAAATGCTGAAAGATAGGTTAGGATAGAATATATATATATCAGGGGTGCTCAAATTTGAACTGCTGGCGATCTACCTCAATATTTTTGGACTACTTACGATCGACTCTGAGAGGCTGCAAGTATGTGTGATGCAGGGTTGTCGTACATACACGATACACCCTACCTACCTACCTACCTAGGTAGGGTGTACTGTAGCATATATAGACATTAGCTTTCCACACAATATAAATTATTTTAGTCAAGGTTTGGGTTAGGTTTGGTTAGGTTCTTCTCTATAATATCTATGAAAAAACTCATGGTTATTCAAAATTGCGAGTTTATTGATTGTTACAAAACAAAATATGGTGTTGAACTGAACTAAGGAGTGACTTTGGCTGTTGAAGCGTGGCACTGCATGTCCTCAGCAAACTTTTTATAAGATTGTACGCAACCACTGAGTGCTAATCGCAAGCATGATGACATATGATCGTCAGATAGTCGATTGCGATATTTTGACTTAATTATCTTCATTTCAGAAAATGCGGACTCGCACAAGTAAATTAACCCAAACATTGCCGTCAGTTGAAGGGCGATTTGCCTTAGATTCGGATATTTATCTTCATATATAAAACACCAGAAATCAGAAAATGCAGACTCGTACAAGTAAGTTGACCAAACCATTGCCGTTAGTTAAAGGGCAATTTGCCTTAGATAAGGATATTTATCTTCAGATATAAAACACCAGAAATTATTATCAGATGTTGTATCTTTGACATGTATATCTAATATAATCTGCACCAACTCATTTTCAACCGAACATGAGTTCATATTAAACTGACTTGCAATTTCAGTAACTAATTCCTCAATGTTTTTACATGAAGAAGGATAACTCATAAATGATGCTATATTTGCCAATTTACTGCAATCATAAAAACGCATTTCGAATTGTCCCAAAATATTTGATAATTCAGTCTCATACGTATCATAATTCAACTGAGGAATCCTTGCTTTTGAAGACGGAAAATGTTTCAGATCCTTTCTTTTCAGTTGATCTATCATAAGTTGCAATTTACTTTTGAATGCGTTTACTGCGCTAATCATCTCAATATTAGTTTTTCCTTTACCTTGAAGCTCCAAGTTAATGGTGTTCAAGTGCAATGTGATGCCAGTCAAAAATGCCAAATCAGTCAGCCATTTTTCGTTTTTCAACATCTGAGTGTCATCACCTCTTTCGTCTAGGAAAGTTGTTGTTTCGGGCAATAATTCTTGAAACCTTTCTAGGAATTTTCCGCGACTCAAGCACCTGACGTCCGTGTGAAGAACTAAATCAGTGTGTTCAGCTGACTCCCTATCTTCCAACTGTAACTTAAAGAGCCGCCGTTGCAAGCTACGTGCACAGATGGAATTTACAATTTTTGTTGCAATGCTCATAATTTCCTCCGTGTTTAAAATTTTTGAACACAAAACTCGTTGATGTATAATGCATTGGAATGAAAAAATTGAAGGGAAATCTTCATTAGCTCGACACAATGCCACAAAACCGTTTTTGTTTCTAGTCATTGCTGGTGCCTCATCCGTTGTAATGCACACTAATTTATATATTGGTAGCTTGTAGTTTTTTTACAAAATGTTGAAAACGTCATATAAATCTTCGCCACGGGTCTTTCCCTTCAGAGGAATGATTGTCAAAAATTCTTCCTTATCCAACATGTCATTGAATACCATCCGAATACAAATACACAGCTAGGTAATGTCTGTCATATCGGTGGATTCGTCGAACTGTAAAGAAAAGTATGTACATTTCATGATATCATGTTTAAGTTTATCTGCCATGTCCCGACCCATGACTTCAATAAGCCTTGTGACAGTCGAACGAGATAACTGAAAATCTCTAATAGCAGACATGATTTCTGTTTTATTTTCAAAATCTCCAAATAAAGTCTCACCATCTTCAATAAATGCTTCCTTCACAACCGATCCATCTGCGAATGGTTTCTTGTGTTTCGCCAATATATGAGATATTTTAAATGACGCGATCGTAGCAGCTTTTGATTGTTTGGCTTGTTTTGTGAACAATGTTTGTTTTTTTTCAAACAAGATATCAAATCACGTACTTTTCGTTTTCTTAATTCACTTTGAGGCGGAAAATCCTTTTCATAGTTTTATGATTCCTCATTAAGTTACCACGCTTAGGTATTTCAACTGACTCATGGCAAGTAAGACAAATGCACTTATCCTTCACCATACAAAAGAAAAATTCTTCCTCCCAATCGTTATTAAAATGATATGTTTTAGGTTTCTTCGCTGCACTTATTTTGTACTATTCAATAATAAACTTTGTATCGACGTAGTATTGCCTTCAAGTTACAATTCAGAATGACTCCAATTGCTGCAGGCGCAACATTTATATCGGCGAGAACGAAAGTATTCCTGTGCCGAAATTTCTAGAAACGCGGTAAAAATAAAAACGCGGCTTTTCTTTGACAAGTTCCGCGCGTTCCTTTGATGAAGCCGCCTTTTGCCGCTAGCAGAGTGTTATTATATTGAGTATTAAATTTTTTTAGTTTAGTTATCTATTTATTAAAAATTTTTTTCTTCTCGAGATCTACTCAAACAGCATTCGCGAAAAGGGCGTGATTTATATGTATGTATATATGATACCTATCTTTTAATTATTTATTTGTATGCAAGATAGCCGCGAAAGCTTTGAAAGTAACTAGCTACGAGGTCTAACTTGAACGCGGGCGAAATTCTGCGACGTTGCCACTCCGCATCGACACGTCGGCATCGCGCCACTCGCACACTAGCATAGAATGTTCTTTTGTTTCAATTCTTTCTCACTTCGTGGAAGGTCAGCGTTGAGTTTGGACGTTAAACTTTATCGTGTTATTGTTTTGTTTTTTCAATTGCTTGGCCCAATTGAAGGATAAGTTTCTCAAAAGATCACAGCCTTCAACATCTGGTACGAATGTTAGTGGTGGAGGTGAATTAAAACCGAACAAAAATAGGCATTATGATGAGAATTACTTAAAATACGGGTTTACAGTCATAAACAATAAACCTCAATGTGTTATATGCGGCGATGTTTCATCTCGTGAGAGTATGAAACCATCAAAACTTCTGCTGTATCTCACAAGCAAGCACCAAAAAGAAGCTGATAAGCCGTGGGAATTCTTCGAACGTTGATTGAAAGCTCTGAGTCAACAGCAATATACTATGGCCCAGGTAATAAAATAGAGTTGTCCTAGTCTTCTACAAAACAGTAGAGTTGTAAAAACGCTCAAGTCAGCGTGTGTTGATTTCTATATATTATATTGTTCTATTTGTTTTAGGTATCCAGCGTGAACGACTCAGCATTATTAGATAGCTTTAAAGTCGCATATTGAGTTGCTGAAGTAGGGAAATCTTATTTTGCCAGCTGCTCTAGTTATGGTCGAGATTATGGTTATCAAGCAGGTGGCAAACAAGTTAAAAAGTATACTGCTTCCTGATAATACTATTTCACGCAGAATAAACGATATGGCCAATGATATTCGAGATAAAATAGTCGAAAATTTAAAGAAGAGTCCACATTTTGCTTTGCAGTTCGACGAATCTGCAAATGTTTCCCATTGTGCTCAGTTTGATGTATTTGTGTGCTTTAAAGTAAAAGACAATCACAGAAGAAATTATGTTTTGCAAAGTTCTTCCTGCAAAACCTTCTGGCCAATGTTTGTACGATATGTTTTCAGAAAGCACTTGCAACTACGACATTGATTGGAAAAAATGTATTGCTATCCGCAGTAATGGAGCAAAAGCCATGACTAGCCAAAAAAGTGGACTCGTTGTGAGATTAAAATCAATAATGCCAAATACATGATGGACACATTGTTTTCTTATCGTCAAGCTCTAGCAGCTAAAGTTTTACCGTCTGATTTAAATGAAGTGTTTACGGAGTTGATGAAAATTGTGAGGTGAAACCTAACAAACCAGGCTGTTCAGAATTATTTGTGAAGACATGGCTTCACAGCACCACAATCTCCTTTATCAAATAGATGTCAGGTGGCTTTCCAAGGGAAAGGTATTGACAAGAGTTCTAGAACTAAAAGCTGAACTGTTAATGTTTTAACAAGATACTAAATCTGAAGATGCTAATCTTTTATCTGACCCTGTTTGACACTTGAAGTTATCATTTCTGGCAGATCTTTATAGCCATTAAACAAAAGCCTCCAAGGGAGAGAAGAAAGTATCCTAACAGCTAAAGATAAAGTGAAAGCATTTCATGTAAAACTTCGATTGTGGTCATCTTCTTTGCAAAACAATTTACATTTCAGTCTTTTTCGTGTGTTCAGAACTGTTGATAATAATTCAACAACTCAATCACTCATAGTAAAGGCTCACATTCCTGCTATGATACAGAGCTTACATAGTTTACAAAAGAAATTATTAACATACTTTCCAGACTTGCACTCTGAAGCTGACATTGGGCGTACGTGGATTTCGGTCGCTTGCTTGGATAAGCCAATAGAATTGGCAGATCTCACTACAAATCTGAAGAAAAACTTGTAGATTTAGCTTCTGACGGTGTGCTTAAAATAGAATATCATTCGCAAAGTATTGACGTGTTTTGGATGAAACTAAACAAGGATATCCAGAGCTGGCAAGGGAATCTCTAAAATCATTAGTGCCATTTGCTACCTCATACTTGAGCGAACTAACATTCTCCTCAATGGTAGACATTGAAACTAAAAAGAGAAACAGACTACTACAAAATGGTTTATTCATAAACATTTCTGAAATAGCACCACGCTTTGAGAATTTCTTGAAAAATATACAAGTACATATTTCTCACTGACATTGTATTTTTAAAATTTGGGGAGAACCTTGTAATTTCTTTTTCGCGGTCGATCACTAGAATAAGGCTTCGCCACAGATTGAAAAACATTGTACTAGGCTCAGACGACTAAGTCTCGGGTATTCAGATCGGGGTATCGTGGAGACCAAGCTCTAACACCCTGCCTACCAATCGATCTATCGGGGTATGCTTGATTCGTATGATTTCTCACTATTACTCCAAAATGCGGGGAAGTATAAACCACATTCCTTTTTTATTCCTATAAGTACCAGAATCAAAAAATCAACCAGAGTGTTTTGAAGGATGTAAAGTTATGCAAATTTAATATGTTAGGTAGAATTTCTGGCCCCAAAATTCTGACATCATACCAATTGATCCAAACATTGATTGTAAACTTTTCTTGGTGGCTACACTCAATTGCCACAAGAGGATTTTCTTCAGCCCACACGTCATTGATGTGGAAATTCATTATACCCTCTCGCATAAACCCTATTAACAAAATATTTCTGCAAAATTCGGCATTAACAGTAAATCTTTGTAGTACCCATTGGTAAAATTCGAGCCTTCTGGGTAGATCTTCATATTCAAAGGCTTGAATCCTCTGGATATGGAAGGGGTATAACATTGGCTCATGCAAAACTATCCAAACAGTCAAAAGTGGTACAGAAACTTGAAGAGATAGCCTTTGAGTGCCGATTTTTGAATTATTTTTGACTTTATCCATATTAAGATTTCCATCTATCGGTATCCTGACAAACCGCTCTGGTCCAAAATTTACCTTGGGTGGTCGAAATCGTCAAGTGTCACGAATAGAACGGTCAATGGGAACGGAACACTGATATTCAAAATCAAAGTAACGTAAAAACCATTTCGAAAGGCTATTTCCCTAGTTTTTGTGAAAATTATGAGGACAGTTCCGATCCCTAGTTCGCATTACGGATTATACACCCTCTCTTTAGTTCATTCAAAAAACGCGTGCCTTCTCATGGAAACAATTTTTTCACTGAAAAACGGCTGCGATTTCGAGAAAATTTCAAGAGACAAAAAAGTTTCAAAGTTGAAAGAAAGAAATATTCTTAGAAAGAACAATGACGCACTACACTATGATTTCGATGTGGTAGTAGTACCCTGAAAAGAAAATAGCCTTGAATATTTTCACAATTAATGGTCACCTGTACTGGATTGATGAGTAAAAGATTCCGTTTCTGCAAATTGTAGCTGGATCGCTTGAAAACTACTACAGTTACCAATAGAAACGTGAAAAAATTAGAATTTCAACACTCTGTATCTTGAGAACAGAGGACTTTTGGACATAAGTTTATGGAAACTTTTTTGTATGTTTTTTTGATTAACAATCTCTTGTAGAAATTGATGACTGTACCTATATCTGAAATTCACTGTAAAATAGAATATAACGGGGAGCTGGTATTTGTAACGCCAAATCGAAATTTGCATTCATAAATTACACTCGGAGGCAAAATTAGCGGAACACTCGAAAATTTAACCAAATTCGAAGTTCGATATTTTTCCTAATTCTCAACCGATTTAGATGATTTGTTCGGCAAGTTATAGATCAACTCTTCTGATTTGTAGAAATTATAAGAGAAAACAAAACAAATTCGAAAAAAATTTTATACGGGGGCAAAACTAAAAGTGTTTTTTTTGTCAAAAATTCGTAACACCCTGTGGAATTTCGTGGTCCGAGTTGAAACGTTCAATATCATGGTCTGTCAAGACACATCTTCCTGCAGTAACGCCCTTCTTGTTTCATGCGTTTATCTCTATTTTTGCAAAATATATTTCATTTCAAGTGGAAAATCACCATTTTGGAGAAATTCCATTGAATCAAGAAATTGTCATTAAAATTCGTCTATCAATTTGGAATTTTCTTATTATCACTCAGGCGTGTCGAAATTGTCGTTTGCGATTTTTATGTTCGAATTGCATTTGTTATTGATGACAATTTGGTTAATTTGGTGAAAATTAGGAATTCATAGGAGATAACAGTCGGTAGGTATTAAAATACACAACCGAATTCTGGGACCATTGATAAAACTTTTCATTTACACATGTGCACACCTTTTTTTATCGAATATGAAATACAACACACGTTTTTTTGTATATGACCACATTTGCACTTGTTTAAAGAATGAGAGTTTTCCATTCTTTGATTTGATACAAATTCGATCGGTTGCGGTGTTTTATGATTCTTTTACTGTTTACGATTCGAAACGGTAATTTTCATTTAGAATGAGAGATTTACCACCAACCTCAGTAGCAAGGGCAGTTACATTGATCGAGGAAGGGCGCACCTACCGCTCAGTCGGTACCATGTTGGGTGTCTCGACGTCGGTTATCCATCGAATCTACCGACGTTACAGGGAAACTGGATTGTACGTGAGGAGGCGAGGACAAGGAAGAAATCGTGTAACCCGCGCTATACATGACCGTTTCATCGTCAATCAAACCATAAGAAATCCTCGTCCTACTGCTGTTCAGGCACGTAACCTTTTACAAGCAGTGGATAACATTAACGTCAGTGTGAGAACAGTCAGAAAACGATTAAATGAAGTTGGTCTGAGATCATACGCGTAAGTACGAGCACCAAGACTCGATAGAGCCCATCGGGTAGCAAGATTGGCGTTTGCTAGGGAGCATGTAGTATGGACAATCAATCAGTGGAGACGAGTTTTATTTAGTGATAAGAGCCGATAATGTGTGAATTTCGTGGATGGTAGAGATAGAATATGGAGGCATCGAGGGAACGGTACAATCAAGCGAACTTCGCAGGAACTGAGCAATACGGTGGAGGGTCAGTTATGATATGGGGTGGCATATGCTTGGGAGTACGAACAGAACTGGAGATTATTGGCAATGGATCACTTAATGCCCATCGGTATATAACAGAAATCTTGGAGCCCCATGTTGTGCCTTTTGCTCCTTACATAGGGGAAAATTTCCTTTTTATGCACGATAACGCGCGCCCTCATACTGCGCGCATAGTGATAGAATATCTCAATGAAGTTGGGATCACACGAATGGACTGGCCGTCGCGGTCACCGGATTTAAACCCGATCGAACACGTTTGGGACATTCTTGGAAGAAGGGTTCGACAACGGAATCCAGGCAACGTTGAAGAGCTGACATTGGCTTTGGTGGAAGAGTGGGACAACATTCCTCAACAGATGATAGACAACATCATTGGGAGTATGCGCGCTGTAATAAGAGCTCGGGGGGGTCATACTCCCAACTAAAATCAAATGTTTTTTTTGTGGGTCATCATGAACATTTTTCTCAACATGTTCATTTCATTTCACGAGTGTATCGCCAGGATACACACCTGCTCTCAATTTTGGACAGGAATGATAATTATTATAGAGTGTCACACAAAAAAATTCAAAAATAAATGTGCAAAATTAACGATTTTTCCAGTGTACTTCGAGTTCTCCCGGAGCGTGAAATTGGCCAGTGAATTTCAAAAATTTTCATTTCGTTAGATTTCCGCTTCTCTAATTTTGATTTTATTTTTGGGCTAACCTCCGATGTTATGCACCTACGCAAGATTAAAAATAAATTCTTGAAATTTGTGATTTTTCGCTTCAAATTGGATATCTCTTGTAAAAATAGAGATAAATGCATATAACAAGAAGGGGGTTACTGTAGGAAGATGTGTCTTGAAAGACCATGATATTGTACGTTCCAACTCGGACCACGAAATTCCACAGGGTAGAATTTTTTTGACAAAAAAAACACTTTTAGTTTTGCCCCCGTATAAAATTTTTCTCATATTTTTTCTGTTTTCTCTTATAATTTCTACTAAGCAGAAGAGTTGACCTATAACTTGCCGAAAAAATCATCTAAATCGGTTGAGAATTAGGAAAAATATCGGATTTCGAATTTGGTTGAATTTTCGAGTGTTCCGCTAATTTTGCCTTCGAGTGTAGTTGAAAAATACATTTCACAGACTGTATTTGAATCATACTCATTCAAAAAATTCTGGTATTTATGAATGAAGTGAAGTTCGAGCTATAGAAAAGATGACAAAGCAGTTGCAATTTGATCAACTATACAGGGTGGCGCATCGAATTCAATCATTCCGTAAATGAATAAATTGAAATTTGCAATTTGCAAATCAATTTTAACATATCCATGTTTCCGACGGCTAAAACTAAAGGGGACCGAACTCCTTTTCGAATCTATATCTAGAGTGATTATTTTGAAAAAATTGAAAAAATTAAACAGGAACTTGTGTTAATGGGGTGAATTTTCGAAATGCTCTCCTACAGCTCCATGTATTCATAAAATTTGTTTGAAATGGTCGCGAACAGTTTGAAGCATGCTCGAATTTAGTTGCCAGTACAAGATAGAATTCGTTATATTAAGTCTTTCAACGAATTAGTATGGTTGCAACAATTTTCTATTGTAAATTTCATTAACTCAAGGAAGTTTACCGACGGCACATATTGCAGACCGTTCAGAATGTCATTTTCTTTCAACCCATTTTCCTGTTCATCCAGAAACTGCAGTAAAGGTGCAGTGGCGAGTGCTGAGAAACTATATCTGCTACGTTCATCTTTTCTTATGGCATTTCTTAAAGCAGCGTAAATAACATTCTCCTTTGTACTTTTTATCTATCGATTAATAGCACTAATCAACAAATGTTGAAAATGAGTTCATTCTTTCTTTGATAGGATTACGCATCATTTCTTCAGTTATAAGCTTGCATAATTGCAATCGGCGATCGTAATCATCTTCAATAGGTTTGTGAAACAGTTTTATTTCATAGGAATGGATGTTATACTTTTTTCAAATTTTAATTATTGCTTCTATGTGAAACAATTGGTATTTCGGACAGTTTTCTCCGTCTAATGTAAGATCCATTGCAATGTGATCCAAAATTGCTGTTTCATTTCGATTATCAGCATTTGTTTCTTAGTTTTACACCGATTGTGTTTCATGAAAATTCGCCACTAATTTTCGTGCACAAATATGTGACAACTATGTATAGAGGAGAAATACTTTATTAGATGCGCTACAGCTCCAGTATAATCCTTATTTCTAAGGAAATATGCAGTGATTGCAATGCATTCTTGAATAGTGTTTGTCATTTCAATCCGTAATTTATGAGCAGAACGAATTGTGAATTTCACTTAAGAGAAGAAGAAACTAATGATGACAGGTATTTCGAGGGTACCAATGGTATCTCAAGATACTACTAATAAGGTTAGTATTTTTTGCTTATTTGTCATGTATTTCTTCATAACACACGGAAATATTTTGAACATTTGATGCCTTAACAGGTACTGAACCAAATGCTACGAGATAGGTAACATTAAACATGTAATTCAATCATCCCTTTCAAAATATGATGTCACTCTTTCAGAGAGGGAGCCATTTCTTCGACGTCTATGAAATTTGAGCCAGGAAGATGAAAAAATGCCTTTCTTCGAATTTTTAGAAAAAAATTTTCATTTATTAATTCACGGTATAATTTACATGCATGGAAAATTTTCGATGTGCCACCATGAATGTTAACCCAAGAAATTATAAGTGCAACATACTTCTTTTGCTGTAACAGTAACCCATAATAATTGGTACATTGAAATAATCAAAGTCTCAATTGCTAACTGAGAAAAATACACGCACATACCGGGTGTAACTGAAACTAGGGCCACCCCTGTAACTTTTTTCCATTTAGAATATTGTGATGAAATTTGGGAATCGGATAGAAGACAATATTTTGAATTTGATAACATGAATTTGTTTGACATTTCGTTTCCGGTTATGCCAGGAACGGTACCATTTTTACATTTTCCAATAGGACACCCTGTATACTTTTGCTTATTTTAATTGTTCATCTCAACGGCCGATAGATATATTTTTGAACAAAACACAATAATTTTTTTTTGCAAATTTCATCTTTCGTTCTAGAAGGCCACGATCAGTGACAATTGGCTTAGCTCAACATCTCCTATCACGAAAATACAAGATTGTATCTAGAAATTTAATTGCTCAATTTTTACAGGTTGTCAAAGTTAATAACAAAAAAAGCGAACAGCGAAAACGAGAAAACTATAATAAATGTTCAAAAATACCACCATTCTCACGAACACAACATCGCACACGATTGATGGTTCCCCTCACAACATTGTTTATTTGTTGGGCTGTAATGCCTGCAATAGCCTGTCTCAAACGGTTCTCCAATTCTTGTTTGGCTCTAATAGGTGTATGGTAAACCTCATTCTTCAAATGGCCCCACAGGAAGAAATCTAGTTGACCCAAATCTGGCAATCAAGCTGGTCATCGTATGGGACCATTTGTATGTATCCATTTTTTTAATAAATTTCGTCGACGTACCGCTAGACCTCACTTGTGTTGTGAGGAGGTGCACCATCTTGTTGAAAATATATTGCATTCACAACAGCTGATTGCAATTCGTCCAATTCATCTTGTATTTGGTCCTCAAAAATTCCAAATATCTCTCGCCTGTCAATGAACCTTCAAAAATTATAGGCCCTATTAAATATCTTCCCAGCATCCCCATCCAGATTTTGAACCCACAACGTTCTTGGAAGTTTCCATCTTGATATCTGTGCTCATTTTGTTGCGACCAGTACCTGGTATTTTGCCTATCAAACATCCCATTGTTCGTGAATCACCCTCCATTTTCCTAAGATACTCTTCGCAGTACTGGAGTCGCCTACACTATCGTTAACATACAGGTGTTGGAGTAGTTGATATTTGAATGAGTGTACTTATGTTTTTTCAAAATTCTCCATGCGATTTAGTGGCTAATTTCAAGCTCCTCGGCTCCACGGAAATATCTCCAACAAATGAGTGCCTAACATTAAAAACGCAATATTTATTTCAATATTCGGAGTCATAGCATTAGTAACATCATTATAATCTATATACTTTCTAACAAACAGCTGCTTACGTAATCGTATGATTTCGGAGCAGCTCGTCTCGATCTGTGCGAGCTTCGTACAGTCGTACCATATGCATACATGTTGAGCGAACGCTCTGCCGAGCTACATGGTGTTAGGTTTTATTTTCGTTACGGAATTTCTTGATGCGGCCGTCGCGCTCAAAGCCCGCGATAAAAGCTATGCAATAGCTTAAAAGCTTGCTCAGCTTTGTTATATCCAGAGGTAATAGACTAATAGATGCTCTTGGGAATAAAACATTTAGAGATGCCCCTCAACATTAACATGCTGCTTGGGAAAGACTGAAAAGCAAACAATAGTAAACTGTTGACATATTTTACGAAATACCAATGAAGATGATAAAGATGTGGGCTTCTCGGAATTTGGAGACAAAAGGTACTAAAAACCGTGAATACCGATACTCTTGACTTATTACATGCTCTTTTATCTACTGAATACACAATGAAAGATGTTGAAAAATGGAATGAAGACATTTTGAATAATGAAACTACTTTGGGTGCAGGGAAGAGAGATATTTCTGAAGATAGTGAAGATTTGATTGTATCATAACAAGAAATTTTCCACTCCGAAGCTATAGCAGCTATCAAAATTGTTTTGCAACGCCCAAAATCAGATAATGTTGATGTCTGTGACATGATGATTTCAAAATGAGCTCAGGTAGTAGCAGCTATAGCAAATTTGCACTTGAAAAAAATTTTAACTAAAATAACTTCATTATTTAAATAACTGCGTGTATCTATATATACAAACTGATGATGCCACAATGCATGTACATCCCTAACAAAAATTGTGGGATCTGTGAATATAAATGAATTTGAATCACATTCAACATGTCGAAGGTGGAATCTGCCTCGAATTTGTCGAATTCACGTTTTCGCGAGTCTACTGTATTTTTAAAAACGTTGTGTGTCAACTTGTCCAGCGCCTTCGATTGAATAGTGATATATTAATATAGAAACTTTGATAAGATAATGAAATCGAAGTATGTTCGTTTGTTATTCTTTCAACGTGCTCTATTTTATTTAAAAATCGCACCGACTTTGTGCCTAGGTAACTCTGCGCAGGATACGAGCATCATATCCTCTACACCACCGAGCCGGTAAAATCAAATTATATATTTGTTTGGCTATTTATTGAATTTAAATATTTTTTCGTTTCAGGAAGTGTAGAGATTTTCTTCACAATTTGTGAATCATACCGGGTGTGAATTTAGTGCGTAACCTGTCTATAACTTTTCCTGTTGAATATATTGAGGAAGTATATATATAAAAAAAATGGATGCTAATTTGCTGCAACACATACATTTAATTTTCAATATACAGCCTGTGGAATAGGATAGCCTAAAATTCTCATCATTATGAAATATAATAAACCTAAATAAGATGAGTTTTTCAGATCAGTATATGCCTCAAAGGAACCATTTTAGAATTATTCGACATTTTGTGAAAATATGACTTTATTTTCGATGATCTCATGTATTTACAGAAATCGTTTGAGAATCCCAATTTTAATTGAATTATTGTCAGAAATCTAGATATCCTCAAAAATAGTTGATAGTCATTTAATGACTCATTAAACAATTATGCCTGACCACATAATTATCCACAATCCCTCCCCAAATATCGAAGGAGTATTGATGTTGAAAATTATAAATTTGAACAATTTGTAGATTTTGGCAACTAAAGAATGAAAGTTGTGTCTAATGAAAAAGACATTCTTATCAGATGTACATTTATTAGTAAACAAAATAAATCTCAATAAATTTTCATTTTCTATCAATTCGTTTTGTATCCAATCGCAAAAGCCAATTCTTCTACCATAATTTATCACAACTGGTTCTTGATATAGTTTAATATGGTATAGATGGTATTTTTTCCATCAAGATTTTTATCATACAAGTTTTTTATTTGATTTTAAAAGAAGTTTCTAATTCGTTATCTTCTAATGTAAGCAACTCGCCGTTTTAAACTTTCGAAGCACTCCATTAGATTATATTCTCTTTCTGGATAATCTGTCGCATATGTTCGGGATGCCAATAAACAATTTCCATGACTACGAAGGATGCTTTTTAAGTTTGTTCCTTTGTTTATAGTTCGTGCGTGAGTGGAAGACTCACATTTATAGAAATAGATTAAATCAAAGAGCACTTCGCTGGAGCATAGAATTCAGAGGTGTTACAATGAGTGAGAGAGTGCGTGGAGAATCTCACGTGGGCTATGATAGCCACGTGCAACTCGTATGACATATTGGTCAGATTCATGGATATCATTTTTCTTGAGGCTGAGGAAGCTGTTAATTTTTCTTTTCCGGTTCCATTTTGGTAGTGCACGCTCGTGATTTATAGTAAAGGAAAAAGGAAATCTTTCCTACACGTTATTGGGGATTTAATTTAGCGGAACTCTTATTGCTCGTTTTACGTATTTGAATCTCGTAGTTGGGTCGAGACCGTTCGTGTATTGTGTGGAACGTGAAACTGGCTACTCTTCGGAGGAACGTATCTAGCTGCACGCCATTTTTGGATACATGAGCCCTTCGAACATCTGAAGGTGAGTGTTGCCAGAGTTTCTGATCGTTTTGTATTCAGTTGGGGTTGTGAATGATGGGTTGTGAGAGAAAACGTTTGTTCTTTTTTTGCAGGGTGTTACTGTTGGGTAGAGATTCTACGGTAAAGTAGAAGATCCTATTGTTGGGTAATATGTTCTACAATTGGTTCAGTAGTCCACTGTGGGACTAGACCGAGTGTTGTATTGGAGATAATGTGGTGTATTGGAGGTCTTAAGGGGACGTCAGCGAAGAAAACCTCACTCTGCCACCTACTTGACTATCGACTCAGTTACCAAACCTGCTCACATTCTATTTGGTATAGGAAATCTTCCCAGCAATTGTGAGGTACATTAAACACGGAAACGTCATTGCAGCAACCAGTGCGCAGTTCCATCGCATGCCTCAGGATAAGGTCGTACTTTTCCTATTCATTTCTTTTGATAACAAATAATCAGGCCTTAAGAACATTGCCAGTCTATGTAAGAGTAATATCGATTTGAGAGTCAGTCAAATTCTGTGATAAGAGGTTAATAAGGTAGATCTTACTATAAAGTGGTAACCTAATTCATTTATTGTGTAAGACCACTGTGAACTTGATATAGCAGCTGCATCAGGGGTAGCACAAATTCTTATCTAGTATAGCATGTTGATTTGACACTCTGCGAATCCTGTTCATCTAACGTTAATAGAACTTATCAAGGAGGTTGTATGACTTTGATTGCCCGAACAGGGATTTTTGTAGAGTAATATCACATTTCATTCAGTGCATGGTACATAACTTGACATGCCTGGTTACTGTTAGTGTGCGGAGTGTGAACAGATCAAGTTGTGTGGCCCCTATTAGTTATCGAGTTGAGTAAAGGGACCTCTCCGTACACTACTACGTTTCTGGGGGTCAAAGGTTAGTTGAGGACCTCATAAGTTAACTTGTAATGATCTGGAGCCTCTCTTAGAAATTGGGTAATACACTTCTGCATTCGAGCCGGCTCGGTGGCGTAGGGGATATGATGCTCGTCTCCTGTGCAGAGTTACCTGGGTTCATTCCCCACAAATTCGGTGCGATTCTTCGGATTCTAGGAATCGCTTGAGGGTCCATCTTTCGGAGGAGATGTAAAGCTGTCGGTCCTGTCTAACAGAGTTGTGTTGGACAATAAAGATAGTGATGTGACAGAATTCCCCGGCGTGTCATTAGCCGAAAAGGCAGAGATAGAGCACGTTAAAGGAAGAACAAACAAACTTCTGCATTTGTTCGAACCAATTCAGGAAGAAGTTATTCCAATCGTTTGCAGTTACATTCAAAATGGCAGTAATAGATTCTTTTGAAGACTGAAACCTTTGACCACGCAGCCCATTCTTGATTTTGGAACAAGTAAAAAAGTCGTTAGGATTTGGGTGTTTTGAATAGTTGTTGGATTTGATTCCACTAGGATCTGTTATAGTTATGGATAACGCAAGCTAATATTCGCGACAGATTGAATTAACATCTTCATGGCGTGAAGCAGACATCATCAGATGGCTGACATATAAAAATATTTTTTTGAAGAATAAATGGTAGAAAAAGAATTATTACCGATTGTAAATTTACATGAAAAAATCATACAAAAAATATAAGATTGACGAATTGGCAAAAAATCGGAAAATTAGTATACTCTGCCTTCCACCTTACCACGGCGAATTGAATCCGATTGAATTAATATGGGCTCAAGTAAAGGGTGAAATGGCTAGAAAGAACACAAGTTTCAAGATAAAAGACATCGAACTTCATTTCAACAGTGGAATAAAAAGTATTACATCCTAAAAATGGAGAAATTGTATAGACCACGTCGTTAATGAAGAAAATAAAATGTGGAAACTGGATCATATTATGGATGCCGTGATAGATCCTGTTATATTGAATTTAGGTAATGAAGATGCATTATCTGAAGATGAACTATAAATATTTTATGAAAATATTGCAGCTTAAAATATATATCAGTATTTTGACAATAATTATTCTGATTTTTATAATTTCAAAGTGTAGAAAGAAATTGAGAAAAATATTATCCATGAACAATTTTCAACATTCTGGTAGATAATGTTGAAACCCATGTGAAAAATTCAGCTTGAGTCTACTATAATATAAAATGAATGTTCATTTCCATAATTTACTTAAATTATTAAGTTATCTGAGATATCATAAACCCTATTTAATTATTATATATTTTAACGTATAGAATTAAGCATAAGTTGAGTATGCATGAAATTCATGAAAAAATTATTTTTGGTAATCGTAACAATTCAAATTAAATTATTAAATTATTAAACGCATTAGTGTTCAATTGATTCAGTTTTATTTTCGAAGAGAACATAAAACATATTTGTCTATGTTACTGACTATGAATTTCAGACGTATAGTGTAAACATTTTATTTACAACGAGAACAGCAATATTCGTAAGCAACAAAAAAAGACAGGGAAGTTCGTAGTCAGGTAGTTGGGTGCTTTTGGAGATATGTACGAGGGGTTCTATCAAAGATTTGGCAATAAATTGGTGCCTGCTCAAGACAAAATCATCAGTCAACAGATGCAGTATCCAACAAGAAACTAATTTTTTCATACGCAATTCTCCATGCAAAATTTCTTGTATTGCCTCAATATCTCGATATACAGCATGCCAATCTTCATTGATGGTCTTAAGCACAGTATCCATAATTTTATATGTGACCACTGTCTGTGGTGCACTTTGGTGCGTTCAAATTCTCCCTGCCAACAAGAAACTGTTGACTGGTGTGGTGCTTCAATGTCGACAACAGAAACCAACTCGCCGAGACATTCTTGTTGAAATAATTGGCTGAGAAAATTGTAGAAAATTATTGGGCGAAAATGCTAACGGTTTAATTTTATTCTTCGAATGAATTGTAAACTTTGACAGATTTACTGTGGCTAAGACACACATCATGCATAGGACTGACATTTCGGATTCATATTGATGAATCATAGAGCTTCATTTTTGGTACTTCCAATCGCATATACCTCGTAGTATTCAGACTGTTTGTCGAGGAAGCAAAACCAATTCGAGAAAAAGGATAGTTATGAAAAGCTTCGAAAAATTCAAAATGAACAACCTACTTTGAAAAACGAAAAGTCAAAAAATATTCGGAATAAACGATAATTATTTAAAAACTGAATAATTTTCAAAGTAAACGATGGATAATTGAAAAATCAAAAGATAATTGCACTCAATCACATCGGGGCAAAACTTTTCAAATTGAAGATAATGATTTTGGAATATTTAACATACATTCTGTCTTACTTTGTCATCGCTATGTTCCATCAACAGTTACTGTTATTATTTATGGATATTTAGGGTCATGGTAGTAATGTTATATTAAAATTATGATTCTAACAGAATTGTAATAGATACAGATGTTCGAACAAAGGTAATATATTCACAAAATGACGATTCATCCGAAAATTGTTACATTTAGAGTCAATGCATATGCTGAACTAAAGAAACTCAAATAACAACAAGTTATTACAATCAAAAATGGTTATTACAATAAAAAAAATAATTAGCGCCTCATTATACATACTTTTTCAATTTATTCAACAGGAACAGAGTTATGGACCAATTATGAACTACATGGGTACCTTGTATAGAAAATAAAAAGTCAAAAATAAAATCAAATCTATAAAATGTCAAAAATAAAATCAAATCTATAAAATGTACTTTGATTTCATTCCTTTAGAGGTCAGAAAAGTAAACGATGGATAATTGAAAAATCAGAAGATAATTGCACTTAATCACATCGTGGGCAAAACTTTTCACATTGAAGATAATGATTTTTGGAATATTTAATATACATTCTGTGAACTCATTGACAATATTGCATATAAATAGATCGTAAAATAGCCGGATGTACCCTGTATGAATATATGGAATATACTGGGTGTCTACTACAAAAGGTGCCAAACTTCAGTAGGTGATAGTACAAGTCATTTGCGACAAAAATGTCTTATAATATTTTTTCGAAAAATGATAATTATCGAGTAATTTAACACTTCTTGATTTTACTAAATAAATAAAGGTTGGATTTGATGTAGCTGTGAGGTAATAGAGATATTCTTGTTTTATAGAGAAGCAAAAATTTAGTAAAATCAAAGAAGTGTTAAATTACCCGATAATTTTATACTTCTTGATTTTACTAAATTTTGCTTCTCTCTATAAAAACAAGAATATCTCTGTTACCCTTACAGCTACATCAAATCTGACCATACCATCGGAAACGGCGTTGAATATACTATAAGATAAGTGAGTACAAATGGTAAAAAAAAATGTAAAAGGCTAAATGAAAAAATTGTGAAATGAACAAAATCAGTGGTATTTTCCTGTTAGCTGTACCACTGAAAACAGATCTTTAAGTAGCCGTTTTTTTTTCTGGAGAAAACTATCACAGTTATCAGGCTTTTAAACGGTATATCAACTTTTGAGCTTACTATTTTTTTACCAGCAATATCATGGATAAGAGTAAGAGTAAGAACATTAAATTCTCTTATCCTTCGATCACAAATGAGCTAGTTTCTTTGGAGCGTCTAAACAATTCCACAAATGACTTTTCAATAATAATAAGCGATAAATAAATAACATATCTGGATATTGAATGTTTAAGAAACTAGGAATAATTAATTTTCTCGGATTAGAAGAATAAAATTGGAAAACGAGAAATGTAAAAGAAATCAGAGAAGCTTATATTAATTGATTTTGAAACAAATAAATATATTTAGAATTTGACAAGAACTGTCGTTCAATCAATTATTGGATTGAACTTTATATTTTCCTCTTTTACGGTTCCATTTTCTTCCCCGAAAAAGAGAATACATGCCTAGTTTCTCAAACATTGAATATCGAGATAAATTATTTATTTGTGGCTTCGCGAATGAACATTCCCGGGCAGCGGTGCGGGAGTATGCATTGCGCTTTCCAAACAGACAACAACCATGCAGAAAAACATTTGTTGAAGTGTTCAGGCACTCCAGTGAAACTGGTTCATTCAGTGGTTTATGAATTAGAAGGTGGAGGACAACTACTCGAAGAATTGGTGCTACATTGAAACTTCATCATCCCACGGTTTATAGAGTTCTCAAGCGAAATAATTTACACCCTTACCATTTGAGTAAGGTTCAAGACCTATTGCCAGTGGATAATGAGGTAAGGTTGCAATTTTGTACATGGTACATGAATGAATAAATTACAGGAGTGGGGATCAGATAAAATTCTATGGTCAAATTTTACCAAAGTTGGTATGATCAATTTGAGAAACTCCTATATATGGGATATAGGAAATCCTCATGGCACTATCAGAACGAGATTAGAGTAAATGTGTGGTTGGGGTTAAGGAGCAAGTCAGCTTGTCGGGCCAGTTATACTTCCCGATCGTCTCAATTCAAACGAATTTTTCAATCTATCAAATAACGAAATAATGAACGTTCTGGAAGAAATGCCTATAGCTTCTCGGCATCACCTTTGGTTTCACATCGACGGCTGCCCGGCTCATAATTCTAGAATGGTCCAGAACTGGGTGACGGAGAGATTAGGAGAGAGATGGATAGGTCGATTCGGGCAGGTGAGATGGCCACCCAGAAGCCCTGACCTTACGTCGCTTGATTATTATGTGTGGTGCTCATTAAAGAATAATGTTTATAGAATTCTCTTCAATACTCGAGAAGAATTAATTGAAAGGATTCGAATCTGTTGCAACGAAATGAGTCAAAAACACATTGAACTTCAAAGAGTAGTTGATAGTTTAAGAAAAAAATGTGTTAAGTGCATTCAAGAAAGAGGAAGAACTTTTGAACGCCTGTTATAGTTTTTGAATCTTTTTCGTGAAAATATGATGCATTAATTTTTTTAAGTTCCTGTTCATGTTTCATTAAGTAATATAAAATATTTGCGTTTTCGAATTTTATGTTCTTATCACTCTTACCCATGATATTGCTGGAAAAAAATAGTTAGCTCAAAAGTTGATATACCATTTGAAAGACAATTAAATGTAGTAGTTTTTGCCATAAAAAACAGCTACTTATCGATCAGTTTTCAGTGGTACACCTAACAAGAAAATACCACTAATTTTATTCATTTCACAATTTTTTTATTAAGCCTTTTACAACACCCGGTATACAAATGTTTTTTACCATTAGTACTCACCTATCCTATAGCAAATTCAATGCTCTTTCCGATGGTATGGTCAGATTTGATGTAGCTGTAAGAGTAACAGAGATATACTGTAATTTCGTAAAATCAAGTGTTAAATAACTCGATAATTATCAACTTTTCGAAAAAACGTTATAAGACATATTTTGTTGCAAACTATCACTTACTGAAGTTTGGTACCTTTTATAGTAGACACCCTGTATACTGAAATAAATAAAGGAGGGTCTATTTGAATTACTGCAAGTGAGATATGATGGAAAAAATTCGAGATGCATTGCATAATAATACTTCGGTCAATAATCACCTGAGGACAAATTATGATGTGTTATGAAATGTGAATCCGAGAAGACATTTTTAACATTTTTTACAGTTGGAAGTTCTCAAGTTCCTGAGATATTATTTCAAGTTCGACCATGTTTAAGAAATTTAATGCAAAATATTAAAGGATTTTGTGAAATTGTGGCATAGAATACAAATCCATTTTGAACCCTGAATCTACCAAAAATAGATATAGGGACACTTAATACAAGTATAGGTATTGGAATTGTCTTTCCTATGTTCCATAAACAGTTACTGTTATTATTTATGGATATTTAGGGTCACGATAGTAATATAATATTAAAATTATGATTCGAACACAATTCCAATAAATACAGATGTATCACTTCACCTAAAGTCAAGTTAACACAATCAAAAATGGTGAGAAAATTAGGGAATACAATTTGAAAAAAAATTACTTTGATTTTAGTTTCTGTAATGGAACACTCTGTATTTTTGAAAATGATTATAGGACATGTTGCAAACTAGCGTCACATTAATCATACTTCTTCAATTTATTCAACAGGAACAGAGTTATGGACCGATTATGAACTTGGGTACCTTGTATTGAAAATAGAAAAGTCAGATCTATGAAATGTACTTTGATTTCATTCGCATAGAGGTCAGCAAAAGTTAATATTAAAATTTAAAGTAATAAATATTATTCGATATAATATTTAACGAAATGATTATTCTAGACATGATGTTTTTATTTATATTTTAGGCACTGAATAAAATAAGGCACCTAAATGAGGATATTTAATTTTGTGATGTAGATTATCAAATTATTTGTTACCTTTACAAAAGAGTATACTAGTGTATTGAAAATTTGGATTATACAACTGTTAGGAGTATCATAACGCTGTGTCTAATTCATTTCCGTAATATCAATAGAATGAATTATATATTAGAATACCGAAGAATATAAACAAATGAACTGCTCAGTATAAATCTGGGCATAAAATATGGAAATTGAAAGAATATTAATGTCTGGAGAACTTGGCATCTCATAAAAAGGTGATCTGTTCGTTTTTCTTTATATGTCAACAGAAATGCAGAAATCATGTAACTTACAAGTTCTGAAGTTTTCATGGTTAGAGACATCAACCCAGTAGTTCTTAAGATTGAAGTTGTCGCCTTGTTAACATCCCCAACACTCTTAAACACCTGGTATGCGACCCTGACCACAACTGCACTGGAAAATCAACTCACAAACCATTTGTTTTAATCACACTCGCTAGATTAATTCAGCATTGTTTCCCCCGGTTGTTTTCTTTTCTTCGCGGCAGATGCTTCTGATAATTTCACTCGGTCGGTCCGCTGCGGCACGCGCTTTCAACTTACTTTCTTGGATATCGCTAGATGTTATTATGATTATTCATAATTCCGTGGCTGGAAAATGTAGTAATAAGGCACGAATGAAAAATGATCGGTGTATTATGTATTATAAAGAGCATGCTAACTACATGTCACTTGGTTAGCTGTTGTGTGTACTGAATGTGCACATAGAGAAAGTCGAAACACAGAGTCGGATTAATGAGTGCATAATATTTAACTTCGGATGTTTGTTGTATTGAGCGAATAAAGTTTTCTTCAAGGGACACTGAGGTATCAAATTTTTATCTATCTCAGACTCAAGTTGCAATTTCATATACACTCAACCAAATTTGTATGGAATCACCCGATATTTTGAATATTACCTCAGGGATTTTGGAAATTTCGAAGGATTGTTAGAATTGATCCTTTTTGAGATATTTAAGTAGAAAGAAGAAATAAATTAAGGTTTATTTTGAAAAAGAAACGAATAAAAGAAAATAAGAGACTCTTTCCATATGCAGTAAAAAATTGAGAATTGTTTTCTCACGGAGTAAGTGTTTTTTGTCGACCTCAGCAGCTTGTAGTACCTCCTCCTGTTCTGATACAAGCCTGAATCCGTCTAGACATGCTTTGGATTAGGTTTTCGATCTCCTCTGGAGTGATATTCTGCTACTCTTCTGTGGTGACTTGGGTGAGCTGTTGTGGGGATTTTTGATTATTCTGGCGCTATCTAATTTTTCCTTTGAGATTATCCCATAAATGCCCAATAGGATTTAGGTCTGGAGGGTAAGCTGAGCAGTCCAAAATAGCGATTCGAGATGATGTCGCTCGAGGTTGCTGGTAAGTGAAAGTGAAATATATTGAGGACATCAATTACTACATGTCATGTCAGAAAAAAGATGAGAAAATTTAACATACATATCAATTTGAGATTTCCATAAATTCTTTCATACTATAAACTCTTTCATTTTATAGTAGCTTTTTAACTTCCCTCTTGAATCCTTTAGCTGTTGTAATCTTCATCCTCTCAGGCAAATGGTTATACAGTTTAGGCCCCCAAAAGTCGACTCCTCGCTGATTGCCCTGTTATGAAGGGGGATACTGAGGTAGTCTTTCCTTCGGGTGTTGTGTTCATGAAATTTGCCGTTTTTTTGTTGGTATGTACATAAAAAGTCACTCACTTTCACTTCAGTTTCTTGAATGTGTCTCTGCAGGTATCTGTCGGTCTCATACCAAGGAGGACTCTTTTGTGGCAGTAGAATATCAGTAGCATGCGTTGAGACTTCCCAAAGAAGTACACCGTATTATAGTATAGAGTGGAAATTTGCGAAGTACGTTGTTAATGTTGCTTCATAAGAACACACTCTCTTTACTGTCCTTAATGAAAAACTGGCCGCAGACAATTTCCTCCTAGTCGCCTCAATGTACTTCTCCCATGATAATCTAGGGTCTAAGAGTACTACCAGAATTTCACAGTGGAACCTCGGTCGCTATTTGCTCCAAAGGTTGAGTATATCCATTCTTAATTGACTCAAGGAGTTTGTGTTCGATGCCCTAATGATATACTGCGTGTCGTCAGCAAACAGGAACGTTCCAACATATATCTCGTTATTATTATTCAAATTTATGTTCATATGATTGATAAATATAAAGAACATCAAAGGTCCCAGAATGGATTCCTGCGGTACACCAAAATTTACAATCTCCTCCTCCGAGAAACCACCCTTCTAACAAACACGCTGAGTTCTTCCTTTTGAATAGGAGCACACCATTTGTGAAGCATTGTCAGTCACTCCATATACTTCATGCTTTTTAATCAATAACTCGTGAAGGATAGAGTCGAATGCTTTCGTAAAATCTCTCTAGACATCCTCAGAAATCAATTTTTGTCCAATCAGTCAATTATGTCTATATTAATCCAAGAAGGGCAGTTGATGTTGCTTTGTCTGAACCCATGCTGCTGCTCTCCTAAAAGTGCATTTTCTTCAAAGTGGCGAGTAATCTTGTTTTGATTAGTTCTTCTAGAATCTTGGACAAACCTGGCAATATGGAGATTGGCCTATATAATTATTTGGACCCTCTGGATCACCCTTTTTGAAAAGGGAAAAAGGAAAAATATCCTCCGCCATACATTTTTTGATTATTATAGTAAGTGGTTCAGCGATCTCTTTTTCAATTGACTTGATGAGGCTAGTCGTCATGCCATAGATGTCTTGAGTGTTTTTACTTTTCAGATTGGAGATAATGTTCAATATTTCAAATTCGGTGGTTGATTCAAAATGACTAATGCGGCAATTTCTTACTACACTTCGTTTCAGCATTTCTAATGCTCCATCATTCACAAAGAACCCCATGTCGTTGATTATTTTTGCACCTATAGTTGCGAAAAATTTATTGAGAGTATTGGCTGTGAGACTTGAGTGCATTTCAGACTTCTGCTTAGTTATCTCATTCTTAACGATTGTCCATATAGCCTTTGTTTTGTTATCTGCGAATCGTATATTTTCTTCATTTCGTTTTCTCTTAACTTCATCGATTGTTTGCCCTAGCATATCTTTATAATTGAAATGCTTATAAGCATGAAATACTTATGGGACCGTGTAGCTCCAAACATCGTCTTCAGGATCTCAAGATTTCCTCTAACAAGTTTGATTTCCACAGTTTCGCGTGGAATTGTAGAACGCTTTGTAGGTGCATATCTCTTAATTTGGGGAATGTACGAGTCGAACCAGTTTCTGAATCTGTGGCAAAATAGAGTGAAGGCATCGTTAGCTGAAATGGTAGAATGGTTTGCGGAGGAGCACTATCTTGCATAAAAGTGAAATTCTCACTGTGGACACCTCGCCAGAGTCACACTATGGGCTCCAGCACTAGATCCACGTAATTTCTAGCCGTTACACTTGCAGGAAACGAAATCAAATCTGTTTTGTCTCCAAGCATAATGCCACCCCAAACCATCACACTGCCCCTTGGTATTTCGGAATTTGTCTTACTGCTCAGATTCTAGCTTGTCTTTCACGACCCCTTAAAACCCGAAAAAAGAAAATTTCGCCAATTCTCAATATTCCAATTTTAGCGGTCGATACACAAATTAAGTCTGTAAATTTTTTGTTGTCTGGTTAGCTCTGGAACTCTAGAGGATTTTATGCTGTATAAACCTCTTGAACGAAGTCTTTGACGTATCGTTTCGGCTGATACACTGATGCCTGATGCTTCCAGAAATTGTCTTTGCTGTATGGGGTGCGACGCACTAGAGTCTCTATTTGCAATTCGGCACAAAAAGCGGTCTTGTCTTTCAGAAGTGATCTTCCTACGACTTCTCCTAGGCCTATTTTACAGATATTGTAGCTCCACGTATCGGGCGTAGGTCTTTGAAATCACCCCCTTCTTCAAGAGATCAATTATCCGACCCCTCTCCACATCGGACAATCCAACGTGAGGCATTTTCAATTATGATTATAGGCTTTTTTAAATTTTGAAATTCCCAGTTTCAAATGTCAGTGACGACTGAGTACAATATCTCGGACATGTGTTGATAATTCAATATCTCTTACAGTTTTTTTACAACAAAAACTCCATTCTTCACAAATAGTCAAACATCCATGATAAAAACAATAAATAATTTGAAATACCGAGTGATTCCATATAAATTTGTTTGTGTGTACAGTAGAAACTCACTAATCCGGCACTTGAAAAAAAGCCATAGGGTATCAAATTATATTATCTATCATTATTGTTTTATCATAGCAGTAAAATATCTAATAACTAATTAAAAACAAAATAACAACAAACAATTTGAAACTGCTTCAAAATAATCCTTGTTTAAGGTCTGTTTTCGTGCAACTTGTAGTCCTTGTTAGAAAACCTTTTGAGAATCATAATATATACAGCTATTGAAACAATTAAATGCTCTATCTGGTTTTAATTTCACATTTATAGTAGTTGTAGCTCCAATATTTCTTCAAAGCTTTCTTCATTTTGTTCTCCTTCAAATATTTTTTCATTCGTCAGAATTTGCTGTTTCCCTTCGAGCCAAGAATTCAAATCTTTTTTTCACCTATCTGGAATCCATTTTCTGATAAATTTTGCAAGCAATCGGCAATTGGCAGATTACCTTTAGGATTTCATTCTTCTGTTTCCTGTGATAGAGCATTCACTGTACGTAAAAGCTTTCCTCATGATGATTGAATTAAATCAGATGATACAGAATTCCATGCATGATCTAGTGAGAAAACACCATCCTACAAATTCAATTTTTTAATACGTTATATTATCATCTTGAGAATTCTGAAAATTAATATAGATGAGTAAATTATTTTTATACAAGGATACTTTCTGGATAACGTGTTGGTTCATCAGCTACAATAGAGGTGTTTAGTTTGGTGATAAGGAGATGGTTTGGATATTCCCATCACATGATCTAAGGTTTTGTTCATTTTGGTGGACTGAAGCATTATCAGGCACGAATAAATCATTAAAAGGCAAGTTAGATATTCATTAACTTATGGAACCATTCACTAAATATTTCTCTCGCGACCCAGCTCTTTTATTGATTCTTGTAGCAGACTGGCAGACAAATCTGCTTGAAACTTCTGCAAATTTTAACTTTTCCAATCACTAACAAATCCAATTGGTGTGCTCCAGCAGCATTTTAACACAGTATGAATGTGATTCTATCTTGACTCACTTTACGACCAGGTGCGATTGGAAGACGCAGTTCCTCTACTTTGTCTTTGTCGCTTGACAATTTTTCATCCGATATGCCAGTCACTAATAAATTGCACGACAATCATCTCTTTTGGTAATTATTTTATTAAACTCGATATCTTTGGGTCTCAGGTTTTTTCCAGATATAGGAGTGTGTCTAGAACGCTGTTGCATGAATGATATAAATAGAGCGTTTTTCATATTTAGATAATCACCAACTTCTAATATTTTACGCTTTCCTGGTCAAGATTCTATTATCTTCAAGTGGTCCACTACCTTTTGCTTATTTTTCTTAAGATCATGTATGGTAGCACAATTTCATATTTTCTTGTCAATTTGCACATGTTTACTCCACGATCTAACTACTTTAAAATATCTATTCTATCTTTCAAAGTCATTTCAAACAATAATTCGGACTTACAAAAGTGATAGGTTTTGAGGTTAGACTGCTTGACGACTACAGGGCGCATACGCTGTACGTGGCATAGGAAGAAGCGATGAAGTATTGGACGTATCCATCTATTGAAGTGCCGGATCAGTGAGATTTTAGTGTACAGAAATGAATGTGAATGAAATGAATTAAATTTGAAGAAGAAAGACGTGAGAATGTGGTATTTTCTTTCCGAAGAAGATATTAAGCAAGGTCTCCTTCACGCACTCGTTGTCGACACACTGTGGATGTGTTCAACTGCTGAACTCTATATTAGTATTCTTCAGAGAATCAATAGTTTGGTAACAGTATATATGTCCATATAAATGACTGCAATGGCTCTGTCACTGGATCTCAACAACGTTAGGTTCGGGTTATTACGTAATAACCCAAACCTGACGTTATTTATTTATCAAAACTTACATTTTTCTACAGCAATTTATGTGTAAAGTTGTGAAAATTCTACTCGAAGTCGCCTATCCAATTTACTAGCGTACAAGACGGCCATCTTCTAGCTGCGTATAGTTATGTTAACTTAGATGAAGGAATTTGACGATGATCGATTAAAACAGTTAAATTCTGCTTACGATCAACGCTCTTCAGGAAACTAATATTATTGGTTTGCACAGACAAAGCTTCAGTGACGTCATCTGCCGCTACATATCAGCGGTAAGATTTTTTATTATATGTATTGTAGTACCTCTATTTTTTATTATTTTCTCTGGTTTTTATGGTAGCACGTGATAACATCAGATACACACAGTGCATCTAAGATGTCTCCTGTTTGGAAGGTTCTTCATAATACTGTTCTAACATTATGTGCTGCATTGAACAAAACTGCAATATGTCTAGATTGTGGTTTTCAGGGATTTTCTTCAAGCCTTCGTAGTTAGTGTTCGATACTTGCCCCGCTACACCAATAACAATTAGTATTCCTTCCATAATCGCTGAACTTTTATATGTAAGTCTTGATATTTGATATTTTACTCTTTTTCCTATTGAATAGTAGTAAGATGGTATGGTCACATCTATGAGTAAACATTTTTGTGTTTAACTTTTAAATATTTTACTTTTAAATAGATTTTTTATCACCACAGACTGATTTTAGATGATGGCTGTGAGCAGTTGAAGGTAGGCATTGTGTTCACCGGGCGATTACTCGCCAAGATGAACACTAAATAATTGAATCACCCCATATTGAGGAATCTCCGAACAATATGGGTTGTGCTGAGTATGACGTCCTTCGAGCTGCGGAAATGATGTGTGTCCAACCCCAATTTACTATGACAGATTGCAATCCGTATATTTCCTTTATCTCGAAGGCCAAGCCACGGTACTTTTCGACTTTTTCGGTGTATGCTCTACTCATATTGCCGTCCGTTGAGATTGTCACGTCTAGAAGGATGGCTTTTTTTCTGTTTTGAAGAAAACAGCAATGTCTTGCCTATTATGTGGCACTGGATGGTCAGTGATAATAGGGTTGTCCCAGTACAATTTATAATGTTGATCTTCCATTATCGTTTCCGGCATGTAGAAGTGGTTTTTCATCTTCACCTTTCCGAGTCCGAGGTTCAATGCGATTTGTTGGTGATAGATCTTAGCCATCGGGTTCTGTCGGTTGAGTTACTCTCTGGCGCAAGAATCGAGCAAGATGAAGTGACATGCTGTATTGACTCAGGATGACGTGAGAAACGACGACAGAGATCCGAGGGAACAGCAAGGCCCGCAATGAATGTGCTTCTGGTATGATATGGTTGGCACGACTTGATCTTGAATGGCTTGTAGTCTTCCTTCAGTCTCCGCGTGTACGTACCCCGCAGTCAGGTTAGTAAGTCATTCCTTTTTATTTACATTGTCATCTTTCAGACTTTTCGAATATCGTCCATGGAGTGCCTTCGACATCCATTCATCTTGTAGTTCACCTGAGGTACGGCTTGTGAATTTGATTTCTGCACTAGCCAGTTGGAGTGGAGTCAAATCATCTAGCCGTCGGATGTACCTATAGAAATGTAAGTTCTTCCCAGCGAAGTATCCCCTCAGGTTCATCAGGTTTTGAGCATGACTATTTTCTATGTTGGTAAGACCTGTACCACCCTCACCCCTTGGTAGATAAAGCCGGCTTACTGAGCTATGCGGATGATGCATGCCGTACCTGGTGAGCATGGTTCTAATTTTTTGATCGAGTTTGCGCAATTCGGTAATTGACCAGTCAACCCCTCCGAATGAGTAGGTGATGCTCGGGACCGCCCAAGTGTTGAGTGCAGTTATCATAGCTTTTGAGTTCAACCCCGATTGAAGCACTCGCTTAACCCGGGTAAACAGCTTCGCCCGGAAGAACTTCCTAACTTCAATTGTTTTTTGATCCAGAGCTTGTTGAATACCTAGATATTTGTAAATCTCTTCTGGTGGTAGTGCCGGAAATACACTTTCATCATACAAGGTTATTCCTGGTGATGCATTGACCACCTTTACCCCTTTCAACACTCAGAACAGCACATTTATCGAGTCCAAGCTCCATACGTATCGCCGCACTGAATGCCTTAAGCACTTCCAGTTGTCTCTTCATCTGATCTTTCGAGCTTGTAGAGTATATAAATATATATATATATATATATATATATATATATATATATATATATATATATATATATATATATATATATATATATATATATACCTCTGAACTTGACAATGCAAAAGGTAGATTTTGATATATTTGATGATAATTCTAAAAGAGAAAGTTGGATGCAGAAGGAATTACACGGAAAGCACCTAAAGAATTGAAAAATGATTATATTGATGAAATTGCATCGAATAAATGGTTAGTATCTGGAGAATTGTTTGCTGAAACAGAAGGCTTGGCAATTGCGATCCAGGACCAGGTTGTTTTCACAAGGAATTATAGAAAACATATCATCAAACAAAATATAGATGATTCTTGCCGTAGATGTTTCTGTTCTTGAGAAACAGTTTTCATATATTATCATCTTGCTCAGTCCTTGCTTCAACAGATTATTTAGAAAGACATAATGCCGTCGTTAATATTATTCACTTCAATCTAGGAATTAAACATGACCTAATTCCCAAAAGAAAAAATTTCAAAAATATGAACCTGAGATTATTTGTGAAAATGACAAATATAAACTTTATTTTGATAAAACAATTCTGTGCAACAGAGCTGTAAAACACAATAGACCAGATATCGTTCTTAATGATAAACAGAATCAAATAACATATATAATTGATATTGCTATACCCGACACACATAATATACAAAATAAATACAATGAAAAAATTTCTAAATATATGATGCTTGGCGACGAGATTAAAAAATGTGGAAAATGAAGAAAATATTTATTCTACCGATTATTATTTCTACAACAGGCGTTATTCCTAGAAATCTTCACAAAAGTATTGAGATTTTGGGTCTGAAGAAAAATTTGTTTGAACAGTTACAAAAGATAACAGTCATCAAATCTTGTAATATTCTTCGTAGGTTTCTTTCCGAAAATAATAATGAGGTAGAGTCATAGGTTTTCTCTTTAGTTTATACTGCTCAGAATCTCATTTCCTATTTTATTTATTTGTTTATATAAATGTAATATAATTAACTGACAATTTTGTCATATTTATATTCCGAGCAGTATTCTATTCGATCGTTCACCACTTCACACAAAGGAAACTATTAATGAGTAACATTCAGTGTTACTTGACTAAGGTCCGTACACTGGATTTTTCCGGGAGAAAGCCTCTGACACTACTCGTTGGTCCTGGCAATGGTATTAATTACCGGGTGGTGGATTTATATTTTTCATGAAATCAGTTTGATTGCATGAACAGATATATGGGCAACTCGTCGGGGTAAAACCCCTATATATATATATATATATATATATATATATATATATATATATATATATATATATATATATATATATATATATATATATATATATATATATATATATATATATATATATATATATATATATATATATATATATATATATATATATATATATATATATATATATATATATATATATATATATATATACCTGGATATTTTGATAAACTACCTCATTTATTCTACCTCTAGTCGTTTTTTAGAAGTTTGGCTTGAAAATCTAATAAGAGCGAGACTATAAGTTGGAAAAAGCCTGTTTCAGTGCATTAACGGAGTATTTACTGAATAAATTTGTGATCGCGATCTTCAGAAGATAACCATTACACATTCTTCCAGCTATGCTCCTTAATATCGTCCTGTTAGTATTTATTTGTTTTGTCCTTGTTAAGGAGCATTATTCTTTCATTAAGATCTCAATTTTTCTGAACCCTATTATGTGAATAAATGTATAATAAATTAAGAAATTAATTGTATTCTGGTAGTCTGGTCTTTGTATATTAATTGTAATTGATTAATTTATATTTCCAGTATTCAAGACTGCATCTCTATTGATATTTTAATTTGGCTTATTGTCCTGATTTTGAATACATTCACCTACTAATGAAATTACATTGTTATAATAATTTTTCATGTTTATATTTGACAAGAATAGCGGGTTACATAAATTAAGCGAGGAAAAGAGTAAAAATTCGATGAAGTTATATTTGAATAATGTACAAACATCTTGTGCAGGTTGGAGAAAAAAGATCTGATGGTCTTCAGTTGAGGTGTGAGGTCTCCCAGGGTTCTGTCTTGGACCGTCCAGTATTTCTGATTCAAATTGGAGACATCGACATGAGCCAATAAATTGTTGTAATGTGAGAACATTTCAGCAGTTATTCAAAGCTGGAGCAAAGAAATCCTATATCCAATAGCGAAGAACTGGTGAACTCATCTTTGGAACGAGAGAGGGATATATAAAGTTCTTGGGTGGTTGTATTGAAACTAGTTTGACTTGCACATTGCAAGTGGAAATGATAAAAATTGTACAGACCTCTTTCTCACTTGAGGAGAGTGATGGTGGTTGGTATGCAGGAAACGGTAAAAGTTGCATACTTCATGCAATGATGTCATATAGTATCCTAATATGGGGGTCGTCCACGGAAAAGTTGTTACAAGAACAAACTCTATGAATTATTTTCAAGTGGAAACTTAGTGGTCCTCGTAAAATGAAGCTGATACCAAATTCTTCTTTTCATTGGGGAATTAAAATGCACAATAAATTACCTGTTCACCTTATGGGTCAAAAAAATAAATTCAATAGAATATTGATGAAAATTCGCGTAGTAGGGTTCTAATGTCACGACGAATTTAGAGGCCTCAAGCTTCCATATCTCATGAAATTTGTTCTTACTTTTAATAGTTTCTTACCAATATTTTTGTCTGTTGTCATATTTATGGTTGAATTGTGGTATTGACGTGTCATGTCTTCTTGTTGATGAGAAATTCAAAACTATTCTATTCTATTTTTAAAAGACAATTCTTTTCGCGAAATTTCATGATTCTAAATAAACGGTAAATACTATTGACTTACAAGTTCGACTTCTTCACAGGTCTAGGAATTGCATACTTGAGTCTCCGGTATCAATCTCAATTCACGCGTTCCCTAGGAAAGGCGAATAGGTTCATTACAGCAAAAAATCTTTCTATCATTTTGACCAAGCAGTTTGATTTTTCGCAGCTGTCAGAGATTGCCAAATATTCTGTTTTAATTTCAACTCTATAACTACTCCAGCTTCTGACAAAAGAAGGATAAGTAATCACGAAAGACGAATTGAACAGGCAGTCGAACGACAAAGTGATTCTTCCGTTTTTGTGTTAAGGTACGGCACTCTAAATTAAAATACAAAGAAGCAATGGAGGATAAATAATTTTTTTTAGAATTACGAGAGTCACTTTTCAAATCATATTTGCTCAATTTCAACCAAAATTCAGATTCAACGTTCAGTTATCTCTTTCATGACCAACAAATAGATCAGTTATCACGAAAAGCAAAGGAACTTTACCGCTTCCGATATTCAGATTATTAATCTTGGCTTGGCATCCAAAATTTATTTGAGAATATTTTTTTAAAATCAGCTTGAATAGTCTGATTCTTGGACATTTCAAGCAATGTTTCATATTGCCTAACCATCAAACTAACATGAATGCTTGCAGTTGCGTTCATAAGCAGATTCTGAATTCAATCTACAGGATGACCAATTTCGAGAAAGTACTATTTTAATTCATCAGTGTGTTTGTTATGGTGAATGATAATTTTTACTTTTGACTTGTCATCTGATGATAAGTTTGAGCAAATTTTTCGAAACTTTATATTTTCATAAATATGGTAATTTCCATGAGATAAGTCAAAAATGTTATCTACGTAAAGTAAGTATGTAAGTAAATTCGTTTTTATGTTTTCTCATAGAAATGTCTACATTTGTCACAGGGTGTACAATATTAATCACTTAAAAGATTACAAAAGCATACATACATCCAAAAATAACAAAACAAAATATTTAAGGCCAGAAAATCTTCAACATCCGTCTATCAATAACGCTTTCACCACTCTTTTAAATCTTTTCAAAGGCAGGTCTCTGATCTGGTCGGGTTTCCTGTTGAACAATGTAACCAACATATATATTGCGCCCTGTTGTAACAAAGTTACAAAAATCGGGCCTGTACTGATTTCTATCCCTTGTGAGGTTATTATGGTAGTCATCGCCCTGCTCTGTTCTTACAGTAAATATAAAGATTAAGAAAGGTTTATACCTCAAATTTACGAAATGCGGACTTATAGCTTCTCCTATAACCTAGACCTGCTATAAACCCGACCCCCTTCTATGAATCGCGAAAATTTCGATGCCTAGAGGAGCAGTGACCCCCCGCCAATATTCTGTATTCCAACAATGACTCAACTAGTGGAAAATAAACCACACTCAGTATTGTCTTCGACAACGATTCCTCATTACCCTGATCAGAAACACCCCTCCGGACAACTTCGCAGCCAGCTGATCGACATGGACATCTCATAGGAGACAAGAGTTATTACCAGAAACCTGTGACACCCACAAGCTCCTCACCTTCAACTTCCTGACGGGAAAAAAGTAGCTCCACAGTCTATCTTTCTTTATCTACGAGTTCATTTTACGTAAACGAGTTCAAAGCCCTCGCTCTTTCGATACCTCTCTTCCTAAGCACAGCATCTAAGTTTAAGGAGGCCATTGATATTGTAGTATCACCTGCAAGAGCACTGTAGTGTACCTTCAAGTTTAGAAAATCGTTCACATAAATCAAAAACAACAATGATCCCAGCACGGAACATGGATATTGTAGCATCATCTGCAAAAAGCACTGTAGTGTATCTGCTAGGAAAATTTGGGAAATTGTTCACATAAATCAAAAATAACAATGGTCCGAGCACGGAGCCCTGCGGGACATCCAGAGAGGTTAGTTTTCTATCAGACCAGACGCCATTATAAAGAACCGCCTGTCATCGATTTGCTATGAATCTATGCGACTAAAACTAACCCTGGACCAACCGTACGCCTCTAGCTTACCCAGCAGTATCGAGTGTGCAACATAGTCAAATACTTTTGTTAGATCCAGGATAAATGAAAATGACTACTCGCTCTTAAAATATCTCAAGGCCCTATCAACAAAGCCCAGAATAGCAACCACTGCACTTTTTCGTTCTGAGCTGAATAAATTATTAGCTTCGAAATAGTTCACTAATTCAGAGCACAGTAGCTTCTCAGATACTTTGGCAAATATGGGAACCAGGATTACATACTTGTGAACCCGATCTACATCTCTATTTTTGAAAAATGGAATAACTTTTGATATCTTTAGGCAGTCTGGATAAGTACCACTTGTATTACATAAATTAAAAAGTTTAGTTAGTGGAAAAATAAGATTATTTATGTGTTTCTTGAACAATATTGATGATAAGCCGTAGAAAACTGTGGTGCTATTATTCATTAATGAATACCTCAGCGAAAGAGTATGGCACAGGTCTATTATTTGGGACCAAATCTATGAGATTATGATTATGCTGTTGGGGTGAGGTAGTCATTGAATTCCTGTTCAGACCATGTGGCACCATGACACACCAATGATGATTTTCTGACATAAATGACTACAGTCCACACCGATCGCGAAACATTGCTGAAGTTATATACAATTTCATCGTTTGCATTTATATCAGCTTGTTCAATCCAAAATCTATAGTAATTTTTCATTTCACTACAAGCGATTCGCAGAGAATAATAGGTAATATTTACACATAACAATCAATATCTTTAAACGTTCACGAATGCCTCTCAACTCTGAGGGTAACAACTTCATACCTCCATTCCTTTCGCTGTTATCGGAAAAGAAATCGAATATGAATCCACAATATTACGATTAAAAATGTTAAAACGATCATTTATTATAAATAATAAATGAATCACTTCTTGAAATCGGAATTTATTTTTAAAATGTTGACTTTAGGTTATTGTCACTATCGTAGCAGTCGCAAAGAAGTATATCCTAGTGATTGGATCAGTCGTACGTGCGCAGCCATGTTTATTAAACTTAACATGTTGTTGCTATTACTTTAATTCTGTCGCGTATCTCTTACTCTTTACTGGTGTACATCAGGTGCTTCTTTGTGAAACACTTCACTCAAACATAACAGCATATTACCTTTTAAGACTGTCTTCAGTTGGGTATATTTTCAACAATTACAATCTTAAGATAGAGGAAATATAATTTCTGAAGCGATGAGTTAGAATTTACTGAAAGAAAACTCAAGCCTAGAAAAGGAAGTCAGTACAGATTACCATCATTGACTTAATAATTTTTCAAACTGGAGAATGAAATGAATATTCATATTCGTATCCTAAGTTTTTATAATTTCCAAATATATACATATATGGACATACATGACACGATGCTGATACATCACAGTGATAGCTATGTCATGTTTACCTGAGCCCATCTCTGTATCTTACATCTCTGCTCTTTAAAAAAGCGAATTAGTAATTTTGACGCGAAGCGTATAAAAGAAAATATTATAATTGCAATGGTACGTTAAAAATTCATGAGCTATGTAAATTAATGCTGAAGTACCGTTTCTACACAATCTTGATAATATATCTTTCTGTCTTCAGGTAGTTCTTTGCGGCTATTGACTTAGAAGAATATCTAGATCAAGAAAAAGAGGAGGTTAACTTTATCTATTAAATGATAGGTCCAAGGTAGGAATGTTGTTGAAATAAATGGAGCAGGTTTTTTTGGTTTCGAAATGAAAAATAATAAGTTAGATTTGGCTTTAATTGAGCCAAGAATGATACAGGGAATATTGGTAATTCTCAGAAGCCAATAATGTTTTCACGTTCTCCGAAGTACATTTCCAATATACTGTTTAAAATTTGGTTTTGGTATATGGTTATTATATTGTTACGTGTGTCGATAGTGACGTAAATGATTAGGATGGGAGCAATCAATAACACATGTTTATCATCTTAATTATCACTGACTTTATTGTTGAACATATTTCATATCGTAGCTAGTACATGATAATCAAATACGCATGTATGCGCAATGCAACTTCAATATAAACTCTGACATCTTACCTTTTAACAATAGAAATAAACAAACGATTCAAATAGAAATAAACATATCATTCAATATAAAAGTTCAATTCATATCGCTTATTCTATTTCTAAGTATACGATACCATTCATTTTGAATATTTGTTTCTATATTTTATCAGTAACTCACGTACCTATCCTATTCACACACGTTTGCAATAATAATTTATAATCATTATCTCTAGTCATATGTTTGTCCACTAAACGAATTAATTCTCAAGAATTCAGGCCTAGATGTATTTCTTTCTGACCTTCTCAACACATTCTCTGAATTTTGATCATTACTATCACTGTTGAAATTGTGAAAATCGTTATTGTATTTATTGATAAATGAATTTCAATTGATGAAATTCGGCCTAAGAAAATGCCTATTGCGACTATAAACTTTATTAGATTTGTTCAATTTGACCAAGTACGACCTGTCTTTCAAATTCTCAACAACTCTACCTGGTTGCCATTTCTTGGAATGAACATTCTGAACTAAAACATTATCATATTTTGAAAATTCGGGGAGCTTGTGAGAAGTTTTGTCATAGTAAAATTTTGATTTTGTTATTTTTTGATTGAAACGATCGCAAGTTTTTATATTGAAGGCAATATTAGGTTTCAGTAATTTTTTATTCATGGGAGAGACGCCTCTCTTTCTCTCTCATTCTGCTGTTTAAAAGTTGCGAGGAATTGCCAATGATATTATCGATAGGAGTATTTTTGAGTTCCAAAAGGGCTAAATATGGGCCGGTATTCTCCAAAGCACATTTTTTTAGAGAATTTTTTACTGTTTGAATTGTTCGTTCGATCATACCATTTGACTTAGCGTAATGAGAACTTGATTTCCTGTGCTCAAAGTCATAATCTTTGGTGAACGACTTGAATGCTTCACTTTTAAATTGGGGACCTCCATCTGTGATTAAAATATATGGAATACTATGCCTAGAAAATATTATTTCGATCTGCTTCATCACACTGTCTGCCGTAATATTTTTGTTTAAATTTACAATTTCAAAAAATTTTGAGAAATAGTCTACCGTTATCAAAAAGTATTTTCCTTGAAAATGAAATAGATCGGCACCCAATTTTATCCATGGAATGTTGGGGATTTTGTTCGTTATAAGTAGTTCATTCACGTTCTGTTTTTTATATGTATTACAAAGCGTACAGGAGTTACACATGTTATCAATTTCTGACGTTAATCCAGGCCAGAATATAATTTCTCTAGCTTTATTTTTCATTTTTTCTCTTCCAATATGCCCTATATGTAATCTTTTCAAAATATCAGTCCTCATGTTTCGCGGAAATAATAGAGTGTTATCTTTATAATTGAGACCGTTGGAAAAGAAAACAAATCATCTTTATATGGAAAATATTCCATCAGAAAATTATCTATTGTGTGTTTGTCTTGCGGAAAACATACTCTTATGCATTAAACTAGTTTTTGTAAAGTTTCATTATGTGAGATTTTCTCACGGAAAAGTTCCGGAAATAGGTACCGCTTTATTCATTAGACATTCCTGATTATCAAGATCCGGTAAGGTATTATCTTCATCTGTAATACACACACCACAAAAATTGTCGCATCACCTGGTATTCTGAATTTCACAATCAATTAAGCAGCTCGATCGCAGTTTCTTTGTCAACATATGTTTTTGGACATATAAGGGGAAAAAATCTTATACATGTAGTAAAATTTGTTTCCATATGATCTCAAACTGTTCGGGTAGAATGCTACAAAATGAACTTGCACTTTTCAGAAATGTGCATATTTTATTGCAAACTGTTAGAAACAGGCTCAGAGAAGACGATATCAGACCAAGGGTGGCTTCTACCGGCCCGCGTCTCACCAGAGAGCATCGAGTTGCAAGACTTCAGTTTGCGAGGGAACATGCAAATTGGGGTATTCCAGAATGGTCGAATGTTCTCTTTCCCGACGAGTCCAGGTTCTGACGCATTCCTGTATACAGACGACCTGGGGAACGGTATCAGCAATGCAATATCCGGCAAACCGAAAACTTCGGAGGGGGCTCAGTAATGGTGTGGGGAGGCATTTCTTTCCATGGTCAAAGTGAGTTAGTCCTAGTGAATAATGGAAGAATGACAGCGGCCAAATACATCGCAGATATCCTTGAACCCCATGTTGTACCCTTTGGCCCATTGATTGGCGAAAACTTCATTTACATGCATGATAATGCTCGGCCTCATGCAGCTAGAGTAGTTACAGAATTTCTGCAAAAAGGCAAAATTGATATTTTAAGATGTCCAGCCAGAAGTCTCGACTTGAATCCCATAGAACATATTTGGGACAACATGGGGTGGCAAATTCAGCAACGTAGGATGCCTTGTAAAACACTCCAACAACAAGAAAATATGCTTCCTGAAATTTGAAACTCAGTGACTCAAGATTACATCCAAAATTTTTTTGAGGGGCTTCCGAGACGTAAACTGGCAGTAATTAGGTCCCGGGGAGGAAACACTTGATTTTGAAAATGATTAGTAACCATTCGATGCCAGTTGATTGGTCTCTTCGTGAATGTTTGAAGATGGTAGAATTTTTTGATTTTTCATTAACTCGAAAATTGTTGATATTTTCCATCATAAACTCATCTCTTTTGAATGATAACTTCTTATTTTACATTCCTGAAAGTTACCAAGCGACTCTTGAATGACCAACCTAAAAGTTTATACAGTATTGTCGTAAAAGTAGGGTGATGCGACAATTTTTGTGGGGAGTGTATATGCTTTGGACAGAGAATTCGTTATTTTCAATGAAGATCCAGGTTTGTAAATTAGGTTTATAGTGTGGGGTTGAATTTTTAATATCATGCTTTGAAGCCTTAATGGTGCATCGGCCAATGGTTTTTCAAAAATAGTAATGGGAGGCTTATGATCGGTGTATAAATTGGTGGAATCTCTGACATGAGAACTAGATCACAAGCATCTCTTTTTCGATCTGAGCATAAGCTTTTTGATAGGAAGTTAAGGCACGCGAGGCATATGTGACAGGTTCATCATTTTGTTATAGACATGTACCTAAACCCTTGGACGATGCATCACATGAAATTATTATTGGTTCTTCACTATTAAATATTTTCAGAACTGGATTAGAGCAGATACTATTTTTTAAGGTTTCGAAAGCAGTATGCTGTTCAGGATCCCATAGAAATGTATATTCTTTCTTGAGTAGGTTTCTCAAAGGTTCTGTGACCTTTGAGAGGTTGGGGATGAATTTGGACAGGTAGGCTATCACTATTTCTTTTTTGTATTGTTGAATAGCCTTCATTTTATCCTCATCTGGCTTAACTGAATTTTTTGAAATTTTGTGACCCATGTTTTTGATTTCTTGAATAGCGATTGTACATTTACTCTGGTTGAGTTTGAGATTTTCTTCCCTACATATATTCAAAACTTTCGTCAATCTTTCATTGTGTTCCTGCAGATCTTTTCCCCAGATAATAATATCATCAATGTAATTGTCAACCCCTTCTATTGTCTCAAAAATTTCACTAATTTTTTGTTGAAATACTTCAGCACTTGAACAAAGCCCATACGGTAACCCTTTGAAACAGTATCGCCCGAAAGGTGTATTGAACGTACACAACCGACTACTTTCGTGATCTAATTGAATCATCCAGAAACCATTACTATAGTCTAAAATACTGAAATATCCCGCACCTGATAATTTGTGCCATATTTGATCGAATGCTGGAATCTGATAATGTTCTCTTTTCACAGCTCTGTTCAATTGTTGAGGATCGATACAAAATCTAATATCATTTGTTTTTTCTTTTGTCACTACAACTAAAGGGTTAACCTATTCGGTTGGCTCTGAAATTTTTTCAATAATGTTTTGTTCAAGTAATTCATCTTACTTTATTTTTAGTTTTTTGTGAAGTGTGAACGGAATTTTTCTGGGGGAAAGATATTCGGTTCAATTTCAGAATTTATTTTAATATGATGCTCACCTCTTAAACAACCAATACTTTCAAATAAATTCTTGTAGTTATTGAGAATTTTGTCACCTGTATTTTCAAAATTGGATAATGTAAATATAATTTTTGTGAAAAAGTCACTTCTAGAAGACTTTCGCAAACCTTAATTAAATAAACTTTAAGGGCTTTATTGAATTCTGCTGACCATCTTGTCTCACTTATATCTCAAAACATACCACCGTTTTGTGGTATAATATGTTCTAATATCATTTGTTTTTCTTTTGTCACTACAACTAAAGGGTTAACCTATTCGGTTGGCTCTGAAATTTTTCAATAATGTTTTGTTCAAGTAATTCATCTTACTTTATTTTTAGTTTTTGTGAAGTGTGAACGGAATTTTTCTGGGGGAAAGATATTCGGTTCAATTTCAGAATTTATTTTAATATGATGCTCACCTCTTAAACAACCAATACTTTCAAATAAATTCTTGTAGTTATTGAGAATTTTGTCACCTGTATTTTCAAAATTGGATAATGTAAATATAATTTTTGTGAAAAAGTCACTTCTAGAAGACTTTCGCAAACCTTAATTAAATAAACTTTAAGGGCTTTATTGCGTGAATTATGACAAACAAAAATTTCATAACTCTTGCACAAGATTAAAAAGTTTATTGTAGCACCTGACACCTTAGAAGCGTCATTTACTGTAAGATTCAAAGTATGAGCCGCACAAGTTACAAAAAAGACTTTCGCATCAAGAATGCGTTTTTGAAGCCCAACATGTTTTCCCTTCATATTTGTCCCATTATCATAACCTTGTCCCCTCCCCTTATGTTTCAAATTCTAAATTTAATTTATTCAAATTTTCCATCTCAAATGTATATATCCCTTCTCCTGTGGAGTCCAGTATTAGATCAAACGCAATAAAACTTTCCTTAACTTCAACCTTTTTTGAAGTGGTGTTAAGGACAACATACCTCAGAACAAGACTAATTTGCTCAGTATGACTAGTGTCTGGTACAATCTAATATTATTGAAAAATATTTTGAACTGCAAACCATTTCTAAAATATTATCTCTTACATTGGACGACAATGATTCAATCATTTCATTCTGTATGTCTAAATAATGAGTCATTTTAACAGACTTTTTTTTTACAGTTATACACTCGGCTAACCTGCTGTCTCATCACTGAATTGAAAGATGCAATAATCTCAACAGCTTTTAGAAAATTTCCATTATCATGTTCGAAAAGCAATTAAGAAGAACCTTGAAATGCCAAGCATTGTGTAGATAAATACTCAACAATCGCAATAATTCTTTCCAACACGTCTCGGCAATATTTTTTTTCGTTTCTAAAATCCGCAGATGAGCATTAACAGTCATAGATGTCTCCAACATTTTTTTTTAATTTACCCAAGTGTTTATATAACTGATGTTTAAAATTGACGTTTCGTGTCTCTTAATTAGCAAAGACAAGTGTTGCCAATGAGATACTCCATTTGTATCACAAAAAGCGTTAGGAGTTTTACATTTACAAAACAACTTCAAGAAAAACAAAATACAGAATCTTTAGAAATATAGTAAATAAGCCAAGCCCTTTCGACTTTTTCTCCATTTTCTAGATTTCTTTCAAAGTATTTGCACGAAAACTTTCTCTTATCTTTATTACTAGGATAGCTAAAACTGATGTCTTTCAAGGGCGGACCACGTTAAACCAATATTCTAGCCATTTCATTGCTGATTCTTTTGGGCCACAAACCGGGGTCGGACGGAATTATATCGATACTAGCCTCATTACAGCCTTCATCGAAAGTGCCACTTGCAGCAGGCATTTCGGTAGCTGACATTACCAAACTCTTTACATAAGCTGAATTACCTGAAGTGGATTGTTCAAGTGCTGTAGACGAGGATGGTGTCATCGCTTATCGGGCTCTGCATCAGTAGAAGCTGTTTTGCTGCTTCAACCGCTGCCACTTGTTGCAGGACCTGATGTTACTGTTGAAATTTCAGATGGTCTTGTCACTGCTATTGATATTACTGATTTAGAATTTTGAGGTTCGGACGATTCGATCGCACCAACAATGATAGTCTCCGTGGAATCTCGATTCTTTTGGAAGAAATGCTTTGAAGATCCAACCATTTTTCCCTTTCTTTTAGTCTCAGTTTCTCTTGATCGCGAAACTTAGCAACTGAAGGTCTCTTTCTTTTATCCTGAAAGAACACATAAATAATTAGTACTCATGGGAATTAGGAATTAACTTCTAAAATAACCACAATAATGAGCACCATGTGGGTAGGGAAGGAAATATTTTAAAAAGTTAACTAAGTAGCCAATAGTTTTAACCCTTTATAGGGCAGATTATTATTAAGTTAGATATGGCCGATTAAAATTTGCATATTTGAGTAAAAAGCAATTTGTTCGAGTCCTTTCACCTTAAATCCTTTCAAAAATAAAGGCAAAAAGATATTAAACTAATTGGATCTTATAGCCCTTAAAAACCCTACAAAACGGTTTTTTAAAAGATCAAAAACTAAGCGAATTATGGATAAACCCAGTTACTGTTTTAAACTCGTACATGACTTTTCAATTAATAAAAATATATTTGACTAAAAAATTAATTATAACCAGTATCCTATAAAGGGTTAATGTTGTTGGCATAAAGTAGGGAACACTTACCATTTTATAATAAATCAAGCCGTTGAAACTGCAGTCAGCAGGTATTCGGCACTTAATTAAAAAAAAGTAGTAAAAAAAATATTACATAACACAACACCACACTTGACAAAATAAAAAAACTTGATATGTAAAAATCAATAGAATTACTTATTTTTATTCACTAGTTGCACGGTCCAGTGAACTAACTGATTTAAAAACGCCTGTGGCGATGCATCGCTTTTATAGCGCTCCAAGCATTATTCATGTCTGAACAGGAAAAATCAAGAAACTGCCGCCTGACATGTTCTCGCAACAAAGGAATCGGCAGTAACTGGATGATATACTAATAAAATTTCGTGTGTATTTATACCTAATCCTATTTAATTTCTCAACTTTTATTTTAATATTTTTTTTGGACCCTGGGTTTTGGCGCCCCTAAAGAATGGCGCGCGTGTGCATTACACACTTTGCAAATATGGTAGCGGGGGCCCTGTCATATTTTCACAAATATTCTGTAATTGTTTCCGCTTGTTCAGCTGCTCAACATGTCGATATTGCTGTTGTTAAGTCCAATCTTGAATTTGTAAGAAGTCGACCTATGAGATTTTTGACAGAAATGCCTAAAATTGGGCGATCTTTTATGAGACTATCTGTGAGTGAGCCAAAATTTTCTGAATTCATTCACGTACTCATCAATTGTTTCGTCGTTCTTTTGTTATTCAGGAAGAAAACATTTCTTTCGTATGTTTCATTCTTCTGGGGAATGAAATATTTGTCAATTTTTTCAATTAATATTTTATAATTTGTTCGTTCTTTCGAATCGGCAAATTCGAAATTTTTGAAGATTCTTAATGCCCTATCACTAATAAAATTCAGGAAAATGGATGCCTTATATTCATTATCGCATTAGAAATTCTTGATGCTGTCAAATATATTTGAAAATTTTCCTTGAAAAATATATAGTTTTTACTCACGTCTCCGGTGAAATCCATTTCCTCGGGGATTTTTGCAGCTGGTGCAGCGGTGGCCGCCATTGTATATTTTCTGTTCTTCGTTAATAATTGATGAATAATGATTTCATTTTTCAGATTTACAAAATTTTACTTTTTCTTCACTCCGTTGATAACTGCGCCATATTATATTGTTACGTGTGTCGTTAGTGACGTAAAGGATTAGGATGGGAGCAATCAATAACACACGTGTAAATTTATCATCTTAATTATCACTGACTTCATTGTCAAACATTTTTGATATCGTAGCTAGTAAAGGACAATCAAATACGCATGTATGTCCAATGCAATTTCAATATAAACCCTGACAATGGTGTCTCATTTTCGATGGTTTTACGGAGATTCTGTGATTATGAGTAGTGAGCCATAGAACGGATTTGCTGTGACCGCCATAGTTTCTATGTTACATTGAGATTTGAAACATTTTGATTTTCAGACAATTCTTAAACCATTTTCAGCTATTGCGAAGTGTATCTGAACAGTTGAAAACGCTATTGACGGATATTTTCACACCGAATGTAGTTACGCATCAGTTTTCCCTCAGAAGTGACAGTTTTTGCGAAATTGATATAAAGTCATCTTTTTGAATGGAGCTAACAATATATTTCTCCCCAGTTTTTTCAATTGCTGAACGCTTTTAGGGATATAGGATTGTTTACAAGGCGTTTTATGATTGAGCAAAAAGATTTTCAGGCAGTAATTTCTATAAATATTTATCCGAACACTAAAAAACTGGATACGATTTCACTAAAATTTCATTTCAAAACTCGATGCGTGTTTCGAAATAAAGTTTGTAGCTGAGTGAACTTTTATGAATAGAGGAAAATGACCCATCCTTTCAAGTGTTCTTTTTGAGCGATGAATTCAGTGCTGCAAACAGATTTTAGCTATTTGGAAATTTTGAAATTTTAGGAGTCAATTAGATGGCGAAATCTCGGTTGTTTTTGAAGATATGTTAAAAAGTTTTTGACTTTCAACAGGTACTTTTTTACATAGAATCGAATTACTTGCGGATTTTTTTTGTTCAACGGTTTTCAGGTTATAATGCAAACTTGCGTTTTCTCAAATATGAGAATAGGTAAGTTTGATTTCGTTGAATGGAATTCTTTTTCTTTTCGAATGAAAATTAAAAGAGTACTCAATTTTTTCATTCATGACGTGTTTCCATGAAATCCAAAAACAGAATTTACATGGAATAATTGAAATAGCTAAAATATGTTTGGTGTTGTTATTGTGATAGTTCAAAAACAAATTCATTTTCATCTAACCAAATTCATATCCTCGTATTAATATTGAAACAACCCCAACCCATTCATGACGTGTTTCCATGAAATCCAAAAACAGAATTTACATGGAATAATTGAAATAGCTAAAATATGTTTGGTGTTGTTATTGTGATAGTTCAAAAACAAATTCATTTTCATCTAACCAAATTCATATCCTCGTATTAATATTGAAACAACCCCAACCCCGGTCTGTAAAAGACGATGCAAAATGCATCACTTTTATGTAAATTGCAATACCTGAATTACCTTACTTTCTTCCCCAATTTGATTACCCCTGAGACCGAATGGAATCGGTAAAATGAAAAGACGTGATCGTCTAGTAGCTGAACTTGCCTTGAAATTCTTTTTATAGAATAGGACCCTTTTCTTTGTTGTGTTGTGTACATGTAGTAACCTATTTAAGTTCTTTATGTGATGTTTGATGTGATTCGACCAATTCTTCCTCGCTTATAATATAGGTAAGAAAATTAGAAAATCAAAAACAGATTCGGCAACAATGTCTATTTGACTTTTGCAACATTCATATTTAATTCTTTTCTTTTCACACTTTGGCGCCTTTGAATGAATAAATTCAATGCAATGTCAGATCATTTAGATACCAAAGGTGTTTGGTAATATATCATGGTTTATCAATAGGTCGTTGCCTTGATATTCCGAACTCTGGAAGATTTGATTTTAAAACTCTAAGAAACACGCCCAAAGCTGAAAACTTGAAAGCGTTAATTCGCTTGAGTATTTTTAATCGAATTCAGTAATTCGTATAGTATTAAAACGTTATATATGAAACTTGAGATAAGCCCGTGAAGCCATACGTGATTCATTTTGCTTAACTGAGCGCCAACGGGCAATATTAATTATATTGTGTTACTGACTCCGGATCATACTCTATTCCCTAATCGCGAATCTTCCAGCCAGAAAATCATGCCATTTAATCATACATACACCTCTAATCATAAATACATCATACAAACATCACATACAATCCACCAACTCACATATTCTTCGAAACGTTCATACCGACAATATACAAGCCTCAATGTCTGTGGGTTCATATATGCGTATCGTCCTTATAGCCATTTCTTTATACTAATGATACATGATATAATTCGAAGGCGATTATTATACCTATATAATACCAAAGTTCCCTTATTGAGCTAAGGAGTATCGAACATCAAGTCAGTATTTTGAAAGTAAGACCCTTCCCCAAAGTTGGACAGTTACGATTCGATTACAATGAATAATATTAATATTTTCGTTACAGTTCAAGTAAACGTTCAGCTAAGTTATAAAATGAGATGAATATAAATACTCAATAAATGGCTTATGTTATTTCAAATAGATAATTGGTCCATTCATGAAAGCAGAGATAAGAATCAATATTAAAGGTTTCCCACATTGTAATGTATCATTCATCAAATTATAAAACAAAATATTTGGGTTAATATAAATAGTTTGTAACATTTCAATCAGATCAATTTTCTTAGTTATGAAAGTAAAGTTTCAAATCAATATTGAATTTCATAACATTTCAAATTCAAATAGTTACCAAGTTATAGGAGTCAGTATACAATCGTATCATTGCGTTCAATAATATTGCAATTTAGGTAAATAAATGTTGTAATCAATATAAAAGAATTTGAGCATATTGCAAATAATTTGTCAAGTTAAAACAACTAGGAAAATCAATATAAAATAATTTCAGTACATTCCAAATTTTGCCAAATTATGGAATCAAATGTTCAAATCAGTCTATGAAAATATCTCTTCAAAATAAATATCAGATAATTTCAGTGCAGTTCAAATAGATCATTTGCCAAGAAAAAAAAAGTGAGAATAATTTGGATTTTAAGAAATCATTATTTCAACTCGTCCTCAATGCATTCAGAAACTACGAAGCATAATTTTCAAGGAATTTCATAAAAATTAAATAGTGAACAGCAATAGTGAAGACAAATTTATAAAGTATTCACCTGTGGGACACAACGGGAACTGTAATTCTTTTTCCCTTGTCGGGCTTCTCGGAGAGGAACAATCTGCGTCTTCCATTATTCTGGACTCACGTTACGTATGATTAAATAACTTTACTTTTAATTCTGATTCACGTGACTTAGTAAATTCACTGATCTTCGAAAATGAATAACGGAATAATATGAGTAACTGCACATCTGAAGAAAAAAAAATTCAATAATAATCCCCTAACGTTGCGATCGCGGCCCTTATATATGCGTGGTCCCGAAGCCCTTACAACCGTACTTCCGTCTATCCTTGGTACTCAAGTACCTGTTACATAATCATCTAGAAATGCGTTCCTTCGTCGCGACGTAGGAATTGCTGTTTGAGAAAACACCAGATGTTTTCTGCGATATAGAATACGAAAGGGTGTTTTAATAACTATCGGTGATAACGTCGAATATCGTCTACGCTGGATTTCTTATCTGAGTTTCGATGCATTCCTTCGTCTCGATTTTTACGCTTTTGGGTGATTTTGAGCTGCTTTAAAAATACGTAATATTTCACTACATTGAGATTCTGAAACGAAATTATTGAATCATTCTGGCCAATGACCGTCTTTTCACTGTAATTTTGAATTCAGATTAACTATATAAAATGTTATGCTGGTAGATCTACACAATACATTATTCCCAATTGATAATAAAATCCACTAAGATTAAAACCAAGAAATATATGGATAGTTTCAGCAAATGAAAAAAAAATAGACACCGGTTCTGGGTCGTCTCAATATTCAACGTAAAGGCTGATGTGGGTTCAATGAATGGTGTTCATTGAAATTTAATCGCGTATGTGGTTTTTCTTGAAACTTTTGTAGTGAATTATAACATGAAATTGTAAATAACAGCATTATCGATGAATTCTTTGATAAACCTTTTCTTGCTGAAAGAAAACAATATTTATTTTCAACATGATTGAGCTAATCCTTCAAACTATGACCGTTGCTGATTTACTTGGCCTAAATTTTGGCAATAATTGTAGGATGTCGCTCCTGTTCCTCGGATTTGTCGCCGCTCAACTTTTTCCATTGGAGATAAATCAAGAATTTGTGATACGGAAGAGATAGTCGGAATATTCCAGAGCTAAATTTCAAAGATTGTCTCGCTTCGGTTACCAATATTCTAATTTTCAAAGTATGTCGGAGAAACCTCAGGCGTTGGGAATTTTGCATCTAGAATAATGACAATACATTTGACTTCCTATATTGATTATTTTCATTGAATTTCATAACATATAATATAACATCTCGTAAGTTTTCTGTTTCAAAATAACGGTTGTATGTTTCTTTTCCAAATGTTTTTACGGCATGGTCGTTTCGTTATTACAAACGATACTTCAATCACACAAAAGTTGTAACATAATGAAAAATCCTTAAATAATTTAACTGAACTGTCACGTTCTGGATGAAAACATTGAGTACTGATGTGATATATTCTTGAAATAGAAAGGAAAACTCTATTCAACTAAATGAAATTTACCAATGAGAATTGTGAAATTCGCCACCACTCAAGATGGACTGATTTTGGCGAAAAGATCAATTTTTGATTGGAGGGAGACCGATTTCTGAGTTGGTTTAGAGCATGGTGAATCACCCTTCTATCCCCAGCAGCAACTAGGTCGAAATTCATTAAAGGGAAAGTTGGTCGAGTGACATATCTTTGGAAAGGTCTTTTGATTCTCTATCCAAAATAGTATCTTTGTAAACATTTAATATCTTACAAAAAGTCTAAACTCAACGAAAGTTTGTATTCCAACGGAAATTTGCCACCCCCTTTGTGCCAAGAAAGATTTATTGTAGCGGAAAAAGCTGAGACACGTCAATTTTTTATTTGAGGGAACCAATGTTAGAGTTGGTTCGGAGCATGTGAAATCAACCCCCTACCCTCAGTAGCTCCAGGTTGAGATTCATTATTGGGAAAGTGGATCGAGTGAAATCTCTGGGAAGGTCTTTCAAATTTCTTTTCAAAAATTTTATCTTTATGAACATTTAATATCATATAAACAGTCCAAACATAAAGAAATTTTGTTTTCCAACGAGAATTTGATAATGCTTAAAATTAAATTAAGTTATCAAAATGACCTCATTCGACATAGATTCAATAACACAATGCTTATTTTCTGCTATCTTTCTCAAGTAACGATTTTTGTCTGCAGCATATCCAAGTTTTCAATTCTCAAGGAAATGTAAATTTGAGATATTGATAAACATCAATGTTTTATAGTGAACGGGCAAATCTTTTAATTACTACCATCTGGTGTTGATAAATCTGTTTTACATTTGTCTTTGATTCTTTTATTTTTAATTCTCATAATACTTTCAATCACTATGGTCGTTAGCTAGACAAACATTGAAAATGGTTCGCTCAATTGACGAGTGGATCGAATTATCTCAATTTATTATTTATATAACAGTTTTGCCACATAAACGTCGAAGATTTTCAATGTGAACCATCCATAAAAACAGATAGGATATAAGAATGTTTGGTATTAGATGAATACATTTTTAACTACGGATTCTGTCGCTAACGAAGACGCCGCTTGTAATTTTGAGAAATTATAAGTGAAAATATTAACAATAATCCACTTTTTTCTGTATTATACCTATTTTTCTGACGGGAGTACCTTCGATGGTAAAGTGAACAGGCATAATTGACTATATTAGGATACCCAGAATCCACATTGGTTCACATTGGCATATACTCAAATGACTTAGAAATTGAATGCTTGGACTGGAATTTTTGGAAACCGTATGGTAGAAACTTTCTTCATCGAAGGCAATCTCAATGAAGACACTTATTTGCAGTTGTTGGAACAATCTCATGTGTCTTATAACAGTAAATTTAAATTTCGATGAAATGTATAGAACGTTTCGCAAGAAAATCTACACAGTAAATTTTTCACTATAGAGAATAAAACTGAAATATAACAAATATGAAGAAAAATGGATAAGTTAAACGAAGACAATAGGACCCAGTCTAGGATCAAGTCATATATACATGTATATTTAGACCACTTACGATCGACTCTGAGAGGCTGCAAATATGTGTGATGCAGGGTTATCGTACATACACGATGCACTCTACCTACCTACCTAAGTAGGGTATACAGTAGCATGTATAGATATTAGCTTTCAGCACAATATACATTATTTCAGTCATGGTTTGGGTTAGGTTTGGTTAGGTTCTTCTCTATAATATCAATGAAAAAACTAATAGTTATTCAAAATTGCCAGTTTAGTGGTTGTTACAAAACGAGTGAGTTGCATATGGTGTTAAACTTAACTTAGGAGTGACTTTGGATGTTGAAGCGTGGCACTGCATGTGCTCAGCATACTTTTCATAAGATGGTACGTACCCACTGAGTGCTAATCGCAAGCATAATGACATATGATCGTCAGTTAGTCTATTGCGATATTTTGACTTAATTATCTTCATTTCAGAAAATGCAGACTCGCACAAGTAAGTTGAGCCAAACATTGCAGTCAGTTGAAGGGTGATTTGCCTTAGATTCAGATATTTATCTTCGGATATAAAACACTAGAAATTTATATCAGATGATGTAGCTTTGAGATGTATATCTAATATCATCTGCATCAACTCATTTTCAACAGAACATGAGTTCATATTAAACTTACTTGCTATTTCAGTAGCTGATTCCTCAATGTTTTTACATGAAAGAGAATAACTGATAAATAATGCTATATTTGCCAATTTACTGCAATCATTAAAACACATTTCGAATTGTTCCAAAATATTTGATAATTTAGCCTCATACGTATCATAATTCAATTGAGGAATCCTTGCTTTCAAAGACGGAAAATGTGTCAGATCCTTCCTTTTCAGTTGATCTATCATAAGTTGCAACTTAATTTCGAATGCGTTTACTTCGCTAATCATCTCAATAATAGTTTTTCCTTTACCTTGAATCTCCAATTTATTGGTGTTTAAGACCATTGTGATGTCAGTCAAAAATGCCAAATTAGTCAGCCATTTTTCGTTTTTCAAAATCTGAGTGTCATCACCTCTCTCGTCTACAAAAGCTGTTATTTCGGGAAATAATTGTCATTGCTACTACTCCATCGGTTGTAACGCACACTTATTTATATATTGGTGGCTTGTAGTTTTTAAAAAAATTGAAGAAAACTTCATATATATCTTCGCCACGGGTCTTCCCCTTCAGAGGAATGATTGTCAAAAATTCTTCCTCATCCAACATGTCATTGAACACCATCCGAATACAAATACACAGCTAGGTAGTGTCTGTTATATCGGTGGATTTGTCGAACTTAAACCTAAAGAAGAGTGTGTACATTTCATGATATCATGTTTTAGTTTATCTGCCATGCCCTGACTCATGACAACAATACGCCTTATGACAGTCGGACGAGATAACTGAAGTTCTCTAATAGCAGACAAGATTTCTGTTTCATTTATAAAATCTCCAAATGAAGTCTCACCCACTTCAGTAAATGCGTCCTTCACAACCGATCCATGTTCGAATAGTTTCTCGTGTTTTGCCAATATATGAGATATTCAAAATGACATGATCGAGCAGCTTTTGATTGTTTGGCTGGTCTTGTGAACATGGTTTCTTCTTTTTTCAAACAAGATATGAAATCACGTACTTTTCGTTTTCTTAATTCACTCTGTGGCGGGAAATCCTTTTCATAATTTTTATGAACCGTTTTATGATGCCTCTCTAAGTTATCACGCTTAGGTATTGCAACTGACGCACGACAAATAAGACAAATGCACTTTTCCTTCACTATACAAAGCAAAATTCTTCCTCCTAATCGTCATTAAAATGATACGTTTTAGATTTCTTCGTTGCACTCATTTTGTATCGACGTAGTATTGCCTTCAAGTTACAATTCAGAATGACTCCAATTCCTGCAGGCGCAACATTTATATCGGCGTGAACGAAAGTCTCGAATGTTCCCGTCAAACGAAGAAAACGCGGATTTTCTTTGACAAATACTGCGGGTTCCTTTGATAAAGCCCCTTTTTGCCGCTAGCAGAGTTATTTTATTACGTGATAAATTTTTGTAGTTTAGTTACCTACTTATTAAAAATTTTTTTCTTCTCGAGATTTACTCAAAACGCACTCGCTATCGCACGTTTGAGCAACCCTGTTGATGGCCCCGAGAACTGGTGTGTATCTACTGGAATTTAGATCTCATTCATAAACTTGATGAGTTAATTTTCTATGGGAAGCAAAGAGAAACATTAAATACACACTTCCCGATAATCTTTTGGAAAATGTGTTGATTTTCTTCTTTCATATAGGTGAACGGTTGCAGAGCTCAAATCGACGCTTAGCATCACCATGTGGAGATGACGAACAAGTTGATATTGGTAAGTTGTGAATTTATATTCGAGTACATCGAGGCCAATTTTATAATAAATTTCTACATAAATCTAGCATGGGTACAACAGAAATTAACCATCAGGACGAAATTTTGGGCGATATCTAGGTCGAAGAAACTTTTCTTTTCAACTCAAAGGTAGAATCGACAAAACTAACCAAAGTGCTTAGAGAAAACTTTATTAATTTCGCTACATATACACTTTCTACTGAGAAATTGCCGTGATTCGAATCTGATTCTTCAATTGCAGTTATGCTTATGAACCTTCGCAAACATATAGAGACTTTAGGTTTAAAGAAGAATTTATTTGAACAGTTGTAGAAAATAATAGTCAACAAATCTTGAAATATTTTACATAAGTTTCTTTCCGGAAGAAATAATGACGTAGAGTCATAGGTTTTCTTTTCAATTAATACTGCCCAAAATCTTAATTGATACTTTATTTATTTATCTATATGAATATGAATTAATTTATTGAAAATCTTATCCCTTATGTTCTACGCAGTATTCGATTCGATTAGTTATCACTTCACACAAAAAAATGTGATAGCATTCAGTGTTACTTGGGGTTCGTACTCGTTCTGGTAGATTGATAAATTCTCAGTCCATCGGCCTGGCATGTTTTAAGTACCGGGTGGTGGATTCATATTTTTTCATGAAATTGCTTCGATTGCATGAACAGATATATGGGCCACTCGTTGAGGTTAAACCTTTTTCACATTATGAACTTGGCATTACCTCACATATTGGCAATATTATAATATAATGAAGTTTTCGTCTCTCGATCAAATAATGTCACCAAACGCACTGGATCTGTTGAATTATTTATCAATCTCGCATTCTCGAAATTTAGATCCAAGAATTTGATGATAAAATATTCTGATCAATTTATGTCAGTCGTTACGATTTTGAATTATTTTGAATATTTAAAGGAATAATGCAATGACCGAGTTCTCTTGATTATGACGGGTTATTTATTTAATAAATTACACTATATTCAACATTCAGCTAATAATAATTATTTTCACTTCTTTTCAATAAATGCCCACTTCACTTAATGTCACTTTTCTTACACGCGCACTAGAGATTATCCTTTTCACTGTACTCTGTGCTCGGGCGTATTCATGGCGGAAATAGAGCACGTTAAAGGAATAACAAACAAACAACTTTCTCTTCTTTTCAATAAATGTCCACTTCAGTTAATGTCACTTTTTTTTAAACGCACACTAGAGATTATCCTTTTCACTGAACTCAGTGATCGGGCGCTCCTATTTTATAGCATGTCGACAATCGTTCTCGAATGCTCGCTACACTGCCCCTTCTCAGATTCATTTCGTCTCGAAAGGGACTAGGCCTTAGAGTGTGTTGAAACTTGCAGGAATCTCCTTTTCGGCAACCAGTCGTTTTATCAGAGTAACAGTCCAAGGTGTTAGATCGTGAATTACCTGTTGGATTAAAACTGCAGACCAATATTTCAATTCCTGTAAATCTAAATATGACCTCTATCATGCTTCGAACCAGTTCCCAATCTAATTCATCGAGACCGCATCCCAGCTTAGGTAGAGCCAACCTTCGTATGTCTTGTTCCAATAAAATTGAACGGAGCTCTACCAAAACATTCAACATACTGAGATATGTTGGCTTTTCATGATATAGCTCCTTTACGACCAGATGAAAAATGGGTCACTTTTTGCTTAGATGATGTAATACACAACCAACTTCGGTCATTTGATTTCTAAGATGGAGTGGTACTCCAAACTTTCTCCTAAACACTAATGCAACCCCTTTGAATATTTTCAAATCGCTGCAAACACAGTGCGCTAAAAATACTCCCTCGGAACCACAAATAGATCTCGCTGTTCTTCAGACGTTACTAAATAGGTAGACACGTGTCCACACATATGCTCTGTCAGGAACTGCTGAAACGTCTTCTCCGGAATTGGTCTCAAGGCTTTTACTGCGGCCTCCTCATTAGTGCTGGCAAACGGCACCAGTCGATTTGGATGAACAATCATTGGTTTTCCGCTGGGGAGCTTCCGAATCCTATATACTACGTCGTTAATGCGGTCCATGATGTTGTATAGACCTTCCATGATGTTTGTAATTTTGGAGAAAAACCTCTTCGTCGTTGTGGATTGAATAACCAGACAGAGTCTCCTAGTTGATAGCCGCTGTTGTTGGCTCGGACATCACTAGCTGCCTGTATGTTGTGACGTATTTGTTCATGTATATTGTCCATTTTTCTTCGCAGGCTGTTAACTTAATCTTCTCGTGCTAAGTTTGTAGCTGGGGGAGTGCCAAACATCAAGTCACAAGGCAAGCGCAATTCACGACCAATGACTATGTTTGCTGGTGACTTTCCTGTCGACTCATGAATTGCCATACGATATGCAAGCACGAACAAATGTTAATACAGGTCCAAATCTCTTTGGTGGTCAGAGACAACCTTGGCCAGATATCTGTTGATTCTCCTATTCATCCCCTCTACCATTCCATCTGACTGAGGATGAACTTCCATTGTTCTGGTCTTGTGGATGTTCAATAACTCACAGACGTTCTGGAACAGGCTTGCTTCGAAATTTCTTCCCTGCTCCGAATGTAATTCCATTGGAACACCATACCTGCAGATCCACTCTTTAACCAGGACATTAGCAATGGTCTCGGACTCTTGATTTGGCAAAGCATACGCCTCTACCCACTTGCTGAAATAGTCCATGACAACGACGATGTACTTATTTTCAGCAGTATTTTCAGGAAAAGGTCCTGCCACGTCAATTGCAATTCTCTCAAATGGACTTCTTACATTGTACTGGCGCATGGAAGCTTTATTTTTTCTTTGCGGTCCGTTACTTGATGCACACGGTGAGCATTTGTTGCACCACTCCTTCACGTCATTTTTACAATTCGCCCAGTAGAATCACTCCCGGAGTCGCCCTAAGGTCCTGGTCACACCAAAATGGCCTCCCGTAGCTCCATCGTGCATTTCTCCCAAGACCTCTGCAGTTTTGCAATTTGGAATCACGATCTGTCTCGAGTTATCTTGACCATGAGGAGTTTTGAAGACTCTCTGCAGAATACCAATCTCAATGGTCAAGGAATTCCATCGAGTCCAGTAGGACTTCAGACTGGGCGAGTATTTTGCTATTTCCTTCCAAATTGGCCTCCTTTCTACCGATCTCCAGTCAATAACCATCTTCAATTCGCTATCAGCTCTCAGGTCTTCGCCAATCCTTTCAGGAGTCAACTGATCGTGCACGGTAGTAGTCCTGTTGAAGAGGCGTCTTTCTCTTCCATTCTTTGACAATGCTTGCATTCTTCTTCACAGGGTCTTCGTGACAACGCGTCAGCATTCCTATGAATGGAACCTGCTCGATGTTCGATTGCAAAATCGAACTCTTGAAGTCTTTCAATCCATCTCGCTACTTGACCTTCTGCATTCTTGAATTGTAAGAGCCATTTCAACGTAGCATGGAAAGTTCTCAGCAGAAAACTACGTCCATAAAGATATTTATAGAAACGTTCCACAGACTTCACCACTGCTAGGAGCTCTCGCCTTGTGACACAATAGTTTCTTTCAGGCTTTGAGAGTATTCTGCTGAAATACCCAATTTATTTCTACTGTCGATCTTGTATTTGTGACAAGACTCCACCAAGCCCAACGTTACTTGCATCAGTGTCCACTATGAACTTTCCATGTGACAACGGATATCCGAGAATCGGAGCGCTAGTTAAAGCTCTATTCAATGCTTAAAATCATCTTCATACTCATCATCCCATTCATAACGTCTCTCTCCCTCTGTTAATCTGGTTAGCGGTTTAGAGATATTGGCAAATCCAGATACAAATCTCCTATAATAAGTGCACAGACCATGGAAGGTACGAGGATCACACTTATTTGTAGGATTTGGCCATTCTTTAACGGTAATTATCTTCTGTTGATCAACTGCCACACCTCTATTGGAAACTACATGACCTAGGTATCGTACCTCCTTCTGGAACAGTTGGCATTTCTTTGGACTTAACTTCAATGAAGTTTTTCGGAGTCTTTGGAATAACTCCTTCAAGTTCTTTATGTGGTCTTTAAAATTCTTACCGACGATTATAATGTCGTCCAAATGGACCAGGCATGTTTTCCATGATAGGCCTCTCAGTATAGTTTCCATTAATCTCTCGCCACAGTCCTGATACCACAGTGAATGATGTCTCCTCTCTGTCTTCCTTTGCCATATCCACTTGCCTATACCCGCTTTTTAAATCCAATGTGGAAAATATCTGAGATCCACTCAATGTATTTAGAGTGTCATCAATCCGCGGAATTGGATAGCTGTCTTTTTTCGTTATGTTATTCAATCGTCTGTAGTCTACACATGGAACCATCCATTTTCTTCACCAACACCACTGAAGAAGCTCAAGGACTATTGGATGGCAAAATAACCCCTTCGTTCGCCATTTCCTGGATAATCTTGGTAGCTTTCTCTCTTTTCGCCAATGGTAACCGCCGGTTGCCGGATTGGCCGAGCGTCTCCTGTATTAAATGTGGGATGTGCTATGTTGGTGAATGAGAGAATTAAGCTGTTAAGCAGAAAAATTTTTGGTACTCTTTTTGTATACACGACACTAACACAACATAAACAGACAAGCTATTGCTGGTGCATTAGCGACAGAGAAACGCGTTTTTTTCACCGGTTTTTTTCACTCGTTTATTGAATCATACGCATGATAGTATGGTTCCCCTGTTACATTTCCTGTGTTTACACTTTAGGGGCAATCGTAGGAGGCATGATGCGAGTTTAGATGCCTGATTAAGGAACGGGTATGGTCTGTTTTTTCCGCTGGTATTCTATTTATTCGCTTGTTTTTTACGATTGTGTTTTTCTGACACACACCAAAATTATAGATATAAGCATTTATTGTAAATAGAATAATACGAATTTTTCAAAATCTTCTCTTTTCAAAAGAATATATACATATATACACTATTTTGGTTCTTCCTTTCTGGCCTGTATCGAAAATGTCTCGATATCACTATATCAAATTTTTCAGATCTCCTCTGTGGTTGAAACCTAGATCTTTTGAAGACACTGTACAAACTCTCCAATTCCTTATGCCAGCTATTGTCTATTTCCTCCGAGGCAATTGCCTGTCTAATGATCGATGGCTCTTAGCCTTGACTTTCTTAATGGAAACCGAGTATTGATTCAAGTTCATAATCCGCACTGGTACTATACGGCTTACCCGCACTATTGGTTTAGCCACCGCGATACCTCGTCCTATGCCAGTATCATTCATTTCAGGCTCAAGCATCAGAAATCTTTCTTCCGTAGTACCGACCATCTGAGCGCTCACGATCATTTCACTTCTCCCGGAAACAGTGGAATCGTCGGCTAAAGCTACTCTAACACTTTCAGTATCTGTTCTGTGGAGTATTACCTCTTGAAACCCAGCTAAAAACTCTCGTTTCGCATTATGTCCATTCCTAATATTAAATCGTCTTCTATCTCTGCAACTAGCACAACGTGGCTGATTGGTATTGCCTATCGTGATTTCTTTAGTTAGCCTATCGTGATTTCTATAGTTACTTCCCCATGGATCCTGGCGGGGTCTACAGTAGCAGTTTGTAGTCGCCATTTTGTTGAACTAATGAGTTAATTCACAGTTCCGGGCTTAATTATAGTCTTTGTTGCAGCGGTATCTAACAGCAAACTCTTGAGACTTCCATCGATGAATTCATTGACAATAACGCTGTTAGAAACGATGTTGTAATGACCCTTCTCATTGGCCGGCTTCAGTTTTCCGACGGCGCTGTCGAAACATTTTATTTACTTCTATTGTACCGACTACGAACATGACCTAGTTGTCCACAATTCCAGCAACGTAGTTCTTTCTTGGCAGTTAGTTTTCGGACAATCTTCTCCAACCTGTCGACCCATCAATCTTCTCCGACTTGTGTCACTCTGGCTGAACTCTGATTTACTCCTTTGACCATCTGTTTGGCAGCTTCGAACTCCGAAGCTGAAGCGTCGGAGACAGTGTGTGGTCTTTTTAAGGTGAGGGGCTGCTCCATCATCTTGATCCCTAAGACCATTCACAAACGCATTCATCGTCAAGCGTTCTCGGACATTGTCTGAAGCATCATGAAAAACTCGCAGTGCAAGTTTCTTTATGTCTATGTGGAAGTTTCTTAACGTTTCCTCCCGCCTCTATATACAGTTGTTCACTTGGGCACCATATACGTGTTCAAAATGTAGATCTCCAAATCTTGACTGTAGTTGTTCCACAATCAGTGTGTAATTTCCCAAGTGTGTTTTGGATAATTCTTCCAATATGTCCAAAGCTGTCCCTCCTAGAACACCAACCAATGCAGTAGCTTTCTCCTTCTCGGTCCAGGAGCGTTGCTAAATAATTGCCTAAAACTGTTTAAAATAAATTTCCCACGGTTTACTTCCGTCAAATTCAGGCAATCTTACTCTAATTGATTCTGTTGTTCGACCTTTCTCAGCCACTTCCACATTGCTTATATTCAAGGCTGCTATTTCTCTGGACAGTTCTAGATACTTTTGTTCAGAACTTCCTTGAATTTTCTCTTTAATAAGTTTCTTGGCATTTTCTTCCATTTTTAAAGAAATTTCCTCGATGTTTCTCGAATGTGTAGCATTAATATCAGTAATTTGAGCAAATATTTTGATTTCTAAATATGCAGAATTCTGGACCAGTTTAGTTTCCAAATTTGCAGAATTTTGTAGCATTTGATCCACTATTTTAGTTTCCAAATTTGCCAAATTTTGAGTTATTTGTGCCATTTTAATTCCTAATCGAGAAGAAAAAACATCTTCAAAAACAAATTCATCAGGATTGTTACCTTCCTTTCAATTTCTTCCCTTTGTTGTAACACCGCCTTTTTTCCTGAAATGTCCAGATCTCGTTCCTCCAATTCTTTTCTTTAAATTGGCAACGGTTTAGTCTTTCAACAGTTTGCCCGTCATTTAATTCAATCATTTATTTCAATGTCGAAATACCCCACACCTGACACCAAATTGTCACGGAATCGGGGTTCAAAATTTATTATGACGGTTATTTATTTAATGAATGACACTATATTTAACATTCAGCTAATGTCATAACGTCTATTTTGGTTTCTTCGTCGATAACGAAATCCTCCCCTTCCGCAGGTTGCACCTCACGAAATTTTCGTTCAACTTTAGAGAAATAGGTTCTATTCGGATGAAGTCTTTCCGGATAGCGGTTGTTCAGATGTCAAACATATTAATGTTATCAAATTCAAAATGTTGTCTTCTATCCAATTCCCAAATTTTATCAAAATATTCTAAATAGAAAAAGCTACAGGGGTGGCCCTTGTTTCAGTCACATGTGGTATACATAGTACATTTCAACAATTCAAGACTCACCGTTTGTATGAATGCTCTCAACAATATGTTTAAAAATATAAAGCAATAATTCTCGCTGATAATTTGCTTTAATCGGAGCACGTCCAAATGAAATAACCGCATGAATGACATAACAATATACTTGTGCTGTCAACACTGAAAAAAGTTTCGATTTGACAGTAAAATCCCCATCTGAAAAAAGTTTCAACTTAAGAGCAGAATCCCCATTAACAAAATGATTCGCCATTTATTGAATTCTTATGTTACAAAAAATGTGATAAATGAAGAACCGCTAGACCGATTTTGTGCAAACTTCACTTAAACCATCTACTAAATAGAAAGAACAAAACCTAAACATTTGGTTTAGATAGAGAGCGCGTTCTTGAGTTATAAAATTACAACGAAAAGTGGCCTTGATTTTTATATATATGATACGTAGTTGCTTCTTAAATTTTGCGCCTGACAAAAAAAAAAGTAACTTAGGGAAAAAAGCTTTATTGTTCCTCAAAGTATTCTCCATGAGGATTGATACACTTGTGCATGGACTTAAACCAATTTTCGAAACATTTTTGCCACTGGGAATGAGATAAACATGGGTTTGGAACGCAGTTTTTTCATGATGTGCGCAAACAATTTTGACAATTCTCGAAATCAATTCAAGTTCTCAAAAACATCCGACATCCATTGAATGATATATTTCAAATTCTTTGCTATCATTCTCAAGTGACGATTCTTATCCTCCATACTTGGAAGTTTGTTGGAATGAACGAGAAGTGAACTTTGCTCTGATGTTCGAATGTTATATAATTTGCCAAATGTCCATTGTCAAGTACTGTTAAATAAAGTTTTTAGATCCATTTATTTACGTTTATAACTATTTTCAGATTCACGGATATACGTTCCTTCAGGTTATGGGCCCAGGAATACGCTGGAGTAAGATTGTGAAGTATTCTCAAAAGGATCCGAAAGAAAACTTAAATTTTGACGCGAGCAGAAAATTTTCCATAACGAGCATGTCGTCTGGATCAGTGCGAATTGAATTACTCAACAAGGACAATTACGACACATAGAAGATCCAGATGGAAGCATTATTGATCAAAAATGATGCATGGGGATATGTGAATGGTGAAATTCCGAAACCCGCTGCAGGAGAAAATAATGCAAATGCTTTGAAATTATGGCATAATTTTGATTAGAAAGCTAAATCTGACATCATATTAGTAATACATCCATTAGAACTGAAGCAAATAAAGTGCTGTTCAAGTTCGAAAGAAGTATGGGAAAAATTGCAAGGTATTTACCAGTCGAAAGGGCCACCTAGGAAGGCAATTGAAGCAATTGTCATTATACAAGGTGGATGATAACGATGATGTACGAGAGCATTTGAATTCATTTTTTGACACAATTGACAAGTTGGGCTAAATGGAAATTGAAATTAACCAAGACATGTTGACAATAATGTTGCTGAAATTGTCTTCCGTTCAGTTTCGAAACATTCCGATGTGCAATCGAGTCTCGAGATGATCTTCCAACACCAGAGAATCTGCGGGTGAAAATTCGTACGATGAACGGAAGAATGGAATACGAAATTTAATTTCCAATGACATGGTCGCGAAAAATCGATCACAGAATCGCTTCAATAAAAGGGAAAGTAATCATCTGTCAAAATCAGCTGAATTCTAGTACAAGTGTCACATATGTTAGAAGCGTGGACATAAAGCCAAAGACTGTACGTCAGTTGTGAAGAAGTACGAAAAGACTAATGATACTGGAAAAACAACTTATTATGCGAATGAAAAAGCATTTGTTGGTGAATCAAATTACGAGCAACGTATTTGGTGTTTAGATAGTGGCTGTACAACACATCTATGTAAAAATTTTGAACATTTCAGCGAGATCAATGACAAAAGACCTGGAAAATTAAATTTGGCGAGTAGTGGGTCTGCGGAAATAACTGCAAGAGGAAAAGTATCGTTCTTTCCTGAAATGAATGGAAAGTAAAAGTAATATTTGATGATAGGCATGCTGAAATCGTCAATGAGGAAGGAGAGAAAATTGGTCACGCTTATCGTATCGATAACCTGTACTATATACGAAAAAGTATGAAACAATGTAAATCAGTCGGTTAAGAAAATAAAAGTATGACTGAGATTTGGCATCGAAAAATGAGTCACTTGAATATAAGAGATCTTCAAGACAGTCATCGAGAGAAAACAGTGACTGGAATGACCATTGATAAAGTGCCAAGAGATTTCGTTTGCGAGATTTGTATTCAAGGGAAAATGACGAAGTCCACATTCCCAAGAAGAGTACAACGATCTTGGAATTGTAAAAAATAATTCACTCCTATCTTAGTGGACCAGCGAGAGTAGAATCAAATGGCAAATCAAGGTATTTTGCAACCTTTATTGACAATTACTCTGGTTGGTGTGTAGTTCGTTTTCTTAGGAGAAAAGCGAATCATTTGATGCTTTCAAAGAATTTAGAGTATTAGTAGAAAATCAGACTGGCAAGAGAATGAAAAATCTTCATTGTGATAATTTAACAGAATACATAAAAAATTTTTTCGATCAGTATCTTAGAGTGAATGGCATCGGACAACGATTGACAGTTACGCATACTCCCGAGCAAAATGGGGTAGCTGAAAGACGAAATCGTACTTTTGTTGAAATGGCAAGATATATGTTGATTCAATCGGGACTTCCTCAATCATATTGGGGAGAAACAATTAATACTGCTAATTATATAAGTAAGATGTCATTCGAGAAGTATCAATGGAAATACTGCATTCGAGAAATGGACAGGCAGAACACCAAATGATAGTTACTTGAGAGAATTTGGTTGTGAAGTTTTTCTCAAAATCGAGATCCAACAATAGGAAAATTCGAATCCCAATCGAAAAGAGGTATTTTGTTGGATATTCAGAACAGTCGAAAGCTTATAGAGTTTGGATACCCGAAGAAAGAAGAATCGACATCACCCGAGATGTGAAATTCATGAACTTAAAGAAATTTACATCAGAAAATGAAATAATTTCAGAACAAAATTTCATTAAATTTCCTGTGCAAGACAATAATATCGTAAACGAAGAAAATCAGAACAATTTTTCGATTTACCAGAAGAAAATGATAGGGTGGATGTAGTAAATGAAGGAAGTGATAACCAGAAAGAAAAAGAACCGATGTATCAGACAGAAAACACAGATCATAGAAGGAATAAATTGAGAGGACTCAGGGGAAGACCTACGAAGGATTATAAATTTGTTGAAAATTCTAGAACTATTGATGAGGTTGCAGAATTTTGTAATCTGGCAGAAAATGGTATCCATGATGCTGTGAATGGTCCTGATACTGATGAATGGTTGCGGAATCGAAATCTAATAAAAAGAGATACGTGGATTTTCGTTGATCGTCCCAAATCACAACAAGTAATTGGAGGTCGTATTGTGCTGAGAAATAAATACAATGCAAATGGTTTTTTGGAAAGAAGAAAAGCCAGAATTATTGCTAGAGGATTTAGTCAAAGTCCCGGAAAAGATTTTGAAGAAAAATTTGCTCCTGTAGCTTGTATGGGAACTATCAGAATGGTCACGTCACTTGCAGCACATGAGAATTAAACAGTTCAATGTGACAACTGCTTATTTGAACGGTGTATTAGAAGAGAAAATTTTCTACCAGACTACACAGAAGATGCATTAGAGAAAATTATTATCGATGAATCAAGGAATAGTGAAATTAGGAAGAAAGCTGTGAAACTTTTAGAAGATTTTCATAGAGGAGAATAAGTATGTTTGATGAAGAAGGCCTTGTATGGCTTATGTCAGGCAGATCGTCAGTCGTTCATCAAACTGAGTGAAGTTTCATATAATTTTCACTTGAAGAAATCGAAATATGACGAATGTTTGTTCTATTCGGGCCGAGGGGAAGATATATTTACGGTAGCCATTTATGTAGACGATATTCTGGCTATTTCAAGGCAAGAGAAGAATATTCAAGAATTCCAGAAGTATCTATCCGGAATTTTAGAGATCAAAAATCTGGGAGATGTGAATTATTGTCTTGGAATTGCGTTTTCGCAGACTGAAAATGGAATACAGATGAGTCAGAAAGGCTACATAAAGGATATTCTCGAACCATTCGGCATAACTGATGGGAAATCAATTATTACTCCTATTGAGCTAGGTTTGAAATTGAAGAAGAATGAAAATATCCAGAGTGAAGAAGCGAAGAAGTTACCCTACAGAGAATTAGTCAGAGCACTTATGTACTTAGCTGTATGCACGAGACCAGATATTTGTCATGCAGTAAGTTACCTAAGTCAATTCAATTCCTGCTATGACTCAAGTCATTGGTCATCTGCTAAACGTGTATTGAAATACCTCAAAGGTACAAAAAATATTGGTCTGAATTTCAAGAAGACTGATGGAATTCTAAAAGGTTAGGTAGATGAAGATTGGGGAAATAGCTTAGATGATAGAAGATCATATACTGGATATGTTTACGTTCTGGGAAGTAGTCCGATTTCTTGGGAATCAAGAAAGCAACTGACTGTAGCACTTTTGTCAGTAGAAGCTGAGTATATAGCTCTCACTGAGGCGGCAAAAGAAGCCGTGTACTTGCATCGTTATCTGGAAGATTTAGGATTCGGCAAGTTGGGCTATATCAAACTTCACAGTGATAGCCACGGTGCGAAGAAGCTTGCGTTAAATGCTGTTTTTCATAGTCGCACGAAGCACATCATTTCGTGCGAGATATACTCAGAAGTGAAGACATTCTCTCGATAGAGTATGTTTCGACAAACGACATGGCTGCAGATTTTCTGACTAAAGGGCTATCGAAAAAAGTAAGCATGTTAAATGCCTTGAGCTGATAGGAGTTCAAGATTTGGAGCGTTCGTCGAGTCATCAGCAGTTCTCATCTCGAGGGGAAGTGTTCGAATAAACGAGAAGGAACTTTGCTATGATGTTCGAATGTTATATAATTTGTCAAATGTCTATTGTCAATTACTGTTAAATGAAGTTCTTAGATCCGTTTATTTACGTTTATGAATGTCTCCAGATCTCCGGATATACGTTCCTTCAATGTTTTTAATTCTCAAGGAAATGTATTAATTTGAGACATTGCCGAACATCAATATTTTGTAGAGAACATTGTTTTAATCACAACTATCTGGTAATGATAAATCTGTTTCACATTTGCCTTCTATTTTCGCAATACTTTCAATCACAGTTATTGTTTGTTAGACAAACGTTCAATGGTTTACTCATTGAATGAGCAGATCGAAATTGTTTCAATTCATTATCGAAATAATGGATGTGCCGAGAAACGACGAGGATTTTCAATGTGAACCATCTAGAAAAACAGGCAGGAGACCAGAATGTTTTATATCTGATGAATAAAATTTTAACTATGGGTTCGAAGGCTAACAAAAACACGAAGTTCAACTTGGAATTTTACGGAAAAAGCAATTGAAGTGGCAGTTTTGGTCCACTCACATATGAAAAACGCTACTTCTGTCAGAAAATTATTACGTGTTTACCAGCTTAAGCAGTCTATAGGATCGTTAAGCATCACCAATTTCACCTTCATAAAATGAAACTAGTTCAAGAAATAAACGAAGACGATACTGATCGCCGCTTTCAATTTTGTGAGATTTTAAGTGAAATTTTTAACAATAATCCACATATTCTGTATAATACCTGTTTTTCTGATTAGAGTACCTCTACTGTCAATAGTGAAGGCATAATTGTCGATATTTGGATACCCAGAATTATCAATGGTTCAAACAAGCATACACACAAACGACAATTGTATGTTTGGATTGGAATCTATGAAAATCATATTGTAGGTTCTTTCTTCATCGAAGTTAATCTAAATGGAGACATTTATTTGCGATTGCAGGAAGAATAAATAAATCCAAGGCTCATAGAAAATTTGGAAAATGATGAAATGATGGCAGAAGACAAACAGTATAGTGGCCAGCCAGGACAACTGATTTCTGTCTTTTAGTTTTCTTCTTATGGGGTCATTTTAAATCGATAGTTTATGCACAAGCTGAAAACTTGGAAGTGCTGCGAAGAAGAATCATTACCGAATGCAGACTTTTGACACCAGAAGTTCTTCAAAATAATAGAAGAGAATTCGAGAACCGTTTGTATCATTGCATGGAGGTAGGAGGATTTGTTACAAACCTTCGTTGTGTTTGAACTGTCTGTATGATATTAAATGCGCATAAAGATACTTTTGTCTAATAGAGAATTAAAATATCTTTCCAAGATGATCCATTTGATCAACTCTCGCTATAATCAATTTCAACTTACGTGCTGCATAGAGAGGTTGGTTTATTTTACATTCTCCGATCTAACTCAGAAATTGGTACCCTCCAATCTTACCTAACCTAACCTCAGCTTTTTTTCGCCAAATTAAAACCATCTTGAGATAGATGGGGTGTCAAATTTTCGTTGGAACATACTGTATATGATGGTAAACTAAATACTTCTTCATAATCAGCTTATTTATGAGCTTAGCTTATTAAAATTCATACATATGTTTTCGGTGTATTTAGATTGAATGCTTGAGTATCTAAAATCGCAATGTCAATTTTGTATGTTATTTCTTTTGTTAATAAACTAGATATTTGGCCTACTGTGATATACTGCCGTGTTGCAGACAAATGTTCTGTCGAAGAAAATTGTACTCCTGACTAATTTTAGTAGTACTAATATTACTACGTCTCATAAATGAGTTCATAATGTTGGGCCAAATTACCACAAATAACATTCACGACGGCATCATGTCTTCCTGAATAATCTGTAGGAACAACTATCGGATAAGATGCTACTATATAAAAACTGTTTCAATAATTTGATTCTTCAATAATTTATTCTAGGAAGGTTTAATATACCGAGTATTTAGTAAAGACACCGCAGAAAACACTTTGTTACCGATTTACAGGGTGTTAAAGTTTAATCGAAAAATGCAATTAAATTTGAATTTTTCGAAAGACGCTTGAGATATTGAGACATATAATTTTCAATACGAACCAATATTTGTCTGAATTATTGTTGGTTAGTCTATCACCAGTGCCGCGCGTATGGACACAACACAGACTATTCTCGAGGAAAAAACTAGGACGCTAATGATTTTTCAAAATCAAAAATATTTTTGATTTTTTCAGTTACTTTTGAAGAAAAAGCTTATATGACATTTTTTTTACGACGCCTAGTTTTTGAGTTTGAAAATGTAGAAGAGAATAAGAAAAGAAAGTCCAAACACAAATCATCACCAATAATTCCTAAAAATTACAAAAGCTGTTCAAAGTGACTTCCGCCAGTTCGGACGCAAGATTCTAGTCTTCTCCTTATTAGGTAGTGTAAACCAAAGGCTTCAAATGACCCTACAGAGAGAAATCGAGAAGTCTGAGGACCCGCAGGCCAAAAATGAGGCCCACCCCGACCAATCCAGCAATTTCCCTACTCTTGAGTTAGGAATTCACGAAAAAGCTGAATAAAATGGGCAGGTGCGCCATCGTGCATAAACCACATCGCCAAAGGTACATCCTCCAAAATTCGGGAAGCATGTGTTCCAAAAAGTCGCGGTACACTTCTCCCGTAAGTCTTCCCTGGTAGAAATACTGATCTAATTAGGCAGTCACCTACAATGCCGATCCCTACGTTCAACAACTGATGTTTACATTACATTACATTGAAGGGGGTCATTTGGCTTTGCAAGCCTTTCCGAACTGCGACCAAGTTGGTCTTTTGTTCGTAACCCTTCTTATTCATTTCCCTGTAGATCTAGTTCCCTTACAAAATTAAGAATCCCCCTGGGAGATTTCGCTTTTACTTCGTGCGGCCCTAGCTTGTCGCTGCCGAAGTGTATATGTCTTTGACGAGCAGTTGCAATGCAACTGCAAAGAATATGTTCGGCAGTTTCATCGCCCTCTTTACACATTCTACATGTTGCCGTTTCCGATTTGCCTCTTTTACTGAGATGGTCTCTCAATGGGCAGTGTCCAGTTAGGAGGCCAGTTATAGTCCTCAACTCCTTTCTAAAGAGATCCAGAAGCTGTTTCGTCTTCTTTGGACAATAGTCAATGAACTTTTTCGCTCGCTTTTGGCCTGGAGTTTTCCTCCAGTATTATTTTTTGCTAGATTTTTCCCACCATTCCAGTTCCTGTCGTCTGTGCGGCTTGCTTAGACCACAGAACGGTTCAGGTCCGATGGGTGGGATTTCACCAGCTGATCTAGCCAGTTCGTCAGCGGCTTCATTTCCTTGTACGCCTTCGTGGCCAGGCACCCACCACAGGAAAAGTTTGTTCCCCTCAGCAAGTTGCTTCAAGATTGACGGCATTCCCAGACAGAGATGCTCGGATAAATGTAAGAGTTTGGGGCTTCAATCACTGCCTGACTGTCCGTTAAAATGTAAATCTTTTCACCTTTGAGTTTCCTTCGCAGTCCCTCCTGGTAGCACAGGTTGACAGCAAGTGTTTCTGCTTGCATAATTGTGGGAGTAGAGCCCAGAGGCACTGATGAAGAGTACTTGGGTCCATATATGCCTTCTTCTGTTCCATCAATCGTTTTTGATCCATCCGTGTATCAGATGGAGGATTTTTCGTCCAATTGATTTATTTTTCCTTTACGTTGGTGCGGTCTTCTATGGCCATTTCGAAGGGTGTGTGAAAATCAAACTTAAGCGGCATTATATCCGATGGTTGTGATGAGATTTCTGGCATTATGTAACCCAGAATCCCCAAAGTGTCCCTTCAGATCACCAGGTGATAATTTTATGTATCTTGGAGCCATAATGCCGTCATCAACGCCTCCTTTTTCAATTTTATATGGAGAGGAGGAGATTTTGGATTTCCTCCAGGGCTGTAGTTGGGGTGATTCTCATAGCACCTGTTATGTCCACGCACGCTAACCGCTGCAGTTTTTTCAGCTTGATCTGCGTAGTTATTTCTGATGTTTTCGTCCACCATACGAACGATGCATATGTGACAATGGGTCATAACCGCTGTGTATAACCAGTGGGTTATTTTTGGCTGTAGCCCCCAGGTCCTTCTGAAGAGTCTACGGCATGCCCATAGGCACGATGTAGCCCTGGAAAGAGTTTTGTCAATGTGTGAATTCCAGTTGAGTCTCTGGTCTAGGGTAAACCCTAGATACTTAGCCTCTTCAGAGAATGTTGGAGTATGTCCATTCAGAAAGGGGGGCTTTAAGTTCAACTTTCTACGTCTTAGAATGATTTTGTCTGGATGGATGCTCAGCCCATCTTCCAGCACACCATTCACTTACGATAATAAGGGCTTTTTGCATCAGGTTCGATAAGATTCCATCATGCCTTCCCCTAATGATGATAACTAGATCATCAGCATAACCTTGTGCGTTGAACAACTACTGACCATAGTAGCGGCGATAGGACACCTCCTTGAGGGCATCCTTTTTGCTGACACCGTTATTTCAATGTCTCCAAAAATGGCCTTTATGATCCGGCCCTTGAGCATTTCCCTGATCCATTTGATGGTGTTTGCACCATAGCTAATGGATGTATAGGAGGTATTGTCGAAGGCTCCTTCAATGTCTCCAAATAGAACTGAGGCTATTTCTTTAGCCTCTTGTGCTCCTTCCACTTTTTGTTTAGATCGTGTAGGGCATCAACTGTAGACTTGCCCGGTTGGTAGGTAAATTGTTTTTCATGAAATTTCATGAAACTTCTCAAGTGGTTGTCGAGAATTTTCTCCAACAGTTGATTTTGAAATCGATGTTCATATGTTTGATGTGAGTTTTGTTCACACCACATATGATCATTATGAAAATTTCTTATGGAATTTTTGAAAAACCTGGTTCATCAGTGAACATGATCAGCATAAGAAATTGAGGAATGTGAATCAACTTATGCAAAAGCCATTGACAATACGCAATACGGTTAGGAAATCCATAAGAAGTGCTTGAACGCGTTATAAGAGGAATGGATACAACCAATTTTCTTGAAGAATTTGTCAAACAGTTTCATTGCTGACATCTAAAACGTCAGCATTTTTTCGAGTGAAGGTACCAGGATCGTCTTGAATTATTTCTGGTACTTCATTTTTCTCTCTACGTTCTTGATTCCTTTGGTCTTCCTGCTCCTTCGTATCGTCTCACTGTGCCTTTTTATATAGGCGTCGATGATTGCTTTCAAAAGTTTTTCTATCGGAAGTAATACGGTTTGGAAATCTTTTAATGTACAACCGTCGAGCTTTTAATTCATTTCGGTCAGCACGTCCCTACATGAAGTGCAGGTCAGTCATCTCTGCATCTCTGCAATTCAAAAATATTTTCTATTTAGGGAAAAACATTGGCGTCTCAGTTTTTTCTTTGAAAATAACATGAGCTGTGCCCATATACGCGCTATGGTGAGTCCAAAATATTGTTTTGCATTGAAAATTATGCGTCTCCAAAAGTTTTTCGACACTCCTCAAATTTAACCCTAATATCTCAAGCAGTTTACGAAAAATTCAAATTTGACTGCATCTTTCGATTAAACTTCAATACCCTGTAAATCGGTAATGAAATATTTGTGGACCCATGTTTATGTGAACCTTTTTGATGAAATGATTCAGCAATCACCTCCTCAAATTTTGCCGTGTCATTTTGAACGCGCTTAGTGTTTCGTTAAAATAACTCAATCCTGGATAGCAACAAATTGCCAGAAACATCTCAGTATTAATAGAATATCATCATCAATCAACAATATGATTTGCAATTCTCCAAGATGTTTGGCGAGTTACTTTTAATGCTTTCAGATTTATTTTTCAGGCTCATTATCCATAAAAGCGTTGAGCGCGAAGGAAACACTGTCGTACCATTCTTTACTGGAACCATTTAGCCGCATTTTCAGGCCCGTATTTGAGAACCTCTGGATAGGACTAGAACGCAGTAATTTTTCAGTAAGCTTAAGTAATACTTAAAATCTAAAATTTCAAGTCTGTAGGTCATTTAGTTCCGAAGTTTAGCGAAAGCAAGGTTTCGCATTTTCGACACTCTCTCACTCACTCACTCACTCACTCACTCACTCATGATCATCAGAATAGAACTAGTACTTCCCATAAACTCAGAGAGCTCATATTTGGTACAGAGTTAGGGTTTAATGGCAACATGAAGGGAAAAATATAAAAACTAGGATAATCGAAGATCTGGAGTACCTGCTGACCCTGATTAAAAACACAAGATCCCAATCAAATTATAAGAGATCGACATACCGCCTTTACGAAAAATATTCAACTTGGTGAGCCACTTCATTTGAGGTCGAAAATCGAAGGTCTTAAGTATCTTATGAAGAACCCTCGGCTGGTCTCAGTTGAAAAAAATCGACTGTCATTGCAAAAATCTAGCGTAGTAGGACACATATTCTGATTTAATCTAGCCTATAGCGTCCCACAGTCACTGCTGGGCGAATGCTTCCCTTCTGCTTTTAATACGCATATAAATAAAATTAAAGGAAAACTCTGAATAATACTAGACTGGCTTTTATACTTATACTTACAAGTTTACAAAAAGAAATAGCGAATGGACAATACGAAAAAGTGTTGCTAATGTACAAGAATCAGAACCGGAAAAAAAAAAACATTTGTAAACTAATGAAACTACTCCTAGATTTGTAATACTAATAAATATATATATATAAAAAAATATATAATATATATATATATATATATATATATATATATATATATATATATATATATCAATATGCTCACCCTTCTACAAAAGAAGTGAAATCCCACCAGAAACATTCTGTAAAAACTAGCCAAGTCCCGATGGAGCTGCTTGTTTATCTCTAAAAGTAATAAAATCTAGACAAAGTCATGCCAAGTCTAAGGTTCCTTACTAAGATTTTTTATTATTACAGTAAATGTTGTGGGCCGTTGAAAGGTATTCAAGAGTATAAAACAAGGGGCTCCATGACACAATTGCACCAATCTGTCCCCAGAACCGCTAGCTATTGACGAAAGAAAATTGCCACTTGAAAAACGTTGATTGAATAACCAGTCAATTGTAGGCTTGATTAAACCGCGTATTTCAATAATACAATATAAAATAGGCGAGCCTGAAACAAACAGTATAAAAAAATATTTTCCGTACAGACGGACTTCTAACCATTGATAGAAGTCCGTCTGTACGTCTATTTTATGTTAGATCGGTGGCCGATTTAACACACCAAAAAGAAGAGAGCTGAAGTCAGCATTGTCAATGCTGAATGCATGTGAAGCACAATCAACAACAGCCTAAAATAAGACATTTGCGTTTAATTATCAATACCAGTATGGGCTATTATCTCGCTTAACAAACATAGTTAGTTACAACAGATATAACATTACGTGTGAACAAAATTGACTTGTACCTACTCACTAACGTATAAAGAATTTTCAACGGCCAAGTTACACAACATTAACTATCGAGACTTGGCTAGTTTTTTACAGAATGTTTTTGGTGGGATGAATATAACTGTGGCTATCGCCTCGTTCGTTCCTCTCCCAGACATGAGGAAAATTCTACAAGAAAACGTGTTTATTATAATGTTTTTCTTAGATCAGTTTTTCATTTATCTCACTGAATTTTATGACGTTTTAGAGTTTGAATCTGTGACCCACAACAAGAGACACAATATGAGTCTTCCGAATTTATCGCTATAAGAGTAATATTTGCAACAACCACAATACTATGGCGATTGAGGCATTATTCAGAAATTAGGTCTTTGTTACGAAACTGAAAATATCCCTAGAATTGAGTAGTTCGATTCCCGGAATCGGTGGTATTTCTGGAAACTTCCATTCAAAATTTATTATTTCATTAATCCCAACTCGTACATCATTAGCAATATAAATTACATTGAAATGAAACATGTGAAGTGGGCACCCTCAACAATCACTATGTCATCGATTTTGATGAAACATAGAATTAATGCCTATACAAATACTAAATATAGCCCCGAAAACTTTTGCGAAATTTAATTTTTATTGTTTTTACGGGTGTTTAAATTAAAATTTTGATCATTTTCATTTAATAAATCAATTTCAACGGGGTAGAGTCCGCAGATGGCAGAACGAGAAAAGAACAATTTATAGTAGAATATGTGTAAACAACCTTCCTGAACACGAAAATGATATTCGTTTTTTCGGGAAATGTACCGTTTTGAAAAAATGAGGAATTAATTTCGAATAAAGTTACTTTTGTACTAGCATTTATCAGCAAATGAAAATGGTATACTGGGTTTATTGGGATAATTCTTTGAAAGATTTAATTTTTCTAATAATATATGAACAAATCTATTATCAAAAATTAATTTTTCCATTCACAACGTTATATTAATATGTGTTTATTTTGCCACTCCTAAAATTATGTGAATAAACTGTCATCCATCTTTAAAATGTCATAGAACATAATTGTTCAAAATTTCAAAAATTCCTAGTGAAAGCTTGAATTTGGAAGATTATTGTATCTAATTTTTCTAATTTTTTGAGTAAGTAATCTAATTTCGTTCGACAATAATTAATTTAATTGGAAATTAACATTACAAAAGTAAACGGGTTACGCTTTGTTGTAGGAGGTGCAGGTTATGGGGTGTAGATGGATTGCACCGCCTCCATAAGAGCTCTGATTGGGCATTGGTTTGTATCCCAACATGTTTTCCCTAAAATATTCCATCAGCTTACCAGCGAATTAGTCACTGGCAACATGATGTCGGCGGAATTATGTCTTGAATGGGCGCCAATGGGATTCTATCCGATTGATATACTGCCCCTGTCTACCAACGAAACGGAATCGCTTGTCTAGATCTCAGTGATTGACCACCTCATGTCCAAATCATCGGATTCCTGAATATCTGCAATAGAAATATAATATATTTATAAAATCAAATAAACAATTAAATTTTGAATTATTTATATAAAAAAATATGGATTAGTGATTTGAATCTGTTAAAGTGGACTTTCATCCAAACGGTATTGTTGGTTCGTTTAAGTTGGTTCATAATTCGGACTGTCGATTACGCGTGTCTTTTGACACCTCTTCCTACACCGTCTCACGTTCCTTTGTCGTGTGGCGTTGCAACGGATTTCCACTCAGCATCGATAATATAATAGCCGTCTGACATTTTTCGTTCCAAACTCTTTTCTCAAAAATTCTATTACATTTCCATTAAACAAATAAACTGAGTTGTCATCATTTGTAGGTTTTTCCGAAATTAGAACATGATCTATGTGTTGAATTTTCATCTCTACGAAAGTATATAACGTACGGATGCAAAGTTTCTTGGTTACCTGCTCAGTAGTGGGATTGTATTGAACGCTGCACGTTTCATGTACAGCTTTTAGCTCAATCTAAACAACGAATTCACCATTACACACCAATTCTTTCTTCTTATCAAAGCAAGCAGCTTGTGACGCGGCTAAAAATCATCTTTCAATCTTTTTTTAAAGATTCAAGAAATTCATTATTGTCCACGACTTGTTCGGTGATGTTACATCTGAAATAAAATTTCACAGCGATACATGAAAATGGAAAAGCATTTATCAGAACTAGGAAAAATTTTATTGTTCTCTACCTGTCAGTACTGGTCTATTGAATGTAAGGAATTTCGTGAATATTATTATCGTCAACATGCTTTGTTAGCCGCTCAATAATGAGTTGTATACCTGGGCACATGCGACAAGTAGATGAAAAGCATTGTAGAGTTGAAATTTCTCAGACTGAAGCTTTAATCAAAGCATTATATTTTTTAACAAAAGGAATATTATGCTTCTACAATGCTTATTTCAATCTGAATAAGTTGAGTCTAATATTGTGATGAATTTTACGAACAAAAACGTTGTGAGCCACTTTTACCTACTGCAACTTATCTTAACCTCTTGAGATTTTTCTTGATATGGTTCATGGAAATCTTTCATATTAAATAATAATAGTCTTTTCTGACTTCGAATTTCTTGCCCATCTTTGACGACAGAAACATAGTCTTCCATCATGCGATTAATATCATTTGAAAGGTAGAAATGTACTAAATTCTCTCGTATTGTTTTGAAAGTTTCTTTCCTTTTTTCCGAAAAATCCGAATTTGCTGCCAAAGCTTCAGCTTGAGACATCAAACGATGTGAAACAGTAAACTCTCGACGATCAAGGGTAGAGGGTGAGTATTTTAATTTTTCTGGATCGAGTTTCTTCTTTCGAAAGAGCTTTGATAACATTCATGGACATCTGATTTGGATCTTCAAAATTAAGAATAAGGTCAACTGTCCCACAGTGAATCATGTCTCAGTGAACCATTTGAGCATAGGTGCAAACTATTCACAGTTGGAACAAAACAAAAGCTGTAGTATAACCACCACCCGGTAGTATTCGAACGCACGACGGAAAAGTACGTTCGACAATCAAGTAAAAATTAAAATAATTCTAATTTTAATTCCTTCACTGTAAATATTTCACCTAATTGTGTTGTTATTTATTCAAATGCATAGAATTCATTTAAAAATAATATAGTTTTGATTATCAAACTGTAAATAATTTTCTACCTCATGTCTAACAGTGAACCATAGCCATGCAGTACACAGTTAACTATGTTATGTACCGATTATCTTTTGATTTATAACTTATGTTATGTATTTACGTACTTAATTATTATTATTTTCTTCTGATTTCTCACAATGGTACGCAGAATCGTAAAGTAGGTACTATGAATTATTTATATAAAAATATGGATTAGTGATTTGAATCTGTTAAAGTGGACTTTCATCCAAACGGTATTGTTGGTTCGTTTAAGTTGGTTCATTCGGACTGTCGATTCTTTGGTGGAATACATTCAATGACCCATGCTCAAACAGGAACTGCTTGAACCAGTAGTCTGAATACCTGTGCCATATCCGCACATCCGGAATAAGCCTCCTATTCCACGCCGCTCCCTTCTGCGCCTACTATCTCTGCTGCCACCTTCTTCCTTAACTGCCTTTTAAACCCTGACTGGTGCCTAACGGGACTCTAGAAAGATTTTTCCTCTCTTTAGCCATCAGCTCTATTCACAGCGTTCCCGAGATAACCTGGGCTGCCTCCGCCGACAATGTTCGGTACGCGTTACACTGCTTCAGAAGGATTGCTCTCTTTGCCGAGACATTCCAGATTGGCGCTCTATACAGCCTACATTGAACGCTACTGCACTTAATATCCTCCTATTGAAGGTCGACGGTCCCCTGACTTTTGGCATTATCTTTCGCAATCTCTGATTTCATTATTTTAGTTTATTTTTTTTTATTTTTCAAATGGTCGAAGATAAAGATAAGGTTATTTTTGCAAAAAAATGGCACAATATTTTATGCGTTGACATGAATAATAAAATACAGGGTCTTCCATTTGAAAAAATCAAGATATGATAGTTTTAAAATTACAATATTCAATAATTTTAATTTTTTTTTCAGTCACTCCTGTATAAAATGGGGATAATCTATTTCAAGTCATCAATAAAGCTATCCTTTGGCAATAAGAAAACGAAAGGAAAAAATTATTCATCCTCTCTGGCCGAAGAAGCATGCGATGATGTGAGAGTCTATTTTCATGAAGGAAAATGGGTTTGCGCTTTACTGTATATTATGGTTCGTTTAGTAGCTTAGGTTAGATTAGGTATAGTAGCTTAGGCACTGACTGAAAGGTGCCGACTATTCTCTGTCTCATATCCAACTGCGTTGTAGAAGGAATCTGGTAAACGATGCCCTTAATATAACCCCACAAGAAAAAATCTAGACTAGTCCGGAGACCTAGCTGGCCATCTAACAGGACCACCACGTCCTATCCATTTGTTTGGAAATGCATGATTCGAATGCTCCCTAACCTGATGTCAGTAATGTGCAGGTGCTCCATTCTGTTGAAACCACAAATCTTGTCTTATATGCCCTGGTACATCGGCAAGTAATATTGGTAGATGATTTTTCAAAAATCTAAATACATTTCACTATTGAGGTGCCCGTCGAAAAGTGCGGCCAAATTAGATCTGCTATAGCCATACATTCACCAACGATGCTCTTGATCTATTTGTCTCATGAGGTGTGGATTTTCCGTGGCGTAATAATGAAAGTTGTGCCTGTTAACAAGATCATTCTTGTGGAAAGTTGCCTCGTCCGAGAAAAGAACTCTGCTGAACAAATTTGGATTTTCCGCTACTTTGTCACTTGCCCCATTGCAAAAATTGATTCAATTTTCATAGTATTGATTGTTCAGTTCCTGGTGCAACTGTCCATAATATGCATGAAATTTATTCACTTTCAAGATTCTCTGGACGGAAGTCTGACTTATATCTGTTACCTGAGAAATCTCTCTTTGGCTTTTATATGGGTCCTCTGTCACTGTCAACAAAACTGATAACTGGTTGTCTTCAGCTGTATCAGTTTTTGGTTTTTCATGTGTTTTGTGAGCAATATTACCCGTTTCAATAAATCTAATTAGAAGTTTTCAAAGCATCTAGCATCGGGAAGCCTTTGTGCATAAACTCTACTTGCCAACAAAGAATTTCTATCACACTCACCCAGAATAAAAATCATATCATCCATTTCTTCTTTGGAGAACTTCATGGCAGTCAATTGAGGAAATCTGGTTCAAACCTCACTCTAACAATGTTTAATAACGAAATACTGATAAGTTCACCCTGTAAAATGCAGAATATGATATGTCGGACACCTGACAGAAGGAACAAAAAAAGAAATGTCAACACATACTTCGATTTACGTTTTAATCATCTTGATTTAATCATTCGTTAAAAAATTATCTTGTTTAGATTTCATTTATTACTACATGAATCATTACAGAAAAACTTTTGTGAGAATAATGATGCATGTTGATGAGTTTGATACGGTTTGCAGAATTTTCAGCAGAAATTTTACAAATAATCGAATATTTCGAAAATGATCGAAGATAGAGATAAGGTTATTTTGCAAAAATAGGGCACAATATTTTATGCGTTGAGATGAATAATAAAATACAGGATGTTCCATTTGAAAAAATCGAGATATGATATTTTTAAAATTACAATATTCAATGATTTTTGAGGCACTCCTGTATAAAATGAGGATATTGTATTTCAGTTATCAATAAAGTTATCATTGGGCAATAAGAAAACGAAAGGAAAAAGTATTCATTCTCTGGCTGAAGGAGCATGCGATGATGTGAGAACCTATTTTCATGAAATTTTACAGAAGAAAGAATATTGTGACAAACTATCCACCAAATATTTTTATAGAAAAGTGGGACAACCTATTACTGCAAAATAAATTGCTGAAGTAGATTCTTACTTTCTAAATACAATACCGTTCGAACAAAAATGAAAGGAGTGTACGAGCTACAGAGCACCGCCGCCACTGGTGAATAACCCAGTATATGCAGATAAATGCTAGTCCAACAGTAACTTTATTCGAAATTAGTTTCTCGTTTCAAAAACGGTACATTTCCCGAAAAAACGAATATTATTTTCGTATTCAGGAAGTTTGTTTACATATATTTTACTATAAATTGTTCACTTTATCGTTCTGCCGTCTACGAAACTCTACCCTAACGCATTTTAGCTGGTGATGTGACATGGGTTCATGAGTTTTACATGCAAACCAGTCAACAAGGTTCGGAATGGCGCCTTCCAACTGAACCGAAACCGAAAAAAACACGTCAAAGTCAATCAAAAGTCAAAGTGACATTGATTTGATTCTTTCATCATCGCGGTGTAGTGCACTCGACATTCTTGCAGGAGATCAGACGGCGAATATTTTCAATATCACATGAGCGCAGGCCCGCCGCTAGCGGTTTGAACGCCGGTGTGCAATTCCTATCGTGCCGCCCCTATCTAACTACAAAACCTAGGTGTTTATAAAATGTGAAAAAAATGCTGTACAGTGAAAAACTATGTTATATTAGGTTATTTTATACAAGATAGATACACTAATACGACATTAAATGAAAAAAATAAAGGCAAGAAAGGTGCAGTTTATACATATTATGTAGGTAGGTATAGGTATTAAGTTATTTTACAGAAACTGCACCTTTCTCGTCTTCATGTTGGCAAAATCAGCTATAATTTTTTGGTGTCTAGTCTATTTAGAATCTCATGTTCAATTGAAATTATTGCTAAATTACTTAGTCTTTGCTGGTGCATAGTTGATCTCAAATAGTTTTTATTATTTTTAACTTTGAAAATGACCTTTCACCAGATGCAACTGAAACCGGCAATGTAAGTAGTATCCTTAGCGCTATTGCTGTATTCGGAAATGTTGACATTAGGTCATTAGCAAAAATGTATTGTAATAGGGTTTGTGGATCATTAGACTGGTTTTCAGTTAAATGCAACTTTAAAGCATTGATTTCATTAAACATATCTATACCGTCAATATCTGCGTCACTACTTGAACTATCTTTTAGCTTCACATTCAAATCTTTACAATGTTTCATTAAATCATCTTTGGAGTAACTAAACAAGTTATTATTGGTGAAAAAGCCAAAACGTCGGTAAAAGTTTCCAACTCATCGAATCTACGTTTTAAAGAAGTTAAGGTTTGGTCCAGGATCCTGAAAAAACATCTACCTTGTATTTTGTTTTAGGGTCTAGTAAGACTTCATCACTCTGTTCATACTGAAATTGAGTTGGTTTTCTTCGTGGACGAACGGTATCTATAGGCGGAAAATCTGCATCTACATTAAGTTCCCGAGCCACAGTGGTAGCTTCTTCTAACACCCTTTTGAAATGCTCATCTGTGCGATATTCGGTGAATTTATGAATCAATTTATTTAACAAATTTATGCAGATTTGAGTATTTATTGTGGGTTTTGCATCATTTTGCTAATAGCATTAGTTTCGTTTAAAATATCAAACCAAATTACAACTAAGCAAATAAATCTATAATTTTGAATATTCAAAGCAAGCGAATGTGCTTTGTGAGTTGTTGTACAATCCCATTCCGACGAATTGTTGTCTGATATTTCAAGTGAAGCGTCAAATATTTTTTCGAGGTGATACCGTAAAGGTTTGACTGCATCGATTCTGCTAGACCATCGCGTGGCACTTAATGTCTTTAGTTTTTAATCAGGTAAATGCTTGCAAATTATGGACCACCTTTTGGTAAAAGACAAAAAGAAAACGTAAATTTCTTGAATTAAGTTGAAAAAGTTGACCGTGTCGTGCGTTATATTTGCCGCATCGTTAACGACCAAATTGAGACTATGCGCCGAGCATGGAACGTAAAATGCACGATTATTCATTTCCAATATTTTTTTTGTAATCCATTGTGTTTTCCACGCAAATTAGAACCATTGTCATAACCTTGGCCACGTAAGTTTTTAATATCAAGGTTTAATTGCGGAAATAAATCTAAAACAAAATTTAATAGTCCTTCACCTGTGGAGCTGGTTATCGGACAGATGCCAATAAAACTTTCGCATATTGTAACATTTTTAGTTTCACTGTTTAAAACAACATACCTTAGAATAACTGTAATTTGTTCTGTGTGACTTACATCTGGTGTGCAATCTAATATGATAGAGAAATATTTTGATTCTCTGACTTTGTTCAGGATATAATTTTTATGGTCGTGCCGAGTAAATCAATGATTTCATTCTGAATCTGATCTCCTAAATAGTGAGTCATGCGAGTTGAATCGAATTTCGAGGCTTGAATTCTGTGAATATGTTCCGCATAACTGAATCAAAGGATGCTATCATTTCTATTGCTTTGAGAAAATTACCATTATCATGCTCATATAATATTTTGGACGAGCCCTAAACGCCAGACATTGATGAGATAAAAATTTTATAACAGCTATGATTCTAATAGTCTCAGTTGCATTTGATTTACAGTAGTTTTATTTTTAACATATGATTTAGTTGGACCCAACATTTAAATTTTCGCTATGGGAAATGCTTTCGTGTCGTTTTAAGGTAGATGACAGATGTTGCCAATCGGAAAAACCGCTTGGAGCTGACAGACTACTTACAGTTTTACTGAATATTTTACAACAAAAACAATTGACTGAATCTTTTGACGTAGAGTAAACAAACCATTCTCTGTTAATTTTTTCTCCATTAGGAAGATTTCTAGAGTAATAACTGTTTGCAAATTTTCTTCCTTCGATATTAGCAGGAAAATTGTGGTTAAACAGCTGCACGGGACCACGGCTAACCAAAATATTAACAATATCATTAGTCATACTGGCGGGCCACGAACCGGGATCATCACCACAATCTAAACAGCTACTTGATGACGATAAATTGCTTACAGGTTCTTTAGCACTACTTTCTCTTTTTTAGTTTCACTGGAGTCTCCTTCTGAAGGACTAATATTTTTCTCTTCAGATACCTCCATAACTTCTAGATTTAAAGCTGCGCTTGTTGAAGCTACATCTACGTCAACATTCTCTTGACATTCAGAGCCCCTTTTATTGGTTTGCTAAAAATTTCTCAAGAGATCCCGCTAGTTTTTTTCTCTTTATCTTTTCTCGTTTTTGCCGTCGAAATTGAGCTCCTGAAATTTTTTTCCTTTTGCGAATCCTGGAATCTTTTTGAAAAGTTTAGTATACGGTCGTACAGAAGTAACTTAAATCCCAAAGGGGTCGATCATTCCACCATTATTGCGAACAACCTTTACTGGGGTCAACACTGAAATCGCGAAAAAATCAGCTTTTCCATACATTTTGTATGGAATAGTTATTTTTTCGCGATTTCACCGTTGACCCTATAGTAAAAGTTGTTCGTATTTATGTAGAATGACTCCTTTCGGGATTTGAGTTACTTTTGTTACACCCTGTGTAGGTATAATTTTAATATTTTTTTTATAAATCTTCACTCTTAAGTTGTATAACAGAAAAAATACCCTTTAAATCACAATAATAATCACAATACTACTGCGAAAAAAATGTTCATACCTACTGCACACAAATGTAATGGAATAACTAATTTTTTTTCGCGACTTCAGAGTTGACCCCATAGTAAAAGTTGTTCTTATTGATTAGATGGAATGTCCTCCTTTCGTTACTTAAGTTACTTTTGTTACACTCTGTATTAATTTTAATACATTTTTTATTAAATCTTTACTTTAAGTTTTTCAGTAATATAACCTTTAAATTTTACATGAATACCTGCTGTTTATATGAATGCGCCCATATGCTGATTAATTAAACAAAGACACTTACCATAATTATGATTTTTTGCGCCGACGGATAATATAAATAATTTTCTAAATTATTTTTATAGTCACACTTCGCACAAAAATATACAGAATATTATTAATTTTAAGTACCCTGGACCGTTTCCGGATCTCACATTAGGGCTATAACCAAATAATTGAAGTTTGTTGTTCACTCACATCACTTTCGCATTTGTGTGAAATAAATAAAACAAAGAAATGAGTATATAGTTTTAAGGATTTCCTGATATCTGTGGGATTTCCTATTTCGCATAGAGCACGATACGGATTAACTTTGTTCTCATGAATTTCAATAGATGGCGCTATGTAATGCTACGATATAAAAGAAATATTTGGGCGCCGTTCATCATTTTATTTTTATAAGGATAATCTTTTAGTATTGTGAGGTGACAATGTCTGAATTTTAGTCGATGATTGTCTGATTTGCCGCCCCCTGAATGCGCCGCCCGCGTGCATTCCACGCCTTTGCACGCCCGCTTACGGCGGGCCTGCATGAGCGTTATGTGGCGTTTGAGAGAACAAATTCGTCGAAAAAGACCAGATCAAATTACCACTTTGAGGTAATCGTTTTGAATGAAAATTTGCGGCGAGAACTGAAGTCGATTCCAGAAAGAGCGTTTGAAAAATACTTGATGATTTGATTATACGTTGGCGTAAATGTATTATTTTGGAAGGGCTTACTTTGAAACCGATACAATAAATTTGAATGAAAAATGATTATTTTGTGTTTCGTTGAACAATTCCTGGTACTCTTTTGATAGAATGTATATAATGCGCGAATGCGACGAGACGGGTTGCGTCTTGTAAGTAGCCTAGTAATGTTACGATATTTGTGAGCAAACTACTTCTGAGAGTTAATTTTTTTGCGTATTCCTTTAGTTTAGGGTCCGAGAAACCATTTTCCTTTTGTTACGATATAATCGAAGTAAGAGGAAGCTATTGAAAACTCAATTATTATAAATGAATATATAAATAAATGAAATAACACAAAGTGTTCATTTCATTTGAAAATATAAACCACAAAAATCTCTCATAAAATTTTTATGCATTTTCGTTGGTAAATGGTCGAGAAATTAATTTATTAATTAAAATGATCGAAAGTTCTAAACAACCATGAAAGCAATTTAGAATGAAATCTCGCAAAAATTTTTGGGGCTATGTTTAGTATTCGTATTGGTATGAATTTAATATATGTTTCATCAAAATCGATGACATAGTGATTTTCGAGGGTGCTCATTTCACGTGTTTCGTCTCTTTACTTAAGGCGTACATAGTGCAACAAAAATTATCAGGCAAAATAAATTTTATAAATACATCTTACAATAATTTAAAGAATAGTGATCGGCATGCCTTTAGATCTATTTGGTCATTTTTAACTCAATGCTTTGCAAAATTTCATATATTCCCGGAAATTGTTTACGACTTGGAGTATTTTCATATACTGAACTTACTTCAGGAAAGCTATTTTGTTTTTCAATACAATGTATTGCGATTACAGAATCTTGTTTTTTATGCATGAAAAGTGTGAAGTGATCTCTAATGTAGCAATGAAGGTACAATACAGAACTGGAGGAAATAGTACTGGCACTTTTACAAAAAGACATTGGAGAACTAAAGTTCCTATTAGTGAGACTCATGCTAGACTTTGGTTGGAGTAAATCCCCATAAATGAAGGGAATAGCGCTTATTTTCATAACGAAGGGCGATGGAAAAAATTAATGTTCACCTTAATCCTACAGATCCAAAAGTCTCGCGTATTTCATGAAAAGTCCAATGACGAGGATAACTTTTCAGTATATCTCGGAAAGTCTGTAGGCTCAAACGAGCCTCCCTGTATATTTCATATCCCGTATGGAATGGAAAAATTTGCCGAAATGCATGAATTTGATGAAGAATGATTTTGTTGAAGAGATGTGTTGACATATATTTTGGGCATTACCTTAGAAGCAGATTGCAGATAAAGTGGATTTAATTCCGCTGCTAGTTTCTATGTTCCACAATGTTCGATGTGAGGTTCTATATATATATATATATATATATATATATATATATATATATATATATATATATATATATATATATATATATATATATATATATATATATATATATATATATATATATATATATATATGATTCGTAGAGTTTCACGGATGGGTACATAAGTATTGTCTATCCGGGAGTACATCCGTTCGTTAGATTGCTCTCCATTGAATGGAGTTTGCAGACGTTTCGCCAAAATCTCATTTGGCATTTTCAATGCGTAGTCGTGGTAGGTAACTGAGGATTTTCGATGTTGTTCACGGTATTTAAGCCTCGTCGTTGCCGAAGATTGTATCGGCGTTCTGGATTGAGTTGTGTTGGCACCGCCTCCTCGGGGTTGTGAGTAGAGTTATTGTTTCGATGTTCGGCGTTGTTTGTTGCGTTGTGTGTGGTGTCTTTTTTGAGAAGGGACTTCCAAGTAGTTGGAAGGTTGAGGGCATCTCTTATTGAGGATTCCTTTTTTCTCTATTTCTATTGCTTCCCGTATTGTTCTGGTTTTGAGGTGGTTTATGTTGGAGATTTGTTTGCAGCTATCAAAGTCTATTTTATGACCTGTATTTATGTGGTGTTGAAAAAGAGCAGATGTCATTTGTTTATTCTTGATGGATAATTTGTGTTCGTCTAGTCTCGCAGACATTTTTCGGTTGGTCTGTCCTACGTATTTTGCTTGATATGTTCCACAGGAAATGCTGTAAACGCCCTGGTTTTCTAATTTGACTTTGTCCTTAGGGTTTCTCAGCGAGGCGCCGATAGTTATATGAGGTGTGTATGTGGTTGATATGTCGTGTTTCCGTAGAATTCTTCCGATTCGATCCGTTGTCCCTTTGATGTATGGTAGGTAAGTTGTTTTCTGTTTTACTGGTTGGAGGGGTTGTGGGCGCGTTTTTGTTTGCCGTAATAGTGCTTTTTCTATTGTATGTCGTGTGTAGGCGTTTTGTCTCAGCGCTTGTTTGGTGATTTCTAACTCTTGTTTGCTGCTCTGGTCGTCTGCAAGGTGTACTGATCTGGACAACAGTGTATTGGCCACTCCTTGTATTTGTGTTGGGTGATGGTGAGATCTGGCGTTGAGGTATCTGTTTGTATGTGCCGGTTTTCTGTATACTGTGTGTCCCAAACGGTCCTGTGATTTTGTGAAAAGGACGTCGAGGAACGGTAATTTGTTGTTTTCTTCCAGTTCTATGGTGAAGCGGATTCTATTGTGTTTGCTGTTCAGGTAGTCGAGAAAATCCACGAGGTGGTCTTCGCCGTGTGACCAGATTACGAATATGTCGTCGACGTATCGAAGCCATAATTTTGGTTTGAGGGTGGCATTCTGGAGGCACTTTGTTCAAAGTAGGTCATGAATATATCGCCACGACTGGGGATAGTGATGAGCCCATAGTTGCTTCTTGTTTTGTCGGTAGAATTGGTCTTGGAACAGGAATATTCGTTCTTGATGCAGTGCTGCGCTAGTTCTATTGCGTAGTCCGGAAAGTCTTCATTTTTGAGATCAATTGCAAGGCTCCTTCTGTTGGAATGCTTGGGTACAACGACTCAACGTCGAAGCTGGCTATGATGTCGGAGTCAACGAGTTTGATTCTGCTGATAATTTGGATGAAGGGTTCTGAGTTTTCGACGAAGGATTCTGCTTCTTCTACCCCAGGTTGCATCAGTTTGGCTAGGTATTTCTCCAATTTCTGTAGAGGAGAGTTGAAAGCACTCACAATCGATCTCAGAGGGTTCCTTTTTGTGTATTTTAGGAAGGCCATACAGCTTAGGAAATCTGCTGGACTTCTCCCTCGGTATAAGCCTTTTCTTTGTTTCCGGGTCAATGGGTGTATTATTGATTTTTACTTTTGTTGTTTTTTCTAAGTAAGTTGTTGGATCTGTGGTGATAAGCTTATAAGCTGGGTCTCATTCAGGCGTTTAATTGCTTTTGGTTCCCCAGGTAACAGGTTGGTCTATGGAATTTTTGCAGTTCTTAGAACTCTTCTCACGTCCTGTCGAATTTGTTCTGTTGTTTGCGGGTTTATGTCTGTGATTGTGGTTTCTATGTTGGAGATTATTTCTTCAGTTGGGATCCACTTAGGGGCTATTGCAAAGTTGAAACCTTTAGTTAGGACGGATTCTTCGGTGGTTGTGAGCTTATGGTCCGAGATGTAATCTTACCTAACCTACCACGACTACGCATTGAAAATACCAAATGAGATTTTGGCGAAACGTCTGCAAACTCCATTCAATGGAGAGCAATCTAACGAACGGATAAAAATACATACATATATATATTATATATATATATATATATATATATATATATATATATATATATATATATATATATATATATATATATATATATTCTTTTGAATAGAGAGTTTGTTTTTACAATAGATGCTTATATCTATAATTTTGGTGTGTGTCAGAAAAAAACACAAGTGTGAGCTCAGGAAATATAAACAGGAACCATACTATCTTGTATATGATTCAATAAACGAATGAAAAAAAACCTGTGGTTAGGAAATTTTTGAAAATAGCAATGACACTAAATTTGTTTGTGTAAATTAAATGGCAAATGATTACTCACATAAGAATATTATCAATTCATTCATCATTCGTAATCAATGTCAAAAATACTAAGACAAACTTGGAGAACATTTGACTAAAACTACCCGAATTTACGATCAATTAGCAGAATGCAATTTAGCAAATAACAATAGAATTTTGTTACTTATGAAATTCAGAAAACTGAATAATTAGCTTTAGCTCACTTTAAACGACAAAGATATCGTTTAGGTGACAATAATCATGAAACAAAATATCAAACATTTATGAAAAACCATAAACCTAAACAACTAAACAACATTTTTCAATCTGCGAGTTCACTTCATTAGGAGTTGCTTTCCCCATTTCATCGGGATCGCTAATGTCAAAGCCATGTCTCACTCGTAATTAATAAAAATTAATAGATGAAAATATAAAGGGGTATGATCCGGAGATGTTGCAGTCCGATCCCATGGACCCAGTTTCGGTATCCATCTATTGTCCAACAGGCTGATAAGTTTTTACGATACCTGAGGTCTGCTATGGGCTGGAGCTTCATCTGATTGGTACCAACATGAAACACGTGCAATTAAATACTTTAGAGTTAAAACGGCGTTGGAAATGTCGTTTCCGTATTCGATGCGGCTCTTCGACGATATGAGAACCGCTTAAAAATACTTTTTCTAGAAAATTTTGACGGTCCATATAATATGTTGTCAGAAATCTAGTCTTTCTTCAATGTGAATCATCAACATTTGACTTAAACTGATCCTAACCGCTGTGCCCCATGCATTATTCGATGGTATTAATGGGAATTTGTAGAGGTTGAAACTATTTTCGTTTAAAATTGTATTAATTGATATGCGTGCTATCCTCATATCTGTAACAGCAGCACGTTGAAAATAAATTTTACTTGTGATTTCCTGAATTTTTTCGGCGACTTTTCATTAAATGTTCTGTAAGTTCGAATTATGGTTTGTTGACATTGACCATGAATAATGAATAAATTTATAATATCCTGTTTGAGTACTTATTTGGTATTTTATTTAACCGAAACACTATATACAAACAAAATTAGTTTTATTGTTGAATAATCTCCAAACGTCAAACTGAGGCTTTGATTCATAGAACGTCACATAGAACATTGTGGAACATAGAAACTGGTATCCGAATTGGATCCAGTCAATCTGTTTCTATTTTCCACCGACTAATAATTCAATATTTCGAAGGAACCACAGGTTTACGACAAAATCGCGAATAAAAGGAAAACGAGCTCTCTTAGGTATAGGAAACCAATGCCAATCAATACTAATATGAAGTACGGTTTTAATTAAGCAAAAAAATAGGTATTCGTGTTTGAAAAAAAGTTTTCTCGACAATTTAGTTTTATTGAGTTGACAAGTTTTGAGTACCCTGTATATAAAATTGCATCGGAAAGTATGTTGCCCCAAAAAATTACATTTTTCTCGTCGAACTGAACAAAACGTTATATATATTATGTTTAAACATGAAGTGATTAGTTTCGCCTATTATCGGATATTGACATGTAATGTAAATCTCAGTGTGACTGTCTGTCGGATATACACAAGAACAGCGCCACCTAGAGACCGTAAACAGAGAGCTTGCTACATAATCACAAGTACAGATTAACAACAAACACAGTGACCAGATGTGTAACAACTTATCAAAATATACTGGAATTTCGTTGAATTCATTTTATAACTGTTCTGTAAAATGGCTAATAGCTGGCTGCAGGGCTTATTAACTTTGGAAGCTGCTCACTGCAATGTACTTGATAATCAGTTCATCTTTTCTTACTAGGTGATGTCAATTTTTGAGAAGAATTTCATGCTAAAGGTGCAAAAGATAAATCTCGTAAATTTCGGAGTGAAATGTGTAGTTTTATCATTTAAAATGCTATGAAGTGATGGGGATTAATAGAAACGTTAATACTGCTGTACCTTCTATAAATGTTTGCAATTCTGAAGTCGCTGCTGAAAGAATGGAAAAAAATCAGTATTTATGAATTCGGAAGTGATTGTGAGCTTGAGACCTAGATGTTTTGCCTCCGGTGTGCTCGTAACTCACTGCACCGTAATTGATGAAGTACCCGTAGCTTACAGCGCCCGAAGAAAGAGATTGCACTTTATAATAAACAATTAAGTAGCACAATGAGATCAAGGAAGGCCATTCATTTGTATTAACTTCAAGTGAGAAGTAGAGAAAACGCTGTAATTAGTGAACTACCTTAAATTCTTAACACACAATATTACGATTATTTGGTGGACGCTCTTTCGCATTATGACATGCAATAATTTTTATACATTTTTGTATACCTCTAATTATAATTAAATGAGGTTTGAATTTGTGTAATGATTCTGGGTAAAATTGAAGACATATTTTGATGGATGCAAAGAAAATGATTACTTTTACAACGGGAACTTTCTAGAGATGATTCGAACGATGAAAACATATTGAAAAACTCCAAAATATCAAATAGAAGGTATAACAGAAACATTTATAATAATTGCTTGTTCTAGTCTATCTATATTATTAACCTGATTAATGCTGAAGAAAATTAAGAGTAGTTAGAATGATTGTTTTTATTGGTATGGCCAAGCATTTAATTATAACTTCTAATTCAGATATGAAATATTATTAATTTGCAGCTCAGTTTTATCACAACAAATCAGAGACTTTTGTCGATTATTGCAATCTACTGGTAATTCATAAATAGGTAATTTGAAAGCATTTCCTAATGAATGATGAGTTGTAAGAAAGTACACACATGGAAATATTTAAGGAGAATTCTAACGTATGCGAGTAGGAAGAGGTGCATATGATCCGCAGATGAAAATTGCTTGTTTTGTCTGCAAATATTTTGATATTTTTGACCACATATGTTAATGAAATCAATAGGAATGTTATAATTTTTAATGAACAATGCTGATCAAATTTTCACTATATTGTTCAACTTATGACGCATTTTTCAGCACTAAGGCTTTTTCAGATAATTAGTAGATTTAAAAGGACGATGTGCATTATTTGGTGAACCTGTTACAGCACATGAGTGGGCACCTGGGAAGAATTGAGGTGTCTGTCAACACGCTTCTTGAAGAGGGCCAAATTGTAGGATGTTGGACGGAAGCCAGTTCCAAAGCTCACTGGCCCTATAAACGAAGGAATTCTTATAGAGAGAGGTTCGAGGGTCGTTAAATGTACCGCCATATGATGAGAACTCCTTTCCAGCATAGTGTTGTGGCAAAACATGGGTTTTCCCAGTACAAGGTCTTTTAGCTCCTTGGAGCTTCTTCCGTGGAAGTATCTGTAAAACGTAGAAAGGTCTTCTGAGAGCCAGCGGTTGGAGATTGCGGGTGATCTCCAGGTGCTCGATGAGGCGCACAGTCCGTTTTTGCACACTATCCAACCTCCAGAACGTATGTTTGGGCGCAGATCCCTATACATGGGAACATTATTCCAAAGATGGTCGAATCTGCGCCTTATATAGAAGCAACAGCTGAGATGACGTGAAGTATCGCTTGGGTCTGAAAAGAAAAGTTTAGCTGATGCCGACTCAGCTATTGCTGATACATGTTCATGCCAGCACAACGTGGAGTTGACCGTTATTCCAAGAAGTTGCATCGAATCTTTGGATGCAATTTGATGGCCTTGCATTATTAGAGGAGGTTCTCCAGCAGGGATTTTTCTAGAAAACGTAGTAGCTTGCGTCTTGCTCGCGTTGAAGCTCACCAGGTTCAACTGACCCCACTCAGATATCCTCTGTAAGTCAGAATTTAAGTTATTAATTTGTTGACATCTTTGACGATGAGATACCGCAGCTGTAATCAGCCCCAGACTACTGAAAGACGAAACCAAGGTACAACCATCTGCAAAACCGAAGATATTGTTCTCTGTAAATGACAGAAGATCGTTTATCTGCAACAGAAACAAGGTTGGCGAAAGAATGGATCCCTGAGGTACTCCTGCTTGCAACTGGAAACAATCAGAAGTTATACCGTCGACCACAACTTGTATTGATCTATTTGAAAGAAAGCTACCTATCCAACCCCACAATTTTTCGGGAAGCCCATATGCAGCAAGTTCATTTAACAAGGCTACATGCCAAACCCTATCGAAGGCTATTGCTCTAGATTCCATCGTTGATGTACAAAAATGAGTGACGTAAGCGAGCAGATCTTCTGTCGAGCTTTGCCTGGGAATACCATACGGACAGTCGTTAGTAATCCCTTGTAACTCAAGATATTTGATGAGTTCATCATTTATGACTCTTTCCATCATTTTGGTCATAATGGGAAGAAGTGCAACAGGGCGGTAGTTTTTCGGTAAGGTCTTCTTTCCTTTCTTTGGGATCGGTTGAATTCTCGCTATTTTCCAGCTGCTCGGGAAAGTCTGGATTTCATAAGAAATCTGAATCAGACGGTTAAGAATGGCTGCCAGTTCGGGAGCACACTTTCTCAGGAAGAATTGCGGTATTTCGTCTAGACCAACTGCCTTGTTGCAGTTCAGCTGCTCGAGAGCCCGTCTTACAGTGGGGACTCTGAACTTGATTTCTGCCATGGAAGAATTTGTAGGTGGAATTGCGTTAGATGAATCTAGCATAGAATTCTTTGAGAACAAGAGAGCGAAGAGATCAGTTTTCTCTTTCCGAGATGATACTATACTTCCGTCTTCTTCAACAAGAGGCAGGAAAGCAGTTTTGCAGAAATTGACACTGACAGTCTTCGCCATAGACCAGAATTGTGTAGTCGCGCTTACCTGTTCAAGGAGTTAATTAGTTACCCCTCCGTTGAAATTGGCCTTTGATCTTGCATTTGTCAGGTTGCATACGTTCCGTATTCGTACGAAGGTTGCTCTTGTTTCCTCTGTTGAATTCATCTTCCATGACTTGAAAGCTCTGCTCTTGGCTGCAGAGGCTCTTTCGCAGTCTTTGTTGAACCATCGCTTTCGTGATGTTGTTCCTTTCATAGAATGAGGGATGTAGAGATCCATTCCTGTATGAATGATTTCTGTAACAGATTCAGTGCACACATTTACGTCAGGATCTGAAAGGTAAACATCACTGAAATTTTATAGTCATGAACCGATTTCTGCTCATCGTTTTTCTGACAAAGTCCAAACTTTTATCCCCACTTGGAAGAAAAGTCAATGAAGTACTACTTAGATATTTAATCAATTACAAAATTATGATAATGATACAGTGTCACAAATACTTCTTTATGTTATATACAGGCAATAAGACTTATCTTGGTGGTTCTTGGTCTTACTGCTGCCTTTGGGTAAAACCCTATTTCAGATGTTGAACTCCACGTACAGCTCTCTACTTAGGAATTTCTATTCATGGGTCTCCACCTAGGACTTTCTATTCAGGATTTTCTATTCATGTGTCTCCACCTAGGAATGTCGGTCTAGGTACAGGTCTCCACCTATGAATTTGTCTAGCTATGGGTCTCCACCTAGGACTTTATAGCTACGGCTCCTCACCCAGGACTGAACTTCACGAATTAGACATGTATCATCAAGATATTCTATGCTCTAACGTAACAGCCAGCTACACCAAGGAATTTAAAGTAAGAAAATAACGTGGATCTAATATTATTTGAAGACAAAATTAATATGAAAAGTTACAGAGATTCTAAGAAAGTAAGCTCGTGCTAGCTGTTCAGGTAGGTCATAGAATTGAAAGAAGCATGAAAAATCTATTTACAATAAAAGAGATGCTACATAAAAAGCAAAGAAGCATCTATAAAAACTATTTACAAAAATTACAGATGTTTGGCAACCATTTTAGAAATTTGTAAGATTTTCATGATTAACATGATAATTTCATGAAAATTAATTGAAAATGAAGGAAATAATGATTGAATATATGAGTTTGAGTTACTTTTGTCGTTTTCTTCTCAGAAAAATTATTTGATTCAGCTTTTTAATGAGAAATCTATCAAGGTCAAAAAAAAATTGTAGAAATTGAAGGAATACGATTATGAAATCCATCGTGAGAAAAAGACAAATTCTGTAGAGCAGAATTTGAATTTTAATAGCTACTATAAGGCATTCAAGCAGTTAATAAAACAAATGCCGTAAGGAAAAATTATAAATCAGATTTTCAAGGTTAAGTGTAGCATTTTGCTAAATAAACTTTCAACTTTCCTATATTTTGATATAGGTCACTACACAGTTTATGAGATACAAGATATGAATTTTAATATAATTTAATTAACTGCTATTTAGGAGGATTTTCAAGTTCAACTCATTCGCTTGAAGGTCTGCAAAGAGAAGGAACGCCTGGACCGAAGAATGATCGTAGCACATGTACTTATCATATGCGTATTACGCGTATCTGATTGTTAACCAGTGGCGTGACACATATAGAGGGTTGACTGAAATCAGGTGTTTCAACTCTAATTGTGACGTGATTTTAGCACGTTACACTATTCCTTCTTCAAGGAAAAATTTTGATTTCATCAAAATTTTTTCCTCCTTCGAGCACAATTCAATCAGCCAGAAAAGAAGAACCTTGAAAATTTAAAGAGATGGAAATATGAGAAGTGAATATCATACGACAAAAGATTATGATAAATATGGAAAGTGAAAATTTAGAAAAATGGAAGCCGAATGAAATCAAAGTTGAAAATCTAACCAAAGTCTGACTCCTGTTCATCAGAATGAAGCTAAGTTGAAGAAAATTTATCAGATATTTAGAAAAGTTAATAGGAAGAGAATTATTATTAATAAATTAAAAGAAATAATGTATAGAGATGAAACTAAGTTAAAGAAAATTTACCAGAAAATTAGGAAGGTTAATAGGAAAGATAATTATTTTTAAAATTTGAAAGAAACATATATTAGTAGCCAGCGTTAGAGACACAGACACAGTGAAACGCATCAAGAATCCGCAGATCCCATCCGCAAATTGAATTTAATCTTGCCGGGTCTCTACCTTATAGTAGAGACGAAACGGAAATGGGTTAAGGAAAGACAATTTTTGGTTAAGGTTACTACCACCACCACTACCACCCCCTCTCCAACTTAAAAATAAGGTTGTACAAATACATCCTGCCTAATCAGGACCGGATGGTGCAAAATAAAGAAGAAGTTTCGAGCCAGCGGAGAGAACCAACTACGAAACTGCGGAAAGGTCACAGATTACAAACAAAAAAGAGTCATGTGACAAGACTCCCCCTCCTTCCCATGGGTAGAAGAGGTCAACTTCATGTGATCATTGGATCTTTTTGATTCCACCCTGGCTCAACGTACGTCAGTCCGATCTCAAAAAGAACATCCTATCCACCTGTTTTATCACTGATGTTGTGTGACTAGTCAGGAATTGCGCAATAGAGTTAAACTGTACTACTCAAGCCTCGTGTACCTGACAGATGAAGTGGAAATTTACTATAGATCAGTTTGCAACACATCCAGCCAGCAAGGAACTAACTCTAGCCAAGATCAGTAAAATAATTCTAAAGTAGAGAATGTCTAAAATAGAAAATAGTAGTTTTGTCTTGACCAGCTGAAATGCAGAACAATACATCGAAGGTAAAAGGTAAAAGCATCTCTAGTCTCCTGAGAGGTAAAAGAAATGAAAGGTATTATTCTGTCGAACAACTAGACAAGGCAAAATTGAGAGACACAATCGGTAAGTAATCCACTCAAAATGCTAGTTATTGAGTTCCGTGCTCACACTGTAAGAAATCGAACAGAACATGTTCATCTAATACCTGAAGGAATAAGGGACTGTACAGTGTTGACAAGAAAACTCAACAACCTACATAAGAGGATGTCGAAATCGGTAAGAAAAGAAGATACCAAGACAGGTCTCAGAACGATAAGATAATGAAGATAAACTGAAACAAGTCTATTTTAGTATGCTCAAGTAGAAATTTACAGTCAAGATTCGTAATAAGAGAATTTATTTGAGATACCAAGATAGGTCTTATTTTCAGGAACGGTGAGATAAGAAATCGAAAGTTTTTCTTAGCATCCTAAAATAAAAAGTCGAAATCGGTAGAAATAGAGCAAAGAAAATCAAAATCAAGGGATGGAAACAACAAATTGCTGCCGAACTGAGATTCTTAGAAACGGAAGGTATTATAAGGAATGTCGAAGAAACTTCAATTCCCAACAACAATCTGTATATTCCGAACATAGTAAATCCAAGATGATAGTGTATATGTCCATTAAGGTAGTAACGATCAATTAAAAAAAGGAGGTATCAACCGAAATAAGAATGAATTAAAGAATCAATCACAGGATCACCACCTTATCATAGTCAGTGTTACTGGCAAATTGTAGCACGTTACAATATATAAAGCTGGAGCAATTTATGGTAACCTGTGAGTAAAAGTATTCCCGAAAACCGTCGTATATCATAAGCTAAAATGGTAAATGTGGAGTCATTCTTTTGAGAAGCAGACATTAGGGTTTCTTTAACTGTCATATTTATGATTTTATCGTCATAAAACAAGCAAAACAATTCGTGAGGTATTAATCCTCCACAGGATTCAAGCATCAGCTTCGATTTAATTCCAGCAATTTCTTCAAACGTTACCCTATTGTCACCGGCGGTGTTTTTCGATTTCGGCACACTCTCTTTGGTAGAAATAGTGCTTTATCTGCGGCTGCAGGATGGTCTCTTCCGTTTGCTAGCCGCAGCTGAAGTTGAAGGGGAAGGGCTGTGTGGACGTTTTGCTATAATATCGTCAGTTGCCGGTGACATTGAAATTTGTGTGGTACCATGGCCTGTTTGCGAATGGATCTCGAAAGTTCCAGCAACATCATTGCCAAAATTGGGAGCGACCTCTCCAATCATCGTCAATATTTTCTTCGTCTGTCAGTTTGTCCACTTCGGGAGAAATGTAGACTGCATCAATTTCGTCACAATCAATTTCTTGCAAAATTGCAGAAAGTTTTTGTGTTGTCCATGCTCTGGTGGTTTCTGGGTTATATTTCGTCATCTCTTACTTCTCTCTACAGTTATACTCATCACAAAGCACGCCAGAAACCCGAATCCAAACCCAACGAAAGAAGAATACAATTTGTGAACACAGGATATATAACCTTACACGTAGTCGAACGAACACAGACTGGAATCACTTTTAGGGTGTTCGGACATGAGACGAGAAAAGGAGGAGGTGTCAGAAATCATTTAATCTGCCCGCCCGGATACCAGCCTCTGAGTTTCGCGGAAGCCTCGGACCTCACTTCGAGCCGTCGGGTCGCCTATTACCCCAACCATTTTTACCAGAGCCTGGGACTTCTTATCGCATTTTTTCACAAACCAACTGTCTAAATCCATTAGTTGAATGTTCGAACAACACATTGGCGATGGGATAAATTTCTTATTATGTTATAACTGAAGTTATTATAATCAACAAAAATGTGTATCTGAATTTCTCATAATTCGACATATATTTAATTTTCCTGATCATTGAAGAGTCATGTCAGGGAATTAAGAATTTTTCCCCCCTTGACTAATTCATCGCTTCATTTCATTAGCCATGACAGAAAAAGACTCACCAGGAACACGGGGAGAAAAGCAGGAACCTCAAGGTCGTGTACGACTCCTTTGCTGAAAATGGGTTAACCTGATCATTCAGTTTTCCTTGAAAGCTTGCATTATTTATTAGTTCCCGTTGTCCACTAAACTTGTACGTCTCGTGAACTCCTACTAGGCCAATTAAGGAATCGTAGGTGTTTCTGTTTTGTTGACACTATTGGCATATTTCGTGAAAGAAAAAACACAATAGGTCGGTGAAATTATGACGCGAGAGACGTAGGTGTCTGAGACTCGCGGAGTATGCGACTATTTTTGCATACACTAGATATGAAGTGTAGGACTTGAGGATTGTTGACCATTTTAGCATATCTTAGTTTATTTAAATATGCGAAACACTGGCTATACAAAAACTGGGTAAATAGTTTTAAACAAAATACAGTGACTTCCCAAAAAGTGGGAAGATATTTTTTAATTCAAATTATTGGCCATTACACAAAAGTTGGGGGTAGAGAAAACATCTCATTGGTCGGCAAGAATTGTAGAGAATTCTGTAGTTTTCAAAGTTCTGGTCTTCCTCCGAAATTTAGTTAGGAACTATTCCAAGAAATTAACATGAATACATTTCAAAGGGCTCTATTTCACATTTTATGCGATGTAACGTAATAACCCAGATAAATTCAAATGGAAGACCGATTTCTTTTGAATACGTAGTACACTCAATGTTCAGAGTGTCAGTTTACGATAGGCTAAGTAAACAATCATAAAGATTTATCTTGTTCATCACTCAAGATTCGGATTCATAGAAATTATTGAACAGATGGGTTGACCGCCTCGGTAGCTGCACGGTTAGTGAGCAAGTATGTAGGAATATGCTTAGCCGAGATGCCTGGTTCGAATCCGGGTTCAAGTCATGGATGTTGTCCTTGAACAAAAAAGTAATTTGACAAAGACTCACATAGAGATTGGACACATAACCATAGTCGTTGAGTCCATAACCTCTGAAGGCCAGATAACTTGTAATTCTGAGAGGTGGCAGTTATCATTGCACGGTCTAGGTGAGTGGTTCGAGTCCACTATAAACTGTGGGTCCATAGAAAAACAGAAACAGATGGGTTAATAAATTAATAAATAGAGTTACCAGAATTGCAATGAATCAGATGTGCGACCATTGAGATATTCGTGAGATGATGTACAGGGCTGTACTAAAATAATAAATAATTTTCAATACAATACAATTTCAATACTCTGTATTGACCACCCGTTTTCAAGGACCAAATATTCTTTCTTTAATTTTTGCCTCGCTGAGTTTGGGAAATTTCTGTTTCTTGTATAAGGAATTACTGACATCTTTGGGCATAACTTTCACAAAATTTTCTGCTTGGTTTGAAGGTTTTGGCTATGCACTTCGGCACTAAATAGGATTGGTCTGTTGGTCGATGACGAGTTTAGGTACTGAACAGTGTGTGTGGACTTTTATTTGAAACAAACAAAAATAACGATCACCTGCATGATTTTTTGATTCCGTCCTAATTATCGGTATATCAAAAGGCAAATATCAGATTCTTGTTTAACCCAACCTAATAGGAGTTTCACACACGCTACGCAATATATCTGGGGAACCCAGAATTCTTCTTGTTGGCGCACAGGAAAAGCAAAATAGTCCGAATAGCACTTTTCAACTACTGGAATAAATTTCCTTACGCTGAGATATAAAAGTTGATTCTTCACACACACAAAAGCTGTCAGGATTATTACACTTTCGCGACATATTTACAGTGTAACAAACAAAAGTTAATTAAATGTAATCGTTATACAGTCGACTTAATTGAGTTATAAGAACAAATACCGGTGAATAAGGTCAGAAATGGAAACATAGCTGTCACAAAAAAGTTGGATGTGACTGAACATAAATAAAATGAATAATGGATTTTGAATGAGGGTACATCAAAATGAATAAGAATCATGATAACATTTGTGTGACGAAAACATTGTTTACCAGTGTTATTATTGAATTAAATATTTTCAGAATACTATATCAACCCGCATAATAAATTGAACTTAATAGAACATGCCTTAGATATATAAAAACTGATTTTGTTGGAAGTAGCAAATTTCATAACCTGAAACACCTTTTAAAGTCACTCAAAGAAAATGGGAAAATATTTCTAAAGAAATATTTGATGGTCAAATAAGGTGGATTGTTATAGCATTGTTATTTTGATATCAGAAATCGATTTTTTTGTTGGTTTTCCTTTAATGTGCTCTATTTCTGCCTTTCGGCTAATGACACGCCGAGGAATTCTGTCACCTCATTAACCCTGTAATTTTGCCGAACCCCTCTCGTGTCGAGGAAGGGATCTTCAATGTCCAACACATCCCTGTTAGACAGGACCGACAGTTTTACATCTCCTCCGAAAGATGGACACTCAAGCGATTCCCAGAATCCGAAAAATCGTACCGACTTTGTAGGATTGAACCCAGGTAACCCTACGCAGGAGACGAGCATCATATCCCCCGTCACCGAGCCGGCTAATTTTTCATATTATTACAATAAAGTACAACCTTCATCGTGTTGTATCAACCCAAAATTCAAAATATCAAGTGCTTAATGCTCATCCAATATCTACCTAAATTAACGATAATATTGTCATGCATTGTTATTCAATATCTGTATGTATAATGAGCTGCAAGCAGCGTTTAGAGTTCAATGTTCAAGGTCTCAGATGATTACTATCGTAATATAGAGATTTAATATACTTACAGTACAACTTCACTAGTCCGGGCAGATATCGTTCCGGCGTATGCCTGAATTTCTGAATTGACTTGAATTTGTTTCATTTTCAAAATAGAAACAATCCAAAATCTGTTAAAGCCGAGTACATTATAAAAATATCGAAAAGTAAAACAAAAATAGTTTCTATTATAAAACAGAATCAAATTATAGAATTTCCATTCATTATAATCTTTCCTCATAGAAAATATGGAACTCAAATATAAGCTAGTGTACATGCTATTCCTTATGACGTTTAAAATATCCATCTATTTTACTCTGAACCTTTCTCGATGCTGCCATCTGAACTGATTTTTCCTTGAGCCTTTACAGGCGCAATACGTCTTCTATAAGAAGATTATTCTGTTCGGCCCAACTGATAATCAGGAAGAACGCATTGACAGTATCTGCATGTTTCAGTTTAACCATACTATTTAAACCATCCTCTGAGTCGGAAGATTCCTCTACGTTTTCAATATTCCTCCTAAAGCATCCTGTATAAGTCAAATCGATAACAAACTCTTTATCTCCCATAGCTCAGTTGGCAATGCTCTCAATGGTTAAGTCATTTTATGGATCGATGACCCTTAATGATTCGGCAATATTTTTCAAATCATTTTCACTGATTGGACGAAGTTTCCTCTGAAGCTCTGAGAGTGGAATATTTCATCTGATTCTTCTACTTCTGTAGTGTCATGCCTCAATGCCGTCCAACTTTTCTAATATTTTTTGATGTAATGGCTTTCCAAGATTGGATAAAATTGTTCACGGCCTCTTTCAAAATATACTGCTTCAAAATGGAAGGTATCTCTTCACCTTCATGCGGAATGATATGACTAAAAGGCATTTTCTATACGACACTTTAGTGTTTTGAATTCTGATCCATAGGTTGGAGAACGGTAGTACAGTTGGGTGGCAAAACATAACTCTGAAGTTTGGATCAGTATTAACCTCTTCCTCAGGTGGGTGCGAAGGTGCATTGTCTACCAACAACAGAGTTTAGTGTTTTGAATTCTGATCCATAGGTTGGAGAACGGTAGTACAGTTGGGTGGCAAAACATAACTCTGAAGTTTGGATCAGTATTAACCTCTTCCTCAGGTGGGTGCGAAGGTGCATTGTCTACCAACAACAGAGTTTAGTGTTTTGAATTCTGATCCATAGGTTGGAGAACGGTAGTACAGTTGGGTGGCAAAAACATAACTCTGAAGTTTGGATCAGTATTAACCTCTTCCTCAGGTGGGTGGCAAAAACATAACTCTGAAGTTTGGATCAGTATTAACCTCTTCCTCAGGTGGATGCGAAGGTGCATTGTCTACCAACAACAGAGTTTAGAGGGCTTGTTAATCTTAGTTTAAAAATTCTCCACCTGGGGATAAAAGATGTTTTAAACCATTCATTACTTAATGGTCTAGTCATCCACCCTTTGGTAAATGCTTTGTAGACAACTGGTAGTGAACTTTCGTTTTGAATGCTCGTGGATTTGCCGCTTTTCCCAAGACTAGTAAAGGTAATTGGTTAGTTCCAGCCGCGCTGCAGCATGGCATGAATGTTAAGCGGTCTTTTGACACTTTTCTACATGGTGCTGATTTTTCCCTTGGTGAATACAAATTGTATCTGTTAGATATCTCCAAAAAATGGCCGATTCATCAGCATTATACACTTCTTGTTCTTTGATTAATTCCATCTGTTCTACAAACGATAGAAAATTTTCCTTAAATGGTATCATAGCGGAAACATCACTGGAAAGTTTTTCATCACAAACCCGCAAGAAACCAATTCCGTGTCTAAACTTGAATTTATCTAACCATCCCGAACTTGCTAGAAAACCTTTTTTCCTAAGATTTATTCATAAAACTGTTTGGCATTTGGTCTCAATGTCTGGCAGAAATTGATACGTGTGCGTTGCGTTGTTGAAGAAACTAGTTCTCCAAATGAAAAATGGTTAATATGATTTTTATTCTGGGTGAGTGTGATAGAAATTCTTTGTTGGCAAGTAGAGTTTATGCACAAGGTTTCCTGATAAAGGGCATCCTGATTCAAGATGCTTTGAAAAACTTCTAATTAGATTTCTCGTAACGGATAATATCGCTTACAAAAACAGAAAAAACCCAATAACTGCTACAGCAGATAAACCAGTTATCAGTTTTGTTGGCAGTGACAGAGGACCCATATAAACGCCAAAGAGATTTTCTGCAAAATCATCTACCAATGTTACTTGCCGATGTACCAGCACATATAAGAGAAGATTTGTGGTTTCAACAGGATGGAGCACCGGCCCATAACTCACATCAGGTTAGGGAGCATTTGAATTATGTATTTCCAAACAAATGGATAGGACGTGGTGGTCCTGTTATGGCCAGCTAGGTCTTTGGACCTCACAAGTCTAGATTTTTCTTGTGAGGTTATATTAAGTGCATCGTTTATCCGATTCCTTCTACAACACAGTTGCATATGAGACAGAGAATAGTCGACGCCTTTCAGTTAGTTAATCCGCAAATGTTGTCGAGAGTTCAACGGTCATCCCAGAACGATTGAAAAGAAACCAATCTATTAAGTATTTCAAACACGACTACCTTAAAATATCTCCATTTGTCAAGACTCAAGTAAGATATCTCCATAATAATATCATATATATATATATATATATATATATATATATATATATATATATATATATATATATATATATATATATATATATATATATATATATATCTATATATGTTTCAAGAGCGACATCTTTTGGGGTACAATACTTGCCTGAAATATCAACCCCTAGGCGGGGATGCAATCCTTGAACATTTCGAATGAGGAAGATGAGTCGAATGATAACTCAAAAGAAAGGAGGTATTTTTGTCTACATTGCCTTGAACGAATTTCCATTTTGATTGAAAACTGTGAAAGATACAGGGCGAACAACTGAAAGATAGGGAAGACTATTTCCCTGAGACTATTCAAGTTTCAGTGAGGGAAAATAGAACAGATCCATGCTTATCAATGGCAGACATCATCAAGTACAATCCTCATCTCGAATTTCAACCTCTGGAGCAGCGGTGACAACCCTTGCAAATTTGGAAGAGGGAGATGGGTCAGTGGATAACTCGAAAGAAAGGTATTTTCCTTGTCTCCATTCCCGTGAAAGAATTTTCTTTTCGATTGAAATTTGTAGAAGATACAGAGTGAGCCACTGAAAAATAGAAGACTATCTATCGCCCTGAGCTTTTCAAGTATTAGTGCAAAAAATGGAACAGATTCATTGATACATTCTCAGGTGATATATATATATATATATATATATATATATATATATATATATATATATATATATATATATATATATATATATCATATCCGAGATTATAATCAAAACACATCCTGGAATGATAATATTTTCGGATATCTTTATAAAAACTATAGCATTATCAACCGAGAATGTATCAATGAGGAGTGTCTGAGGTTTTCTTTCCGGAAAAATCCAGTATACGTACCTTAGTCAAGTAATACTGAATGCTTATTACATTATTTTGTGCGAGCTGATGAGTGATCCAATCAAATATTGCTTAGAATAATTATATTATTTATTTCTTGAAAAACCTACGAATAATATTACAAGATTTGTTTACTGTTATTCTCTGCAACTGTACGAATAAATTTTGTTTAGACCTAAAATCTCAATATTATTCGCAAACCTTCCTAGGAATAACTCCAGTTGTAGAAAAAAAAACTAGGTAGATGAAACACTTTCCTATATTTGTGTATTTTCTCAGATCGATTTACATTTATATGATTTCATCGGGGTATTCGTCCGTTTTGAACAAAGGTTCCTTTCGAAACTTTGGTTTTCGCAAGTTCGGTGAAGTACTTGTATTTATAACATTTCAGGTGCGCAGATTATAGAGCAGGTGTGCGTTCAATGGCGCCTGAACCAAAATCAAAGTTTCGAAAACTTAAGTTCAAAACAGACAAATACATCCTACAATTTGAAATCTTTCAATTAATCTTGGTGTACATGTATTCACATTCTGCATATAATAATAAGTTGGTTAAATCTCTATATTACGATAGCAATCATCTTTGACCTTGGACTTTGAACTCCAAACTTTTCTGGCTTCATTGTATGGAGCTTATTATATACACGGATATTGAATAATGAATCGTGATAACATTATCGTTGATGTAGATATTGAACAAAACATTATGTACACGATATTTGT